>OV656711.1:10000000-11270625 GCA_927399405.1 Agonopterix arenella | reverse complement strand
TTTTCATACATTTTTGTCGCCAAGCTGTGATTTCGATATTGGCTCCATAGTTAAAGTTGGTCAGTTTGATGGTCTGAAGCACCCTGTTTCGGCTTCAAAACGACCCAGATTCCAACGTGTATAGTTCTACTCAAGATACTGAACAACTTTCCCCAAGAAAAACTACGGGAAATTCGCAAAAAACAACAAATAACTAACAAAACACCCTAGTAATGTTTAAAGATGATAGAATTTTTATGATGTCCGTGTTGGATCGTACTTAGTCCAACGCGTGTCTTTAGCGGACGCGGAAACGAGACTAAGAGATAAGTGTACTTTTTGCAACCATCAGCAGCAAGGCTGATTCAGTGTTTATGGCTTGTAGAGCATCTCTGTGATGGGGATGAAATAGGTCTGCCTGCATAACTTCAGTCGGTTTACGAATTACAGACGTTTAAAGGTCAGTAAAAAATGAACGATCAGCTGCAAGGCTGATCGTATGATATTATTGTAGTACGAGCGTTAACCCGCAACTTCGTCCGCACAAATTATATACCAGATTTTAAGTCAGATCATAAGCTATCAAACAAAAAAAGTTTCATCAAAATCGGTTCAGTAGTTTTTGCGTGATGCTCGTTCAAACAAACAAACACACAAACAAACAGACAGACCAAAAATCCTAAAAAACCAAATCGTAACTTTTTTTTTGTTAATATCTTCAATGTACAGACAAACTTCCTGTTTAGATACACTGTAGCTATGTGAACAGTACAAAAACTGACATGAACTGCCAGTCGGTTTTTGTACTGTTCACATAGCTACAGTGTATCATCATATCAGCCGACAAACGTCCACTGCTGGACATAAGCCTCCCCCAAAATGGGAGGATTTGCCATAATCGCCACGCTTGGCAGGCGGGTTGGCGATCGCAGTTGGATTGAATGTGTGTACTCAGAGGATGCTGCTGCCCATCCTACGGTAGATCCCTTAGTCGCCTTTTACGACACCCACGGGAGGAAATGGTATGGTGCTATTCTTAGCCGACACCACACGGTAACTACAGTGTATACTACAATAATTTTTTACTGACCTTTAAACATCAGTAACTTCTAAACCGACTGGAGTTATGCAGGCAGATCTGGTCCATCCCCATCACATAGATGCTCTACTCCCCATAAACACTGAATCAGCCTTGCAGCTGATGGTTGCAAAAAGTACACTTATCTCTTAGTCTATAGGGGCGGACTTTTCGATTAAGTGTTTGACGTGGCATGTTGCTGAATAGTGTTTTGTTTTGACGACGCATGTTGCTGAAGAAAATTTTGTAGGAAATTTAACGACGCATGTTGCTGAAGGGGTATTTGTAAGCAATTTTGACAACGCATGTAGCTGAAGCAGAATTTGTTTCTATTGATTATTATTATTACTAAGTTTATATTTTTAAAGTGGTAGTTTTCGACTATCAACCTGAACAACTTTCACTATGTCACAACATAGAGAAAAATTAAACCTTTACATAAGTCATACCTCCAATTTTCATACACGTCAAGTCTATAATTTTATTATACAGGGTGTGAAATTAAATGCTTTGCGATACGATTTTAATTTTAGTTCCATAGTGAAAGTTGTTTAGTTTCATGGTCTGAAGCACCTCTTTTGATATGTAACGAATTTAATTTTACACCCTGTATAACTAAGTAGGTATAAATTATCAATATTTATCATAATAACAGAACAAGTTAAAAGTGTACTTACTATAAATGGATTAGAAATAAATTATAATCGAAGATTGTTTCAATGCTTGGACTTTTTCACACAATTTTTTTATTTGTAGGTAATGTTTGTGGTTTCGGTTGTGCAGTTTGTTTAAAAGAAAGGGGTTTTTGATTTGTGATATCCGTGATAGTTATATGATATATATTTTATATAAGTTCGTGCTGATTGCTTCTACAGGATGTAACAAAACCATGTAACTGAACAACTTTCACTATGGATCCAACCTCGAAATAAAATACTAAAATCGGTTGTACATAATGTTGTAAATATATCGGTATTTACAATATTATGTACAACCGATTTCAGTACCTACTCAAATAAATATATCCTGTGCGTTATCCCATGTTACCTACTCGATTCAAATGTATGGGACATCAAAACTTTTTTTTTTAATCTCGATAGTGAAAGTGGTTCATTTGATAGTCTAAACCACTCCTTTAAATATTATTAGGATTATTTTTCACCAAGCTAATTGAAGAATAAAACAATGTTTTTGTGATTTGTCGCGTTTTAATGAAGTGTAGAATTAATATAGTGATTCAAAATGGAATATTATTTTAGGAAACAACTTCTAATTTCACTCATCAGTAAGTACTATTTATTTACTTTAAGTAAATAAATAAGCAGGCTTTAGACGTGCAAGTTGATCGCAAACTTTTTTCCCAGTGAAATCCCAAAAAAGTGGAAAGGCCACGAAGCTGGCATAGATATTGTCTATACCTTGGGCACACTGCCCATAGAGATAGTAAGTACACTGCCTAACAAGCGACAAGCGGGGAAACATGATAATACTCCTTGTTGATCGGTAATGATCGTTCTTCTTTCGGAAATTCCTGTCTATGTTTCGACGTTAAATTGCCCCTTTCTAATCCAATGACAAAAATAAAAAAATAAAAGTAGTTATTTAATTTTTGTTCTGACAGAAAGGGACACAAAAACGTTGGAAATATCATAGATATAGTACTTACTATCTCTATGGGAAATATCGACTACGGAGATACGAAAGAAGGTCGAACCACTGAGCAAGTAATCACTACGTTTTAGGTCGAACATCACCGACAGCCATGGCCAATTTTCTTGTTTCCATGCTTGTAAGGAGGAGAGGCATCCTTAATGATTCTAAAAGCGCGTGGTCCTCCCCTTCACCTAGCATTGCGATTTGGCCTTGATCGTAAGCGTGCGATCAATTGCAGGTCTAAAGGGCAGTTTATTCGTACAGACTTAAAGACTATTGTCTTTTGCAGGGTTGCCCCTGTGATCCAAAAACCTTTTTTTTCACCAACATTTTTAGATCAAGGCACTATCATAGAAAAGATATTTGCTGTTTTAAACAAAACTGTAGTATCTACTCTACTTTTATGATACAGCAGACTTTTTTAATTTTATCTCTATGTTGGCTCCATAGTGAAAGTTGTTTATTTTGATGGTCTAAACCTACCTTTGAAAAATTGTTACACCTTTATTAATTGATAGGTACCCACCTACTTCGGGAAACTCCGCCATATATTTTCCTCGGCTCTACAACAATGCCTCAAAACGAAGGTGTTCGATCAGTGCGTCCTGCCAGTAATGACCTATGGTGCGGAAACATGGACCCTGACGATAGGACTAGTTCATAAATTCAAGGTCGCGCAGCGAGCTATGGAGAGAGCTATGCTCGGTATTTCTCTGAGAGATCACATCAGAAATGAAGTGATACGTCAGAGAACGAAAGTGGTTGACATAGCTCAGAAAATTAGCAAGCTGAAGTGGCAATGGGCTGGTCATATCTGCCGAAGAACTGACAACCGGTGGGGTGTCAGGGTTCTGGAGTGGAGACCGCGAACTGGTAGACGTAGTGAGGGACGTCCTGCTGCCCGCTGGACAGACGACCTAAAAAAGGTAGCGGGGAGCGACTGGATGAGGAAGGCCGAGAACAGAGTTTTGTGGCGCGCCTTGGGAGAGGCCTATGTTCAGCAGTGGACGATGATAGGCTGATGATGATGACTTACCTACTGTTTAAATTGCAATAACACTTACGGGCAACAGCAACTACAAATACCTCTCTCGTAGATGCACCACTATTTAATGGATCTATCCTAGACCAACTGCTTACCTTTTAAAACATGGTATACCAGTATTCCTAATCATTATAATCTCCATGAAATAATTTACAACCATACCATCACTTTACATTGCAGTCTACACAGGCCACATGCTCTTTGGTTTCGCCCTGGGTTGGACTGCACCTATCTTTCCTAAACTCCAGGATCCTGACCAAACCCCTTTGCCTGATGTGATCTCAGAAAACCAGGTTTCTTGGATTGGATCCGTGATTTATTTTGGTACTATTCCTGGTAAGTTTTTGTATTAAGTCGTTTGTACTACAAGGCTCAAGGGAATACTTCATCGATCGTCATCACCTCACCTCACCTCACGTCACCTCAGTTCTACAAGTACACACGAACATTCTCTTACGAAAAACATTATGAGAAGAGATAGAAGTTTGTTTTAACTGAAATTTTATAAATACTTTTTTGATTACAACGTTTTATCACCTATAGTCGTGCAAGAGAAAAACATGCCGATGCATGTGTCACCAATTTGATTTGCGCTCGCAGTTTTCATGTTCTGATCACGGCCATCCATTCTCCCATAAGAATCACTCATAACCAACAAGAGAGAGACTTTTACAAAGATTATCTCCACGCTTCACTGAAGACTTAGTTAAAATCAGATTAGATAATATTATGAGGAAACCTTCGTACGCTGAAGTCCAAATTATGTCTAACCAATCCGCATTGGGCACGCGAGGTGCTCCCAAACACCCTCTCTGAGGGTAGGCCTATGTTCTGCAGTGGAACGTATATAGGCTGACAATTATGACGATGAATGTTATATTCAAACAGGCGCTACCACTCAAGTTGAGAGCGCGTTGCAGGGACCTAAAATGTCCGCCGTAATAAGCAGTAGATGCTGCTTGAGCAATGCTGTAATTGTCATTTAATAAAAGATGAATGATGAATGTTAGTGAAACGTGTTCTGAGATTTTAGAATATGTTTGACTTACTCGGGGAATATATCCGTGAGCATATGAATGATGATAAGGAATACCAAGAGTCAAACACTAATATGAGTGTTATACTATTCTATGAGAATCCTTAGGTGACTTGGGTCAATCGACAAGTCTAGACTACCAATCGCTCAAGTAAACATGATTTTGAGCATTCATTCAATTGAAGTAGAGTCCGCCAACAACTGAACTAACAAATTTCAACTTTACAGGACCATACATATCAGGATATCTGTCAAATGTCATAGGTCGGAAGCCATGCCTGTTCATAGGTGGACTCCTGACCCTCATTGCCTTCCTGATCCTGGCTCTAGCTAAAAACTTGGCGATGATCTACGCTGGCAGAATCATTATTGGACTGGGCACTGGAACTATAGGTGTCATGAATCTGGTTTACATCGGTGAAATCGCGTTAGTATTTTTTCAAATCCATTAAGTCATTCTAGTTAAACAACATCATCATCTCAGCCTTTGGACGTCCACTGCTGGACATAGGCCACTCTAGTTAATAACAGTAACTAACTATAAGCCTAATGAGCGTTTTTCTTTTGGTTTTCTAGGGGATCGATAGATGGCGCTACGGTCTGTGCAAATAAAGGTCAAAATTTCAAAAAGTGTTTCTTTAAAATAATAAAGAGGGAAAGGACGTTCAACAAAATGCCAACACATCTTTTGATTGAATATTTCATTATTTACGAATAATAATAATTTAACCGAAAATATGAAAATGTTTACGTCTGACATATTTGTATGGGCTCGATCCCTTGGCCTTTAAAAAAACAGGCAGGCACAGTCTTGACATGATTTTGACAGGATCTCTCGAACGTCTCTATGGAGCGATAATCATGCTATCTGTCGAGTTTTTTAGGAACTAAATTTGAAAAAGAAAAGAAAAATGCTCATTGCATGCATTGTAATACTCTGAGCTTGCGAGCCTCTAGTGAGTAACTGTAGCGTTAGCCCCGTAAACAGAGGTTAGCCCCCTTATTATTGCTGTCGTCTTTGTGATCTTGCAGCAGAACTGTTAGCTAATGAGCCAATGGAACGGAACGGAAAAGTCGCTCTGTTGAATAGCGGTTGCCGTGGTTTGTGAGATGGTCATAAAGAGACAGTCTGTAAAGTGGCATGGCATCGGCTGCATCACTTTGGGGACCAGCGTATCTTAGTCTAAAATTTTATGACATTTTGTAAACAAACAAAATATTTTGTTGTTTTACGGTTTTATTTACAAAACCTTTAAAGAAAACTTGTTGATCGACTGACAGAAATCAATCACTTGATCTGCTGAATTCCTTTGAGGTTGAATCTCATCTGGCAGCATGGAACTTTGAATAATAAATAATAAATAAATAAATAACGCTCACATGCACATACATTGTAATGATCCCAAGCAAGCACTATAGGCTGTTTATTATGGAAACCATACAATAACGGCACAAACATATAAACATCCATGACCGAACCAGGATTCGAACCCAAGACCCTGGTTTGGCAGTCCGGCGTGGTAACCATTACACCAACCGGGTCGTCAATGATTGATGAATGATTATGTATACTTAACATAGTACCTCAATGACTCGGAATCGCATTTTTTCACTCTCCATCCTTTTCTGTTGATCAGGAATGTCACTTGCTAGAGCGAGATAAATAGCGACAGCACCGACAGTGATGCGACCTTTCTTGCTCTAGCAAATGACGTTCCTGAGCGGCAGAAAAGGATAGAGCGTGAAAAAATGCGATTTCGTGCTGCCAGATGGGGCTCAACCCTCGGTGTATTACCTTCTGAGTGGAACTTGTTTTTTCCGTATTACCAAACTATTAAATAACAAATTATTTACAGATCAACAAACATCAGAGGAATATTCCTGACTGCTATGGGGATCTTTGGCACACTTGGAATTCTGCTCGTGTACTCTGTAGGACCTTATGTACCATACGCAGTTACTAACTACATCGGTATGGCGATCACTGTGTTGTATTTGGCTGGATTATTTCTTATACCGGAGACACCAATATTTCAGATTTTAATAGGCAAGCACTCTTCACTGTTTTATGATTTTGTTAGTTGCCCGAAGTCAGACGAAGTAGATCTTGTTGTGTTTTTCTCTCGCCATCAGACTTTAGCTTCGAGTATACACGGCCTCACGTCAAGGTATACATAACCAGCATGAGCTGGCCAGCTTATATGCTGGTTATGTACACAGGGTGTAAAATTAAATAGGACACTTACTTACAGGGGTGCTTCGGACCATCAAACTGAACAACTTTTACTATAGGACCAACACTGGTCGCGAAAAAAAATTCCGCTGCCGCTGTCCCATACAAAACTGCAAATATAACTCGACTGAAATGTATGGTACAGCCCCATGGTCCCATAAAGAAAGTTGTTCAGTTTGATGGTCTGAAGCACCCCTTTAAGTAAGTGTCCCATTTTATTTTACACCCTGTGTAATAGCCGGCAAAGAACTTTTTTTTCGCGATTTCGATGTTGGTCCCATAGAGAAAGTTATTCAGTCAACGTCGCATATTAAGTTGGACCCTGTATACAACTCGATCCATCTTCTTCTTATCGTGTGGGCAGAGTACGGGTGTCATAGTTTTTTCAGACCGCCTTACGGCCCGTACGGCCTTACCACCAGAGATAGTGGCAAGGACCAACGGCTTAACGTGCCATCCGAAGCACGGAATTATTTTTCTTTTCACAAAATCAGGTGATTCAGCCTGCAATGTCCTAACCAACTGGTGAATAACGCACAAAGTGACATATTACTGGGTGTACCCCGTGGGAATCGAACCCTGCCAAAAGAATACACACATAAACACGGCAATTTATATAAGGCTGTGTACCATGCGGACTTAAACAATCGGTTTTACAAGACTTTCGCTTTTACAGGACGAGACGAACAGGCAAAAGACACACTTATAGCACTTGGAAGAAGAGAGGAAATCGATCAACTAATAACTATTAAATCCGAAAAGGATGAGCCCGAACAATGAAACTGGGCAGAACTATTCACAGTCAGAAGCAATAGAAGAGCTCTCTTCATAACGTTTACTTTAAGCATACTTCAACAATTTAGCGGAATAATTGTTGTAATCTTTTTCGCAACAAGGATATTCCAACTGGCCGGGTCTTCAATAGAACCGAATATAGCCACTATTATAACAGGAGTAACGCAGCTAATATCTAGTTGTATAACTCCGTTTTTTGTGGAGAGAAGTGGAAGGAGGATTATATTGTTGGTGTCAACTGCATTCTGCTTTTTGAGTTTGGTAAATATATCAATTTTTTAAATGCAATTAAAGATCGTCATTAGCCTATCTCACTGCAAGGCCTACCCCTCAAGAGGGGTCCATGGGTGTTATAGTCCACCACGCGTACCCACTGCGGATTGGAAGACTTCACATACGCACGAATGCAGGTCATAGACGAAATTTTTTTTGCTTACGCTGATAGACTAAACAACAATGTAACCACGTATGAGACAGCGATAGTCATGAACTATCCAAAATTCAAAAAATTCAAAATTTTTTATTCAAAATAATATCACATAGATAGCTTTTTGACGTCATTTTTTGAGTCTACCACCGTGTCGGAAGGTGTTCTTCCTCTTAAGAACGGGTCAAATATGGATCAGATTATCACAACAGCCGTAAATTAAATTAAATTAAATTAAAAATGATTTATTTCAGATTATTCATCCATATTGTGTTAGTAACAATTGTCTTATAACTATGTTAGTTCACATATAAATTCATTCATTAATAAAATTAAATAAATTACAATATTACATAACATTACATTATTGTACAAAGGGGGATGAGCTGGCATGCAGTAGCATCCACCTCTCCACCATGGGGGAGTCCAACCGCTCAGCCAATACGCTCAGGATGATATTTGTACTGCCCCGGAAGCGATTCAGCAGCGAGGCGCTCCGCTTTCTAATAATGGCGTAGAAGTCATCTATATGCGCCTGCGCGAACATTGTCGATGCGCTGCAAAATCGCGGCAGCCCCAGCAGCATCCTGAGCCCATTGTTGTACTGGACTCGCAGGGCGCTGTATGCTCGCTGAGTGTAGTTGGTCCATAGACTGCACGTAAGGAATGTCGCAATAAATTAAAATTGGGAGGCTGGTTCAGAGATGTTCAGAGATGGGCTGGAGGATTGTTAAGTCCAGCAGTGGATTGGTATTAACTGATTTGATTGATCGATCAATGTTTTTCTTCCAGGCAATACTTGGTCTCTACTTCTTCTTGGACTACACAGACAAGGCAATAATACAAAGTATACAATGGCTGCCACTTGTTACCTTAATCACATTCTTCTTATCTTACGACGTTGGTAAGTAGTTCAATATCAATACTATACAGGGTGTTACAAAAATACAAATAAACATTTAAGGCCACCCCCTTCTTAAGACCATCAAACTGAACAACTTTTACTATGGGACCAATACCGAAATCGCGAAAAAAAAAACAGATTTTCCATCATCATCATCATAATATCAGCCGATAGATGTCCACTGTGGGACATAGACCTCCCCCTAAAGGGGGAGATTTGCCATAATCGCTACGATGCGATGCGTTTGCGATGTTCCATACTAAACTACAGATCTACTCCAGCTAAATGTATGGGACAAAAGTTTTTTTTTTTGGCGATTTCGATGTTTAGTGAAAGTTGTTCAATCAGTGTGATGGTCTCAACGACCCTCTTAAAAATATGAAATGTTTATTTTTACTTTTGTAGCACCCTGTATAGGTAGATGTAGTCCGATCGTAGAATTAGGTGCATTTCATGATACGCCGCCATTTCATAATTTGGCGGGTAGTTTGGCGGGTTATTTCATGATGTACCTAACAATATATCAGGCTTCCGAACAAATTAAAGATTTTCGGATTTATTCATTTACTTGTGTGTACAGTTACATGCTTCTTGCCGAACAAGATTCAGGGAAGTAAACCAGGTTTTCATTTATTTGCCAGTATCAAAATATGTGGCACAAATGGCAGTATCTTTTGATTGCGTTGACTTAGAGCTCTTACAAACGAGCGACCCTCTGCGACTGCAAAGTGTCGCTCGTCTGTAAGAGCGCTTAGAAGTTTGAATTTGTTATACCTTTAAGGAACCGTTGTCGTATACCTGAAAGTTGGTAGTCGTAGCAATGTTTCTGACCACCCCGAAAAGGGTTACGGTCGTGAGTTTATATATTTATGTATGTACCTCTACCGGTTCCTGAGAAAAATGGTCTGGACAGACAGAAAGACTGGTAGACAGTGCAGTGGACAACAACGTGATCTTATAAGGAATCATTTTTTACCTTTTTACGGAACCGCCTTCCCTTTCTTCTATCGGACATCCAGGCGCACCGTGGGATATCAACCCTACTTGGTTGACATCCCATATATTCCCACTAAGCGCCTTTCAGTATCTTTTATAATGCGCACAGCCAAGAAGTAGAATGCCCTGCCTGCATCAGTATTGCAGAACGTTTACAGCCCGAACTCCTTTAAAGTACGAGTAAATAGTGAATAGGCTTCTTCTGGGCCAGAAGAAGTCTATTACAGAAATACTGACGCAGGCAGGGCATTCTACTCCTTGGCTGTGAGCATTATAAAAGATACTGAAAGGCGCTTAATGCGAATATAGTTCTGGGTAAGCTCGCTACCATCTTCGACCCCATCTTTGTCCTAGAGGGTCAAGAGCAAACCAATCTGAAATTAAAAAAAAAAGTTTTTTTGAACAGGATTTGGCATAATTCCCAGCGCTTTAATAGGAGAGCTTTTCCACGCCAACGTGAGGAGTATAGGATCAACAATCACGCTCACAATCCCTACGCTCTTCGGTTTCGGCGTCACCACCGCATTCGGCTACATGATATCCGGAATCGGCGCCCATTTTACATTCTGGATTTTCTCAGCCGCGTGCGCACTCGCGTTCATTTTCACCGCTGTGTATGTTCCTGAGACGAAAGGGAAAAGCTTTTTGGAAATACAGAAGATGTTGAGTAGCTAAATTAAAGGAGTTTTTTTTTATTGTTTGTTGATAATCAATGTTTGCAGAACCAATAACCAATTCGTAGCCAATAGGGCCGAAGAGTTCTCGAGTGGCGACCGCGTACCGGAAAGCGCAGCGTGGGTAGACCCCCAACAAGGCGGACCGACCGACGACCTGGTGAAGGCGGCGGGAACCCGTTGGATGAGGGCAGCACAGGACCGGTCATTATGGCGATCCTTGGGGGAGGCCTATGTCCAGCAGTGGATGTCCATCGGCTGAGATAATGATAATGAATTAATCTTCTGGCTAAAGTTTAAATCTATACTTATAAAACAATTCCGTGACTGATTGACTGACACAACGCGAAACCTAAACCGCTGAAGATAGAAACATGAAATTTGGAATATATATTCTACGGCGGATATAGAGGTGCACTAAGAAAATCAATCCCTAGAAGGATGAAACGGGGTGTTAAGAGAATATAGCGCGCTCCATACAAACGAAGTCTGATAATATTTTCAGTACTAACCAATTAGAGTCAATGAAATTTTTCAGAAACAATCTAGAAACTAATCTTTGTTTAATTTTATGAAGTCATATTTTCGTTAAAATGTATAGTTTTAAAGATGTAACTTTAAAACGCATAGTTGTACGCTGCATCTTACTTGAGAGGTTCCATTCGAGTAGCAGGGTAGGCAGCGGAAAGGGCAGCAGTACGTAAACACCAATGTTACACAACTTTGAAGCAGAGCTACTTATTCGTGCCCTTCGCTGTGGAGACGGCGGGCCCGTGGGGTCATGAAGCAAAAACTTTTATAAGGGACCTGGGCAAACGTTTACGGGATGCGGGTAACGGTCCTCGTGCCGGGTCATACCTAGCCCAACGCATATCATTAGCGATTCAACGCGGAAATGCGGCCAGCATTATGGGCACCTTCGGGCCAGGTATGACCTGGGGCGGGCTTTTCAACTAAGTAGGATTAGTTAAATTTGTAGTTTAGAATGTTTAAAATGGTTTAAGTTTAGGGTAAGTTTTATATTAGCTATACAGGGTGTAAAATGTCAATGAAATTTTTCAGAAACAATCTAGAAAACGACAATCGATTTAGAATGTATAGGATTAAGTTTTTGACGAAGCGTGTTGCTGATTGGGTTCCTGTTTAAATATATATATTCTTGACGAAGCATGTTGCAGATACAGACATTTTGCAATTCTAGGTTAAATTAATCTGTTAATAAATGTTTTTAAAGTTGTATCTAGAAACTAATCTCTATTCTTGTATTGTTTCAGATGTATTGTCTCAAATATTTTCATACAAATCTTAAATTAATCCTAGCATTAAAACTGTATATTTTAACGAAAATCTGACTTCATACAAACATTCTCTATGTTTGTATGAAGTCAGATTTTCGTTAGTTTCTAGATTGTTTGTGAAAAATTTCATTGAATTTAATTGGATGGTATTAAAAATATCACCAGACTTCGTTTGTATGCAGCGCGCATTTGCGCTTTCGGAATAAACCTCTCTTAAAAAAAGCTAGTTACTTATACAGTGTGCAACAGATTACTTTACTTGAAAGGTTTTGACTACTTATATAATAGTCAAAAGTTTATGCCGTCGAACTTAAAAACGGTAGCAAATATGATATCGGAAAAAAATTATGAATCGCTGATTTAATTCTAAGCCACCCCTATAATAATGTTATTATCACATCTCTCTTATACATCCTGTATCGGCTTTAAAAGTTCTAAAATTAGAACAAATTGACTGACGAAATAATCTGTCTACTTTGTTTTTGTACTTTTAATAACAAATTCAAGAGCAGACGTAGCTTGCGGAAAATATCAACGAATCTCAAAATAATAACTTTCTAGTGCCTCAAAAATAGCCGATTGACGTCATTTAGCTAAAAATAAGATAAACTTTTGGTCTTTTCAAACTTATTTTTGAAATGGAGCGGCCATTCTGGGGCGACGATTTTGGAATCGGTCGATTTTGTTTGCGTCAGTAGATTGTCTCGCTTTTTGATGTGATATTATATCGTTCATATTTATATCTTTCCCAGTGGGGTAGGCAGAGACCAGGGCGCGCCACTTACTAAGATCCTTACATACTTCTTTTGCCTCATGCACATCCATACATCTCTTCATACATGCCCGTCGATTTCGAGTACTCCGCACCTCCCCTTTTTGTAGGACGCAACTGATTTGATCAGCATACGTCCTACGAGGGCGCCCTCTGCCGACGCTTTCACTCACATTAGCAACATATATAGTTTACTCTATTCTTTTTAGACGTATTACTGCCGTGGGTGAACTTCTCAATTAAATGCAATAAGCTTCTTCTTCTTAACGTGTGAGCAGAGCCCTGGTTTCAGAGTTTTTTCAGACCGCCTTACGGCCTCTGAGGTGGTTTTTATGTAACGACTACTCCCACCAAAGATAGTGGCCGGGACCAACAACGGGTTAACGTGCCATCCGAGTCACGGAATTATTTCTCAATGCAATCAGCTGATCGAACGTTTGTATGAAAAGTTCTTTCTTTTTTGCGAATTTTATTTTTTTCCTTTTGGAAAGTTGCAACTTGCAACACTATGTAGTAGTTGCAAAGTTTCTGATCACAATGAAAAAAATAATCCTATAAAAATAAAACAAGAATGATTTTTTCAGGTATTTTTCAGTTCTGGCAATAAAAGTGCTTCGAGAACCCGCCTGGCGAGTTGCAAAGTTATTTCATAGTTCTCGAAACTTAAAACTTCTTACACTGTCGTTTCCACAAGCTTAATAAAAAGTTTCTTCTTTTAATAGCATTTCACTTTAATTTGTAGGTACTTTCTCGACTAGAGTTCAAAGTTATATTTATTTTGTTCTCAAAGCTGCGGGCTAAGTATATTGAAGTTACGGGCCTTAAATAGAAATAAATAAAACGACAGTCTTGGGAGGGCAGAGAGAAGCACATTTTATTTGTAGGCGAAAAGCTAGTTATCTTATTTGACATTATAAGTTCTATTTCTTTCTATTTTTTTCTTTCTTTTTTTCTATTTCTTTTCTATTTTCTTTTTTTTTTATATATTTCTATTTCTATTTCATCCTACATGGGTGGCGATGATGATAATAATTATCAGACGGCGATGCAAATGATACTTTTTCTAAGAAAATGCATGCAGAGTTATTTTTGCACTACTATTACATTTTAATGTCATTCTCTAATGTTCATTCATCTCATTAGAAGTCCCATGCCCTGACAATAAACGCTTACTGCTACTCTGCAAAAATGTTTATTTTGTCCACGACTTCCCCTAGAATACAGAAAAATCCTTTCATAGTGCACCTCATCCTCCGTAGAAAATATATTTCAAATGTCACGTTTCTCCCTTCAGCGGTTTAGGCTGTGCATGTCTGTCAGTCAGTCACAGAACTGTTATATTTATAAGTATAAAAGACTAGCAGCCCGTCCCGGCTTCGCACGGGTTTACCAAGGATCCCTAATTTTTTTCAAAATGAAGTGTAGCCTATGTCAAATTGGAAGAATGTAGCATTCTATTGGTGAAAGAATTTTTCAAATCGGCCCAGTACTTTTTGAGCCTATTCATAACAAACATACAAAAATAGGTACAAATCTTTCCTCTTTATAATATTAGTATATAGAAGTATAGATAAGACTTAATTTAAAAAATATATTTAGTATCTAATAATATTCGCAAGGAAATTCATAGTAGCAATCCAACAGCCGTCGGTCGTAGGTAATAATCTAGAAATTGTTGGATAAAAGTACTTCATAACAGTTTAAATTTCTACGAGAAATGTATAGTGGATTATTAAATTTAGTATTAAATTTATATTTCTATAGAAACGTCCGCAGCAATTCGTCTAAACCATTTTAAAACCTACGCAAAACTATAATTATTTGTTTTGAATTGATACTTGTTTTACTTAGCGAAGGCAGGCCTCCATCAATCGGGCGTAGGTACCAAGATAAGCCACCTACACTTTGACGCATCGTAAGCGATGCGCTTGCTTGATTTCTGCCACTCGCTCCAGACGGCAACGTCGCGCCTCGCATACGACAATCACATACGTTGCGCGCTGTAAGAAAACACACATCACAGAAAATCTTAATCTAGAATTAAACATTTTAACGGGTTCTTACCGCGTTTTGGTATATTGGAGTTCCCGAATATCAGAAATCACAGAAACAGAATACAGAATCTTATCTACTAGATATCTATTCGATATTTTGTAGACAGCTGGATATTTTGTTGACATTTTTGTCCTGTTGGGGAAGTATACACGGCGACGCATCAAGCTACGCAAAACCAACATAAGCTTGCCGCGCGACGTTATACATTACTCCTACCTACGCGCGGCCAGCTTATTTTGGTTTTGCGTAGCTTGATGTGTCGCCATGTGTACATACCATCTGACAGTAGGAAGGTAATTAAGTAATACATACATAAACTCACGACAATAATCCCTTACGGGGTGGCTTTTTTTTCGGTATAATATTTAAGAGCCAACTTGAGCCTAGAAATATACCAAAATAAACAAGAAATCACTTCAGCAACATTCCCTAATTTAAAATATAGCATTTATCTCGTTCTAAAAACCTAATGGAAAATTTTTTTTTGCACATTTTTATGCCTTTACCATTATACATACTTCAAATATGGTGTTAATATTTTTGTCTACTTTTAAATTACTTTAGTATTTTTCTAATAAATACCTTATTTATTTAATTTTAATGCATATTTTATTGCTCAAAAATAACTTATATTGTTAAATCTAATTAAAATGAATGCATTGGTATTCATATTATTAAGTTAGAACTCTTTTGGGACATACAATCTTGATTTCTATGTTGCGTAGCGATTTTTTTTTTCAAATAGTCTTTTTGTCACTAAACGGTACCGGTTACAGTTTAAAAGTCCCATTTATAATCACTCCCCACCCCTCCTAACAAAACTCCGTAAAATGACTGGGCTACTATCCTTTCGCCCACATAAACAAAACACTGTATAAGAAACCTTTAATTTAACCCCTTTATAATTTATTGGTTTCTAAAGAAGTGATGAACCTGTTACAAAGTAACAAAGTACCTAATCAGTGACAGGCAGGTAGAGACCATGTAGAAGTTTATTCACGTTATTGCTCACGACACGACTCAGCGTCCTTCATAATCGCATATTCATAACTACCTCCGTGGTCTAACATTAGACTCTCGACACGGAGGTGTGGCTTGATTCCCACGGGGGACCCCTAGTGATTTGTCACTTTGTGCGTTTTTCCCCAGTTGGTAAGGACATTGCAAGCTGAATTACCTGATTGTCTAAAAAGAAAGATGATTCCGTGCTTCGGATGGCACGTTAAGCTGTTGGTCCCGGCTACTATCTCTGTTGGTAGTAGTCGTTACATGAAAACCACGTCGTAAGGCGGTCTGAAAAAACTCGGGCACCAGGGCTCTGCCCACACGATAAGAAGAAGATAATCGCAAAAAAAAAACAGTTCCATAGAAAACTCGACCCAAATATATGAAACAGCTGATTTATCTTCGCGATTTTAATGTTTGTTCCATAGTGAAAGTTGTTGAGTTTGATGATCTGAAGCACCCTCTCTGAAGCCCCGGGCGGCATCGACACTTTACTAGGGGCGGAATATTTTGGAAAAATATAGATTCATTGAGCTCTGTCTACTAATAACTAATTCGTAGAAGAGAGTAAAGTCGAGCTCGCTCCGCTCGCTCAAGTTTAGTGTTACAAGATATTACAATGCGTATGTGAAGTCTACCAATCCGCATTGGGCACGCGAGGTTGACTAACTAACGCCCACCCTCCCTGAAGGTAGGCCTGTGTCCTGCAGTGGGACGTACAAAGGCTGTGATGAAGATGATTGTGGTCCTGGCTTAAAATAAACCACCCTATTTACGCCCATAAGAGTTGTGCGAGCCTGGTAAATGAAAAAGTTAATTAATCCAGCAGTGCAAAAGATCAAGGCATGATAAGGTATTGTTAAAACTGATGTGATATTGACGTATTCTATTCAACGGTATTTACGGTAAATACGATAGTGCTACGAAAAAGTGATCTTTGAATATGGGGAACAAGAAAAGGGATTACCTACCCTGTTACAGGTCCGAATTCAGATCAGATGTAAGAACCTTTAAGAAACAAGTTTACAAGTTCTCAAATTGTAACTTTTAAGACGTTACCGAGCCTCCGGTGCTGCCTTCAATAGTCTTTTCTCTAATTTGTAGAGTCGCGTTGCAGGTTCTGACCCGTGTACTCGTCTTGCGTGGATTTCGCGCGTCGCGTTTTTGCCTGCCACGAGGCTCCGCAATCCTTAATCTTGACCAAAAATAATCCCTGAGATTGGGATAGATTCTCCCATAAACACTTTGACACTGGCAGAAATGCAGTGCTAACGTACAAGCAAGAGTCCATTAATTTTAAATAAAAAACAACTAATTTGTAGTCATTGCAGATTGTTTATTTATCGGGTCATTACGAATGACTATTTTTTATGAGTGTTGTTATTATCATTGATTCCGCCAAAAGTGGCGACTTTTTTACAACAATACAAACAAATATGTAATGACCTGATAAATAAATAATCTGCAATGACTACAATTACCATTCATTCTTGTTTTTGGAAAAGAAAACAATTGAGGTCAGCACTGGATGCTCGGTGCCCCCTTAATGAGTCAAATCCCTTTTGAGGATTTTCAAATGTTATGTTTATGTTAGACAACATTATTAGTTTTAAAGTCTATTAAAATAGATTATCGTCAAAATTATTGATACTTTAGTCGAGCAGTTGCCAATTGGTTAAAATTATGAAGATCAATCTGCTAAAAAAATTGCTATAAAGTGAAAGAAACTGTAGAAATTGAGAAAATAGCTGCAAGTTAATCAATGACAAGCCGTCGACTCTACTGAAGCAGTTAGTGAAATCCTACTTTGTTTCCATTAATTTCCTATTTGCACCTGAAAACCTGAATTTACACTGAATTTACTCGTACAAAATACTATCAAACAAATAGTTTTACCTTAGATAATGTATGTCTAGATGGACAGTCGAAGCTGCGAACGCGTCGGAACAAATATCAGCCAACTGCATGGGTAGTATGCCACCGTGATACAGCGCTATCAAAAACATACATACAAATTCTCACGCCTTTCTCCCACTGGGGTAGGCAGAGACAACGGAACGCCACCTGCTACGATCCTGACATACCTCTCTAGCTTCCTCCACATTCATAAGTCCTTTCATACATGCTCGTCGGTTTCGGGTAGATCTGACCGGGCCCTTTTTAAGCATGTCGCCAATTTAGCCAGCCAGCCAATCCAGCGCTATCACACCTTCGCTCTCATTCTATTTACGCGCGAACGAACGAGATAAAAGACTTGATACAGCCGTATCACTTGTAGCATGCTACGGCTTCTGTTGGCTGATAAATCCTTTCCCACGTTTAGTGTCAGAGATTACGTGTACACAGTTTTATGACGCAGTCACGCACACCAACATAAGAAATTTGGCCCGCTTATTTGATACGGTAAGGTAGAAGCGTGAGGGTCAATCTAGGCATATACTTTATCAAAGACCATGAAATTACTGTAGCTTCAGAATAACAGCTCTGAGATTAACTTTACATTCCTAGAATGCCAACACAGACATAAAGTCAACAAATTAAATTTACAATGTATAAAAAGGAATCAAAGTTACAATGTTAACCGTTGCAGAAACATAAAGTTTACCTTCGAAACCTAAACCTACATGAATCCGGAACAGCGGCCCCGGTGCACCCATGTCTATAGATACTCCATCATAAGTCATAACATACCATCATCATTTCAGCCAATAGACTTTTACTGCTGGACAAAGACCTCCTACTTTCCCTACCGACGGGTCCTGCGCTACCCACATCCAGCGGGTTCCCGCAGCCTTCACCAGGTAGTCGGTCCACCTTGTGGAGGGCCTACCCATGCTGCGCTTTCCGGTACGATAACATAACGTAAATACTATTCTCATTTAGTATTTAAAGATCTGCATTAGTATACTTCCGCAGCGTGGGTAGGCCCCGCACACGGTGGACCGACGACCTTATGAAGGCGGCGGGAACCCGTTGGATGAAGGCAACGCAGGACCGGTCGTTATGTCGATCCTTGGGGGAGGCCTATGTCCAGCAGTGGACGTCCATAGGCTGAGATGATGATGATGATGATTAGTATACTTACACACTTAAAACAGTTATATTTTTCGTTAGTCCATTGTTGGGCAAAGGCCTCCGTTCTCTCTATGCGACCCGGTTTTGCGCTTCATTAGTTCTTCAAGAACCCAAAAATAGGACTGCGACGGCTGGTATAATAATAATAACATCGTTATCCGATTCACAAACAACCATCCATTCAACCAAAACATAAATTTTGCATTTTTAATAATAAGAGTGCATCCCTAGATCCGATTCTGTCAAGCACTCAAAATGTCTACCACTGTCGACCACTTCAAAGACACAAGAATCAAAGTAGTGAAGCCATAAAAGCTCTTTGACATTACATAGGTACTGTTTGCTATATTTATACAATAAACATCTATATTCTATGAGGTGATATGAGTGTGATGTTATAAGGCTTGTCCGATGTCAGGGTTACCAATTCTGCCATGCTTATGCTTCAGTAAATATTTTTTGGCGGGGTTGAGTTATACAGGGTGTTTCGAAGCTGGATGCAATCATTTATGGGGATGATAGTTGACACCAGTTAGAGCATTTGAGCCATACATGTCTTAGACGATTGCTGATTTTTAACTGCAATTTTTATAAAAACCCAATTTCTGACAGTTAATTGCCAACAGTGGACACAAGCCCAATTTAAGTTGGTATGTAAATTGGTAAATTTTTTTGGGTTTGTCAGATGTGTATCTAATCGAATATGGACGAACGAAACAGCATTTTTGAAAAAAATAAACGTATACATTTTGAAAATTTATAATACATTATTTTTTCATACGTGTGTTTCATACATGTCGTATGGCTCAAAATGTTCTAAATGGTGTCAACTAGCATCCCCTTAAATATTTGCACCCAGCTTCCAAACACCCTGTATATGTTTTCGGAATCTTTGTGACGAGCTCTATATTGAAACTTTTATTCTATCTCATTTGGAAGTAGGAAATTAATAAGCAAGAGTGCAGTAAGTATGGTCGATCCTTACAGAGATCGACACAATTCCGAAAAAATACGTTTGCGGAAGAGGTTGCAGTGGTGGTTAGGGCAGAGAAATTAAAGCTTTTGTGTCTTAGTGTGTAGGACTTGCTACAGATGTCAGCACCCACAAGTTATAGCAAAGATGCCAACAGATGGCGATACCGTCGCTCTCGGAAATTTGCTCCATACATAGACAACGTTCACCGTGAATACTTAACTCGTTACCAACTACAAATAAGGTTTACAATCGAATGCAAGACATACATCGCGCAAGAGAAATAATCACAGAGATTCGATACATATACAAGGTCCAACTAAGAACTGTCGGACCACGGCCGGTCCCCAGGCTTCACACATAGCTTGGTGGAAGATCTTCCCTTTTCAATGGAGGAACATTCCCAGTAGCACCTCTACCAGTAGCAACTGCCTCCATGGTATAATGGTTAAGACCATTGGCTCTCGACACGGAGGTCGTGGGTTCGATTTCCACGGGGGTCACCTAGTGAAATGTCACTTTGTGCGTTTTTCCCCAGTTGGTTAGGACATTGCAGGGTGAATCACCTGATTGTCTGAAAAGAAAAATGATTCCGTGCTTCGGATGGCACGGATGACACATAAGCTGTTGGTCCCGGCTTCTGTCTCCGGTGGTAGTAGTCGTTACATAAAAACCACGTCAGAGGCCGTAAGGCGGTCTGAAAAAACTCTGACACCAGGGCTCTGCCCACACGATAAGAAGAAGTAGCACCTCCATATTTATACTGGTTTATTAGGGTATTTGCCTCTCAAATTATACCTTAGAGGCTGCCGTGCTAGTGTGATACGTCAATTTGTTTGTAATTTTTTTGACATCTGGTTTATTTTGACGTAAGTGACGTGGACGTCTACATGAACGTTCAAGTATGAAGAGTGTACAGCAGCTTTGCAACGCATGTAGGGTACGGGCCGTTTCAAGCTTGTATGAAACTGTTTCTCTGTAGAATAGTTACTCGATGCCGAAGCTCCTCTACACAAACAAGTATCGTTTCTCCAACAAAATTTCAACCTCGGCTTAAATTGTATCGACCAAACTAAGCTCGAAGTATCAAACTCATCAAAAGTAAATCTCTATCTCTAAGTAACTGGAACAATCTCGGACTCTAATTATAATTTATGGGCGATTTGTCTTGTAACATTTAAGTTTATTGTCTTACTTACTCGTACCAAAATCTCTGTTAGCTATCTCGCTCACTTAAACTGTAATTTATTATGAAGTTAAGAGTTTCTCTTATTGGATTTGAATTCTGATTAGAACAGAAATACTGAAAGGCCGCAACGGTGATCATGAGATTTATGTCACTTCATTTATTTGTCTTCTAGATTATATAGGGTGAAATTGATATCATTAGCATCCTTTTAAACTATCAATCTGAACAACTTTTACTATGTGAGCAAACCAATTGGAGCAGAAAAAAGTCAGCTGTTCCATACTAAACTGCATTGCCTACTCGACTCAAATGTATACAACAGCTGTTTTTTTTTGCTCTTATTGGTTTGCTCCCATAGTAAAAGTTGTTCAGATTGATGGGTAGACTTTTAGTTAAAAAGGATGCTAATTAAATCAATTTCATCGTTCTTAGTGTTCTACATAAAAAAAAATCTATCAAACCTCGGATTCGCGGACGACATTGTTTTGTTTTCCATTTCTGCAAACGAGCTTGAAACCATGCTACAGGAGCTTAGCGCGGTGAGTCTTGAGGCAGGATTGACGATGAACATGTCGAAGACACATGTTATGACAAACAGCACCAAACGTAAGGTCGAGGTAGATGGGCAGGTAATATAGTACGTCGACGAATACATCTACCTGGGTCAGATAGTCTCTTTCGAGAAAAGGCAGGATAAGGAGGTTGAAAGACGCATCCAAAACGCCTGGAAGAGCTACTGGTCCATGAAGGAGCTTATGAAGGGCCCCCTTCCCTTAACACTAAAGCGAAAACTCGTCGATGTGCATCCTGCCCATCGTAACCTATGGTGCTTGACTGAACATCAAAATTCCAGCCTCAATATCTGCCAAAGAGCGATGGAGCGCAGTATTTTAAGTGTAAGACTAACTGAACGGGTTAGAAACACGGAACTGCGCTCCAGAACTGGCATAGCGGACGTGGAGCGCAAGACAGCTCAGCTGAAGTGGGACTGGGCCGGACATGTCTGACGCATGCATTCGGAAAGATGGGCGAAAATCACCACAGACTGGGTTCCCCAGGATGGTCGCCGGCGTCGAGGCAGACCCAGAAAAAGGTGGAGAGACAATATGGATGCCTTCTTGGAGAGTTGGCCAGTAGTTGCACACAATAGAGAGGATTGGAGAGTAAAAGGGGAGGCATTTGCCCAGCAGTGGGACATTGAACAGGCTATGTATAAAAAAAAGTGTTCTTAGTAGGAACATTTTTACCGTGCTACCCCGAAATAGGACCGTGGTGGTCAATTAGGTACCTACGCATATTATGGCAAATAATTGAAAAATTTTCCATAAATGGCATCGTCTTGCGATACCACTTCATCCGCATCAGGTGGCGTAAGGCCCCCTCTCTCTCACCCCTATTCTTGTTTCCTCCACACCAAAAATACTGTTATAAAAGCCCCTATATTTTAAAAGGATATAACTCTTCCAAAGCTGTTATTTATTACTGATAGGCTCAAACATACGAAACGGGCAGTTCTATAGCGTTTGCTCCGAAAATACCAAGTTATACCAAAATGAACTTTAGAGAAGAAAACGATAAAAACACTTTTGGTTTAGCAATGATTCAGTTCTTGCTTAGGTAGTAGAATTTAATGAAAAATTGGCTAAATTCCATGATTCTTTAAATCTTTGAAGAATTAAATTATCTTTTAAATCTTGGTGCAAATATTTTATGATGGATCACACACGATGACGCATGTCGCACCGGCAGACTTCAGTCCCGTAGAAGCACATAACGGTGCGTCAATCCGTCACCGTGTGTGCTTCTACGTGCGGTTTCATACAACTCCTTGATACGCAAATGACGGACTGCGACATGCGTCATCGTGTGTGATTCACCTTATTGGTCATCCAGAAGGACAATTGCCTAGCATTCTAGAGACTTTGAGCCAGAGTGTTTAAGCCAGAAAGGGCCTTTTTTGTACTCTTAGATATTCCGTGCTTTTGTGTAGTTATTTGTGTTTAGGCGAAACTAGCATGTGGATTTATTATTGCCACAGAAGAAGTTTGAAACTGATATAATTTATGATTTTGGTTTGACGAAGCATACCTACGTTTCGGATTCAAATTATTCGGTTCATAAAGAAATACGGTGAATAAAACACGTTTCTTGTATTTAAGAGGCTATTTGATAAAAAAAAATAGGATTCTTCAAAGCGTCATATATCATGAAGTACTAAGGAGGTGGAGTATGATTAGCGAATAGGTGTAAATGGAACATATAATTGGAGTTTTGATTAGAGCTAAAACACGATTAAGACACATTTTCCGTGTAGAAAAACAAGCCAAATAAGCCTCCGTCTTTATCGATAAACGCTTGGAACTGCTAGAAGGTGAATAATAGAAACACGAGACTTGATTAAAAAAAAAGAGATTGATATTTTACTAATTTTGATTAGAGCTGAATGTAAGTTCACTTACATAAATAGTACAATCACAATTAAATAAAGTTTGTTTTACGCTTGCGTCGTTTCAGGCGCGCGCGCCGCCCCATCTCTTTCTCTCGCATCAGGCAGTAATATAAAGCTATCACACGCCCATTTCGCTACAATTATTTTTCGATATAGGCCCTTAAATAATAAAGAAGTTTGGTGGACGGCCATGTAATTTGAGACCCAGACCTTCGGGACCTTAGAGGTTCCGTACCCGTACATGAATAAAAAATTGGTTGTTATCCGTAGAAGATCCTTATCTTTCTCATCAGATAGTCCACTCAATCTTCTGCGCATTCATTGTGTTTATTTTAATGAAAATTCACGATAACCGTACAATATTATGATAATGGAAGGAAACGAAATCACACACACTATCAGTTCAACCAAGCCAAGTACGTTCCGTAACGACCAAAAAATACCTCAGTGATAATAGCTGCCATGGTTGCGTTTTGCTACTGGATGATTTGTCTATTTTACTAGTAATTTTGACTTTTGAATCCGGACTTCTGGTGATGTGGAAGTTTTATTTTTATATACCATAATTTTTTCTGTTTATAATAATTATGACCGCCGTCCTGAACGGCTTTTAGTTTTCGTAAAAAATTTCCAAATTTGCCATTTTTTTTTTATCATTTTTGTTAGAAAATCCGTCATAAAAAGGCATATTTAGTGAAAATGGTCTCGCAATTTATTGTAGTTCAAAATAAACAGCTCTTTATACGTAGTACAGTCAGTCAGACAGAATAGGATCACGTTGGCACCTTTTGGGTACGGAACCCTAAAAAAAGACAGTAGGTCCTAAATGATGCTAAAATAATAAGGAACTGAATACGTGAAAGAAAGTAGTATAAAAACTAGTCGTTATGCAAAGTAAAAGAGATTCTCCAATCTTAGTATGGGAAATAGGCTAACATAAAAATGTTAACGTATAGTTGGCGTACAGTTATGGAACTCGTGTTGATTTGTTGCTCATAATATTTTACGGAGTTTAGATAGGAGAGGTGGGAAGTAATTATTAATTGGACTTTTAAACTGTAACCGGCACTATTTAGTGACAAAAAGACTATCTGCAAACATATTTAAAAAAAAATCTATACGCAATATAGAAATCTAAATTGTGAACCCCATTTCTAAGCTAAACTTGGCTCTTAAATACTATACCGGAAAAAATACCAATTTCTAATTTAGTCCCGGCTCAAACCGTAAAATGACTGGGCTTCTAGATTATAGTGGTAATATTAACTGTACCTCTTTTTTTTTCTATTCCTCTACATGTACTGTTTTAACAGGGAAAAAGAAACTTAGCAAAAAAGTCAAAACGGTGCATTTTTTAAATTGATTTCACAATTCCGTTTGCATTTTTACCTTATCTTTCGTCCGATTACTAAAGTAAATTAAATTATGTTTTTAGAGTGTAATACCATCAATAAACGTTCATCCGTACCCAACTTAGTATCCCATCCGACTCCACCGACTTCTACTCCTACTCCTTCACCATCCATGCTGCTCGGTTGTGGAACTCACTCCCCGCCGACATTCGCGACTCCAAGACTATAGCTGTATTTAAAAAGAAAACGAAAGAGCACTACCTTTCTCTATCTTAAGTGATATTCATATATATAACGAGCGTTAACCCGCGACTTGGTCCGCACAAATTATATACCAGATTTTAAGTCAGATCATAAGCTATCAAACAAAAAAAGTTTCATCAAAATCGGTTCAGTAGTTTTTGCGTGATACTCGTTCAAACAAACAAACAAACACACAAACAAACAGACAGACAAAAAATCCAAAAATTGGTGATATGGAATCAGGGATACCTAAAAACCATAATCGTAACTTATTTTTTGTTAATATCTTCAATGTACAGACAAACTTCTGTTACAGCTTTATAATAGTATAGATTATATACATATATTAATATATATTGTATGTTGTAGGTATATATTACATTTATTAATTTATTTATACTGTTTGTTTGTACACAATAAGTTTGCCTTGTAATTGTTAACTGTCTCTTCTACGGGTCTGCTGGAAGAAATCTCTTCAGAGATAAGCTCGCCCTTTGTACATGTTTTCTCAACTTTGTGTATTATTATGTCCGTGTGTACAATAAAGTGTTATAATAATAAACGTTACCGTTTGTGGGCCTGCAATAAATTGACTCCTTTGCAGTCGTAACCATAGTCATCTTTTCATATTCCGACGTACATTTGCTAAGTTATGCCTTTCCTATGCTAATGTCGTACGAATTGTGAATAAAAGAAATAAAATATTGTTTTAGGGTTACTTTAGTACTTGGTGAAGAATCTATTGGATGCGCAACGATCTTCGCAAAGAAGATAATGCCTTTGACTACTTTTATAGGGACTAGTTACGCGTGTAATTCTACGAACAACCATTTCTGCTACTTTTTGCGGGGGGCGAGGTAACATGAAATCCGCAACTTTGGATTTTATTCCCATAACTTTAGATTCTAATTTTGAACGTAAAAAATCATGAGAAGAAGTCTCGTGTGAACCCCAAACGTTCTAAGTTCGAAATTATTGTTTTGCAATTAAAGGCTGTCTCGTTTAGTGATAAGGTATAAAATTGAATGTAAATGCACATGATTAATTAATCTTATACCGTGGCAGAGGGGAAATGCTACCGCAAGGCTAGTCCTTATAATAAATAGTCAAAGATGAGAGCTCATAAACGCCAAGATCATAGTTCGCTTTAAATTGTCTTATCCCGAAATAGATTTTTTAATAAAGAAATGAAAAAAAAAGGTCTATAATCCGATCTTTTACTTACGAAAAACTCAAAATCTCGGAATTTTCTTTGACGGACCACGAAATGGCGTCTCACGCTATGTGGCTGGAAATACAAAATGAAATGAAATAATTTATTTGAAAGACTTTTGATGGTACTTAGGATGTTAGTAATAAGTTCTCACAGAGATAACAAAAATCTGCTGGTGATGGCGTACAACTATTTTGTTTAGAAGCTACAGGATTCTTATATTTAACATTAATTATTCAATAACAAATTTGGTTCAATAAAAAGAACAGTTACAGTACATACAAGACAATTATTTACGTGCAATTTACAAAAAATACCGAAGCATTCTCGAAATATATTATTTATCCGATCTTTCCCGATATCTACGGAACCCTCTCAACCTAAGCTCGACTCAATATTGACAACTTTTTTATGAAACTGTGAAATTCTATTAAGCCAACAGAATTTTAGTAGGTTCGTGGGTGGTAGGGTTGGCACTATTTCATTTTATTTTATGAGTCCAGAGAGTTTAACTAGACTATGCATTAATATTATTTAACTTGTTATATCGTTATATCCTAGTAAAATGTGGGTGTTATAAATACTCGATCTTTGACTTAATCTATAATTAGTATTATTTAAAAATCAATTTGTGTCTGTATATTTGTTTGTTTGAACCCTATATAGGGTCTAACAAAATTAAGTGAAACTATTTTAAGGGGATGAGCCGACCATCAAACTGAACAACTTTCTCTATGGGACCAATATCGAAACCGCGAAAAAAAAATCTGCTGTCCCATACATTTCGGTTGAGTAGGATTGTATGGAACAGCAGATTTTTTTTCACGATTTCGATATTGGTCCCATAGAGAAAGTTGTTCAGTTTGATGGTCTGATTATCCCCTTAAAATAGTTTCACCTAATTTTGTTAGACCTTATATATTGGGCCAGCCATGTCTGTCGAATACACCAGGAGAGGTGGGCAAAAATTGTTACGCCCTGTATTCCAGAAAATGGTCGTCGGCGCCCGGGTCGTCCTAAGAGGTGGCGGGATGATCTGGATGCTTTTGATGACAAGTGGCCAGAGCTTGCCCAGGATAGAGATGGTTGGAAGATTAAAGGGGAGGCCTTTGCCCAGCAGTGAGATGAAATAGGCTAGTAAAAAATATATATATTCCTATACTGTTAGTCCGATTGCGATGAAACTTTAGCAGGTTGATTAGCGAGAGCCCGCAAAAGTTCGCCACATTGCAACGCATGCGGATCACGCTATAGTATTAATAAAATAAATAAGGTACAGACTAAATAAAGGTTTAATAACTAATTAATGGGACAGTATGGGGACCTATGAAACCATTAAAGATGGATGTTCTAAGAAATCATTTCAAAATCTATTTAATTCAGTTTTGCTTATAATTGAAATCTACGACATTTCAATTATTAGCAAAACTGAATTAAACCGATTGTTTTTAAACTCATGCACTTCTCGGGAATCGAACCAGAATGAAAAAATCGTGTTCGAATGATGCATAATCTTCGTTATCATCATCATCAGCCTATAAACGTCCCACTGCAGGGCACAGGCCTAATCTCAGGGAGGGTGTATGGGCATTAGTCAACCACGCGTGCCCAATGCGGATTGGTAGACTTCACATACACATTAGAATTTCTTCTTAAGTGTATGCAAGTTTCCTTACGATGTTTTCCTTCACCGTTTGAGTGCAGTCGGCATTACGTACATAAGTTAGAAAAACTCATTGGTACACACAGCGACACATCAAGCTATACAAAACCAACATAATCTGGCCGCGCGTAGGTCGAGAAACGTATAGCGTTGCGCGGCCAGCTTATGTTGGTTTTGTATAGCTTGACGTGTCGCCGTGCGTACATGGCAGGTTGTCCGTGCGGATTCGAACCCGGACCCCCATAATTGGGTGTTCAATAGTGTCCATACCTCTCCGCAACGCGCCACTGATACTCTTTTTTATTTTTATTACTCTATTGATTGTTAGGTGTATGTTTGTAGTGTAGTATATAAGTTGTAAAACATATTTTTTCATTCGAATTGAAACCCTTACTTGAAATACATACCCTTAACCATATATCTATAAGGTTCAGATTTCAACAACAACGTCTTAGGTATCACAGTCGTTATGATCACATAAGACGAATCAAAACAAGTGTCTAATTAATTTAACTCGTCGCTCATACGAAATAAAACCCATAATTATTTAATTAATTAATTATTTAGATTCCATAATTAAATCTGCTGCGCGTTTTTGTCTCTAATTAAGGAATTAATTTCACAGAACCCGCAAATGACAGGGAGAGCGAAATTTATCGAGTCATTAAAACAATTTTCAAGTATTATCATTATTTGACTAGCTTTTACCCGTGTTTTCTTCCATTTAATACACTCAACCCAACATCATCATCATCTAAGCCAATAGACGTCCACTGTTGGACTGCCGGTCCTACGCTGCCCTCATCCAACGGGTTCCCGCCGCCTTCATCTTGTGTGGAGCCTACTCAAGCTGCACTTTCTCCACTCGATTACGCTGTCTCCACTCGAGAACTCTTCGGCCCCGATTCTGCCATTGGTTCTGTGAGCAGTGTGCCCCGCTCATTGCCACTTTAGTTCTTCTGCGAATCTCTTCATTTCTTCTCTTCTTTTATTTCTTCATTCGATCTCGCAGGGATACTCCGAGCATAGTATTTGCCAGCAAGTATATTTCATTCATTCATTCATTCATTCAAATGCGCTATACCAACAATTCTGTGAAAATTTTAACAAAAGATACACACCTTTTTAGGAATGACAGACCGACAGACGGACGGACGGACAACGTAGGCTCAGTAGTAGGATCCTGTTTTCACCCTTTAGGTACAGAGCCTTAAAAAGACTAGGTACGGTTTTCCTCAATTTAATAACAGTTGTACTGACAGACAGAATGTTTTCGAATTTTGCAATATACCTAGACGTAAAAGATTGGTGGTTGGTGTGAAATGAAGGAAATGAATTAAGATACGATATTTGAAGAGGGAAATTTTTGTAATTTCCAAAAGTTGCCGCATCGTACAATTTAATTCAGAAATTTTGAAAACACCGTAGTTAATTAAGCTGGTAGTGCAAGAAATATTTAAGGTGGTTGCAGAGGGGTCAATTTTATACAAAACTTTGACGTACCTACAATACGCGTAGACGGTATTAATATAAGTAACTTTGTATATATGTGAAAAATTGTTTAGAAAATCTAGATGCCGCGTACCAATAACATTTGCAATTTATAAAATAATTACGAAGATATAAAGCTTTGGCATTTGTCATACAAAATTTTAAAAGCTTTATATCTTCGTAATTATTTTATAAATTGCAAATGTTATTTGTTACGCGGCATCTAGATTTTCTAAACTATTTTCCATATATACAAAGTTACTTATATTAATACCGTCTACGCGTATTGTGCGTCAAACTTTTGCATGGACTGAAACCACCTTAAGATACGATATTTGAAGAGGAAAATCTTTGTTATTTCCATAAGTTGCCGCATCGTACAAATTGAATTCAGAAATTTTGAAAACTCCGTAGTTAATTAAGCTGGTACGTAGTGCAAGAAGTATTTAAGTTAAGTTTTTTACATTTTTCTGCACTTTCTTTTACTTTTTCTTAGATGGGTATTAATTTTATTGCACACTAGCTGTGCCCGGCATGCGGTTTAGTGCCCCTTTTTTCCCTATACACACTTGGCCATTTTTCTTTTCTCTAAAAACCTTATGCGGACAATAACGAATATAAAAAAAATCTGTCCGAACAGAATTATTTATTTAAATTAATTATTTTATTAATTATTAATTATTAAATTAATTATTTATTTATATTGGTTACATTTTATTTTAGTTCGCTTTTTCAAAATTTGGCTATCAACATAACATAAAATAAATATTCTTTATTTGCACACCAAAAACATACAGTAACAAAAACAGAATAAAAAGAACGTAAGGATACAAACGGCGGTCTCATCACTAAAAGTGATTTCTTTCAGGCAACCATGGGATGGACGAACTCTTAAGTAAAAAAACTTGCTACGGCGGTGTAATAAGATATAAAATATATATAGTCCACTCAATGAATGGCTCATAAGGGGGTGTAGAATGCGTGAGCTGGGACCTAAGCGATTTCTTCTGAAATTTGTTCAGGGTTCTTAGGGAGTAAACATACTAAAAGTCCCCTCCTCCACCACACAACACATTAACTTAAAAAAAAGTTTTGTTTCCTCCGGGAACTTTGTTTTTAACGCGAGACCGACTCACACTTGGCCAGTTTTTATTATTTACTATCATATTGTATAGTTTGTTCTATAATCACACCAAGTTTGACGCTTGTATGTGCTACCGTTTTTACGACAGAGCGATAAGAAAAAAAACGTAGATAAGAACTAGTTTCTTGTGTAGGACCCCCCTTAATTTTTAACTTTTTGAAATGTTTAGTATTTGTTAGCAAAATCACCATAGTAACGCTGATTTTGTGAAAATTTCAACTGTATAGCTATTACGGTTCAAAAGATGTTCAAGTAATGCTCATCGTGCTTTATAACTTAAATTTTGTCTTTTCCAGAGCGTGTAGCTCGAAAACTATTGGTGAATAGAAAAAAGTGTTTAAAGTAAAAGGTGTAGAGAATTTCAAAAAGTTTCATTTATTACGAGACCACTTTTCTTCTGCGACGCACCGTTTTGGATATATTCACGAAAAACCCAAAAGTGGGAACTTTAACCCCCTCTCCGCCCACCGGCGCGACTCCTAGAGAAGGGGACTTTTAGTATGTTTACTCCCTAAGAACCCTGAACAAATTTCAGAAGAAATTGCTTAGGTCCCAGCTCACGCACTCTACAACTCTTTTGTTGAGTAGACTAATAGCTTACCATACATTAATTATTATCAATGATTTCACAACACAAACGAAACGAAACGTTATTCAGAAAACGATTTTTCCAGCGTAATTTTAGCCCACAAAATGGCACACGCGTGCCTAATTAAGGTTTTTAATTGAAACAATGAAAAGTAAGGATCACACAAAAGTTTATTGAAAATTCCCGAGGGAGATTTTTGGGTTAAACTTTTTGGGAATGGAAAGTCATGACCCCGGATAGTTTATCTGAAAGAATTATGTAATTTTTGCGGCCATTGGACACCGATGATTTTTTTTTTACCGTTCCGAAACATCCAGGGGTGGTTCAGATTCAGGCCATCAAACTGAACAACTTTTACTACAGGGTGAAATTGATATCATTAGCATCCTTTTAAACTAAGAGTCTACCCGTCAAACTGAACAACTTTTACTATGGGAGCAAACCGATCGGACCAAAAAAAAAATCTGCTGTTCCATACTAAACGTATGCAACAGCAGATTTTTTTTGCTCCGTTCTGTTTGCTCCCATAGTAAAAGTTGTTCAGTTTGATAGGTAGACTCTTAGTTTAAAAGGGTGCTAATGATATCAATTTCATCCCGTATAAGTAACCTAAAAAATCAACTGTCTCATACATTTGAGTCGAGTAGGCATTGCAGTTTAGTATGGAACATGCGATTTTTTTGCAATTTCAGGTTTGCTCCCATAGTAAAAGTTGTTCAGTTTGATGGTCTGAACTACCCTTGAAAGTTTCGGATCAGTACAAAAAAATTATCCGTTTTTTTTTAGTTGCACGTCTACTCAAGCCTGAGCAAGCGAAAAGTTTTAACCTTTTCTCATTCGTAAACTTAACCGTACTTCGTTTAACAAGAACTTTAAGTCCATGACTTAAAAACTTGACGGAAAAATCAAGAGAGTCTTTTTTAGTCAATTTACTGAAGTAAATCCCTCTTGACCAAAGTTTACAATTCTTTTTAAGAAAGTACGTACAGTAAGTTAAGTTCTAGCCTAGGGGATTCCATCATAAATTAAGGTGAGACAGAGTAGGCAATTCTCCATTTATAAATGATATTTAACAATTTTTGAGTAGTTGTTTTTGTTTTTGTTGTTAAGAGGATAGGCGGACTCAATTGGGAATTTGGAAAATAGGTCACCTTTCCGATTGTATACGTATTTTTCAGATCCGCTCCACCCATACGACCCGCAGAATAGAGTGCGAAAGAGACAACTGCAGCTCGGACCGATTTTATCTACATAAAACCGACGAAATCAGCATTATGTATTCCCCTGTTTATAACAATTATGAGAAAGACTTTGGCTATGCTGAAAACGGACGGTAAAATTGTGTCATTTTCGAAGGTCCCTAGCTCTTAAAAAAAAAAAAATGTTCATTATTTTTCAATATTTTTACATAATTTGAGTTGAGATCCACCATTCGAGCACGATAAATGCTTGTATTGGGAGGAACTTGCTACTTTGCATGGTTACAAATCACTTAGGTATACTGAGACAAGCCAAATAGGTAACAATTTCATATAAAGTAGGTAAGTGAGTATTCAGGCATATTTTATGAATTTAAATAATTAGGATTTCTTAATCCTAATTATTTTAAAGGCAAAGGGTCCGACCCACCACCACACAGCAAGCACACCCTCAACAGCCCAACCGACAGATCGCTCCACATAACCACGCTCCTCCGCTTCTCCATCTTATAGTAATTAATCAATAGAAAAAAGCAAAAGATAGGGTCATAGCAGAGGTAAGATAGATTTTACGGCAATTTTTTTAGCTCTAGTGTTATCCAGGTAGGAAACAGGGGAATACGTTTGTATGGAATATACGGTACCGGCCTATCCTCTTAAGGGCAAGCGCATTTTAGGGCGGTCCGCAGGTCGCAGCGCACAAATCAACCCAAATCACTTCTGTACAATTAATATGAACTATCGGAAACTACCGGGGCGGAACGGTTCGCATTTTTGCTGCGGATTTCCGTCCATGCGATGCGGGCCGCTCCGCCTTGATGCGGCCCATCATGCATACTAAAAATCCGACAATGCATTGTCACCCGGCCTACGAATAAGAATGTATAGAAAAGTAAATGAAGTTCAAAAAGTGTCACCGAAAAAATTATACCGTGTTCTAAATTTTTTTATTTTTTCATTAAAATTGTGTGAATTTTGTTTAGAGTTACTCTTCTATAGTTATTTTTATTCGTAGGACCCGGCCCGCTATATTGTACGAAGTAGGTACGCATTTTCCGTTGCAATGCGGCCCACTCCGCTCCGATGCGGCCCGTCCTAATATACGTTTGGTACCTACCTACCTTTATAAAATACGAGCGTTAACCCGCGACTTCGTCCGCACAAATTATATACCAGATTTTAAGTCAGATCATAAGCTATCAAACAAAAAAAGTTTCATCAAAATCGGTTCAGTAGATTTTGCGTGATACTCGTTCAAACAAACAAACACACAAACAAACAGACAGACAAAAAATCCAAAAATTGGTGAAATGGAATCAGGGACACCTAAAAACCATATCGTAACTTTTTTTTTGTTAATATCTTCAATGTACAGACAAACTTCCTGTTACAGTTTTATAATAGTATAGATATGGACGTAGGCCTATGTCCATTAATTGATAAACAAAAGCTGAAAATTATGATAATGAAATAGAACAAGATAATTATCTTCATTCTAAAAAAGTTTTTTAGGTTCGGCATTATTTTGTTATAATTGCCATTTAGAATAACATGATCATCATCAGCCTTTATTCGTCCCACTGCAGGGCACAGGCCTACCCTCAGAGAGGGTGTATGGGCGTTAGTCTACCACGTGTACCCAATGCGGATTAGTATACTTCACATAAACATTGGAATTTCTTCTTCAGCGTATGCGGGTTTTCCTCTCGATATTTTCCTTCACAATTTGAGAGCAGTCATATTACCTACCTACGTCCGTGGTTGTGCAGGATCGATTCCGGACCTCAAGATTGAGTTTCCACACCTTTCTGCAATGGGCCACTGGACGCTCTCGAATTCGACGACATTAGTTTATTAACCGACTTCAAAAAAGGAGGACGTTTCTCAATTCGACCGTATACAGGGTGTAAGTGACAGCCTAGCAAATACTGAAATGGTGAACTCAGAACATAAAACTGAACAACTTTCACTTTCATGTTTCCTGAGGTAGGCTCCATAGTGAAAGTTGTTCATTTGATGGTTTGAGTTCACCGTTTCAGTATTTGCTAGGCCGTCACTTACACCCTGTATATATATTTTTTTATATCTAAACTATTATAAAACTGTAGCAGGATGTTTGTCTGTACATTGAAGATATTAACAAAAAAAAGTTACGATATGGTTTTTAGGTGTCCCTGATTCCATATCACCAATTTTTGGATTTTTTGTCTGTCTGTTTGTGTGTTTGTTTGTTTCAACGAGCATCACACAAAAACTAGTGAACCGATTTTAATTAAACTTTTTTTGTTTTTTAGCTTATGATCTGACTTAAAATCTGGTATATAATTTGTGCGGACGAAGTCGCGGGTTAACGCTCGTAATAAATAAACCTTTATCACCACAGAAAAGACAGCCCGGTTTTGGTGGTTAACATGCTGTATCAATGATGATGTTCAATCATTAGCACGCCATATCGACGGGTAATAATAGTACATTATGGTACAAGTGTGTAATTTTGGTGATTACCGCTGAGGCGCCATTGAGACCCGAGCCGCAGGCGAGGGTCTTAAGAGAGCCGAGGACGGTAATCATCAATACACACGTGTATCATACGACGTTTTTCAACACACTTGTGAAGAAAATAATAATAAAAAATCATTTTATTTAGTAAATAAAAAGTTTATTTAGAGAATTTATTTGTACTATTGAATATGATCTTTTTTGTATCGAAACTTTTTTAAGAACAAAGCAACTCAAGAACTCAACCAAGAAGTTTAGATACCTACTATCTAAAGTATGAGATACGGATATAAGGAAAGCGAATGCGTCTACAAACCCTTAAATAAAAATAAATAATGCAACAAAATTTTTCATCTCGTCCCCAATTCAAAACTCATTTCGAGAATATTTCCGACCGGGCGAGTTACGGTTATGGCACGATTTAACACACCTCCGCTTCAGATGAAACCAAAAGGACTCGCATTGCATTCGGACTTTATTTCTTAAAAATTATTTGAAGATGAAAAAAAAACAATGAAATGTTTTAAAATTATTCAAATATGTACAAGAGACAATTATTTATAACGAGCGTTAACCCGCGACTTCGTCCGCACAAATTATATACCAGATTTTAAGTCAGATCATAAGCTATCAAACAAAAAAAGTTTCATCAAAATCGGTTCAGTAGTTTTTGCGTGATACTCGTTCAAACAAACAAACAACCACACAAACAAACAGACAGACAAAAAATCCAAAAAATTGGTGAAATGGAATCAGGGACACCTAAAAACCATATCGTAACTTTTTTTTGTTAATATCTTCAATGTAAAGACAAACTTCCTGTTACACTTTTATAATAGTATAGATAGATGATATCTACATCTGATTGTTTCAAATAAAATATGAGATCTAACAAAATTAGCTAAAACTATTTTAAGGGGATGATCAAACTATCAAACTGAACAACTTTCTCTATGGGACCAGTATCGAAATCTTTGACTATTTATTATAAGGACTAGCCTTGCGGTAGCATTTCCCATCTGCCACGGTATAAGATCAATTAATCATGTGCATTTACCTTCAATTTCATACCTTATCACTAAACGAGACAGCCTATAATTGCAAAACAATAATTTCGAACTTAGAACGTTTGGGGTTCACACGAGACTTCTTTTCATGATTTTTAACGTTCAAAATTAGAATCTAAAATTAAGGGAATACAATCCAAAGTTGCTGATTTCATGTTACCTAGCCCCCCGCAAAAAGTGGCAGAAATGTTTGTTCGTAGAATTACACGCGTAACTAGTCCCTATATAAGTAGTCAAAGATCGAAATCGACAAAAAAAATCAGCTGACCACCCATACAAAACTGCAAACATAACTCTACTCAAATGTATGGGACAGCAGATTTTTTTTGCGTTTTCGATATTGGTCCCATAGAGAAAGATTTTCAGCTTGATGGTCTGATCATCCCTTAAAATAGTTTAAGCCAATTTTGTTAGACCTTATATAATAGAAGTTTAAATAGAAATTTAATGAGCTATTATGGATATATCATAGATTTCTGATAGTACGTAGCGTACACTGCAGTTAAGTATGTTAGTTTAGGGGACGATGTGCATTATTCCAGTAGGTGTTTTAAATTGTATGTAGTTTAAGGGTTTACATCCTCCATGGCAGTCGAACTAAAATTATATTCCTTAGCTATATTTAGTTAATTAATGAATTTAGATTTTGCAAAAAAAATACATTTTGTCAAAAATAAACAGAACTTGTTGTATCTAATAATTATTTGTTCAGGCCAGAATGGATTACACATTTCACGTGACGTCATTTTTCGCAAGAAACTAATTATTTTTGGAGACAGCAGGAGGCAGAAGAAACAGTACACACGGCGACACATCAAGCTATACAAAACCAACATAAGCTTGCCGCACGACGTTATACGTTACTCTTCCTATGCGCGGCCAGCTTATTTTGGTTTTGTATAGCTTGATGTGTCGCCGTGTGTACATACTGATTATCCCAGTGACTATTTACAATTGCGATTATGTTTTAATTCTACACTTTACTTTCTGATTTAACAAAATATCAAGTTTGTTTTTTTTATTCTAACAATCTGTTATGCACTTATAAATATGATTCTGATGCTTTATGTGTGACAAGCTAATAACACCGCTTCTTCTTTAGTTTAGTCTATGACCTCCGGGTATTATTTATGAAAGAAAGCCAATACAACTTTATACAATCCGTTTCACATGGGAGCCATTGCATTTTATATCTAAAATTATTAAATTAACATTTCTTCATTTTACAGTCGTATTTAAGAAATATGGTGTGGTGTATGTTTCATACGATCTTATGAGCTTGGGACACTCCTGGCACGCCATCTAAAGAACTCACAATGCTTGAACGGAATTGCGACCATTACTGCGAGACTGCGACGTAAACAGGATAACGTGCGTCGTCCCACTCACACGTGTATAATAGGGTATTTGAGAGGTTTTTAAAAACTGTTCTACGTTAATCACTAATGTCTAAGGACTATAGAAAATGTATATTTTACGTTCCATTACTTAGAAATCATCATCATCATCAGTCTTTATTCGTCCCACTGCAGGGCACAGGCCTACCCCCAGGGAGGGTGTATGGGCTAGTGCCCATATATACCAATCCGCATTAGGCACGCGATTGGTAGACTTCACAAACACATGAGAATTTCCTCTTCAGTGTATGCAGGTTTCCTCACGATGTTTTCCTTCACCGTTTGAGAGCAGTCGGTATTACGTAAATAAGTTAGAAAAACTCTTTAATACATGGCATGTTGTTCGTGCGGATTCGAACCCGGACCCCATAATTGGGTGTCCATATCTCTCCGCAACACGCCACCGACGCTCTCACTTACATATAGTACAAGAAAAAACGAAAATAAAAAAAATATTATTTAATAAATAAATAAAGTCGGTTTGATCAGTTGAAAAAAAATCAATAAATTTTTAATTCGGGAAACCAACAGTCAGATTATAAACGAATAGTTACAAACTATGAACATCATCATCATCATCAGCCTATCATCGTCCACTGCTGAACATAGGCCTCTCCCAAGGCGCGCCACAAAACTTCGTCCTCGGCCGTTCTCATCCAGTCGCTCTCCGCTTCTTTCTTTAGGTCGTCTGTCCAGCGGGCGCCCTAGGACGCCTGAGACGCCCTGCTGCCCCACACTACGTCTACCAGTTCGCGGTCTCCACTCTATAATCCTGACACCTTACCGGTTGTCAGTTCTTCGGCAGATTGACCAGCCCATTGCCACTTCAGCTTGCTAATTTTCAGAGCTACGTCAACCACTTTCGTTCTCTGACGTATCACTTCATTTCTAATGTGATCTCTTAGAGGAACACCGATCATAGCTCTCTCCATAGCTCGCTGAGCGACCTTGAATTGCCAAATAAACATTTGATTTGATTTGATATGATGAACTCGTCCTATCGTACAAACTATGAACATAGAATAGACCAATTACAGGAATCCGCTACTGTTAATTTAAAATTAAATGAATATTTAACCTTGATATACCGGAACGCGGATCCGTGTGACGAAAACAATTGATTTCTATTCTGTCTGGTTTTTCGGCATACAAGAGGTGAAATATCCCGCGAAAACGCTTTTCTTGACAATATCCGTGGCTACACGCAGGGGACGTCATCTAGACGTCAACTGGATGTGACACTCTATACACTCATACTCTACATGCATGACGTCATTAACCTTTCGGCGAATCACAGTCGTTTACGATCACGTGACTAAAGTAGACAAAAAATATTGTCTTTGTCTATTATCTCTTAAAATATCCAGTATTTTTCTGAACTGAATAAATAGTTGGTTACCAAAATTCGTATTCAATACGGATGCCATCAATAGATCCTACATGCTGTCAAATACCCTATTATGTAAATCGTTCTGGGTATAAGTGCTTTTTTCTCGGCTCTCCTTAAGTTACCCTCGAAGTGTGGGTGTATACTTGAAATTAGTGAGGAGCATAAAGTTAGTGGAGTGCGATTATTGAATCTCATACGTTGCACTCGGCAGTTGAAAATGTATGCAGATACGCATCTTTTTACTGATTTGACTTTCAAAAATCATGCTTCAGGATTGCGATTTTTGAAAGTTAAATCAGCAGAAGAAAGATGCATATCTCCATAGTAATTTTGACATTTTCAACTGCTGAGCTCAGCGAATGAGATTCAAAAATTGCACTCCAGGAATAGAGAGACTAGCAGCCGAGTGAGAAAGATGACGTACCCAGCGGCACCACTGTATAATAGAAAGAGATACGTGACACGAGGCAGTAGAACCGTTTTTGGAAACTTATCGGCAGGGTAAAAATTAGAGCTGTGTAAATAATAAAAAAAAACTAACACCCTACCACACTCACACTTGTCAGGCACGTCCAGGGGGTATGTATATCATAGTTGGGTTTTATCCCCCCCCCCTCCTGAAATCCGAATATTTGTATGGAAAACTAAAGTTTGGATACGTGCTTGACACTTGTGAAATATACTAACACTGTATCATTTTCACTTTAGGTTCACAATTATAAACATAGCTCGAATATTTATCCCAATTAAATTGTCCATACATTTAAGTCGGGTAGTAACAGCAGTTTTGTATGGGACAGCTGATTTTTTTTCGCGTCTCCTGAGGTAGGCTCCATAGTGAAAGTTGTTGGTGGTCTGAGTTCACCGTTTCAGTATTTGCTAGGCTGTCACTTACACCCTGTATCAATCGGGTGCAATGTACATCAGCATTGCACCCGTGCAACACCCGTGCGAAGCCGGGGCGGGTTGCTAGATAGAAATAAAAAAAGTCGTTTCAAAAAAAATCTTTTCTTTTTTTCATTTTATTCATCATCATTTTATATATTTACGACTTCAAAGGGAACTTTAATTATTTTTTTAAAGCTTGCCAATCTTACACATCAAAAAATGATAAATCCCACACCTTTTTCTCAGAACGAAAACATAGTTTTAAGGTGGTTGCAGAGGGGTCAATTTTATACAAAACTTTGACGCACGATACGCGTAGACGGTATTAATATTTGTATATATGGAAAAATAGTTTAGAAAATCTAGATGCCGCGTAACAAATTTTTCATAAAAAATTTTAAAAGCTTTATATCTTCGTAATTATATTATAAATTGCAAATATTATTTGTTACGCGGCAACTAGATTTTCTAAACTATTTTTCCATATATACAATATTACTTTTATTAATTCTGTCTACGCGTATTGTACGTCAAACTGTTGTATGGACTGAAACCACCTTAAGCAAGATTTGTGTCGACGCTAATCTTTGACCTTTAAAAGAATAGAAAATATCATGTGAATTTATGTAACCGCCTACACAATAATTTTTATGTTTTCTATGAAAGAGCATTGTCCTTATTCTTATTGAGTATTTTTTCTTTGTCATATTATATAGCTTTTAGGTTCGAAACACTAAGCAAACAGTATCGAAACTAAAGCATACCACATCATTCAGCCGGGTCCTCGGCGCGTGTTTTGCCCTATCATCATATTAGCCATTAAACGTCCACTGCTAGACATAAGCCTCCCCCAAAATGGGGGGATTTGCCATAATCGCCACGCTTGGCAGGCGGGTTGGCGATCGCAGTTGGATCGAATCAATGTGTGTACTTAGAGGATGCTGCTGCCCATCCTTCAGTAGATCTCTTAGTCGCCTTTTATGACACCCACGGGAGGAAATGGGATGGTGCTATTCTTCGCCGACACCAAACGGACGGACGGACGTGTTTTGCCCTATACAATATACAAAAACCTCTCAACAACCAACGAAGTCATTGTTACACTACACACTTTTTTTGTTGATATCAACACGTTTTTCTTTCAATACCTGGGTGGAAAATATCTACACAAATAAGTACTCTACTCTCATTTGAAGACAGCTTTCGCTAGTGGTGCATTTGCTTAGCGTTGGTCTATTGACTGAAATTGACAATCTCTGGTTTAAAACCGGTAGCAAAAATGTACCGATGTGATGAGAGTTCACCAACGGAGTTAAAGCTGTCACCGTGGCCGAAATCATCGGTCTATACGTTTACAGTGCCCTGCAGTGGGACGTTTCCCACTGCAGGGCACTGGCCTACCCTCTGAGCATCAGTCCACCACGAATGCCCAATACTGTTTGGTAGACTTAACATTATGCATCTGAATTTCTTCTTCAGCGTAGTCAGTATTACGTACATGAGTCGGAAAACCTCATTTGTGCATGCTGTCCGTTCGGATTCGAACCAGGACCCTCATGATTGACTGTCCCATATTTCTCCACAACGCGCTATCGATGTTCGATCAAAACGTTTCTATTCCTTTATTCTGCAAGTAGGCAGGTAAGGTACTGATGATGGTGCATTTTAAAATACGTTGCGACACGTGTGGCGTGCATGGCTGTATGTATATCCTCGATTCATATTGCTACTGTTTGAATAATGAATTCGGTTTTTTGGTCTAGCCCACAGAGAAAGTACAAGCGGTCTAGACTAAGACCTAAACGATATTTGATCTGTAATTCACGTAGGTAAAAAATGAAATGTTATATTTATATTCATTAAAGACATCTAAAAGAATTTAAGTTTAATTGCTAAACCGAAGAAAAATGTCAATTGTTATGTTCCATTATGACGTATCCATTTTATTTATTAAGTGGACGTAACGCTATATACAATTTTTCTTCTCCGAGAACACGACAAAAATCTAGACGTGCCTCTGTCTTTGTTACTCTGCATATGCGAAAGCGAGCGCGCATGACTACTGACGCTAGACACTTCATACAAACCGGCGCGCACTGACAAGAAGAGGCGAGCACATATGTGCTAAGTGAGTGCGAGCGAGAGAAGAATACAACACTGCTTTGTTCACAATCGTCACAAAATATTGACGCATCTTCGCCGCAACCTGTAGTATGGAGAAAGCGCGCGCAAGAGAAGATAAGATAAAAGTAAAAAAAAAAATAATAAAATAAAAAAAAAACATAGGTAAGTGTTCCGTTTTGCCAATTTTGGTACGGAATACTTAAAACGAAAGAGATCGGAGAAATTATACTAGAGGGGCTGATTACCTTTTACTTCAAGGAAAGGAAATGTCATGTCAAGAGGTGATGATGATGATAGCCTTCTACCGACAAAGATACCGCAAAAGAAATCTTCAATGGCTACATCTTATTGTATATTTTCCTAAAGGTCATTATCAAGCCCTCTGACACAAAAGGATTGTTCCACTTGAATCCTGAGGATTGTTATTTCTGAGGACTACCAAAAGTACATTTTGCGTTAGAATTTTTGGAGAATAATTTTTTGTGTCAAGTATCCGCGTTCGTTTCAATCGATTTTACTGTACTGATTGTACTGTTAAGGTGGTTTCAGTCCATACAAAAGTTTGACGAACAATACGCGTAGACGGAATTAATAAAAGTAATATTTTATATATGGAAAAATAGCTTAGAAAATCTTGTTACCGCGTCACAAATAACATTTGCAATTTATAATATAATTACGAAGATATAAAGTTTTTAAAATTTTGTATGAAAAATTTCAAAGCTTTATATCTTCGTAATTATTTTATAAATTGCAAATGTTATTTGAGACGCATCTAGATTTTCTAAACTATTTTTCCATACACACAAAGTTACCGTTTACGCGTATTGTGCGTCAAAGTTTTGTATAAAATTGACCCTGCAACCACCTTAATGCCGATGTACCTACCTATTCGTTAAGAGAAAATAATTCGGAGTATTTATATATTTTCTATACGAACCAATTAAAGTCAATGCAATTATTTTGACTCGATCTAGAAAACTAAATCTGGCTCTGCACTCGGACGATTTTCGATATATCGCGACCGTTTCGGTTCGAACTTCAATGCATGGGTAGAGGCCCTGTGCTTTAAAATTATGGTGGAAAACCTTGGACAGTGACACGATAACTTTGAAATATAATGGAAATCTGACAAATGTAAAGCAAAGATGTTGGTTTCTAGATCGTGTCTAGAATAATCGTCGTGTCGTGTAATTATGTTATTGACTTTAATTGGTAGGTATTGAAAATATAACCAGACTAAGCTTTTATGGAGCGCGCTCCGAATTGGAGCGACAGTGTGCAAATACTTAGAGAATTTGATCATGTGTTGATCACTAATTTGCTTCACTAACCCGTAGTACAGTACAGGTCTGTTAACTAAAGCTGGCGCGTTCAACACATTTACACATTGCGCTTGTGTAGTGTCTGTGAATAAGCGCGCGGCGTGACGTCGTACTGCATACGCATCATGAAAAGTCTGCCCGTCTCTCTCGCGCGCGGTCTATCTTATGAGCGTGAAGGGGACAGTTATTGTTTTTCTTTTGCTACTGTTTATAAATACAGCGTGATGTTAAATGTTAGCGTCAGTCAGTAACGTGTGATCGACGCGAATGTAATAATCATAATAAAAACAAGTAACACATATATTTGTATTTATTTATCTACAACGCACCCATTTTACTAAAAACTAACTCTAGTCTACACTTATGAATCAATTATTTGAAAATCATTTATTTTTAAACATTCTGTATAGTGAAATTGCATAAGTGTGAGTACTGTGAACGCGCCAGCTTTAGTTAACTGACCGTATGTACCAGCCTAGCTAGCATGCCACCCACGACAAAGCGTTTAAACGAGAAAAACGTCATGCGCGCTCTTTCTGGCCTACGTAAAATAATAAAGATGGAGGCACATCTCGATTTTTGTCGTTTTGTCGGGCGTGGCATGCTAGCTAGACTGGATAGTTGATTATTATCACAGATCACTAAAACTAAAGGGATATGTGAAAAGGGGGCGGGGCCAGTGTCGCAGCAATATGCGCAAAAACGGAACACATTGCTCGCGACAGTAATGATTGAATATATTATGAGGTTGAAATCCAGTCGAGATATTGTGTAAATTTTTTTTTGCTCCGATCGATTTGCTCCCATAGTAAAAGTTGTCCTGTGTGATGGGTAGACTCTTAGTTTAAAAGGATGCTCATGATATCATTTTCACCCTGTATATTATTTTAAATAAAAAAATTTGAGATCAGTTTTAATAATAAGTTTAATTTTGAATACGTTGAAGATGGTAATTTTAAATGTTATTAAGTACTTCATACTACTCGTACCTTAGACTAGCTTTAACCCGTGACTTCGTCCCCACAAATTATATACCAGATTTTAAGTCAGATCATGAGCTATCAAACAATAAAATTATCATCAAAATGGGATCTTTTCTCTGCTTCGTTCGCAAAATCGTTTCTTTGCGTGATGCTCGATCAAACAAACAAACAAACAGACAGACAAAAAATCCAGAAATTTGAGATATGAAACACCTAACAAACATTTTAAAATATTATTGATTTTTAAACATGTTACAGCCATGTTGTGCTATTTCGAATCAAATTAAATATTGAAAAATTTGTCTCGGGCGGGACTTGAACCCGCACTTTTCCAAACCGGGGAACTGCGTTATCCAATTTCGCCACCGAGCCCACTACCCAGAGAACGAAATTTTCAATCTGTTGCGTCTTAAGGGGACGTGAGTGCCATCTACTGGTAATTGAATAACGCAGTTCCCCGGTTTGGAAAAGTGCGGGTCCAAGTCCCGCCCGAGACAAATTTTTCAATCTTTAATTAGATTTGGTACCTAACAAACATGTCGTAACCTTTTTTTTTGTTAATATCTTCAATGTACAGACTACAGACACATTCTTTTACAGTTTTATAATAGTAACATAGAATAAAATATAGAAGAGGCTGTCCTTGTAATACGGAGCCTCCCATTTTTCAAGCCAGCTCAAACGTTATCTCGACTCTGACACTAATTGGGTTTGTGAAACTAGTTCAGCACTTAGCGATTTCGCGGGGCATTATTCATTGTTGGACTATGATAAACTTTGTTGTATTAAAGAAACTTCAATTCACCTTGACTTTTATGTTTTGTAGTACAAGGGATAAGTAGAGATCTGAAAAATGATTACCTACACAGCATTCATTTTTGGCTGGGCTATTGCTAGCAAAGATGTACAGTAGTACCAGATTTATAAGTTCCCCCGATGTACCTGCGCCAGTTGACAAATTTTAATAGCGCGCGAAATTACATTGACCAATCAGGATCTGCCAACTTCAACGCCTTGCAACGATTGGCTAATCGTTTAGCGCCCTTTTGCCTGCGATCCGACTTTGCACCCTTTGATTACTAAACGACTTCGGGTTTTGTCGGGGACTCTGCGCAAACGAAGACTGCCGAGGTTAATTATTTTCCTACACTCTGCGACCATTGCTCTGGAGTGCGATTTTTGAACGTCTCACGTTCAAATCAGCAGTAGAAAGATCGTATCTCTATTGTCATTTTTACTTTTTTTACTGCTGATTACAACGTCTAAAATCGCACTCCGAGAAGGAAATAGTTATTTGTTATACAAGAGTACAAAGTTGCTTTTTAACCGCGTGCTCAATATTGATGACCGAGCAAGCGAAGGATTCAAAAATTAGAATCCTGAGCGTTAGCGAGGGAATCAAAAGAGCACGAGGTGAAAAATCTTTGCACTCGAGTGCAACACGTAATTTTTCATCCCACCTCAGCGAGGAAATGACGTGAAAAGAAAATGGCGCGCGCAAAACAAATTTAAAAAAGTACACTTAAAAAAGGTTCCGAGTCTGAGTTTTAAACAAATTAAAAAAGGTTGCATGATAATTTCAGCACCATGGAGGGAGAAGTAAATAGGTTTAATGATGTTTTGAATTCACAAACTTAGTTCACATGATGTTCTAAATTCAATTTACTTTTTAATCCTCTAGCAGATAAAAACGGCTTTTGCACTTAGATATCGAAGAGCAAAAATACTCTTTCCGAGATGGAGGGATGAAAAGATATCTTTTAAAGTAGGGGCAAAAGGTTAGAAATATGTTTAAAACGAACCATGCTACAACTGTACCCACAAAAATATATTTATTGATGTTGTAAAAATTATAACGATCGTAAATGTACGTTTTCGTCTATATTAAATTCACAGTTTTTCCGCTAAAGTTTGTAAATTAAAACCAATGCTTGAAAAATAGAGCAAGATTGTAACAGAAGAAAGAAAGCAAAAGCGAAAAAAATTGTTTCCGCAAAAATAAAGTCACGGAATCGGAGGAAACTTTTGAACAGGAAAAAAATCCACTGGATAGAAACGCTTGCTTGTGTACTCGGTCGGTATTGAAGTCGAGAGATATCCTACATACAGTCCGTGAGCACTTAGAATAGGATTCGGGTGTCGGGTAAAATCGTTTTTTTTTTTTTTTTATTTCGGATGATTTACAGCATTATGATTTTGTTCTTTCTTATCGTGTGGGCAGAGCTTGAGCAGAGCCCTGGTGTCAGAATTTTTTCAGACCGCCTTACGGCCTCTGACATGGTTTTTATGTAACGACTACTTTCACCAGAGATAGTAGCCGGGACCAACGGCTTGACCAATGATTTTGTTAGTATTCTTATATAAATCTAGACGCCAATTAAAAATCTTATAATAGCTACCATTTTTGAACTTAAAGTAAAAGGGTCTGTTTCAAAATTACCTATAAGCATGACTTACAAAATACTGAAAATCTTCCATAAACCTTTAAATAATTACAAGGTTTTTGCAATTTTAATAAAATGAGACTATATTTATTTGAATAAGTCATACATCAAGCCTATTTAATTTTTTTTAATATTACTTCAATTTCGCCACGGAATTTTTTTTTTATAGAATTATAGACTGTCTCGCTTAGTAATAAAGTACCTATAACATTGTATGTAATTGCACATTGATCGTGTAACTTGGCAGAAGGGAATGCTAAAATGAGACTGGTCCCTAGTTATATGGTATAAGAAAATTTTAGTAGTATTTGTTATTTCAATATTGATTCCTTTCAATGCCGAATTAAATGCAGTATTCATGTAGGCCTGATTACAATAACATCGTTGGATCAGTTAATTCAGTGGTTTCAGTGAATTAACTATCCATAAGCTTAGTGCTGACATGTTCAATGGAATCACAGGAAATTAATATTACAATGCCACTGATGCATGGGTCATGCGCAATGTACTTCATCAAATATGTATTTAGTTGTTATAATTACACAGCCCAGTCATTTTACGGAGTTTTGAGTTTTGTTAGGAGGGAGTAATTATGAATGGAACTTTTAAACTGAAACCGGCACCGTTTAGTGACAAAAAGACTATCTGAAAAAAAAAAAAAAATCGCTATAATCATCATCATCATCATGATAACGATTTTTTTTTATTTATTTCTGATAGTCTTTTTGATTATATTTTAATACCTATATATTAATACCAATGCGCGCATTTTAATTAGATTTTACAATATAAGTTATTTTTGAGCAAATTTCCATCAGGTTTTTTAGAACGAGATAAATGCAAAATTTTTAAATTTGGGGATGTTGTTGACGTGATTTCTTTTTAATTTTGGTATATATTTCTAGTCTCAAATTGACTCTTAAATACTTACCAAAAAAAAAACAATTATTGGTTAGTCCCGGCTCAAACCGTAAAATGACTAACAGGTAATGTTCTGTATGGTATACAGGGTGTACTAAAATGTAATAGATACCCAAGTAACATGTATGAAATTCAGCTTTTATAATACGTATCTATAGTTACAAGTTATTCAAGATTAAGGGTGTCTGGCATTGTAACTATACTTGTACGAGCGTTAACCCGCGACTTCGTCCGCACAAATTATATACCAGATTTTAAGTCAGATCATAAGCTAACAAACAAAAAAAGTTTAATCAAAATCGGTTCAGTAGTTTTTGCGTGATACTCGTTCAAACAAAGAAACAAACAAACACCCAAACAAACAGACAGACAAAAAATTGGTGCAATGGAATCAGGGACACCTAAAAACCATATCGTAACTTTTTTTTTGTTAATATCTTCAATGTACAGACAAACTTCTTGTTACAGTTTTATAATAGTATAGATAAAAGCTGAATTTTATTCATGTTACTTAACGGCCCGGTAGTTCAGTCGGTAGTGAACCTGCCTGCTGGGCCAAGGGTCGCAGGTTCGAATCCCGTACGGGGCAAATATTTGTATGATGAATATGAATATTTGTACCCGACTCATGGATGTTTGTATTTATTTATGTATTCTATATCGTTGTCTAGTCATCATAACACAAGTTCAGGCCAGATTCTGGTACTTTAAAACATGACTAGATAATTTGTGTGACAATGTCCAAGATATTTATATTTATATACGTGGGTATCTAATATAAGATGTTTCCTCAGTAGCCCGACAGTTTTGATACTTCCAACTCCTGGCCAGAAAACTTTAACCTGCTACCTGCCAAAGCAACCATGACTCAAAGTTCATAGTGGCCCATCATTCCTACCTGTGTTGGGAGCATGCGCTGAGAAACTTTCAGCTTTTATAAAATAACGAAGATCTGATCATCACGAGCTCTTCGACCATACGACAGGCATTGGTTACGTGGCGTGGTTGTCTATTTTTGGTAACCCCAAATACCGTGTTGCGATGTAGTTGCTATTATTAGCTAGAGAACTAAACGTAGAATTATTTATTATAGAACAACGGATAGACAAAAACAAAACAAACAGAAAAAAAAACACTTAAGCTACTTAAAGGTATAAAATGTCCTGTAAAGCCCCTACTCGGGGCAGAGTGCCTAGGAGGCTGGCAGCGTTGCCTCTTTGGATCGCAAGGCTGATCCTTTGCGCAAAATAGCTGCCAGCCCTCCTGTCGCCTGTAGCCTCGAATAGGCGCTTTGAGAGGCATTTGAGGAACATTTTCCCCTCAGGACCCCAGCATAAACTAAACCATAGTGTAATAAAAACTACGAGTGGTAAAGGTCAGCGGTCCATTCACTGCGAACACTGAGCTTCATACCACTAGTCGTTTTTATTACACTACTAGCGGCTCACCGCGGCTTCGCACGCCAGCAATGCTGATATGTTGTGATGTATTATACAGGGTCCTTCCTAATATACTGACACTTTTTTAAGGGGATGACCAGACTATCAAACTGAACAACTTTCTCTATGGGATCAAAATAGAAATCGCAAAAAAAAAAATCTGCTGTCCCATACATTTGGCTCGAGTAGGGTTGCAGCTGTATGGAATAGCTGATTTTTTTTCGCGATTTCGATGTTGGTGCCATAGAGAAACTTGTTCAGTTTGACGGTCTGATCATCCCCTTAAAAAAGTTTCAGCATATTAAGAAGAACCCTATATACATATAAACCTTCCTCTTGAATCACTTTATCTATTAAAAAAACACATCAAAATCCGTTGCGTAGCTTTAAAGATCTATGCTTACATAGGGACAGACAGACAGACAGACAGAAAGACAGCGGGAAGCGACTTTGTTTTATACTATGTAGTGATGGTGTAGTGATGATTAATATTAGGGAGGGCTTTAGCAAGCCAAGGGTTAAAACACTGTGACCATTGCTGGTCTTTTCTGTTCGCCCTTATTTGATACTCTGAACCTATGGTATTTTCTTTTCTTTCTCGCGTATGCAGGTTTCCTCGCGATGTTTTTCCTTCACCGCCAAGCCTAATGATAATGAAAAATACAACAGTACACACGGCGACACATCAAGCTACGCAAAACCAAAATAAGCAGTTTTGCGTAGAACTTAGTGGTAAAGGCCATAAATCGAACCGCCTCCTCATGATTGAGTCGTAGCCGTCAGTCGTGGACTATCATTGCTTTTTATTACACTACGAGCGTTAACCCGCGACTTTGTCCGCACAAATTATATACCTGATTTTAAGTCAGATAATAAGCTATCAAACAAAAAAAGTTTCATCAAAATCGGTTCAGTAGTCTTTGCGTGATACTCGTTCAAACAAACAAACACACAAACAAACACCCAAACAAACACGCAAACAAACACACAAACAAACAGACAGACAAAAAATCCAAAAATTGGTGAAATGGAATCAGGGACACCTAAAAACCATATCGTAACTTTTTTTTGGTTAATATCTTCAATGTACAGACAAACTTCCTGTTACAGTTTTATAATAGTACGAGCGTTAACCCGCGACTTCGTCCGCACAAATTATATACCAGATTTTAAGTCAGATCACAAGCTATCAAACAAAAAAAGTTTCATCAAAATCGGTTAAGTAGTTTTTGCGTGATGCTCGTTCAAACAAACAAACACACAAACAGACACCCAAACAAACACACAAACAAACAGACAGAAAAAAAATTCAAAAATTGGTGAAATGGAATCAGGGACACCTAAAAACCATATCGTAACTTTTTTTTTGTTAATATCTTCAATGTACAGACAAACTTCCTGTTACAGTTTTATAATAGTATAGATAGATAGATAGATAGATAGAATAGATGTATGACTATACTATTGCTTATAGTTGTCATCCTCCTGTATTCCACGAGAGAGTGAGGTAAAATTTGGTGATGGGCAAGGAGTATTCATACTGTATCTAGTATCATACTCCTTCTTATACTTCTTCTCCTTTTCGTGTCAACGGTTCATATAAAGGGTGTTACAGAAGTAAAAATAAAAATTTAAAACTTTTAAATCGCGTAAAAAAATTATTTGTCCCATACATTTAGCTCAAGTAGATCTGTAGTTTAGTATGGAACATCGCAAACGCATCGCATCATGGCGATTATGGCAAATCTCCTCATTTTGGAGGAAGCCATGTCCAGCAGTGGACGTCTATCGGCTGATATGATGATGATGATGATGGAACATCCTATATTTTATATAATTATTGGACTCTTGCTTGTGCGTTAGCACTGCATTTCCGCCATTGTCAAGTATTTTGAGGGAGTACATATCCCAATCTCAACAACAAGAGATTGAGGATTGCAGAGCCACGTGGCAGGCAAAAACACGAAGCGCGAACACCCCGCGGCACAAGTGCTCGTGTCAGAACCTGCAGCGTGACTCCTACTGTGACGTTGCTGTATGTTGTACGGTGGTTCGTCTGAACCTGGTCTGGACGATAAGGGAAATCGCTTTAATAAACAAAAACAAATTACACCTGAATCGAAAGCAGGTTATTATTCAATGAGCCAGAATTAGTACTTAGGTATTTATTGTGATGAATAAATGAAATATCTGCATGGTTGAAAACTGCAATAAGCAGTATAAGAGTCGATTATCATCGATGCAGTTAGCAGAAATTCATTTCACATAGCAACAACAACGTTCATTATGCAGTTTATTATTATTTTAACTGTAGCACAGAATAAATAATAGCATTACAGCCATATTCTCAATCACTCATCATCATCATCATCATATCAGCTGATAGACGTCCACTGCTGGACATAAGCCTCCCCCAAAATGGGGGGATTTGCCATAATCGCCACGCTTGGCAGGCGGGTTGGCGATCGCAGTTGGATCGAATGTACTCAGAGGACGTACGCTGCTGCCCATCCTTCGGTAGAGCCCTTAGTCGCCTTTTACGACACCCACGGGAGGAAATGGGATGGTGCTATTCTTAGCCGACACCACACGGACAATTTTTAATCAGTACCATCATTAAAATCGGTTGTTCCGAGCAACTCTACAGGTTAAGTTCTGTGCTAACTGTTCGGCAGCTCTTCATATTGAGAGCCGCGGTGTCACTACACCGCGCCACCATCACGTCTAGTGCGTACCCTGCACTGCTTGCCAAAAGAGTGTACTTCGTGCCTTTGCCCATAATTAACACTACTTTTGCGAGTCGCTTTCCGCGATTTCTGCATCCCCGGATATATAACAGAGTTTGTAAACTTCTCGACATAAAAACATTATCAGTGCGCCGTGCAAAATTCGAGATTAAGAACTGGTTGCAGACTTTGACTTACGATGGAACTGAAGACTTAATCAAGGATATATCTTAACATACAAGGCATATACACACGCAAACAGACACACACCTACACAACCCCCCCCCTTCCCCTCTCCCCCAACTTGTGAGTTACTAAACTAAACCCCAACTAGTACAATTGAAACAAAGTGAGAGGGTGTGCCCTCTCACTTTGTTTCAATTGTACTAGTTCGTAACTAAATTATTGTTTATTGTTAAGGATTCCCAATCGTAGACCTCGCGTATCAGGCTTGCCTCGTTTTTGGTCTACCGTTTAATGTAATAGTTTTAAGCAAAAGTTAAAAATAAACATTTATCTTATTTATCTTTATTTATCTTCTTTGAGCCGACAGTTAAGAAGCCATTGCTATGGAACAACAAAAACATTTTTCGCGATTTCGATGTTGGTCCCATAGTAAAAGTTTTTCAGGTTGATGTTCTGAAGCACCCACTAAAATATGCAAAATATCTAAGTTTACACCCTGTATAATTAGCCTGATGATGGTGATGACGATTTAAAACTCCTGCAAACAAGTTTTGTCATCCGAAACGTTAATATTCGCTTCGTATTTAAAATAGTCTCTCGAGGTATCTTTTTACCAACAAAGGGCTCCATTGTTAACAAAAACGAATAAACCATAAACAAACTAAACTTCAACTAGTTGTTTGTTCTATTATTTAATCCAATGAAAATGTCTCCCATAATTCTCTGGTACAATAGGATTAGCCAGATGAACCTTTTTATTACGCTTTTTGATACGAAAAGACCTATCTACAGATCAGTCTATTGAAAATTACACTCTATTCCGGTCGAATTGAGTTGATTCTTCAATAAAATTATACGGACTGTGGCAGGTCTATACGTATGAGTTTTGAACGATCCACATAAAATCTAGAGGTAAAGTTTAAACGAAAACACTGTAAAGGTTCGATTATATCAAATTATAATTTCTTAAAATAGTCAGTGCCAGTTTTTCTTCTGTTCACAAAGCTACAGTGCATATTACAGTAATATTCTAACTTTAATGACCTTTAAACTTCAGTAACTCCTAAACCGACTGGAATTATGCAGGCAGACCTGGTCCATCCCCATCACAGATATGCTCTACACCCTATGAATAATAAATCAGCCTTGCAGTTGATGGTTACCTAATGTACACTTACCTCCTATAATAATACTATTCTAGAACTGATGCACTTCTCTGTGTGCGATGATGTGTGATATCTACCTAAGATAGAACTGGAGTTCAGAACTAACTAGATAAAAGTTAAACTGTTTAACTACTGAAAGCTTCGATTTCATTAAAAAAAAAGCGTTAGATAGATGACGTTCTTGCATTACGTATTCGAAAAATGGACCTGCTTTTTACGTATCTTACGAGTGAAAAGTATTGCTATGTGATTTGTTTTTTTCTTTTAGAATGATTTGTACAACGAGTAAAAGCACACGAAAGCACTGTGGTTAACGTTATTCCACCTAAAATAAAAAAAAAGTATCTCGCTCGTATAGCGTTAAGTAAATCAGGCGATGGGGGCCCAATTTATGCGGTTCATGCGCTATAGGCCAGTCACCTATCTACCGATATACTAATTTAATCAAAGACTGAAAGTATTTGAGTTTCTCCGAATTTTAGTTCTTTGAATTTCTGGGCAGTGACTAAATCAAATTTTATCCGTTGGTGTTAAGGTTCTTTGAAACTTATACTCTAGAGGATTTTCAGTGGGTGTAAATGTAATATTTTACATTTTTCCTATTGGAAATAATTCTTGTAAATGTACAGAATTCTCAAATCTTTATTACACTCGTTGTTGTACTGGTTGTATGGAAGAAGTCACTTTGATTGATAAGACCGCCTTTTGTGCCCTTCTTGTTCGTGTATATTGTTGTTCCTTGTATATTTTGGTGTGCAAATAAAGATTACGAGATGATAGTTCGAATTTTAGTGCAAATGACGTTTTTTATGTGTTTTTTAAATTAAAAAAACTTAAACTGCAAACATAGCTCGACTGAAATTTTTTTCGCGATTTCAATATTGGTCCCATAGAGAAAGTTATTCAGTTTGATGGTCTGAAGCACCCCTCTAAGTAACTGTCCCATTTTATTTTATAACCTGTATATGAAGCCCCAACTGGATAGGTTATTTTTACTCCAGAGTTCAATAACTTTGTTATGTTTCATTCATAAAAATATTTAGTCAATACCTCCGATGCCAAGTCATCGCACCGAACTGATCAGGTCATTGCCAAGAGTAAACGTTTGTCGAAGTCAAAATTCCTCGTGACTAAGGCTTTTCATTGTTTTCCTTTATAGCACAGTCATTTTGCGGTTTGACCCGGACTAATTAAGATTTTTTTTTCGGTAGGTATATCATTTAAGTTTAAGAGCTAATTTGAGCCTAGAAATAAACCAAAATAAAAAAAAACACCTCAACAACAGCCCCAAAGTATAAATTTCTCAAAAATCAGAAGGAAAATATTTTTTAATGAAATTGCCGATTTCCGCCTCCGTCGAGGAGAGAAATAGTGTACTAACATCGGGCAGTAAATAAGAAAGCCTCAGATCACATGAGATCTGAGACTTTTCTTTCTTTACTGCCCTCGATGTGTAATCTACTATTTCACATTTTAAAGTCTTTACCATAATACACACTTCAAACACGGAGCTTTGAAAAATAGGTACATTAGGGTTTTCTAATAAATAACTCATTTTTTTTAAATTTCAATTGCTATTTTTTAAAGTCTAATGAAAATGAGTGCATTGGTATTATTATTAAGTTTAAAGCTTTTCTGGAGAAACTATTCTGATTTATATGTTGCGTAGCAATTTTTTAAAATGCTTTTACTATAGATAGTCTTTTTATCACTCAATGGTACCGGTTACAATTTAAAAGTCCCATACATAATTACTTCCCACCCCTCCTTACAAAACTCCGTAAAATGACTGGGCTATTATTAATCCATTCACAATTGTCTCAGGCTATTGACTTTATGAGGTTCTACGATCTCCAAACTTTGTTGTTCTCAAAATAATTCCAATATAATATTTTCTCTAGAAACATAAATGTGAAAGCCAGGTTCTTTGTTATGTTAATGGTAGATTATGGGAGTAAAGTATTGTTTAAAAGGATTTCGAGTGTCTGAGGTATTTGAATTGAGTATCTTTCTTTTATCTTCTCTTTTTAAGAGATGACCCGTAGCGTGGTCCATACAAAGTTTAATTATATTTTTGATATTAAATAATTAAAAACAATGATATTTTTTCATCTTCTTCTTATCGTGTGGGCAGAGCCCTAGGGTCAGAGTTTTTTCAGACCGCCTTACGGCCTCTGACGTGGTTTTTATGTAACGACTACTATCACCAGAGAAAGTAGCCGGGACCAACGGCTTAACGTGCCATCCGAAGCCCAGAACCATTTTTCTTTTCAGATAATCAGGTGATTCAGCCTGGAATGTCCTAACCAACTGGGGAAAAACGCACAAAGTGACATATCACTAGGTGTCCCCCGTGGGAATCGAACCCACGACCTCCGTGTCGAGAGCCAATGCTCTTAAACATTAGACCACGGAGACAGTGATATTTTTTAAAAACGATCATAAGATTTTTGTTAAAATGCTACGGGACTTGAACCCGCAACCTTTCAAACCGATGGCGCTACGTCTCTTAAAGACCTACATACATACATAAGCTGACGCCATTATCCCATGGGGGTAGGCAGAGACCACGGACTCCCACACGCTACGACTCTGACACACCTCTTTAGCCTTATTCACATTCAATCATACATCTTTTAATGCACTTCCGTCGATTGGGGGTGCTACGCACTTGTCCTTTTCGGAAATGATAGTTGTTTTGATCATGATAATGTTTTCCTCGAACAGTATCTCCCAATTACTTTGAAAAACTTGAACTTCTGACGTAATGACTCGGCAGCTTAATTGAACGAAAGCACATCCCCGGTTTGGCAGGTAGCGGGCTCAAGTCCCGTCCGAGACATATTTTTTTTTAGTTTTTTTATTCATAATGGGTTTGCGCTTGGCTTCATCTCACCTGATGGGAAGTGTAGATGAAGCCGAGGATGTAGCGCGCTCACCCAAAAAAACCTATAACTCTTCTTTTAAAAATATCCTGATTGTATTTGCTTGGAAACACAGTTTGATTTAAAACAGTACAATATGGCTGTAACATGTTAATAATCAATAATATTTTTATGAGAAAATTAGGCAAATCCGTAGATTAATATGTATATTGGATATAGATAGGTAAGTCGCCTTGAATTTTAGGACGTCCTAATTGCGTTGCCGCTTATTAGCACTAGGGGGTGCCACTTTATGAAATAAATTGAAAAAGACGATCGGCCGACACGAGGATCGAACCTTAGCTACCCGGAGCGTAAGCCGGTTGTGAAGACCGCTAGACCAACAAGACAGTGATTGATATGGGCGAAATCTCTCACTACTACATCGCAGCGCGTGAGGTGTAGTGCGCTGTTACTCCTAGTTCAACATAACCGATAGATGGCGGAAGCTGTCTATGGAAAATCAGCGTTCCACTTAGTTTGTACTAAGATAACATAGCATGGGCAAATCTCCGTAAAAGTTTTATCAGAACTTGGCTAGTTACGACCGTGCGCCCACATGTTGTTTCACGGTAATTTAACGCCGCTGACTTAAAGTTGAGTTATTAATTTTATTATACATTATAAAAGAGTTATTGTTAGTTCAAAGGTTGCACTTTTGATCTATTGTTTTAGTATTAAATTACCGGCCCACGCTGCTTTGGTAAAGATACGATAGCTTAGTTGTACGAAATTGTAAATTTTAGAAAGAGTTTATATTTAGTTTGTTTTATGGATGAAAGTCAAGCTTTCTATTACGTACCTACATGAAATTAAAATGGGTACAATGACCCCTAAAGTAGTACAATTGTTTACCCTAACACCCTATGTACAGAATGCTAATGATATCTATTTCACCCTGTATAGATAATAGTCCAGCGAGTATATAATAGAGCGAGTATATAATAGATAATAGTGGAAGGATTACACTGAGCTGTCAAAGTTCGGTCCATACAGGATCCCTTCTTAATATGCTGACACTTTTTTAAGGGGATGATCAGACCATCAAGTGAACAACTTTCTCTACTGATTTTTTTTTCTATTTCATTATTGGTCCCATAAAGAAAGTTGTTCAGTTTGATGGTCTGGAGCACCCCTTTACTCAAGACACTCAGGACTTTTTACATGACTAAATAATTTTAATCGAGTTCATCAGCTACGTCGCGGACATAGACTAATATGTATATTGGATATAGATAGGTAACTCGCCTTGAATTTTAGGACGTCCTAATTGCGATGCCGCTCATTAGCACTAGAGGGCGCCACATTATGAAATAAATTGAAAAAGACGATCGGCCGACACGAGGATCGAACCTTAGCTACCCGGATCGTAAGCCGGTAGTCAAGACCGCTAGACCAATAAGACAGTGATTGACATGGGCGAAATCTCCCACTACCACAGCGCGTGAGGTGTAGTTCGCTGTTACGCCGATATGAACCCTATAGTTCGGCCGTTCAGAGAATGCGTTCCTGACACGTCGCGATTCAACTGACGACATAACTTTGTAATGGCGTTGCAGTTACGATAAAAATATTTTTGCTGGCTGTTTACCGTTTTAACAATTGATGAGCATTAAAACAACATTATTATATCAATAATCAATGAATTTTATAATTTTGTGCCAAACTGAGTGTACTAACTGATAGGTGTCAGGAACGCATTCTCTGAACGGCCGAACTTTAGTTCATAACATAGTGCTTCGAAACATAACCGATAGATGGCGGAAGTTGTCTATGGAAAATCAGCGTTCCACTTAGTTTGTACTTAGATGACATAGCATGGTCGCGGATTCGGAGATTACCTCCACAGCTACCTCACACGAACTCGTTGCGTATTCAGTCGTATCTTGTAACTCTAAATTTCATCTCGGCGACTTGAATTGTTTGGACTTGCCGTTTCATAGTTCCCTAGTTCCCCATATGCACATAACATTATAAGAAGGGTTAGAAATGCAAAGTAGCGCTTATTATACTTTTTACGCAAGGACAAAGCCTTTCATTCTAATATTTGTCGTAACTCTTGTGTAGTATCTGTTGCCGTCAAACTGTCAAATTATCGGCACTTCCCGTGACGTCACGATTCGCGATCCTTTGTCGCAGTCTTGTCTTACATTATCCCCGGCGGTGTTGCTGACAGCTTCCCGTTTATAAAGTTTCTTTAAATCATAGGAGAAAGCGTATTGAACTAAAATTTAATTCTACATTTAGAATCTACATTTACACTAATATTATAAAGAGGTAAAATTTGTTTGTTTGTATGTTTACATGAAAGTAAAATTAAATTGTATGTAGGGGAGGTCAATACATACAAATTAATTTTACTTTCTTGCCTTCATCTCTGGAACTACTGAACCGATTCTGAAGATTCTTTCACTAATAAAAAAGCTACACTATTCCTAAGTAACATAGACTATATTTTATTTTGATACGCGAACGAAGTCACGGGCAAAAGTTAGGACTAAATAATTTTACATGTAACTTAAAATAAAAACAACACAAAACTGAGCAAGTATAAAAACAAAGACAAAAAAGGTTGTCTGGTGCCTTTGAGTAATCAAGTTAATTCGTTGGCCAAGTGCCGCCAGTATTTGCATTATGGTATGGCTGACCGTATTATTGTGGACTTACTTATTACTCTAGAACGACTCTACGATAGACCGCCATGTGTTCCATTGGGTGTCATGTAACGTGGCTAATTTATAGAATTTATATGAATATAATTATTTGTGTAAGTATATTGTTGTTATATTATGTTATTATCATCATATCAGCTACATCGTCGATTCATTTACCCTTTCATCTACCATAAGGTTGTCTATAAGAATTAGTTTTTTTTAACAGTTCACTGAAAAAAAAAATTGTTTATTTCAACCAAGATCTTGTTTATTGTAATCATATATTATGAATCTATATGAGCCTGTCAACATCATGACTTCTGTGACTAAGAGAACTTTGTTAAATTGCCTTAGTTTCGTCTATCAAGTACTTACTGGCCTTATAAAGGCTGGTTAGTTAGTTTCTTTGTTATCTTGTTCAGTACTAGTATGCAATCTTATTTTAATGCAATGAAATTGTATTGCTATCATTAAGATCATAGAAATAATAACATAATATTTTTGATTTTGCTAAGAACATTCTTTAATATAACATATTAAATGATTGCAGTAATTTAACAAATAATTATTGTATTAACTTCTAAAATTGTTGATGCTACTATAGAATATATTTTAGATTTGACTTATTATCTTGTTTCATTCTACTTCAGAGCTAATGTAACGTGTCTATTAATTCTTCCAACTTTGCGTCTCGGTAATTTTATTTTATTTTTATTTTATTGTATAGTACAGTATTGTACGTACAGATTACAGTCAAGATGAAACCATTTACATTGCAATAAGATATGTAGAACTAGATTGTAATCCAATTACACATGTACACAGCATCACTAACTTTAAAACATGGCGGAGTGAGTTTGTTACATAAATTAAAATCTTAATTAATTCCTAAAACATCGAAGCGAAACGAAGCAAGTACATTTAAGTATACATAGGCAAGGCACCCAAATTTTAATAAGCATCAACATTCAATTACCTAACTAGCGTTCGTTCCAATCCAAAAATGAAAATAGTATGAAACGAAAGTAGGTAATTATTAAAATTAAAAATGAACTCATTAATTTACATTAACATAGTAAATTAAGAGATATAATTAAGTTAATTTGGTAATATAATTAACATAACCGTTAATGCATACACAGGTTCTTTGTAAACCCAACTATAAGAAAATAATTAGTTTATCAATAATCCTGAATAAATTAAAAGAGTATTAGTTGTTTTTATAAAGGGCTTTTATGAAATTGAACAATATACTTCAGTGCTTCAAATTCCAATATGCTTCAAACAAAATCAGCTTGCTGTTACAACTACCATCTGTTGTTTTTAGTAAACAATAATAACGTCATTTCAATTATTTTGGTGCCAACTAAGAAAAAATACTACTTAGTTCGAGTGCATTTTTTTCAGTGTGCGAGAGAAAGAGCGTCACATAACAAGGTTTGTTGCAGGCTACCCTTAAAATAGTAACAGCAAGTCTAGTCCGCCTCATCTCACAGCTTGTACCATACAATATAATAACTGAACACATAAGGTCTTGTCATTTGCAAAATGTCTGACTCCCCATCCAGTATCGGGAAATCGATTTTTTTTGTAAACGATAGGTTGTTTGGCTTTTATTGACAACAGTTTACTTTTTAGAGTTCTTTAGTCAAACAACGAACCCTTATACTTTCGTTCACTCTGTGTGTCGGTTTGCCCTGCCACTATTACTCCCTTAATTTTGAACCTATGAAATTGGATTTTGGCAATAAGTCAGATGATAGTAACCTCAAAAACCGAAATATGGTATTTAAGAGGAAACACATTTTTTCCAACCCGTTATGGAAAGGCCACACAACAAAAAGGTGATTGAAAAAAAAACCTTTTTTCTACGCAATCGAGTGAGGTATTGTCACAGCCCGGACACTGTATAAAAAACTTGAAATTGACAAGATGACGTCAGCACATGAGAAATCAAAGAAATTGAACCTTAAGTCATCTTCTTAGGTAACAGCCGGGTAACTGGAGGGTGATAGAGGGGGTGAGGTAAAAAGTTGGAGCGAGGAAGGGAGTGTCCGTACTGTATGTAATAATACTCTTTTTTATATCGTGATATTGTTGAATAGCTCTTGTAAAATGGAACAAAACACCCATACGAACTTCGAAAAAAATATAGTCTTAACTTAACATTCTACGAACTAGACGTAGAACTACTCATTGTCTTCAAAAAGTCTTTATTTGGGACCAGTATGATTGCGGAACCATCGGTCTCTCGGATTAAAATTCTTCCATTCCGCACCCAAACGTGTTTGTATCCAATTTCCTTGGCTCTGGTCCCGGTAGCCGCGTGGAGGTCCTTGTTTTCGAGAGTCAGATGTTCTACAACGTATATAGGTTGAGGCCTGTCGCATGCGATACCCAGGTCCCTGGCGCTTAACTTACTCTTGCTGTTATCTTTGTTAAATATCGACGCTCCCGTGATAAATTTATCTCGTAAGCGCTGAGTGTTGAACTTAACCAGTATAGATCTGGGTCTTTGGTTCTACGTATTTTGCTTAGCGATTCGGGTACAATGAGATATTTCAGCTTCGTTCACTTCGCAGTCTAGAACTCTACCAAGTTGCAGCACGGTGTTGACTAAGTTCTCCGACTTATTCTCTGGTACACATTGAATCTCCATGTTGGTAGAGCGTGCCTGCTGCTCCAAGAGATTCATACTGTTCTTAAGATCGTTGTAAGATGTTTTAAATTTTTCATTATCAGACTCAAGCAAGCTAATTTTAATATTCATCATATTCTTCATTTATAATTTTTTTTTAATTTTCTTTTATTTTATTATTTTTTTTATTTTTTTTGCTATTTTTTTTAATTTTTTTTTTATATTTTTGCTATTTTTTTTATTTTTTTCTAATATTATGTGTGAGAAGAAATAAAGAAGCATTTATTATTAATATTGCATTTCTCTTCAAAAAATTTCATTAAGTCTTCATACTGGTCGTTGTGGAAATTCATTGATTCTTGAAAACTCATCATTTCGGTTTCAATAGACATTAGACGTTTCAGTATCTGGTTGGCTGGCGTCCGCTCACTACTTGTATAATGACTACGGAACCCTGTCATGGGCGAGACCGTCACGCTCTTGGCTGGTTCTTTATTCGTTTAAAGAATGAAAATGTCGATAATCGAATAAATCGAATTCTGCTTTTAATAAATATCATGTTTTATTGCTATTGGAAATTGGAAAAATTCGATCAAAAAGTTTTAACATATCGTTTTGTCACAAAAGTTATTTGCATACTGAATACATTTCAAATATAAAAACCGGTCAAGTGTGAGTCGGACTGACGCACCAAGGTTTTGGACCATCACACATATTTATGGAATGCCCAGCCTGCGTCAGTATTTCCGAGCGCTTACAACCCGAATCACTTTAAAGTACGAGTGAATAGGCTTCTTCTGGGTAAGCTCGCTACATCTTTGACCCCATCATTGTCATAAGGAATAGTAAAAAAAAAAAGTGTCATGTATTTCCCCGACTCACAATTTTGGACGGATTATATTATTAACTATAAGGTCTAACAAAATTAGCTGAAACTATTTTAAGCGGATCATCAGACCAACAACTTTATCTGTGGGACCAATATCGAAACCGCAAAAAAAAATCTGCTGTTCCATACAAAACTGCAAACATAACTAGACTGAAATGGCGGTGGTAGACTCAAAAAATGACGTCAAAAAGCTATCTATGTGATATTACTTTGAATAAAAAATTTTGAATTTTTTGAATGTATGGGACTGCAGATTTTTTTTTCGCGATTTCGATTTTGGTACAGAAAGTCGTTTAGTTTGATCGTCTGATCATCTCCTTAAAACAGTTTCAGCTAATTTTGTTAGTCCCGGTTTTACGATAGAGCTAAAACAAAAAAACGTTTAACTTCACTAATTATTATTTATTAGAAAATCCACCAGAACAATACATTAATTGAAAATTTCTACCAGCTACCCTATATAAGGTCTAACAAAATCAGCTGAAACTATTTTAAGGAGATGATCAGACCATCAAACTGAACAACTTTCTCTATGGGACCAATATCAAAACCACGAAAAAAAATCTGCTGTCCCATACAAAACTGCAAACATAGCTCGACTCTAATGTATGGGACAACAGATTTTTTTTTCGTGATTTCAATATTGGTCCCATAGAGAAAGTTGTTCAGTTTGATGTTCTGATCATCCCCTTAAAACAGTTTCAGCTAATTTTGTTAGACCTTATATAACGGTTTGACGGCGCCGGCGTAGCGTAAGCATTAGTAATAGGGTGGGTCTCTTTGGCAACCTTGGGGTACGGCACCCTGAAAAGATGAGGAGAGCAAAAAGGGTGGTCGTATCGCTAAAATCTACCTCTTCCAAACAATTATAGTTCTAAGCCCTTCACAGAATCGATTCTGTTCGATTAAATTTTGTCGATTTGTACCGTTTCATTTTGGCGTAGCAAAATGTTGTATACAGTTTAAGCTATGCTACGCGGCTACGGCGTAGCGCTACAATACTTTCATAGGTTTGAACATTCCACTTTCTAAACAAACATTAATTTTCATAATTTTTCTTAAGAGTCCTCTGATATTTTCTTAAGAACCCTCTTAGCGTTCAGTGGCGCCCTCATCACAATGTTTAAGATCTCTCAATTAACGTGATTTAACCTTTAAAAGTATTTTGTATCATACATTTTTAGGCTTTTGTAATATATTAACAGAAAAAGAGCCCATTTTTCATTTTTTTTTATTTATTTTATTTCAGAACTGTAATACAGTTCTATTATATTACGAGCGTTAACCCGCGACTTCGTCCGCACAAATAATATACCCGATTTTAAGTCAGATCATATGGGCTATCCAACAAAAAAAGTTTCATCAAAATCGGTTCAATAGTTTTTGCGTGATACTCGTTCAAACAAACAAACAAACAAACACCCAAACAAACACACAAACAAACAGACAGACAAAAAATCCAAAAATTGGTGAAATTGAATCAGGGACACCTAAAAACCATATCGTAACTTTTTTTTTGTTAATATCTTCAATGTACAGACAAACTTCCTGTTACAGTTTTATAATAGTATAGATTTATCTGCCAAACTGCAGAGCAGTTTGTTGGCAGTCAAATACAGTTCTCACACTTGGGTACGATATAATATATAAGGTCTAACAAAATTAGGTGAAACTATTTTAAGGGGATGATCAGACCATCAAACTGAACAACTTTCTCTATGGGACCAATATTGAAATCGCGAAAAAAAATTTGCTGTCCCATACATATAGGTCGAGTAGGTTTATATGGAACAGCTGATTTTTTTTCGCGATTTCAATATCGGTCCCATAGATAAAGTTGTTCAGTTTGATGGTCTGATCATCCCCTTAAAATAGTTTCAGCTGATTTTGTTAGACCTTATATATTTACTTATATGTATATTTTTAATTTAATTTAACACCGAAACATGAATATTCCTCAATTACACTGAAATTAACACTAAATATGACTGGTTGGTATTTACAAGTTTTCTTCGAAAAATTCAAGCATTATCTTTTTAAGTTTTTTCTTATAATTATGTTGATAATTTACTTACTTATTAGATTGTTTATAATTTTTGGTACGAGGTAGACTCCAGTCCTTTGCCCATAATAATTAGTAAATCTAGGTATACTCTGCCTGAACCTGCTTGGTAACATTCCTGGTCTGATGGCTATGGCTAATTGGCTTTTTGTATTCATCATTTTTAAATTGTTCAATTGATATAACATACGCTAAAAAGTTTTTCATAGTTATTACAATGTTTTATTTTTGGTTTTTTTGTCAGTAAGTGATTTTAGGAATCTGATTTGTACCTGCTATGTACATTTTGTAATGAAGCCTGCATTGAGCTGTAAAAGGCATCTTAAATGGCCTACTTTTACTCAAAATTGTTTATATCTAAATATTAAAATATTATGTATACCGCTAAAACTCAACCTAGCTTCTCTCGCTAGTTCATATTCTTTTATAACACAATCTCGCTCCATTTTATAAGGGATAGGCTTACCATGTCAGTTCCACAATAGATGGCTGGAATATTAGAGTAAATACCATGAAAACCTTTTCTTTTGTCGCCTTAACGACCGAAATTTGATACTACTATTGTATCTACGAGGATTTGGGGAAGTTTAGGGAATGAATAAGGTCGATGAGTTCCAAGTGCTTACGTCGTTTTCGAATAAATCAATTAATATTACTTATGTACGTAATCGTTTACTAAAGACCTCATAAAAAGGCTGAAAGAATAAGAAGAAGCTGATATAATATAGAAAATATATTGAATATATGTACGTTATTTATTACTGACAAATAATATTCCTAGGAACTAAGCTAGTCAAACAATTAAAATCAAATAAACACTTTTCTTGCCTTCGGTTCGGCGAACTTATTTATTAAATCATTTATAGACGACGAGGATTTTAGTTTTTCTAAATGTACTATGGTATTCAAGGCCTCATAAAAAGGCCGAAAGTCACCCAAAGGGCAATGGAGAGGGCTATGCTCGGAGTTTCACTGCGAGATCGAATCAGCAATGAAGAGATCCGCAGAAGAACCAGAGTAACTGACATAGCCCAAAGAATTGCTAAACTAAAGTGGCAGTGGGCGGGGCACATTGCTCGCAGAACCAATAGCCGATGGGGTCGAAAAGTTCTCGAGTGGCGACCGCGTACCGGAAAGCGCAGCGTGGGTAGGCCCCACACGGTGGACCGATGACCTGGTGAAAGCGGCGTGAACCCGTTGGCTGAGGGCATCGCAGGACCGGTCGTTATGGCGATCCTTGGGGGAGGCCTATGTCCAGCAGTGGACGTCCATCGGCTAAGATGATGATGATGTACGTACGTAATACCAAACTGTTTTTAAACGATGAAGGAAAATATTGTGAGGAAACCTGCATACGCTGAAGAAGAAATTCTAATGCGTATGTGAAGTCTACCAATCCGCATGGGCAGTGGGCACGCGTGGTGGTCTGACTCTCTGAGGGTTGATATGTGCCCTGCAGTGGGACGTATTATAGGCTGATAATGATGATGTTTCAATAATAAGGTGCTTCTTCTTATCGTGTGGGCAGAGCCCTGGTGTCAGAGTTTTTTCAGACCGCCTTATGTCCTCTGACATGGTTTTTATATAACGACTATTACCACCAGAGATAGTAGCCGGGACCAACGCCTTAACGTGCCATCCGAAGCACGGAATCATTTCTCTTTTCAGACAATCAGGCGATTCAGTCTGCAATGTCCTAACCAACTGGGGAAAAACGCACATAGTAACATTTCACTACGTGTCCCCCGTGGGATTCGAACCCACGACCTCCGTGTCGAGAGCCAATGTTCTTAACCATTAGACCATGGAGGCAGTTCAATAAGGTGCTCCTTGGCATAGTGAATCTTTGGTGTTCGGTTTTTTTCATAACATTTGATATAGCGAACGCTACAAATCACAGTTTTGTTACAATTGAGAAAATACAAAAGAAAATTAATGACGCAGAGTTTTATCGTTTTATTCTTTACAAAAAAGTTCGTGTCTGAGATACGCCATGGGTTCCGTAATTATTAGTCTGAAGCTTGTACTTGAAAATAGGCAGTATAGAATGGGACCCTAGGAGGTGACGCACAAAAAGTGACGGTGACGCAGACGGGGGGATAAATCTGTCCGATTGGCCCCCTCCTGGATATATGCTTGCGTAATCCAGTCCATTCTAATGGCCGTCACAAACAGGAGCTAAAAAATGTTGCTGTACTCTTCTAAGGGACGCAAAGTTACATAAGCACGTCTCGTTCCTGCGTGTGAGTGAGAGGAAGTGATTAGCAACTTGCGTGCGTTAGAAGAGTACAGCAACATATTATAGCGGACGAAATCAGACAATCGTCTGATTGCGATGACATTTTGGTAACACATACGGGAAAAACATACATTGATTTATACAGGGTGTTTAAGAAACCTATAGGAAATTCGCAAACATTTTTTTGGACTTCCCATGCTAAATGCAATCAGCTGATCGAACGTTTGTATGAAAAGTTGATTTTCTTTTTGCAAATTTCCTATAGTTTTCTTAGCGAAACTTGTTCCGAATCATGGGTACAATCACCGCCTAAAGTCTAAAGTAATGCAACAGTTTACCCTAACACCCTGCCTATACTTATACTTACCTACATATGTACAAGATAAAAGAAACATACCACCTACCTTACCTATAGTATATTGACAAGATAGTTAAAACTAATTTAGATATAAGTTAAAACCAATTTAGATATTTTATTCTCATCATCATCATATCAGCCATTAAACGTCCACTGCTGGACATAAACCTCCCCCAAAATGGGGGATTTGCCAAAATCGCCACGCTTGGCAGGCGGGTTGGCGATCGCAGTTGGATCGAATCAATGTGTGTACTCAGAGGATGCTCCTGCCCATCCTTCAGTAAAAAATCTAATCTAATCTAAACTATTATGAAACTGTAACAGGAAGTTTGTCTGTACATTGAAGATATTAACAAAAAAAAGTTACGATATGGTTTTTAGATATCCCTGATTCCATATCACCAATTTTAGGTTTTTTTGTCTTTGAATTTGTCTGTCTGTTTATTTGTTTGTTTGTTTGAACGAGCATCACGCAAAAACTACTGAACCGATTTTGATGAAACTTTTTTTGTTTTATAGCTTATTATCTGACTTAAAATCTGGTATATAATTTGTGTGGACAAAGTTGCGGGTTAACGCTCGTTTTTTATAAAATTATGAGGGTTTCGTATTTAACCATTTATCTAAGGAATCTTAAAAAAGAAAAATAGTATTGAAAAGAAATCCTTTTCTCTATAAATCGTTTAGTACTCAGACTCACCTATTGTTAATGCTCACTTCGTGTTCGTTCGTTGAACATAATGGATGAATGAATGAATGAGTTGTTTTGTAAATGAACGACGAGTTTATCGGTTCATTTCAGCGGTTCACAAGAGCTCTTTTTTTATTTAGAAAATATTGTATTTAGAACACCTTTGTTCGATTGTCTTGCAGGGGTAATGAATGAAAAATAGGTCATTCGTAAAGGTCACCGAGCATGGTTTTAAGTCTTCTTATCGTGTTATCCTGGAGTGCGATTTTTTAATATTATACATTGAACTCAGCAGTTGAAAATGTATGGAGACATAATGTTCTAGACTCTAAGGCTGAATTCACACCAAAATAGCAGCGGCAGGCAGCAGCGGTTGTCAAATGTCCCGCCGCCGTGCCTAGCTACCATAAGTTAGGCGCAGCAGCAGCAGCGCACTTTTTTCGACCCCCTCAAACGATGCTATGTATACAATGCACCTATTCACTCAGGGTTAGTTGAGGTTGATTAAAACACAGATATAGTTTTCACTAGTGAATGTGGCCAGCGCACGTCCGCACGGCACGGCGGTCGGCGAGTGAATACCGAGCGAATGCACGATAGATATTCACCACAGACTGCGCGTGCCGATACCGCTACCGGCGCTTTCCACATTAACTACTCTTTATTGCCGTACACTACACTATGTATTTTAGCAATGTGGATAAAGTTAAAAATGCTGCGCATCTGAAACTGCGCTGCCGGGCGCTGCCACTTTGATGTGGATTGAACCTTATATTACAACGAGCGTTAGCCCGCGACTTCGTCCGCACAAATTATATACCAGATTTTAAGTCAGATCATAAGCTATCAAACAAAAAAAGTTTCATCAAAATCGGTTCAGTAGTTTTTGCGTGATACTCGTTCAAACAAACAAACACACAAACAAACAGTCAGACAAAAAATCCAAAAATTGGTGAAATGGAATCAGGGACACCTAAAAACCATATCGTAACTTTTTTTTTGTTAATATCTTCAATGTACAGACAAACTTCCTGTTACAGTTTTATAATAGTATAGATTCAGTTGCGGTATTATTCAATTTTATGCTTGCGGCCAAGCAAACCAAAACCCAATTCGTGTCGGCACAGTTTTAATAATAGTTCTTTTTTTAATTTTAAGTACTTAACCTAATATGATAATTAGGTATTTCAATATTGATAACCTTCTTTCAACTTTGCCAACAAAATTTTGTAGAACATAATATTATAATCTTGTTTCAAGTCATCTCATCTTAAATAATAGAACTAAATGTACACAAGCTATACAAAACCAAAATAAGCTGGCCGCGCGTAGGACGAGTAATGTATAATGTCACGCGACCAGCTTATATTGGTTTTGTATAGCTTGATGTGTCGCCGTGTTTACGTGATTTAGGGTGGTGGAAATATTTAGGCTTCAACATGTTTAAATGTAATGTAATGTAATGTTTACCTATCACACATAAAAAAAAATGATTCTGTCACTTTCATTAGTATGAGGAATGTGAGAGACAGCGTTCATTGTAAATACGTTTAGGCCTAAGTAGTTATTGGTGCAAACCACCCTTAATATCCAAGCATTGACATTCTCCATAAAGCTACTATACCACTATACCTCACAGGAGTAGAGGAACGGACATGAGTTGTCATATGAAACCTTTTTGGGAACTTATCGGCAGGATAAAAATTCGAGCTCTGTGTATAATTGTGAATCTAAGGTGATATCGCGAAAATAAATATGACTGTACAGTGAACAACTTACATTATGTTAGAAATTCAATTAATATTAACTTAACCTACTATATTATTTAATGAAATAGTGTTTGAATAAATTATTTCACAAAATTATTGACTATTTCACTTTAGATTCGGAAATTATTAACAGAGCTCGAATTTTTAACCTGCCAATAAGTTCCAAAAAACGGTTCTATTGCATCGCGTCACGTATCTCTTGGTCGTCTCGTACCATAGAGAAATTATACGCTCCCCTGAGAGTGGTGCCGCTAGGTACATCTCGCTCACTCAGCTGTCAGTGTCTCTATTCCTGGTATAGTAACTTTATAACTAAGGCCCGATTCGACCAATCGCGAGTAAATTTTATTCTTAGATTAAGTCGCCGGTTACTCTAGAGTAAACTGATTTTGCGTTTTACCGACCCTAATCTATGAATAAGTTGAGAGTAAATTTTAAACGCCTAATTTTGACGGTGTAAAGCTTATCGGTATAAGCTTTACACCGTCAAAATTGGCTAATGAAATGTTAATGTCACATAATTTAAAAAAATGTAATAAAAATAAACCTAACAAATTAAAACTGTATTAACTTCACATTGCAATAAGTACGGATACAACGACCTCTTTCTTTAGGTGGCTTATACATTCTTTCTTTTAGTATGGGTTTAGTGTGTTAAAATGCGGTAGAAGAACAATGAAGTAATTTCGGAGTAAACACTTAGAGTAAAATTGTTCCTTGTATTGTTACTCTTCTATAAATCAAAGTTAAAGCCTAATACTACAAGAATATAGAAATATGTTTCTTACTTTGTCCTTTCACGTTCATTGTATTCTCAAAACATTTCCAGGAGCATATGAAAAGGGATTCCTTGAATGGTAAATTTAATCAACTTTATTAAATACCTACAGTTGTTTAAGAAAATTATTTTACTTCAACGAAAATTTTCAGGCAAACTTGACTGTAATCAAAATTTCAGAGTAAATGTTACGTAAATCTCTCCTATTTACATACATACATATTTACAAGGTATTAAAAACCTGAAAACCGTGAATTTTTTAAAATATTTCTATAAAATATTTTGAACAGTTTTTTCAGAATTCAGAATTTGTTTGTTAATTAAAAAAAAAAAAGATTTTATTTGGTCTTCGCTGCGAATAAAATCTTTGTATTTTTCATAGTGAAAATACAAAGATGAATATGCGAATTTTATGAGGTCGCGTCTTTTGATTACTTTTTGATAGTTTATATACAGGGTGTCACAAAAATACAAATAATACAATGAATAATAAAACCATTAGCAATTTCATAAAATTGGCTAATTGAGTAATAAAGATACAAAAAAAAAACCTTATGTACCATATGAATTGAATTGAATTGAAATAAACATTTAAGGAGGTGGTTAAGACCATCAAACTGAACCACTTTCACTATGGGACCAATATCGAAATCGCGAAAAAAAATCTGATGTTCCATCATCATCATCCGCCGATAGACGTCCACTGCTGGACATAGGCCTTCCCCAAAATGAGGAGATTTGCCATAATCGCCATGGTGCGATGCGTTCGCGATGTTCCATACTAAACTACAGATCTACTCGAGCTAAATGTATGGTACAAAAGATTTTTTTTTCGCGATTTCGTTGTTGGTCCCATAGTGAAAGTTGTTCAGTTTGATGGTTTCGATAACCCCCTTAAAAGTTTTAAATGTTTATTTTTACTTTTGTTAAACCCTGTATATGGCTTCGTTCAAGATAGGCCTGTGCCCTGTGTTGGAACATTTATATAGGTAGGCTGATGATCATGATAACACAATAAATATATTATTGACGAAGCTTTTGTTATAGGTACAGATTTGAATTTTCTGTTAAAATATTGGACTCCAAACATTACTACGACTTTCTTCTAGTCCAGCATGGCTAGCATGCCACCCACGACAAAGCGTTTAAACGAGAAAAACGTCATGCGCGCTCTTTCTGTAGGCATCGCATGCCACCCCCGAGTAAACGACAAAATCGAGATGTAACTCCATCTTTATTATTTGACGTATGCCAGAAAGAGCGCGCATGACGTTTTTCTCGTTTAAACGCTTTATCGTGGGTGGCATGCTAGCCGTGCAGGTATACGTAAAATAATAAAAATGGAGGCACATCTCGATTTTTATCGTTTTCTCGGGGGTGGCATGCTAGGCCTTCAGTGTGTTCAACCGTTGCGACCCCCAGAGCCGTCGCAACTCGGGGAATCGTGGTCGCAAGCCAGGAAAAAGTAAAAAGCAAGGGTACCTTTCCCTTAACTACTAATTACAACTTTCAGTGAGAAACCTACGATTGTTGAAGTGAAAACTTCGAAAAAAGCGACATCAAATAGTTTCTGAAGGTTACACTTCTACCGCGGGTGAATTGCTGCACACATGTTTTTTTTTTACAGTTTTTCTAATCGTGGTTCTATTTTTCAGACGAAAATAACCAAATCAATTTCTCTTCTGGGTTGATACTAATAATTTCACCTTTTTCTTTTTTAGTACCTATAGTCTGAATAGAAAGAAAATTAAATAAGAGGTCGCCTTTGAAATCACTGATAAAGTTTTATTACGGTCCTGCCCCTGTACCCGGACTTTCGATTTTAAACATATCGAGACCTTTTCGGTCCGAACTTCATTGTAATAGAGTTGACATTAGAACGAAACGTTTACGCAATTGTGAAGTTCAAATGTCCGGGTAGACCCTCTGGGCCTGGGGCCAGATCTAGCTTTAAAACATCGAAGTTCAATCCTTATTCAATTTCAGTTCTAATCACAATATAATCCAGTTACTATTTAATGGTGCTGAATTCCGTATCGCGCTAAATTTTACTTATTTACTATGCGATTGACAGCCTGAAACAAGTCAAATTCTTCTTCTTTCTCTTGTGAAGGTGATCTTTCTTTAGTGGGAGAACTTGTTTAACATGGGACTTAAACTGTTTTGTCTGGCAAGTTTAGAATATCCTCTGGTATCTTATTATAATAGCGTATACAGTGCCCCATGAAAGATGTGTTGACCTTACTGAGTCGAAAATGTGGGAATACTAATTTATTTTTATTTCTTATATTGTAATTATGAACGTCACTGTTTTTGGGAGCCTCTGCCTATCCCCGTAGAATATCGGCGTGAGCTTATCTATGAATTAACTAAACATTATAATTACTACTTAACTTACCGCGAACTTCATTGTTTTGTATGTTTAAATTAACTTCAAACTGAATTAACATCATAACACCAAAGTCTTTTATATCACAACGTTGCGTACAATATTGTCTCGATTCAATAGACAGAAAGACAGACATACATCCTGTGAAGAAAACTGAAAAACTATCAATAGAGTGTGTAAATCTCATGAATTACTTACAATCCATTCCAAAGGAAGGTGAGCCACTTTGTCCTTCCAATACTTGGCCACTTCTATTCCTCGAGGGGAAGCCTCGAAGCTGTCAAATTGATTAGCGCGATACCGAATGTGTAAAACGCAGAGATAATAAGTACTACGTACAGTAAAACGTTATGATTCGCATGCAGTCTAATTAAATTTCAGTGGAGATTTATTTAGCGCGATCGGTCACCTGGCCTAGAATTTTTTTACTTGTAAAAGAGTCGCGTATTCAAGAAAGTTAAAAAAAAACAGTTCTATTCGAATAATATTCAGAGCCTAAACTTATTTGATATTCAAGTCACATGCTCATGCGGTGTGTTTTGAGCAGGTGTAGACGTTTTTTGACAACATTCTCATTAAGTACGTTATGATGATAAAATTACACTGTCGATTCCATACACAATAATATATGTTTACGTAAGTTATTCACAATACGTAACAATTTTGCGTTTCATTTTGTGAAAAAAGACTGTTTAAAATTTTTTCCATGTTTCAGATATATGTCTTCGACACATACTTCTCTATGTCTTCGATTATTTTCATGGTTTGTGAATGAAATTTATTATGTTTTTGTTTTTGGAGCATTTAACTTCTACATTCAAAGATTAAAAAAAAAATTCCAGTCATCAAGAAAAACTGAAATTTTCACAACATTTTTTTCTCTTTCTACCTATAAGGAACATAAGTGTTGAACCTCATCTGGCAGCACTGCATCGCCTTTTTCCCTCGCTCCATCCTTTTCTGTCTCTCGGAAACGTCATTTGCTAGAGCACATAAGGTAGACGGAACACGACCACACGCCGCAGCTATGGGGTCAACTTAACTTAACGGAACTCTCAGAAAACGCAAAATTAAATTTCCATACATTTTGAAGGGAAACCCTTAAAATTTTCAGTTGTGGTTTGGACTATGAAAGTGAACAAAATCGGATGTTCGATACATTTCAGTCTAGCAGGCCTTGCAGTTTTGTATGGAACATCAGATATTTTTTTGCGTATATTCAATTTTGCTTCCATTGTAAAAGTTGTGCAGTTTGATGGTCTGAAGCACCTTTAAGTAAGTGTCGCATTTACACCCTGTATTTTTTTTTATTACGTATGGGTTTGCTCTTGACCTCAATCTATTTATAGAAACATAGTTCATATTACCTGCAAGGTGTCCCTACAGGTCCAGGTACACTAGACCTAATCTAGGACCAAGACTAGATTTATCTTCTCTTCGACTCAAACCATCATCATCATCAGTCTATACACATCTCGCTGCAGGCAGTGGCGCAGCGTGGTTTTTGTCGCCCGGGGCACAGATTGATTTTGCCGCCCCCTTATCGAGATCTAAAATTTTTAGAACAACTATTTAGGATGTGTTGTTGTCAGACATCTTTTGGTTTATCCACGCAAAAATAGAAACTTAGAGCGAGCGAAGCGAGCTCGACTTCTCTTGATTACGAATCAGTTGGAGCCAGACATTAGCTCCCATAGAAGAAATTGTTCAGTTTGATGGTCTAAACCACCCCTTTAAGTAAGTGTCGCATTTAATTTACGATATGGTTTTTAGGTATCCCTGATTCTATATCAGCAATTTTTGGATTTTTTGTCTGTCTGTTTGTTTGGGTGTTTGTTTTTGTGTTTGTTTGTGTGTTTGTTTGTTTGAACTTGCATCACGCAAAAACTACTGAACCGATTTTGATGAAACTTTTTTTGTTTGAAGCTTATATTCTGACTTAAAATCTGGTATATAATTTGTGCGGACGAAGTCGCGGTTTAACTCTAGTACTTCAGTAAAAGTTTAAAAGCGCTAAAATATCCGCTTGGCCTTAAATTCTCAAATAGCGCTAAAAATTAAAAATACGCTAGTTCTAGCGCCGAAAGCACTGAGGTGGCAGCACTGGATTAAATTAGTTTCGGGTCCAAGACAGATTGGAGTAATCTCGGGCTCGCTGGACTTCATTATCTAGGGTTGAGAGTTATCACCGCGCTGTTAAATCCGGTAGGGCTGCGTAGGTATCCGATTATGTCGTGATACAAGATCGATAACATATTGTGCTGTTTATAAATAATATTTTATTGTGTTATCATCACAACCATACCCATTATCTGAATTAGGTCTGCCACATACATACGGAATAAACCTAATTCGGAATTGGTTCCGGATGGAGTGTTGCCGCTTATAGAGACTTATTCACTAGTGATTTTTTAATGTCTCAGGTGGCATTTTGTAAAGATTTACAGTCATATCACACAAGTGATTTTTGAACGAAGGCGTTGATGGAACGATACCGTATCGTGATGGTGCAGTTGCGACGTCGTTGCGGTATAGTTGCTAAATCGCCTATGCTCAAAAATAGCTTGTATGATAATGGTCCATGCCATTTTGTATGCAGATTATGTCTAATGTTAAAACTATCGATAGCCATTTGATATAGTTGCATAATATTGAAATACAATTTACAAATCATCATCGTAATGTCATGACCGCATCATCACATGATAGAAATTATCATGTATAGAAATTGTTTGTTTCGTTTTAATAAATACTTAAAAATTCAATTGTAATTTTTTTGCATTTATATTTTAGGCATTTTTTAAAGAGCACTCCAGTATTTTTTGTAACCATAGTTGACAACACTGAATCCTGAATCAGGATTCCGGATCGCAATTCCGTCTGTGTGTGTGTGGACCTTATATGAAATAAATAAATAAATAAATATCTTGGACATAGTAACACAAATTATCTAGTCACATTTAAAGTACCTGGACTTGTATTATGATGACTAGACAACGTTACAGAATACATATATAGATAGAAACATCCATGACTCGGGTACAAATATTCATATTCATCATATAAATATTTGTCCTTTACGGGATTCGAACCCGCGACCCTCGGCACAGCAGGCAGGTTCACTACAGACTGTGCTACCGGGCCGTATAAATGAACAAGATGATAAGAAGCAGAATCGCTAAGAGCTGCCAAAAACGCCATGTTGAATTGATACTGATTTAATTAGAGTTACTAGTTATAACTACCTACTGGTTACGAGTTACAGTGGTGAAACTTAGTTCGGTTGACCTATGAACGATTGTATAAATTAACACAAATATCGGGTTTATATGAACAATGCCAAATTCAAATGGCGCGCCTTAGAAGAGGCCTATGTTCAGTAGTGGACTACTAACTGCCTCCTTGGTTAATAGCATTGGGCGCTGTACACGAAGGTCGTGGGTTCGATTCCCACGGGGGGTTACCTAGTGAAATATTACTTTGTGCGTCTTTCCCCAGTTGGTTAGGACATTGCAGGCTGAATCACCTGATTTTCTAAAAAGAAAGATGATTTCGTGCTTCGGATGACATGTTAAGCCGTTGGTCCTGGCTACTACCTCTGGTGGTATAGTAGTCGTTATGTTAAAAAACCACGTCAGATGCCGTTAGGCGGTTTGAAAAATCTGACACCAGGGTTTGCTGCCCACACGATAAGAAGAAGTAGTGGACGATGATAGGCTGATGATGATGACATATTAAATCATTCTAAGTTTCTTGTTCTGCAAGAAATTTGAAGCTGAAACGTAACCCAACAACCCAAAATAAATCTAACTTACAACTTGTTGAATAGAACCGAACGGAATGTACATGTCATAATGAACTTTATGTCAACTGTGTAAAGTGCAAACTGTAGCTGTGGGAATTCCCGAGAATACGCGACAGTTCCGTGGAAGATGCGTGACTTATTTTTTAGCTCGTATCTAGTTTGCACTTTCCACAGTTGACACAAAGTTCATCATTGATCTGTATTTAATGAATTGAAAATATAGGAAGGTAAGTAGGTACATTAAAATTAAATAAAAAAATTGATATAATAAAACTAACTTTTTCCTCGCTGAATGGTTAAACTGATCCGTTCAGCGAGGAAAGCACCAGCCCTTATCCCCGATCGAGTCTACCAGGCGCTTTGCCAGATCTTTAAAAAGCGCCTGGGCGCCGGGACCCCACGGACCAAGGGTTTCGACACCGAATGCTATGAATTTGTATTGGGTGCCGATAACCTTGTATTTACCCTCTTTTGCCTTTTCGGCAGATTCCGCCGCCGAGCCAACTCTTTTGCTCGTTCTCCGTAGATGGGACGGCGCCAGAGTGTTCTCATAGGTGGCATCCCACACCAGCACCCGACCCATCTTCCAGGGGACGAGAGACATCACAATGTCCAATCCGTTCGCTTCCATAATGTTCCACCAAAATTTAAATTAAGCCCAAATTGAACCAAATATTTAACGATTACTATTGACATTATTACAGCTCTTTAGATAAACTGTTATTGTACTTAAGATATTCAGCAATAATTATGACAAAAGAGGCAATTATTCAAATCTTACTCCCTTCGCGGAATTCTAATTTACATTGTTCATTTTGTCGTGGTGAAATGTCTTAAATTGTTCTTTTTATTATACTTACTTACTGTTGGCGACAGAAGTGAAAAAGGTTCATTATTGCATGTTTTAAATAATAATAGAATCCAGAAAATATACGGGTAAATTCATGAAAAAGCTCGAGACCTCCAAAAAGGTGTCAATAGAGTTCAATTTGGCTGCGCCCACTACGTTCAGAACTGGGACCGCCACACACATACGGAATTGCGGTCCGGAATCCTGATTCAGGATTCAGTCTTGTCAACTATGGTTACAAAAAAAAATAGAGTGCTCTTTAAAAAATGCCTAAAATAAAAATGTATGAAATGCCAAATGAATGACAATTGCATTTTTAGGTATTTATTGAAAAGAGGACAAACAATTTCTATACATGATAATTACTATTATGTGAAGAGGTCATGACGTAACGATGATGATTTGTAAATTGTTTTTCAATATTATGCAACTATATCAAAAGACTATCGATAATTTTAACATTAGACATAATCTGCATACAAAATGGCATGAACCTTCTTCTTTCTCCTCACCTTCTCCCGTTATACGGGGTCGGCTTCCCTTATATTGAGTCTCCAGGTAGCTCTATTTTGGGCGTCTCGTTCACTTAAGATTAAGCTTTTGATATCCTTATGGATAGTTGTCAACCATGAGGTTACGGGTCTTCCTCGTCCTCTTTTACGTGTTTCAATGGATAGACATTTTTTGACGATGTGATCATCCGGCCTGCGCATGACATGACCATACCATCTCAGTCGGGATTCGGACAGTTCATCGGGAATGGGAACGACTTTAAAACTTCCCCTGATGTATTCGTTGCGTATCTTATCTTTAAGTGTTACTCCCGCTGACCACCGCAGCATTCGCATTTCTGCTGTATGGAGTTTCTGTTCATGGCACTTTTTTGTTGGCCAGGCTTCACTACCATACAGCATCGCTGGTCTAACCACTGCTTTGTATACTTTGCCTTTTGTTCTTATTGGCATTTTAGAATCACACAAGACTGCAGTAAGTGACCGCCATTTACTGGTGTAAATTGCTGCTGATACTCTGTGAGCAATGTCCGTGTCGATCGTTCCATCTTCAGATAATACAGAACCTAGGTATTTATATGAATTTACTCGCGGGTGCTTAGCGTTATCGACAGTTAGATGGTCTCCATCGACGATGGTTTCGGGAGTGCGATGGATTCGGGAGTACAAAATGACATGAACCATTATCACAAAAGTTATTTTTGAGTGTAGGCGATTTCGCAACTATACCGCATCGACGTCGCGACGTTGTTGCGTTGCAACTGCACCGTCACGATACGGTATCGTTCCACCAACGCCTACAAAAATAGCTTGTGTTATATGACTGTAAATCTTTAAAAAATTTCACCTAAGACATCAAAAAATCGTTAGAACTAGTGAAAAAGTCTCGGAAAGCGGCAACACTCCATCGGGAACTAATTCCGAATCAGGTTTATTCCGTATGTATGTGGCGTACCTTAGCGGGAACCGCCGCGAGCCGGCCGTCAGTGTGTATCAAGAATTCCAGCAGTTAGCCCAGTCATTTTACGGATTTTTGTTAGGCGGGGTACGGAGTAATTATTAATTGGACTTTTAAACTGTAACCGGCACCATTTAGTGACAAAAATGCTATATTAAAACATATTAAAATAAAAATCGCTACGCAACATAGAAATCAAAATTGTGTGTCCCAGAATGCTTTTTAATTAATAATATTAATACCAATGCACTCATTTGACTTAGATTTAACAATATAAATTATTTTTTAGCAAAAAGTAGGCATTGAAATTTAAAACATGACGTACTTATTAGAAAATACGAATGAATTTTTCAAAACCTTCTAAGTAGCAAAAAATATTTACACCATGTTTGAAATATGCAATAATGGTAAAGCCATAGTGAAGAAAAAATTATCATCAGGTTTTTTTAACAAGATAATAGCTAAATTTTAAAATTGAAACTGTTGCTGACGTGATTTTTTTTTAATTTTTGTACATTTCTAGACTTAAATTAGCTCATCAATATTATACCGAAAAAAAAATCAATTATTAATTAGTCCCGGCTCAAACCGTAAAATGACTGGGCTAAGTTTGTAATAATAAGCTACGAGCGGAAGCGGGCAAAGCAAGAACGAAAGTAGAACTAAACCTTAAGTAGTGTTGTTATAAGTACCAGATTTATTTGAATTAGTATTTTCGGCTCTCTTAATTAATGTATTATCTATCTATACTATTATAAAGCTGTAACAGAAGTGTGTCGGTACATTGAAGATATTAATAAAAAAAAAGTTACGATATGGTTTTTAGGTGTCCCTGATTCCATATCAGCAATTTTTTTATTGTTTGTCTGTCTGTTTGTTTGTGTGTTTGTTTGGGTGTTTGTTTGTGTGTTTGTTTGTTTGAACGAGTATCACGCAAAAACTACTGAACCGATTTTGATGAAACTTTTTTTGTTTGATAGCTAAGGTTCTGACTTAAAATCTGGTATATAATTTGTGCGGACGAAGTCGCGGGTTAACGCTCGTACTATTATAAAACTCTAACAGGAAGTTTGTCTGTACATTGAAGATATTAACAAAAAAAAAGTTACTATATGGTTTTTAGGTGTCCCTGATTCCATTTCACCAATTTTTGGATTTTTTGTCTGTCTGTTTGTTTGTGTGTTTGTTTGGGTGTTTGTTTGTTTGTTTGAACGAGTATCACGCAAAAACTACTGAACCGATTTTGATGAAACTTTTTTTGTTTGATAGCTTATGATCTGACTTAAAATCTGGTATATAATTTGTGCGGACGAAGTCGCGGGTTAACGCTCGTAATCTATAATCTTCGATAAACCAGTCCTGAACATTTTTACGATTAGTACATCACGACGACTTTGGCACCGCCTGTACTTTTCACTTTCATTTGTTAGAAAATATATTTTTTCAATGTTTAACTCAATAAAGATAACGTAACTGTAATAGGGAATTAATTTCTTTATACAACGTGTTAGTGAATTAACGCAAAACTAGAAATTACTTAGTTCTTTTATTATTTATGGTTGGGCTATTGCAAGCAAGGGTCGTTGTAACACTGAGACCAGCGCTGGTCCTTTGTGTTCGCCCCAAGCTCACCCATATTTTACGCTTACCTCCGAACTTATGGTATTTTCTTTTCATCCTCGGGAATGCAGGTTTCCTCACGATGTTTTCCTTACCGCCGAGCTAGTAAATGATAAATACAATCGTACGTAAATTCCGAAGAACTTAGTGGTCGTCAATTTCAGCCCGTATCTACCCACTGCAATTCATAAGCTTCCTCCCTATTTTGCCATTCTTCTCGGTCCTGTGCCAGTCGCATCCAGATCTTGCCGATACTTTTCCAGATGTCGTCAACCCACCTGGCTGCCGGACGACCTACTTCATTTTTGCCCAATCTCGGCCACCACACTGTTTTTCCTTTTTTGGAATAGCTATTAACATTTTCAATGGAACAACAGATTTTTTTCGCATTTCTATGTTGGCTCCATAGTGAAAGTTGTTCAGTTTGAAGCACCCTGTTCGATATGTAACAGGGAGGTTGTATGGCATTAGTCCACCACGCGTGCGTGCCCAATGCGAGTTTGGTACATACAATGTTACTTTCGAAACCTAACAGGACGATTTCAATATTTATCAAATATGATAAAGTTCATAATTATATAATAAAGGTTGTTCAAATTGATAATGAAGCATCCATAAAGCATAAATAAAGGTAAAATAAAAAAGTGGACAATAATTTCAAAACAACATTAAGTACATTCCACTTTATTTCTAATAAAATTCTATCTTAAAATTTAATTATGGGTGTAGTTTTATTATAACATTACAATTTTATTTTCATTTCATAAATACTGTATGAGTGAGTGCAGGAAAGTCAACTATAAATTATGTATTTTAACGATGGCTTAATTATTAGGTAGTAAAAAATGCGAGTTGCTTTCGGGGAGTTTCAAAAATTTGTTTTTGGTAAAAGAAAAACCGTCCGAGTTTATTAGAGTTGATACTTGATAGATTTAGACAAGTTTCTGAACACTCGGAAATTGAACATGGTTTTAAAAATATGTATGATAATGTATTGACAATGAAAAAAAAACAATCAACCGAACTAGTTTTATCTCTATCTATAACGTCACACCTCTTTCCCAGTGGGGTAGGCAGAGATCAGGGCGCGTCACTTACTACAATCCTTACGTACATACTTCTTTTGCCTCATGCACATCTATACATCTCTTTATACATGCCCATCGGTTTCGAGTACCGCACCTCCCCTTTTTGTAGGACGCAACTGATTTGATCAGCATACGTCCTATGAGAGCGCCCTCTGCCGACGCTTCCACTCACATTAGCAACATATATATCTTTCGTACATCTGCTGTCACTCATCCTCTCCTAAACTAGTTTGAACTAGAATTAAAAATGTTTCTCATCTCATTTTTCTGGGTGAGCGCTTTACATCCTTAGTGTCATCTACACTTGCAGCAGGCGGGTTGAAATACGAAGCGTAAAAAAATTGATTAAAAAAAAAATACTACTGCCGAAATATCGGGAACACAAATATATAAATAACGAGCGTTAACCCGCGACTTCATCCGCACAAATTATATACCAGATTTTAAGTCAGATTATAAGCTATCAAATAAAAAAAGTTTCATCAAAATCGGTTCAGTAGTTTTTGCGTCTTACTCGTTCAATAAAACAAACACACAAACAAACATACAAACAATCAAACAGACAGACAAAAAATCCAAAAATTGGTGAAATGGAATCAGGGACACCTAAAAACCATATCGTAACTTTTTTTTTGTTAATATCTTTAATGTACAGACAAACATTCTGCTACAGTTTTATAATAGTCTAGATAGATGTGGTAAAAACCCGTTAACATAGTTTTATTATAGTTATATAATAACCGCATAATACTCGATCCAGTTTTGTGGCCTTATTTAGGATTTAGGTTATATAATAATAAACTTTGATGAATATACAAAATATATGTCAATTTTTAAACATATGTTGCTAATGTGAGTGGAAGCGTCGGCAGAGGGCGCCCTCGTAGGACGTATGCTGATCAAATCAGTGGCGTACAAAAAGGGGAGGTGCGGAGTACTCGAAACCGACGGGCATGTATGAAGAGATGTATGGATGTGCATGAGGCAAAAGAGGTATGTAAGGATCGTAGTAAGTGGCGCGCCCTGGTCTCTGCCTACCCCACTGGGAAAGATGCGTGGCGTTATAGATAGATAGAATAAACAAAACAAAATTCGCTGAAATAACGTAGATAAACTAGTTTCCTTATAGCAACATAACAATAAAAAATCGAATCTTTTTCAGTTACGAAAATTGTAGCTAACGACTTTCCTGCACCGAGTAAAATGTAAAATATAATCCTGTCTAACTTGATGTCTTTGAAATCCTACCTACTTAACTAAGATTAAGTTAACTACAAGATAGAGAGCAGACAGAAGATTCACTTTATCTAAGCAAAAGCGCACACAAACGCCATACGACGAAGATAAAGAAAACTAAACAAGAATAGATCTCGAAAAAACTGACTTTAATCCTACGAAATTCAAGTTAAAGAAAACTAAAAAAGAAAACGATTTCGGAAAGACTGACTTGAACTTGACTGGAAGCACGTTTAAAATAAAAGCTATCTACGCTTTTTCAAATCTTGTAACGAGGTCAACAAGAATCTGACTCAGCATCGATTAATCAGCACATTTTTTAATAGTTCGTTAACTTTCGGTCAGACTTCGGAGGAGAAATCTGTTTTTCTAAAAATACATTTGTTCTTTTGTGTTTATATACAATTCTACATAGACATGAGGTCTTTCAAATCTGCGCTAGGGTTACGGAAAATAAAGATTCAAGACTGAATTACTACTTCTATTGTATACGTATTTTTTTAAGGTTTCTTGAGTACTGCTAAAATTTCTCCCTGCCCTCTATCTTGCGTTTTAACGCTTATTTCTCTTACATTTCCTTATAGTCAACCTCCAGAAAGCTAACCTGAAATCCGGAGAATAAAAAGCATAAATGAACGGATTTATAGCCGAATTAAACCATCCTAACCATGTCAATATATACATTAATACTGGATTTACATAACTATGTGGAATGAATGGAGTTAGAAGATAATATAAGAAGAAAGGTAGCCAGCATGCAACGAATCCACCTACGACAAAACTAAGAGTTTGAGCGGTTTTAGTTTCCCTTCTCAATGAAGATACTCGATTGTTTTCCATGTTGTGCTCCTTGACAGAATGCGTTCGATGTCGCCCTGTGCTTTTGTATTTAAAATTAGCTTTGAAAGTTACTTCATTGTAGAACCTAGATTCTTGTTCTGTGGTAGCCCTAATCTGTTTAGCTATCCTTTTTTTCTCCGCTCTGAAACAGCAGGGGCATTTGTGGTCTTGGGAAGAGCATTCGCTTTGTTGGTTCGATGCCTTTGAGGTTTGCTTTGATGCACTTTGCCGGAGCGAAAGTTTGTCTGAACCTGAGTCCGATTCCGTTCGTATGCAGGATAGTTTTGCTTTCTGTAACAAGAGAGGATCAGGTTAAAGTTTTGTTTAGTTTTCACAGTGTACAGTGTTAGCTGTAGTTAAGGTGCAAGATTTGTTTAGAATGGAAACAGGAATTAATTAGCATAAAGTAAGGACAATCTACGTGCATGTTTACACGAGCGGATGTTATCTCAACATCATTACTATGTGAGACATTGTGGTCAACCGCATCGAGCGACGTTTCTAGCCGAATGACGCGACAAGGGAACCCGAAGGGCGATTGATTGAAAGGCGATCAACCAAACGAAGATTCAGATTGAGGCTAGAACAATTGGTTCTAGAATTGAGGAAATAGATTAAATATGGTGCTGAAACGTTGCTGGATTTGACAAAGGCTTTAAACTATTATTTAAAGAAAAACACAAATATCTCGTGTCTTCCACGACTGCACCCGAAAGGTACATTGAAAATGAACGGAATTAAATATTTTTTTAGCGTCTTTTGACACCCCAATCAGCCAAGTAGTATCAAAACCTTTGCTTAAAATCGGGCCTATACCGAAGCGACAAAAAAAAATGTTTAAAAGCACCCACCTTACTACACTTAGTGCTGCTCGCTAACTGATGATGCCTTCGTGCAACCACGCACGATATCCTCGCGTAGACGTAGACCATCACGGCCATGGGAAGGAAGAAGGAGCCCATGGCCGAGAACACAACGTAGCCAGGGTTCTGGTTGTACCTGCAGACTCCTCCTTGGTTGTGGTCTGGTTCGTACCTGTTGATTTGTTTACACGTTAAATAAAGAGGCGTAGGAATATCTTCTCTTATCTTCTATGTTCACTCCAAAGCACTTATCAAAGGCTACAATCGCAAACTTGCGAACGGTCTCCTTGCCCTCAGCAAAGATCAAATTTGTACAGTAGCAAGGTCACTCACAGGCCACTGCAAATTAAATAAGCACATGCACACACTGAAACTAAGTGACACCACCGGCTGCAGATTCTGCAAGGAGGAAATGGAGACTCCTCTGCACCTCCTATGTGACTGTGGCCCCCTGATGTACAAACGTAGTACTCATCTAGGTAGGCAGGTTCTGTCACCAGATGAGATACAAACTATCTCTATCAAGAATCTACTGCGTTTTCTGGCCGCAGTGGGGATTGGTAAGGAACTTTAAAAAAGGGCGTTCACAAAGGACCAGCGATGGTCTACGTGGCACAGGCTCAGCAAGCCTGTCAAGGCCCAAAAACCCCCCGTAATCAAAAAAAATAAAATATCTTCTATGTTGGTCTGAAGTGAAAGAAAAACATATAAAAAGGTTTTAAATATATTTTATTGACACTGTGCGTTTTTCCCCAGTTGGTTAGGACATTGCAGGCTGAATCCACCTGCCTAGCTAGCATGCCACCCCCGAGAAAACGACAAAAATCGAGATGTGCCTCCATCTTTATTATTTTACGTAGGCCAGAAAGAGCACGCATGACGTTTTTCTCGTTTAAACGCTTTGTCGTGGGTGGCATGCTAGCAAGGCAGATTGTCTCAAAAGAAACATGATTCCGTGCTTCGGATGGCACGTTAAGCCGTTGGTCCCGGCTACTATCTCTGGTGGTGGTAGTCATAATATAACATTTATTATTGTGATGCATTACTGAAAATTTTCAAACTAACATTTTCTTCACAATACAATAAAAATCAAATACCTACGTTTTAGGTTCCGAACAAATCTAACTACACCTACATTGCGGTTTAACCAATCCCCTATATCGGCAGACAACATAGATTAACAAATGTTTACTCGAAACACGAATATTGAACTTTGATTGAACTGCCCTACAAACGGTACAAAGGTTGAGTTGGTTGAAATATTACACCGAGTATTGAATTGAGTTGCGTGGGGTGATAATAAAGATTTTACTGAAAACGCTTGAAAGAGGATTAGTAGATTGATATCTACAAATTGCATAGCAATTCGTCATTGCATTAGCATCAACCGGCTAGGATTGACAAACTCTGTCACCCTAGACTGGGTGCCTGGACACTGCGGTATTGATGGAAATGAGGCTGCTGACGAGCTGGCACGAAGACGGGCGGAAGAGGACGCCATAGGCCCCGAGCCTTACTGCGGCATCTCTCGCAACACCTCTAGACGTGTGCTAAAGGAATGGGCCGTTAACCAAAGCCGTAGGCTCTGGTCGGATACACCAGGACTGAGGCATGCGAAAGAACTTGTGACCGGCTTTTCAAACAGACATACCTCGGATGCCTTCAATTCAAACCACAACGAATTAAAGCTCTTAGTACGAGCCTTAACAGGACACTGCAAGTTAAACAAACACCTACACAGAATGGGGCTTGTAGATTCACCCACTTGCAGATTCTGCTGTGAAGCAGAGGAAACGCCCATACACCTCCTCTGCGAATGCGTAGTGGTCATTAACAGCAGGAGTCGGCATCTAAGTGGATACATAATAACACCTACAGACATTAGGGACCTCCCCTCCAAAAGCTTAACACGGTTCATGAAGTCCGTGGGCCTAGGAAATGACCTTTAGGTCAAGGGTGACAGCTACAATAGATATTTGGTCATTGACCAAGCCTTTATAACCAAATAATAATAAAAATTGTAGAATAGTTGTAACCTTATGTTTTTTATATTTGTATCTAGATCGTGTCTAAAAAATTAAATTGACTTTAATAGATTTTTATATAGCATATAAGATAAAATCCTCATGCAAGCTTCGTCAGACTATCACTAACTTAATCTAAAGGCACTGCCCTGCGCGACCCCGGCTCAAAGGTCCCAAAGATGCTGGCCGCATTGCCCCTCTGGATGGCCAGAGAAATTATCTGTACCAGAAAGGCTCCCGAGCGTGAGTCTCCCCCTTTAGTCCGCATTCGCTGCCCTATCTCCCTAAGTCCTTGGCATCGACCCCCCAAGGGCCTCCAGCCTCAATTGATTAATATCCAAAATATAATCAAACTTCGTTTGTATGAAGCGCTCCAACAACAGTAATATCATCTTAATGTGTGTCATTAAGGCTGCACCGAGCCTATCGTGCTGCCCCCAACCGTATTTTTTTTATTTCTTAACAATATTTCCAAAAAACTAGAATTTCACATTGTAGTCATTGCGGATTTGTTTTTATAATTTTTGTAGTTAAAACCGCCAAAATTGGCCACTTTCAGCGGTTTTAACCACAGAACATTGTTTATGAGGGGTGAGAAATGCAAAGTAGCGCTTTTGCTTCGGAGACGGCTTTTCGCCACTTGGCTCATGCCCTCTCGCTCGCACCACGCAGCGCGCCTTATGATGTTATGCAAATCATTACATAACCTGTGGCGACACGTTCCACACCTACTTTGCACTTCTAACCCCTCTTATAATGTTCTGTGGTTTTAACCATAATAGCTACAAGAATAAAACATAATAATCTGTCATGTTTTGATAAATTGAAAGCCAATCAGGACTACAATGTGACATTCTTGTTTTTTTGGAAATTTTGTTTGGAAATAAAAAAATAGGATTGAGGGCAGCACAATACGCTCGGTACCCTCTTAACGTAGCATGTTAGCTTTGAAATATACTCACCAGCCAAACATAGGAGGGCATGTAATTGCCATAGCAGACACCCAAACGAAGAATATCATCGTCAGTGCCAATTTCTTTGACCTTCGTCTCCTAGAGTAGGTCAGGGGCCTGGTCACAGCCAGGTAGCGGTCCACGCTGATCGCGCACAGGGACAGGATCGATGCTGTGCAGAGGAGGATGTCAAGGCTGATCCAGATGTCGCAGAGGATCCAGCCGAGCTCCCAGGTTCCTGCGGAAAGAGGGGGGTCAGTAAAAGTTGATACAGTGAGGTCGTTGTGATTGCTTTGAATGGAAATTATTTACAATATTTTTAATTGATTGATATATTGGTATAAAGTGGTGTAATTATTAACGTAAGTACCTAGATGCTTTTTCAAAAGTAATATTATAAATAAACGAGCGTTAACCCGCGACTTCGTCCGCACAAATTATATACCAGATTTTAAGTCAGATCATAAGCTATCAAACAAAAAAAGTTTTATCAAAATCGGTTCAGTAGTTTTTGCGTGATACTCGTTCAAACAAACAAACAAACAAACACACAAATAAACAGACAGACAAAAAATCCAAAAATTGATGAAATGGAATCAGGGACACCTAAAAACCATATCGTAACTTTTTTTGTTAATATCTTCAATGTACAGACAAACTTCCTGTTACAGTTTTATAGTATATATAGATAGAAGATAGATAGATAGAAAAGATAGAAAGATAGAAAAGATAGAATAGATATAGATTAACATAATAATAATAATAATTGAAAAGGCCTCACTCCCATAAGCCTATGAGATTTATAGTTATACCTACAGGGCGTAACAAAATACTCTAGACGACGACAAAAACACAACGAGAACCTTATAGTACTGTTTATTGTTTTTCAAAGTATTCACCACGTAGCTTAATACACTTTTCCATTCGCTCAAACCAGTTATTATAACATTTATTCCACTCTAAAGTGGGGGTGTTCAAAATGGCTGACTTGAAAGCGTCGACTGCTTCTTCACCGGACTGGAACCTTTGACCACGAAGACTTTTCTTAATTTTAGGAAATGTAAAGAAATCGTTAGGGCTTAGGTCAAGACTGTATGGAAGATGTTCAAGAATTTCTACTTTTTCCTGCTTCAAATACTCAATCGTTTGACGAGCGCTGTGTGAGCTTGCGTTGTCGTGGTGCAGGATGATGCGTCGCTTTGAGTTAGATTTTCGAAGTTCGGCGATGACTTGGCTTGACTTGACTTCGGCAAACAAACTGTGGTATACCACTCTGCGTTAACCGATCTACGATCTTCAAGTGCAATAGTCACCCTTACAACCACCATCTTCTTTGAAGTGCTTCGAGAACGAACAACTTTAGTCGGCTTTGGCTCGTCTTGAAAGACCCAGATTGTAGAATGTTGTTTGGAATCAGGATCGTATGCATAGATCCAAGATTCGTCACCACTGATGATGTCGTAGACGTGATTTGACTCTCCTCGGTTGAACCTTTGCAGAGTTTTCTTACACCATCTGACGCGGGCCGCCTTGTGATCGTCGCAAAGCAGATGCGGTATCCAACGGCAAACTAGCTTTCTCACACCAAGCGCTTTATGCAAGATCTTCTGAATGGTTGTCCCTGAGATGCCTAATAGAGCCTCGATACGTTACTTGACGATCTTCGAGAATAAGTTGTGAAGGCGGATTTTGGGCGTCCTTCGCAAGATTTGTGACTAACACTAGTATGTCCACGCTGGAATTCTAAATACCAGCGTTCGACAGTCCGCAGACATGGGGCTTCATCACTGAACACAGACGTTAGTTCTTCAAAACACTGAAGCTGTGTCAGGCCTCTTCTAAAGTTTTCGAAAAGTATTGCACGAACATTTTCCTTAGAAAGATTCATTTTCGTACGTAACCTGACAGATTCCAATCGACGCTGTGACTAAACAATAGCATTAATCCTAATACTTTCAACTGTTTTGAGATTCGAAATTTAAACATATTTGAATATAGAACAGATCCAAATTCAAAATTGCTGGGAAATATGGAAACGACAGAACTTAAAAGGCATGCCAGGTAATTGCGAATGCTAGCCGCACTGCAAGAATCGTCTGTACCACCATTGAATTAAAATACCAAGACCGCTGGAAGACTGGACCGCATATATTGAGCTCCGTTGCCTAATTTACTTAGTGGTGGCATTGCGTGATTGAGATACTTTTTTGATTTAATGCGGGATAAAGGTACCACAATGTCTTCGCGTGCTTAAAAATCTTTGTACAAATCATTAAAAAAGAAAAAACCAATCTAAGGGCATTACTTTTCTCTCGTAAGTAAATGAAAAGCAGGTCCATTTTTCGAGTACGTAAGTAATGCAAGAACGTCACCTATCTTCCGCTATTTTAATTTAATCAAAGTGTAAAACTCAGCTTTGTTTGCACAGTACCATACGATGCAAACAAACTAGCCTTGTTTCAGTACGAACTGCAGCATTTAAATTGTACTAGTGTAAGCAAGTCTCGAGTTACATGGGATCTAGGACTAGGATGAACGGAGAATTCAAAGCAGCTCGGCCTTTCACACATTAAACTAGGACTAGGTATAGATGAAGCATTGAAAACAGCTTTCACATTGAGGATTGACAATTGCATGACAAAGAGAAGAGTGAGGTTCGAGTTACCTAGCGTATTATAAATGAAACTTAGTAGTACGTGCAGATCAAAATAAAATGGTTTACCTGAAAAAGTTGGAGGAAAGCTTAGTAAAACGATAATTTAAAACAATAAAGTTTACCAGAGTTCAACATTAATAAATCGGTAACATTAGTTCAAACTCATTGTATTTAATTTTAAAAAATAAAATGCCCAATTTAAACAGGCTTCAATATAAACTTATGTGAATATAAACTTAACTATGACTACTTAGCACCAACTTGGTATATAACATGTGTTTATTTCATAAACTAATTAATAGAAGAGTCAGTTAACTGCACTTCGAAAAAGAAACGCGCGTAGAATTATAATTCGAAAGATCGTTGAATGCCCAAAATCTTAAGTTTTGCTAATTGTTTCATAAACTTAAAAGCTCTATGAAACTTTTAAGTTCATTTACAGAGCTAGGACTGACACCGTACATTAAAAGCTAATAAAAATAATCGGCAAATGTGAAACATCGAAATACAGCACTTTCCCGATACCGCGCGCTTTTTTTTTTTTGGAAAATTTCGTACTTTGCGCTTCATGAACGATGAACTAAATCGCACCAGGCCCTGCAGGCGGACTTTCGATTTTCGATATATCGCGACCGTTTCGGTCCAAACTTCATTGTAATAGAGATGACATTGGAACAAAAACGTTCGCGCAATTGCGATGTTCGAATGTCCGGGTAGACCCTCAGACCTGTCAATACCGCACTCTACCGACTTCACGCGCTTTTTTTTTTTAAATTTTGAACTTGCGCCTCTGTCAAACGTGGCATAACAGTCGGATTTACTGCGAAGGCACACATTTTAATAAATTACACGCAGTAAATCCGACTGTTACACCACGTTTGACAGAAGCGCAAGTTCAAAATTTTCAAAAAAAGCACGTGAAGTCGGTAGAGATGATATACTGAGGGTGATGAATTGATGATACTCTCCAAAGCAATAAAAGTGAGCCCTTTGTCCAGCAGCGAACAGATTTTTCATTGATTGATTAAATGATTCTTAACACAACGGGCTTTCTGGTGAAGAAAAACATCGTGTGAAAATTCACATGATTCGCACAACGCAACATTGGAAAAGGTTTCATAGAGTGGAGACGAAGGGCTCACTATTTGTTACACTGAATAGAGTTTCGGTACTACTAATGAGATGGATGTTCTGTGATTTCAGTATATTTTTATTATAATATAGTGTATGTAGAATAGCAAGTTCAGTATATCTCTGGCTATCCCCTCGGGGTATATAGCCGTTAGCATATAATTATAAAATTCCAAAATGAATTGAAAAAAAGCGTTTGCCTGCAACCTCTTTTTTTAATTCTTTTGTTTTTTTTTTTGGAGCTTTTAACCCTGAGGTTACGTCAGTGTCGACTTTAAATAGTTTTTTTTATTAATTGACCATATACGTGCGAAATTTCATCAAAATCCGTTAAGCTGTTTATGCGTATTGAGTCTTTTAATATCTAAACGAATAAAATATATCCAAGCATGCTAATGCTGATTTGTATTATGTATATAAGGTCTAGCAAAATTAGGTGAAACTATTTAAAGGGGATGATCAGACCATCAAACTGAACAACTTTCTCTATGGTACCAATATTGAAATCGCGAGAAAAAAATCTGCTCTCCCATACATTTAGGTCGAGTAGGTTTGTATGGAACAGCTGATTTTTTTTTCGTTATTTCGATATTGGTCCCATAGAGAAAGTTGTTCAGTTTGATGGTCTGATGATCCACTTAAAATAGTTTCACCTAATTTTGTTAGACCTTATATTTGATTGACAAAGCTTGTGCTGACTGCTTGTTTTATTTGTTGACTTTATCCAAGCATGTAAACATTCAAAAATCAAGATATCTAAACATCCAAACATCGTCACAAACTTATACATTTATAATTTTAGTAGCATTGATAAAAACAGTGTAGCAACCCTGGATCTCACAAGGCAAATTAAAAAAAACTAGCCATAATTTAAACAGTGTTTAAACTTCGATTCAGAAACAATGCGCAAGCAATTGGGAATACAATATGAATACGAAACGATTCAAACTAATTTGAATAAATCAAATAACTTTAAGCAAACTTTAAATATTGGGCGCTACTATTGTACAAATAAGGGTTTATTTTAGGAGTTCAGGTAACAAAGTTAGATTCTATTTCGATATGGCGTTGGAAACAAAGAACCATAATAATAATTATAGATTAGAAGAGAACTTTTACAATGATATAATTTCTTTGTATTAAAAAAAAATATATTTTTTTTAATACAAAGAAATTATATCATATATATATATATATATATACGGTCGAATTGAGAAACCTCCTCCTTTTTTGAAGTGGGTTAAAAATCAATCAAGATCCTGTAAGTTTTTTTTTGTCAAAATGTATTTTTGGTCTTCGCTTTTCTTATAATATAAGATGCGTATCTACAAGGTGTTACAAAAATACAAATGAACATTTAAGGGGGTTGATGAGACCATAAAACTGAACAACTTTCACTATGGCAACAATATCGAAATCGCGAAAAAATATTTAATGTTCCATGCTAAACTATACAAATCTATTCGAGCTAAATATATGTGACGGCGGAATTTTAATATTTACCATTTTACCATAGTGAAAGTTGTTCAGTTTGATGGTCTAACCAACCCCCTTAAAAGTTTTAAATTTTATTTAACTTTTGTAACATCCTGTACTGTATAGACAAAAAAAAATCGTTGTCTGTTAAGTTATATTTATAACAGGCTGTCATCAAAAGTATGGAAAAAAAGACGATCGCACAGTCGTCAATTTAAAAATAAAAACTAGACACGTGCATGTTAGACTTGCGCCCTGTGATTTACTAATTAATATAATTGGATGCCAACTGCAAATATCAGTTTGAAATAGCCAAAAAATACATAACATACTTGTCTCATATAACAACAATTTAACGACTTTCGGATATGCTGTGAGACCTTGCTTCTTGCCAAATTTCAAGTTTCTAGGTCAACGGGAAGTAAGTAAAAGTATAAGTGTTTGATGAGAGAGTTTGCGAGGGTCTAAATATGTGAGATGAGATGGCCGTATCTTTTGATTGCATTGACATAGAAGCTTGAAATTTTTACACCACCAAGTGTTCGTAGACTTTACTCATCATCATTATCATCTCAGCTGATGGACGTCCACTGCTGATGCACTGCTGGACATAGGCCTCCCCCAAGGATCGCCATAACGACCGGTCCTGCGCTGCCCTCATCCAAAAGACTTTACTATTTAATATTAATTTCAACTTGATACCTCTACCCGTTCGAAAGAAAAACGGTCTTGACAGACAAACTGACAGACAGACAACAAATTAATCCTATAATGGTGATCGCCAAAACTGTTAAAACCTTTATAGGTTTTCCGCAATGCACGCAAGAATAAAATTATTTCAACGATTCGATGCAGTTTAACTGAAATTTTTTCTTCAATTTCGGTTTTTAACCAAACTTTATTTCAAACAAAATGAAAACAAACTGCCCAATCATGGTAACTCGTTTATTATTTTCAGAACAATATTTTGTTCAAATAAACTTTTTCTATAAATAACAAAATGGTTGCTTATTTGTTTTCGAAACATTTCAAGTTACGTTGCCTTACGGCTTACGTAAAATTGTAATTGTATTTATATTTTTTATTTTCGTCCACGTTATTTCACACGTTCTGAAATCGTTATTTTTCTTGTCACTTTTATGTTTTTTTGTTATCTAATAAACGAATTTTAACTATGTATAGGTACCTCATAATTTATTTCTGTTGTAACGGAGAAATCTAAAATGTTTGAGCACATATTTTAGCACGTACATAAAATAAAAATATCGCCCCCCCCTCGTTTCGGGGTGGTCGATTGCTTTAATTACCTTTTCTTGTCAGAAAAAATAAAAAACAAAATAAAAATTTATTTAATTTATTCAATTTATTTATTTATACACACAAAATAGTCCCGCGACTGACTGACAGACAGACAACGCCGACACAATTGGTAAATTTGAATTTGAATTTTATAAGAAAAGCAATTGAGCAAAAATTCTCTGGACTAATAGTCGTGTGAGGCACGAAATCTGTGAATTTTTTTCAAAAATATCCCCTAAAATCTTTGACACTACGTGTTCAAGATTTACGAAATTCACGTGGAAGAAGTCGCCGGCAAAAGCTAGCATTACAAACGTGAAATTGTAGCATGGCAAATTTTTAGCGATTGGGTTTTAGGATGGAATGGTATATCATTAGTGGTGAGGATGTATTCCTAGTCGATACAGACTACCGCTACTGCTCATCTTTAATAGAAATGCAGTCTGGTACGCAGGATATTTTAAAGTGCATTAGTGTACGCGCTAAACACATATGCATAGATTAATATGTATATTGGATCACATATGCACTCTCTCGTCCTTATATACATTCTCCCGTTCGTGCTGTCAGACTTAGGAGGGCCTATGTCTGACAGAACGGGAGATCGATACGATCAGCAATGCAATTCACTAAGCGCAAAAATTCGTCGTTGAAACATCGGCGAGCTTTCAATTTCATGTGTCAAACTCATATAAAACCTCCGACGAGCGAGCTCGTCGATGTTTTTGACAGCGATGTGACGCGACGCGAAGAGAATTGCATTCCTGAGTGGAGTCAGATGCAAGTAGTCTGTCAGTTTCCAAGTATAACACCCATGATGGGGTCGTAAATTTAATCCTCACGGCCAAAAAACCTATAATATGTTTTTTTTTTTCATGTTGGCCTTAAAAATCAAATAAAAACTTGACTTCTATAGGGCACTAATACAGGGGGATCCCTTTTATTGACAACAGAATGAAGTAAGGAGCAGAAATTCGAATAGGCTTTTAAATTTGGACCATCAATCATTTTTAAAAGGCTTTTCAGAGGCCTTTCGTTATAATTATATTTATTTACACTTTGAAAGAGTCTATTTATTTTCCGTCAATTTATATTCTAGAATATCTTTGGGGAGCTAGACTTTTTGACAGGTTGCAGGATACTGTTTTCATTGGAGACAAAGGGCTCTCGGTAATACACAGGCTTGCAAAACTAAGTATCACACTTTTAAAATTTCAATAACATATTAAGCACATAAAATATACTTTCGAAATAAAAAGGACTCGAAAAAGAGTTTAATTTAAAAAGAATAGTTGCAAAGATTCTGACTGATAAATTCTCTTCAGAGATAAGCTCGCCCTTTGTACATGTTTTTTCAACTTTGTGTATTATTATGTCCGTTTGTACAATAAAGTGTTATAGTAATAAATTTGCTATAAAACGTTTTTTATTTTAAATCTCTAATTTCTATAGTTTAGAAAAAATTTAAATATTAAAAGTGTGGTACTTAGTTTTGCAGGTCAGTGTAGTTGGTCTTTCTGTATAAAAATATGTGTAATTATACACCAGATTTAAAGTCAGATCATAAGCTATCAAAAAAAAAAAGTTTCATCAAATCGGTTCAGTAGTTTTTGCGTGATGCTCGTTCAAACAAACAAACAGACAAAAAATCCAAAAGTTGGTGATATGGAATCAGGGACACGTAAAAACCATATCGTAAGTTTTTTTTTGTTAATATCTTCAATGTTACACACTTCTGTTACAGTTTTATAATAGTTTAGATTAGATACATTTTGCATTGTTCAATTGTTTTAAAGCTCGATCCCGCTCTTTCAACTGTAATCTACCTTTATCGTGAGTTTTCACATAGCTAAAGCGCATAAAAGAGATATCGGATTTGGTCCAAAATGTGAAAGTGCCGACTAAAAAAAAATTCGATATTCTGTTAGGACTCGTCTGTCTTAACATTTTATTATTATTGCACCAAAGCTGTAGGTCCACTGTCCTTGATTTTATTTGGGTTCGAAATTCTGCCTTTTCATACAAATTTTGATGAAATTAGCTAAGGCTTTATTCTGTTAGAACTAGTCCGTTTTAGCATTTTGTACTATGACACCAAAGGCCATTTTCCTTTAACCGTAATAAAACTTACAGCTACAGCTTTCGTGCCATAATAATAAATGCGTAGATGGACAATTTCTACCAGAATATAGCCATATTAGTTTTTGTTGAACGGCACTTTCACATTTGGACCAAAAATGTATTGAAACGCCCGCCGATGATATCCTTTGCATAATAACGCGTGCATATTTCCACCTTTTACAAGACACTTCTACATTTATTTTTTTTTTTTAATTATTTATAATTAACGGACTCTTGCTTGTGCGTTATCACTGCATTTCCACCGGTGTCAAGTGTTTATAGGAGAATCTATCCCAATCTCAGGGATTGTTTTTGGTCAAGAACAAGAAGAGATTGAGGATTGCGGAGCCTCGTGGCAGGCAAAAACGCGACGCGCGATATCCACGACGAGTGCTCGGGTCAGAACCTGCAACGTGACTCCTACATATTATTTTTATGTTTTGTGGTAATCAACCAATCGTAATTTCAAAAATACGGTCAAATTATCGACTATTGTGTTACTACTCGATTTAATCCGTTTCAAACTTTGATTAAATTAAAATAGCGTAAGATAGGTGACGTTCTTGCATTACGCACTCGAAAAATGGATCTGATTTTCATGCACTTACGAGTGAAAAATAATGCTGTGTGCTTTGTTTTTTCTTTTTGAATGATTTGCACAACGAGTTTTAGGTCCGTCACATACATCTGGAATAAACCTGATTCGGAATTAGATTCCGTATGGAGTGTTGCCGCTTTCAGAGACTTTTTCACTAGATCTAGTGATTTTTTGATGTCTTAGGTGGAATATTTTATAATGATTTTTGAGCGTAGGCGTTGATGAAACGATAACGTATCGGGACGGTGCAGTTGCGACGTCGTTGCGGCATAGTTGCGAAATCGCCTACGCTTAAAAACCGCTTGTGTGATAATGGTTCATGCCATGCAGATTATGTCTAATGCTAAAACTATCGATAGTCTTTTGATATAGTTGCATTAATATTGGAATACATTTTACAAACCATCATCGTAACATTCGTAACGTCATGACCTCATCACATGATAGTAATTATCATATATAGAAATTGTTTGTTTCGTTTTAAAAAATACCTAAAAATGCAATTATTGTCATTAATTTGGCGTTTCATACATTTTTATTTTAGGCATTTTTTAAACAGCACTCTAGTATTTTTTGTAACCATAGTTGACAACACTGAATCCTGAATCAGGATTCCTGTCTGTGTGTGGCGGACCTTAAACACGCGAAGGCATTGTGGTACCTACTTTCATCCCGCCGAAAATAAAAAAAGGATCACAGTCACGCAATGCCGCTCTAAAGAAATTAGGCGACGGGGGTTCAATTTATGCGGTCCATGCGCTATAGGCTAGTCACCTATCTTGCTATTTTAATTTGATCAAAGGTTTCAAAACAGTAAGGTGATCTCTAATAATTGCCAGTCATAATACGTCACTTACCGATTTCTTAAACGATAAAATCGGGAACTTACAGAATAGGCATAATCACAGATCACAAAAACTAAAGGGAGATGTGAAAAGGGGGCGGGGCCAGTGTCGCAGCAATATGCGCAAAAACGAAACACATTGCTCGCGACAGTAATGATGCAATATATTATGAAGCTGAGAGCCAGTCGAGGTATTATTTGTGTAAATAGTTTACAATGCTTGCGTAGTACTAAAGATTATTCGAACGTTGAGTTCTGATACCGCTATGGATAATGAGCACATTCAAGCTAACAAAATACTTTCTATCGCGTGGTACTGGTGGTGATGCGACACTAGGTTTCGTACTCAGCGCGTTGGTTGGCATCTCTATGGGCATAATGTACGTGTGCATAGACAGAAGTGTTATGGCAAAAGTAAGCCAAGTAATAAATTAATGTTTATGTGTCTAGGTACCTATATAAATAAGAAGTTGTGATAAGTTCAATACCGAATACAAAATATCATTATGCTGCCATCGTGCTTTGTAACAATAACCAAGCAGTTTATTATATTTAACTCAGGGTTGAATCCAGCATTGATATGAGAGGCCTATGTATAATGAGCACAAAATTTAATTTCATTTGTCAGCCGTTCAACAGGCATTTTATTAGACAGCCCGGTAGCTCAGTCGGTAGTGAACCCATTGCTGTGCCTAGTGTCGCGAGTTCTAATCCCGTAAGGGACAAATATTTGTACGATGAATATTAAGTATTTGTACCCGAGTCATGGAAGTTTGTATCTACAGGGTGAATTGTTACTAAACAATGATAATAGAATACACCGTTATGATGTCTACATCATAATACAAGTCCGGGCTAGATTCTGGTACTTTAAATGTGACTAGATAATTTGTATGACGATGTCCAAGATATTTATTTATTTTACGGATAGGGATATGGGCCTACGTCGGCCTATTGTGGATTGGTAAAAGCAAGATAATGTATTACTTGCTGTCAAATTATTTTCAAGTCTCCTCAAAATACACCTGACCCAGTTTAAAGATATTTATTATTTCTCAAAAGAACTGTTGTGTACTGTTGTGAACTGAGTTCACAGAGATACATAGCATAAGCATATGCTCACGACTATATTCCGCGAGGGGGTAGTCAGAGACATTCTGAAACCTCAGAACATCCACGTTTCACTAGTATCGAAACTCTATCCAGTGTGACGGGGGGTAAGCCCGTCGCCACTTGTAATGGACAGTGGGCCCAATACATGCCTCGAAATTGAAGCATGCAGGTTTCCTCACGATGTTTTTCCTTCACCGAAAAGCCAGTGGTGTTACAAATCGTACATAAATTCCGAAAAACTCATTGGTACGAGCAAATCAAATGATACTATTGTCATTATTTGTACCATAATCGTTTTCTTTCCTGTTGTGCGATGTGTTTGATGTTAATATAGTTTATTATATTCATTTATAATTATATATATATTTTTTAATTATTATATATATATATTTTTAAGTTGTAGTTGCTGCTTTTATAGGGCCCTTTTCAAAGAAATCCATCTGAATACGGCTCTGCCTAAACTTGTTCTTTATAAACCGTTAGTCACGCATTTTGTACCTAAAATGTTAGCAAAGCCTAAACGATTTGTTACTTTAGATCCTAAACACGTTCCGTTGTAAAAGCATTACTAGTAAGTCACGAAAACGATACATTTTAAGTGTTTACTTTGCTACGTTAGAAAATATCACTATAATAATATGATAGGGCTTTATTTCATGATCATCATCTCAGCCGATGGACGTCCACTTCTGGAGATAGGCCTCCCCCAAGGATCGCCATAACGACCAGCCCTGCCCTGCGCTGCCCTCATCCAACGGGTTCCCGCTGCCTTCACCATCGTCGGTCCACCGAGTGGGGGGCCTACCCACGCTGCGCTTTCCGGTACGCAACACGCCACTCGAGAACTTTTCGGCCCCATCGGCCATCGGTTCTGCGAGCAATGTGCCCCGCCCACTGCCACTTTATTTTTGCAATTCTTTGGGCTATGTCAGTTACTCTGGTTCTTCTGCGGATCTCTTCATTTCTGATTCAATCGCGCAGGGAAACTCCGAGCATAGCCCTCTCCATTTCCCTTTGGGTGACTTTCAGCCTTTTTATGAGGCCTTGAGTGAACGACCACGTCTCTGTTCCATATGTCGTCACTGGCAATACACACTTTTTACTATTCCATTATGTCATTACTGGCAACACACACTTTGGCATTTATTTATTGTACTTATATAATTTTGTTGATTGACCAACGACCTGGTAATGGCGGCGGTAACCATTGAATGAGGATGGCGCAGGACCAGTCGTTATGGCGAGGTCATGCAGCAGTGGACGTTCATAGGCTGAAATGATAATGATCTGTTGATTTGTCTTTTTATCTCTCCTTATTCATCTTACTTTGATAAGCAAAGGACGGCTTCATGGCACCATGGCAGGTATGACCTGAAATAGTTGGTAGCAGCTGGATCAAGATAGCTGAAGACTATTTATCTGGTCTTATCTTTCTGATTCTACAGGGTGTAAGTGACAGCCTAGCAAATACTGAAACGGTGAACTCAAACCATCAAACTGAACAACTTTCACTATGGAGCCTACCTCTAAAACGCGAAAAAAAATCAGCTGTCCCATACATTTTAGTCGGGTAGGTAGAGCATTTTTGTATGGGACAGCTGATTTTTTTTCGCGTTTTCTGAGGTAGGCTCCATACTGAAAGTTGTTCAGTTTGATGGTCTGAGTTCACCGTTTGTAAAAAAAATTACCTTTTATTCTTCGGGAGACAAAACTGCTCAGTAGCAATCGTAATGCTCGTCCATGCTCGATAATTGCTCGCAACTATCGAGCGAGCTACGATATCATTAAAAAATGTTCTACCCCAACAGATCAAAAAATTCCTACCCGGAACATCATATTTTGAACCGTTCTCTTGACTGTTTCTTAAACTTTTAGGTATCCGATACTAAATTTTCCTTTATCGGCCATAAACATTCCGTAACATCGAGATTAGATTCTCTTCGAAATTATTACTTGCGTACAATCTCGGAACTTCTGCCTCAGAATATCTTTCGTTATTTGTACGAATACGGATTCTTGCAGCTGTGTAGCTTAGACTAGCACCAATTCAGACTGGTGGTGCCGTAAAAGGCAAATAATAACTTCTGGCGTCTTCAAAATCTATGAAGGTCTACCACAAAATTAGGTTTTCGCAAATGCCTGGACGTTGTAGTTCCAATGTCAACTCTATTCCAACGAAGTTCTGACAAAACGGTCACGATAATCGGAAATCAAAACTCCGGGTAGGTATAGACATAGAGCCTGATAACCACACCGCACCACAGTCATTGCAACCGAGCCAGGGCTGCCAGTCGATTATTTTAAATTATTCAATCGTTTCCATGAAATTAAACAAAACGTACTCGCAGGATACATACAGGTGTAAAAAAACTCGGCAACAATAGCTGTGTTATTCATAACAAGTTTAACTGATCTCAGATTTGCCGACGAGATAGTACTTTTCGCGCCATCAGCATCAGAACTTAACACAATGCTCCAAGACCTGAGCACGACAAGCCTGGAGGTTGGACTTAAGATGAACCGCACCAAGATCCAGCTGATGACCAACAGCACGAAACGTAGGGTTGAGGTAGATGGGCAGGTCATACAATATGTCGACGAGTACCTTTACTTGGGCCAAGTAGTATCCTTCGAACACAGGCAGGACAAAGAAGTCGCTCGTCGAGTCGACAATGCCTAGAAGAGCTACTGGTCCATGAAGGAACTGATGAAGGGTGACCTTCTCACTTAAGAGCAGACTCATCGACATGTGTATTCTGCCCATCTTAACTTACGGTTCTCAAACTTGGTCATTAACAAAGGTTCAAAAGTCCAAACTGCAGGTTTGTCAAAGAGCTATGGAGCGCAGTATACTAGGTGTAAAACGGACCGACCGTATCCGGAACACAACACTGCGCTCCAAAACTCAAATAGCTGACGTAGGGGAAAAGTCAGCAAAACTAAAGTGGAACTGGGCTGGGCATGTTTGCAGAATGACTACACTGAGAGGTGGGCATGGTGGGACGGGAGCCGAGGTCGAGGCAGACCCCGGAAAAGGTGGCGTTACGAGCTGGATGCCTACTGCAATGAGTGGCGGGATGTAGCACCGAACAGACAGACGTGGAAGGGTTTGGACCCTTGCCCAGCAGTGGGACAAAACAGGTGAAAAAAAAAATTAAAAAAAAATTCACAACAAGTATTTTTTCATCAACTTTACAGCTTTTACCTATTGCGTTGAATCAAAACCAAGAAAGACAACATTTTGCAAAACTTGAACGAAATGTAAACGTTCTTGCTCGACTGAATCGTAACGAGTCTGAATTTATCGGTTTTTATGTTACTATACATACATAGAGGATACAAACATCCACCCAAACCCAAACAGCGATATCCCGTTTCATCAAATAGAGCAACGAGTTATTGCATCTGTATTTATTTTTAACTAGTATGTGTGGTGTGACTTTGAATGACCGGTTACGGAATAGTGTGATTAGAGAAAGATGTGGTATGAAAGAAGATATAGTGACTAGGATTGAAAAAGGTATGTTGAGGTGGTTTGGCCATGTGGAAAGAATGAGCGAAAGTAGGTTGACGTATGAAATTTACAAGGCAAGTGTGAATGGAAGGGTTGAAAGGGGTCGCCCTAGGCGCACGTATGCTGACCAAATCGGATGCGTACTGAAGAAGGGCCAAATAAAATGTACCCGGAACCGACGAGCTTGTATGAAGAAACTTATGGATGTTGAGGAAGCTAAAGATGTGTGTCAGAATCGTAGCATGTGGCGATCTGTTGTCTCTGCCTACCCCAGTAGTGGGACATAGGCGTGAGCATATGTATGTATGTATGTATGTTTATTTTTAATTAATTTCCTAAACTATAAAGCCTTATTTGATATTAAATAGTATTTTGAAATAATTACCATAAAGAAGCACTTGTGATGCTAGTATGAAATAATTATTGTTTTTCTTATTATACACTTATGCATATAAGTGTATCCAGGGGCCTTCTTAATTTATGCTGACAGTTTTTAATGGGATGAACACCATTCTCTATGCAAAAAAAAATCTGCTGTCCCATACATTTGGCTCGAGTAGGTTTGAAGTTTTGTATGGAAGAGCAGATTATTTTTTTTCGCGATTTCGATTTTGGTGCCATAGAGAAAGTTGACCAGTTCGACGGTCTGATCATCCCTTTAAAAAGTGTCAGTATATTAAGAAGAACCCTATATAGTTTCATTACTTTAATGAGTGATTGTACTTTTGTGATACTGAACAACTTTCCCCAAGGAACCTAAAGGAAATTTGGAAATAAAAATTGGACTTTCTAAATAGTAATACTAAATTTGATAAAACGCTTGTATAAAACGTTGTTTTTTCGTTAATTTCCATTAGGTTTATTGGGGTTATGTTGTTCAGTATCACGTACCTGTATTTATATATTACGAGCGTTAACCCGCGACTTTGTCCGCACAAATTATATACCAGATTTTAAGTCAGATAATAAGCTATCAAACAAAAAAGTTACATCAAAATCGGTTCAGTAGTTTTTGCGTGTTGCTCGTTCAAGCAAACAAACAAACAAAAATTGGTGATATGGAATCAGTGATATCTAAAAACCATATCGTAACTTTTTTTTTGTTAATATCTTCAATGTACACACAAACTTCCTGTTACAGTTTTATAATAGTTTAGATTACTTACCACTAATATGAACAGCAATGGCCGGTGGCATAACAAATATGCCCACCAACAAGTCAGCAGCCGCAAGACTTGTCACGAAGCAATTCGTCACCGTCCTCAGTCTCTTCGTCGTCACTACAGCCGAAATAATCAGCGTGTTACCTATCACTGTCACTACAATTAATAAAAACAAAACTATAACTACACCAATTTCAAAAGTATCATAATCGTTATTATCTCTACAAAAATCACTGACATTCACATTTATTACACTGCTATTACAAATTGTGTTCGTATTAGTTTTAATATTAGCATCTTCTATTTCGGCGAAAATGTGGTAGACGTTTTTGGTTAGGTTTGTATTGAGTTTTTCTTCTTTTGTATTTTCTATGATAAGTTCCGTTTCTATATTGTTGGTTCCGTTCCATTTTATTAGATTGTCTATTAATTCGATGTCCGGTATTGAGATCATGTGGTTAGTCCAGGTTTCTTGAGTTGTATGGCGCGGGCATTTTTCTGAAACAATATAATGCATTTTAATAAGATTTTATGAGATGATCAAGAAGTTAGTTGAAGCTTTGCCTTGTTGGATCATAGCCCAGTTATTTGGCGGAGTTTTGTTAGGAGAGGTGGGAAGTAAGTATTAATTGGTCTTTTAAACTGTAACCGGCACCATTTAGTGACAAAAAGACTATCTGAAAAGATATTTAAAAAAAAAATCGCTATGCAACATAGAAATCAAAATTGTATCTCCCAGAAGGCTTTTAACTTAATAATATTATTACCAATGCACTCATTTTATTTAGATTTAACAATATACATTATTTTTGAGCAATAAAATAGGCTTAAAAAATGAGGTTTTTTTATTAGAAATTACTAATGTGTTTTTCAAAACCTTCTAAGTAGACAAAAATATTTACACCATGTTTGAAGTAGCTATGTACAATGGTTCTGCATTAAATATGTGCAAAAAAATTTCCGTCAGCTTTTTTATAACGAGAATAGCTAAATTTCAAATTTGGAACTGTTGCTGACGGGATTTTTTTTCAATTTTGGTACATTTCTGAGCTCAAATTGGCTCTTAAATACTATACCGAAAAAACATATCAATTATTAATTAGTCTTGGCTAAAACCGTGAAATGACTGGGCTATCAGAGCTGTGCAGTCCTTGATTCTTTATTGAACGGATTTCGTTTCGGCCAGATTCTTTGGACAGTTCCTTTTTTACCGGAAATGTAGGTATATCAGTCAATTAAAATGTACCGTCAGGTAGGCGTCAAAATATATATTTTCGAGGAAGGAAAAACCTACCTGCTTCAATTTCGAGGTATGTTATAAATTGCGAATTTAGTTTTTCATATTGAAGGAACTTTGGCATTTCGGGTTCATATCCTATTACGCAGCCCTGGTGCTGTAGGTGTACTGCCTACGTAAAATGTGAGATATTAAGTTGTTCTGATTAGTATGTGTAAGTAGGTACTGTAAGGAGGTTGTATAGCCATATCTTGCTGGCTGGTTTTTATCTATCTAACTTTCATCAAAATCGGTTCAGTAGTTTTTGCGTGATACTCGTTCAAACAAACAAACAAACAAACACCCCTTTTTTTGTTTGATAGCTTATGATCTGACTTAAAATCTGGTATATAATTTGTGAGGACGAAGTCGCGGGTTAACGCTCGTACTATACGATATTAACAAAAAAAAGTTACGATATGGTTTTTAGGTGTCCCTGATTCCATTTCACCAATTTTTGGATTTTTTTGTCTGTCTGTGTGTTTGTTTGGGTGTTTGTTTGTGTGTTTGTTTGTTTGAACGAGTATCACGCAAAAACTACTGAACCGATTTTGATGAAAACTTTTTTGTTTGATAGCTTATGATCTGACTTAAGCTATCAAAGCTGTGCGGACGAAGTCGCGGGTTAACGCTCGTTTGAAATAAATTTGGAACGTCGAAGAACCCCGGCGCGGGCTTCAATTATTATGGAAGTTAGAGGAAGATCGTTCTCAGAGCGAGAAAGCAAATGTCTCGATCTATGAAAATCAAATATAAAACTATCATAAAAGCCTTATTTTAATTAACCATCTGATTTACGCCTCCACAGTACTTAATACTTATCAAGCAATTTAGATGTAGTTTTGATAAAAGTAAATTCTAGTTTGTACAGGTTATTGGTAGAGTCAAAAAATCGTAACTATTATAAAACTGTAACAAGTGTGTCTGTACATTGAAGATTTTAACAAAAAAAAAGTTATAAAAAAAAAAGTTTAATAAAAAGTCATATAATAATACTTGAGATTAAAATACTAAACTACTTGACAATGTCAGAATTTTAGCGGTAGACGCAAGCAGCCGGTCATTAATCTATACTATTATAAAACTGTAACAGGAAGTTTGTCTGTACATTGAATATATTAACAAAAAAAAGTTACAATATGGTTTTTAGGTGTCCCTGATTCCATTTCACCAATTTTCGGATTTTTTGTCTGTCTGATTGTTTGTGTGTTTGTTTGGGTGTTTGTTTGTTTGTTTGAACGAGTATCACGCAAAAACTACTGAACCGATTTTGATAAAACTTTTTTTGTTTGATAGCTTGTGATTTGACTTAAAATCTGGTATATAATTTGTGCGGACGAAGTCGCGGGTTAACGCTCGTGTCTAAATAAATACAAAAGAACCATAACGATATGACAACTTTAGAGCATAGAAGTTTTAGACTTTCAACCAAGAAGCTTAAATTGGTTGGCTTTGGCTCAGAGGAAGGATCACTTTATTCTAATGCATAGAGTGTGCATCAAAATACAATTGTAGTTATGTTCTTTTGTCTTATGACGTACCTTTAATAGTAGACGGAGACGGAACTATTAGATATTTGTTTATGCGGCTGTCCACTTTTTTTGTGCTAGTATGTGTGAACCTTATATGTACAGTTCAACCTCTCGGGTCATGCACGTAGACCGCTAATTATTAATATTGATGGAGTCGTGATTGAGCAGGTTAAATCTACATCCTGGGCAGGGAATGTTTCGCACAAGGCCGCTTGGCCTCTACCCTGTCTCAAAAAAAATTCAAAATTTTTTTATTCAAAATAATATCACATAGATAGCTTTTTGACGTCATTTTTGACTCTACCACCGCGTCGAAAGGTGTTCCGTTGAGAGAAGATGCGGCCAAAAACTCTACAACACACATCTTTTAAACAAAACAAAATATACAAAGTACAATTAAAATGCAATATTGCATTACATAGAGTAACATTGTCAAGACCAGACATTTTGGTCATTCAAATAGTCATCGAGTTTATAGCAGCCTTTTTTACAGAGGACTTGTTTAACATGGGACTTAAACTTTTTGTCTGGCAAGTTTATAATATCCTCTGGTATCTTATTATAATAGCGTATACAGTGCCCCATGAAAGTAAGATGTGTTTACCTTACTGAGTCGAAAATGTGGGAATACTAATTTATTTTTATTTCTTGTAGATGCAGTACGTACCTGCTATTTTGCAAGTGTACAGTCTCTCCTACAATATGGTCTCGAGTTTAGGGGCGGGCAGCCGACTGGGAGAGAATATTCCGAATGCAAAAACGTGCTATTCGAATTATTGCACGCGTGCCTTCAGACGTATCTGCACGCCCATTTTTGTGCCCTTCGAAATAACTGCCTGCACTGCCGTGTCTGCTAATATATCAGGTTGCCACGTATGTGAGAGTGAACCTCGACAAGTACCAGAAGCTAGGGGAACGTCACACGTACAATACGAGAAGTAGAAAACTGCTTAGTTCAATCCCACATTCATTGCAGAAAGCAACCAGAACGATACATGCGATGGGTCCCCCGGTTTACAACAGGCTGCCTGTTGAAATACGGGGTGATTAAACAAAGATATTGTTTAATTGTATTATTATTATTGTCCGTGTGGTGTCGGCTAAGAATAGCACCATCCTATTTCCTCCCGTGGGTGTCGTAAAAGGCGACTAAGGGATCTACTGAAGGATGGGCAGCAGCATCCTCTAAGTATACACATTGATTCGATCCAACTGCGATCGCCAACCCGCCTGCCAAGCGTGGCGATTATGGCAAATCCCTCCATTTTGGGAAAGGCTTATGTACAGCAGTGGACGTTTAATGGCTGATATGATGATGATTATTATTATTATTATTATTTTTTGGTGACATGTAATGAATATTAGCAATAAATCAATGATTATGATTATGGTGATTATGGGCAATTTTCACTTTGGTATATATACTTCGTCTCTTTTGTCCATACTACTTGACACCACACACTCAACCACAAGCGTGAAATTTTTTTTGGAAATTTTTGCAATAGTATGGCTCGTTCTATGCCTTTAGGTATGATCTCTTTGGTTCCAACAGAACGAATTGACGGTGTCAAAACATTGATATTTGAAATAAAGGCAATCAATGGAAGTGTGCGTTTGACAGTTCATTTCAATCGGTTGTTCTGTCACTGCTGTATTGGAGATTTTGAAACAAAACATTGCTGGCTGATATTTTTCACTGGTTTCGATGCTGAAATACGGGTTGAATCATATCTTTCATTCAGATGCAAAATATGAGCGGAAATTAAATTTTACTTGACCTGAAATTACCTACTTTTATCTTTGATATTATCAGTAGACAGAAAGTCGTTTATCTTTAACAATTTTGAATGTAATTATGAGCGGCGTTTGTTATTGTATATGCCTTAGAAAAGTATATGTCTAGGAAGAGCCTCATGCTTCTACCGTATAAAACAAAAGGGGCCAACTTTCTTAGATTGGTGTGCGTGAGGCGCCATACTAATTATGTCTGCGTGCGTGTATATGAATAGGGTTTAGAGGCCAATACTGGTTACAATTTTTTCTTACGCTTTTGTAGCTTCGACTGTCAATCTTGATATATAAGCCATTTAGCTTTTTATAAAATTATTGTCGATAAAATAATTGTGATTTAATCAAGAATTGGATCGAGATTTTCAAAACAAAATTGAAATTATGACTTATACCTCTATACAGGGTGTAACAAAACACCCTATAGTAATAGCGGGGTGCTTTAGACCATCAAACTGAAAAACTTTTACTATCTGAATACACTCTTAATAATAATTAGAAAATATGTAGAAGTGTACAACCAAAGTAAACAAATAACAATAAACATTTATAAGAATCGCACATTCAAATGTAAAACGGGCCATTATTGTATTCAGGGTAAAATTTAGATACAATTTTATTTTCTTTTATTGTATTAGCATTATTATTTTATTGTATTTCTTTTATTGTGTACTTTAGGGGTTCACATTATAAGTTGTTGTAGGGATAAAAAAGGTCCTCATGAATTTGAACATATTTAATAAAGTGCACTTATTTCTTTACTACATAATTGACCTAGCGGTTCGGTGGTATGGGAACGACTGGCGAATACTCCAGTCGCTCCATCAGACTGAGACAAAATTACGTATTCTTCTAAACTAATTATAATACTAATAAAATATGTCCCCACAAATTATATAAGTATTTTTTTTTAACTTTTTATGCCGATTTTTGTTCATCGTTGTTTATAGTAATCATTAAAGCATCGCTCGCCCTTTGTACATGTTTTCTCAACTTTGTGTATTATTATGTCCGTGTGTACAATAAAGTGTTATCTATCTATACTATTATAAAACTGTAACAGGAAGTTTGTCTGTACATTGAAGATATTAACAAAAAAAAAGTTACGATAAGATAAGATAGGTGTCAATGATTCCATTTCACCAATTTTTGGATTTTTTGTCTGTCTGTTTGTGTGTTTGTTTGTTTGTTTGTTTGAACGAGTATCACGCAAAAACTACTGAACCGATTTTAATGAAACTTTTTTTGTTTGATAGCTTATGATCTAAATCTGACTTAAAATCTGGTATATAATTTGTGCGGGCGAAGTCGCGGGTTAACGCTCGTAATATAATATAAAGACTTTTGCAGCTATGTTTTCTTGCTACTTCTTACATTTATTGATGTTTTTTCAGCAAAATAACCACTGCGTTACCGTCCCTCAAAATTATATTGCGTTGCTTACACAAACAACTGAGTTACTGTAATTTCCAAAAAAAGTGTAGTATGTTACTTTAATTCCTACGTTTTTCTAAGACTGGTTTCTTATTCGGTAGCCACCGATAACAGTTTATTTTGGAATTTAACTATTTTTCTAACAAAATCGCCTTTGTTCTGTTGCCTTTGAAGGGTACCGGATTATGGTATCTAACCTGAATAAAACCCAAATGCTTATTTTATTTATTTGGCCATCCAGCGACGCAACGCAGCCAGCATAATGGACACCTTTGGGCGAGATATGATGAGGGGCGGTTTATTTGACTAATTATTATTATTTTAGTTAGTTAAGGGCCTATGTCGAAAAATAATTAAAGCAGAATGGGCGTGTGATAGCTTATATTACTGCCTGATGCGAGAGAAAGAGATGGGGCGGCGCGCGAACGACGCAAGCGTAAAACACACTTTATCTAATTGTGATTGTACTATTTACGTAAGTTCAATTCTGCTCTAATCAAAATTTGTAAAATATCAATCTCTTTTTTTTAAATCAAGTCTCGTGTTTTTATTATTCACCGTTTCGCAATTCCAAGCGTTTATAAATAAAAACGGAGGCTACTTTGGCTTGTTTTTCTATCGAGAAAATGTGTCTTAATCGTGTTTTGGCTCTAATCAAAACTTCAATTATATGTTCAATTTACACATATCCGCAATTCATACTCCTACTGTTAGTACTTCATGATATATGACGCTTTGAAGAATCCTATTTTTTCACATATCCTCTTAACAAATCGTATACATTATACTATTATAAAACTGTAGCAGAAAGTTTGTCTGTACATTGAAGGTATTAACAAAAAAAAAGTTACGATATGGTTTTTAGGTGTCCCTGATTCCATTTCACCAATTTTTTTATTTTTTGTCTGTCTGTTTGTTTGTGTGTTTGTTTGTTTGTTTGAACGAGTATCACGCAAAAACTACTGAACCGATTTTGATGAAACTTTTTTTGTTTGATAGCTTATGATCTGACTTAAAATCTGGTATATAATTTGTGCGGACGAAGTCGCGGGTTAACGCTCGTACATTATAAAATAATTCGAAGTATTCTTTGAATGATATAGTGTTGGTTTTGTACCCATTCTTTTGCTCACTGGTGTTAATGATTAATCGAGTTAAAACGAATGATAACATCAAAATAGGGCATTTCATGTGTTAAATAAATTGGTTACTTATTTAGATATTAAAGGTGAAATTGATATCATTAGCATCCTTTTAAACTAAGAGTCTACCCATCAATCTGAACAACTTTTACTATGGGAGCGAACCGATCAGAGAAAAAAAAAACAAATGTTCCATACTAAACTATAGTGCCGACTCGACTCAAATGTATGCAACAGCGGATTTTTTTTTGCTCCGATTGGTATGCTCCCATAGTAAAAGTTGTTCAGTTTGATGGGCAGATTCTTAGTTTAAAAGGATGCTAATCATATAAATTTCACCCTGTAGTTATAATGACTACATAGTACTAGAAATAACGAAAATAATTAAGAAGTGTAAGAAAATTCGAATTGAAAATACAATTTATTTTATCCACAAAAATATTTGATGAAAAATATGATAACGGCAACTCACAAATTTCATGAAATCCCTGAAAACCATTTTCTCACTAACGAGAAAAACATGTTTTAGCTGATAAAAATCCACCATTCATAGCAAGCTGCCCCCATAAATACAAGGCTGAAAACTAGAGATCTTCTAAAATCCAATATCCGTATCCGAAGCATTCTAAAATCTCAGCTACTATTGAAATCAAGTAAAAACCCCGCCATTTGTGGATTGGTGTATTTTTGAACGTAGTAACGACGCAGCGTTACCGTCGTTGTGACGTACGCATCGCAGGTTTCCACTAGTTGAAATAATTCCACTATACAGGGTGGTACAGAAGTAAAAATAAAAATTGAAAACTTTTAAGGTATGTCTAAGTGATATTATTTTGAACACAAACTATACACCACTAGTTTTCAATTAGTAAAATAATGTTATGGGTTGTATTGAAAGGTTGTATGAAACTAAACAACTTTCCCTACATGTATGTACATGATTTTTTCCTTGCCGATACGGCTACGGCGATTGCTGCTGGTATGATGGGTTTCGCTGATGTGCCCGGATGTGACTAATGTAGACTAATCTTTGCGGTGGACGTACCGTCCGCATATGGTACACTTGAGCGTGCCATTTTCGTAATTATATTGTATAGCTGCAGGTGGTCGGGCTTTAAGTTGGTCCCACTTAGCATCGAGATCCTCTCTTCTCTTTTCTTCAAAAGTAGAAACATTTGACTAGATAAGATGCCTCTATTTAAGGGGGTGGTTAAGACCATCAAACTGAACAACTTTCACTATGGGACCAATATCGAAATCGCGAAAAAAAAATCGGATATTCCATCATCATATAATTTCATTTTCATTTCATTTATTCATAAACAATAATAATTATCGTGTGCGAATATTACAGGCGTTAAAGACAATAAGGACGCTACAGTTCACAAGATAGATAGATATTATACAAAGCTTTAAAAAACAATATTAAATACAATTAAAATGATGTCATAAGCAAGACAAAAATACAGAATTATTATTTATGTCACACAAAAACAAAACAAACAAAAAATCATTCAGTAATGTCAAAAGATATCGATGTCAATTTATAGGTAGAGAAAATATAATTAAATAAGTCAAAGATAAACAATTTTCACTGAAGTTGTTACTTTTAACACAAAGTCAATAATTAAAACTCGTCAACTGCATAACAACACTTTTCCAACAGAACTGCTTTTAGTTTGCTCTTAAAAATGTTAAGACTCTGTATAGTTTTCAATTCCCGCGGCAGTCTATTAAACAAGCCGATAGAAGTCCACTGCTGGACATAGGCCTCCCCCGAAATGAGGAGATTTGCCATAATCGCCATGATGCGATGCGTTTGCGATTTTCCATACTAAACTACAGATCTACTCGAGCTAAATGTATGAGACAAAAGATTTTTTTCGGCATTTCGATGTTGCTCCAATAGTGAAAGTTGTTCAGTTTGTTGGTCTAAACCACTCCCTTAAAAGTTTTAAATTTTTATTTTTACTTCTGTATTACGCTGTATAGTATATATGTAATGGAACGTTAAATATAAATTTTCTATAGAGTTTCATCAGTGATTAACGTAGAACAGTTTTTAAAAACCTGTCAAATTCCCTATTAAAGATATACAAATCCGAAATAGCCGTTCCCTAACCCTACCAGCTACCATACACAAGGCTTTTAACTAAAGAGGCTTAAAACTGAACAACGAATTTAACCTCTCAACAAAGATTAGCAAAATTCTTATTTATGTTACCGGTAGATTAGTATTTTACGGCTTCATCTGATTTAAGGAGGGGAAATGTATACAAGTTTATTTAGTTATTTATTAGTACTTTAGAAAGCTTATCGCTTTAAATTTTCGTTTAGAATATAATTTTTTATGAAACCACTCCTATGCCTACGGTCATTAAAACAACCCTTAGATTAAGTGTTTTTTATGACCGCTATCTTGGAAAAACTTGCTTACCTCGACCGGTCACAGCTGATTCATGAGCCCTGGCGCACTAGTATGTTTAAACGACAAAAAATACCATAAAAATGGTTTTAGCACTTCAAATGTTGATTAAACTTTGAAGATAACATTCTCAAGTATCGTAAACAACATAATTCATTCTACAATGTCAAGTAGTTTCTTATTAAGTTACCTCCGCATATACAGGACAGGTTAACACAATTTAACTATGGTACCAACTTTGAAATCGACGAAAGAAAATTAGCTGTTTCATACATTTTGGTATTGACATTTTCTATGGAACAGCTGATTTTTTTTTGCAGTCTCGATGTTGGCTCCATATTGAAAGAAAAATGTTATTCTTAATCATTGGTCTTAATCGCTCCCGAACCAAGTTTTAGATAACAATAGATAAACAATGCGTGGTTCAATAATACCGCGTCCGTGGAAGTAAAAGGGGTTAATGCATAAACTGGTTAACCCCCTCCCACCCTACACTACTCGCAACACAAAATGACCATTTTAATTAAAATTGTAAAGGTAACCTACTAAGATTTAAAATAAAAAGTTAAGTAAAATAAAATAATTCAAAAATTGCATCCCGCGTGGTCCGAACCTGCACCATAATTTAGGTTAAGTTAGTCAATACTTTTATTTATTTTTAATGTACATACTTACCTCCCTGTATTTGTTTGTAATAAAATTATATTTATCTAATAACAAAAATGTTTAGTGTGCTATGAAACTGATAAAAAACAAAATCTTAAAAATTATTACGAAAGACATATTACGCGGTCAACAACACAGTACCATTAATATCATTGAAACAACCTAAGAAAATTTGATGAAAATTGTATATCAACAAGAAAATACATAATATTATTCTTTGACGACCTTCTTTTTATATCTTAGGCTCATTACAAAATTTGAATTAAAACTTTGCAGTCACAAAGTCCAAGAATTTAAACCCAATTTAGGTTTTGACAATCTGTGCGATTTGGTAAAGCTGTGTCGAAGGCCAAACTTCGGGTCCCTTTTATCCCTCTAAGGACCCTTTAATGTTTTATACATTTCGTATGGTGTTATATTTGTTTGCTAAGTTCAGCGTAATGCCTAAATTAAACTCTATCTTTAGTTAGCACTTATAAAGTTGAAAGTCACAGCGAAACCATTTTACACCACTAAAACTTTCCAGAAATCTACAGGATGTTAGGGTAAACAGTTGCATTACTTTAAAGAGTGATTGTAACCATGATTACACACACATGATTGACACCAATTTTCCCCAAGAAACCTATAGAAAATTCACAAAATAATATTTTACTTCCCATACCAAATGCAATCAGCTGATGTATTTAAGCAATCAGCTTTGTATGAAAAGTCGATTTTTTTTGCGACTTTCCTACAGGTTTCCGAGTTGTTCAGTTTCATAAGTACAATCACGCCTTAAAAGTAATGCAACTGTTTACCCTAACACTCTGTATAATTTAGATCTCATTTGATTCAGTGCAAACTAAACTGGGTTAATCGGTTTGGATTTTAGTTTAAACTCACTTCATCATTCTCTTGCCAAATGGATGGTATTGTCCATCTGAAAATTTGTATACCTACTTTACGCTTCAAAGCCTCATAAATAAGTCATTACCTCTCCACCCTTAAGTTTAGCTTTGAATCCTTATATTGCCTTGTTAACCTTTAATTCATATGAGGCAAAATGATGCCCCTTAGCACGTAAAACTACTAGCACCTTCACAGTCATTAAGGAGACAAAATAAGTGAGAAAATTACCCAGGCAACAAGATTGCGCTTGCAACAGTATGTCAAACTATGCATATAGTGTTTCGTACGTTGATTTTAACCACAATCCACATCGACATCAACATGGTCCCAATAGTCTCAGACAATGATATTATACTGTTTACTAATGTCATTGGTCTCAGATTAAACTGACTATGACGTAGACACCACCCACAGTCACAGATAAACAAGCTTCTGTCTGTCCTTATGTGGCACATAGCCAGATATGGCTCTCATGGGACGCAATTCAGATGAAGACAATGTTACTACGAAAGCGCCCGTGCGAGCTGCTCACTAACGAGTTTTTGTCGTATTTTCAATATTAAGATGGTTGCAGAGGGGTACATTTTATACAAAACTGTGACGCACAATACGCGTAGACGGTATTAACATAAGTAATTTTGTATATATGGAAAAATAGTTTAGAAAATCTAGATGCCGCGTCATAAATAACATTTGCAATTTATAAAAGAATTACGAAGATATAAAGCTTTGACATTTTTCATACAAAATTTTCCAAATCCAAATCATTTCAGCCTTTTTTATATTTCCACTGCTGGACATAGGCCTCCCCCAAAAGGGAGGTTGGGCCATAATCGCCACGCTTCACAGGTGGGTTGGCGATCGCAGTTGGGTGTTAATTTACTCGGAGAACGTTGCTGCCCATCCTCCGGTTAATCCCTTTAGTCGCCTTTTACGACACCCACGGGTTGGGCTGGGGTGGTGCAATATTCTAGGTGGCACCACACTTTGTATATTTGTGGGACAAAATTATGCAATTAAATTTAGACTCTTAGGTGCTGTTTAAACAGAAGTGACGTGGCGCAAGCGTGGCGCGGGCGGGGTGTGGCAATATAAACCTTATAGTACGTAGCATAGCGTCGTTTTGAGAATTACGCCCGCGCCTCCTAGCGACGTCACCTGGTGGCTTTGACTATTTATTATAAGGACTAGCCTTGCGCTAGCATTTCCCCTCTGCCACGGTATAAGATCAATTAATCATGTGGATTTACATTCAATTTTATACCTTATCACTAAACGAGACATTCTATAATTGCGAAACAATAATTTCGAACTTAGAACGTTTGGGGTTCACACGAGACTACTTTTCATGATTTATAACGTTCAAAATTCGAATCTAAAGTTATGGGAATAAAATCCAAAGTCACGATTTCATGTTACTTCGCCCCCCGCAAAAAGTGGCAGAAATGTTTGTTAGTAGAATTACACGCGTAACTAGTCCCTATATAAGTAGTCAAAGCCTGGTGGCGGGGGTGCGATTTTCCTTTATGACAAAAACGACGCTATGCTACGTAATATAAGGTTTATATTGGTGTTACTTTGACAATCCGCCACCGCCACACGTCTCTTCTGTATAAACAGCACAGCACAGCGGTTGGTCTGGCCGCAGCTACTGTTTCATTTACACTTGAAATCTGAGTTCGAGAGCCAGACAAAGAAACTATAAGGGTTCTCTGTTTGATAGCTGAACCCCAAAAATTTATCTTGGGCTCAGGTGTACAAAAACTATTTGCACAAAAGCTGGGGTTCTCAAACTTGCAATTTTCATTTGAAAATATTACGTGCCTACGAGGAGAAAGCTGATTTTCTTTTTGTGTTTTTCTCATTATAAATGTTGTTCAGTTTGATTTAAAATTTAAATCTTAGGTATCAATATTATATTTTATTATATACTTACGGTATTAGATATTTTAGCAAAAAAAAAAGCTCCTGCTCCGTACTAAATTGCTAATCTACTTACCCAAAATATGTATGGGACAGCTGATTTTTATTTCGCGATTTCAATTTTGGTCCGGTGTTGAAAGTTATTCAGTTTAATGGTCTGATCATCCCCTTAAAAACCATGGAGGACCCTGTATGTAATATAGATACGTCATAATAATTATATAACTCCGACCCAATGACTCCGACCCTAAAATATTGTAAAGTTTCTGCAAAACTTCTACGGCCAACCACCCGTACCAGCGCCAAAAAAAAAATTATTTAAAAAAACCGGTAAAGTACGAGTCGGACTATACACGCACCGAGGGTTCTGTACCACACCACCACACAACATATTAACTTAAACAATAAAGTTTTGTTTTCTCCGGGACCTTCAGCGCAAGACCGACTCACACTTGGCTAGTTTTTAATATTTGTTGTTATACTGTAGAGTTTGCTCTATAATCACACCAAGTTTGAAACTTATATGTATTACCGTTTTTACGACAAAAACATTGATAAAAACTTGTTTCTTGTATGAGGACCCCCCTTAATTTTTTACTTTTTAATTATATATTAGCAAATCCGCCATAATAACGCGCATTCTGTTAAAATGTAATCTCTCTAGTTATTACGGTTCAAAAGTTACAGCCCTAAATAGTTAGGACAGACGGACAGACGGATGGACGGACAACGTAGGCTTAGTAATAGGGTCCCCTAAAAGGAAAACAAGTAAAAAAAAAACCTAATGAAGGTCATTCTTTATTTCAAAAACAACCCTCTGACCTCCTATTGTTAACTGGTTGAGCACCTCTGACCTTAGAGCCTACTTTCTATAACAATAAACAAAGGAAAGAACAATCGAAAACGTACACTATCGTGCAAAAGGAATACAATGCAAACCATTAGTCAGTTTTTATGCTTACTCTACACGTAGTGTACACAGAGAAAAAAAGTTATTGCGAATTTACAGAATAGTGATAAGCAAGATTATATTTTCGAGTGCAGTTCATTTGTGTTGCCGAAATGGTAAACAAAATCGTATACACCCCATTTCTTCCCATTGGGTTTATTTAGTTTTAATAAATTTTATTGTGTTCATCACAATAAAATTTATTAAAACTAAATAAATTATTGTTATTTAGCATAGTTGTGGATATTTTGATATTTTATTTTGATTTATAATGTTACATTTGGTTGATTTACCAAACTTTTGATTCTATCTTATCTCTCATCTTTTGTAAACAACTTGAACAATAAATATTCTTCCTAATCTTACGAGGAGAGTATTGGCACAGAATAAGAAATGTTGTACTATGTTAGCACTTACAATGAGGGATTTTCCAGAAGAAAAAAAAAGTTAGTTCCTAATTTCTCAATAGATGGCGTTGATCAGAGAGGGGTCCAATAAGTATGAGCAAATATATTAATTAATAATAAAAATACACAGTACAAGTTATTAACAATCTGGGTGTTATTGACGGCCCGGTTAGTGTAATGATTGCCACGCCGGACTCTCAAACCAGGGTCCTGGGTTCGAGTCCCGGTCGATCATGGATGTTACATGTTTGCGCCGTTGTTGAATGGTAACCATTACAAAAAGCCTAAGGCTTACTTGGGATCATTACAAAGTATGTGCCTGTGAGCGTTATTTATTATTTATTTATTGTCTGTCAAAAACGAATAAAGTATCAGATTTGGCTGTATGGGCTTCGTATTCATTTTGAATATACGAACAATATTTAAATTGGTCAATATAAAGAATATTGAAATTGCTTTTCTAAAAAAGAGCGAAATTTTTCGTATATGGCTTTGTTTTTCATTCACGGAATCTGACCTACGATTTGAATATTTCCGGTTTATTTTTATTGAAATTCTCAGTTTCTGTTATGTTTTTGTAGTTTGTTATTCGTTTATTGTTCGTATATTCAAAACGGATACGTAGCCCATACAGCCACGTCCAATACTCGATTCGTTGTTGACGGACAATATATACGGACACCGAGATTGCTAAATAAATTGCTAAACCAACAACAATAAGAAAGGGTCTGCACTGTGTATTTTTACTATTAATATTAATAATTATTTTTGCTCATACCTATTGGACCCCTCTCTGGTCAACGCCATCTATCGAGAAATTAGGAACTAACTTTTTCATTTTTTTGCTTTTCGAAAATCTCTCATTGAATTCGGCTGTCGGATAAAATCGGTTATGTTCGTATAATAGTGTCACGGATGCTGTAAAATGATGCAGCTATAGAAAGGCATTCAAAAATTCGGCCGGTTTGTCAACAAGCTTCGTAGCTCGGCGGTCGACGCATGGACTTCCGTGCCGGGGGTCGATGGTTCGAGACTCGTCGAAAATAATTCTAGATTTTATTGTTGTTGGAAATGTTCTAGAAAAGTAAGAGGGAGTAAGAATATTTGGAAAGAGACAAAAAAATGGGCGTGTCTAGGAATGTTCTAGAAAACGGAGAGAGAAGGAATATTCGAAAAGAACCAAAAACAATAGGAATGTTTTAGAACAAAGAGAGAGAAGAAATATTTGTAAAAAAACAATAAAAGAGGGCGTGTTTAGGAAAATTCGAGAAAGAAGGCGGGATTAAGAAATATCCGGAAGGGAACAAAGGAATAAAGAAAAGACTAACGAAATTCGGCCATCTAGAAAATTCTAAGGGGTATATAAGGCCGCGAGTTTGCGGACGCAAGTCAGTATTGATTTCACAGTGAAAAGTGCGGAACAAAAAGGAAGAAAAGTAAAAGTGGAAAAAGTACTAGTGAAAAGTAAAGTGCAAAGTAAAGTGGAACAGTGAGTAGACAAGTGTCAGTGTAGTGCAGTGTAGTCGCGTGTGTCGCGTGTCGTGACGTCATAGTGCCGTGCGTCGTGACGTCATCGCGTGTCGCGCGTCGTGACGTAGTGAACAGTAAAAGTGGTGAGAGGGGAAACCCCTGCGAGGAGGACTGTTTAAAGGGGAACCTCTGCGAGGTGGTCCGTGTGTAAGTGTGTAACCCAATAAACTCTGTAAATAAATTGGACTTAGCGTTTCACTCCAATCCCGAAACCCGTCGCTCGTAACATTTGGTGTCAGAAGTGGGATTGGAGTAGGATGCCGCTGGTGCCAAAGGAGTTAAAGGGAGTCACCACCCGGGCCATGTCGGAAGCGCGGCAGGAAGATGCGGCCCTTGCAACTGATATGCAGCGCACTCCAGTGAGAAGACCTGAGGGAGGTGAAGTGCAGCGCACTCCGGAGCAGAACCCGGGAAACTTCCTCTATCAAATCCAGCTTATGATGGAGGAACAGGCTCGTCGGCAGGAGGCGCAGGCTCGCCGTCAGGAGGAACAACTGCGCGCACTGAAAGAGGAGCAGGCTTGCATGATGGAAGAACAAGCTCGCCGTCAAGAGGAACAAGCAGCTCGCCGTCAGGAGAAGCAGGCACACATGATGGAAGAACAAATGCGCACGATGCAGGAGGCCCTACATAAAGATATCACGAAAGGCTTGCAGCAGGCAGTAGAGAGAGTTGAAGCCGTAGAAGGGAAGTTGGATCGTGTGAAGGGCGAGTTTGAAGGGAGGCTGGACCGTGTGGAGGGTGAGTTTGCCAAAATCCGGCGAGAAGTTGAGCAGAGCAAATCTCATAGTCGTGTCGCCGCTGTTTTTGACTCACCCATACAACCAAAAGGTGTCAAGACTCCGGTTTACGATGGACTGACGTCATGGGCCGCCTTTAAGCTACAATTTGAGACAGCAATGAAGGTTAATGGCTGGGGCAAAGAAGAGGCGCAGTCTGCGTTGACATTGGCACTCCAGGGACAGGCTCTCACCGTGCTGGAAGCCGTAGGTGCTGGCGAAAATCTAACGTTCGACGGTCTCTTCGGAGCTCTGGAGGCTAGATTCGGCGATGGACATCTCGAACACATGTATCGGGCGCGATTGAAGGAACGTAACCAACATGCTAACGAGAGTCTGCAGCAATGGTCCGTGGAAGTGGAGAAGCTCGTGCGAAAGGCCTTCCAGTCATCACCAGCAGCCATCGATGACATGCTCCTACAGGCCTTTACGGATGGGATACGGGACTCGGAGGTGCGAGCTGCAGTGCGACTTGGGCATCATGTTACACTCAGGGACGCTGTTGCTCATGCTTTGGAGGTGGAAGCCGTACGTCAGGACCCTCGTTCCGCTCGCCTCAGGGAGATTGTGGTGACTAGAGCGTCAGCGCCAAGAAATCGTAGCTTCGGTTATGTGTGCTACGAGTGTGGTGAACGAGGGCATATTCGCAGCTCCTGCCCGAAGCGCACAGGCCGTCGGGATGTTGGAGTCTCGACTGACGAGCAGCAGGAAAACTAGAACCAGCCAGGGCTGCGGGGTGGGCGCTGGCCGGGTATGCTGCAACCCCAACCATTAGAGTCAAACAAACATCGGACGGAAATAGTCTGTTAGTTAAAGGAGAGGTCAATGGTAGAATCTGTCAACTAACTTTGGATACCGGCGCTTCGAGGACGGTGATCAATGCTCGACTTTTAAGCGAGATGGAAAGTTACCAGAAACGACTTCTGCAGCGAACCAACCTACAGTTAACAACAGCTACCGGCCAGCGCGTACCTGTTAAGGGAGAGTTGGGAGTTTCGATTAAGATCGGGGAAACTCCTTTCAAACATGAGGTGATTGTAGCTGAAATAGTGGACGATTGCATCATTGGCTTAGATTTCTTACAAAATCACCAGTGCAATATAGACATGAAAAGTGGAGTGCTACGGTGTAACACAGAGGAGGTTCCGATGAAAGGTGGATCATCGGGAAAGGTCTACTGTGTGAAAAGAACAGTTCTCAAGCCTAGATCACAGACCTTGGTACCTGTTGTTTTGCCCAAGAGTAACGATGGGAGATTACCACGGAGATGTGCTGTGATAGAGAAAGTTAAAACTGAAACTTGTTGGATTCCGGCAAGGACGGTTGTCGGATCAGTTTCATCTACCTCAATCCCGATACTTAACGTCGGAGATGTGGACCTGACGATTGAGAAGGGGGAGGTTGTTGGTCACTGTGAGGAAGTTTTATGGTTGCGACAATGTGTGGAAAATCCTCCTAAGAAACATAAGGCTGAGGGGGATGTAGTATCGAAGGTTATGGAAGACTCCAGCAAGGACTTGAATAAGCTACAGGCTATGAAAGCGAAGAACTTGCTGCTGCGTTTTTCAGACTTGTTCTCTAAGAACGACGCAGATATTGGTAGAACAGACCTGGTGAAGCACACGATTAATACAGGAGATGTAGCGCCAATTAAGCAGCGACCTAGGCGCATTCCGTTTGCTCGTGAGAAGGAAGTGGAGGAAATGATAGAGGACATGAAGAGGAGTAACACCATCGAACCTTCATCGAGTCCCTGGTGTTCACCAGTAGTTCTCGTTAAGAAAAAGGATGGCTCAACGAGATTTTGTGTGGATTATCGGCAGCTTAATGAAGTGACGAAGAAAGACAGCTACCCTTTACCAAGAATCGACGACACCTTAGACACCTTGAGTGGAATGAAGTGGTTTTCAACGCTCGATCTGAAAAGTGGGTACTGGCAAGTGGACGTAGACCCCAAAGACAAGGAGAAAACCGCGTTTTCTACCGGGAAAGGACTGTGGCAGTTCAAGGTAATGCCGTTTGGATTGTGTAACGCCCCTGCGACTTTCGAAAGATTGATGGAACATGTCCTAGCTGGAATTCTGGGTGATACGTGTCTGGTCTACTTGGACGACATCATCATTGTTGGTCGAGACTTCGATGATCATCTGAAGAAGTTAGAGAAAGTTTTCGAAAGACTGCGTGGAGCAAATCTCAAGTTAAGTCCAAAGAAATGTTCTTTCTTTAAACGGCAAGTCAATTACCTTGGACATGTGATCTCTGAGAGAGGAGTCGAGACTGATCCTGCCAAAACTGCTGCTGTAAGAGAGTGGCCGACTCCGAGAGATAAGACACAAGTTAGAGCTTTCCTTGGGCTCTGTTCTTACTATCGTCGTTTCGTGAAAGGGTTTTCGGACATCGCGAAGCCACTGCATCGACTTACGGAAGAAAAGAGGACGTTCACATGGGATTCAGAGTGTGAGGAGGCTTTTATGGAATTGAAAGAACGTCTAAGTAAGGCGCCAATTCTTGGATATCCCGATGTTCAGGGGGAATTTGTTGTAGATGCGGACGCCAGTAACATCGGGATTGGAGGTGTGCTCTCACAGCGACATGGTGAACAGGAAACTGTAATAGCCTACTTCAGTAAGTCATTATCTAGACCTGAGAGAAACTATTGTGTAACTAGACGGGAATTATTGGCGGTGGTGAAGACTGTACAACACTTCAAGAAGTATCTGCTGGGACGTAAATTTCTAGTCAGGACTGACCACGCTGCATTGAAATGGTTGCTTCAATTTAAGAATCCGGAGGGTCAAGTTGCAAGATGGTTAGAGCAACTACAGGAATTCAACTTTGAAGTAGAACACCGAAGCGGAAGAGTTCATTCCAATGCAGATGCACTATCAAGAAGGCCATGTCCAGAAGATTGTAAGCACTGTAGCAAACAGGAGGGGAAGGAATCAGTTTCACTCAGGGTTATCAGAACTGATGCCATCAACGATGAGTGGGGCAACGAAGCGATGCGCCATGAACAGGAAAAGGACCCAGGAGTCGGGCCAATCCTGAACTGGTTAAGGAATGATGATTCTAAGCCTCAGTGGAGTGAGGTGGCAAGGTACGGGACAGACACGAAGGGACTTTGGGCTCAGTGGAAGAGTCTCGTCATACATAATGGATTGCTCTGTAGGAAATGGGAGACATCGAATGGAAAAGACTCTTATCTACAGTTAGTGGTCCCACGAGCTAAGGTGAAAGAAATTCTGCGAGTTTTTCATGATGGAACTTCTGGAGGGCATTTGGGTGTAAAGAAAACCTTGGAGAAAGTAAAGGAAAGATTTTACTGGTTGCATTGTAGAGACGATGTAGAGGATTGGTGCCGCAAGTGTACAAGTTGTGCAGCTGTAAAAGGACCTCATACGAGGAGCAGGGCAGCAATGAGAATTTATAATGTTGGGGCGCCTTGGGAACGAATTGCTTTAGACGTTGCGGGACCATTTCCAGTCACTAAGTCAGGAAACCGGTATATACTTGTGGTAATGGATTACTTCACAAAGTGGCCGGAAGTATTTGCCATTCCAAATCAGGAAGCGATAACTGTGGCTACCAAGTTGGTAAACGAAGTTTTCTGCCGGTTTGGGGTTCCGCTAGAAATGCATAGTGATCAGGGCAGGAACTTTGAGTCACAGTTGTTCCAGGAAGTTTGCAAGATTTTCGGAATTCATAAGACCCGGACTACTCCTTATCATCCTCAGTCCGACGGAATGGTGGAGCGGTTCAATCAAACCTTGGAACGGCATCTTGCAAAGGTCGTCGATAATCATCAGGATAACTGGGATGAGTACATACCTCTCTTCCTGTTGGCCTATCGAACCGCTGTTCATGAGAGTACTTCAGCAACGCCAGCGATAGCAAACTTCGGGAGAGAATTGAAGCTTCCAGCGGATTTGCTATCAGGGTGCGCACCAGGCACCCCTAAAATTATCAGTGATTATGTGAGCGAACTGCGGGAGAAAATGGTCGACATCTATGAACAACTTCGAGAAGCAGGTCAAAACTCCAGTGACCGTTCGAAGACACGATATGACCGAAAGGCGAACTATACAGGGTTTGAGGAAGGAACATCAGTATGGCTGCATAATCCAGTTCGAAGGAAAGGGAAGTGCCCGAAGTTACAGGCAAGTTGGGAAGGGCCGTATGAGGTAGTGACCAAAATAAATGACGTCACATATCGAATCCGACGATCGCCAAGGAGCCCGTTGAAGATAGTGCACGTTGATCGGTTAGCTCGTTATTTCGGAAGTAATGATGCTCGGGACGAGCAGAACTAAGGGAGGGGCAGTGTCACGGATGCTGTAAAATGATGCAGCTATAGAAAGGCATTCAAAAATTCGGCCGGTTTGTCAACAAGCTTCGTAGCTCGGCGGTCGACGCATGGACTTCCGTGCCGGGGGTCGATGGTTCGAGACTCGTCGAAAATAATTCTAGATTTTATTGTTGTTGGAAATGTTCTAGAAAAGTAAGAGGGAGTAAGAATATTTGGAAAGAGACAAAAAAATGGGCGTGTCTAGGAATGTTCTAGAAAACGGAGAGAGAAGGAATATTCGAAAAGAACCAAAAACAATAGGAATGTTCTAGAACAAAGAGAGAGAAGAAATATTTGTAAAAAAACAATAAAAGAGGGCGTGTTTAGGAAAATTCGAGAAAGAAGGCGGGATTAAGAAATATCCGGAAGGGAACAAAGGAATAAAGAAAAGACTAACGAAATTTGGCCATCTAGAAAATTCTAAGGGGTATATAAGGCCGCGAGTTTGCGGACGCAAGTCAGTATTGATTTCACAGTGAAAAGTGCGGAACAAAAAGGAAGAAAAGTAAAAGTGGAAAAAGTACTAGTGAAAAGTAAAGTGCAAAGTAAAGTGGAACAGTGAGTAGACAAGTGTCAGTGTAGTGCAGTGTAGTCGCGTGTGTCGCGTGTCGTGACGTCATAGTGCCGTGCGTCGTGACGTCATCGCGTGTCGCGCGTCGTGACGTAGTGAACAGTAAAAGTGGTGAGAGGGGAAACCCCTGCGAGGAGGACTGTTTAAAGGGGAACCTCTGCGAGGTGGTCCGTGTGTAAGTGTGTAACCCAATAAACTCTGTAAATAAATTGGACTTAGCGTTTCACTCCAATCCCGAAACCCGTCGCTCGTAACAATAGACTAGATAGCGGCCACCGACAATCTTTATTGAACGCAAAGTAAATGGGCGGTTTTCAAAAAGATTTCCATAGAAAAACTACTTACCTTTGTCCTTTGAAATAAGCATGCCTTACAAAATACTGAAAATTTCCCATAAATATTTAAATAATTTTACAAGACGTTTGGCTATTTTAATAAAATGTAGACTATATTTATCCGAATCCTATTTAAAACATTTTAAGAAATATGAATTTCGTCATGAATATTTTTTTTTGAGAAACGGCCTAATACAAAGATTAACCGATTTAATCCGACAGCGGAATCCTATCCTAAGGGCTCACAGACTGTACAACAGTATAGACAAAGTCTTTCCCCCCACTAATTTTTACCTGACCCCTTCGTGGTAAACGGAAGGAAGACGTTCGTAGATACCTAATGGTTTAGTCCTCTCTCACTTGCACTCACTCAATATAGTTCGTGTTTACCTCTTCTTGTATGTGAGAGCATGTGCGAGAAGTTTCTTAACCCCTATTTTTGTTGTCAACAGGTCATCCACTTAACAGCGTTTGACACTTCAATCCTTCCTAAATCCTACAATATTTGTCTCGTACATTATTGTCGAGTATGTTTGCATTTTTGAAACGGCAGTTTTCCTGATTTCTATGGTTGTCCGATAGATAAAGTGGTTTAGTTTGATGATCTGACCTTTCCCTTAAAACTGTTATTATTATTTAGAATTATTATATAATACTTATTAATTTATTATACACAAAACCGTGATCTATAGTCATAAACATAGTCTGATGTTATATGCATTCCAGTAGCACGTCCGCCGTATAAAACATTATATAAATTCATGAAAACACGTCTGTCTACATCCTACGATGAAATGCTTGCGTCTTGCACACGTGTCATTTCATGCACGCTCGTCGGTTTCCGCTACATGTTCGTATTTACATAATTTCATAATCTCTACAGCACTCGTGTATTGCCAATGTATTATGTGCATGGAAGGGAAATTCGTATTTTCTTTATTTACATGAATGGGTTGGATTCTTCAGCAATCTGTAAAAGACATTGCCCACGTGACGAACTGCCATCATCATCAGCCGATGGACGTCCACTGCTGCACACAGGCCTCCCCCAAGGATCGTCATAACGACCGGTCCGGTCCGGGAACCCGTTGGATGACGAACTGTATTCGTTTCAAATTGTTTCACAACTAACTAATGAGTATGATCAGAGAACACACGCAAATTATACACAAAATAGAAAATAGGAGGAATACTTCCCAAGGAAATCGAAATTATCTTTTTCTATTGTATTCGTCGACATGTGTATCCTGACTATCCTAACCTACGGTGCTAAAAGGTCCTTAACAGAATCACGCCAAAAGGTTTGCCAAAGGGCGATGGAGCGTAGCATATTGGGTATCAAACGGACAGATCGCGTCAGAAACACCACAATACGCCAAAAAACGAAAATAGCCGATGTCGGTGAGAAAACCGTTAAGTTGAAATGGGATTGGGCCGGCCATGTCTGTCGATTGCACCCGGAAAGATGGGCCAAAGTCTTAACACCTTGGATCCCGGAGAATGGGCGTCGCTGTCAGGGTCGACCCCGAAAGAGATGGAGAGACGACCAGGATACATTCGACGAAGAGTGAATGGAATTGGCTCAGGACAGGGTTGCATGGAGGATAAAATAGGCTAAAAAAAAAATTTTGCATTTCTTGTAAAATTCAAATTCTTTACCAGTTTTGAGGTGAAATGGGATTGGGCGTTTTCATTGTTTCTGTTATATTTTAATTCGGTGTAGGAACGCAACAATCACTTTTTTGTTAAATTTAGCGGGATGCCTTCGCACTTAGCCTACAGCGTATTCCTAGATGCGGATTTGGTCGCTACAAAATTCCAAAGAATTTCTATAGATTAGATTCTTTTTTTGCGAGAATGTAGGTATACAAGAATGTAGGTAATAAACATTATTTTCATATAAAAAAGGATCCAATACACTCTGCCTAGAAGGCGTGCAAATGAGCAAATTGATTATATAAAAAGAAAATAATTAGTATGTAGTATGTATGTATGTAGTAAGTTATCATACTAACTTACATTCCTCTTTTCATAGCTTTAACTAACGTATTGCTCGCCGTAACCGTAATCTTAACCGATGGCCGATTGGGCCGAAAAGTTCTCGAGTGGCGACCGCGTACCGGAAAGCGCAACGTGGGTAGGCCTCCCTCATGGTGGACCGACGACCTGGTGAAGGCGGCGGGAACCCGTTGGATGAGGATAGCGCCGGACCGGATCCTTGGGGGAGGCCTACGTCCAGCAGTGGACGTCCATCGGCCGAGATGATGATGGTGATGATGAACTAACGTATTATCTGGACTAGGCAATTTTTTAATATTAAGAATCAGAATCTCTAAGAACTGCCAAAAACATCACGTCGGTTTGATACCGATTGAATCGGGTAGTTAAACAATAAGACCCGTTCCAGTCGTCATGTTTACAATTTTCGCAAGTCACGTTGGCGTGCACTAGCATTATTTGTTTGTTCTACTCCATTAAACCCTTTGACTACTTCGAGAAAGGCTTTGAGGATTGTTTTCCTCTTTTTATCCGATCACTATCTCGTTTCTTTATTGGATTGTAAATATTTCGTTCAATAAACATGGAAGCTATTTCCACAACATGAAAAGTACCCTTATTATTTTCTTAGGTACTATTTTATTTATCACGAGCGTTAACCCGCGACTTTGTCCGCACAAATTATATACCAGATTTTAAGTCAGATAATAAACTATCAAACAAAAAAGTTTCATCAAAATCGGTTCAGTAGTTTTTGCGTGATGCTCGTTGAAACAAACCAACAAACAGACAGACAAAAAATATGGAATCAGGGATACCTAAAAACCATATCGTAACTTTTTTTTTGTTAAAATCTTCAATGTACAGACAAACTTCTTGTTACAGTTTTATAATAGTTTAGATTCGATTTCGTACGTGCATACATACCACTAACTTTAAATAATCATAACGTTCTATTGAATGAACTGATATAAATAAAATAAAGTCTTAATCTTAAATCTTCTGTGTAAACCCTATTCAAATCAGTTCAGTAATATTTAACCTCTGGTATGCCGGAACGCGGATTCGCGCGACGAAAACAACGAGAGGTTAAGTGATGCGTTCACAAAAAATCGACCAAAATTCGAAAATTGGTCTCTTAACCCTGATTAATGTTAATTAGCAAATATCTTCAATATACACACGGCTACCCATCAGGCTACGCAAAACCAAAATAAGCTGGTCCCGTGTAGGAAGAGTAATGTATCACGCCGCGCGGCCGCGGATGTTTCGCCGTGTATCTGTGTACTTACATCGACGCCAAGTTTAAAATTTTATTATAATTATGTAATAGATGTATACAGTGTGAAATTGATATCATTAGCATCCTTTTAAACTAAGAGTCTACCCATCAAATTGAACAACTTTTACTATGGGCGCAAGTCGATCGAAGCAAAAAAAAAAAACAAATGTTCCATACTAAACTACAGTGCCGCGCCGTGCCGTGCCGACACAACTCAAATGTATGCAACAGCAATTTTTTTGTGCACCTATTGGTTTGCTCCCATAGTAAAAGTTGTTCAGTTTGATGGGTATACTCTTAGTTTAAAAGGATGCTAAAATGATATCAATTTCACACTGTAGATATAAAAATAAAATGAATAAATCATTCACTCACAGGCATATACATTGTAATGATCCCAAGTAAGCACTATAGGCTGTTTATTATGGAAACCATACAACAATGGCACAAACATGGCACAAAAGCAAGTGAATGAACACTATCACTCTCTAAAATAAGCCATAGTTTATGTATGTTTATTATATCTATTTGTTTATTTATAATTATGTTTATTTATATTATATTTATATATATATAATTAACTTCCATTTAACTACAAGTATCTAGTTTTTATCAATTCTGCTGTACACATTTTGTCTGCCTTACACTTCAGAACTGTCTCTGTTGCGGGTTTGCTGGAAGACATCTCTTTAGAGATAAGCTCGCCCTTTGTACATGTCTACTTTAATTGTTTTTTCTGTAATTTTATGTGTACAATAAAGTGTTAAATAAATAAAAGAAATAAAACATATAAACATCCATGACCGAAACGAGATTCGAGCCCAGGTCCGTGGTTTGGCAGTCCGGCGTGGTAACCATTAAACCAACCGGGTCATCAAGATAGATAGAACGTCGGTCGTCTTAAAGATTTAGAACAAAGAAGAAGTGATAGAATAATTGTATGAAATCACGACCGTGTCCCATTTCAGGGTGGTCCGATAGCGTCTTTAAATTGGTACAAATTCGTGTTTACACGAAATATTTTTGAACTTTTTCGTAACATTTCAGATTATTATCTCTATTAAGATAACTGTCTATTCTTTGGTTTGATAAATATCGTCTAGACGATTTTTTCATACTTTCACAAGAAATTTTTGACGATATAAATTGGTGAAATTTATGCATTTTGTAAGTATGATTTATAAAAATTATAAAACTGAAATTTTTAAGCGACTTCTTAAAAAAGGAGGAGGTTATCATTTCTTATTTAAGCTTTTTTTAAGGTTTCGTACTCAAAGGGTGCAAGCCGGACCCTATTACTAAGCTTACGCTGTCTGTCCGTCCGTCCGTCCTAACTCTTGTACATAGGGTTCTTATGCTGACACTTTTTTAATTTAGAGCTAACAAATCGGAGGACAAACAAAATTTGCTGTTGCATACATTTGAGTCGTGTCGGCACGGCACGGCACTGTAGTTTAGTATGGAACATCAGCTTTTTTTTTGCTCCGATTGGTTTGTTCCTGTAGTAAAAGTTGTTCATTTTGATGGGTAGACTCTTAGTTTAAAAAGATGCTATTGGTATCATCAATTTCACCATGTAGTACCTATACAGTACAGGGTGAATTTAAGAAAATTTTTAAAATTTAGCTGCCTCCCTTCAAACCTCAAATCACTTTCGACCTTTTTTCGATTACGTGTATGGATGTTCTGTAGTTGATTATATTTACGAATGGAAAAGTAATTGAAGACGATAAGGTAGCAAACAAATTCAAAAGATTCTTACTATGAAAAAAGTTATGACATTATTAAGCCGCGCCGGAAGAAAACTCTCAAATACATAATTTAACAATCATACCTTCTAAGCTACAAAAAATCACGGAATGTAAATGGGGTGTTTTATAATGAGAAATCAATAAAAAATGTTTGGATGTCACCGTTTGGACCACCCCATAATTATAAAGCCCAGTCATTTTACGGTTTGAGCCGGGACTAATTAATAATTGTTTTTTTTTTCGGTTTAGCATTTAAGCCAATTTGAGCATAGAAATGTACCAAAATAAAAAAGAATACCGTCAGCAACAGTTCTAAACTTAAGATTTTGATATTATCTCGATATAAAAAACTTTTATTTGCACATATTTAAGGCATTACCATTATACATACTTCAAACATGGTTTAAATATTTTTGTCTACTATAATACATTCGTATTTTCTAATAAAAATCTCATTTTATAGATTTCAATGCCTATTTGATAGCTCAAATTATTGTTAAATCTAATTCAAATGGAATTAATATTGGAATTAATATTATAAATTTAAAAGCCTTCTGGGACTCACAATTTTGATTTCTGTGTTGCGTAGCAAATTTTTTTTTAATATATTTTGATAAAACTTTTTTTGTTTGATAGCTTATTATCTGACTTAAAATCTGATATATAATTTGTGCGGACAAAGTCGCGGGTTAACGCTCGTATTTAAATAAAATTTACAAATCATCATCGTAACGTCACGACATCATCACATAATCGTCATTAATTTGGCATTTCATTCATTTTAATTTTAGACATTTTTTAAACAGCAAGCAGCAGCAGCAGCAGCTCTAAGTAATTTTTGTAACCATAGATAGTTGACAACACTGAATCCTGAATCAGGATTCCGGAATGCAATTCCGTATGTATGTGGCGGACCTAAGTACCTACCTAAATTGTGTTTTAGGGTTCCTTAGTCAAACAAGTAATCCTTATAGTTTCGTCCATTCTGTCTGTATGCCTCAATTACTCCTTCATTTTTTCACCTATTTAATCGAAATTTGGTATGAAAACAGATCAGATTCCTCATTGATTGTTATATTGTTTGAAAAGAAAATCTAGAAGATTAATAAAGCAGTAAAGGTACATTATAGTTTGATGCAATTACTTGCTAAATTTGCGTGAATTTAAATATAAGTATGTAAACTGTAACACTAGTCAATTCATTATCATCACAAACTTCAAATAACATTTAAAATAAACAGCGTTTAAACTGTATATTAAGTTTATGGTTTCAACTGACATGGACATTCACTGTTCGGTGTTAGAAAGATAAACGTTACATGTTTACATAGGATTTAGTGTTCGGTTAGTGAATATTTCAACAGATCTAGTAGTCTAGTGTTATAGTAATAAGTGTCATTTCAATCAATTATACTTTATTTGACACCAACAAAAAAACAGAGTATACAGAGAGCCAACAATCAGGAAATACAAAAGGCACAAAAACAGGCGCTCTTATCACTAAAATGCGATTTCTTAGTTCGTTTCCATGTCTTAAATGCTATTGTGTAATAACATTTTATTAATGTTACCTTTACTACCACTGGCATTAATATAACTGAAATATTTAACTGAACCACTAATAACTGACATTGTAATCTTTATTTTCTCATGTTCTTTCATTTAATTTTTGTAATTCAGTTCTAGTAGTCTAGCCAACACGTGTCCAAAAAGGCACGGATGGCAGTTCATAATGGAGTGTTAGTCCCGACACTGATGTATGGAAGTGATTCTTGGGTATGGCAGAAGACGTATGAAAGTAGGATTAACGAAGTGGAAATGCGCTCATTGAGAAGTATGTGTTGTGTGACTGTGATGGACAAATTGAAAAATAGTTTTATTAGAGAACGTTGTGGTTTGAAAGAGGATGTAGTGACAAAAATAGAGAAAGGTATGTTGAGATGGTTTGGTCATGTGGAAAGAATGGATGAGAGCAGATTGATGAGAGCAATCTATAAGGCAAGCGTAAGTGGAAATGTTGGAAGGGGACGGCCTAGACGTTCATACATGAACCAAATTGGCGACGTGCTTAAAAAGGGCCAGGTCAGATCTACCCGAAACCGACGAGCATGCATGAAAGGACTTATGAATGTGGAGGAAGCTAGAGAGGTATGTCAGGATCGTAGCAGGTGGCGTTCCGTTGTCTCTGCCTACCCCAGTGGAGACAGGCGTGAGAATATGTATGTATGTAGTCTAGTCTAGACTAACTAGAACTGTTAAAATATTCATTAACCGAACACTAAATCCTAAGTAAACATCTTACGTTTATCTTTCTAACATCGAACAGTGAATGGATGTCGATGTCAGTTTAAAAGCTTTTTATTTTAAATTTTATTTGAAATTTGTTATGATAATGAATTGAAGAGTGTTACAGTTTACATACTTACATTTATATTCACGCCAAGTTAGCAAGTTCGTTCTTTTATTAATTATATATTTCTAGTTAAACATACCAAACTCTTAAATTAACATAGTAGTATATGTAACAGAACTTATCGAATGTAGTTAGCAAGATCATTTATTTACCAAATATAGTTTACAAGTCTTATTAGATATAGGAAAGTACAAAATCCAAATCTGCAACACGCTTCGTCCAAAATGGCAACACGCCCGTATCTGCAACATGCTTCGTCAAAATTTATCCAAAAAAATAATAATTAAATAAACAGGATACCAATCAGCAACATGCTTCGTCAAAACTTAAACCTATACACTCCAAATCTGCAACAAGCTTCGTCAACATGAAGACTATCGCACACTCAAAGGCCCAGCCCCACGCAACCCCGGCTCCATGGTCCCCATGACACTAGCGGCATTTCCCCATTTGGATGGTCAAAGACAACCTCTGCACCAAAAACGCGCCAGAGCGTGGGTCACCACCCTTAGCTCTCAACCGCCGCCCAATCTCCTGCACAAAAATTTTGGCATCATTACCCCAAGGACCCGCAGTCTCAAACGCGACCGGAACGAAGTCGTAAGCCAAAGCCAAATTACTGTACCAAGACCTCTTGTGTCTTGCCGCATGCTCCGCCGCCGAACCCGGTGCTCGCATAGTCCGACCTAAATGGGAAGGAGCAAAAGTGCTCACGCACGTCGCATCCCAAATGAGACAACGGCCTCTCCGCCAGGGGATCAACGTCAGACCATCAGGGCGCTTACCGTCCCTGCGGGACAAACCAGGCGGCTCCAAAAGGCATGGGACATCCACTGACACCAGGGCCCGACGAATGACGTCATTCAATGCCTGGTGCCGCGGAAACCTACCCGCACACCGCCGACAACTAAGTCCATGATGGCCGTTAGCTTCCACTCTACAACCACAGATGCAGTTATGCGGCTCGCACACCTTGCAACCGAGGCGCAGGGCTACCGCTACTCTTAAAGTGTCGTTGTCCAGCAGCGTCCCCACAAATGGAGAAGGGAGAGCATGTAACCAAGCACCCGATTCCGGCTCCGAGACCGCTCTAAGACGGGCCAGATCAGCACCAGTAGCGCCCTCAAGCAACCGAGCCGCTGATTCCTTCGCAGCAATCTCATCCCACTGCCTCTGCGCGGTCAAATTTTCCGGGAATGCACCACTAGACGAGCCAACTGACCAAGCCGCCATAGCCTCCGTCACAAATGGAATAGGGATCCCGACACCATAAGAGGGTAAAATTCGAGTGACGAGATCCGCTACTCCATGAGACGAAGCCAAGAAAGCAACGAGGTCGATGTCCCGAACACGACGCACCCCAAGACCACCGAACCGGACAGGCAACGACGCTTGCGTCCACTGATCAGCGTCCAGACTCACGTTAAGCACCGATTCCAGCGACAGTTTTATCTCTTCATCCATTCGCACTACTTCTAGCGGAAACATCCAAGATGGAGTCGTTCTCAAAAAGTATGCCAGTTTCGGCAAAGAGCAACCACGCAAGAGCGCCAATGAAACATGAGACGATATATCCTGCAGCAGTTGTGGGATTCCAGACAGCATGTTAGCCTTATCATTAAGGGCCGACGGCAAAGCTTCGGGAAAAATGGGTGCCCCCAACAAACTAAACGAACCCTTATCTAAAATCCTCATGCCCGGTAAGACCTCCTCAAACATGCCTGCTGAATCCAAAGCTCCGGAATCACATGGATAATACTCACACTTGCTGGTGTTTACTTCCAAGCCAATGGTTTTTAAAGCTGGTATGAGAGCCTCCAGATCCCTTAACAGAACACTCGGGCTACCACCAATAACGCCGTCATCTAAATACCATACGTTAAGGGGTGAGTGCAAGGTAATCAGTGCCTTCTGTATACCTAGGCAAAATAACAATGGACCCAACGGATCCCCTTGCTGCGCACCCACCTGTGATAAAATGGGGTCTTCACCGTAAAAAAGATTAGATGGTGCTGCATAGCACTGGTAAAGGAAAGGATACAAAACCGGGACCTGATCTCTTATCTCCGACAGCATAGCATCCCTTTCAATGCTATTGAAAGCGTTTTTTATATCTATTTTTAAGATCGCAAAGTCACTGCCGTCGTTGTGGTCCATCGCGAAATACCGAGTGGCGTGAATGTCCGCCTCACAACCTAAAGGTGTCCCAAAGCCCAGCTGACGAGGCTGGAGGCAAGCGGACATATCTTCCTTCACGGACCGGCAACCAAGCTTTGCCACAAGACGGCGAAGGGTGTTGCCGACAGCAATAGGCCTCACGCCACCATCCTTTTTAGCAAGTGCACACAATGACCCACTGTACAAAAAGGGGCACACCAAAGGGTTCAGCATACCCTTCAAAAGAAAATTGCACAGGCCCGCCAAGGACTCCAAAAGGCGCGGCCCATTGTTACCCGCAGATTGTGATATCATCTCCTTGAGATGTTGAGGGCGAAGACCATCCAGGCCAGAAGCTAAACCATTATGGAATGATCCAATGGCTAGTGCTACATCAGCGGCTGTGACAGACACACTCGGACTAGAGAGGCCCGGCTCCGGTGGAAGAACGAGTGGTCTCGACGGGTCCGGATGCTTCTCCTTCAAAGAGGCCAAAGTTTCCGCACCCGCCGGGGCCAAAGTTGAATCCGATAACAATAGGCGGACCGCCCCCCGCATGTCCCCATCAAAAACCTTTGCCTCCACAGCCCGCGAGAAAGAAGGACGCCTACTGGGCTGCGCCGGGGGAAAATAAGGGTTTTGTCTAAAAACGTTCTCCTTTACCCTAGCGGTAAGAGACTGCGAGCCCGACTCCGGAACCTGCAAGGCAGAAAATGAAAACGTTAACAGAGCCAACCAGTCGTCAACGCTGTTAGACCGAACGCAATCATCCAACAGCGAGCAAAGCCTACCAGCCGCTAAGTTCCGCGCGCCCTTGGGAATATGCTTCAAACCACGGACCCTTCTTTTTAGATCAGGGAGGCAGTCCAATCCCACAGCATCGGTACCGGCCACAACCGAAGGGACACTCACTGCATTAATTAAGGCAACCCCATCCTGGGCGGCTACATCCCGGTGAACACGACTAATGTGAACACCCAAACCCCTCGGAGCCACAAACAACCTGGTGGAACCGGGGCAGTATGGGCAGACGACCCTTGAGTCTGCCATTAAATGTACAATATTTTAAAATAAAAATCGATTAATTGATACCAACAGTCTTCAGAGATATTAAAAAAAAAAACCAAAAATTATAACGATTCTTAATTAAAAAATAAGCGTTCATATAACATAAAACCGAAAACAATACCAAAATATAAAAAAAAAGAATAAAAAAAAAAATAAAAACAATAAGACAAAAATAAAAAAAGTTTTATCACCGGACGGGTTCGGAAGGCGGTGCTCACACAGCCACTACAAGCACGAAGATAGGCGACCACGCCAACCGCTAGACCAACTCGCTCGCAGTTACACTGGCGAAATTATTGATCCCCTTCCAATGCACCCCGCCCCGCCAACGGCCAATGAGTCATCTTGTTTACATCGGACGCCAATCCAGCACTTGTATCAAAAAAAGTGAAGGTACTTATCTGCACTCCCGCGAGATAAAAATAAACTTTTCCCAGCTCCAGCTCAGACTTGCGCGTTTATTTTCAAAAGATCCATTTAAAGTGCCTCCAATGCGATGCAGTGCCGCCACAAATAAAGTTGCAATAGATACTTCTGTGTTCTTCTGTGTGTGTTCAGTTCAGTGGGTGGGTGTCGGACCACAGCATAAATGAATCAGGTAACGTCCTAGCATTACTTTCCTCTGCTATTTGAACTGCCAATGGCTAGAGTAACTCACTTATGCTAATTTTCAATGGTATACTCAAACTTTCCGCTATTATCGCAATTTTAAAACACAAACAAAAACGGACCAGATGTCCGCTGTCAGCTGTCACTTATTATTTAGCAAGTAATTGCATCAAACTATAATGTACCAGTAGGCACTGCTTGGTTAATCTTCTAGATTTTCTTTTCAAACATTAAAACAATCGACAAGGCACATCCATTAAAATCAAAGACGCTGGAAGCATGGCGTATTCGAAAAATCCAAAGTGCTTTTCTCGTGTACTTTGTTAATTAAAGAACAAGGGGCAGAATGGGCCCAGCACTGTAGCACTTTTTTATCTACTTTAAATTAAAGGCCTGAATAAGACCAACATTTTATAATACGGCAGCATAACTGTAACGCGTTAAATAAAAAAGTTACAGCCGTTTAAAAATATTTTTGACCTAATAATGCCCATACAGTAGAAGAGTATGGTACTCTAGGAGCTAGCTAGCTAGTGGGTGTTGCCTGGTCGGTGGTGGACGTTGGGTAGTGGTTGTTGGGTGTTGGGTAGTCGGTGGTGGGTGTTGTCTGGTGGGTGATGCCTGGTGTGGTGGGTGTTGGGCATTGGATGTTTGGTTGTGGGTCTTGGGCGGTTTTTGTTTGGTTTTGGCAAGCTCCCACAGTACCATACTCTTTCTTCTACTGTATGGGCATTATTAGGTAAAAAAATATTAGCAGTCATATAGCTAATTGATTGAATTTTTAAACGGCTGTAACGTTTTTATTTAACGCGTTACTGTTATGCAGACCAAGTAATAAAATGTTAGTATTATTCAGGTCTTTAATTTAAAGTAAGTAAGAAAGTGCTACAGTACTGGGCCCAGGATCCATACAAAACTGCCCATTGTTCTTTATAAAATAAGATAATTATATGGTTTAAATATGAAATACGTTTTGATACTTTGAGTTCATAGACTTTTTGTGCAGTCATTGCCTGCATAAAAGTTTTCTATAGGACCGACTTCGAAACTGAAAATTATAATAATTTATATGGAACAGCAAATTTTTTTTCGCAATCTCGATGTTGGTCCCATAGCGAAAGTTGTTTAGTTTGATGGTCTAGTCTGACCATTTCCTTAAAAAACCGTCTGCCGATGGACGTCCACTGCTGGACATAGGCCTCCCCCAAGGATCGCCACAATGACCTGTCCTGTACTGCCCTCATCCAATGGGTTCCTGCCGCCTTCACCTGGTCATCGGTCCACCTTGTTACTTTTAGATGAATGATTGGTCTTCGCTTCTTCCACGACCATTCTTGTTTAAACCGTGCCATCACACTGAATTGTCACTTTATTCCAAACTGTAACTAAATCTTGTTTACCAAACTCATCTCAGAATTCATCGTGAAAAAGGTTCATCATTCAATTCCTTCAAGCACGAAATAGGATATCAAAAAAGGGGTAGAAAGTTCCCCACTAAATTGTTAAAGTTTGCAACACTGAACCTCAGCTGGTTCTGTGTAATTTAACTGGCATTGTATCAAGTCTATATATAAACTTGCTTTGTCTAGCTCGTTAACTTAAGGCCTGTTTGTAACAAGAATGGACGAAGTTTTGCACTGCACTGGGTATGATGGCTGGGGTTTCTAATTAAAATTGACAACGGACTTGTAGTTGTTGTTCTATCAAATAAATAAGACCTTGGCACAGAATAAATACTAGTACTCCTAGTATTTATTCTGTGCCAAGAACTAGTACAGAAGGATCACATCGAAAACAGATTTAAATAAATAACGACTCTCTCTTCACAACAATAAGGTGTAAAGTTATTCGCGCCCGTCCTATCGTACAACTCGCGAATAACCTGCCAACTGTCACAACGTTGCGCGTGCAAACGAAAATGAACCGAATCATTAGGCATGAAAGCTTCTTTTACAGAGTCTCCCTCTTTCATTCTTTCACGTGCTGGCAGCGTGACATCGCTAGGGTTTTCAAGTCTCGCATTGACTACTCACAAAATGGCGGCAAGTCTAATGAGATTTGACCAAGAAGTTTAAACGGTAGTTATAGATTATGGAGGATTATGGCCTTTTTGGCCAAGCTGTACCTTATTTTAATCTTTTTGGTGACCACCGAGGGGTGAATGGCAACCTATTGCCTTTAACCCCTCGCTGGAGGCTGCTGTCAAACGTACCCGACCTGTGGAGTGAGACAGGCCTGACCTTGGACACTGAAAAATAAACTGCCTACGGGGTGAAATAGAAAAAAATCTATATAGAAACATTGACAGACCACTAGCTCAGTCGGTAGTGAATCTGCCTGCTGTATCGAGGGTCGCGAATTCGAATTCCGTAAGGGGCAAATATTTATATGATGAAATTAGGAATATTTGTAACCGAGTCCTAGTGTAATATAGTCTGAACCCACTTTAAGTCTATAAAATTCAGCAATGATTTAATACAATTATCTTACACTATACACGAAAATTGAAGTTAGTCCACCGTTTGTTATAAAAGTCAAACAGATTTATTACCTAATTATTAGGGACTCCCCAACTAGGCGATAGCTGTCTACGTGCCAACCCGGTTGGTTTATTTATTACGTACCTAGTTAGTAGTTATATTGTTTTATACATTTTACTATGTTTAGATTTGAATTGACTTGACTATTCATTTAAATATTGGTCTGAATTATGAATCCCTTCAAATGTTTTCGTCCTATATCAGAATGGGGCTAGAATAGGGGTTTAAAAATAAAATACAATTTGAAATTGTAGAAACAATACAAGATAGATACATATACTGTACAATTTTTTTTGTAGGAATTTTGACTATGTTGCTGAAGGGGTAGTTTTTTTTTTTTTTTTTTTACGTATGGGTTTGCTTTTGACCTCAATCTAGTCCTCAGGACGAAGATTGGGTCGAAGATGTAGCGAGCTCACCCAAAAGAAGTCTATTCACTCGTACTTTAAAGGAATTCGGGTTGTAAGCATTCGGAAATACAAACGCAGGTAGGGAGTTCCACTCCTTGGCTGTGCGCATTATAAAAGATTCAGAAAGGCACTTGGTCCGGATATGTGGTATGTCAACCAAAAAGGGGTGATATCCCGCGGTGCGGTGCGTATTTGTAATTGTAAGCAATTTCGACGACGCATGTTGCTGAAGCAGATTCTGTTACTATTAATTTCATTCAATAAATACTTGACTTATAAGTGTAGATAAAAATAAAAAAATACAATTTTAATTTTTGCAAGGAATGAATGTTTTTGTTTTCATAATCTATGTCTCTTCCTTTTCTTTTTTTTTTAAATAGGATTATTTAAATATTTCCCGCTAAATGGGTATCATATTAAAGAAGGTGGTTCCGACTACCAAACTAAACAATTTGCACTATGAAACGTTCGTCGAAATAACAAAAAAAATACCAAACGAATTTTTAAGCGTGCAGCGATTTTCAGATCAGCAATATATTTTTATTTCACTTTGATACTTACCTTCTATGGTTCTATGTTAAAAAGCGAATGAACTAAAGTTTGAGGTTGTAGCAACTTGCCAACAGATGGCGCTACCAGTATTCATCGCAGAAATATGACATAAGACAATTTGCGATGTCACATTGGAAGCCCGTAAAGCTGCTACACTAAGGTTCACAATCGCATGCAAAACACAAATCGCGCAAGAAGAATTATCACAGAGTCTCAGTATATATACAAGGTTCTGACAAACATCATCGGACCACGGCTGGTCCCCACCCCAGGCATCACACATCGCCTGGCGGAAGTACTTCCCTTTTCTATGGAGGAACCTTTCACCTCAGTTCCTCTATAAGGTCATGTTGTGGGCGTAAGATAATCTAATCTAGACTATTATAAAAATGTAGCAGAAAGTTTGTCTGTACATTGAAGATATTAACAAAAAAAAAGTTTCGGTATGGTTTTTAGGTGTCCCTGATTCCATTTCACCAATTTTTGGATTTTTTGTCTGTCTGTTTGTTTGTTTGAACGAGTATCACGCAAAAACTACTGAACCGATTTTGATGAAACTTTTTTGTTTGATAGCTTATGATCTGACTTAAAATCTGGTATATAATTTGTGCGGACAAAGTAGCGGGTTAACGCTCGTAACATATAACAGTGCTGAATTCACATCGGAATCCAATACTATAGGCCGCACACAAGGCCCTGGAGGGCCATAAAAGAACAATATTTCTTCAAATATTTGGTTTCTCTAATTTATTTATTATTGACGATTTAATTTTGTGAGCAGTTGGTGCAATCTCTAGAAGGGCATAGTTTACATCTCGTTCATCTTGGCTATTCGCACAATAATAAATAATAAAAACCGTTCTATTAAGGACAACAAATTCCAATTTGTCAGTTTGTTATCTGTTTGTTTGTGCACGCATCTATTACTTGGATGTGGTTTTCACAAAAGCTTAAGAGGATAGGCGGGCTGAAATGCAAATTTGGAGAATAGGTCACTTTTCCGACTGAATACGTACTACAGTGCAAAAGAGACAACTGCAGCTCGGACCGATTTTATATACAAAAAATCGACGAAATCAGCATTTCGTATTCCCCTGTTTCCTCCTCCAACACGAAACCGATTTTAATAATTCTTTCAAAAATAATATGAGAAAGACTTTGCCTATGTCTGTATGTTTTGCTTTTTTTGTTTATATTCGTCAAATTTGTTTACTGGGTGTCTGAAAATTGGGCGGCAAAATTTGTCATTTTCGAAGGTCCCTAGTTCTTACAGTAATTAATTCATGCAAAAGAGAAAAACATAGGGACATGGCAGATGTGGCATAGATTGTATTGTAAAATATTTGCTCTTGTGTCATTATTTAGGAAGAAAACAGGGGAATACGTTTGTATGGACTAAACCGTACTGGTCTATCCTCTTAAGGCGTAGTTTAGATTAACATTTTATCACAATGGGTCATTTTATCACAATGGGTTTATTGAATCTAAAGTTACGAGTATATGAAATCAGTGAGTTACGCGTACGAAGTCACGGGCGCCGCTAGTATGGTAAAATTTTATCATTAGTAACAAATAAAATGATCATATAGTCATCTCAACAAATATTACACACCTTTAAAGTAAAACCCTGTCACAGTATAAGAAAGAGTATTTACCCTGTATAACTGACTGGCACTTTGGGGAATATTTTGAGCATAAAATATGTAAACGTACGGTCAGGACCTGAGAAATCTAACCCCCTTGCTTATAGAAACTTAGAACATAGAGGAGTTAATAAATATATATTATGTATAAGGCCTCTAATAATCCGACACTGATCATTCGATGAACTTCCAGTCACGTTTCCCAAAAAGCTGTCAAAACGTCTTCTTATCCTTTCGAATAAAGGATATCGAAAGGCGAATGCGGTCTAAAAGACCTTTGTTTTATATGTAACACGCACTAGGGTAAAGTGAATTGTATAAATTTCATCCCTCTTCAGGAATCGCTACAGAAAATCGAGTTGATTTGTTCTTGGAAAGGTTAGCCGGCATTTGATTTGAGATCTCTTTTTCTTTGTGAAGGACTTTTTTGTTTAAAAAAAAAGGTTTTCTGAAGCTTTCGGGTGCGCTTCGTAGCATTTCATTACCGTACTTAGTACCTACTGGGAGCCGATCGCGGTAATTTAAAATATTTCGATATAGATTCAGTTTTGGTTTTGATCCAGCGTCGATTTAGGCGGAATTTTGTATCGTTCTAAACTTAACGACTCAGTGGCGATCGAGCAGAAAACTGCTGTACCTACCCGACTTAAATGTATGGGAGAGCTGATTTTTGTTCGCGTCTCCTGATTTAGGCTCCATGGTGAAAGTTGTTCAGATTGATGGTCTGAGTTCACCGTTTCAGTATTTGGTAGGCTGTCACTTATACTCTTATTTCCTGACGTCGAAAATATAAAGCTTTGAAATTTTTCATACAAAATTTTAAAAGCTTTATATCTTCGTAATTATATTATAAATTGCAAATGTTATTTGTTACGCGGCAACTAGATTTTCTAAACTATATTTTCATATATAAATATTACTTATATTAATACCGCTTACGCGTATTGTGCGTCAAAGTTTTGTATAAAATTGACCTCTCTGCAACCGTCTTAAGTCACGTTCTAAACAGAGGTGGGCTGTGAGGCACGTTTCCAAGACTTCGTGTCTACGATCCTTGTGATTTGACTCTGAACTTTAACCACTAAGCTATCGGTAGGTCCTATGCTCACATTATTTATATAAGTTATAGGTGATTAGTTTAGCAATTCAACGTGGCAACGCTGCTAGCGTTATGGGCTCCTTTGCGCCGGGATCTTTGACTAGTTATTATAAGGACTAGCCTTGCGGTAGCATTTCCCCTCTTCCACGGTATAAGATCAATTAATCATGTGCATTTACATTAAAATTGTATACCTTATCACTAAACGAGACAGCCTATAATTGCGAAACAATAATTTCGAACTTAGAACGTTTGGGGTTCACACGAGACTAGTTTTCATGATTTTCAACGTTCAAAATTAGAATCTAAAGTTATGGGGATTAAAATCAAAAGTTGCGGATTTCATGTTACCTCGCCTCCCGCAAAAAGTGGCAGAAATGTTTGTTAGTAGAATTACACGTGTAACTAGTCCCTATATAAGCAGTCAAAGGCCGGGATCGACAAGGGGCGGGTTATTTGACTGAACAAGTTATCGATGCGTATTGCGGACCTCTGCATGTATGTCATTGTTTTGACGAAGCATTTTGTCTTGTTTGACGACGCTTGTGCTGTGCTGACTGCTTTATTTTTGTGATTAATCTTAATGCTTTTTATTAAATCTGTGATGCAGATCTAAATGTTACAAAGAGTTAAGGATATTCTTCAAAGAACGATTTCCTGTAGCTATAACGGTTAAGGTACCTACCCTACTGCCCCGTCCAAAAAACACTCATTCTGTATGTATCGGCTCCGATATAACTTAGAGCAAATTTTATTAATAATAATAATCAATAATCATTTATTTCATAAAAATAATTTTACATGTCAAATGCACATAAAACTAGTCAACTAGTCTTGCACTTACTTAGTCATAAATTTCGTTTAAGGTAATGTTACAAAACAATCGCCGGTTATCGGAAGACACAAAAAAAAAATTTGGCGCCATTGGTCGATATAAAGATACACAAATATCCCTTTAGGTAACATTATAATTAGAGGGCTTTATCTTTAGCTTATGATTTATGAATGAACATTCCATATTCTTAGCTATACATACATAGGGTGCTACGCACTTGTCCTTTTCGGAAAAGATCATTGATTTGATCATTGGTATGTTTTCCTCGGACGGCCTCTCCCAACACTTCCGCTCACCTTTGCTTGATAAATTTCATTCGTAGGTATACTTAGCTGGATTATTTATATCGATATTATTGAGCACCAAATTTTATCTATACTATTATAAAACTGTAACAGGAAGTTTGTCTGTACATTGAAGATATTAACAAAAAAAAAGTTACGATATGGTTTTTAGGTGTCCCTGATTCCATTTCACCAATTTTTGGATTTTTTGTCTGTCTGTTTGTTTGGGTGTTTGTTTGTTTGTTTGTTTGAACGAGTATCACGCAAAAACAATTGAACCGATTTTGATGAAACTTTTTTTGTTTTATAGCTTATGATCTGACTTAAAATCTGGTATATAATTTGTGCGGACGAAGTCGCGGGTTAACGCTCGTATTCAATATTATTGTTTTTATTTATCAATGACTTATCTGAAATACCTACTTAGTTTAGTTTTGTTTTCGTTTGAATAGGTATACGAGCTAGCTCATGAATTTTTATTATGTTAGGATAATACTGACAGCAAAATTGTAAAACATAACTGAATAGGAGAGCGTGTCATTTCTCCGTGGTATAGACCCTTTACCCCATTTACCACCTACATTTATTATGGCAATAGAGTGCTGAAGCAACGCTGTAAGGCTGCGTGGAAAAAGTGTCATAAAGGCATCTTTTTTTATGCTTATTTTTTTCTGCCTAATACGTGCTACGCGCTAAGTCAGATCTATGAAGGTGCTTTCAGTCCATACAAAAGTTTGACGCACAATACGCGTAGACGGAATTAATTAAAGTAATATTTTATATATGGAAAAATAGTTTAGAAAATCTAGTTGCCGCGTCACAAATAACATTTGCAATTTATAATATAATTACGAAGATATAAAGCTTTTAAAATTTTGTATGAACAATTTCAAAGCTTCATATCTTCGTAATTATTTAATATTTAAGTTTTTTGTGACGCGCCATCTAGATATTCTAAACTATTTTTTCATATGTACAAAGTTACTTATATTAATACCGTCTACGCGTATTATGCGACAAAGTTTTGTATAAAATTGACCCCTCTGCAACCACCTTAAGGTGTTTTGAAAATACTCTAACAGCAAGTTGATTATAAACTTCCCTTCACCAATCCAAGACTTTGAGTATGGACCTCGTCTTACCCTTATTCTTCTTTCACCTGTGAAAAGATCATACTGTTCAAAACAATATTTTTTTTATACTTTAAATATCTTTTCTATAATTATGTTAGCATACAAGTTTTTTTTTAACCATTCGCATCCCGGCTTTTAAGATCACAATAGATTAAACAATAGATGTCGGACGATACCGCGACCGCGGTAGTTGAAGGGTTAAGCAGGTAGGCCCCCACATGGTGGACCGACGACCTATGGTGAAGGTGGCGAGAACCCGTTGGAAAAGGGCAGCGCAGGACCGGTCATTATGGCGATCCTTGGTGGAGGCCTATGTCCAGCAGTGGACATTCATAGGCTGAGATGATGATGATGACAAGTGCTCTAAGCCGAGATTCGGACTCGTCTTTTAAACTAGCGTCAAAGCGTCGAAAACGTATGGATTTTGACATTATGGTTAATTTCTTTGTTAAATATTTTCAAATGTTAAATCTCATAATCATTTAACTTCGCTCACTCTGTACTAAAATTAGTTTTTTTTAAATTGAATCAGGCGTTACTTTGCGGAAATCCATGACTAATATGTAGATGACACGATTGTATCAAGACCTCCGCTTCCAAGTACCTATTAGACAAAGTTGTATTACGTTATGCAACACAACCTGCCCACCAAATAATTTCTACTCAGGAGTAGAAATTTGGTTTTAACCTGCCCACCAAATAATTTCTACTCAGGAGTAGAAATTTGGTTTTAACCAGCCCACCAAATAATTTCTACTCAGGAGTAGAAATTATTTGGTGGGCAGGTTGTGTTGCATAACGTAATACAACTTTGTCTACTAGGTACTTGGAAGCGGAGGTCTTGATACAATCGTGTCATCTACATATTAGTTTTTTTTTCCTGTCGAATCGTAGAGGATTCCCGAGATTCTGGCTTACCGCATGCGGGGTCCATTGTATCATGTGTACTGAATTTCTCTTTTGCTAATAAAGATATTTGTGTTTGTAGTTCAAGCTCAAATTCATATAAATCTGAATCTCAATAACCTTAGAGTTATTACTTACATTTGAGTTATAGATTCTTTTATACCACGCTTTTATAACAGCGCTGTATAATGCTACAAAATCAGGCCTGTTTTTGCGTCCTATTTCAGTTGACGTTACTGGCGGTGAACGGATGACTGCAAAGTGGTTTTTGCGGACACATGCCCCGCCTACGTGGCTTGGGCACTTAGCTATTTGATTATACTGACAAAACACACTTAGTATTCACAATATAGTTGGGCTAGGGACATAAGTACCTAATTAAGTTGAGAATCGGTGCGTAACAAGGGGTAGTTTATTTGTTAAAAAAAGTAATAAGGGAAAAAAACTTTAGGTATGTTTTCTTTTTAATTAACATAATATCATGCTTCGTAAGGCACATTACGAAGTTAAATACTAATAAATATGATGACTAAATATCGATATACAGGGTGAAATTGATATCATTAGCATCCTTTTAAAATAAGAGTCTACCCATCAAACTGAACAACTTTTACTATGGGAGCAAAACGATAGGAGCAAAAAAAAAATCTGCTGTTCCGTACTAAGATGCACTATTTTTTTTTTGAACTGCTAAACATAAGCGCACCACAAAACTCTATCCTCGGCCTTCCTCATCTAGTCACTCCCCGCTACCTGTCTTAAGTCTTCGGTCTAACGGGTCACAGGGCATTCCACACTACGCCTGCCAGTTCGTGGTCTAGACCTCGTCGTCAGTATGATATGAAATATATGAGTTTCTTTTTTTTTTTTATATCTTGAAGCAGCATTAAATAAGATGAAAAAGAGTGAAAAAGTACAAAACTCAGAGAGAGTTTTTTTTGTTTGTAAAGGGCAGATTTTTCTTACGATTCTAAGAAATTAAATTGAGAGAATAAAGGTTAAAATTTTTTAAAATTTAAAAAACTGCCGTTTATTTAGAAAAAGTTTCTATTGAGCTCTAGCTAGACTGATAAATGATAATGAATTTAAAATTTAAGGTGTTAACGTCGAAGCTGACATTGATAAATTATTTTTTGTAATTAGATTGCATACTGTGTCTGAAATTGAGAATGAAAAATTTAAACATTATATATTAAGGTTTGATGTAAACATGCCACCGCTCGTAGTAGATAGATAGATAAAGCTGTGTATTATCTACATACAAGGTGTTAAAAACCCCTGTAGAAGCCTAAAAGGGTTGCTTCAGACCATCAACCTGAACAACTTTCACTATGGAGCGAACAATTTCAATCGCGAAAAAAAATCAGCTGTTCCATACATTTAAGTCGAGTACTTTTGTACGGAACAGCTGATTTTTTTTCGCGATTTCGATATTGGTCCCATAGATAAAGTTGTTCAAGTTGATGGTCTGAAGCAACCATTTAAGGTTCCAACAGAGTTTTTTCACACCCTACATTCAGGGTGAAATTGATATCATAAGAATCCTTCTAAACTAAGAGTCTATCCATCAAACTGAACAACTTTTACTATGGGAGCAAAATGATCGGAGCAACAACAAAAAATCTGTCGTTGCATACATTTGAGTCGAGTAGGCATTTCAATTTGAACTAGACTCTAAGTTTAAAAGGAGACTAATGATATCAATTTCACCCTGTATACACTTATCTGGAGTGCGATTTTTGAATCTCATTCACCAGTTGAAAATGTCAAAATCACTATGGAGATATGCATCTTTTTACTGCTGATTTGACTTTCAAAAATCATACTCCAGGAGTGCAATTTTTGAAAGTCAAATCAGCAGTAGAAAGATACGTATCTCTATAGTAATTTTGACATTTTCAACTGCTGAGCTCAGCGAATGAGATTCAAAAATCGCTCTCCTGAGCCACAAACAGTGAAATAGCTTAAATTTCTCATAGAGTTTCATCTTATGCTAATGAATTAAGTTTTGTGAAACTTCAACAAGCAGGATCTGGTTCATTGTAGATATCATGCAGTCAACAATTTAAAGTCTTCACGTTTAACTTAACTGTTTCAGCCTTAAAATAAAGCTCAGAAATTGGTTAAGGTAACACTCGCATATTATATTAAGGCCCATAATCCCTTTCAGTGTAGTTAGGAACTCTTCTACGAATACCAACAAGCATGGAGTGTCTGTTACGGTAGTAATTATAGAACTCTGTGGTACGCATAGATTAATATGTATATTGGATATAGATAGGTAAGTCGCCTTGAATTTTAGGACGTCCTAATTATTATCGTTTCCGCTTATTAGTACTAGGGGGCGCCACATCTATACTATTATAAAACTGTAACAGGAAGTTTGTCTGTACATTGAAGATATTAACAAAAAAAAAGTTACGATATGGTTTTTAGGTGTCCCTGATTCCATTTTACCAATTTTTGGATTTTTTGTCTGTCTGTTTGTTTGTGTTTGTTTGGGTGTTTGTTTGTTTGTTTGTTTGAACGAGTATCACGCAAAAACTACTGAACCGATTTTGATGAAACTTTTTTTGTTTGATAGCTTATGATCTGACTTAAAATCTGGTATACAAGGTGAAATTGATATTATTAGCATCCTTTCAAACTAAGAGTCAACCCATCGAACTGAACAACTTTTACTGTGGGAGCAAACCGATCGGAGCAAAAAAAAATCCGCTGTTGCATACATTTGCGTCGAGTAGGCTTTGCAGTTTAGTATGGAACAGCTGATTATTTTTTTACTCCGATCGGTTTGCTCCCATAGTGAAAGTTGTTCAGTTTGATGGGTAGACTCTTAGTTTAAAAGGATGCTAATGATATCAATTTCACCCTGTATAATTTGTGCGGACGAAGTCGCGGGTTAACGCTCGTTATGAAATAAATTTGAAAAAGGCGATCGGCCGACACGAGGTTCGAACCATAGCTGCCCGGATCGTAAGCCGGTTGTCTGGACCGCTAGACCAACAAGACAGTGATTGATATGGGCGAAATCTTTCACTACTTGTAAGGTGCAGCGCGCTGCCACTCCGATATGAACCCTAGTTCAACACATAGTGCTTCGAAACATAACCGATAGATGTCGGAAGCTGTCTATGGAAAATCAGCGTTCCACTTAATTTGTACTAAGATAACATGTGGTATGTATATAGGCTGATGATGATAATTATATGCAAATACATGCATACGAAAAAAAAAACAAAACATAATTTAACACGTAATCGATTGCAATTTTCGGTAAAATGATTCTCACTACAATAAAATTGTTTGCCCTGGATGAAATAAAAATTCTATCTTTTATGACAATCGAAATTCAATGGATACATTTGCGAAAGCAATTCGAAAAAGAACGTTTTAAACTAAATTGAAAATATTTCAGATGTCCCCAAACAAAGAAAATACCTAAAATGTTTTTGAACTGGTAGGAATTTTTTAATGTTTTTTTGTTTCGAACATTTTTTTTATAAATAAAATTGATTCCATATTCACTAGAAGTTGGCGTGCTCCAGACGAACTCAGGGTCAGGGCCTGTATCCGGACATTCGAACTTTGCAATTGCGTGAACGTTTTCGTTTCAATGTCTATTTACAATGAAGTATTACTGATAACACTTTAACCAGCTCACCGAAAGAGGTTCAAGCTATCCTTCTGCAGACTCACTTTCCGGGCTGCAGAATAGTTGAGGACGATGATAGCTTCTCAGAACCAACAACAGAAATAACGCCGACGGCAATGTGCTGGCAAATCGCCCAAAATGTAGTCACGTTAGATAGAGTAGAATGGGCAATCAACAGCTTCCACCCGTATAAGGCAGCAGGGATTGATGGGATCTTCCCCGCCCTACTTAAGTGGGGTGGTAGACGACTAGCGGAAGCCCTTACAAAACTGCTGAGCTCGTGCCTAGCACACAGGTATGTCCCCAAGCAGTGGCGCCAGGTCAAGGTAGTTTTCATACCGAAACCAGGAAAAAGCGACTACACCAATGCAAAATCCTTCAGACCTATCAGCCTCACGTCCTTCCTACTCAAGACATTGGAACGGCTGTGCGACAGGGATCTGAGGGACAAAACACTTCGTAACATACCACTACATCGTAACCAACATGCATACAGTTCGGGGAAATCAACAGAATCGGCTCTTCACATGGTCGTGTGCAAAATAGAAGAAGCCCTTCAAAACAAAACAATCTGTCTGGGGACCTTTATAGACATAGAGGGTGCCTTTGACAGAACAAGCTTCACCAGCATCAACGCAGCCTTAGCCAGACACGGAGTAGATGAGGTTATATCTGGCTGGATAAGTAACATGCTATGCAAAAGGGTGGTAAGAATTGAAGGGAGTGAGTCACAACGGGCACTAGTTGCGAGGGGATGTCCTCAGGGAGGTGTCCTCTCCCCGCTGCTCTGGAACTTAGTTGTGAACTACCTCATTACAACCCTAAATAATCAACGGTTCTATACTATCGGATACGCCGATGACTTGGCTATCCTCGTAACAGGACGCTTCGCAAACACGGTCTGCGACGTAACAAGAGCAGCGCTTCGCATAGTTGAGAGATGGTGCACAGACTACGAGCTGACAGTCAATCCGGCCAAGACGGAACTAGTCATGTTCACTAATAAACGAAATTTAGGCAATTATCAACTGCCCAGACTTTTCAACACCGAGCTCAGGCTATCGCCTGAAGTAAAATATCTCGGCATAATATTAGACAGCAAGCTGAATTGGAACAGCCACCTGAACAATAAAATAAACAAAGCGAGCATTGCCTTTTGGCAATGCCGGAGGATGATGGGTAAAAAGTGGGGCCTATCTCCAAAAATAACGCTGTGGCTCTATACTGCAGTAATAAGACCGATGGTTAGCTATGGAGCAGTAGTCTGGTGGACACGGACGAAGCTCGCTACTACCATTAGCAAGCTGCAACGGTTCCAGAGAGCCGTCTGCACGGCAGCGACGGGATGCATGCGGACGGCACCCACTGCCGCCCTAGAATCAATGCTAGACATTCCGCCGTTACAGCTATTCATACAACAAGAGGCAGCCAGCTCTGCGATCCGCATGAGCACACTTAACCTCTGGAGAAACACTGGTGTCCCACACGCTAAAATTGTCGATAATGCAATAGAGGATATCCCCCTCTGCTCGGCTACAAATGACAGGATACCGGCCCAATACGTATTTGATAAAAAATACAAAATACAACTGTATGAAGAAGATTTCGAGAGCTTAAACACCAGAGATCTAAGAATCTTCACAGACGGTTCTAAAACTAATACAGGCACAGGCTCCGGGGTCTTCTCGGAAGACCTGCATATCAACATATCTTCGCCTCTAGGGACACATAATACGGTGTTTCAGGCCGAATGCATGGGCATCACCCTAGCTAGCAGCCAGAGCAATTACGGATAGAGCGACCACCAATCACTCAATCAGAATTTTATCGGATAGCATGTCCACACTAATGGCACTCCAGAGCAATGTTATCACATCTAGCATAGTTCAGGAATGTCACAAAGCTCTATCAGAGGTATGTGAAGATAACCACATCACCCTGCAATGGATAAAAGGACACAGCAACTCGCGTGGCAATGATGCAGCGGATGAACTGGCGAGACGCGGGTCAAGCACAATCGCAATAGGACCCGAGCCCATCATACCGCTACCTTTCGGCTGGATCCGCTCGCAATTACGCAAGCGCACCAGTCAAAAACGGGACGCACTCTGGGCTGCACTAACAGATTGCGAACAGGCGAGGAGTGCTCTACCAAGGGTGAATCCTCGCCTCACCAAGTGCCTCTTGCGTCTCAAGAGAGCTCAATTACGCCTAGTTACTGGAGCCCTGACTGGTCACGGTCCTTTTAACAAACATCTGTTCAATATTGGTGTTACTAACAGTCCTCTATGCAGGGTGTGCATGGAGGTAGAAGAAACGGCTGCGCACGTGCTGTTGGAATGCAACGGGCTAGCACACTATCGGGCACAACACCTCGGATCACCGGGGTCTCTTCCAGAAGTCTTCGGCAGCATTAACAAGCTGGTGGGCTTTCTGGAGGAGTTGGGATGGCAGGAGTAGTCATTCCCACCTAACGCAAAATAGGCGCCTAAGTCGTCGAGTTGCGGAAAATGAGCCCGCTCAACCAATACCAATACCAATACAATGATGTATTCCTTTAAAGTACGAGTGAATAGGCTTCTTCTGGGTGAGCTCGCTACATCTTCAACTCCATCTTCGTCCTGAGGACTAGATTGACGTAAGAGCAAACCCATAAGTAAAAAAAAAAAAAATTCGGACCGAAACGGTCGCGACATATCGAAAATCGAAAGTACGGGTATAGGGCCTGGATGGACTGGGAAGTCAACCTCGATAGTTACTGCCATTATTGACTGACTAATCTTTCCACTACAGCATGAGTGATCGTCATACGATATAGCTCATGCTGACACAAAAGGAGAAGATTTCCGATTTTTTATTGAAGTACCTATACCATAGAGTTCTAGAGTAATGCCAACCAACGCACTGAGTACACCACCAGTACCACGCGATAGAAATTATTTTGCTAGCTTATCTCGAGTGGCTTTCAGCCTCATAATATATTGAATCCTTACTCGCGAGCAATGTGTTCCGTTTTGCGCATATTGCTGCGACACTGGCCCCGCCCCCTTTTCACATCTCCGTTTAGTTTTTGTGATCTGTGACTTATACCATGCATAATGTAGAATCCTTCTCAATATGCTGAAGGTTTTATTAAGAAGATTATCAAAATGAACAACTTTCTCTATGGGACCAACCTCGAAATCGCAAAAAAACCACTGTGTCATACAAAAAATGATGATTGATGAACTTGATGGTCTGATCATCGTCTTAAAACCCGTCGGCATTTAAGTTGGACCCCTGTATAAGGTCCGCCACATACATCCGGAATAAACCTGATTCGGAATTAGATTCCGTATGGAGCGTTGCCGCTTTTAGAGACTTTTTCACTAGATCTAGTGATTTTTTGATGTCTTAGGTGGCATATTTTAAAGTGATTTTTGAGCGTAGGCGTTGATGGAACGATACCGTATCGTGACGGTGCAGTTGCGACGTCGTTGCGGCATAGTTGCGAAATCGCCTACGCTCAAAAACCGCTTGTGTGATAATGGTTCATGCCATTTTGTATGCCGATTATGTCTATTGTTAAAACTATCGATAGTCTTTTGATATAGTTGCATTAATATTGGAATACAATTTACAAACCATCATCGTAATATTCGTACCGCTATGACCTCATCACATGATAGTAAAATTATCATGTGTAGAAATTGTTTGTTTTGTTTTAATAATTACCTAAAAATTCCATTCATTTGGCGTTTCATACATTTTTATTTTAGGCATTTTTTTAAACAGCACTAGTAATTTTTGTAACCATAGTTGACAACACTGAATCCTGAATCAGGATTCCGGATCGCAATTCCGTCTGTGTGTTGCGGACCTAATACCTATTTATAACATAACATAACATAAATATTCTTTATCTTTTTTTTTTCTTTATTCTTTTTCTTTATTTTTTTTTTTTTTTTTATATATTTTTTTTTCTTTTCTATTTATATTCTTTGACAGCAAAACGTGGCATGGGAAAACCCTTTTCCGCGCACCGCTTTCAGAGTCGCGTTGGCATTTTAATCGAGTCATTTTACTATTACGTATCTACATACGTAATAGTAAAATGACTCTGCTCTACAGCAGCAGCTACTTATTCCAACCACTTCTTTCGTGAAAAGGTTTTTAATGACGGATATCCGGTACTTTTGCATTGTCATATTGTGTTCTGTCGACCTTAATGACATTTCGTAAGACAAGATCTGAAAGCGACCTGACATTTTGTTTATGGAAATAAGGGTACGATTTTTGCATTATAAATGTATAACTCCCACATTACTACACGTATGAATGATCTTATATCCTGTCTGCTGAGGATGGTGGCGCAAGCCCCTCCAAAGCTATGGAGTTTGGGGACACAGGGCCCCAAACCCATATTGAGAATAAGGACGACAAGGGGGACCTCACGGACCCCGAGGAGTCTCTTAATACTAGCAACAATAGCATTGGCACGCAAGGAGAGAATGAGCGTCGTATCTTTCTCTCCGGCGCTGCCAAAAGACGCTATCATTGGTGGAAGGCACAGGGCAAGGAGGAGGAGGAGGCCTTAGCCCTGTGTAAAAAACCTTTCGCCGAGCTTATGGACTTACCTGAAGTCCAAGAGAGGGTACAGAGCGGACCGCAAAAGCGACAACGCTCTGAGGATACCTCGCCAAAAGAAAGGCCCACAAAAACCGTCAAGCGACTCAAACCCCACGTTTGGCGAAATCGCAAAGTCGATGCGGGTTGGCATCAAGGATACCAACAAAAACGCTACCGAAAGCGAGCTCCGTCAGCTACAGGAGGAACTGACGGAGAAACTAGATTCAGTAGAGGGGGAGCAAGCCCCAAATTTCTTGGGCTGCTCCATCAGAACAGGCTACCTTATGCTCACCTGCGCTGATGAGGCAACCCGAGAATGGCTTTCTGGCGTGGTCCCGGAGCTCAAGCCATGGGAGGGAGCGAACCTGATACTCGCTAGCGAGCAGGATCTCCCCAAACCCATGACGGGAGTTGCTTGGATCCCCGACGCCAACTTAGACTCCCGAAGACTGCTGTCTCGGTTAAAGACCCAGAACCCGAAGGTAGGCTGCGGCCACTGGAGGGTACTTAACAAAAAGGTAGAGGAGAAGGGACAAACTGTAACCTTCTCCTTTGACCAATCCTCTTATGAGGTCCTAAAAGAGCGGGACTGTAGACTCTTTCTCAACCTTGGCACCATTCACCTAAGGGTGAAGGGTGGCAAACAGCCGGAGGATGCGGGGGGCGACGGGCAAGAGGGGCCTGAACCTGGGACCTCCACTTTACGGACTCAAGGGCACGTAAGTGGAGCCTCGGGGAGCGGCACAAACCCTCGAACCAATCCTCCTCGCATGTCAGGTGGATTGAGAGGAACAGCCAGAGGCGGGACTAGGCAACCGGCATCTGGGAACCAGAGAGGCGCGGGGAATAACCGCGCGCCCAGGCCCCCATTAACATCAGCAGGACAGGGGGGTCCTAGACCTGCTAGGGGAGGGCGAGGAGCCCTGACACGTGGGCAATCACCACGAGTCAGGGGACAGGCGAGGGGCAGGCATGTGCACCTGCAACCCCTTTTCACTGGTCACTCCAGCAAGAAAGCCGCCCGAAACCCCCTAAATAACCAACCCCACCCCTAACCCAACCCGTACCGAAACAGTCCTTCCTTAATTCCTAGTCGCATCCCTCACCCCCTTTGTCCCCTTATATACCTTTTATATTTATTTATTTATTTTCACCCTAAACCCAATCCCCATTAAATAACAATATGATCAAAGCCATCCAGGTAAACCTCCATCATGCAAAGGCGCCCAGCGCAATACTTTGCCAAACATTCCTTGATAAAGACCTGGACGTGGCTCTTATACAAGAACCGTGGGTCAATCAGAACACGATTATGGGACTGAACTCCTCGGGTAAGATTCTTTATAATACCGAGGGACTCAGACCCAGAGCTTGTATAATTTTTAAGAATAATATTAAATTCTTACCTATACCTTGCATGTGCACAAATGACTTGGTAGCAGCCTACATCGCCCCGAAAGGTAACGAGGAGATGAGGCTGATTGTATGTTCAGCTTATCTGCCTGGACCCCCGGAATCAACAGATCCGGTGGCAGACCTCACCCCAATTGTAGAGTATTGCCAGGAACAGGACGCCGAGCTGGTGCTAGGCACCGATTGCAACGCGCATCACACCTCCTGGGGCAGCACAGAAACCAACAAAAGGGGTGAGCTACTTTATGACTTCTTTATGACTAACAACCTCTATGTACTAAACAAAGGCAACACTCCAACCTATGTCACAAGAAATTGTCAACAGGTGTTAGACATTACTTTCTGTACAGGACACACTAAGGACCGTATAGACAACTGGCACGTCAGTGAAGAGGTGTCCATGTCTGACCACAGACATGTTATATTCGATATTCTGGGTAACAAAAACAGACATATTGAACACTATCGTGACCGAAGGAAGACTGACTGGGATGGGTTTAGGTCCGATCTCGAGGACAGCCTAGGGTCGATAGGGAAAAGTGTAAGATCCAGGGAACAACTGGAATACACAGTGGCTGCAGTTGAGACTGGGTTAATCTCAGCCTTCTATAACAACTGCCCGCTTAAAACCATAGCTTCGAACAGAAGAGTACCATGGTGGAATAATAAGCTTCAAACACTCAGACAGAGGGCCCGAACCTTATTCAATCGGGCAAAAAAACACTGTAACTGGGATGCGTATCGCAAGGCCTTAACGGATTTTAATAAAGAACTGAGGAAGGCGAAAAGGAAGTCGTGGCATAGGTTCTGCGAGGAAATAAATGGAGCCGCACACCTTGCAAAAATTTATAAGATTATGTCCAAATCGCCAACCTCTCATCTGGGGCTACTGAGGAAACCAGATGGAAATTTTACCAGAACTGTTGAGGAAACCCTAACACTTATGACCAGTGTCCACTTCCCAGGTTCAACAGTTCTGGAACCAGGAGCCGAGCCACCTTCACAAAGCGGGACTAAATCCAAACCAAGGATTGAAGACTGGCGTATGTCGGCACTGGTCTTTAAACCCGACCGAGTCAAATGGGCTATAAATAGCTTCAAACCATTCAAGACTGGCGGAGAAGATGAGATCTTCCCTGCTCTCCTACAGCAAGGAAGAGAGATCATCCAACCACTGGTAGTTAAAATCTTTAGAACGAGCTTTGCTTGGGGATACCTACCAGAGAAATGGACTAAGGTTAGGGTTACCTTTATTCCCAAAGCTGGGGATAAAGATAAATCACAACCCAAATCTTATAGACCAATTAGTCTTACCTCTCTCCTTCTAAAAACCATGGAAAAGGTAATAAACCTGCATATTAGGGAGACCTACCTCAAAGGTAGGCCATTGCACTTCAGGCAACATGCGTACCAGAAAGGCAAATCCACAGAAAGTGCTCTGCTAGAACTGGTCGACAGAGTGGAAAAAGCCCTCGACGATCAGGAGATTGCACTCTGTGCCTTTCTGGACATAGAGGGTGCATTTGACAATACCTCTACTGAAATCATACTAAAATGTATGGATGATCGAAATGTCGACTCCACTACCAAAAAGTGGATTGAGGCAATGTTAACGACAAGAACAGTCAGGACCTCACTTCTAGGTAAAACCCTAGAGGTAAAGGTATCCAAAGGCTGTCCGCAGGGGGGAGTGCTCTCACCTCTGGCCTGGTCGGTGGTGGTGGACTGCCTCCTGTGGGACCTTAACAACGCCTACCTAGATACTCAAGGGTATGCTGATGACCTGGTAGTGATGATTGTGGGCCCATGTCCCAGCACTATATCCAGTCTCATGCAGACAGCACTACACAAGATAGAAAGGTGGTGCAAGAACTTCGGTCTTTCAGTAAATGCCGATAAAACGGTTATAGTACCCTTCACAAGAAGGCGAAAATTGGAGCGCCTTAGACCTCCAACACTCTTCAACAAATCTATACCGTTTTCCAAGGAGGTTAAATATCTAGGAGTAATTCTAGACCAAAAACTCACTTGGAACCAACACCTGGACCACATTGTGCGAAAGGCAAAAATAGGACTAGGGACATGCTGTCGCTTAGCGGGCTCCAGATGGGGCCTGAAACCGAGTTCGGTTATGTGGATCTACACTGCGATAGTGAGGCCTATGGTATCCTACTGCAGTGTAGCCTGGCATAAGAAAACCGAACAAGCGAAGTGTGTAAACACCCTAAATAGCCTACAAGGATTAGTATGCAGAATAGCAACGGGGGCAATGAAATCTACACCCACGGCTGCTATGGAGGCAATATTAGGTTTGCCTCCACTACACATCCATGTGCAGAAAGAGGCAAAAATTGCAATGCTCCGAGCCTTGGAACGAGGAGATTCCAAATGGAAGTCCTCTGTTATGAGAGGGTTACATGAAACTCTCTTAACAATTCCGATCATGTGTATGCCGAAAGACACCATGAACAAAGAATATAACTTCAACAGGTTATACAAGGTAATCCTACCCCAAAGAGAGGACTGGAACGGGAATACCCCACAATCCTTCAGCGCTGGAGATGTCGTCTGGTGTACAGATGGCTCCAGGAAGGACAACCGTGCTGGAGCTGGAATATGTGGCGGCAATCCAGGAATTAAAAAGGCGATTCACCTTGGACAGCATGCCACAGTATTCCAGACTGAAATGTACGCTATCATAGATTGCGTACACGAGAATCTGAAAAGATGCCCAAAGGGGAAACATATTGTTATTTTATCAGATAGCCAGGCTGCTCTAAAAGCGCTAGGATCTGATGAAATAGAGTCGAAACTAACATTAGAATGTGCCCGAGCACTCAACCAGCTAGGACGGACAAACTCTGTCACCCTAGGCTGGGTGCCCGGACACTGCGGTATTGATGGAAATGAGGCTGCTGACGAGCTGGCACGAAGAGGGGCGGAAGAGGACGCCATAGGCCCCGAGCCTTATTGCGGCATCTCCCGCAACACCTCTAGACGTGTGCTAAAGGAATGGGCCGTGGACCAAAGCCGTAAGCTCTGGTCGGATACACCAGGACTGAGGCATGCGAAAGAACTTGTGACCGGCTTTTCAAACAGACATACCTCAGATGCCATCAATTCAAACCGCAACGACTTAAGGCTCTTAGTACGAGCCTTAACAGGACACTGCAAGTTAAACAAACACCTTCACAGAATGGGGCTTGTAGACTCACCCACTTGCAGATTTTGCTGTGAAGCAGAGGAAACGCCCATACATCTCCTCTGCGAATGCGAAGTGCTCATTCACAGCAGGAGTCGCCATCTAGGTGGATACATAATAACACCTACTGACATCAGGGACCTCCCCTCCAAAAGCATAACACGGTTCATGAAGTCCGTGGGCCTAGGAAATGACCTTTAGGTCTAGGGTGACAGCTACAATAGATCTATCTAGGTCGCAGTAGCTATTTGGTCATTGACCAAGCCCTTATAACCAAATAATAATATACGTGGGTTTGGGTAACTCGTTTAAAATGACTACCTTACAGGGTTCATGTGCGCCCTATTTTCATATATGTATGTCCATCTGATGTAACCATATGAAACAATAATAATATTATGACTATTTATGACTATATGACTTTTTTTTTTTTTTTTTACTTATATTTACTGGACTCTTGCTTGTGCGTTAGCACTGCATTTCCGCCAGTGTCACGTGTTTATGGGAGAATCTATCCCAATCTCAGGGATTGTTTCGTGGCAGATAAAAACGCGACGCGCGAAATCCACGCGAAACGTGTGCTCGGGTCAGAACCTGCAACGTGACTCACGACTTTCTTTTTTAGTAAGGCGGATCTCACCATATGACTAGGGACAAACCTCCGCCTAATTTTTCCACTTAGATCAGTCCGTAGACTGAGGCTGCGATCCAATGATATTATATGATAAGTACTACAGTACTACCCGGTTTAAAGTCTTACCGATGTGCCGACGCAGTTGACAAATTTTAATAGCGCGCGAAATTATATTGACCAATCTGGATGTACCACCTTCAATCCGTTCACGCTATTGGCTAATTTGTTTTCGCGCCCTTTTCGCTGCTATCCGAGTTTGCATCAAAAAATTCACCAACTGGTTTTTAAGAACAAGATAAATGCTAAATTTTAAATTTGGAGCTGTTGCTGACGTATTTTTTTTTTTTAATTTTGGTACCTTTCTATGCTCAAATTGGCTCTTAAATACTATGTGAAAAAATATAACAATTATTAATTAGTCCGGCTCAAACCGTAAAATAACTGGGCTAAAAACGCAAATAACAAAACTACTGTTTACATTTCCCCAGCACAACGTAAATAAAAGTCAACACCGGTATCCCGAGACGAAATGTCACGAGATTTAGTGGAAAAAAATTACGTAAAAGTGAACCCTGAAATATTATGGAAATATTTTTTTGTCTGACGACTACGTTAATTGTATACAGTCGCTTCGCTTCCTGAAGTTGCAGTTTACTTTTAATTATTTTAGAGCCCCCTTTCACATCATAATGTCAAGATTGTTTGTAATAATAATAACGCAGATTTTCCGGGCCATCTAATTATATATCTGACATCTTTCTTGGGTGCATAGCATTATGGTTTTGTTTATCAAATGTGTTCTTGGGATGGTCGTATCAGTTATGCACTTCCTGGGTGGCCACTTGGCTTCAACATTTTGTAGCACATATTTGTGTTTTTTGTTAAAACCCCTCTTGAAAGAAAAAAGGCAGGCTGCTTTCTTTTTTCGGTGCTCTTAGAGATACCGTACATCAATGAAACTTAGTAATACGTGTAGAGTGAAACGAAGCAAACAAAAAAGTAAATTGGTTGTAACCTGTAGAAGTTGGGGGAAAGGAATTTCTCTTTAATTGATACCTTTTGTATCAAGTGTGTGAAACTCATTAACTTTTTTATTAGCTACTCTACTCAATCTTCTACGCATTGTGTATGTTTATTTTAATGAAAATTCACGCTAACCATACAAAATTGGGATAATTGAAGAAAACGAAATCACACACACTATCAGTTCAACTACTAGTATAGTATTATTTTATCTGTGGTTCAACCGACCTAAATAAGTTCCGTAAAGTCAAAAAAGTACGTCAGTGATGACATTCAATGAAATGTCTATTTTACTAGTAACTTCTACTTTTGAATCCAAACTTCTAGATGTGGAATATTTTTTTTTTAAAATGCATATTTTTTTCTGTTTGTAATAAAAATTATGACCGCCGTCGAACAGCCTTTAGTTTTCGTAATAAATGACTGGGTCCAAATTCGCCATGGTTCTTTGAAGAAATGCTGTGCTTAGACACAAGCAAAAGGAGGTTTATGTCCAGCAATGGACCACTTTCGGCTGAGATGATGATCATGACACAAGAAAAAGTCTACTGGTTTACAAATATAAAGAAAATACAGAAGTATTGCTGTTTATTTTATACTATCATTCTAAAGAAAAATTCACAGATTTCGTGCCTCACACGACTATCTACCACATTGGAAATGAATCTACGGAATTCGAAAAAATATTGCCTCAAAAAGGTTAGGCTACAGGGCAAACCCTTAACCCGATCGTCTTTGTTTTAGGCTCAAATTTTAGCTGTCTACATTCTCCAGAGGGGTTTTGCTCAAATTTTTGATATCATTCCTTGTTTCCAAAATATCGAGCGCCAAAATAAAAAACTGATTTTTTTTTCACACTTTCCGCCATAACTTTTTTCGTTTTTGACTTTCTCAAATAACTTTTTTGCACCTTATAGCTCTCGTAAATACGCATCTTTTGAGCCTTTTTTGAATATCATATCTTCATAACTCTCCGAGATATAAGGGAATCACACTTTTCTGTGAAATCGGAGGCTATACTGGAGCGAACGAAAAGACATTTCCAATGTCAAAACCGGTTGTGGCGTGGGTGAATGCGAAGAATTTCTTAGTCTTTAATTATCTCGATACCATCGCTCACAAAACTTATTTAACGTTGCAGTATTATCAGCCTCATAAATCCTAGTCCTGGGTATCGTAGCTAGCTAGAACTAGAGTTAATTAAGGGCAAAGGAAGTTCAAGGTAGGGCAAAAACAGTTTTCATTGCTAAGTATTATACGGCCATTCCTCCACCCACTTCCATTTCTTTCCTTATACATCTAGAATCTTTCCTTCACAACTCATCACGATTCGAATAATTTATTTCAGTTTCATCTTCACAAATAACACCTGCATTTATATTAAAAATGAGTTCTATTTTTGCAAATTTCATTCTACACGTGTTCCGCATAAAGTGAAATGTTTTTATTATTCGGTACTAAAATGCTTGCAAAGTAGAGAAATTCTTTACGAATTATACACCTTCTGAGTGCGAAACGATGCATGCTTTAACTTTCGAGTTAAGTGCTCCAAAAGTTGAAATTTTCAAATAGTTTTACGAAGCTCTGCAATTTAATTTAATGCATCGTTTCAAGCACTCAAATAACTATATATTTTTTTTTATTTTAACTGAAATTCTAAGGGTGCATTAAAAAAATAGTTAAGTACAATATTATAGGTACTATTAATATATCAATCAATCAATCAGTTATACTTTATTGCACACAGAAACAGAACATACATTTGAATAAATAAATTACAATTTGCAAGCCCAAGTGCAATAGATTTTTGATGTGAAACATCTATTGGCACGCCTTGGCAGTAAAACCGACCCGTATCAGACGGAAATGGATCTCACGGCGGAAGTTCGAAATTTTACAGCTGCGATTTAGTTTTCGAAAAAAGCGAGCGGAATCGTGTCATGAGAAAACTATATTTAAAGACCAATTCAAGGAAGATTTTATAATTTAAAGTTACTCGCACAGTAGGTACGTTATATTGAAAATAACTTTCCTAATTCCATTTCGACAGAAGAAGAAGATCAATCTACGATGAATTCTAATATTAAACTAGGTCGGTGTTTCACATCTACCGGGCTTCCCGTGAGGGCCAACTTTTTTTTACGATACTCTAATCACAAATTGGACATCACATTTTGTATCGTTAAGGAAATGAACGTTCTAAATTCAAAATTCAAAATTCAAAATTTTTTATTCAAAATAATATCACATAGATAGCTTTTTGACGTCATTTTTTGAGTCTACCACCGCGTCGGAAGGTGTTTCGTTGAGAGAAGATGCGAGAAACTCTACAACACACATCTTTTAAACAAAACAAAATATACAAAGTACAATTAAAATACAATATTGCATTACATAGAGTAACATTGTCAAGACCAGACATTTTGGACATTCAAATAGTCATCGAGTTTATAGTAGCCCTTTTTACAGAGGACTTGTTTAACATGGGACTTAAACTTTTTGTCTGGCAAGTTTAGAATATCCTCTGGTATCTTATTATAATAGCGTATACAGTGCCCCATAAAAGATGTGTTAACCTTACTGAGTCGAAAATGTGGGGATACTTATTTATTTTTATTTCTTGTATTGTATTTATGAACGTCACTGTTTTTGGGAAAGAGATACAAATTTTTCCGAACGTATAAAATATTTTCGTAAATATCTTGACTTTCTGTCAAGATACTGATATCTTTAAAAAGATCTCGTAGTGAATCTCTTCTAGTTCTCTGGGTAGTGGGCTCGGTGGCGGAATTGGATAAACGCAGTTCCCCGGTTTGGAAAAGTGCGGGTTCAAGTCCCGCCCGAGATATCAATTTCACCCTGTATAATGGATACAGAACTCTATCATGATTTTAGTTACTTTAGAATATTTTCCCAACTTTAGAAGTCATTAGGGAAAACTAAAAATGTCTCAACGTTATTTAGCTTTTTATATTTTCTCAGCTTAAAATCTCTGAAAAGATTAATCCAAGTTTATTCAGACTTACAACCAAGATCATGTCTTTGAAGACAATATTTTTTTCTTTATTTTTCATCGAATACTAAAGAAGCTCGGTTTTGTTACCTTTTAATGAGGAAAATGACTTTTTTCCTTCTTTTTCCCCCTAGTTAGATGAAAATTATATCCTCAGTGCACTGACAGGAAAATTGACGTTCGTTAATACAGAAAACGTTACAAAAAAACTGCTGTTTCACACGTTTGAGTCGAGTAAGCATTTAAAGGTTAATGATACTTTCCTTACACCCTGTATTTATTTTTGAAACAGTAATTTTTACAGGGCTGAAAATCGAGTATATTTTGGTACAAATGTACTAAAGGGAAATGTCCATTCAAAGAAAGGGACGTAAGGTGAAATGTCCGTACAGGAAAATGGACGTACGAGGCCGTTCGGGGAAATGGGCGTACAAGGAATTCGGGCGATGGACATTCAGGGAAAAGGACGTAACGGACCTGATCGAAAAACATTGTATAGGCACGGATTTACTTTTATACAGAGTGTAGGGTAAACAGTTGCATTACTTTAAGGGGTGATTGTACCCATGATACTTAACAACTTTTGACCCCTCCGGGCGGAAAGCGTCAACTTTCCTCCCCTTTATGTGTGTGTTACTTATGCAAATAAATTGTTTATTTATCTATCTATCTATCTATCTGCGCTAAACGAAGTTGCCAGTTAACGCCTCCGTCGAGGAGAAAAATAGTATACTAACCTCGGGCAGTAAATAAGAAAGCCTCAGATCACAATGTTTGTTGTCGGCTTCGCCTCGGCCAACAATTACATGAGATCATGAGACCTTTTTTACTTTCATGCCCTCGGTGTGTAATCAATCAATCAATTATACTTGTAATCTACTATTCCTTAAGGTTGTTGCAGAGGGGTCAATTATATACAAAACTTTGACGCACAATACGCGTAGACGGTATTAATATAATATGTAACTTTGTATATATGGAAAGTTAGTTTAGAAAATCTAGATGCCGCGTCACAAATAAAATTTGCAATTTATAAAATAATTACGAAGATATAAAGCTTTGAAATTTTTCATACAAAATTTTAAAAGCTTTATATCTTCGTAATTTTATTATAAATTGCAAATGTTATTTGTGATGCGGCAACTAGATTTTCCAAACTATTTTTCCATATATACAAAGTTATTTATATTAATACCGTCTACGCGTATTGTGCGTCAAACTTTTGTATGGACTGAAACCACCTTAAGAAACCGATAGGAAATTCGTAAAAATATTCGATATTCAGCATTTTTCTGTTTGCCTCTTGATCACGTTCGCTTTATACTACTGATACAGGAAGGTTTACATTATGTGCAGGTACGAATCCAGGGAGAGGTTGACATTTTAATATTTATTTTGTGTTAGGAGGAATTTCTAGTAGTTATAAGACTCGCCAGACTCGTACGGAATTATTCCGCGCGGAATAATTCCGTATGCGTATGAATTCGTAGTTATGAGCGGATTTCTGGAGGTGGCAAATCCATACGAAATCATAATTCGGCGCATAATAGTTCTGTATGTTATTAATGTCATTGAATTTGATTGATTTTAATACACCAAACTGAGATACTTTCACTAATGTAGCAAATACCCCAAAAAGAAAATGATTTGTAAAACGGCGTTCTAAAAACAACTGTAACGATTTGGATGAAATTATGTATTCAGATAACGTTTTATTTTTCTAGCTAATCTAGATAGGTTTCATTCCCGGGAAAACTCTTTTTCGCATAAAATAACATTGATTTTCTCAGGGATGAAACCTATCTATATTAACTTGGGAGAAGCCTGGCAAAGCTCGATCCGTCCAGTACCACATTTAAAAACGTCTTGTTAGTGATAGCACACTTTCTGAACTAAACTTCTCCAAAATGGGAATAATGTCACAAGATAATTATATTGTATGTATTGACGTATGAACCGCATTTCAATCAATTAACTCAGTCTCACGTACCTAGTGTTCAATAGAGAACATTGGTTAACTACAATATCGATTCAGCCGAAAGCCTACGCCAGATGGCAAAACAATGGCCAGATGAATAGACCGACATGATTGTAGGAACAAAGGACTGGCTGCAATCTGATGACATGTGGCATTAAGTGGTTAATAATACAATATTGTAACAAGGTTCCCGAGGCGTTTATTTATTAGAAGTTTTATTATGGTCATCTTTATTAAAATTGTATTGTGACAGTGGGGGAAGGCTACTATAGATTGGCTTTGTTTAGAATCTCAAAATAACAAGGAATTCATTATTATAAATATTAGAACTTCTTGCAAAAAGCAAATAAATGAAAATTAAAAAAAGGTCCCAAAAATATCACTTAAATGCGGACCTGGGATGACTGACAGATTTCGGCCTCTGCGTTTTGACTGAGAGAGCCGATTGCGATGAAATAAAAATTAATGTTTCTCCAAACGCGTTTTTCTTCTTCTTAAGCTTTTCTAAATATCTAATTCTGGTCTGAACTGAAAATTTGTTCCTGATGCGCATTTTAGTGCGTATGTTCACATACGTAGTCTCGTCTCGTCCCAATTAAAGCAGTGTCTCAAGACGAAAGAGTGGACTCGCGCGTCGACATTGCAGTTTAGTATGGAACAGCAGATTTTTTATTTGCTCCGATCGGTTTGCTCCCATAGTAAAAGTTTTTTAGTTTGATGAGTAGACTGAGTTTAAAAGGATGCTAATGATATCAATTTCACCCTGTAGAGAGGGCTATGCTCGGAGTTTCCCTGCAAGATCAGATCAGAACTGAAGATATTCGCAGAAGAACCAAACCAGACCTAACCTAACCAAAATATCTCAAATAATTCCTAAACCAAAGTGGCAATGGGCGGGGAATATTGCTCGCAGAACTGATGGCCAATGGGGCTGAAGGGTTCTCGAGTAGCGTCTGCGTACCAGAAAGCACAGCTTAGCCCCACAAGGTGGACCGATGACCCGGTGAAGGCGGCGGGAACCCTTTGGATGAGGGCAGCGTAGGACCGGTCATTGTGGCAATCCTTGGGGAAGACTACGTCCAGTAGTGGACATCTATCGGCTAAGATGATGATGATATAGAAAATGACTGAGCGAGCGAGCGATGATTGAAGCCAGTCAAATCAAATCAAATTTTTTTATTGAAAATAATATCACATAGATAGCTTTTTGACGTCATTTTTTGGCTCTACGGAAGGTGTTCCGTTGAGAGAAGATACGACCAGAAACTCTACAACACACATCTTTTAAACAAAACAAAGTAAAATTAAAATACAATATTGCATTACATAGAGTAACATTGTCAAGACCAGATATTTTGGTCATTCAAATAGTCATCGAGTTTATAGTAGCCTTTTTTACAGATGACTTGTTTAACATGGGACTTAAACTTTTTGTCTGGCAAGTTTAGAATATCCCTCTGGTATCTTATTATAATAGCGTATAAATTATAATAGCCAGTGGTTCGGATTGTGCCCAAAATCTGAACCACGCTTCAATGGTATGCCAAAGTACCAGATCTAAATACGGCCCTGTTAAAGGGAGCGTTATGAGCATACTACTGAATATTTATAATTCTGAGTAAGTAACAAACTCTTTGAAACAGTTCGTACATTGGATAGTGAAAACATTTTCCCCTTCTATTTTGAATGTTGAGTAATCGTGTAGTAGATGTAAAGTGGAAAGATAAAATACACACGCTTCACTGTATTCATTTCTGAACATGTTTATTTCGTAATACTATACAGGATGTAATAAAAAGTAGCATTAACCTTTAAACAACATACTCTACCCATCAAACTGAACAACTGTTCGCTGTGCGGACCTGTTACCTGAGCAATACAACCTGGGCCTCTTCAAGGCGAGAGTGAATAAGCATTTTTCTAGGTAAACATGCTACATCTTCGGCCTCATCGTCACTTAACATCAGATGAGATTGGGGTCAAATGTTTACCAATCACATATAAAAAAAAAAAAAACTTTTATTCTGGGAGCAAACCTGTCAGAGCAAAGAAAATATCTGCTGCTCCATACATTGTATCATACCTAGAGATTTAGATCTATTCACCTATCGTGCGTATCGTACTAAGCTTTAGGTATAAACACAAAAATTAAATAAGGGTAGATGTACATTAAAACTGAATAACAAGAAAGTATGAGGGCTAGAAACTAACTAAACCTAAAATTCATGCAGGTTTGGTCCACGCGAGAGGACGGGAGAGGAGGAGGAGGGAGGGTATCCCAAGGGATACCCTGAGCTGATGGCAGCGTTTCCTTACTGAACGGCTAAACTAATCCGGTTGAGTGAGATTACCAGGCTCTTTGAAAGATCTTTAATAAGCGTTAAAAAGGGAGGCCTATGCTCAGCAGTGGGTTGATGTGGGCTGGCTGTTTGTGTCGCTGATTTGACTGAATGAAGCGCTTGGGCGCCGAAATCCACGGTTCAAGGGTTCGGCACCGAATGCTAGGAAGTTGCATTGGGTGCGAATACCCTTGTATTGATTTTTAAGTATTTAACTTGCTACGTCCTATGTAAAAGCCAATGCCTAAAATTGGCGCCTTTTTCCTTTTCGCCTATTTTTTAGCGCGGCCATCAATCAAACTTGATTATAGTTCAGAATAAAGTTAGAAACAAAACTTGTTATTGTAAATATCTCTAAACTCAGTCCGAACTGAGATATAAAGGCTTGAAGTCAACGTAATGATTATATTTTCATCTTTAAGCCTTTATATCTCCGTTCGGACTGAGTTTAGGGGTACACTTAGTTTTAGTTATACATGTTAACAAATTTTGTACGTTACTTTATTCTGAAATAAAATATTCAAGTTTGGTCGCTGGCCGCGCCAAAAACAACGGCGAAATATAAGACGCCAACCTTCCATACAAAACCCGCATTGTCTTTTAGTCAAAAATTGCTTCTGTGTGTGTTTTAGTGTACGCACGGCGACACATCAAGCTACACAAAACCAACTTAAGCTGAACGCGCATAGGTCGAGTAACGTATAGCATCGCGCGGCCAGCTTATGTTGGTTTTGTATAGCTTGATGTGTCGCCGTGGACCAAACCTGCATGAATTTTAGGTTTAGTTAGTTTCTAGCCCTCATACTTTCTTGTTATTCAGTTTTAATGTACATCTACCCTTATTTAATTTTTGTGTTTATACCTAAAGCTTAGTACGATACGCACGATAGGTGAATAGATCTAAATATCTAGGTATGATACAATGTATGGAGCATCATCATCACATCAAGCTACACAAAACCAACTTAAGCTGAACGCGCATAGGTCGAGTAACGTATAGCATCGCGCGGCCAGCTTATGTTGGTTTTGTATAGCTTGATGTGTCACCGTGTGTACATCTGACAATCAGCTCTCCCTTTATTATACATGATTTTAATTTATGTGTACGCTTTGATTAAATTAGAAAAGCGGAAGATACGTTACGTTCTTACATTACGTACACGAACAATGGACCTGTTTCTACCACAGATATATTTTAAATAAATAAATAACGCTCATAGGCACATACATTGTAATCATCCCAAGCAAGCACTATAGGCTTTATTATGGAAACCATACAACAAAGGCACAAACTTACATTATAACATCCATGACCGAACCGGGATTCGAACCCAGGACACTGGGCTGCAATCGCGGTAAATATTTGGTGATTGAACCGTTATAGGACTTCGTACGAACCATAACTTTTGACACGTTTGATATTGCGCTAATCGCGGTACAGCCGTTAGAGTCATTTTGACAAATCGCTTAGACGTTATTGGCTGTCAGTTACATAGAGTTTAGCGCGATGCGGAATTCAACACAGTTGAATAGTAATTAGATTGCAATGTGATTAGAACTGAAATTGGATAAGAATAGAACTTCGATGTTTTAACTTAGCGCAATCGGGCACCTGGTTTGGCAGTCCGGCGTGGTGGTCATTTACTCGTTAATATTATACATCAATAATGAAAGAGACTGAATTACGCGAAAAGGTGGCGTGCGAGCAAGACTATGTATCGCCGTAATCTCTCAATCATGCACGCCTGTCATGCGAATGCCGCTCGGATTACGACAGAGTCAAATTAAGCGATGGGGGCTCAATTTGTAGTCCATGCGTTAGAAACTAGTACCGTATCTTCCGCTTTTTTAATTTAATCAAAGTGTGTTCGTCTTATGACAGTATTTATTATGATTGCAAAAAAGAGTACAAAGATTTCGCTCTCTACCGCTTTCTCCTAGCTAGTCTCCTGATTTCATGAAATGTCAAGTTACAAAAATTTTACTGAAAAAAAAAGAAGAATAAAACACTTGCTTAATACCATAGAGAAACACGTATAATATCCCATACATTCCCCTCTGTCAAAGTCTCACCCCCGCGACCGACCTAGCCCCGGTGGACTACTTAATTCATGTCATAGCAACGGTCCCTCCCCCCCCCCCCTGCAAAAAATGGCAGAGAAATGTTCTATGGAGGAATAAACAATACCTAATCCTTACGTGTTTCTCTATGCTCACAGAACATTATAAGCACTTCTAACCCCTCTTATAATGTTCTGTGTCTAAGCTTAATACATACAGTTTCTTTTTTCAGTCAACAATACCAGAACCCGTCGCGATTTCCACTCACTCTTATCCCGTTTTTTTTCAGTAGGTTAAGGGAACACTCCATTTAAGCCTTAATTGTATTTCATCCCTTTGTTTGGAAGAATTTCAATAATGTCAGACAGTTTAATTAGCTTCTGTTCAAATAGAAAGTGAATTATAATTCTTGCGGGTATTATAAATATTTCGTTCTTGCCTAACTTTTGTAAATAGCAGCCCAGTCATTTTACGGTTTGAGCCGGGACTAATTAATAATTGATATATTTTTTCGGTTTGCACCATCCCACTTGCCGGGCATCATGAGGGTGGCTGGAGCAGCGGCAGACACCGCTGCTCAGAAAATGTTTTAAGATAGTCTTTATGTCGCTAAATGGTGCCAATTACAGTTTAAAAGTACAATTAATAATTACTCCCTACCCACCTTACAAAACTCTTTAAAATGACTGGGCTATAGTGCCTCATTCTGTGGTAGGTATCGCTAAAATTGTTTACTTTCTGAAATTGGGTGGCATTGGCGAGAGGTTGGTTCGGGTTTTGTGAATGATAAGTGCAGATTGTATTTCTGTTTGTTTAATCACGCACCACGCAAAAACTACAGGACCGATGGTGATAAAACTTTTTGTGTTTGAAAGCTTATGATTAGACTTAAAACTCTGGTATGTCTGGTAAACTGTAACAAAAGTGTTTTTATGCATTGAATATAATTACTAAAAAAAAACGATTATAGGTTTTAGGTGTCCCTGACTACAAACCACAATTTTTTTTTCTTTCTGCTGGGCTAGTATGCCAACCCGCGGTAGCGTGATATAGCGCTATGACGCTTCCGCTTTCTTTCTATTTGCGCGCGAAAAACGAGATTGACAGATGGATGAGATTGAAATCAAATCATATTTATTCAAAATAATATCACATAGATAGCTTTTTGACGACGACGGTTGTTTGTTTTTTTATTCGCGCCATCACGCGAAACCTACTGTAACGATTTAGATACACTTTTTGTGTTTGAAAGCTTATCATTAGATTTAAAGTATGAAACAAACTTTATGTCGCTACGATGATCGAAACCCGTGCGGACGAAGTCGCGGTTAAAATCTAGTTGTTAATTTAAAAAAAATATTGTTTTTACCCTTTGATTAAATTTAAAAAACAAGATTGTGCCCCCGTCGCCTAATTTACTTAGTCGTAATCCGAGCCGCATTGCGTGATTGAGATACTTTTTTGATTTTAGGCGGGATAAAGGTACCGTAATGCCTTCGCGTGTTTAAAACTAGTTGTGCAAATCATTCAAAAAGAAAAAAAACAAATCACATGGCATTACTTTTCACTTGTAACTAGACGAAAAGCAGGTCCATTTTTCGAGTACGTAATGCAAGAACGTAACCTATCTTCCACTATTTTAATTCAATCAAAGTTTTTACCGTAATCCTAGTAATAAAATAACGAGAAAAGTGTATTTTAGGCCCGATTCGACCAAACGCGAGTAAATTTTATTCTTAGATTAAGTTGCCGGTTACTCTACAGTCAACAGATTTTGCGCTTTACCAACCCTAATCTATGAATAAGTTGAGAGTAAATTTTAAACTGCCAATTTTGACGGTGTAATGCTTATACCGAGGTAAATGAAATGTCAATGTCACATATTTAAAAAAAAATTAATAAAAAGAAACCTTACAAATTAAAACTGTAAATGTAAACTGTAAAAATTAAAAATTCCAATTAGTACGTATACAACGACCTCTTTCTTTAGGTGGATTATACATTCGTTCCTTTAGTGTGGTAGAGCACTAATAGAGTAATTTCAGAGTAAATAACAAAAGTAAAATTGTGCCTTGTATATTTACTCTTCTAAAAATCAAAGTTTGGTCGAATCCGGCCTAGTTGGTAAGCCTTGAAGACAAACAAATAATAAGTTACGATCCAAGCGATAAAAAATGGATAGCAAAACAAGCAAACAAAAATACAAGTTACAAGATTTTTCGACTCTATAAAACTGGGTCACAGTCACGATTTAGTTCTGAAACAGCTTTCTTGTAAAGACGAAGTGATTTATGCAGGCCTATTCAAGTCCAAATAGGATGGTAAGTAGCTTTGAGGGACATTCAGAATGGCAAACTTGTGGAATATTTTTTCTTACAACTTTATAAGTGTTCCGTAAGAATGTTGGGAAAACGGAATACTTGTTTTTCTTGTTTATTTATTTTAAGGGGCCATAGGTTCAGTTGAATATTTTCTATGAGAAACACGATTGCCCAGCCCTCCGAAAAGTGCTTGCGTGTGCCGTATTTTCGACTAAAAATAATTAATAAAAGTCTTTTCATCGTTTTTTTTTAAATGATTTCACTAGATAAACTGATGGTGAATATGTGAGCAAAATACCAGTAATTATAAACGGTTGCAAGTTATTCTAGTTTGAAAAAAATTAAAATAATCTTAGACCTTTTCGAATAGAAATTCTATCATCATCATCATATCAGCCATTAAACGTCCACTGCTGGACATAAGCCACCCCCAAAATGGGGGGATTTGCCGTAATCGCCACCCTGGGCAGGGTTGGCGATCGCAGTTGGATCGAACAATGTATGTACTCAGAGGATGCTGCTGCCCATCCTTCAGTAGATCCTTTAGTCGCCTTTTACGACACCCACCGGAGGAAATGGGAAATGGGAAGGAATGGAATTGTCCGTGTGGTGTCTGGTGGCTAAGAACCTATTTCCTCCCGTGGGTGTCATAAAAGAAATTCTATCGTGTTAAGTTATTTCAATCATGTATTCAATTTATGATTTCACTAGATAAACTATCCAAAAATACTGTGTATTTTTTTCGTTTCGGCAACTTCTATAAATCTTGTCGAAAAACGAAAAAAAAGAGACCCCTTCCCAAATAATTTCGAGACTTATGGCCCCTTAAAGTCTTTACAGCATGGATTAGAATAATAAAGGATACTAGTCCTCCGTACAAGCATGGAAACACGAAAATTGGTCATGGCGGTCGGTACTGTTCAACCTTCTTTCGTACGTCGATGTTTCATATTATGATTGTCCTTCTCTGTCAGAACAAAAATTAAATAAAACTCCTTCCTTTAATTCTTTCTTGGCAGACTGCTGAAAACGGTGTCGTATTCCGTTTATTTGATCTATACGGAACCTGAAGCTTAAATTCGACTTCCACTTTGCTGAGGCGTTGAACTAGTTGATGTTTTTGCAGTAATTTGCGTTAGTAACGAGATTTCGAATTTAATTGTCTAGAAACTTTTATTTTGGCAATTATATTTAGTACGATTTTTCGGAAGCAGAGTTTGCAATCGTAGGTTTTTTGCACCTACATTGTTATACTTAATCCTAAACATAAGTAAGATTCTAGGCTTTTACGAGTAATTATTGAAACCATACCTGCAACGAACAAACCGACATTCGAAGTCAGCCGAGGACTAACCAAACATTTGACCCATGTTCTTTAGGGAAAGTTGCTGGATGCTAATGATATCAATTTCACCCTGTATAATAAACACAGGGTGAAATTGATATCATTAGCATCCTTTTATACTAAGTGTCTACCCATCAAACTGAACAACTTTTACTATGGGAGCAAACCAATCAGAGTAAAATAAAATCAGCTGTTGCATACATTGGAGTCGCGAACTCGCGCGTCGACATTGCAGTTTAGTATGGAACAGCAGATTATTTTAATTGACGCTTAGTTTAAAAGGATGCTAATGATATCAATTTCACCCTGTATATGAGTATCTGGATACACCCTTAAAATTTTATGATCTAATTAAAATAAATTCATATTAACCCGTCCCATGTCTGTGGGTCCGACGTCGGACCCAAACATTTTTATACGTAGAGAGTCTGTGGGTCCTACGTCGGACCCGTAAGCATAGTGCCGCCATTGGTTGGGCGGTTGCAGGCGCGTTTCGTTCTACCTCACGTTTTATATTTTTTATAGACTTAGTGTACTGTTGGGATGTCACTTAATTTTTTGGAGTGTGGTTTGGGAAAAACGAAACGCAATAAAAAATAAAAATGTGGTTCGCGGGCAGTGCCGACGTGCGGCAATGGCGGCCGGTTTTTGTTTTGTTATTTAGTTATTGTGGCGTAATTCTAGTGTTTAGAAACAAAGTATTGTTACTATAAAGTGATAAAATAAGAGCTTATTATATTATCGTGTAGTTAGTGTGATCTGTGAAGTGCAAACAGTGAAAAAAGTTAATGTGATTGTAAATTTCGTTCGAGGTCATGTCGGAAAAAACTCGAAATCAAAATTTGATTTGAATCAAAAAAATTGATAATTCTATTTGAATATCAGGTACGTAATTTAGCTCTCATATAACATAATATCACTGTGGCAAATATTGTGAGCTTTCCATTGATATTTTTTTTTATACCATAGGGTCAAACATAACCCCCACAAATAATTATTTTCTAAAGGTAGTCGAAAATAAAACAAATGACGTAATATTCCCAGACATTTGGGGCACTTTTTTTGCGCGGGAGGTCGACACGAAACGGGTTAAAAAAGCATTTTTAAAATCACGATTTTATTTAAATTAGACGTGGGTCTAGTTTCTGTACATCTGTATAGTGAAACGTGGGTGTTCTGAAGTTTCAGAATATCTATGACTACCCCCTCGGGGAATATAGTCGTGAGCATATGCTATGATATGCTTTTATTTAAATACTCTAAAAAGAAGAAAATAAACTTTAAATTAAATCAAACCCATACATTTATTACATAACACAATTTATATAATATAAAAACTTAAGGTGAGATTAATATAATGTGTATTTATTATTATTCTTAGACTAAGGCTATGTTATTATGGTTTCCGTGTAAATAAAGCGTTAAGGTTTTAAATTCAACCCCAAATAACTAGAAATGGGCAAGAGAATTATGATGTATGATATATGAACCTCATCATCATCATCATCTCAGCCGATGGACGTCCACTGCTGGACATAGGCCTCCCCCAAGGATCGCCATAACGACCGGTCCTGCGCTGCCCTCATCCAACGGGATCCCGCCGCCTTCACAAGGTCGTCGGTCCACCGTGTGCGGGGCCTACCCACGCTACGCTTTCCGGTACGCGGTCGCCACTCGAGAACTTTTCGGCCCCGTCGGCCATCGGTTCTGCGAGCAATATGCCCCGCCCACAGCCACTTTAATTTAGCAATTCTTTGGGCTATGTCAGTTACTCTGGTTCTTCTGCGGATCTCTTCATTTCTGATTCGATCTCGCAGGGAAACTCCGAGCATAGCCCTCTCCATTGCTCTTTGGGTGACTTTTAGCCTTTTTATGAGGCCTTGAGTGAACGACCACGTCTCTGTTCCATATGTCATCACTGGCAACACACACTGATCGAAGACTTTCGTTTTAAGACACTGCGGTATTTGGGACGTGAAGATACTACGTTGCTTCCCGAACGCTGCCCAACCGAGTTGGATTCGACGGTTGATCTCTTTCTCGAAGTTGGACCTACCTAACTGAATATATGAACCTAAACTTACCTTATCTAACGTGCAAGTGATTTTAATATTTCATCCACCTTACAAAAAAAAAACTTTTTGCATAAAAATTTTTGTCCATTACAAGGGAAACAGATGCCATAGATTAACAAATTAAAAAGTAATACCGTAAATGGTATACAGTTCTGCGAATTGAAATTTAACGCTGATCATAAATCTTACTTCTAGAGCTTTTTGGGTGTGTGAGGTAAACTTTACTTATTTGTCAAAATAATGAACTTTTCTAATTTTACTTTTAAAAGTAGAATAATAGCAACCATTATGCCTTATTAATTGATGTGAAATATGACCCATTTGGTTCCGTCTTAGAATGAACCAATGTTTCTTACCAACGATATCGTATACGAGGCGCCTAAGAGCTAAAGTTTTTTGTAAGGTGTATGCAGCATGTTTCTAGTTTCAGCTCCGTGGTCTAATGGTTAAGAGCATTGGCTCTCGACACGGAGGTCGTGGGTTCGATTCCCGCGGGGGACACCTAGTGAAATGTCACTTTGTGCGTTTTTCCCCAGTTGGTTAAGACATTGCAGGGTGAATCACCTGATTGTCTGAAAAGATAAATGATTCCGTGCTTCGGATGGCACGTTAAGCTGTTGGTCCCGGCTACTATCTCTGGTAGTCGTTACATAAAAACCACGTCAGAGGCCGTAAGGCGGTCTGAAAAAACTCTGACACCAGGGTTCTGCCCACACGATAAGAGAGAGAGAATGAGTAGCAAAACATAAAAAATTAAAATTAAAAACAAATGAGAAGTTAAAGAAAAATAACAAAAATTGTGCGTGTGTTTGTGTGTGTATGTTCGGGTGAGTGTGTTATGTGTGCGATGGAATTTATAAGGGTATGAATATCAGAGAGGGGTGCGTGAATGTGTGTCCTACCTAGACCTACGATGCGTAACAACCTCTATAGCTCTCATATTTTCAGAATTAAGTAATGTCACATCTGAACACTTTTCTGTTACTCAATACAAATGGACTAGCGGGCTAATTACAAGAAAGAGTTAAGAGGATACAATTCGGAGCGGGTTCCATACAAACGAAGTCTGTTTATATTTTCAATACTTACCAATTGCGTATCGGAATCGGAATGGATACAAGTAAGAAACAAACTGAAACGGTGAACTCAGACCATCAAACTGAACAACTTTCACTATGAAGGCTACCTCAGGAAACGCGAAAAAAATCTGCTGTCCCATACATTTAGTCGGAAAAAATCTAGAATCTAATCTCTTTGCTTGTCACAATACAAGCATATAAATTAGTTTCTAGATTGTCAGATTTTCCTTAAAATATACAGTTTCAATGCTAGGAATAATTATGATTTGTATGGAAATCTTTTGAGGCACAAAAACTATACATTTTTACGAAAATCTGACACAATACAAGTATAGAGATTAGTTTCTAGATTGTTTCTGAAAATTTTCCATTAATTTTAATTGGTAAGTATTGAAAATATAACCAGACTTCGTTTGTATGGAGCGCGCTCCGAATTATATCCTTTAAGTACGTGCGATACTGAATGAGTGCCAGTGAGAAGGAACTAAAGTACACCATCGCCTACTGTCGTCATCCACGAGGTGGGGTAAAAATGTGTTGCAGGGAGTGTCCGTACTGTATGTTGTACCATGTTTATAACATTTGCAATTTATAATATAATTACGAAGATATAAAGCTTTTAAAATTTTGTATGTAAAATTTCAAAGCTTTATATCTTGATAATTATTTTATAAATTGCAATTGTTATTTGTAACTAGAGGCAACTAGATTTTCTAAACTATTTTTCCATATATAAAATAAAATTGACCCCTCTGCAACCACCTTCAGACAATTCCCACTTCACATACGCTTGAATTTAATTTTAACGTCCTCCGCATAAAATTGCCGCGGAGCTCCCAAAACAACAGTTAAACTTTTTTAATTACCAAGCAAACATTATCTAGATCGACCCAAAAACGTTATCTCCAGTCGTTTCGGTAGAGTTGTAACAGTTACTAATTACTAATGTAAATAAAGCGCCGCCGGCTACGTAAAAAAGCCCATAAAATAATGTAAACAAATCCAGAAGTGATGTACCAGAATTCAACGATTTAAGGCTGGGCCACACAGAGGACACTGCGGTTTTGATGGAAATGAGGCTGCTGACAAGCTGGCACGAAGAGGGGCGGAAGAGGACGACATAGGCCCCGAGTCTTACTGCGGACTCTCTCGCAACCTCTAGACGTGTGCTAAAGGAATGGGCCATAAACCAAAGCCGTAAGCTCTGGTCAGATACACCAGGACTGAGACATGCGAAAGAACTTGTGACCGGCTTCTCAAACAGACATGCCTCGGATGCCATCAATTCAAACCGCGACGACTTAAGCCTTAACAGGACACTGCAAGTTAAACAAACACCTACACAGAATGGGGCTTGTAGATTCACCCAGTTGCAGATTCTGCTGTGAAGCAGAGGAAACGCCCATACTCCTCCTCTCAGTCACAGCAGGAGTCGCCATCTAGGTGGATACATAATAACACCTACTGACATTAGGGACCTCCCCTCCAAAAGCATAACACGGTTCATGAAGTCCGTGGGCCTAAGAAATGACCTTTAGGTCTAGGGTGACAGCTACAATAGATCTGTCCAGGTCGCAGTAGCTGTTTGGTCATTGACCAAGCCCTTATAACCAAAATAATAAACACACAGAGTGCAGCTGCAGAACGGGTGGAGACCACCTGCAGGCCGGCAGTAGTTGTAAACTATGGAATTATATGCGAGGTGTCACACTGAATGCAGTCCGGCGCGGCTGCGTAACAGCTGCAGAGCGGTAGCCGCAGTGTGACACCTCGCATATTATTCCATAGTTAACAACTACTGCCGGCCTGGAGCCGGTCTGCACCCGTTCTGCAGCTGCACTCTGTGTGGCCCAGCCTTAAGATTCGATTTTGGTAGAAATACGGTGTCAGAACAAAGAATAAAAAAATAGTAGTAGGGTTAAACAAAGGTTTAATGTTTCTTTATGTTCATAAGCTCGCCCTTTCTCTATTGTATATATCAATGCGTATTTGTGTATAGTTTTAAATAATTTGTCTTATCGAAAAAAAGAAACCATTAACTGCATGAAAACATCAAATTACTGGTGAACATGGTGTGTCATCTATATCGTATGAATTCCAGTTGTAATGCTGGACTTGCGGGTTGGTTAGTTTGTAATAACTACCAGTAGATTGCACTCACGTCCCCTTAAGACGCAACAGATTGAAAATTTCGTTCTCTGGGTAGTGGGCTCGGTGGCGAAATTGGATAACGCAGGTCCCCGGATTGGAAAAGTGCGGGTTCAAGTCCCGCCCGAGACAAATTTTTCAATCTTTAATTTGATTCGAAATAGCACAACATGGCTGTAACATGTTTAAAAATCAATAATATTTGAAATTGCATGAAAACATCATCAAACTACAGGGTGCCCCACAAATAGAACGTTACGTTTTACGACTATTTTGCTACCACTACGTATTTTCACTACCATTTTACGAGTTTTTACACATCAGCGTGAGTATCTATTATAGTTTCCTGTAATAAATTAGATCGACTTTGTTGTGATATATAGATTGTTGTGGATTGAAGTATTTTGTGAAATAGTGTTCAGCTAAATGTGATTGTGTTAAAGAACGCCTTTAATTCATTTTAAGGTAGGTATGCAGTAACTACATTTTTGCAATTTTCAATGAACAAAAATACTAAGCAAATGTCTGACCAAAATCTTTAGGGGTCCACAACAAAAATAAATGAATAATGACGAAAGTAACGTTCAAAATTATTATTTGGTTAATATGAAATTAATTCAGCGCTCTTTCGTGACACATCTATGATACATAATCGATTTGTTCAAGATGAATTCAGTTTAAGTTTATTGACTGTGACGTAGCGAGGCTGTGAGCTAGGAAACATCCACCAATAGCTCGCTTCCTCTACATCCCGTCATAAGGATATTGAATCTATTCTATTGGTCATTGACTTACTACTGGAGGTCGGGTCCGCGCTCAAAAATGTCAGAATCAAAAGAATAACAAAACGCACAGAGAGTAACAATTACGCGACTAATTTACGCGAGTAATTTGATCGACCGAATGCGCACACGTCTATAGCAGTGCCCCGCTGTGCAAGCAAAATGCAAAATGAAAGAAAAATTAAAAATGTTTTAGTTGGTTTATTAACACGTACGTACTTCAGTTTATGTTGAATTTCATATTAGACCCGGCGTCCATTAGTTGGTAAGTCAATGCTTTTGGTGGATTTTTCCCAGTTCTAGTGGAAAGCCAGCCGGTTACTCAAAAAAAAGAAAGAATTCGCTACAGCAAGGTAAAAAGCTGATGTTGATTTAGGGTTGCCACTTTAACAGAATTTTAATTAGAATTTTTACCAAAGTTTCCGACCGATATTAATTTGCATTTTTGGGTTCCGTTTCATAAAAGGAAAATTCTTTGTCCGGCCGTATCTTTGTCTATGCGCTTTGACTACTTATATAGGGACTAGTTACGCGTGTAATTCTACTAACAAACATTTCTGCCACTTTTAGCGGGGGCGAGGTAACATTTAATCCGCAACTTTGGATTTTATTGCCCATAACTTTAGATTCTAATTCTGATAGTTAAAAATCATGAAAAGTAGTCTCGTGTGAACCCCAAACGTTCTAAGTTCGAAATTATTGTTTCTCAATTATAGGCGGTCTCGTTTAGTGATAAGATATAAAATTGAGTGTAAATGCACATAATCAATTGATCTTATACCGTGGCAGAGGGGAAATGCTACCGCAAGGCTAGTCCTTATAATAATTAATAGTCAAAGTCTATGCGACACAGCAGATATTCTGAAGAACAACTCATCTTATTGTAATACCGTCTACGCGTATTGTGCGTCAAAGTTTTGTATAAAATTGACCCCTCTGCAACCACCTTAAGGTGGTTTCAGTCCATACAAACGTTTGACGCACAATACGCGTAGACGAAATTTTATGTATGGAAATATAGTTTAAAAAATCTAGTTGCCGCGTAACAAATAACATTTGCATTTTATAATATAATTACGAAGATATAAAGCTTTTAAAACTTTGTATGAAAAATTTCAAAGCTTTATATCTTCGTAATTGTTTTATAAATTGCAAATGTTATTTGTTACGCGGCAACTAGATTTTCTAAACTATTTTTCCATATATACAAAGTTACTTATATTAATACCGTCTACGCGTATTGTGCGTCAAAGTTTTGTATAAAATTGACCCCTCTGCAACCGCCTTAAGACCCTAAGTCCCAGTATGTAAGTAGGTATCCCTACTTTAAAATTATCTATTTACTGTGGAAAGTAAATCACTAGGTAATTTATTTTAGTGCTATTCACTAAAACGACAGACTTTAATAAAATCAGAAGCTGACTAATATTAGCAAGAAAGTTTCCACTCGGGAAAAAGTGAAAAATCATCTATGTAAAAAAAGAAATCTTCTTCGCAACAAAAGAAAAGTAGAGTAATTTCTGAGATGATTCGCATTCTTAGAAATTAAATAAAAATCGCACAACAGATAAAAACAAACCACTTTCTCAATTATCTAAATATCAATAAAAATTTAATAAGATTTAAGAAAAGAATGCAATATAATAGGATGAATACGGAACAACCCAAATAGTTTTGTAAATGATTTGAGGAAAAATTAAATTGTGTCCGACATTTACGGTGTCTTTCATTTACTTTTTATGGTGTATATTGTGTCTTGTATTTTTGTTGTCTTACAAATAAATAAATAAATATATTTACAGTTTAGAAGAAATCTGCAGAACCCCTTTGTGCACAAATTCCATTCACACTTAGTGAGTTTTTTATTACAGGGGTGTGAATTTTGAAACTCATACTTTGAACTCAGCAGTTGAAAATGTAAAAAATTACTATGGAGATAATATGCATCTTTCTGCTGCTGATTTGACTTTCAAAAATCGAAATTCTGGAGTGCGACTTTCGAAAGTCAAATCAGCAGCAGTAGAACGACAATTTTCAACTGCTGAGATCAACGTATGAGATTCAAAAATCGCACTCCAGGAAAGAATAGGACTAGTACAATTAACGATTGCTCTCTGTTCTGTAGCAATATTTTAAACAGTGATGAAGGCATACCTATAATTATTAGTATTATTAAATTATAAATAAATAAATAATAAATAACGCACACAGGCACATACATTGTAATGATCCCAAATTAAGCCCAAGGCTTTTTTTTTTTATGGAAACCATATATACAACAACGGCACACACATATAACATCCATGACCGAACCGGGATTCGAACCCAGGACCCTGGCTTGGCAGTCCGGCGTGGTAACCATTACATATGTCGTCGATTCAGTTCTTTCTCCGTGTTTTTTTAAAACATAGATGAATTTGTGGGGATTTGACACAGATGTCAACACCCACAAGTTACAGCAACGAAGCTAACAGATGGGACTACGGTCGCGCTCACAAATGTGCACGGAAGACAACTTGCGACGTCACATTGGTAACCCGTTAGCCGCTACACATAAAGTTCACAATCGTATACAAGACATAAATCGCGCAAGAGAAATAATCGCAGATTCGATATAAAGGGTGTAAATTAAATAGGACACTTACTTAAAGGGGCGCTTCAGACCACCAAACTGAACAACTTTCTCTATGGGACCAATATCGAAATCACGAAAAAAAAATCTGCTGTCCCATACATTTCAGTTGAGTTATGTTTGCAGTTTTGTATGGGACAGCGGATTTTCTTTCCCATATTGTTGTACAGTTGGTCACATAGTAATAGTTGTTCAGTTTGTTGGTCTGAAGCACCCCTATAAGTAAGTGTCCCATTTAATTTTACACCCTATATATACAAAGTCCAACTAAGAACTGTTGGACCACGGTCGGCCGGCAGGCTTCACACATAGCCTGGTGGAAGATCTTCCCTTTTCAATAGAGGAACATTCCCAGTAGCACCTATATACTCTTAATTCCTTCCGCGTTATTTTATGAACGTAACAAAGCCAGCATCGAATGCTTGTATTACTATTTTTTTTAATTATTATTTATTTAATTATTATAAAGATAATTTTGCTCGTGAGTTACATCACAATGACAATCACTCATGCTGTTGTGGAAAGAATAGCCAAGTCGGTAATGGTCGTGTTGAGGCTGACTTTCCAGAATGCGTCAGATCTTGATTTGATGTAGGCGCTTTAATGAAAGTTCTTCAGTTTAAAGCACCCTTTAAATATTAAACCCTCACAGAGCATACCTTTTTATAGCACTCTGCATAAACCTTAAATCTTATTACGAAGGCTTAAAATCACACAAGCAACACGAAATTGCACAGCGTCAAGCTTAATTAGGTCAGAAAATTTAAGCAAATGAAGTACCATAAACGAGTACCGCGCAAGTCATATTAATTTCGTCTAAATGACAAAACGTCATAAGTTATGTTTAACTTAGTTTATTTTGTCTAAACCTTTCGAGACCTCCATTCCACAGGTGTAGACCTGTAGGCCTCGCATGCCACCCTCGATAGAACGATAAAAATCGAGATGTGCCTCCATCCTTATTACATTACGTATGTCAGAGAGAGCGCGCATGACGATTTTCTCGTTTAAACGCTTTGTTGTGGGTGGCATGCTAGGCGTGCTTGTCGTTTTCTGACAAGAATCGAAGACGTACCTCTGTCTTTGTTACTTTACGTATGTGAAAGCGAGCTCGCATATGACTATTATTTATATACTGTTATTTTTTGGGTAGGTCTTCATAAAGGGGGCGGCAATATCGGTGCCCCCCGGGCGGCAGAAACCCACGCTACGCCACTGGTTTTCACCCTTAAAAGCTCGGAACCCTAAAAATGAAATGATTGCTTCCTTATGCCCAAGTTTCCTCACAATGTGTTGTGAGTGAGGTGTGTTTGAAGACATTATCTTCACCGTTTGTTGTAACATAAGTAAGTTCTTCTTCTTCTTCTATCGAGTCGATAGCGAGTCATTCTAAATTTTTCCAGCCCAGTACTTTTCCACACGGATAGCACTGCCGGCAGCGTCCATAAGCTCGTTCGCGTGCAGGTGTCAGGGCAGGAAGGGCAGGATATGAGGTGGGTGGTCTGTGGGGAAACACCGCATTCACACTGGAGGTCAGACCCGTTTATGTAACCCCACTTGAACAGGTTGTCTTTACTACGGCTGACCTCAGTTCAGAGTCTATTTAAACACCTCCAAATTGGCCTGGGCAGCTCTTGGCCTGGAGGGAGGCTCTCCATAAGAGGGACAAATGGGTCAGGGAGAATGGTGTAATAAGTAAGTTGAATGATCGGGTAAAAAGATACACATCTGGACGCCAAATTAGACCTCATTATTATCTACGGTCACGATCCATCCCATCAAGTTTAATGTGGTTTATTCCGGGTTATACAGCCGCTTCAATGGGTGCCAGAAATAAACAAGGCTGTATTATTTTACTGTAACAATCCAGCCTATTCGTTTTTATTGAGGTTTTTGATATTAGTTTCACTATTGCAGGTTCATTGAGCTTGCACATTATTAGGGTCAGTCGACCCCGGAACATGTAGTTTCATTATGTATATCGGTATATTCATTTGATTTTATGTCACTGATATTTTACTGATGTCCAATTACGTGAGGGTGTTGCTGTGTCCGTTATTTTTTAAGTTAAAAAACTTCCAACGCTAAAAAAAAACATTTAACAAGTGAAAAATAAATCAGCCACCTATTATTTTTGATGTTAGCAAATGCATGTTTAAATTTTTAGCTTTCTTTAAGATATTTCGTGATTCCATCCTGAAATTGCCGTTTTAGTAAACGTGAGCATAAAAGTAGTCGTAGTTAAGTGTCTGATCACTGATTCCTCGAAAATATGTTTATTATGTCACCGGAAGATAACAAGATCCGTAAGTTTATAAATTTCCTAGGAAATTTATAAACCTTCGTAGGTTAGGTTAGGTTAGGTTTATAAATTTCCTAGAAGATATATAAATTTGCGGGTCTTGTTATTTTCCGGTGACATATACAATCTTGGACGTTACTAAAGCTGCTCTAAGAATAAGTGAGAGTAAGTGTTTCAAATCTCTGTTCATGTAATTCAAAATAGCCTTAACATTTCGTTGCTATTTGGAATAAAGTATAGTAGGTACAACCGTCCGCCATAACAAACACGCATATTACTTTTTAACCAAATTTCATCATAACTTTCTAAATGATCATCAAAACTCGTAATTTATCTCAAAATTCCATAATTTATTTCCATTAAAATCCGTGAAATGGCCCAAAAGGGGTCTTCAATGATTCCAAGTGACAAATCACTTACCATTCATTGTCGAGTAATCGTAATAACATTTTCGGCGATTCATTGTTATAGTCGTAATGGCCGGGCTTGAATTCCTATCGTAACTTTAAAACTATTTATCTGGGTAAAATTTTCGGTAGTTTCTATCAGAGCAAACCCATAAACCCATATACAGCGCGAGCCATTAAGGTGGTTCCAGAGGAGTCAATTTTGACGCACAATACGCGTAGACGGTATTAATATAAGAAACTTTGTATATATGGAAAAATAGTTTTGAAAATCTAGATGCCGCGTCACAAATAACATATGCAATTTATAAAATAATTACGAAGATAAAGTAATTATATTATAAATTGCAAATGTTATTTGTGACGCGGCAACTAGATTTTCCATACTATTTTTCCATATGTAAAATATTACTTTTATTAATTCCATCTACGCGTATTGTGCGTCAAACTTTTGTATGGACTGAAACCACCTTAAGATGTTAAATTTAGTTTTAATGCAGCTTCCTGAAGTTTTTTATATAGTTATGCAATATCTGCTATCAATCATTTATAAGTTATCTATTTGGTTCTGATCGCACATAAATAAGTATTGCCTTATGTATTTTTAGTACGTATTTTGGAAATTGCTGTGTAAATTTACATGTAATTTTTATAATAAATAAATAATAAAAAAAAAATTTGTTCGTATTTGGATCATTTTTGATTTTATGGATTTTCATTTCAATCATCATCATCATCATCATCAGCCTGTCATCGTCAACTGCTGAACATAGGCATCCCCCAAGGTGCGTCACAAAATTCCAGCCTCGGCCTTCCTCATCCAGTCGCTCCCCGCTACCTTTTATAGGTCGTCTGTCTAACGGGCTGCATGGTGTCCCACAGTACGCCTGCTAGTTCGAGTTCTCCACTCTAGAACTCTGACTCCTCATCGGTTGTAGATCTTCGACAGATATGACCAGCCTATTGCCACTTCAGCTTGCAAAGTTAAGAAAATACACATGAGAAAATACCCTAGAGCGTTATAGTGTGGTGCGTTACAGTGGAATATGGTCCCTCATTTATGGGGGTCCGGGTTCGAACGACTCACGGAAAACATGCCATGGAGTTTTTCTAACACATATGTACATAATACGGACTGCTCTCAAATAGTGTAGGAAAATATTGAGAGAAAACCTGCATACGCTGAAGAAGAATTTTTTGATGTGTATGTGAAGTCTACCAATCCGCATTGGGCACGCGTCGTAAACTAACGTCCATACACCTTGAGGGTAGACTTGTACCCTGCAGTACGACGTATACAGGCTGATGATGATGAAATACCCTAAACAGACAGTAATAAGTAAAGCATCATACCATCGCGCTACCATAGGTACACTCAGCATCAGATAATCCTGCCCCTCTATCTTATTTTTATAAGTGCAAGTGTGCTAGATTTCTCAGACGCTGACCACGGCGACACCTCAAGCTAAGCAAAACCAAAATAAGCTTGCCGCGCGTAGGTAGAGTAATGTGTAACGTCGCCAGCTTATATTGGTTTTCCGTAGCTTGATGTGTCGCTGTGAGTACATTACTTCAAGAAGCAGCGGTAAGGGCTATCTATGGCTATTATATGTGCGCCATAGATTTATATGTTTATTGGATATAGATAGGTAAGTCGCCTAATTATTAGCGTTGTTGCTTATTAGCACCGGGGGGAGCCACATTACAAAATAAAATTAAAAATGAACGATCGGCCGACACGAGGATCGAACCATAGGTACCCGGATCGTGAGTCGGTTGTCTAGACCGCTAGACCAACAAGACAGTGATTCATATGGGCGAAATCTGGCACTACTACAGCGCAGCAGTGAGGTGTAGCGCACTGTCGCTCCGATATGAACCCTAGTTCAACACATAGTGCTTTGAAACATAACCGATAGATGGCGGAAGCTGTCTATGGAATATCAGCGTTCCACTTAGTTTGTACTAAGATAACATAGCATGATGTGCGCTCCTGAGAAGCTTGAAGTATTGACTCATATGGCAAAGGTCTTCACTAAACTTTAAGATTTACTATTTTGCTTCGTGAGCATCCAGATCTTAGGACCATCTTGTTTTTGATCTGCCCCGGCATCGACTTACATCCTCAGGCTTTTATTGTTTCGTTTATCAATTTAAAATGTTTTAAAGAATCTTGCTAGTTCGAGGTGAAATAAGACACCGTAACGAGCACAGATAGAATGAGGTAATAATGATTTGATTCAGTGAAATAAAATACTTTGAAATATCATTTTTCTTCGATTTGCAACAGGTATACAAAAAAAGATGTTAAAAATAACAAATAAGTGTTTTCTGTCCTGCACGGCTAGCATGCCACCAACTAACGACAAAGCGTTTAAACGAGAAAAACGTCGGCCTACAGAAGGCCTCGCATGCCATCCCCGAGAAAACGACAAAAATCGAGATGTGCCTCCATCTTTATTATTTTTAGTACGCCAAAAAGAGCGCGGACGACATTTTTCTCGTTTAAACGCTTTGTCGTGGGTGGCATGCTAGCCATGCAGCTGTAACAACAGTATGCAAATTAAAAACTAAAACTATTTAAAATTTTAAAACTCTTCATTATTATAAAAACTATGATGTTTCATCTGTATAAATTATTTAAAACATTTAGAATTATATTAGTTACCAGACTCATAATTTATAGTAACAATTCTTCTGGCTTAACGTTAGCCTGGGATAACATTTAGCTAACCTCAGATTGACTTTATTACCAGGAAGTTTCGTTATTCGTTATACGTTAGAAAACGTGGACCAACCATTGATAGTTCTAACAGGAAATTGCATATATCCGATACGCAATTTCCTTTCAGACAAAACACACCTGTGTGACTGTTTATTTATTTGTCCAATAGTTTTTAGGAAATCTACCAGCGGCTGCGATAGCTAGTATGAAATACAGGGTGTTAGGGTAAACAGTTGCACTACTTTAAGGGGTGATACTGAACAACTTTCCCAAAGACACCTACAGGAAATTCGAAAGAAATAATTTTGACTTTTCGTACAAAAGTTCGCTGCTGATTGCATTTAGTATGGGAAGTCTACATTTTAATTCCCTCTAAGTTTCTTAGGGAAAGTTGTTCAGTATCATGGGTACAATCACCCCTGTATATCACAACTTAACCTTATACGTCAGAGGAGGCCTGTGTTCTGCTTGGGATCCAACAGGATATACTAACTTTTTTAAAGAATTCTTAACCAACAGCAAAAGGTATAGAGAAATAGAGGCATCAACCGCAAAACAAAGATCAGGTTAATGCGGACATCTATTTTCTTCCTATTCCTATATGCATTGGAAGCCTGGACGTTGAAAGCTCGCACTAGTCAAACAAAAGGACGCATTTGAAATATGGTGCTGGCGCAGAATGCTCCAAATATCCTGGACTGAACGCCGCACAAATGAGTCCATCCTCGATGAGTTGAACATCAAGACGAGGCTCTCTACCATCTCTATGCAACGAGTCCTTAAATTCTTGGGGAATACGGTCAGGAGATCAGATAGTTTGGAAAAACTCATGATCACCAGCCGTATGGAGGGAAAGAGAGGTAGACGACGCATGCCTACAAGATTGACCGATGCAGTGAAAGGAATTACCGATACAACACTAAAGTCCAGCATACACCAGGCCCAAGATCGAGCGGCCTGGGAAGCTGTGGTGGCATAGCCGACACACGATGGTCACGTCCCTCAGCCATGAGGTTACGACAAAGAAGAACCAACAGCATGGAAAAACCGGCTGCTACCTACAGGCCGTGGTGAGATACAAGTATCGATGCTACCGAAACACTGACAATATTGCCTTATTGATAACTATCGACAGTCGATTATCGAGCGGTATCACTAGGCTAATCATTGTGGAGAAAACTTTTTGAAAATTAGCTGTCAACGATTTTTTCTCAATAACCTCTTTTTTTTCTTTATTGATTATACAGGGTGAAATTGATATCATTAGCATTCTTTTAAACTAACAGTCTACCCATCAAATTGAACAACTTTTACTATGGGAGCAAACCGATCGGAGCAAATAAAAAATCTGCTGTTCCATACTAAACTGCAATGTCGACGCGCGAGTTCACGACTGAAATGTATGCAACAGCAGATTTTTTTTTGCTCCGATTGATTTCGGACATAGTAAAAGTGGTTCATTTCGATGGGTAGACTCTTAGTTTAAAAGGATGCTAATGATTTCAATTTCACCCTATAGAAAGGTTTATTCATGATTTGAATATGTCACCCTCATCATTGAATCTAAGAGAAAAAGTAAATGAAAACATAAAAATAAACAGAAAATAAGTAATTAACAATGAAAGGAACATATCAGCTGTTCCTAATCTTAAAAACTAGTTGTACCTACTAATTTGTACAGCATCATAGCCTCGCCAGAAAGGGGAGACGACAAAAAACTGTTACAAACAAATAGATTTTGACTGTAGGGGTTCAAGATTTAACGACGTTGTACCGCGATCCGCTCACACTCCACCAGAATATGATGAACATCTTCTACCACACCACACAAATCGCAATTGGGAGATTCAGAAAACCTCTTATTTAAATAGACCAATATACTATAACTATCTAAACACATAGCCCGAGACTTAGCCTCAGTGTGCCTTTCGAAGGATAAATACCACAAAAAACATCTATTCATAAGTAGGTACTGCACCGGTCGATTCTTAACGATCGTTTCGAATACCATTTTCGTCCGACAGAAAACGTTCACTTCTTCTTCTTCCTGCCCTTATCCCATTATTTGGGGTCGGCGCAATATGCTGTCCTCCTCCATTAATCTCTTTTAGCCGTCATTTCTTCGCACACTCCCTTTTTACACATGTCATCTTTCACACAATCCATACATCTTTTCTTTGAAAAACGTTCACGTAATTGCGAAAATCAAAGTTCGTGGTAAACTCTCCGAAGCCAAACATGCGCTTCTGGCATTATTTTTAATTGGAAACACAATATTCGTAAAACTGAAATACGTCTTAAAACTTTAATCACTTTTCTTAAACAAAGGTCCGAGAAGGTTAAGAACCCCCACACCACACCCCGTAATTACTATACATTTTCCTTTTTCCCAGTCATTAAGCGAGTCAATAAGATTTCCCGGAATTAATTCTCTTTGATAGATGTGCCTTTTTATTTGGCTAATGACTTTTATTGAAAGGTTTTCATTATACTGAATAATTTGTTTTCACCGCATTTTTTTGTTTTGTCTTAAATTTCTGAATAAATGATTTTTCTATTATATAGAGTTGACTAGACCAACTCTGGCAAAAATAACTCTTGTTACTTTGTAACATTTACACACGTTAGTCGAAAAAGACATTGTGATCAACTATATCTAAAAAGCTGCAAAACTGCACTCTTTCTTAAGAGTGTTTTTGCAATGGCACCAAAAATTTTCAATAAAATACCGAAATCAGTGCGAGTCGCCGACAATATCAATTTATTCAAAAATAAATTATTTAAATTTCTTATTCACAAAACATTTTACACACTTAATGAATTTCTAGACGGTAATTATAATTAATTTACTGACATTGAATATTTCCTAAATTTGACTTGACATTTTACTATACCTAATTAATAAATCGAATTGACAATAATTAACTATTATACTTACAATGAGCATGTACTTCATAACTTTGCACGTCTATCTAAACCTTTGTTACTTCCTATAATTTTATCACCGATTATTTCTATGCCTAATGGTAGATCACAGAGAACTTTTATATTTTGTACTTACAACAACTGTTATACCTGTGTGTCACAAATAAAGATTTTGATTGATTGATTGATTGAACATAGGCACAGTATTCACAGAGTACTATACAAGATGTTACCAAAATAAAAATAAACATTTAAGGGGGTGGTTTTTTTGGCTGAACAACTTTCACTATGGGACCAATATCAAAATCACGAAAAAAATATCAGATGATCCATACAGAACTACAAATCTACACTCGAGCTAAATGTATGCGACAGCTGATTTTTTTTTCGCGATTTCGATATTGGTCCTATAGTGAAAGTTGTTCAGTTTAATGGTCTCAACGATCCCCTTAAACGTTTTAAATGTTAATTTTTACTTTTGTAACACCCTGTATAGGTGCATCACTTCCTTAGAAAACGAACTTTCTCACGCTTTAGTAACGTACTGCCCACGACACCAGCCTTTTCCTTCACTTGTGCTAGATAACTCTGTCTAGGTCTAACTCTGCCTCTCCTCCCCTCAATCTTCCCTTCCAATATAGTTTTAAAGAAATTGTCACTTCGTATCAAGTGTCCGATAATTTTTCCTCTTTATATGCCCGTTCGGGGAAATGGTCGTTCCGGTAAATGGCCGTTTGGGGAAAAGGACGAATCCGGTAAATGGACGTTCGGGGAAAAGGACGTAACCGACCTGATCCGTTTTTAGAATATTTCTCTTTTCTTTAACCATTGATAGGTCTGTTCTGTTTTAGTAGATCTTAAATTTCGAATAGGTCTTCAAATGTCTGATAATTTTCTGACACAATACAAAGTTAAAATCATGTTGAAACGATCCAGTATGCAGATGTTTGTGATACAAACACCACGCTTCCGACGTGTAGAGCAAGTTAGTTTGTTACTTTGTCGTGAACTTAACATCGTGCGGAAATCCTTACCACGAAGTTTAACAAAGGCATCTGAGAGAGCCAAGAGGGAGTACTGATTCAGTTGTTAACGCTGATTGGGTACATATCTCCTTTAGATTATTATGTTGCCTCCGAGATATCGAAACTTATCGATATCTAATAATCTACCGATTTGGGTAAGCTTATTTTCCCCAATTCGTTTCGTAGCGACTAATGAATGTACTATCCAAGGCCGAGGATAGAATTTTGTGGCGCGCCTTGGAAGAGGCATTTATGTTCAGCAGTGGACGATGATAGGCTGATGATGGGTACATTACCAATCGTATACAAAGCGATAACTCGGTATTTTCCACGCCTATGTTGAGATAAAATTTGACTAAACTCGTCATATTTACTCATTAGGTCTTGAAGTTCACATGGGAACTTTCAGAATTTTAATTACACTAAAATTATATTTAATACGGGGTGACACTCATCCCTTGGCAACAGGGCAGGTGCCTGGTGTGGGACGCGACCTGCGTAGTCACACTAGCCCCATCTCATATCCGAGCTACATGCGCGCGTGCGGGTGCTGTGGCTATGGGGGCTGAGAATGCCAAGGTGCGGAAGTATAAAGGAATCTCAGGATGCTTCATGTTTACACCGGTTGGCTTCGAAACGTTGGGTCCTTGGGGCCCAGAAGCAAAATTTTAATTAAATGTAATTAAAGACTTGTCGCTGCGTCTCCGCGAGACAACCGGTGACCGTAGAGCTGGCAGCTTCCTTGGTCAACGACTCAGCTTGACCATTCAAAGGGTGAAGGCTGCCAGCATGCTTTGCACCATGTCTCGCGGGGATGTACCCGACGACCATTTTTATCCTTAACACGTTCCGGGGCAGTGAACGAGACACAATAGAACTTTTATTGTTATCACGGCTATAGGCGGCCACTGTCCCGGAACGTGTTAAGATCTCATTTTTATACCTTTTTGTTGTTTTAATTTTTACATTTTTTCACTTCTATTATACCAAATTAACTTTATTACTGTACCTACAGATTTCTTTAAAATAAATTAAAAATTATTTAATAATAATAAATTGTGTCCTGCAAAGTCCTTTAAAGTTAGCGTTCAAACTGGAATACCTTCCTCTCATAAAAACTGAAAACATATTTTAAAGAGGTAGGATAAAAAATATATAAGCAGTTATTTTTCTAGATACAGTAATAATATCTGACATCTTAGGAAGTGGCATAGACTTATCCGGGTCAAATGACCTTTGGACGTGCCTGAATAGATGGACGGATGAGACAAAAATAAGGGAAAGCTTAACAGGCATTTTGCGCGAAACGAAGCATGAATAATAAAAAAAGGTGAAAGGTGAAAGAGCATGATTACTCTCATCAAACTAAGCACTAGGTATGACCTTCTATTCTAGGGTTCCATCCCTAAATCCTTAAATCAGCTTCGCACTCTGGTTGGTCGTTGCAGACAAAGTTTATGCAATTGAGGGTACCTTAATGCATTGCAATTGCGGCGAATCTATCCAGACGATGGCAGCCATCGTCTGGATAGACTGCCAGTTGCGCCCGAACACCTGCACGAGGTAGGACCTCAATGAAGCTACACTGTATGCTGTCAGGCTCGCCGAATATCTGGTCAATAAAATATAGAAAAAAAACTTGTTTTTAATAAATTGAGTGCGGTGTCGTTGGACCATAAAAACAAAATAATGCTTGTGTCTTGAGATATCGGGGCTAAAAGATCCTCCCTTCCCCCTCCCCTTCCCTCCCCTACCCCATCCAAAATTATAACGGATGCTGTAGCGCAACCAGTTGCGGGAAAAACCAATAACATAGATTGATTACAATTTCTCTTAGGTCAAACTTCTTCTTATTCTACTTATACAATGGCTACGGGCTAAAAACTCTGACACCATGGCTCTGATACACGATAAGAAGAATGGCTACGGAACCATGAGCGAGTCCAACACGCTCTTAGCCGGATTTTATCAGATTAAAGCCCATCACATTTTCACATCACTGTAACTCCTGTATAACAAATAAACTAATTCCAAGGTTAACAAAAATTTACCATCAGGTTTTTTAGAACGAGATAAATTTTAAATGGCTATATTTTAAATTCGGGGCTGTTGCTAAGAACACTTGAAAGCAACAAATAAATGAATATGAATATTCTTTTTTTATTTAAGTACATTTCTAGGCTCATATTGGCTATACAATACCGAAAAAAAAACAATTATTAATTATTCCCGGCTCAAACCGTAAAATGACTGGGCTATTACCTTTATTGGATCAGCGTCATCACTCATCAGCGTTCTAATCTTTATACTTTAGAAGAAGCCTTTACCCTGTGTGTATCCTTACTATAACTTCCTTCCTGTCTAAAACTTTTGTCCAAATTCAGATTTTTTTTTTTATGCTTCTTGTTTTACTTATGAATTCCAACTTTCAGCTTCCTAATGACTCAATTTTAGAAAAGAATCTCCTGCGAGAAGTTCCGTTTATTCCAAATTGTAAAAGTTGTTCAGTTCGATGGTCTGAAGATCGCTCCATACCTATGCGTAATAGATACTTTTTCTTATATTGTGCCTATGCATTGTGTTTTATTATTGAGTGAGCTTATTGCAAGTAAAAAGGTCATGGTATGGAATACTGCGACCATTCCTGGTCTATTGTATTCGCTCAAAGCTCACCCATATTTTAGAAAATACAATAAGTTCGGATGTATTGTATATACATCTGAACTTATGGTTTCTTCGCGATGTTTTCTTTCACCACCGAGCTAGTAATGGAAAACATAGTAAATGACAAATACAACCGTACATAAATTCCGTAGACCTTAGTGGTACAGGCCAGGAATCGAACCACCGCGTCGTGATTGAGCTCTCTTCCATATGATCACCATCCTTTGTGTGTAACACATTTTTGTCTATTTTTATAGGACAAAGTAACATACAAATCATTTATTATTTACAACCAAAGAAAGTAGTTCAGAAATTTAGTTAATGTTTTTGCCTATCTTCACTTTTAAAGCGCTAGCGTAGGCAATTAAAACAACGAAATTCCCGAGGGAATAAATTTTAATTCTGTGTTACCACAGAAAAGATAAATTATTTCCATTTTAAAAAGTTTTATTTTTCCCAACGAGAATGTAGAAATATTTTTGTTTTACTCCGGGTAATTAAGTGTTTTTGGTGATAATTTCTAGTCATTTTGCACGTTGGTTTTTAATTCGAGCTCCGTGTATTATTAGCTTTTAAATGTTTCATGTTTTATTGTAATTAAAATTAGGTTTTTAGTAATGAAAGAAATTTAACAATATTTAAGAGTCACACGCCTTTTCAAATTTCACACATAATTATTAAGTTCATCAACAAAAATTGTTATAATTTAAGAAAGCCAAATTGTTTTGACGCTAATACTATTCTCATTACTCATCCTGTATGATATTCTTTTTGAGAAAAAAATTTTTATTCACTACTTAAAATGAATTTTATTAAACAAAATACATCACTCATATTCACAACAGGCTTCGTCATAGGTATATACATCACTCACATCCACAACAGGCTTCGTCAAAGAAAGTACATCACTCAGATCCACAACTCGTTTCGTCAATAAATACATCCTGAATATCTGCAACAAGCTTCGTCAGGGGGGACCTACAACCTATAAACCTCCTCCAAAGCCTCTCCCTGGGGGACGGTTCCAAGAACGCTGGCAGCATTCCCCCTCTGTATCGCCAAGCTTATGCGCTGACGAAGGTAACTGCTTGCCCTCTTATCACCAGTGGTCTCTATAAGGCGTGCTGAAATCTCTTTTATAAGCTGTTTTGCATCGGGTCCCCACGGTCCCAGGGTCTCCACTCCCAAGGGAACAAACATATACCCCTCTCCAATATCAACATATTTCCGGCGCTTCGATGATTCTGCCGATGCCGCAGCAGCACCCGCGCCCAACGATGTCCGACCAATATGTGACGCCGCCAATGTGTCCACACAAGTCGCGTCCCAAACCAAAGACCTTCCCAACTTCCAAGGCCCTACAGTCATGCCATCAGGACGCTTCCCATCGGTACGTATAATGCCTGAAGGCTCACGTACCGCAGGCACATTGGAAGTTGTTGTTCTACTTAAAATTAAAAAAAGCATGTAGAAAATTGGAAAACAGTATGTTTTTTTGTTTCTCCAAAAAATCTCTAGCAATTTTTTTAGTTTAAAATCTAGTTATTTGTTTTTTATTTATTAGACAGCTGAAAACAAGTAAAAATTCTCAAAATTTTTAAGAAAATATCTGAGTAAATAATTGTGGGAATACACTTTTCCTTTTTGTAAAGTTAAAAAAAATGATGCACTGCTGGAATAACCCAACTTCCTTTACAGGCCTTTGCCCTTAAATAGAATCTTACTTTTCATCGTGAAAAAGTTAAAAACTAAGCAATAAGAAACTTTCACTCACCTTCAAAATAAAACTTGAAAAACAAAACACAGTCACTCCTCCAAAACTATCTTTTGTCACTCCAAAATTACTTTAAATCACTATTAAAATATCACTTAATTTTAACTTAACAACACTTTATACTACTAAGTATATTTACGTATCGATGTAATTTCAGACACCCGAAACGACCGACCCCTCTCGCGGCTGAAATGGTACTGAAATTCAGAAGCTTTCAGACTTGAAAAGGTATGTTGATATGAAGATTTTCGTGATGTTTTTGAAATAAGATCTTAATTAGATGTTGATGTAAATAAATATATGTATTATATTGTTACAGAAAATTCCTAATATTATGTTCTTACTTCTTTCAAATACTGAAAACTACCGGGGGGGTGTTAGTGAGATATTATCGCCTACCGTGACGATATAATTATGTAGCGTATCAAAATCGCGAAAAAAATCGGCTGTTCCATAAAAAACGTAATTGTCTATACTCTTTCCCAAATATGTAAACAGTACATTTTTATCGTGATTTCGATTTTGGACCCTAAAGGAAATTTGTTTAGTGTGATAGTTTGATTATCCCCCTCAGCATTAAAAAAAATCGTCAGCATTCCCTCCAACTGCGCCTGCTCTATACCAGACCTTTTCATATTGGATTCAGGCTGTAAATGATGATGATAATTGTATATTTAGAATATTAACTCTAACTTTATCTCAGGGAAAATGCTTTTTCCTGCGTAACAAATAGTTATCGAGAGGGAAACTTTTTTTATTTATTTATAATTAATGGACTCTTGCTTGTGCGTTAGCACTGCATTTCCGCCAGTGTCAAGTAGTTTATGGGAGTATCTATCCCAATCTCAGGGATTGTTTTTGATCAAGAACAAGAAGAGATTGAGGATTGCAGAGTCCCGTGGCAGGCAAAAACGCGACGCGCGAATACCACGCAAGACAAGTGCTCGCGTCGTCGTCGGAACCTGCAACGTGACTCGAGAGAAAACTTATTCGTCATTCTTGTTACAGCGAGATTAATGGAAATTAGATCCTGAGCAAAATTAATGATCGAATCCAAATTAGGAATTCTACTTCAAGTAGACCTTGAATCTGACCTTGTACACAAGATTTTAGTTTGAAATTGTATTTTAAGTCGTATTATTTTTCTGTTTTATTAAGAACTTTTGTTTTACCATCTAGTCTTCGGTATCGCGTTGCGGAGAGGCGTGAATCAGGAGATTTCAGGTTCGAATCCGGAAAAATGACTGTTTTTAAACAGTGGAGTGAAAGAAAAAACCGTTAAATAGAATAGAGTATAATTAAACCACTAGTTGCTTCGTAAGTTAAAAGTAAAAAATAGTTCGGGCACCTATTGTTATGTACACACGGCGACACATCAAGCTATACCGACGACCCGATTGGTGTAATGGTTACCACGCCGGACTGCCAATCCAGGGTCCTGGGTTCAAATCCCGGTTCGGTCATGGATGTTTATATGTTTGTGCCGTTGTTGTATGGTTTCCATAATAAACAGCCTATAGTGCTTGCTTGGGATCATTACAATGTATGTGCCTGTGAGCGCAGTGAGCGTTATAATTTATACAAAACCGAAACAAGCTGGCCGCGCGTAGGACGAGTAATGTTAACGTCACGCGACCAGCTTATATTTGTTTTGTATTGCTTGATGTGTGGCCGTGTGTCCTTATTCAAATGTATGTTTAACTTTTTAGATATTTTAGGATGAAAATGATTGTTATTTTATTCGGAAGTTAATCACGTTAAAATTGTATTGGGGCTGGTTATTCGACTAATGTTTTTAACCACCGACGCGCAAAAAGAGAGGGTATTAGTTCGATGCCTATGTCTATGTGTCAGTCTGTCTGTCTTTGTTATATACTAACAATCTATGGACTGTGTCTGAAATAAAATTATTTGGATTTTTTGATTTTGTAGTTCAATCAAAGTATTTTCCTCTTACGGGATTCGAACCAGTAACCCTTGGCTCAGCAGGTTTACCACCGTGCCGACTGAGCTGTCGAGCCGTCACGTCAAAAAGGGTAAATAACTTTGCCATAAAAAACCGACGACTTAAGAAAACCTTATAAAATAATAAATAATGCCTTAGATACTTGCATTAAATCGAATTTATCTTTATTGAAAATGTGTAAGCATTTCATTTTTGGTCATTTTTGCTTCGTATTTTTTAATCTTTTTGAGTAGCAGCTGCAGTAAGGTACTTACAATGAAATTTAAATAAAACCCACACGAATGTTATTGGCCGATCATTGTACATTCACCTCAAGATATTGATTCTATACATGTTATATCTATATTATTTTATACAGAATTGAAAACTGAAATTGAAAGTAAGGAACGGCAGATTTCTCTTTTGTAGTTGTTCAATTCGATGTCTAGAGTAGAAATAAATAATGATAATTAAAAACTTCCCAAATGTCTTTGTGAAGAGAAAATGAATAGGTACACAAGACTTTTATTGTACTTAGATTACACATCGAGGGCAGGAAAGTAAGAAAGGTCTCAGATCAATTAAATTTAATTTCGCATGTGGCCGAGGCGAAGCTGAGGTCAAGAAACATGCGATCTGAGGCCTTCGCATTTACTGCCCGAGGTTAGTATACTATTTTTCTCCTCGACAGAGGCGGAAAGCGGCAACTTCGTTTAGCGCAGCGGGACGAAAGTTGACGCTTTCCGCCCCAAGCGGAGGGGTGGGATTTCACCATGACTAAAAATGTATTGTCATAAAAATTTTAATCTTGTCGTGGTCGCTTCTACGGGTGTAAAAAACAACCTAGCAATACTGGGGTGGTTTAGACCATCAAACTAAACAACTTTCACTATGGAGACAAAATTTCACAAAAAAAACAGCAGTTCCTGTCCCATACAATTGAGTCGAGTCGGTACTGCAGATTTTTATGAAACAGCTGGTTTTTTGGGGATTTCGAAATTGTTTTCGTAGTATAAGTTGTTAAATTTGATGATCTGAATATATTAATTACTATTATGTAGATGACACGATTGTATCAAGACCTCCGCTTCCAAGTACCTAGTAGACAAAGTTGTATTACGTTATGCAACACAACCTGCCCACCAAATAATTCGGACTCGGTGTCGGACGCTCGGCGGAGTAACAACTCTGTTTCGAACGTTCGTCGGTCTAACTCCTGAGGATGCTCCTTGGTGGAGCGAAACACGTGTAGAGTAGAAATTATTTGGTGGGCAGGTTGTGTTGCATAACGTAATACAACTTTGTCTACTAGGTACTTGGAAGCGGAGGTCTTGATACAATCGTGTCATCTACATATTAGTCATGGATTTCCGCAAAGTAACGCCTGATTCAATTAATTAATTACTATGGTATTTTATTACACGTTGTATATTTCCAAAGACCAAGACCTGTCACGACTACAGATGTCACCTTTTAATAGTGCATTTTACGGTAAAAAAACTGTTATGTGATGACTATAAAAGTTTTTAACAACATACCGACTAGTTTAAGGGAATTACCCGTAAAATATTTCAAATCTAGATTGTGCAAGTGGTTGTTTGACAAATGTTTTTTATGACCTTAAGGGCCTGTGTCGAAAAATAATTGAAGCGAAATGGGCGTGTGATAGCTTATATTACTGCCTGATGCGAGAGAAAGAGACGGGGCGACGCGCGCGCCTGAAACGACGCAAGCGTAAAACAAACTTTATTTAATTGTGATTGTACTATTTTTGTCAATTCTGCTCTAATCAAAATTTGTAAAATATCAATCTCTTTTTTTAAATCAAGTCTCGTGTTTCTATTATTCACCGTTTAGCAGTTCCAAGCGTTTATCGATAAGCTACATTGGCTTGTTTTTCTATCGAGAAAATGTGTCTTAATCGTGTTTTGACTCTAATCAAAACTTAAAACGATTAGCGAATATGTGTAAATTGAATTCAATTTACACATCTAATCGCTAATCATACTCCTACTGTTAGTACTTCATGATATAATTATGACGCTTTACAATGGTGACATTTTAACCTAACATTAAATTTAATTTCATTTTGAAATTATTTTTAAATTTTATTGTTTTATTTGAGACTGATTTTGTACTAATTTTTTTAATTAGCTATTTAATACTTATTATAATAACAAAATAATTATGTACCTAAATACCTAATAATTTATTTATTTAAAGGAATAAAATAGTAAAAGCACAAATAAAACTTACCCTAAACTTAAACCTTTCTAAACATTCTAAACTACAAATTTAACTAATCCTACTTAGTCGAAAAGCCCGCCCCAGGTCATACCTGGCCCGAAGGTGCCCATAATGGTGGCCGCATTTCCGCGTTGAATCGCTAATGATATGCGTTGGGCTAGGTATGACCCGGCACGAGGACCGTTACCCGCATCCCGTAAACGTTTGCCCAGGTCCCTCATAAAAGTTTTTGCTTCATGACCCCACGGGCCCGCCGTCTCCACAGCGAAGGGCACGAATAAGTAGCTCTGCTCCAAAGTTGTGTAACATTGGTGTTTACGTACTGCTACTGCCCTTTCCGCTGCCGACCCTGCTACTCGAATGGAACCTCTCAAGTAAGATGCAGCGTACGTACCTACATACGCACGTTGCATCCCATAAATTGTTTTTATGCTATCTTGTATGGAATTGCTACATCTTGTTTAGTATCTATCTATACTATTATAAAACTGTAACAGGAAGTTTGTCTGTACATTGAAGATATTAACAAAAAAAAAGTTACGATATTTAGGTGTCCCTGATTCCATTTCACCAATTTTTTGATTTTTTGTCTGTCTGTTTGTTTGTGTGTTTGTTTGTTTGAACGAGTATCACGCAAAAACTACTGAACCGATTTTGATGAAACTTTTTTTGTTTGATAGCTTATGATCTGACTTAAAATCTGGTATATAATTTGTGCGGACGAAGTCGCGGGTTAACGCTCGTATTATTATAATTTCCTTCAATAGCCATACTATAGACTAAATTTTTAGTTATGTATACCGAATTTGCATGCCATGCTCATGTCGAAACATGCTGTACTAAATTAGAACTGTCCACCTGTATTATTTTACCGTGTTTCCGCAAATAAATGATTTCTATTTCTATTTCAAAAATCATTAGTATTTGAGGTTTTAAGAATACGTGAGGTACCTTATAGAAATGTTTGTCTGTCTGTTTGTATGACAATGCCTGTTTTTGATTTTCGAAGCGTTTTTTTTTTCATATTTTGTTACTACTACTTACTTGTACACAATAATATTGTATACAGGGGAGTGACCGTACTGGTAGTACTAGATACTTTTTCTTATACTGTGGTTAGGGTGTGGTCATTACTCCGTAATTCACGTTTGACAGCAGCAATAAGTACCTAGGGTGCCGAGTATCAGTTACGATAGGCTGTCACTCATTGACATAAGACCCGTTTTAATTCGTCGTTGGCCGCAGTGACTTGTCGTTAGACTCGGTTGGCTATAAAAGCGCGCGAAATTGAAACCGTGCCATATGAATGGTTAATATCTCGGCAACCAGAAAACAAAGCTTCATACAAGCAAGCGGGACGCCCCGCCCGCCCGCCGCGCCTGCTGGAGTAAATCTCCCCGTCGTTGCTAAACCCGTACCCGCTGAATACGCCATTTTAAGATTTATAAAAAAAATCAAAATAAAGAAGATAGGGGGTCAGGCCAAAAGAGATTAGACTCAATATATTTGTATTTGTAAGACAGGCATCGCCAGCGTCGAAGAGCTGTTCCGTGTGGCGAAGGATATGAGAGATGACAGCCAACCTCCAGTAATGGCTCATCTCCCTTATCCCCTAAAAGCCTCACGTATTTAATGAACGTCCCCCCGGGGTTTTTCTCACATATCCGCTAGAGAGGAAGAGAGCCATGCTCCCTTTACCCAGATATCACTTAAATAACCTTCCCTAGTCGAGCACATTAATTCTATAGAAATCATGAACTAAATAACAAATTAACTTATTTAAAATTGTCTAAAATTACCCTTCAATCTAACGCCTGTGGCGGCGAAAACAATTAAGTAAACTAACTTATAATTAATTTCAAACATGGTAATTTGTTTATTTCTATATTAAACAACCCACTAAGTTTCTATAATGTAAAATATAGAGAGAACGGAAGGACCAGGCATTTAACCCGAACTTAAAATTTTTGATATATCGCGACCGTTTCGGTCCGAACTTCATTGTAATAGAGTTGACATTGGAACGAAAATGTTCACGCTATTGCGAAGTTCGAAGAGGCCCTGGGCCCTGTTTAATAAACGCGACAAGTAATATTTGACAATGATAATTCAGAGTACATTGCTGGTTACTAATGACGCTTAACTTGCATTGCTTCATGTGTCCTAGCATTCTCAGCAATGTACTCTAAATTTTGTCACTGTCAATTTTCGCGTTTATTAAGAAGGGCCCAGGATGGCTGTTCGGAATAAAATTCCTCAAAGGTTTTATAGTCAAGGTTGTGCCAATATTTTTTATTATTGGCCATGGACTTGCATTTTGCTTCATCTATACTATTATAAAGCTGTAGCAGAAAGTTTGTCTGTACATTGAAGATATTAACAAAAAAAAAGTTACGATATGGTTTTTAGGTGTCCCTGATTCCATTTCACCAATTTTTGGATTTTCTGTCTGTCTGTTTGTTTGTGTGTTTGAACGAGTATCACGCAAAAACTACTGAACCGATTTTGATGAAACTTTTTTTGTTTGATAGCTTATGATCTGACTTAAAATCTGGTATATAATTTGTCGCGGGTTAACGCTCGTCTTATATAAGGTCTAACAAAATTAGGTGAAACTATTTTAAGGGGATGATCAGACCATCAAATTGAATAACTTTCTCTATGGGACCAATATTGAAATCGCGAAAAAAAAATCAGCTGTTCCATACAAACCTACACGACCTAAATGTATGGGACAGCTGATTTTATTTTCACGATTTCGATATTGGTCCCATAGAGAAAGTTGCTCAGTTTGATGGTCTGATCATCCTCTTAAAATAGTTTCAGCTAATTTTGTTAGACCTTATAATTAAAGGGTCCTTCTTAATATGCTGGCACTTTTTTAAGGGGATGATCAGACCGTCAAATTGAACCACTTTTTATATGGCACCAACATCGAAATAGCGAAGAAAAATCTGCTCTTCCATACAAAACTGCAAACCTAATCGAGCCAAATGTATGGGACAGCCAATTTGTTTTTAGATAAAGTTGTTCAGTTATAGTCTAATCATCCCCTTAAAAAAGCTTCAGCATATTAAGAAGGACCCTGTATATCGTCTTCTTTGAATATTAATTATAAGGACTAGCCTTGCGGTAGCATTTCCCCTCTGCCACGGTATACGATCAATTAATCATGTGCATTTACATCCAATTTTATACCTTATCACTAAACGAGAGAGCTTTTAATTGCGGAACAATAATTTTGAACTTAGAACGTTTGGGGTTCACACGAGACTACTTTTCATGATTTTTAACGTTCAAAATTAGAATCTTAAGTTATGGAAATAAAATCCAAAGTTGCGGATTTCATGTTACCTCGCCCCCCGCAAAAAGTGGAAGAAATGTTTGTTAGTAGAATTACACGCCTAACTAGTTCCTATACAGGGTGTAAGTGACAGCCAAGCAAATACTGAAACGGCGAACTCAGACCATCAAACTGAACAACTTTTACTATGGAGCCTACCTCAGGAAACGCGAAAAAAAATCAGCTGTCCCATACATTTTAGTCGGGTAGGTACAGCAGTTTTGTATGGGACAGCTGATTTTTTTTCGCTTTTCCTGAGATAGGCTCCATAGTGAAAGTTGTTCAGTTTGATGGTCTGAGTTCACCGTTTCAGTATTTGCTAGGCTGTCACTTACACCCTGTATAAGTAATCAAAGATGGTCTTGAATGAAAACCTGAAAATCAATTAAACCAATTATAAATTATTATATATAAGGTCTAACAAAATTAGGTGAAACTATTTTAAGGGGATGATCAGACCATCAAACTGAACAAGTTTCTCTATGGGACCAATATCGAAATCGAAGAAAAAAATCTGCTGTCCCAAACATTTAGGTCGAGTAGGTTTGTATGGAACAGCAGATTTTTTTTCGCGATTTCGATATTGGTCCCATAGAGAAAGTTGTTCAGTTTGATGGTCTGATCATCCCCTTAAAATAGTTTCACCTAATTTTGTTAGACCTTATATATAATTAAAAAGAATTATAAAAAAAAACGAAATTATAGATATTATAACAATAAAAACATTTAAATTATAGATATTATTTTTTATAAGGAAAAAAATACATAACACTGATAGCAAAAATAAGACAAGATGAGATTAAAAGATTTTGTTTCAATTAATGAATTATATTTAGTGTACAAAAACATTTTTATAATATTTATTTAAAAAAAACCGGCCAAGTGCGAGTCGGACTCGCGCACCGAGGATCCCTTACTACCATAGTCATCATCATCATCATCTCAGGCGATGCACGTCCACTGCTGGACATAGGCCTCCCCCAAGGATCGCCATAACGATCGGTCCTGCGCTGCCCTCATCCAACGGGTTCCCGCCGCCTTCACCAGGTCGTCGGTCAACCGTGTGAGGGGCCTACCCGCGCTGCGCTTTCCGGTACGCGGTCGCCACTCGAGAACTTTTCGGCCCCATCGGCCATCGGTTCTACGAGCAATGTGCCCCGCCCACTGCCACTTCAGTTTAGCAATTCTTTGGGCTATGTCATTACATGGCTATTCTGCGGATCTCTTCATTTCTGATTCGATCTCGCAGGGAAACTCTGAGCATTACTGACAATTTATATTCCTAGGAACTAAGCTAGTCAAACAATTAAAATCAAATAAACACTTTTCTTGCCTTTTGTTCGGCGAACTTATTTATTAAATTATTTATAGACGACGAGGATTTTAGTTTTTCTAAATGTACTATCGTACTCAAGGCCTCATAAAAAGTCATTCCCTCATAAGAAACATTCAACGACAATAATATTTGACTTGAGAAGTAGCCCTTCTGCTCTGGTACCCTTGATATTTTCCGATGTTGTTTTATCTATCTAAATAATTTTACACCAAATATAATATCCTTTCAGTTCAGATGTTTTTCAGGCGGTAGAGAAACATTATAATTGGCAGAATTTCACGGTTAGTCTTAAGTACAGAGAGAAAGAAATAAAGAAAAATTATTTATTTGGATCTTCGACACACATATTATTATACTGTATTCTTTTGCTGGGGGTTGCAGTTTGGGGGGGGGGGGTGAAATTAAGAAAAGTACAAAATTAGAGATAAAAGTTTGACGCACAATACGCGTAGACGGAATTAATAAAAGTAATATCCATTGCCATCCAACGAGGTAACGCAGCCAGCGTCCTGGGCACCCTCCCGCAGGACGGTGGCCTCGAGCACGTCTTCTGTTTAGTGTAAGTCGAACAGAAGTCGTGCTCGATATAGTGGCTCATTTTTTCTTCGCCTACTTTATTTGTTTTTATTTTAATTTTTAATTATAGCCATATTTAGCCTTAAGTTGTACATAATGTTTTAATTGTAAATACCTATACCGTTAATAAATACACAGTTCAGAGACGTGTGGCGGTGGCATATAGTCAAAGTAACACCAATATAAACCTTATAGTTCGTAGCATAGCGTCGTTTTTGTCGTAAAGGAAAATCGCACCCGCGTCACCAGGCGACGTTGCCAGAAGGCGCGGGCGTAATTCTCCAAACGATGCTATATGCTACATAATATTAAGGTTTATATTGTCTTACTTTGACTATCCGCCACCGCCACACGTCTCTTCTGTATAAACCGTGTCTTACATAGACGTACGGACGGACAGACACCGAGGTGATTCCATAAGTGTTCCGTTTTGCCAATTTTGGTAGGGAAAACTAAAAAGAGAAATCGGTGTCTACACACTTTGGCATGCTATGTTATCTTAGTGCAAACTAAGTGGAACACTGATTTTTCCATAGACACCTTCCGCCATCTGTCGGTTACGGTCGAAGCACTATGTGTTGAACTAGGGTTCATATCAGAGCGACAGCGCGTTACACCACACCGCTGCGCTGTAGTAGTGAGAGATTTCGCCCATATTAATAACTGACTTATTGGTCTAGCGGTCTAGACAACCGGCTCACGATCCGGGTAGCTATGGTTCGATCCTGGTGTCGGTCGATAGTTTTTTTTAATTTTATTTCATAATGTGGCTCCCCTGGTGCTAATAAGCGAACACGATTATAATTAGGACGTCCTAAAATTCAAGGCGACTTACCTGTCTATAAACAATATACATATTAATCTATGGACTTTAGTATTCTGTGACCTTTATATCGAAAGGATCAAATTTGTTTGCACGTAAGCAATAAAGTTATTTTCTTAATGGGATGTAGGCGTGAAAATACTTACGCCTACGTTCCATACACTGTGAAGTAAGTACTACAGATTTACGTGAATTAATTTAAAAGCAAACAGAAAATTTTGATACCTACATTTTCGAAATAGCCCAGTCATTTTAAGGAGTTTTGTCAAGCGGGGTAGTAATTACTAATTGGACTTTTAAACTGTAACCCGAACCATTAAGTGACAAAAGATCATTTTGATTTTGTTGCGTAGCGAATTTTTTTAAATATGCTCTAAGATAGTCCGAGCATATTTAAAAAAATTCGCTACGCAACAAAATCAAAATGATCTTAAATTATTTCTTATAATACCAATGCACTCATTTGACTTAGATTTAACAATATAAATTATTTTTGAGCAATGAAATAGGCGTTGAAATTTAAAAAATGAGGTATTTATTAGAAAATACGAATGCATTTTTTAAAACCTTCTAAGTAGACAAAAATATTCACACCATGTTTGAGGTATGTATAATGGTAAAGCCTTAAATATGTGCAAAAAAAATTTACCATCAGGTTTTTTAGTACGAGATAATAGCTAAATTTTAAAATTGGAACTGTTGCTGTGCTGTTACATTTTCGAAATAGCTCAGTCATTTTACAGAGTTTTGTCAAGCGGGGGAGTAATTACTAATTTGACTTTTAGACTGTAACCGGAACCATTAAGTGACAAAAGGACTATCTTACAGCATATTTAAAAAAATTCGCTACGCAACAAAATCAAAATTATGTGTCCCAGAAGGATTTTAAATTATTGCTTATAATACCAATGAACTCATTTGACTTAGATTTAACAATATAAATTATTTTTGAGCAATGAAATAGGTGATGAAATTTAAAAAATGAGGTATTTATTAGAAAATACGAATGCATTTTTTAAAACCTTCTAAGTAGACAAAAATATTCACACCATGTTTGTAGTATGTATAATGGTAAAGCCTTAAATATGTGCAAAAAAAAATTTACCATCAGGTTTTTTAGTACGAGATAATAGCTAAATTTTAAAATTGGAACTGTTGCTGAGGTGATTTTTTTGAAAATTTTGGTAAGTACATTTCAAGGCTCAAATTGGCTCTTCATTATTATATCGAAAAGAAATGTCAATTACTAATTAGTCCCGGCTCAAACCGTGAAATGTCTGGGCTAAAAATAAATAAAAATAGTTTATCTTGAACTCAAAAGTGTGATCACATAAATTCTTTTAAGTTGCTGGTCGCTAACTAAAAAGATAAATACTGACAAAACACAACTATGATGTATGTATGTATAGATGCCCCCAATTTCCCAGACTTGAATAGTAGTTAGAACCATTGATTATATTAAAATAGCAAGATAGGTGACCAGCCTATAGCGCATGGACCTCATAAAATGAGCCCCCGTCGCCTAATTTACTTAGTAGAAATCAGAGCGACATGCTTGATTGAGATACTATTTGACTTTAGGCGGGATAAAAGTACCACAATGCCTTTGTGTGCCTGAAACTCGTTTGTTTCGTTCATTTAAGGTCGTTTCAGCCGATACAAAAGTTTGATGCACAATAAGCGTAGACGGAATTAATAAAAGTAATATTTTATATATAAAAAATAGTTTAGAAATTCTAGTTACCGCGTCACAAATAACATTTGCAATTTATAATATAATTACGAAGATATAAAGCTTTTAAAATTTTGTACGAAAGTTTTTTATAAAATTGACCCCTCTGCCATTGCAGAGGGGTAGTCGCCTAAAGTCAAAAAAGTATCTCAATATAGCAATGCCGCTCGGATGTCTACTAAGTAAATTAGGTGAAGGGGGCTCCATTTATGCGGTCCATGCGCTATAGGCTAATCACCTATCTTGCTATTTTAATTTAGTCAATGGTTCTAACTACTATTCAAGTCTGGGAAATTGGGGACATCTATACATACATACCTACATCATAATAATATTAAAGTAATTAAAAAATTTTAGTAAAATTAAAGTAATCCTGTATGATACAGGATTACTTTTAATAATAATAATAATAAATATCTCGGACATTGTTACACAAATTATCTAGTCACATTAAAAGTACCTGGACTTGTATTATGATGACTAGACAACGATATAGAATACATATATAGATAGAAACATCCATGACTCGGGTACAAATATTCATATTCATCATATAAATATTTGTCCCTTACGGGACTCGAACCCGCGACCCTCGGCACAGCAGGCAGGTTCACTACAGACTGTGCTACCGGGCCGTCACTGTGTACGGGCTGTGTACTTTTCACTCGTACATGAAAAGCAGATCCATTTTTCGAGTACGTAATGCAAGAACGACACCTATCTTACGCTATTGTAATATAAGGTCTAACAAAATTAGGTGAAACTATTTTAAGGGGTTGATCAGACCATCAAACTGAACAACTTTCTCTATGGGACCAATATCGAAATCGAGAAAAAAAATCTACTGTCCCATACATTTAGGTCGAGTAGTTTTGTATGAATTGATGAGTTTTGTATGAATGAATTGATCACTGAACTGACCCTCGATCTGCTTTCCGTAGGTACATCTTTTCCTATGTCTGTGGTTCATGTTTTCCTATAGTATTTTGTTGTGTATTATGTATGATGTATGGTGTATATACATATATATTTATATGAATATGTATATTATATAATTATGTATTTATAATAGGTTTATTTTGTATACTTACATTTTATTTTACTGATAACTGTTCATTTTTGATAATTTTTTCTGGAAACACGCCTACCTCTCTTCTTTTCACCGTTTCCTCTACCCTTAGGTTGTCTGGAAGAAATCGCTTCTTAGCGATAAGACCGCCTTATTTTGTGCCTCTTGTATTTTTATTTCTGTATTTTACTGTTTATGTTTTGGTGTAAAATAAAGTATATTTGATTGATTGATTGATTAATTTAGGTTTCAACAACCACTCTCTACTTAAGTATATTAGTCTTATGTTTATAAAGTACATGATAATTACCTCAGTGTAATAATCTTCCGGGTTCAACGTTTTTGAGGCAAAAATATATACACATACTAACATCTAATTATACTTTATAGGTATACTTTACGACCGCATCAATTAAGAGATAACACGGCGACAGACTTAGATAGACCATAAAGATCCATTTCACACACACGGTTTCCGTGTAAACGGATCCGTGATAGTTTAGTAATGTACCTATATAGAGGACGGCGTAACTCGTGTCAATGACACGAGTTACGCCGTCCTCTATGCCGTGAATACATCACGTATCCGAAATTTATGCATATTTCAATTTAACGCAAAAGTTGTACCGGCGGCGATGCGCTAGCAGTAGGTTGTAATTTTTCCAAAATATCGATTTACTAAGTCGTTGTTGGTGCATTCGGCAAATGATAATCAAGAAAGGAAATTTCGGTCATTCACCACCTGTAAGTGAGGAAAAAAAACCAATCAGATCTTTGCGCAGTTCTAGTGGACGAGGGTTTAGATAAGCGTCAGACCATCCGAATGAACAACTTTCTCTACGGAACCAACATCAAAATCGCGGAAATAAATCTGCTGTTCCATACATTTGGCTCCAGTAGGTTTGCAGTTTTGTACAGAACAAGCGATTTTTTTTCGACCGCTTTGCTCGCTCCAGGTTGTGGATCGTATTGTCACTTACCGACCTATTCATATTTTAATAATATCTCGAGCTCGCTTCGCTCGCTCCAGGATTTGGATCTATTTATCACGGGCCAAGCTATTCATATTTTAGTAAAATCTCGAGCTCGCTTCACTCGCACCTGGTTTTAGATCGTATGTCGACGACCTCATCTTATTTGGAGTCCGACCTTGGAACGTCAAAGAGTTTTGCCACTGACGGTGACTGATGAGCTGGCTGGCCGGTTCCCCCCTTAGAAAAAATCCCTAGCTACGCCAATGGGCACCTATTTGTTAAGTTTTTGCCCCGAATCAGAAAATTTTTAGATCCGGGGCTGTCGTTTAGTTACCTAGGTTAGTTAGGTACCAGCTAGATGGAGCTAGGCAAATAAGCTAGATTAGGTACGCATCTTCAAATCGCTCATATCTACCTCGCATATCTTTGGTAAACGCGGGTACACGGGCATAGTTTAATAGCTTCGCTACGTATCCTCGCACAGCTTAGCTACATTGCACATCTCTGGTGGACAGTCAGGCTTTACACTTAATTTCGTGACGCAGACAAATATGTTAATAAATCAACAACGGTTCTACTAATATTATAATTTACCTTGAGGTACTTAGCTTGGAATATAAGACGGAAACCATTACCACTTATATTTTCTTGACAGATTTTACGTAAATTTAAGATGACAACTAATAATGTTTTTCACATTACTCGTACATACGTAAAAGATATGCGGAAGCTGTAGACGGAAAATTGCGTTCAAAGTCCTTGGGGTCAATAAACTGCAATCGAAGCTGCCTTCAAATGAAGCTTGTTTGTTTTTTTGTTGGATAACAGAATCCCTTTTATTAAATACACCCACGACAGTTTATTAACCTTAGCAACAAAACAAATGTGTAAAGATCCATTTAACATTCAGGTTTAAGCATGGAGAGTTACTATACCACATTTTTAGCGTGGAGTTAGAGAGTGTCTGTGGCGGTTCGATCCGTACGGAAAGCATGCCATGTACCAATGAGTTCTTCTAACTTAAGTACTTAATACCGACTGCTCCCCAACTATGAAGGCCAACTCCGTGAAGAAACCTGTATTCGCTGAAGAAGAAATTTAGATGCGTATGAAAAGACTACCAATCCGTATTGGGCGTGAACTCTTCTTCAGTGAATGCAGGTGTCTTCACGACGCTGTCCTTTTACTCTACCAGGTAGACTAACGCCCATGCACCCACCCTGCGAGGGTAGGCCTGCGCCCTGCAGTTGGACGTGTTAAGAGGCTGATGATGATGGTGATGAAGTTGGAGACCAATTTAAGTAATAGATTGTCCAGAGTTATAAAACATTTTTCGATAAAAGTGCCTATACTGTCACTGAAATTTCGTAATAAAGAAATATTTGTTACAATTTTGGACTAAATTTTATTGTATTTATTTTATTTTATTTTTATTTTATTGAAAAACCAACAGCAGCATAATACAGTAGTTGCAGAGTGTAAAGTAAAAAGATAATTACAGGGTTTTCATTGATAGATACAGAAATAATTGAGAAAAAACAAACTATTAGAGTAGTACCAGATTTATAAGTTCCCCCAATGTACCTGCGCAGTTGACAAATTTTGATAGCGCGAAATTAAATTGACCAATCAGGATGGGCCACATTCAATGTCTTGCCACGATTGGCTAATTTTGTTTTCGCGCCCTTTTCGCCGCCATTCGACTTTGCATTTGCACCCTTTAATTACTAAACGACTTCGGGTTTTGTCGGGGACTCTGCGCAAACGAAGATTGCCGAGGTGAATTATTTTCCTGGTCGTCCTGTAACAATATTTAAAATTTGAAAAAAAATAATTGTATAAGGGTTGCATGTATCGCTGTTGTTCGTTTAGGTTAGACTCCAGACAGAATATCATTTTTATTTCTGTTTAGCACGGATCCCTGACAGAAGCATACGTTAGGTAATATCTGTTAAATTTTACCTCTGCTTGAAGGCTGTGATCTTCAAAGGATGATAATAAAATGCGACACAATTATTTTTCCAGTGTTCGGGCGCGAATAATTCTTTCAATTTTGTCTTACAAAGATTTTAGCCGTTGAACGGTGAAATTAAAAACCTAAGTCCTATGACTTAGCTGATAAATTCTCCGCATGACTGTACAATAATAACGTGCACATAGTACAGGATCCGGCAGAAAAATCCATAAACCCTGTCATATATTTTTATAGACATGAAATCGAAGAGAATATTTTTTGTGATGAGATGACACATCTGCCGAAGTTATGCGTCGTAATTTACGCGTTTACTAGGAAAAATGGCGCGAAATAGTGTGGCATAGAACGCAGATTGGAACAGAAAATCAAGTTACGCGTATTTTCGGCTGCGTAAATTCGGCAGGTGTGTCAAGTTCGCATAAGAGGCGAGTTATGGATGTTAAATAAGCGAAAATGTAGCAGAACACCGTGGATCCTAAAGAATGAACATTGCCGTCAGGGTCGACTTTTGAAGAAATGGAGACACGACTTAGATACCTTCAGTGATGGATGGATGGAGCTAAAACAAGACGGATGTGTGGAGGATGAAGGGGAGGCCTTTGCCCACTACTGGGATGAAATAGGCAAAAAAAAGTTCTTAGCAGGTTGCAATCATTTCTATTTGTGACATCATCATCATCACAAAAATAAAAAACCTGTGATTAGGAATAAGAGACCCCTAAACAAAATATAAGTACCTATCTATTTCTTTTCTTTTATTTTTTTTTTCGAATAGTGTGTGCGTTCATTTATTAAGTTGTCGTATTTTTTTAAGTATTTGTTACAATAAATACTGCGTGCGTGTTAATAAACTAATGCAAATAAATGTAGCATAGCATAGCACAACATATGCTCACGACTATATTCCCCGAGGTGGTAGTCAGAGATATTCTGAAGCTTCAGAACATCCATTCATCTAGTAGTACCGAAACAAATAAATAAAAAAATAAAAAAAAATCCGCAAATAAATGTCCTACACTTTATTTATTGTTTAATAACAGTTTAGGTAAGTAACCGAGCAACTAAACTTGCCTAGTTTGAAGAAACCTGAAGTAACGTATAAATACAAACATTAATTTGTACTATTCCACTTGGTTAGGTTACAGGACCACATGTAAAAAAAATACAGGACTTTGAACCTTAGGGCATCGACTGAGAAGAGTGCCGTATGGGAATTGGGTTGGAAAGCGGATTATTTTTACAGTTGACACGATACTGTGGGTCAGATATCCTTTCCATGCGTATAAAGATTTGAGACGAATCAAACTACCTCCGTAGTGGTTAAGAGCATTAGGGTCTCGATACGGAGGTAGTGGGTTCGATTGGTGGGTGGGGACACCTAGTGATATGTTAATTTGTGCGTTTTCCCCAGTTGGTTAGGACATTGCAGGCTGAACCACCTGATTGTCTGAAAAGAAAAATGATTCCGTGCTTCGGATGGCACGTTAAACCGTTGGTCGCGGCTACTGTCTCTGGTGGTAGTAGTCGTTACATAAAAACCACGTCAGAGGCCGTAAGGCTGTCTGAAAAAACTCTGACACCAGGGCTGTGCCCACACGATAAGAAAGAAATAAGAGATCAGAAAAAAAACATGTGTGACTTCAGACTATCAAATTGAATATTTAACTTTCAAGTAGTATTTGTAGTACACCGTGCTTTCACTATGAAACCAACACTAACAATATCGCTAAAAAAAGCACCTCTGTTCCATAAAAGAGATCCTCAACCTTAGTATCATACTATGTTATCTTAGTACAAACTAAGTGGAACGCTGATTTTCCATGGACAGCGTCCGCCATCTATCGGTGATGTATCGAAGCACTATGTGTTGCACTAGGATTCATATCGGAGTAACAGCGCACTACCCCTCACGCGCTGCGCTGTACTAGTGAGAGATTTCGCCCATATCAATCACGGTCTTGTTGGTCTAGCGGTCTAGGCAACCGGCTCACGATCCGGGTAGCTAAGGTTCGATCCTCGCGTCGGCCGATCGTCTTTTTCAATTTATTTCATAATGTGGCGCCCCCTAGTTCTAATAAGTGGCAACGCAATTAGGACGTCCTAAAATTCAAGGCGAGTTACCTATCTATATCCAATATACATATTAATCTATGCTTAGTATAGGAAATAGGCTAACATAAAAATGTTAGCGTATAGTTGGCGTATAGTTTCGGAACTCATTTCGATTTTTTTCGCATAATCTCTAGATTATAGTGGTAATATTAGCTATACCTCATCGAAACGGAGTGTCGCAGAATCGCAGTTGGCGCACATCTTGTCTTGGTAAGATATATTGGTTTTTTATTTTTATTTTCGTATTAACATCTAAGATGTTCCTTTACACGCATTGCTTTACATGTGCCGTTTTAATAATGTGCCGAAAAAAGAATATTAGCAAAAAAAATCAAAACGGTGCATTTTTCCTTTCATTTCATAATTCCGTTTGCATTTTTACCTAATCTTTCGTTCGATTACTATACTAAATTAAATTATGTTTTTAGAGTGTATCGTTGGTCCCGGCTACTATCTCTGGTGGTAGTAGTCGTTACATAAAAACCACGTGAGAGGCCGTAAGGCGGTCTGAAAAAACTCTGACACCAGGGCTCTGCTCACACGATAAGAAGAAGAATGTAATACCATTAATAAACGTAACCGTTGGTGGGCCTACAGTGTATTGACTCCTTTGAATTTAGTTGCCATTGATGATTTCTTTGAAAGAGCATTATATTTCACCTATAATTATGTTTTTTATAACACCGACCCGTTCTTTGTTATATTTCCTCTACCCTAAGGTTGTCTGGAAGAAATCGCTTTTTAGCGATAAGACCGCCTTATTTTTACCATATTCAGTTTATGTTTCCTATTGTGCATTGTATTTTCTTTTGGTTTAAATAAAGTATATTTCATTCATTCATTCATTCATTATATAAGGACTAACAAAATTAAGTGAAACTATTTTAAGGGGATGATCAGACCATCAAACTGAACAACTTTCTCTATGGGACCGATATTAAAATCGCGAAAAAAAATCAGCTGTTCCATACAAACCTACTCGACCTAAATGTATGGGATAGCAGATTTTATTTTCGCTATTTCAATATTGGTCCCATTGAGAAAGTTGTTCAGTTTGATGGTCTGATCATCCCTTTAAAATAGTTTCACCTAATTTTGTTAGACCTTATATTTTTTCACGATTTCGATGTGAACAACTTCCATTGTGAATGTTTAGTTTGATGATCGAACGAGTCACCTACAATATGTAATGCGTATACTATAGGCATAGGCAATGACTTTCTATACAATGACTATAGGTGAGCCTTTCTACAACTGCTTAAAAAGATAGTTCTTATTAGAGTTGTAGCAATCTTCCTGATCACCACATATGAATCCTGATATGATGACATATGACATATGAGTCTATGTAGATATTTATATGATGTGTAAAGTATGAGATGAGAAGGTAAAGTCAACAGCAAAAGTCAATTAACTTTAGCGAAAATCTAAATGAAATTATATCTATCTATACTATTATAAAGCTGTAACAGAAGTGTGTCTGTACATTGAAGATATTAACAAAAAATAAGTTACGATATGGTTTTTAGGTATCCCTGATTCCATATCACCAATTTTTGGATTTTTTGTCTGTCTGTTTGTTTGTGTATTTGTTTGTTTGTTTGTTTGAACGAGTATCACGCAAAAACTACTGAACCGATTATGATGAAACTTTTTTTGTTTGATAGCTTATGATCTGACTTAAAATCTGGTATATAATTTGTGCGGACGAAGTCGCGGGTTAACGCTCGTAAATAAATATAATTACTCCCGCCATTATACCACAAGGTTAGGCAAAGACTGAGATTCTTCAATATGAAATTTAGCTCAAACGAATGCGAAATTTTTATGTAATCGCAAAGATCTACAAATGAACATCATCTAAGAAGCGAACAGTAAAATTCTTAGCTAAAAATTATAAGCACAAAAAAAGTTCATTTCGTCATTTACTTTTGATGTTAACTGTACCGACCTAATAGTAGCGACAATTTGCATATTGGCATACTTCCATATTTCCCATCCTATCCAACCCATTGAGTCCCTCGTAGAAGGGACACGTCTAAATCGATGGGTAACAACCATGGGTCAAGGTCACAACTTTCCATAAAAATGAGGAAACTGAGTTTTGGTTCCATGGAGGGTTCTGTTAGTTTTTGCAACAGATTTTGTTATTGGTTTTATTCATAGAGATTTAGAGAGATGCCAACGAACGCGCTGAGTACAAAACCTAGTGTTGCATCACCACCAGCACCACGCGATAGAAAGTATTTCGTTAGCTTGAATGTGCTCATTATCCATTGCGGTATCAGAACTCAACGTTCGAATAATCTTTAGTAGGTACTACGCAATCATTGTAAACTATTTAAACATAATATCTCGACTAGCTTTCAGCCTTATAATATATTGAATCCTTATTGTCGCGAGCAATGTGTTCCGTTTTTGCGCATATTGCTGCGACACTGGCCCCGCCCCCTTTTCACATATCCCTTTAATTTTTGTGATCTGTGGTTTTATTCTTTGTAACCGTGAGGTGTCCGGCTTCCAATATCACGAACTCAGTCGGGAGTCGTAAAAGGCGACTCTAAAGTTTTTTTTATAGCCACGTCTCACACGTCCTCTCATGCACGTAGCGTAGACACTCATGTAATTATAGCACGTACGTATCTAATAGTAGGTATGTATAAACTGCATGTCCGTAATAAAGATGTTCCTTTCTAAAACTGCATTGCTGGCGTGTCTATACTATTATAAAACTGTAACAGGAAGTTTGTCTGTACATTGAAGATATTAACAAAAAAGAAGTTACAATATGTTTTTTAGGTTTCCCTGATTCTATTTCACCAATTTTTGGATTTTTTGTCTGTCTGTTTGTTTGTGTGTTTGTTTGTTTGTTTGTTTGAACGAGTATCACGCAAAAACTACTGAACCGATTTTGATGAAACTTTTTTTGTTTGATAGCTTATGATCTGACTTAAAATCTGGTATATAATTTGTGCGGACGAAGTCGCGGGTTAACGCTCGTTACTCATAATTATCTTCGATGGCTCCCGATCCTGTCGGCATACGGCGTAGTATTACTCAACTCTCCGAGGCTCCCAATCCTGTAAATAAATTAAAAAAAAAATTATTTATTCGAATAACCATGATTAATTTTGTAAACTATGTTAGTAGGTACTTAAAATTCAAATTACAATGGTTCAATGTCACATTTACACAATACAATACAATTAAATTAAATACAATTAAATTCCATTCATTTCAATTACTATAAGGTCCTTCCTAATAATGCTGACACTTTTTTAAGGGGGTGATCAGACCGCCAAACTTAACAACTTTTTCTATTGCACCTTCATCGAAATCGCGAAAAAAAAATCTGCTTTTCCATACAAACTGCAAACCTACTCGAGCCAAATGTATGGTAGAGCTTGTTTTTTGTTTCGCGACTTCGATGTTGGTCCCGCAGAGAAAGTTGTTCAGTTTGATGGTATGCATCCCCTTAAAAAGTGTCAGAAAATCAGCGCTGCGCGGGCTCAACCCCGTGCCAGCACAGGCTGAGCCTCGACCTTTTGCCTCAGTCCTGTAACTTTATACAGGGTGACTGGTAATTCGACCTATTCCTTGAAAGGGGTTATACTAGAGTTCATTTGCAACAATTTTTCCCCAGTTAACTGGGGGTCGAAAATCGCTTGTTTTCGAGTTCTCTCATTTTTAAGAATTTTTTGAATATTTCCGTTTTTCGACCTAAAAATGACAATTGTGAAAAAAATACTCCACTCTCTGCACTCTGTAAGCATTTTTCTAGTAGCTGATGAATGAGCGACTACTTTAAACTAAAATACATGTGAAAAATACCCAAAACCACCGAAATAAAAGGTTATAAACCGCAAGACAACAATTTTTTATTTGGATTTTGTTTCAATCCAAAGAGGATTACTCAAAAAAAATTTATGACACTTGGCGTACAAATTGCGGAAATAACTTCCTCAATTCCTAAGCTTTCCAAAAAGATGCAAAAGTTGTGTACTTTAGTTCAAGTTTGGAAAATAAACCTTATTAAACACGCAGATGTGAATTTTATTCAAAAAGTTATTGGTTTGGTGAAAATAAAAAAAAGAGTAAAATAATAATGTTTAGTACCTAATCATATGAAATTACAAATTTTGTTTTAAAGTTTTACATTTAAAAATCACAAGTCTTGCTCAAATTGTCTTCCTCCGTTACGTATGCAAGCACGAAGCCTGCGACGTACTTCGCTTACTGTCACTCGAGTTGAAAGCGTGTCTTTAATTTGTTGGGCAGCTGCCAAAATCCTCTCTCTTAATTCTTCTTGAGAAGAGATAGGTGTACGATACACCAATGTCTTCATATGACCCCAAATGTAGAAGTCGCATGGGGTTAGATCGGGTCTCCTAGCCGGCCAAGGGATCGGGCCGCCTCGACCAATCCATCTCAGTGGATAGTTCTCATCCATCCACTGTCGCACGCCCCGGTAATAGTGGGCTGGGCAGCCATCATGTTGATACACCAAAGCTGTTCTTGTGGTAAGCGGCACATCCTCCAGCAGCGGACGTAACTCTTCTCTTAAAAAGTTTTCATAGGCGATGCCGGTTAGGCGTGCCGGCAGAAAGAATGGCCCGATTAAATTATTGTGCACGAATCCCATCCACACATTAAGTGAGAATCTGTGCTGGTGAGCTCCTTCGTTAGATTTTCTCGGATTCTGACCTTTAGGGGCCCAAAAATGCAGATTATGATAGTTTGTAATACCATCACGGTCGAAGTTCGATTCATCTGTCCACAAGATTGTTTTTAGATACTCAGGGTCTTCAATGTCTGCATTTATTAGAAATCTGCAGAAATCCATCCTTCTGACAGGATCTCCCTCCTCGATAGCTTGTACTGGCGTGTAATGGAATGGATACTGCCGTGCTGTGTGCTGAGTGAACCAGACTTTCCACTGAGACATACCAAGCTGCCTAGCCACAATTCTTGTTGAAGTAGTGCCGTCTGCTTGAAAACACTGCAAAATTTGCTCCTCTTCGATTGGATCACTAACGCTAGGTCTACCAGCGTCGGTTTGGCGACGTCGAACCGATCCCGTTTCTCGAATGCGCCGATATGTCGTACCAAACACGCTGACATCAGGTAAACGGCGGGTAGGAAAACGTCTTTGATAGTCTCTTCGAGCAGCAGCAGCGTCACCATCACAAAACCCGTAACAATACATGATATCCGCGTATTCTTCATTTTGGTAAGCAGCCATTTGAAAAGGAAGCTGTTTTAGCGCAGAATTTAAGTTAGTTAACAACGACACGTCCGAACTCCAAGATGGTTGAAACTAACTGATTACTTAATGAATTGAGCGAATGAGTGGGCCTCGATTGTGAACCTTAGTACAAAAATTCCCGAATACTTACAAAAGAGAAACAATGTAAGCAATAAAATGAAAGAGACAAAAGCAAATCGGCATCTTGTAAGGTTCGCTTCTAGGAAATCCGCTACCTGCTCTGCCATTGTTAACAATTTTTTTCAAACTCTTGTCAAAGTAGACAACATTTGCACCTTTTTGGAAAGTTTAGGAATTGAGGAAGTTATTTCCGTAATTTGTACGTCAAGTGTGATACATTTTTTTTAAGTAATCCTCTTTGGATTGAAACGAAATCCAAATAAAAAAATTTTGTCGTGCGGTTTATAACCTTTTATTTCAGTGGTTTCGGGTATTTTACACATGTATTTTAGTTTAATGTAGTCGCTCATTCATCAGCTATTAGAAAAATGCTTACTTAGTGCAGAGAGTGGAGTATTTTTTTCACAATTGTCAGTTTTAGGTGGAAAAATGGATTTTTTCAAAAAAATCTTAAAAATGAGATAACTCGAAAACAAGCGATTTTCGACCCCCAGTTAACTGGGGCAAAATTGTTGCAAATGAACTCTAGTATAACCCCTTTCAAGGAATAGGTCGAATTACCAGTCACCCTGTATTATCTTGTACTGTAGATTGTAAGAAAAACTAAGGCAATAAATGATTTTTTAATTTCATTTTTTAATTTAATTTTATCCTATTTCTTTCTTGTTGCACATGGAACCCTAAAAATTCAATAGAATAATTTCCCTGAAGGGTCCAGACAATTTAAGCGCTGTCATAATGATATATTGCCCATGCGGAGGGTCCGCAAAAAAAGATCGGTAAATTATTATTTTTCCCTTTCATTTCTCTAATACGCAAAACTGTGGCCAGACAGACAAAATTAAATCTTTTTTTAAAAGATCGTTGTAACATTTGTTTTTATTGCATTTTTTTTTTGGGTCAGGAATGGATGTAGGTCAAATTCGACAAATGTCGGCATGTAAACATAAATTATAATTATTAAACTAAACTGTGACTTTTATGAGAGAATAGCTGATGTCAAAAGCTCAGACAGGTAGTTCCTGCCTTTCATGGCATTTGATATAAAACTAGTGGTAGCCCGTGGCTTTGTCCGCCGTATATACCAGATTAGATATTAGCTATCTAACAAAAAAAGTTTCATCAAAATCGGTTCAGTAGTTTTTGCGTGATGCTCGTTCAAACAAACAAACAAACACACAAACAAACAGACAGACAAAAAATCCAAAAATTGCTGATATGGAATCAGGGACACCTAAAAACCATATCGTAACTTTTTTTTTGTTTATATCTTCAATGTACAGACACACTTCTGTTACAGATTAGATAAGAAGATAATTATGTAGTGCATCAATATTTTAAATATAAATCCGTCTGAACAATGGTTTTTTATATGGACTAATAAATATTATTCTTATATTTTTTATTCTTTTGTAACGTACATTTATAAGCAAATATTATTAGAGCTCTCCTTTGTAAATTATAGGTGCATTTTTTCCTTCCACCTCGTTCACACAGTTCGCGTTTCAAGGCAGCACCTTGTACATCTCTTATCATTTCAGCTAATTGACGTCCTCTGCTGGGCATATGCTTCCCCCAAGGATCTTTACAATGGTCGGTCCTGCGCTGCCCTCATCCAACGGGTTCCCGCCGCCTTCACCAGGTTGTCGGTCCTCCTTGTAGGTGGCCTACCCACGCTGCGCTTTCTGATACGCGGTCTCCACTCGAGAACTCTTCGACCCCATCGGTTCTGCTCGCATTATTGACTTAAAGGCCTTAAGCGTGGGCATTTTCAGCAGAAATATTGTTAAAGCAGCAAAATTATAATCTTGCTAGTGATGATACGAATTATTATCAATCGCCTCCAATTTTGTTTATGTTTGTCCTTTTTTACGTGTTCCCTAAACAGTTCGTCTTTTGGCGATAAAACTATAAGTGAGTTATGCACACAGGTTACAGGGTTCAAAAAAAATACAAAATACAAAATACAAATAATTTATTTGCCAATAAATAGGGTAGGTACAATTCAGATGTAATTAGATAAAATTTTGATCACGCCTATTTAGCCATGTCAGTAGCATGCAAATATTAAGGTCATTGAGAAATATAATTAAATTTATACATTATTATCATGTCAGAACAAGACTAGGGCTTTCTTACTAAGGTTAAACCATGCATCGACTATCCGTTACCGTCAAGATCAGTGTACATCAAAAATTCGTCTACCGAGTAAAATGTTTTATCAAGGAGCCATCTGTATAATGATGACTTAAACCTATTAAAGGGCAGCTCTTTCATGCCTGATGGTAATTTATTAAATATAGCCCTACACATTGCATATCAGTTGTTTAGAAAACGCTGAGTTTTAGGCACTGTCCCAAGAACGATACGATTTGGATATCTCATCCTTCTCTGTATAACATCTTTAGCCTGTATGAATAAGTGATTGTTTTGTTTAACAAATTTACCTACTTCAAGGATATACAGGCAGGGCAAAGGTAGTATATTTAAGCTCTTAAAATAGGGTCGACAGGACACATCAGGTGCAATACCACATAGGGCTCGTATACAGCTCTTTTGTGCAATGAATACACTGTCTATTCCGGTACCATTACCCCATATCACAAGACCATATCGGAGAATCGATTCCACGTAGGCGTAGTATGCAGTTACAGCTGCATTTCTACTTGCTATTTTTGAAAGCTGGTAAAGTGCATATGAAAACCCACTTACTTTACCGCGTACCTTCTTTATTTGCTCTTGCCAGTTAAATGTTGGCTCTACAACTAGTCCAAGAAAAATGACACTCTTTGCCGTCAATATAGAATGTCCGTTATGAGTGATATTAACAGATTGATTTTTGAAATTATTAAAATTAATTATATTTGTCTTAGATAGATTAATTTGTAGATTATTATTATTTAACCAATTTATTATTAATGTCAGTGTTTTGTTTATGTCAAGTTTGTGTTCGTCAAGTGTAATTTTCTTCTCTGAAGTTACAATAACTGAAGCATCATCCGCGAATAAAATTGTTTTATGGTCAGTCACATCAGGTAGGTCATTGATATATATCAAAAATAATAAAGGGCCTAGAACGCTACCCTGTGGAACACCAAACTTATTTTGTTTAAGTTCAGATCTGTAGGTTTCAGTGGTAAACTTTGTATTTAATTGGGATACTTCAACACATTGTAGCCTCCTACTCAGATAAGATTTTACCCAGTTTAGAGCTGGGCCCCTAACACCGTTGTGTTCCAGCTTTCCCAAGAGTAGATCATGCGATACCGAGTCAAAAGCACATGACATATCTAGGAAAATAGCGGTAGTATAGTTTTTGCTATTTACACTATGCAGAATTTCGTTTACTAAATGAAAAGCGGCTTGCGCCGTTGATTTTTTCTCTTGAAAGCCATACTGGTTTTTATTTATAATTTTAAAACGGCCAAAAAATGATGTAAGCTTACCATGCATAACTCTTTCGAAAATTTTAGAAAATATAGGTATTAGAGTAATTGGACGGTAATAATTTACGTCAGATTTATCTCCTTTTTTATGTAAGGGCTTGACAATGGAAGTTTTAAGTTTTTCCGGGAAGGTTCCAGTCTCCATTGATAGGTTGACTAGGAATGACATAACAAGACTGAGTTCATCTTTACATGCTTTTATAACCTTAGTGCAAATACAGTCGTAACCCTCGGAATTAGTCTGTTTCAGTGAGATTATAACCTTTTTCATGTCGTTTTCATCTACAGGTGTCAAAAATATTGAATTGTCACGTTTATTTCTTACATTTGTCATTACAATATTGTGATTAATTTGATTAGATTTATTTATAAAATGATTATTAAAAGTGGACGCAATAGCTAGTGGCTCTGTCACATCCATTCCATTATTGACTATTTTACTTATGTAGTTATTGGAATACAAAACACCAGTTTCATTTTTGATGACACTCCATGTAGCTTTACATATGTTTTTACTGCTGGTGATGAATTTGTGAGTTGAGTTGAGTGAGTGAGTTTGTTCATGTGAGCCTTATTTTTACCTGACTGCGCGACGCAAAGGAAGGGTAATGTGTTTATCAGCCTATGTATGTATGTAAGTTTGTTCTTTGGTGACACTCTAGGGACCAAACGCCTTGGCCGATTTTGATGATTTTTACTTCAATCGATTTGTCTTAATCTTGCGAGTGTCACTGAAGACATGACAGTAATCAAAATTCAATATGGCGACAACCAGACGCCATATCGCGAAAAATAAAAAGAATAATAAGAATATTTAAGTCATGTTATGTTATGTTATAAAAAATGAAAGTTGACGAACTATATTGAGTGGAGTACTTTATCATTAAATAGGTATTTGAAAATCATTTTTAATTTGGAATGACCAATAATTCAAGATTTCCACCTTATGTTACCACCACATGAAGCAATAAACTACACTCCAGAGCAATAAAAAATGGGTTACCAACATACCTTAATATAGCCCAGTCATTTTACGGAGTTTTGTTAGGCGGGGTAGAGAGTAATTAATAATTAGACTTTTTAACTGTAACCGGCCCCATTTAGTGACAAAAAGGCTGTCTTAAAACATATTTAAAAAAAAAACCGATACGCAACATAGAAATCAAAATTGTGTGTCCCAGAAGGCTTTTAAATTAATAATATCAATACCAATGCACTCATTTGACCTAGATATAACAATATAAATTATTTTTGAGCATTTATTGCTGCATTTATAGGCAATGAAATTTTAAAAATGAGGTATTTATTCGAAAATACGAATGTATTTTTCAAAACCTTCTAAGTAGACAAAAATATTCACACCAAGATCGTAGTACGCATTAATGGTAAAGCCTTAAATATGTGCAAAAAAATTTACCATCAGGTTTTTTAGAACGAGATAATAGGTAAATTTAAAATTTGGGGCTGTTGCTGACAAATTGGCTCTTTAATATTATACCGAAAAAAAATTCAATTATTAATTAGTCGCGGCTCAAACTGCAAAATGACTGGGCTTAATATCTCGGAAACTAAGAATGATAGCTTATTCAAATAAAAAAATTTTCATAGACTATTTAATACTTGGTAAATTAATTGATAACATTTTTAGTTTTCATTTGATTCACTTAATTATAAAAATGCATAAATACAAATGCGTCAATTCTATAGCAGACCAAAAATATATCCCCATATTTTAGTGTATGTGAGTGATACATTTACTACATTAATAATAAATATTGAATATTAAAAATTAAATTTAAAAAAAAATCATTTATACAGGTTTTAGCCTTTTTTATTGGCATACTTCATAGCATCCAGAAATTTTATTAATTTAAGTAGTAGTATTAAATCGTCTATGAAATACTTTTTATTTTAATGAGCTATCATTCTTAGTTTCCGAGATATTAGGGTTTATGTTGTATGTGACCCGTTTTCATTGCTGTCGAGTGTATTATGTCGATGACTATGAATTAACTCCCATGTCACTGTACTTAAGTACCGTTAGGTTAGAAAACACATCAATTACCCTCTTTTATCCCTGGTGACTTTGTGACAGGCTGACAAAGCGGTTGAGAAGCTTCGGGAATGCTACTTAGTGGTCACAAACTTTGAGACCCTTTAAGAGCTTCTGAAACTTTTATACGGTGTTCAATTTTGATTATCGATTTGTTTAAAATGCAAATGGCGCTGCAGGTATTGTGCATTACAAATTACAGTACTTTTAGACAGACTCTACTACTACTTACTTGCGTAGTTTTTTGTTTTTTTGGTTTTTTTGTGCCTTTTGTAGACAGTCCATGTACAAAAAACGAAAACGTTGGATGAAGGCAGCGCAGGACCGGTCGTTGCGGCGATCCTCGGGGGAGGTATATGTCCAGCAGTGGACGTCCATCGGCTGAGATGATGATGATGATCTACAGCTACAACTTAGCAAACTATAGTTGCCCAAAACCTATATTCAATATACAGCGAGTGAAAACTTAAATGCGGTATTACTTCTGACCATCAAACTGAACAACTTTCACTATGGTACCAACAATGAAAATTCGAAAAAATAAATCTGCTAATCCATAGAAAACGTCAACGGCGACGCAACCCAAGTATATGGGACTGCTGTTTTGTTTTTCACGATTTCATTGTTAGTTCGTTCGTTGTTCAGTTCGATGGTGTGAACCCTCCCGTAAAGTATGTAACCCCTTTTACTTTTTCACCCCGTATACCTGAGATTCTGTTATCCCCATTGAAGATAATAAGCGTGATAGTATTGGGTTTTAAATTTGCGATTTATAAGGGGATGATCAGGTCATCAAACTGGACATATTTCTCAGTGGGACTAACACGAATTCGATAGTGTATTTCCTCTCTCACTCGAACTCACTCGGCGTACAATATGTGAGCTCTTCCTTTCAGCGTGAGTCTATTTCTGTATGTAGTTTCTAGTATGTGACTAATCTTTAAAACTCAATAATGTATTTACTGCCATAAAACTAATAATATAACATAATTGTTAACGACTCATGCGATTTTTGAAATTCATACTTTTAAATCGCCCGTGTTATCTACAGGGTGAAATTGATATCATTGGCATCGTCTTAAACTAAGAGTCTACCGATCAAACTGAACAACTTTTACTATGGGAGCAAACTGATCAGAGCAAATAAAAAATCAGCTGTTCCATACTAAACTGCAATATCGACGCGCGAGTTCGCGACTCAAATGTATGCTATAGGAGTTTTTTTTTGCTCCGATCGTTTTTCTGCCATAGTAAAAGTTGTTCAGTTTGATGGTTAGACTCTTAGTTTAAAAGGATGCTAATGATATCAATTTCATCCTGTATAAAGGCCCTGCGCAATCAATATAATAACGCTTTCAGGATGCTGCAGGGGCTGCCACGGTTCTGCGGCTGCCACGGTTCTGCGGCGCATCTGGCATGTTCGCGGACACTCATGTCGATGGGCTTTTCTGTATTTATCTGGACTTCTTGATCTGGACGAACTATACCATTGATTCATAATTCATTTTCTTTCCTAAACAAAAATATGTTTTTTAACAGTCACGATGACAGTTTTCTTTTCTTCGTTCAGTAATTCATTACCTACTATTCTTCCATTTGCATGCGGTCTAATTTAACAGGAAAGGAAATAAATGGTCCATAGCATTTTAGTTCAAGTTGCTGATTCATCATTGAATGAATGAGTAATGAAAGATTTCATGTGAAATGAATTGGAAACGGAAAAAATTGGGTTTTAAATCTCTTGGATTAAAATCTATGCTTTTATCAGACCACAGCGTAGGAAAATCAGTCTACTTATATAGGGACTAGTTAAGCGTGTAATTCTACTAACAAACATTTCTGCCACTTTATGCGGGGGGCGAGGTAACACGAAATCCGCAACTTTCGATTTTATTCCCATAACTTTAGATTCCAATTTTGAACGTTAAAAATCATGAAAAGTAGTCTCGTGTGAACCCCTAACGTTCTAAGTTCGAAATTATTGTTTCGCAATTATAGGCTGTCTCGTTTAGTGATAAGGTATAAAATTGAATGTAAATGCACATGATTAATTAATCTTATACCGTGGCAGAGGGGAAATGCTACCGCAAGGCTAGACCTTATAATAAATAGTCAAAGGTCTGTATGTAATAAATAAATTTATAATTGCAATGCATTTTTATTTGTCGTTACATTTAATATCTGTTTGTTACGATTTAATGGCTAAATCTATTTATTTATAGTTAAATATATTTTTGATATGATATTATGGTATACATCGTTTAAATACCACACAGACGAAGTCGCGGTTGGAAGTTGGTAAAGTATTATAAAACATTATAGTACTGTAGCCACTGGACATTCTAATTACCAAATAGGTTTTAACATTTTTGTAAGGTACGTAGGTACGAAATTAATAGCCAAGTCTTGATCACAACCAGCCGTAAAAGAAAGTTGACTTAAAACATTTTATTTCGAGGTTCCCGCATTTTTTTTCTATACTGACATGTTCTTCAATCAATCAATTATACTTCCCATAGGTAATAGTAAGACAATGGAACGGAGCGGTACAAAGTTTAAAGACCGATCGAAAAAGTAAGTCAGGAGTATTTAATTAAGGGAATAAAATAGTAAAAGCAGAAACAAAACTTACCCTAAACTTAAACCATTCTAAGCATTCTAAACTACAAATTTTACTAATTCTGCTTAGTCGGAAAGTCCGCCCCAGGTCATACCTGGCCCGAAGGTGCCCATAATGCTGGCCGCATTTCCGCGTTGAATCGCTAATGATATGCGTTGGACCAGGTAAAAGGTAAGTAGTTTTTTTACTTTTTCATCCGGTCTTAAGTTTGTATGGCAACTTTAGACAGTCTTACTATAACGTATGGGCATTACGGTGTAGAACATGACGGTATAGAAAAAAAACGATAACCTGGGAATTTAAAAATTTAAGGCAAGTTTTTTTATTTATTTTTTAGTTACAGCGTGTTGTGATCCTTGAGACTTGGGTTTTTATATTAGTAATGTCGTACCTTACAAAAATAACAAAAATGCAATCGGTAACCTTTTTTGTAATTAGATTGTCCCGCGGCTCCAGTACTATTAGTGACAACTGTTGGTTAGTAATGAACTCACGTATTTTATAGCTCCACTAACGTAACTGTGGGTCTGGGGTTTATTTATTGTGCGTTCTAATTAGAACTGAGACCCATTATAATAAATGATAAGCATGTGACTGGAACATTATTATATTACATTACTGGCGACCCACCCTAGCTTTGCCAGGGTGGTTTCTATACTACAGTGTGTTATGGTAAACAGTTGCATTACGTTAAGGGGTGATTCTACCCTACCCATGTTACTAAACAACGTTTCCATAAAAACCCATAGGAAATTCGCAAAAAGAAAATTTTGACTTTTCATACAAACGTTCGATCAGCTGATTGTATTTAATATGGGAAGTCCAAATTTTTTTTTGCGAATTTCCTATAGATTTCATAGAGAAAGTTGTTCCGTATCATGGGTCTCCACTTAATGTAATGCAACAAATAGACGCATATACCTTCTGTATGAAATTATCTAAGTGACAGTGAAAACCGTATTAAAATCAATTGCGTGGTTTAGAAATAGTAATACGGAGAAAAAGAAATGATGAGCATTGAAATAGACTAATATAGAGGATGCATGGTTTAGAAGAAGTATGTGGAGGAACAGAAATGACGAGGATAGGTACGGATAGAGACTTTGTTTTATGCTATTTAGAGAAAGTCTTTGACCAGTGTGTATTGCTTGCTAGTGACGACATTATATGGAACAGAGACGTGGTCGTACCAAGGCTGAAAGTCACCCAAAGGAAATGGTATGCTGGGACTTTCCCTGCGAAATCGATTCAGAAATAAAGAGAGAAATAGAAGCATTATGTGTTGCGTGATAGACCTGCATTTGCTGAAGAAGAAATTTTGATGCGCATGTGATGTCGCAAAAGGCGAAAAAAAAGTTTTGTTAAATATAACCAAACTTTTGTAACTTTAAAACCGTTTTGTAGAAAACAACCGAACGTTTGTTTAATTGATATTGCCGATCTTAAGTTACAGGTCAACGTCCGCGACCAACTGCTTGAGAATACTTATGAATATAAGGTTGAATTGAATTTGATTTGTTATCGTTGTTGTGTCCTCGAACGAAATAGTCCTCGTGGTATTTCTACTACTTCTCTTGTTGCTAATATTTCTACTAGTCCTCTTTTCTGTGATGCCATTAAACTCTTATTTCATGTAATGCGAATTTAGACTTGATTCTCTAAAAAGAGAATGATAAATTATTACTGACATCAAATTGTGTAGGAGTATTAAATTAGATACGTTAATATCAGAGATAAAGACATCAGAATGTTAAATATTTCCTTGACGTTTAACATAAATATTACTCTGCAACAAAGTTAATACGTTTTGTAATAGGGTTGGCACAGGCTGAAAAAAGACAAAATTGTTCATTTTAATCATTGGCCTAATGTAAATCTCTGGGAAAAAACCCAGAGAGGGCTGTTTTGGCCCCCAGTGGCGTAGTGAAATTTCTACCATTCGGGGTTTTCTCTACTCTAGAGACTGGGTTTGTCCTCCCCTTCCCCTATACAAAGAACACTAAGAATCATAAAATCACGGAGCGAGCGAAACGAGCTCGTAATTTTGTACCACTACTAACTCAGTTGTGGTACTCTTACACATATATTCCGTGGTTGTGTTCAGAAAGCTCTTGGTTTATCCATGCAGTGCCTTTCGGTACATAATAATGTGCACCCGAGTGAGCGAAGCAAGCTCAAGGAGGGCGATTGCGTTAATTTAAAACATCCAAGTTCAATCCTAATCCAATTTCAGTGTGCTGATGAAGAAATTATGTAAAGTGTTTTTTTTATGATAATTAAAATTTATATTTATTTGGTTTAAATTACATAGGGATAAATAAGTGTATTTTTATTTCAAAGTATTGTGTGAAGTTATTTAAGTGAATTTAGTAACTCAACAACCTGGGGTCGGATAGTCCTGAAGTCACTTAAATTCGGTTATATTTAGCAAAAGTTCGCTTAAATTTAACAAAACATTTGGTTAAATTCGATTATCATTTTTGTCAATGTAATAAGTTTGTGTAAACCATTGACTTGCCAACTACTGGACGTAGGGTCCGCGCTCAAAAGTGTTCGAACCAACAGGGCACCAAAACATATAAAGAGAACAAATTACGCGACAGTCTTCGTTTGAACGGCCGACTACATCTGTCACTGTTTCCGACAGTCTTGAGCTTTGGGGCATGAGGTTGACCACGAAACTCAACTTCGGCGCTGACATCGAGTCTAAGGCACGAACTGCGGCCAAAAAGCTGGGCATCTTAAACAAGGTGAAGCGGTACTTCACTCCTGGACAGCTCTTAATGTTGTATAAAGCTCAGGTCCGATCCTGTATGGAGTACTGCTGCCACCTGTGGCATGGCTCAGCCAAGTATCAACTTGCTGCACTCGACTCGGTTGAACGCAGAGCCAGGAGGCTCATTGGCGACTGTAAGCTGGTGGAGACCATGCTTCATAGCCTAGCCCACCGCCGCAGAGTAGCCTGCTTGTCGGTCTTCTACAGATTGTACTTCGGTGGGCACACTGCCCAAGAGCTGCATGAGCTCATCTCGCCTTCCCCTTTCTACTATCGGACTTCCAGACGCACCGCGGGATATCACCCTTTTTTGGTTGACATCCCACATATCCGCACCAAGCGCCTTTCTGAATCTTTTATAATGCGCACAGCCAAGGAGTGGAACGCCCTGCCTGCGTGTGTACGAGTATTTCCGAGCGCTTACAACCCGAATTCCTTTAAAGTACGAGTGAATAGGCTTCTTCTGGGTGAGCTCGCTACATCTTCGACCCCATCTTCTAGATTGAGGTCAAGAGCAAACCCATACGTAATAAAAAGAAATGGCGTGGCGCGCTCCGTTCTCCGATGGGGTACAATCTACGCAAGCAAAATGAAAAAGAATTTCAGCATTTTCAATGCTTTTAGTTGGTTTATATTACTATACACGTACTTACGTTTGTGTAGGTTAGTCTCGGACACTTTTTTCGAAAATTTTGTACTAGACCCGTCGTCCATTATTTTGTATGTCAATGGTGTAAACCCTTAAAAATTAACGCATATGTTACACAAGAATAATAAATTTTCAAGGTCTCTCCAGTTTCCCGTGTTAAACAAAAACATGTTTTTACTTTAAGTAACCCAGTTTCTCAACAAACACAATTTTCTTATGAATTTGGCTTTTCCACTAATTAAATTTGGCTATTAATTATCAGCACGTTACACATTGTTTGCTTTACAACTAATTAGGTTTACAAATTATTACATTTTAGGGTTGAATTTCAACTGGCAGCACAGAATCGCATTTTTTGACACTCTATCTTTTTCTGTCGCCTTTTTATCAAAAACCAATTCCTGACATACCCTAATCTTAATCACGTTTCCTTTCAAGGAAATTTCAGAAACACGTCTACTCAGAACTAAGTTAGCAAAGTCTTTTCGATCACACTCCCACCTCTAGAGACCAATTCAAAGTTGTTTTACGTGTGATGTTGATGTATGACCATCGAAAACTTACTCATCGATGTCGACGGAGTTCATCCAAAGAAAAACTAGATTTACAAATCGTAGGGTGCCTTTCGTTACGTCAATGCAAAATGAGGTGATAGTACTAGTCAATCGTCATCTCAGCCGATGGTCGTCCACTGCTGGACATAGGCCTCCCCCAAGGATCGCCTTCACCAGGTCGTCGGTCCACCGTGTGGGGGGCTTACCCACGCTGCGCTTTCCTGTACGCGGTCGCTACTCGAGAACTTTTCGGTCCCATCGGCCATCGGTTCTGCGAGCAATGTGCCCCGCCCAATGGCACTTCAGTTTAGCAATTCTTTGGGCTATGTCAGTTAGTCTGATAGTACTATTATTGTAGTAAATCTGGGAACGTGAAGACGCGCGGTAAGAACGATCTCACAGCTACCTTCCAAAAAAAGTATACGCAAGACGCGACACTCATGCGCATGTATGCTCGTAAAAGCGCTCGCGGCTATGTGTGTGTCGGGGCGAGCAATTTTCATCAAAATCAGTTCAGTAGTTTTTACGTGATGCTCGTTCAAACAAACAAACACACAAACAAACAAACAGACAGACAAAAAATCCAAAAATATCGTAACTTTTTTTTTGTTAATATCTTTAATGTACAGACAAACTTTCTGGTACAGTTTTATAATAGTTTAGATAAGATTATGTCACCTGCGGAAACATGTCGTGTCGTGTTTATTGTTTTTTGCTACCTGTCTACTCATACTTTACGTCCTTTAAAACAGTTAATTCAATATGTAGTTATTTTAATTTTGATGATTGATCACGCCCCCTACTTTTTTCCTGATACCTGTATTACCCCCGCTGCCCAATCCACCGCTTAGCCCCAGCAGCGGCCTATGCCGATGTCCGCACCCATTCTGGGTGCCCCCAGGTCAGTTGCCTAAGTTCATTCACTGGCTCAGTAGATCCTTCGTGGTTACCGGCAATAGTCCGCAGTAATAAGCAGTAGCTGCTTCCCGAGCCATGCTATTATTGCCAACTAGCTGTCGCCCGTGACTTCATATGCGGGGACTTAGGACTACTGAAAGAACATCCCCTAATCATTCCTCTGTTCACCCCCTCCTCTCCACTTACGCACCCCCTACTCACCCTTACGTACTCCTTACTCACCAGTACGCACCCCGTACTCATCACCTACGCACACCCTACGTACCCCCTGCACACTCCTACGCACCCCTACTCATCCCCTACGCACCCTAAACGCACCCCCTACTAATCCCACTTTCGCACCGGTTTGGGCTGTGCGTTGATATGTCAGTCAGTCATTCATTCAGTCAGTCAGTTTCTTCTTTTATATAATATTAAGATTTAAAAAAAAGGCGTGCGTGTTATATCTCTATGTAAACCATTATTAAATAAGCAATACGTATTAGAAAATTGAAGTCCTGCAAACCAAACAATTTTAACTCTTATAACAAAATTGTAAGAGACTATCCAAAGGCTTTTCATTAAAACTCTATGCCTTTGTAGATTTTATTAATTGTTAAGAGGATTTTAATTTAAAAAATGGAAGCGAAGCAATTAGTAAATAGCAGTTGCGGGGAAGCCACTGGAAACAAGAGTACTCTAACACTTTATCAAATTAAAACTCTTAATAAAATGCAACCTCCTACCTGACGTTGTTGTTGTATACAAACTTATTATCGTTACCATCATCATCAGCCTGTCTTTCTTCTAACTTATAAAATACATCATAAATAATTTGTTTACTTCCTTTTCTTTAGTATGAGTGTGATACTTACTCGTATGTTTATAACACTTTCGTTTTTGCTGTGTCGTTCTGTATTCTTTCTTATCTAGGTATGAAGGTAAATAAGTAAAGAGTAGGTAGGTACTCAATTAATGTAATGTCACTAACGTCTAATAAAATTGTAATGCAATGTAAGTGGGCGGCTATGTACAGAGGACAACGTATTAAAAAACTTTACTAATTACATACATATATAAACTCACGAACATAATCCTTTTTGGGGTGGTCGGAAGCGTTGCTACAACTATCTGCTGTCTTGCTTGCATGCCACCTGCATTTTTACAAGGCTCAACAAAACTTCACTAATTTAATAAAAATTCAAAACCAACAACAATTACGTACCTACGTTGCGCCATTGTCCGTCTCGTTGCCTACCACATAACTTAATTTTACTATAGTGTTAGATATTATTGTTTAGTATTTTAGAACGATTGTATATCGATCGATTTTCTTATTATATTAAAACTGTTCTCATCTAAGTTACAGTCACTCGTTTTTAATGAGAATAAAATTCTTTAAACCTGACTCCACAAAACTCTGTTCTCGGCCTCGCTACACGATGGGGAGTCAGAGTTCTAGTAAGTTGATATTATGAAATGGCAGACGTAGTTCAGGACACCATTACACCCTGGGGCCCGCTGGACCGACGACCTAAAAAGGTGTCAGGGAGCAACTGGATGAGGAAGGCTGAGGATAAAGTTTTGTCGCGCGCCTTGGGAGAGGCCTAGGTTCAGCAGTGGACGATGCTAGACTGATGATTACGATACAAATATTTCCCACGTAATCGCTGGTTTTGAGCCAATCAGCCAAGAATAGCAAATGGCACTATCCTTTAAAGATCAGAATTACATTGATTATTGTACTTGCAACGTATCTCACTCAACTCAACACTCGTAAGTGTCACTCAAAACAAGACCTTTTCATTAAGAAAAGTAAGTCTTTACTCGAATCACTCATATGTTTCATAATTAATTGCCTTTTCGCTCATGCCCTTAAACACGATAAATGTTGCTATTTTCTTATTAAATCAGCGACCTTCGGTGTTACAGACTATATCTACGATATTGCATTCTTCAACGGTGTCTGACCTTAGAGGTCGATTTCCACAAAAGCTAGGAGATAAACACATGTTATCCTGCGTACTTTAATCTCGAAGCGTGTATTACGTCCACTGTATATTTCACGTGGCGATAAGCTCACTCTCCTTGGGTGGATTGACCTTATGCTTATGCTTAAACTTGAGTTATGTAGAGGAAATGCGTTTTTGTTGGGAAATTGTCTCCCCTTTCCCATTCTCCTTTTTTCGGAGGTTGAAGAAAATAGGAGGAGCTGGTAAAATTAATATCCGATGATCCCGGAAGAGGGATTATGTATTAACATACTTAGGTTTGTTTAGCTTAGTCTCGGACATGCATAGCATATGCTTACGACTATTTTCCCCAAGAAATATTCCGAATTTAGTAAGAAATATTCCGAAACCTCAGAACATCCACGTTTCACTAGTAGTACCGAAACTCTGTCAAGGGCGACGGGGAGTGAACTCGTCGCCACTCGGTCTTTATTTCAAGAATTTTGTGCTAGATTCTAAGTCAATGTTCTGTAGGGATATTCATTCCGAGTGCCGCATCTCCTCGAGGTGCACATGTGCACCGCTAAAACATTATCTTCGCCGCTTCGGTGGAAAACAGCCCTTATGTTGAAATTCTCGACATGTTCTGACTTGTAATAAGCAATTAATGACTGTGCAAGAAAATAGAATCTCAGATTTAGACATGTGGAAAAAATAAATCTGTACAGATTGACAAATGATTTCATTGTTTTCTGTGAGATTTCACAAAAAGTCGTAGTTCAACATTCTATTAAATACATTCTATTAGATACATCGTTCATCTACATGGAGGTTTATACAGGGTGTAAACCTAAATGCTTTAAATATATAGGGAGCTTCAGACCAAACTGAAGCACTTTTACTATGGATGTGGATCCAACATTGAAATCGCGAAAAAATATATCCGCTCTTCCATAGAAAATGTCAATAGCTACTCGACCAAAGTGTATGAAGCAGCTGATTCTTGATTCGCGATTTCAATGATGGTCTCTGGTAAAAGTTGTTCAGTTTGATGGCCAGGAGTGCAATTCAATAAACGTCACATCGCTGTCAAAAACATCGACGAGCTCACAAATTTAATATCCTTCTTGCATTCTTCAGATCGTCGAAATTTTTATATGAGTTTGACACATACCGAATATGGCATAGCTAATACCGAATTGTCAACTAGCCGATGTTTCAACGATGAATTTAAGGTTGTGAGGATGTTTGCGCGAAGAACATTGTATAGTAGTGTGCGCTTGATGCATTGCTGATCCACCTATAGGAAGTGGACGTACGAGGAAATGGCCGTTCGGGGAAATGTCCGTTCGGGAAAATGGTCGTACAAGGAATTCGGGCGATGGACGTTCAGGGAAAAGGACGTAACCGACCTGATCCCTATAAACTATGTAACACATTTAAATTACCACCCCTATGTAGTGTGACGATATTAAGGTGGTTTCAGTCCATACAAAAGTTTGACACACAATACGCGTAGACGGAATTATTAAAATTAATGTTTTATATGTGGAAAAATAGTTTAGAAAATCTAGTTGCCGCATCACAAATAACCTTTGCAATTTATAATATAATTACGAAGACGTTAAGCTTTTAAAATTGTGTATGAAGAATTTCAAAGCTTTATATCTTCGTAATTATTTTATAAATTGCAAATGTTATTTGAGACGCGGCATCTAGATTTTCTAAACTATTTTTCGATATATACAAAGTTACTTATATTAATACCGTCTACGCGTTTTGTACGTCAAAGTTTTGTATAAAATTGACCCCTCTGCAACCACCTTAAGTCAAAATCAATGACAAGCTAACAAATCTCTTTCAAAATTACAACCCAAAATCTTGTCGTACGATCTTTCCTACAACGAAATACATTGCTTGCCATGAACTCGATAGAAGAAGCCAACCAAACAAACAATAACAAACTTTCCCTTGTTTAAATTAACAACAATAGCTAGCGGCTATATCATTGACCCCTACGCACGTGCTGAAATTAAGGAAGGTTTCGCAAACACGTGATAAACAACATTCAGGGGATTTGAAGGACACTTACGTCAATTGGTACTGTAATTTACATGTGGTTCCGGCTTAAAACCAAGGTCGTAGCTTAAAACTGTCTATTGTTCCCGTGGATGTCGTACGGTGTAAATAAGGGATAAATAAGGTCAATGACATGCCATCGACTCTACAGAAGAAGGGAAAGGTTTTTCATCTGTTTTTATGCCGTGTTTTTTCGTTAAAAGGCTAGCTTCCTATCACTACTTTACGCTGCAAAATGCCGCCCTCTTGAAGCAATTGATAGCGATTGCAGTTTTTTCTTTAATATTCGGTTTTAATTTTTTGCTAAAATTTTCGAAGGTCACGACATCACTCGAGAACGGCTGGACTGATAGCGATGAAACGATGTGAATTGTTGTGCCTATGCCAGGGAAAGTTTATAAACAAAAAAACGGCTAAGTGTGTGTCGAGTAAAACTGATTCTAAGCCGGTACGAAGTTAGCCGGGTCAGCTATTTCATTATATTTACAACCCTCTTTATTAATAATTGGTACTACATCCTCTTTTCTTCCTTGTCTTCCTTCAGTCCACATCTTTTGCAAATTACACTGTTCTGTATGCTGTCATTCAGGGTCACACCACACCACACACACTGCGTAAAAGACGCATTTCGACAGCAGACAGACGCTCTACTTCTGTGCGTTATTTCCTCATGTGCTAAAGGCTAAGTGATATTTAGTACAACCACACTACCATTTTTACCCGACTGCGCCAGAAGGAGGGTTATGTTTTTCGAGCGTATGTATGTCTGTTTCTTTGTCACGCCCTACAGGTTAAACGGCTTGATGGATTTTAAAGTATGAGGTGTCTTTAGAATGGTAAAATACATTATTTTTGGAAAAATATGGGTATCAAATGAAAGCTAGCGAATAGCAGATTTCAAATATATTTACCCTGTAGATCCCACATCCGTACCCTCCTTAATATCCAATCCCACACTACTGACTTCTATTCCTATTCCTTCACTGCCCATGCAGTCCGGCTCTGGAACTCTCTCCCATTTAATATAAGAGACTGTGAAACAATTGCTTCATTTAAAAAACAAGTCAAAGATCTCTCTCTTCATTCAATAAACTAGTATATTTATTTGTTTATCATTCTTTATAAATATATATATATATATGTGTATGTATGTATGTATGTATATACCTGTATCTTTTAATACTGTTTTATTTGTTAAATGTGCACACTATGCCTGCCTCACTTAATATGCTCTCTCTCTTTCACGGGTTTGCTGGAAGAAATCTCTTTAGAGATAAGCTCGCCCTTTGTAATTGTCTATTATGCTGTTTTCATTTATATTTCCGTGTGTACAATAAAGTGTTAAAATAAAATAAATAATAAATAAATATATGTTATAGTACTTTTATGCCACCATTTTGACACACAAGTAAAAAGTATGAATAAACTTAATTATTAAGAAAAAAAAACCAACTACTCAAAAAAAATATAGTAATTGAATAAGAGAAAAACAAGCTCTATAATCATTAATCAGCTTTACCAACTTTGTTAGTGTAAATATACTTTGAATGTTATTTGGTAAGTAGGTATTGCAGGTAGGTAGCATTGTAGGTAGGTTTTGTAATTTTTCTTTATCCCCGTTTTTGGGTATCGGATTTGCTCATCTCCTTCTAATGCTGACTGTGATAATTAATGTATTCCTAGTCAATTTCGACTGGCGACTGCTTATCTTTATAAGCAAGCAGTCACGTACGCAGGATATTTTGAAGTGCATAAGTGTACATTTTAAACACAGATGCACTCTCTCGTCTTTACCCTCCTATGTCTGGACCGGGATACCGATACTATTAGAGGTGGGGGGTCAGATGCAGTGACTATAACCGGCAGCCACATTGTACCTGTACCAGGCCTGTCTCACTCCACAGCTCAGGTACGTTTGACAGCCGGCCCCCAGCGAGGGGTCAAAGGCGAAAAGATTAAAATAAGGTACAGCTTGGCCAAAAGGGCCATAATCATCCATAATCTATAACTACCGCTTAAACTTCTTGGTCAAATCTCATTAGACTTGCCGCCGTTTAGTGAGTAGTTAATGCGAGACTTGAAAACCCTAGCGATGTCACGCTGCCAGCACGTGAAAGAATGAAAGAGGGAGACTTTGTAAAGGAAGCTTTCATGCCCAATGATTCGGTTCATTTTCGTTTGCACGCGCGCCGTTGTGACAGTTGGTAGGTTATTCGCGAGTTGTACGATAGGACGGGCGCGAATAACTTATACCTTATTGCGGTGAAGAGAGAGTCGTTATTTATATTTATTCTGTGCCTGTACAGGGTGTAAGAAAAAATATCATTAACCTTTAAACCACATACTCTAACCATCAAACTGAACAACTTTTACAATGGGAGCCAACCTGTCAGAACAAAAAAAAATCAGCTGACATTTGAATCGAGTAGGTACCTATTGCAGTTTAGTATAGACCAGCTGAAATTTTTTTTTTGTTTCGACAGGTATGCTCCAATAGTAAAAGTTGTTCAGTTTAATGGGTAGAGTATGCGGTTTAAAGGTTAATGATACTTTTCCTTACACCCTGTACAGTCTTTGATATTTCTAAGAGCTGGTAAAACAGAACTTTATAGAAACGTGGTTAGTTTTAAGCATATTTAACTAAGTTTAAACCTCAAATTTGTGAATGCAAATTCTTGCGCTTTCAAGTTTTGCGACAATTTTGCATAGCTGGGCTATACATTCACGACCTCATTGCCTTTTGAGGTTATCAATTGTTAAGAATCTAGTTGCGTTTAGTTTACACATTTAGTAAAGAAGTACCTGGCCGATCGAGCTTCACTCGGCGTCTTTTTTTTTGTGAAATCGGATTTCTCAAGTATAACATTATGTAAAAACAAAATTTGATCAAAACGGGTGTGAAAAAAAGAAAAAGATTATTACAATATTAATTAAATAAATAAAACCAATAAAAAAAATTTCAAAGTCATTTATTGCCTCAATTTTTTCTTAAAATCTAAGTACAGGTTGTAAAATTAAATGCATTACATATCAAACAGGGTGTTGCAGATATTTAAACTGAGCAACTTTTACTATGGGAAATCTTTAAATCGCGAATAATAATGTAGATTCATACATTTTGCTTGATATTTTCTATGAAACAGCAGATTTTTTTTGCCATTCAACGTTTGTCCTATACTAAAAGTTGTTCAGTTTGATGGTCTGAAGCACCCAGTTTGATATGTAACACATTTAAGTTTACAACCTGCATCAGCATCAGCCTATAAATGTCCCACTGCAGGGCACAGGCCTACCCTTAGGGAGTGTGTATGGGCATTAGTCCACCATACGTGCCCAATGCGAATTGGTAGACTTCACATATGCATCAGAATTTCTTCTTCAGCGTATGCAGGTTTCCTCTTGATGTTTTCCTTCACCATTTAAGAGCAGTCGGTACTACGTACATAAGTTAGAAAAACTCATTGGTACATGGCATGTTGTCCGTGCGGATTTGAACCCGGACCCCCATTATTGGGTGTCCATACCTCTCCGCAACGCGCCACCGACGCTCTACACCCTGTATGTCCATACCTCTCCGCAACGCGCCACCGACGCTCTACACCCTGTATATCTAAACTATTATAAAACTGTAACAGGAAGTTTGTCTGTACATTAAAGATATTAACAAAAAAAAAGTTACGATATGGTTTTTAGGTATCCCTGATTCCAAATCACCAATTTTTGGATTTTTTGTCTGTCTGTTTGTTTGTTTGAACGAGCATCACGCAAAAACTACTGAACCGATTTTGATGAAACTTTTTTGTTGGATAGCTAATGATCTAACTTAAAATCTGGTATATAATTTGTGCGTACGAAGTCGCGGGTTAACGCTCGTAGTTAATAATAGTACACTATTAGTATTATCACCAGAGGGTAACCCCCTTAAAATTGGTGGGGGGGCAGGGACCGTACTGGTAGTACTAGATACTTTTTCTTATACTGTGGTTAGGGTGTGGGCAGTACTCCGTAATTCACGTTTGACAGCAGCAATAAGTACCTAGGGTGCCGAGTATCGGTTACGATAGGCTGTCACTCATTGACATAAGGCCCGTTTTAGTTTGTCGTTGGCCGCGGAGACTTCGTCGTTTTTGTGCGGACAAAGTCGCGGGTTAACGCTAGTATTGAATAAATGTACTTACATGTTATAACAATACATAACTTTTTTCGTCTTATACTCAGACTCTCAGCTAAAATGACTAATGATATTTAAGGAACATTCTAACGTTCTTTTCTTTCATATATCATGTGGGTTGAAAGGCTTTAACGGATTTTTGTATGTCTATAAGAGTGACTATGTGATTTAGGTACACAAAGATTTATGATTATCAGTAGCACCATACATTAAACTATTTAAAATTGATCATCTACCTTGGTGTAAGAGATTTGCTTCCAAAAACTCAAAGGGGTGAAAGTACCCATCAATATGAACAAAAATGGTCAAAAATATGGTCTAAAAACTGCCTCCGTGGTCTAATGGTTAAGAGCATTGGCTCTCGACTCGGAGGTCGTGGGTTCGATTCCCACGGGGGGCACCTAGTGATATGTCACTTTGTGCGTTTTTCCCCAGTTGGTTAGGACATTGCAGGCTGAATCACCTGAGTGTCTGAAAAGGAAAATGAATCCGTGCTTCGGATGGCACGTTAAGCCGTTGGTCCCGGCTCCTATCTCTGGTGGAAGTAGTCGTTACATAAAAACCACGTCAGAGGCCGTAAGGCAGTCTGAAAAAATTCTGACACCAGGGCTCTGCTCAAGCTCTGCCCACACGATAAGAAGAGAATATGAACAACTACTATGGGAGCAACTATGAAATCTAAAAAAAAACAGCTCCATACATTTGACGACCCGGTTAGTGTAATGGTTACCACTCCGGTCTGCCAAACCAGGGACCTGGGTTCGAATCCCGGTTCGGTCATGGATGTTTATATGTTTGTACCGTTGTTGTACGGTTTCCATAATAAACAGCCTATAGTGCTTGCTTGGGATCATTACAATGTATGTGCCTGTGAGCGTTATTTATTTATTACGTGCGTTAACCTGCGAGTTTGCCCGCACAAATGATATACCAGTTAGAACGAGCATCACGCAAAAACTACTGAACCAATTTTGATGAAACTTTTTTTGTTTGATAGCTAATGATCTTACTTAAAATCTGGTATATAATTTGTGCGGACGAAGTCGCGGGTTAACTCTTGTCTTTAAAATAGTGAATGTACTTTTGAGAGTTCTACGGAAATAGGTACTATCTAATTAATTAATCAATTTTAGACTAAAGGTATTATCTAATCACAGTTGATTACATTTTCCTAATCTAACTAGAATTAACTGGATTTAGTCTAAACTTGCGTTGATGACTAGATAATTATGTAATAGTCATTGAGTACCTAATGAATTATAGCCCAGTCATTTTACGGTTTGAGCCGGGGCTAATAAATAATTGTAATTTTTTTTTCGGTATAATACTGAAGAGAGCCTTTTGATTTAAGTCTAGATTTGAGCCTAGAAATATACCAAAATTAAAAAAAAAACATGTCAGCAACAGTTCCAATTTTAAAATTTAGCTATTATCTCATTCTAAAAAACCTGATGGTACATTTTATTTGCACATTTTTAAGGCTTAACCATTATATATACTTCAAACATGGTGTAAATATTTTTGTCTACTTAGAAGGTTTTGAAAAATAAATACCTCATTTTTTAAATTTCAATGCTTATTTTATTGCTCAAAATAATTTATATTGTTAAATCTAAGTCAAATGAGTGAATTGGTATTAATATTATTGATTTAAAATCCTTCCGAGACTCACAATTTTGATTTCTATGTTTCGTAGCGAATTATTTTTAATATGTTTTAAGATATTCTTTGTCACTAAATGGTGCTGGTTACATATTAAAAGTCCAATTAATAATTAATCCCTACCCCGCCTAACAAAACTCCGTAAAATGACTGGGCTATTAATTATCTACTTACTAGAGTGAACACCGCGCTTCATTACACTGTCTCATTCTTACGCAACCATTTACGCAATGTGGCCATATCGCCAGAAAACAGTATTCAAATTCGTTGCGTGATTTAGAAGAAGTAAATGGTAAAACTGCCTCAGTAGTCCAATGGTTAAGAGCATTGGCTCTCCGTACACGGAGGTCGTGGGTTCGATTCTCACGGGGGACACCCAGTAATATGTCACTTTGTGCGTTTTTCCCCAGTTGGTTAGGACATTGCAGGGTGAATCACCTGATTGTCTGAAAAGAAAAATGATTCCGTGCTTCGGATGGCACGTTAAGCCGTTGGTCCCGGCTACTATCTCTGGTGGTAGTAGTCGTTACATAAAAACCACGTCGAAGGCCGTAAGGCGGTCTGAAAAAATTCTGACACCAGGGCTCTGCCCACACCATAAGAAGAAGAAGGAGTATGGTAAATCAGTGATAATGACAGGCTCGGACAACGACTTTGTTTTATACAGGGTGTTAAATTAAATAGGACACTTACTTAAATGGTTGCTTTAGACCGTCAAACTGAACAACTTTTAATACGGGACCAACAATGAAATCGCGAAAAAAAAATTCCGCTGTCCCATACAACACTGTCCCAAAAACATTTTGTTAATTTCATGTTATAAATCTTTTTAAAAGATTAGACGGCATTTCACAGATATTAACTGGCATCTTGGTGAATGCAGCAACCAGCTTAAAATACGTATAAATTCTAATATTCATACGACAAGTCACTTACATACAAAAAAATCCAAATCATTAAAAAACTGAAATAATTGTAGCACTAGGCTATGGCGCAGCGAGGTAAGACTACGGCGTAGTAGAATGCTACGAGACTCACTGCGCCGCACTTTCGGTATTAATATAGGTACTAAAAATCAAAAAAGATGTGAATGTGATAGACAGAGCTTTGCTTACAAAGGTGAGAGGGAGCACGATATACGCCCTACACTACAGTATTAAAATTAATACTACGTACAAATGACATTATTACTAACTAGCGACCCGCCCCAGCTTCGCATGGGTTCAATGCTACTGCAATGATATTGGTCCCCTAGAGAAAGTTGTTCAGTTTGATGGTCTGATCATCCCCTTAAATTAGTTTAACCTAATTTTGTTTTGTTATACAGGGTGTAAGTGACAGCCTAGCAAATACTGAAACGGTGAACTCAGACTATCAAACTGAACAACTTTCACTATGGACCCTACTTCAGGAAACGCGAAAAAAAATCAGCTGTCCCATATAAAACTGCTGTACTTACCCGACTCAAATGTATGGGACAGATGATTTTTTTTCGCGTCTCGTGAGGTAGGCTCCATAGTGAAAGTTGCTCTGTTTGATGGTCTGAGTTCACTGTTTCAGTATTTGCTAGACTGTCACTTACACCCGATGATTAGTAAAATATAGTATAGTATACAAGTTCTTACAAAAGTAAAAATAAACATTTAAAACTTAACTGAACAACTCTCACTATGGGACCAAAATCGAAATCGCGAAAAAAAAAAATCTGCTGTCCCATACATTTAGCTCGAATAGATTGGTAGTTTAGTATGGAACATCCGATTTTTTTCGCGATTTCGATATTGGTCCCATAGTGAAAGTTGATCAGTTTGATGGTCTAAACCATCACCTTAAATGTTTATTTGTATTTCTGTAACACCTTGTATACAGGGTGTAAGTGACAGCCTAGCAAATAATGAAACGGTAAACTCAGACCATCAAACTGAACAATTTTCACTATGGAGTCTACCTCAGGAGACGCGAAAAAAATCAGCTGTCGCATACAAAACTGCAGTATCTACCCGACCTTAATGTATGGGACAGCTGATTTTCTTTCGCGTCTCCTGAAGTAGGCTCCATAGTGAAAGTTGTTCAATTTGATGGTCTGAGTGTGAACTCAGACCATCAAATTGAACAACTATTTGCTAGGCTGTCACTTACACCCTGTATACAAGGTGTTACAGAAGGTAGGTAGGCTCCATAGTGAAAGTTGTTCAGTTTGATGGTCTGAGTTCACCGTTTCAGTATTTGCTAGGCTACTTACACCCTGTATAAAAACCTTTAGGATAACCCATTTCAACTAGCCATAAAGTTTACAACGAAACTCATAAAAACGTCAATAAAAGTAAAACTTATGACTATACAGGGTGATAGAGAAAAAAGCCTATATGATTATATTCTATATTATGTCATTTATTTATTGCTATGAAGGAACGAGGTAGGAGGGATTTCATCCATTGAAAAAGGGAAAATCTTGCGTTAGGCTAGATATGATATTAAACAGGGTGTAAAATTAAATTCGGTACACATCGTTCGATATGTAACGAATTTAACTTTCAATATAGAGACAACATCAAAAATGTGAAAAAAAATCAACTCTTTCATGGAAATTGTCAATAGCTAATCGACCAAAATGTATGAAACAGCTGATTTATTTTTCACGATTTCAAAGTTGGTCCCGTAGTAGAAAATGTGCAGTTGGATGGTCTGAATCACCCTTTATTACTTTGATTTCCTCTAATGTCTAACGAATTCATTTCATTCCACTTCAAATTATGTTATTATCCACAAAGAGTACTATGATTGATACTTATCCATCTTATTTTGTTTAACTTTTATTTAAAGATAAAAAACTATAATATTGCGACATTAATACGATCATCATCATCAGCCTATAAACGTCCCACTGCAGGGTACAGGCCTACCCTCAAGGTGTATGGGCATTACTCCACCACGCGTGCCCAATGCGGATTGGTAGACTTCACATTCACATCAGAATTTCTTCTTCAGTGTATGCAGGTTTCCTCACGATGTTTTCCTTCACCGTTTGAGAGCAGTCGGTATTACGTACATAAGTTAGAAAAACTCATTGGTACATGGCATGTTGTCCGTACGGATTCGAACCCGGACCCCCATAATTGGGTGTCCATACCTCTTCGCAACGCGCCACCGATGATCTAATTAATACGATGGAATGGATAAAATATCCTTATTAAAGAGTTCCGTGACTAACTAACAGACAACGCACAACCTAAGCCGCTGAAAATAGGAACATAAAATTTGGAATAAATTATATTATACAGAAGATGTAGGGGTCCAACTTCGAGAAAGAGATCAACCGTCGCTGGGCAGCTTTCGGGAAGCTACGCAGTAAAACGAAAGTCTTCGATCATTGTGTGTTGCCAGTGATGACATATGGAACGGAGACGTGGTCGCTCACTCAAGGCCTCATAAAAAGGCCGAAAGTCACCCAAAGGGCAATAGAGAGGGCTATGCTCGGAGTTTCCCGAGATCGAATCAGAAATGAAGAGATCCGCAGATGAACCAGAGTAGCTGATATAGCCCAAAGAATTGCTAAACTAACGTGGCAGTAGGCGGGACACATTGCTCGCAGAACCGAAGGCCGATGGGGCCGAAAAGTTCACGATTGGCGACTGGAAACCGCAGCGTGGGTCCCCACACGGGGAACAACGACTTGGTGAAGGCGATGGGAACCCGTTGGATGAGGGCAGCGCAGGACCGGTCTTTATGGCGATCCTTGGGGAAGGCCTATGTCCAGCAGTGGACGTCCATCGGCTGAGATGATGACGATGATAATGTTGGGGTGCACTCCGAAAGGATTTTTCGAAAATCGACCGCTAAAGGGGTAATCCGAGCGGAGGAAGTCGCTGGTCAAAAGCTTGTAGCGTAATTGAGCTATTCTATTCACACTACAGATTATTAATAAGTTATTGCGTCTAATGTTTGTAGAAATTATAGTATTCTCTGCTACTATAAGAACATTCTGTATAAAATACATCACAGCACTAAAAACCCTAATAAACGAGATGTTTAAAAGATACAAATAAAAGCCCGAAATGAAAATAAACTTTGATTTAAATTTGAAATAAATAGAATGAACAAGATATCTTTATTTATGTGAAGTCAAATGTAAGCAGTATTTATGAGAGGGTTAGATTCTTGACCATTTTGATGTATAGGGACGTTAATATAATATCGATTTCGGAGAATTTGAATGTAATTAAAGATTAAAAAAAAATTTTTTTTTTTCTCTTTCGGGACTTGAACCCGCACTTTTCCAAACCGGCGAACTGCGTTATCGAATTTCGCCACCGAGCCCACTACCCAGAGAACGAAATTTTCAATCTGTTGCGTCTTAAGGGGACGTGAGTGCCATCTACTGGTAGTTATTACAAACTAACCAACCCGCAAGTCTAGCATTACAACTGGACGCAACAGATTGAAAATTTCGTTCTCTGGGTAGTGGGCTCGGTGGCGAAATTGGATAACGCAGTTCCCCGGTTTGGAAAAGTGCGGGTTCAAGTCCCGCCCGAGACAACTATTTTTCAATCTTTAATTTGATTCGAAAGAGCACAACATGGCTGTAACATGTTTAAAAATCAATAATATTTGAAATATGAATGTAGATTTTAAGACCTTTGAAATTGCGTTTACATCGAGTATCAGAAAACCGGCCAAGTGTGAGTCGGAATCGTGCAAGGGTTCCGTACCATTATTTATCTATCTATCTACCAACTAATGAGAAAAATCTAATTGTCTAGAATCCTTGGAGTGAGCCCGACACAATTATAGCATTTTGTCTTCTGAAACAGCATTTTCGTGTAACCTATTGAATTTTGTCATGTTCTCTTTTCAAGTTGTTTGTCTTATGATTATAAGAAACTAAAGTTAACCCGCGACTTCACCGACCCGCGACACAAATTATATAAACAAAAAAAGTTTGATCAAAATCAGCTCAGTAGTTTTTGTGTGATGCTCGATCAAACAAACAGACAGACGAAAAATCCAAAAATTGGTGATATGGAATCAGGGACACTTAAAAACCATATTGTTAGAATTGCATACCTATAATTGTATTTGCTACCTGTAACGCCATCTATGAGATATCGTTGTGATCAATTAATATAGTTCGCGTAGATCTACCTAGATTTTTTTTTTTTTATTTATTTATCAAATACATGAACAAACATCTTATAAACTAAAAGCATTGATAAACCTGATATTAGGTGGCGCCGTGGTAGATCCTTTAATATTGTACATCGCGGTGTTAAGATTTGCCCGCTATTAGTGACATAGGTCGATTGACCATGATTTGTTTGAGTTTTCCCACTTGCACCAATAAAGGAGTGTATTGTATATGGGTGTTTTATTCTCGGGAATTTAGTACGCTCGGAAGGACCACGTCGCTCAATAAACACATATCGTAACTTTTTTTTTGTTAATATCTTCAATGTACAGACACACTTCAGTTACGTTTTATACTAGTTTAGATATGAAATATAATATTTAAATGTCAAAGTTTGGATGTTTGTCACTCAATCATGCATCAACGGTTGAATGGATTTGGATGTTTGGCACGCATATAGAATATGTTCTAGATTAACACATAGTATACTTTATTGAGGTCCAAGCAAACGGAGACGCGGGTAACAGCTAGTAAGAAATAAAAGGTAGACTTTACGGAAGACTTTATACCATCAAACTAAACTTTCTCCATGAGGTGTTACAAAAATACAAATAACCATTTAAGGGCCGGGCCATCCCTTTAAGACCATCAAATTGGACAACTTTCATTATGTGATCAATATCGAAATACAAATCTACTCGAACTAAATTTATAGGAGTTCTGTTTTTTTGGCGATTTCGATTTTGGTTCCTCAGCGAAAGTTGTTCAGTTTGATGGTCTCAACAACTCCCTTGAAAGTTTTAAATGTTTATTTTTACTTTTGTAATACCCTATAATCCCTCAGATACAGGGTGAAATTGATATAATTAGCATCCTTTTAAACTAAGAGTCTACCCATCAAACTGAACATTTTTACTATGGGAGCAAACCGATAGGAGCAACACCTGATTTTTTTTTGCTCCGATCGGTTTGCTCCCAAAGTAAAACTTGTTCAGTTTGATGGGTAGACTCTTAGTTTAAGAGGATGCTAATGATATCAATTTCATTATGTAGAGCCAACATAGAGACCCTGTATACAACCCTGTTACAATAGTTCTACATAAACAAAGTCATATCGGACACAGTATTCCCAAAAAATGTTTCTTTTTTAACCGCTGCTTTATTTTAAATACATATATCTCATTCTGACCCTCGCATCCGGGGTTAAAGGCTGTCAGCTCAGTCACGTTCCCGGTGTGGAAATTGAACTGATTTACTTTCTGGTCACACTCTTGGGATGTTTATTTTATAAAGTGTCAATTTGTGCTCTATGTTGTGTTGCGTAAGGTTGTACCAAAGGGATTGTATTTAATACGACTTTACTGTCGTATCCACTACCCAAATCGGGAAGAACAGGGTATGGCATTCCGATTTTTGATGATAGTTTTTTTTTTTTTTTTTTTTAATTTATTTTACAAAGAAAAAAGTTACAATATTTTTTACCAACTATAAACCTTCCTACTGCAAACCTTGATCGGTTTAATCGCAGGAGGTGAGTCGCTGTACACAGCGTACCTGCTTGTTGTATTTTATATACTTATGAGTTACATACTAAGATGAGATTTAAGAATATTTTTACATTGTTTTTTGTTTTTACATTGTAATATTTCATGTACTATTTCCTTTGGTAAGTAGTTTAGAAGTTTAGTAAATAGCTAAATAGCGAAACAAAATTAATACCATCTTTTCTTCAGAAGATGAAGTACAAGATGCAAGACATCTACTCTGACTCTCTCAATAGGTTCAGAAGGAACATAGTTTGAAGGAAGAAAGGGGAAAATAGGAGAAGGATAACGGAAGGGAGTTTGCTCATTGTATTGTCTCCGCCACGTTATCACTGCAATTGTTATTTGTCACATTCTCATTTCTTTTTTTTTACTTTTTAATTTTCTAAAATATAATAATAAACAGTACCTAAGTTATTGGTCATCTGAGTCGTAGTTAAGTATCGCAATGATTGTATGAGTGTAATAACTGTAAGTGAATCAAATAAATAAATAAGATTAGCCTGACTTCTATAGAACTTTGGGCAATCTCCTTTTATCAAAAAATTAAAACCGCCTACAAAAAAACTAAAAAGTTAAAAAATAATATTGCAGCCGATGACTTTTTCGTTCGCATCAAGATCATTAATTTTAATTTATAAAAGTCGGTGTCAAAAAAAACCGGCATAATGTTATAGTTATATCAGAAAATACTCGAGAATTTCATGAAAAACTCTAGAATAGCACTGCTGCGTTCCGAGTATTGTGATTTAGTTAAACAAAATAAAACAACAAAATATATTTCAAATCAATGGCAAAACATCAAAGACCAATATGAACGAGTCAGTTTTTTGATACGACTTCTAGTTTTTTTGCAATTTGTTACCCAAAACACATATTTTTTTGCACCAGAAATGCTACAGCCAAGGAGTGGAATGCTCTGCCTGCGAATTCCGAACGCCTACAACCCGAATTTCTTTAAAGAACAAGTGAATAGGCTTCTTCTGGGTAAGCTTGCTACATCTTCGACCCCATCTTTGTTCTGAGGACTGGATTGAAGTCAAGAGCAAACCCATCTGTAATAAAAACAAATATATATTGCAATCTGATAGGTAACAAAAAGAAAGAAAGCTAGAACTAGGAACTTACCTTACATTAAAAAAACATATAAAAAGAGAAACAACTTAAAAATAAACATAAACATCCTTTAAAAGTTATAAAAATTAGGGGTTTATTTGTGTAACTAGCTGATCCAATGAGTATAGTCGGGGAAATCTACGGATTTTTGTATGGAGTAGATTGCATTAATTGCACTTTAGGTGATAGTTTGAAATATTAGTAGATAAATACCCGAAAAACGTAAATTATCAATAATCTCCGATTTTTATGGTGTATTATGGAATAATTAAGACATTCCCACAACATTAAATTTAGGTATACCTATACAAAAAATGGGAAACTGGTGATTTTGTACAGGACGGCTTCGTTCAATACGTTTTACTTATAACAATAATAATCCCCGGTTAATATCGTAAATTTGAGTAGATATTTAATGTTTAAACTCATATTAAATTATAACCTCAAAACTTAATTATTTACTGTTTGTTTGTACACAAAAAATTTGTATGGAGTTAATTAAATGTCTCTTTTGCTGGTATGCTGGAAGAAATATCTTTAGAAATAAAGAAATAAGCTTGCCCTTTGTACAGTTGTATCGATTTTAAGGTATTTCTCAGGGTCCTCAGCATATATATCTACCAAATCTCGACAAAAGTGTTTCAAACTAACAGTAATATTAGTTCAAACACAATTTACTAAAGTATTGCAATACAATGCAGCCAGCATTATGGGCACCTTCGGGCCAGGTATGACCTGGGGCGGGCTTTTCGACTTAATAGGATTAGTTAAATTTGTAGTTTAGAATGTTTAGAATGGTTTAAGTTTAGGGTAAGTTTTATTTGTGCTTTGACTATTTTATTCCTTTAAATAAATATTTACTAAAGTGTATTTAATGCAATCTCAAACTGTATTTTTCCTAGACTAGTATAAAAACGACATTAATTCATTTTAGAAAATGGATAGTGATGATCACAGAATCAAAAAAATTGCAGTCGTAGTACGTTATCGATGGTTGTTAACAATATAATCGAAAACTTACACAACAGCAACATCTGTAGGTAATAGGAATGCTAGAAGTTTGATGTGGTAGCAAAACTACAAACAAAACTTTTTCAATTCCGTAAAGGAAAAATGTTGTTGTGATGAATTCCAATATTTGTACCAAAGTCATAGATCTTCTTATAGGAACACAAGTACATATTCCATATGCTTGAACGACGTTTGTACGTATCTCGAGGAGACCTTATGGCATTTTACGAGCCACCTTGAAGTTGACGTTTTTTACTTCTACTCTTTCTCATGGAAATAAATAAACGCTTAAATAAATAAATAACGCTCACAGGCACATACATTGTAATGATTCCAGGTAAGCCTTAGGATTTTTGTTATGTACCATACAAAAACGAACGGCACCAACATAATATTCATCCATGACCGAATCGGGATACCGGGAATAGGAAGTACTACGAACTATGCTCGACTCGACTGACGAAATTCTTCAAGTCGAGGAAGCTTATATCATATTTCACATAAAATTTGAGTGTGCGTGTGCCAATTCGAGTGAGGAAACCTCAAGGAAACCACTAAGTAATCTTGTGACAATGTTTAAAGTTCACGACCTTCGGGTCGTTTCGGAAAGTTCAGAAATAATGCTAAAACTTAAATATATTCATGCTATAGGTAATAAAATCATCATCAGCCTAATACGTCCCACTAGGCGTCATTCCACCACGCGTGCCCAATGCGAATTGGTGGGTACCAATTCGCATTGGGCGAAGAAGAAATTTTGATGCGTATGTGAAGGGTTTCACATACGCATCAAAATTTCTTCTTCAGCGTATGCAGGTTTCCTCACAATGTTTTGTTTCACCGTTTGAGAGCAGTCGGTATTAAGTACATCAGTTAGAAAAACTTATGGTACATGTCATGTCGTCCGTGCGGATTCGAACCTGCCTAGCTAGCATACCATCCCCGAGAAAACGACAAAAATCGAGATGTGCCTCCATCTTTATTATTTAACGTAGGCCAGATAGAGCGCGCATGACGTTTTTCTCGTTTAAACGCTTTGTCGTGGGTGGCATGCTAGCTAGGCTGGATGCCCATGATTATGTCCATACCTCACCCGACACTTCAAGAATGCAGTCTGTCAAATCATAAAACAAGGAAACAAGGACACTTTCATCTCGTGTGAGTCAAACCTCCCAATTGATCAGTCAAAAAGATACCATCTATAGCAACGGGACCTAAACCTGGCAGAGGTCGCTATTTATTTATGAGACTCCAATAAAATCACGCATTTAGCCCACCTATCCACTCACAAAAATCGTTTTGTAGGCCGTAAAGGAACACATCAATGCTTACAACAAAGATATTGGGATCCAAATAGCTCGTTCCAAAGATTTATATAACGGCAATCTCGATGTGAAACGTTTTTATTTTCTTTGATACTGTTTTTTGACTTCTAGAAGGTTTGTTCGATTGTGAAAGGAATTTAGGTACTATTTTTGGTCTTTGGAAACCAAGAATTTGGTAGTTAAAGTCACAGTGAACGGGACACAATCATGTGAAATGATACCCGACGGGGAAAAAAGAAAGTGGAATTATTTTCGTTCTAGGAAACTATTGGTTTAGGGTTACGACACATTGATCGAAGGCAATTAAGTGGGATCACACACGATGACGCATTGACGGAGCGGCAGACGTCAGTCCGTCATTTGTGAAGCAAAGGTGTTGTATGAAACTGCGCACACGGTGACGGATAGACGCATCGTGTGTGCTTCTACGTGCGGTTTTGTACAACTTCAAGCTTCGCAAATGAGGGACTGACGTCTTCTGCTTCGTCATGCGTTTTCGTGTGTGATCCCACTTACGGTTTATCCATACAAAAAGCACAATTAATAGGTATAGGATGCCACGCGCCCTACGCATCCTTTCGCATCGAACGTTGAGAACGGAGTCTCATACAAATCGTGCAAACCGTCGATCCAGTCAATCAATATGTCCTAGCCGTAAACCAGAATAAAACTCAATGACAAATAACGTCAGTGGTATTGTTATTGGTTGAGCGGGCTCATTTTCCGCAACTCAACGACTTAGGCGCCTATTTAGCGTTAGGTGGGAATTACTACTCCTGCCACCCCAACTCCTCCAGGAAGCCCACCAGCTTGTTAATGCTGCCAAAGACTTCTGGAAGAGACCCGGTAACCCAAGGTATTGTGCCCGATAGTGTGCTAGTCCGTTGCATTCCAACAGCACGTGCGCAGCCGTTTCTTCAACTTCCATGCACACCCTGCACAGAGGACTATTAGTAACACCAATATTAAAAATATGTTTGTTAAAGGGACCGTGACCAGTCAGGGCTCAGGGAAATAACGTCATTATAAGATTGAAATGTCTTGAAACATGCAACATCATAAAAAGGAGGCTCTTACTAAGAGCCTTAAGTCGTTGCGGTTTGAATTGATGGCATCCGAGGTATTTCTCCGGTCACAAGTTCTTTCGCATGCCTCAGTCCTGGTGTATCCGACCAGAGCATACGGCTTTGGTTCACGGCCTATTCCTTTAGCACACGTCTAGAGGTGTTGCGAGAGATGCCGCAGTAAGGCTCGGGGCCTATGGCGTCCTCTTCGTGCCAGCTCGTCAGCAGCCTCATTTCCATCAATACCGCAGTGTCCAGGCTACAGCTCGTGTGTTACGGCCTCAGATAAAGGTTACGGCACACCTACTGAACGTTCCGCGCCGAACGTTCCGTCGAAAATGCGCGCAACGCTTTTCCCTATACCAGCGACACACCAGTACGCGTCATTACGCGCCATTTTAGCGCCATCCTAGTAGACGCGTATTTGACGGAACGTTTGGCGCGGAACGTTCCGCAAGTGTGCCGTAACCTTTGACTACTTAAATAGGGACTAGTTACGCGTGTACGGCCCGATTCGACCAAACGCAAGTAAATTTTATTGTTAGATTAAGTCGCCGGTTACCTTAGAGTAAACTAATTTTGCGTTTTACCAACCCTAATCTATGAATAAGTTGAGAGTAAATTTTACACGGCCAATTTTGACGGTGTAAAACTTATAACGAGACTAATGAAATGTCAATGTCACATAATTGAAAAAATTAAAATAAAAAGAAACCTAACAAATGAACGCTGTATAACCTCACATTGCAATAAGTACGGATACAACGACCTCTTTCTTTAGGTGGATTATACATTCGTTCTTTTAGTATGGGTTTAGTGTGGTAGAAGGCAAATGAATGTATATCGAAGTTAACACTAGGAGTAAAATTGTTCCTTGTATAGTTAATAATAATAATAGCCATTTATTCCAATAAATTAATTTTTGTTACATTTCATTTCATTACTCGATTATTTATATTATATTTGTATTCATGCATGCAATAAATTAGGTGCGAATTTAATTATATTTTTCTTTTTATTGGATTGCCCAAGTTTGAGCAAAGGCCTCCTCCATCCCGCGCCACTCTTCCCTCCCGGCAGTCAGTCTCGTCCAGGTGGCCCCCGCCAGGCGGGCGATGTCATCTCGCCAGCGGCGCCGCGGGCGCCCTCTCGGACGGCTCTCGCCCCGCGGGTACCAATGCAGTATCTTTTGGCTCCATCTGCCATCAGTCGCTCTAGCCACATGTCCAGCCCATCGCCATTTCAAACGACAAGCCAGTGTTGCAGCATCTATTATTTTTGTCTTACTCCGAATGTCGTCCGAATGGCCAGTGTCGCGGCAATATGCGCAACGACGGAACACATTGCTCGCGACAGTAAGGATTCAATATATTATGAGGCTGAAAGCCAGTCGAGATATTATGTGTAAATAGTTTACAATGCTTGCGTAGTACTAAAGATTATTCGAACGTTGAGTTCTGATACCACAATGGATAATGAGCACATTCAAGCTAACAAATACTTTCTATCGCGTGGTACAGGTAGTGATGCGACACTAGGTTTCGAACTCAGCGCGTTGGTTGGCATCTCTCTAGATCTCATTCTTATTCGTAGGCATACGTACGTTAATGTTCCCCTTTCCCACACAGTAACACTCGTACATATAATTTTATATGATTTAAAGTATTTTTATTTATTTTGAAAGCATCGCAGCCGGCGCATTGAACGCTTTTTAATATGGCGCCACGTGCAGCAACCTTACAAAAAAGGCGGTGGAGTACAAAGCATACCTAGTTTAATAACGAAACAATGGTAAATGCTTTTTTATTTATTTTCATTCTATTCGATAGGCAATACCGTCTCATTGTTTTTCAAATTCATACAATTTGTTATACAATTGTATCTCGGGTATTATTACTTCTTTTGCTGGGTGTTGTGCATGTACAGGGTGTAAGGAAACGTATCATTAACCTTTAAACCACATTCTCTACCCATCAAACTGAACAACTTTTATTATGGGAGCAAACCTGTCAGAAGAAAAAAAATCTGCTGTCCCAGATGTTTGTATCGAACAGGTATTGCAGTTCGCTTCAGACCATCAAACTGAAAGAGAGAAAAATCTGTTGTTCCATACAATTGGGTCGGGCAGCGATTGACGTCTTCTATGATTCTGTTTCGCTTTTTCAAAGTTGGTCCACTTGTTAAAGTTGTGTAAGTATACTCTTGGAGAGTTGGCCAGAAGTTGCACACAATAGAGGGGATTGGAGAGTAAAAGGGGAGGCCTTTGCCCAGCAGTGGGACATTGAACAGGCTACGTAAAAAAAAAGTATACTCTTTCGGGAGCCAAGCATCCCGGTAGGTTTCATCTCAAGCACCTCCATAATTCGTAAGACACGTTAAGTAGAGTACAAGATAGTGCAGTTGCGTGCAGTGGCGTGGCGTGACGAGTGTTTCTGTTCAGGGAAAATTTGAAATTTATGTACATTTTGAATCATCATCATCATCATCCTATATACGTCCTACTGCAGAGCACAGGTCTACGGATCCTCAAGGAGGGTGCAAGGGCGTTTTTCCACTACGCGTGCTTAATGCGGATTGGTAGACTTCACATACGCATCAGAATTTCTTCTTCAGCGTATGCAGGTTTCCTCACGATGTTATCCTTCATCGTTTTTGAGAGCAGTTGGTATTCGTCCTTGCGGATTCGAACCCGGACCCTCACGATTGAGTTTCCATAACTTCCTACAACGCACCGACGACACTCATAATTTTAATCTAAACTATTATAAAACTGTAACAGCATGTTTGTCTGTACACTGAAGTAATTAACAAAAAAAAAGTTACGATGGTTTTTAGGTATCCCTGATTCCATATCATCAATTTTTGATTTTTTGTCTGTCTGTTTGTTTGTTTAAACAAGCATCACGCAAAAACTACTGAACCGATTTTGATGCAACTTTTTTGTGTGATAGTTTATGATCTGACTTATAATCTGGTATATAATTTGTGCGGAAAAAGTCGCGGGTTAACGCTCGTACCTAAACAATAAAAATAGTCAACTTTTTAAACGCAATACAGCTGAAAACTCGTATTCAAAGCAGGCAGTTGTATTCTAAATCGTATAGCTTTTGTCAGAAAGTATCTTTTGTGTCGACTAAAGGATTGCAGAAAATTTTCTACCGCAGAGAGAAGGCATGAGATTTAATTTTGTATCTACAGTTTATACGACCAACCTAGGTGCGGACTTGTAACATAAAAATACAAAGTTTTCTACTAAGGTGCATATTTCAGCCTACGGAAAAAACATTGAAGATCCATTTTTTTTGTGTGAAAACGGATTTTTCAGGAATTAAACCTATCCAGATTAAGGTGGTTTCAGTCCATACAAATGTTTGACGCACAATACGCGTGGACGGAATTAATAAAAGTAATATTTTATATATGGCAAAATAGTTTAGAAAATCTAGTTGGGTCACAAACAACATTTGTAATTTATAATATAATTACGAAGATATAAAGCTTTTAAAATTTTGTATAAAATATTTCAAAGCTTTATATCTTCGTAATTATTTTATAAATTGCAAATGTTATTTGTGACGCGGCATCTAAATTTTCTAAACTATTTTTCCATATATACAAAGTTACTTGTATTACTAACGTCTACGCGTATTGTGCGTCAAAGTTTTGTATAAAATTGACCCCTCTGCAACAACCTTAACTTGAGCAGTATAACATTATCTGACACAAAATAAATGAATTGAATTGAATTAAGTATCTAAGTTCAAAATTTGCATTCCGTGGTTGCATTTAATTGAGGGGACACGAGCTTACACAATATAAAAAAAAAATATTTTTTTTCGTAAAACGTAAATGTATGGGATAGCTGATTTTTTCATTGTTCTGACAGGTTTGCTCCCATACTAAAAGTTGTTTAGTTTGATGGGTAGAATGTGTGTTCCTTACACTGTGTATATCTCTGTACATATTTGTTATAATATTTATGTAAGCTCGACGGGAAGCTTTATGAATCAAACTCGTTCATTGCCAACAATTCTATTTTAATACTTATCACTTCACTTGTTTTATATATTACACGATTCAAATATTTAGCATCACTGTGCACGTTTACATAACATGTGAAGACGGCTATGGCTAGTTTTCGAATGATAACCTTTCTGAAAGAGTGAGCGACCGAACGAGCGTCGAATGAATCGATTTAAAGAATGATCGATAACGAATGGAGTCGATGAGCTGTACCTCAATGTTGCCAGCATAGATATAAAGTAGATGGGCGGCCATATCGATATGCTCGTTAAAATTGTGTTTCCCTTGTCGGCGATCCTAAAGAAAAAATGTTTATACAAGTCGTTAGAACCGATTTCTAGAAAACGATTACAGATATACTAAATAGAAACCAAGTATTGTATTGTTGTATTTATTTTATGCACTTCTACTAGGAGCAAAACAATTTTAAAAGAATGTTTTAAATATATGAATATGAATTTGAATATGAATATTTAAATATGAATATGAATCTGTATAAATATGGATGAGAAACAAGTACCTACTAAAATATGCACATTAATTTATAGAAGAAACCATATCCTTCTAAACCACGGAGTCAGTAGTAAATTGAATAAAGCGAGCTTCATTCTAACACGTTTACTGCCTAGGGAACTTTCCAGGTCTTAAGTTAAGACCTAAAAGGAATATCATGTTAATAATTTACAATAATTTATTTTGCAGCCAAAATTGACTAGATGATTAATGGATAAACGTTTTAAATTTAGATTAATTTTGGATCTAAAATTCTTAACTTACAATTTAATTTTAATTAAGTTTCGCATAACAATGACAAGAAATCTCTATTAGTAAAGGTAGAAATGTTAATTGTTAAGTGGAATGAGAATTGAAAACAATTTTAGAATTTATTTAAAAGTAGCAAGGTAGGTTTCTTCAGCAGATTTTCTTTATACTTTAAATAAGTAAATATCTTGGACATAGTCACACAAATTATCTAGTCACATTTAAAGTACCTGGACTTGTATTATGATTATGATGACTAGACAACGATATAGAATACATATATAGATACAAACATCCATGACTCGGGTACAAATATTCATATTCATCATACAAATATTTGTCCCTTACGGGATTCGAACCTGCGACACTCGGCACAGCAGGCAGGTTCACTACAGACTGTGCTACAAGGCCGTCAAATTTATAGCACGGCTAGCATGCCTGCCACGACAAAGTGACAAATCGAGAAAATTTCATGCGCGCTCTTTTTGGCATACATAAAACAATTTGTTGTTTTATGTATGCCTTTGCTTATGATGAAGGCACTTCTAGATTTTTAGGGTGCCGTACCAAAAGGGTGAAAGCGGGGCCCTTTTTATAAGCCTACGCTGTCTGTCCGTCCGTCCGTCTGTCTGTCTGTCAGTCCTTTAAAACCGTAATAGCTAGACACTTGAATGTGCGTTATTATGGCGAATTTACTAGCAATTAATAAAAATGACAAAAAGTTAAATAAAGGATGTCCTCATACAAGAAACTGGTTTTTATCAAAACTTTTCTTCTCGCTCTATAGTAAAAACGGTAATACAAGCATCAATCTTGTTATGATTATAAAGCAAACTTTACAGTATAACAACAAATAATAAAATCGGGTCAAGTGTGAGTTGGTCTTGTGCTAAAAGTTGCAGAAAAAACAAACCTTTTTTGTAATTGAATATATTGTGTGGTGGTGTGGTATTAAATCCTTTACAAAATCACAATTTCGGAATTCCGTTTGTGTGTGGCAGGTTTTATTTGGAGTTTTTTTTGGCGTCTTGTCACTTAAGGCGGTTGCAGAGGTGTCAATTTTATACAAAACTTTGACGCACAATACGCCTAGACGGTATTAATATAAGTAACTTTGTATATAAGAAAACATTGTTTAGAAAATCTAGATGCCGCATCACAAATAACATTAGCAATTTATAAAATAATTACGAAGAAATAAAGCTTCGAAATTTTTCATACAAAACTTTAAAATTATAAATTGCAAATGTTATTTGTGACGCGGCAACTTGATTTTCTAAACTATTTTTCCATATATAAAATATTACTTTTATTAATTCCGTCTACGCGTATTGTGCGTCAAACTTTTGTATGGACTGAAACCACCTTAAGTTATTTTTATAACTAGTTTTTTAGTGATTGTTCTCATGATACTAAACAACTTTCCCTAAGAAAGTTATAGGAAATTCGCAAAAAAAAATTACTACTTTAAAAAGTCTTAATTCTTTGGCTAATTTCCCTTATGTTCCTTTGGGAAATTCCAGAGGGATAGTATTCGCCATAAGGCCAGACAAGTGACCACCTACTGGCCGAAACGTGACGTTTCACGTCAAAATCACCTTTTTCATACAAAACTAAAATATTGTTAAACATACGCTGCAAAGGCGCTCCAGTGCCAGTTAAGAGTCGTCGTCACAAATGAGTTATTTATATCGTAATAAGAGTAACAAAAGACTTATCATAAATACTTAATTTTTTTTTAAGTACCTATGATTTTTATACCAATAAACATTGTTCACTTGACTCAAATGTATGGAACAGCCGATATTTTTTTGAAGTTATTGAGTTTAATGTATCATTAGCAGTGATCGGAATAGGTATTTAGGGTAAAGTTGAGAATATTTGTGTGATTAATATTTGTATTCGTATTAATATTTGTTTTCGATTCGTGGGTGTTTGTATCTATACAGGGCGTAAAATTGTATGCATTGCACAGAATAGGTAATAGTATATAGTTCTACATAGCATTGTATATTAAACAGGGTGCACGCCCCGTGTAGATGTAAACACCCATAAATCGAATACAAATATTAATATTAATCACACAAATATTCGCAACGTTACCCTAAATTGTACTACCTATTCCGATCACTGATAATTAGTCTCAGTTTAAATCTTCTTATTGTGTGGGCAGAGCCCTGGTGTCAGAGTTTTTTCAGACCGCCTTACGGCCTCTGACGTGGTTTTTATGTAACTACTACTACCACCAGAGATAGTAGCCGGGCCCAACGGCTTAACGTGCCATCCGAAGCACGGAATCATTTTCCTTTTCAGAGAATCAAGTGATTCAGCCTGCAATGTCCTAACCAACTGGGGAAAAATGCACAAAGTGACATTTCACTACGTGTCCCCCGTGGGAATCGAAACCACGACCTCCGTGTCGAGAGCCAGTGCTCTTAACCATTACACCACGGAGGCAGTGTACTCAGTTTAAATGGATGCCAATAATTTTAGTGCCACTCTGTTTAATTAACATAGTTCCCTTTGATCTAGCATTTGACCACTAACAAGTAGGCTAACATCGGCACCTGACTTGAGGTGAGACGCATAGATGTACTTAGCTATAGCTGTTATATGTTTGTTCCTATAATTACGTATAGCTAGCTGTCTATTCTATTGACGTTGACCCATGTCAAATTCCGTGCAAGGTACAGTGCTACCAACTTATCTGTAGAATGGCCAAAAGCGGAACTACTTTTGAAAACGTCATTTTGGTGCCGTCAGTCGATGTAGTCTGTGCTGTTCAATCGAGTTCTTGTTTTCTAAATATTTCCGAGTAATTTTTGTGAAAATCATGCCGAAAGTGGTGTACGAGAAATTATTCTCAAAATAAAATCATTCTTTGATACAGAAAGTGGCGCCATCGCTCATTCTACAGATAAGTTGGTGACACTGTACTCAATTCACTACCATTTGTGTATGTGTTTACTATTATTTCGTATGCAATGGAAATTAAACAACATAACATAATATTCCCCCACCTCCGCTAGCCACCTCTTACCACTTCATAATTTCAGCCAATGGACGTCCACTGCTAGACATAGGCCTCCCCCAAGGATCGCATCTGCTGACGTACCTATTATGTCAGTACATCAGTTACGCAGAATAACCCTGTAATGCATGGAAGAGCAAGAAGTGTTCATAAATTACTCTTATACTGTGGTGTAGTGTTCGGCTTTCATTACTAGTAGTTATAAATGTTTAGCTACAGATAGGTATGTGTTTTCTACTCAACTAATTGTTCATGTATTTAAAACCAATCATCATCATGATCATCATCATCATCTCAGCCGATGGACGTCCACTGCTGGATATAGGCCTCCCCCAAGGATCACCACAACGACTGGTCCTGCCTGCCCTCATCCAACGGGTTCCCGCCACCTTTGCCTTTTACCACTTGACAAACTCAAATTGCTTAATATGAGCATTGCTTCAATGACATTCTTAAACAGAAAGTTTGTAGTTTAAGCAATGTTTCTGACTACCCCAAAAGGGAATTGCGGTCGTATGTACGAGCTTTTAACCCTCGACTTCGTCCGCGTGGATTACCCCTTTAGGGGTCGATTTTCTAAAAATCCTTTCTTTGTATTTCTTCTTCTTTCTGTATGTCTGTCGGTCTGTCTGTCTGTGGCATCGTAGCTCCCAAACATTACGATGCTGTTTTTTTAATAGAAAGTTAGTGGTGACGGGCTCACTCCTCGTCACACTGGACAGAGTCAAACAGAGTTTCGGTACTACTAGTGAAACGTGGATGTTCTGAGTTTTCAGAATATCTCTGACTACCCCCGCGAGAAATATAGTCGTGAGCATATGCATGCATGCAGTGTTCTTAGCTTTGTTTCATGAAAATCTTTAACTTAAACTTTAAAGATAACGAATTAAATAACATTAAATTCCAAGAAAAATACCAACGCCAAAAACAAACATTTAAAAAGTTAAAAATAAATCAGTCACATTTTTAACTTTTTAAAAGTTTGTTTTTGTTTGATAGGTGCACCAACAGCGTATTTTGCATTACAAATAAAACATTTCATATGTTTATACTTATTTTACCACAGGGTAAATTTAAAAGTTTTTAAAACGACTCCTGTCTCCATAGCAATAAGCCCATAACATTCGTTTGATCCACACGACCTCTATGACCCAAAACGTGCAAACATTGAACACGTTTGAAACCCTCACGTGTTTTGTTCACCATTTAACTTTGAGTACACGTTTATGTGCAGACAAAATAATATAGCACACGAGGGCAAGCATGCCATGCACGACAAAGTCGACAAAGTGACAGTTTGAGAAAACCATCATGCACATTTATTTGTAATGTATTATTGAACGTCGCGGTGTGTACCAGTCATTATGTTCTCGTAGACAGTGTCTCGTTTGTTCTTGTAATTTTCTCGAATAGTCAAATCGCTGTCGATAAGTATGCCTTGACCCTTAAACGCCACAGCCTATTAAGGGCCTCATCAATGTAATTCGAAGGTTCCTTGATAACATCCGCCTATAAAAGAAAATGTCCTTCGCCATTGTCTTAACTGCCATTCTTACTGAAGATTAATATACAATTAAATGCTGAAAAGCTCTGAGATTACGACATTATGATATCTATCTCATTCGCTCTTCTGTGTTTTGTCCAGAGTGGGAAAGGGAGGATAGATAGTGATGTCATCGTTGATGTAGTAAGAGAAAACACTATGGTAATTTTATTGAAAAGGGTCCTATTAAGGGAAATATAAATCCAAAATGCTCCTTAGAAATTCAAATCCTATAGAAATCCAAAATGTGCAGATTCCTATTTCAGCATTCCCATTTATACAAGGTGTTACAAAAATACAAATAAACATTTAAGGTGGTTTCAGTCCACACAAACGTTACAATACGCGTAGACGGTATTTTAGCTTTGAAATTTTTCATACAAAATTTTAAAAGCTTTGTATCTTCGTAATTATATTATAAATTGCAAATGTTATTTGTTACGCGGCAACTAGATTTTCTAAACTATTTTTCCATATATACAAAGTTACTTACTTATTAATACCGTCTACGCGAATTGTGCGTCAAAGTTTTGTACAAAATTGACCCCCCTGCAACCACCTTATGGGGGTGGTTTAGAGTCTAGACCACCCCCTTAACCACCATCTATTACATCTATAACTTAGACCATCAAACTGAACAACTTTCACTATGTGACCAATATCGAAATCGCGAAAAATATATCGGATGTTCCATACTACACTACAAATAAATAAATAAATAATAAATAGTTAACGCTCAAAGGCACACAGATACATTGTAATGATCCCAAGCAAGCACTACCGAACCGGGATTCGAACCCAGGACCCTGGTTTGGCAGTCCAGTGTGGTACCCAGGAAACAATTTGGTCGTATAAGGCCCCCATTTATATGACTATTTTGACTTATAAAAGTTATATGAGAAGAAGAGAAGAGATGAAGAGATTTATGGATGTGCATAAGGCAAAAGAAGTATGTAAGGATCGTAGTAAGTGGCGCGCCCTGGTCTCTGCCTACCCCACTGGGAATGAGGCGTGACGTTATAGATAGATAGATAGGAAACTTTTAAATTAAACATTATCTAAATTCCTAACACTATGAACAAATTTTTTCATCGATCGAAGATTTTAAATAAAATATTTTTTAAGAAAAAAATGTTATAGTGAAAGTCCCATGGCGACCGGACCTGAGTATTTACTATTTATTGGCGCTTACTTTCTCATAGGCCCCGAGCGGCGGGTGGGGCGGCGGGTTGGCGAGACGCTCGAAATTTGATGGATTTATTTGGAATTGTGTTGAAGTCAAAATCAGGTCAAAAAATACTTTTATCTTAATTTTTTTTGTATAAATACAGTTTCTCCTACCAATAAAATGAGATTAAAAGTAAGAAAGAGGGGTGGGTACTTTATAATTTTTTCCCTTCCAGCGAAATTGTTCCAATCGTGTACTAATTAATTAGATAACACGAAACATCCTCATATTATATTTTATTCAAAATTATAACATTCTATCTGAAAAAAATAAATTTAAAAAACACGTTTTTGCGAGTCGCGACGATAATGCAGGTCTCGCACGAAGGTGTCACGGTTTTGTCGAAGTTTCACATCTAAACAATATCTTATAACAAGTATGTAAATAAACTAGAGAAGCGACAAGCATAAGTAATATTCACGTCAACGCGTTCCGTTCATAAATCTTCGACAAAGTGTGTCGACGAATACATCATTCCCCAATATGTTGGTGACAAGTTTGTGAACGCCCCCTATTGTTTATTGTAATTTGTGAGTGCGGTGGCTCGTTATGTATTGTAGGTTTTAGTTTGGAGGTTATCTAAATATCTACCTTTATGTCACTGTGTTATTATGTTTGATAGAAGCACCCAACGCTTGAGGTGGTATGGCCACGTGATGCGCAGAGATGAAGAGCACGTGGTCAAAAAAGCTTTATGACTCCCAGAAAACAAAAGAGGCAGAGGACGTCCTCTTTTAACGTGGTGGACCAGTATGACCAAACTCATCCAAAAGGACTTACTACTTAAAAACTTACCCGATCCGACAACCCATGACCCGCTGTCTTGGCGCCGCCAAAATAAGAGAGCCGACCCTACCTAAACTGGGATGGAGCAAAGGAAAAGAAGAGAAGTAGCTACCAACGATTTTTTTTGGTCTATATGACAAGCGAAGACTAAAAAAATCGTTGGTAGCTCTAATAACGAAAAAATTTCAGGCTATCGTTCTATGGGCATGTAATACGAAGGGATGAGTGTCATATATTACGAGACCGGTGTTAATGTAAAGTAAAGATGGATGGAAGGATTGTGTGAAGATGATATTTGTAAGAAAGGAGTTAGTACTGAAATGACTGCTAAGAGAGATGAAAGGAGTCACGTTGCAGGTTCTGACCCGAGCACTCGTCTCGCGTGGATTTCGCGCGTCGCGCTTTGGCCTGCCACGAGGCTCCGCAATCCTCAATCTCTTCTTATTCTTGACCAAAAACAATCCCTGAGATTGGGATAGATTCTCCCATAAACACTTGACACTGGCGAAATCATCAAGGAATCGCCATTACACAAAAAAAAATAGAATAGAGATGAAAGGAAAATGACAATAATATTACTATTCAAGTGTCTTGAGATCCTTCGTGAGCCGGTACCTATAAAAAATATAGTACAACATTTTGCAGTGATCTCTTTTTCATAAAATATGGAAACACGTTTCAAAAGAATCCACAAGATTATTGTTTTTTACATGCACTACGTTTCGCTTTATAAACGACATTGTTGCTATAGGTATACCTACGTGAGCTGTGAGCTTCATATCTCATTTCAGATTTTCCTTCAGTAATCAAGGTGACTGTACCGGTAGTTGACACGTTTTTAGAAATAAACTACGTATTTTTTTTAACACAGCTAATGCTTACAATTTTTGGCTTAAGAGGATAGGCGTGCTGAAATGATAATTTATGAGAATTGGTCACTTTTATGACTATAAATATAGGTATTAGGTATATGTATTTGTCCAATCCGCCCCGCCCATGCACCTCGCCGACTAGAGTGCAGAGACAATTGCAGCTCGGACGGATTTTATCTAAATAAATCATCCAAATCAACATTTCATATTTCCCTCTTTGAACATTAGAAAACTATGAATGTGTCTGTATGTTTTGCTTTTTTTATATTCGTGAAATTTGTTTGCGGGATGTCTGAAAACGGGGTGGTAAAATTGGTCATTTTCGTAGGTCCCTAATTCTTACAGTAATTATTTATGCAAGAAAGTAAAACACAGGGACATAGCAAAAGTAACACAGATTGAATGGTTTGCTCTAGTATCATTATCCAGGGAGGAAACAGGGGAATAGGTTTGTATGATAAAAACGGTCCCCGCCTATTTATTGTTTATTTTAACACTTTATTGTATACATGGAAATATAAATGAAAACAGCATAATAGACAGTTATAAAGGGCGAGCTTATCTCTAAAGAGATTTCTTCCAGCAAACCCGTGAAAGAGAGAGAGCATATTAAGTGAGGCAGGCAAAGTGTGCACATTATGTGTGTTTGTGAGTGTGTGTCCCTATCCTCTTAAACATTTTAAAAATGTGTTGTTGTCACTAACATTAGTATGAATAGGGAGTGTTTACTAAATACATTTAAGTACAAATAAATTGTGATGCAATTCATTCACGAAAATAGAGCACATGATTGCACATCTTCGATCAAAGTAAAATGAAATTTCCGTAGTGTCAACAATTGGTACAATTACCTTACTGCAATTTTGAAGGAGCATTTTGAAGAAAACCTTTTCAGGTAGACGCGGGATGGTCGCCTGGGATACTAAAAATCCTTCCACTAAAGTTTCCTGGAAGCTTTAAAACTTTTACAGGTAGTTCAAAGTAAGATTGAACTACGTAAACTGTAGGAGAATTATGAGTTTACGGGGTCAACAGAGTTTTCCTGACTGTCCACGGGAGATATACTGAACCGACGAAAGTTCAGCGCACCTTGAGAAATCAGCAAGCATCTGCGCTGATTGGTAAATCTCTTCATTCCGGTGGCAAGTCAAACTCAATGAAGTCTCATCGACATGACAAAAAAACAATAATCTAAAATCTAAACTAAAGTGGAAAAACTGGGCTGGGCAAGTTTGCAGAATGCAAACTGAGCGGTATGTCACACAATAGGTGCCTCACGACGGGAGCCGAAGTCGAGGCAGACCCTGGAAAAGGTGGCGAGACGAGCTAGATGCCTACTGCAATGAGTGGCGGGATGTAGCACCGAACAGATAGACGTGGAAGGGTTTGGGAGAGACCTTTGCCCAGCAGTGGGACAAAGTAGGTTAAAAAAAACTATTATAAAACTGTAACAGAAGTGTGTCTGTACATTGAAGATATTTACAAGAAAAAGATTTGCGATATGGTTTTTAGGTGTCTGACTCCAAATCAACAACTTATAGATTTTTTGTCTGTCTGTTTGTTCGAGCATCACGCAAAAACTACTAAACCGATACAGATGAAACTTTTTTGTTAGAAAGCTTATGATTTGACTTAAAATCTGGTAAGAATATAATTTATGCGGACAAAGTCGCGGGTAAACTCTAGTAAATAAATAATGCTAACAGGCATATAACATTCTTATGATTCCTTCTTATGATAAGCTACGAGGTTTCAAATCATAGAAATTAATATACAATAACGACAAACATTATAATAACATTCATTACCAGACTGACTGGCCGGACTGATGGGCCGGTCATGTCTGTCGGATGCATCCTGAGAGATAGGCAAAAATCATCATGCCCTGGATCCCCGAAAACGGTCGGTGGCGTCCAGGTCGACCGAGGAAGAGGTGGCGTGATGACCTGGACAAATTTGACGACCAATGGCCAGAGGTTGCCCACAACAGGAACGATTGGAAGAGCAGGGGAGAGGCCTTTGCCCAGCAGTGGGATGAAATAGGATAACAAAAAAAAATTACTAGACTGGGATCCGAACCCAGGACTGAATTTCAGAATGGTAGCCATTACACCGACCGGGTCGTCAAGCGAAGGAAAAATAATTCTGCAACAAAGATACTTTGACTTTCACTTTTTCACTTGAAAATGTCAAAGATATTTAAAAAAAAAATCTTAAATCAACCCACATCAACCCACTGCTGGCCATAGGCGTCCCTTTTATAGCGCCTTTCCTTACGGTCCTGTGCTAATCTGTTCCAATGCAAACCCGTCACCGTCACAATATCATTGGACCAACGTGCTGGTGGTCTGTCTACTGGCATCATCCCTCTCTGATACGGTTCACCGACCGTCTTCCCGTCAAACCAGTGTTCTGCCCACCTACCACCTGCCACCACATCCGTAAGAAACTTGATATATTTATTTGTAATCCCATCCTACTTCCTATCCTATCCTTCCTACTAATATTATAAATGTGAAAGTTGAAAGTTTGTAAGCAAAAACTGACACTTACTCACACTGAAACTTTTGTATTTTGTTTTGGCGTAAATAAAGTATATTTCATTCATTCAAAAACGACTAAACGGATTTCAAACATAATATATACTATATCTATCTATCTATCTATACTATTATAAAACTGTAACAGGAAGTTTGTCTGTACATTGAAGATATTAACAAAAAAAAAGTTACGATATGGTTTTTAGGTGTCCCTGATTCCATTTCACCAATTTTTGGATGTCTGTTTGTTTGTGTGTTTGTTTGTTTGTTTGTTTGTTTGAACGCAAAAAGTAAAAATAAAAATGCAGATCAAATCTCTGGTATGGTCGGCGTTAAATCTGTAATAAAAAACGTACCGTCGTCCTCTCTCTCTCGTGTGTTTGGCGGTTTGTATGTCTGTTGTTTTGCAATAGAACTATAAAGTGCAGGTTTAATGCATCTGACGGCTGGGCTCCATTCTTTATTCAGAATATCTCATGGACTGTTGTAGTGAGAGTTTGAAATAAAATTCAAAATTTGCTTTTAGGACCTTTGGTGTCATATCATTTAATATCATAAATGTACGAGAATGAATGACAAGATGAACTGAAATAACAAACCGCATTAAAACCGCATTCAAAAAAACTAAAAGGTTAAAATTATATTGCAGCCGATGACTTTTTCGTTCGCATCATAAGAACATTAATTTGTTTTATGGAAGTCGCTGTCAAGCCGGTACGATTCGCGACAGGGCTTGCATTAGTTTTTTGGCTTGGCTTGACACCGACTTTTATAAAACAAATTAATGTTCTTATGATGCGAACGAAAAAGTCATCGGCTGCAATATTATTTTTTAACTTTTTAGTTTTTTTGAAGGCGGTTTTAATTTTTTGTTAAAATTTTGTTTATTTCACAATTTTCAGTGGTGAATTCATAAGTTCAATTTAATAGTAGTGCTTTAAATTAACAAACGCACTAGCCGGCACAACGATTTTCAAAGGTTCCTCGATTTCTCTGGGATGCCATGATCAGATTCTGGTTTCCTTATCATGGTACCACCCTTGGAATATCTTCTTTCCAACAAAAAAATAATCATCAAAATCGGTTCATAAATGACAAAGTTATCCGCGAACAAACATAAAAAATAATAATAATATTAACGGTCAAAATGAGAAACCTCCTCCTTTTTTGAAGTCGGTTAAAAAAGCGTATTTGTTTAATATAGGTTCACTACTAGATAAAGTAGTGAAAACGGGAACCGATTCATAAGCCTACGCAGTCCGTCCGTCCTTCCGTCCTAACTTTAGAGGGCTGTATCTTCTGAACAATGACATTAGTACATAATGTCATTGCTTCTGAACCGTAATAAGAACGTGTAAGTAATAAGAAATGACGTCAAAAAGCTATCTATGTGATATTATTTTTAAATAAAAAAATTTAGAATTTTTAAGAAGACAGATGAAATTTTCACAGATTATGTATCATTGTATTGTATTTGATGACTACTAATAAAAAAAGTAAAAAATGAATAGGTCCCCAATCCCTTATAGGTTATGCGAATTTCCTATAGGTTTCTTTGAGAAAGTTGTTCAGTATCATGGATACAATCACTCCTTTAAGTGGCATCACACACGATGACGCATTGACGGAACGGCAGACGTAAGTCCGTCATTTGTGAAGCAAAGAACTGTATGAAACCGCACGTAGAAGCACACACGGTCACGGATTGACGCATCGTGTGTGTCTCACACGAAAAGTCAAAGAATATATATACTAACTGTTATATATTGGATTTGTATCTACCTACATAACTGGTAGGCGGTTGATCAAAAAGTTATTGTTACTTACCTACGTGTGTCACTTTATAAATATATGTGCTAAAGTGTGGATGCTGTGTTTCATTATCTGAAAACATTCTAATAGCGACGAAATAAATCAGTGAAAGTAATTAAATACGAACGTTTGTGGACTATACAAGTGCGGTGAAAATAAAAACTATGTCGATCGGAGCGATTAAAGAGTTTGATGTGTTCGGAGGAAATTGGAGGTTATATGTAGACCGGTTGAAAATGTACTTTAAGGCCAACGGAATAACGTCGGAATTAGAGTTACCTACATTGATATCAGTGGTTGGTGATCAAGCTTACGAGCTCATCGTGAACTTAGCGAGCCCGAAGAATCCTACTGATTTGAAATTTGATGATGTTGTGAAGTTAATGGAAGCACATCTACAACCGAAACCTTCGATCATGGCTGAGCGATATAAATTCAGGTTGAGACGTCAGCAGCACGGAGAAAACGTGGCACAATATGTAGCGGAGCTGAAACGCATGTCTCGTCATTGTGAGTTTAAGGATACGATGGACGAGAACATAAGAGATCAGTTGGTGTGCGGCATCCATAGTGATGTCATTCGTCAAAGGTTGTTCGCAGAGCAGGAGCTGTCGTACACGAAGGCAGTGTCACTAGCTATGTCGTTGGAAGCTGCGGAACGAGATTCTGCGGCGGTAGAGAGAAGGGAAGTCGGAGATCGTGCACTCGAGGGACTTCATGGACTTTCTACAGGAACACGTGGAAGCAGTGGCGGTAACAAATATGGCGGAAAAGATAATCGGGTGGAGTGTTCAGCTTGCGGGTATAAAAATCATGACTTGGCAAGGTGCAGATTTAAAAAATATATTTGCAGTGGATGCAAAATGGTGGGGCACTTAAGGCGAATGTGTCCACGGTCCAATGAAGTGGACGGAATGACACGGAAGCAACCGAGGGGTGCCGGAAGGTCCAACCGTGGGCATGCTACGCACTTCGTGGCAGGAGAAGGGGCTGGAGATGACCAAGAGGTATCCTACTCTCAATCTTCAGAGGAAGAGGAAGAACCCATCCATCAAATGTCCTTGAGGCATTACCCGGCGGTAAGCATACCCATTTCAATACAGGGTAAGACTATTCAGATGGAAATTGATACCGGAAGTGCTTGTTCTTGTGTTAGTAAAGAAACATATGAAAGATATTTTAAAAAATTAACACTTAAACATAGTGCGTTAAAATTAAGCTTTTACAATGGTAGTAAAATAAGACCATTGGGTGTTATAACCCCTATTGTGCAGTATGAGGATAAGTGTGAACCACTCGATTTGTACGTAATCGATGGAGGAACTACCTCCTTGTTGGGAAGGCAGTGGTTGTCGGAGTTAAAAATAAAGCTCCCTTTATACAATGTAAACAATATATCTAATGATGTTGGTTGTAAAAATAATGTAGTGAAAATTGTTGACAGATTTAAAGAATTGTTCGATGGCCAGTTGGGCCAGTATACGGGAGGGCGAGCAACGCTGCACGTGCGGGAGGGGGCGATGCCGGTGTACTGCCGCGCACGGCCCGTGCCCTACGCCATGCGCGAGAGGGTGGACAGAGAGCTTGATGTTATGTTGGAGAACGGAACGATCGAGCCGGTGGAGCACTCGCAGTGGGCTACTCCCTTAGTGTTAGTTACCAAACCTGATGGTAAGGTTCGTGTATGTGCTGATTTCAAGGTGACCTTAAACCCCGTTTTAATGATTGATAAGTATCCATTACCTCGAATAGAAGACTTACTTTCTACCCTTAGCGGAGGTGAACAATTCTCAAAGATTGATATGTCCCAAGCGTATAATCAAATCGTTTTAGATGAGGCGTCAAGAGACTACACTGTGATCAATACACACCGGGGCTTATTTAAATATAACAGACTGGTGTACGGATTGGCTTCGAGCCCCGGTATCTTCTCCAGAATTACAACAAATCTGCTATGTGATATACCCGGGGTGTCAGTTTTTAGTGATGACGTATTGGTCACGGGGAAGTCTCAAGAAGACCACCAGAGGTCGCTTCAAGAGGTTTTTGAGCGTTTGAAACAAAACGGATTAAAATTAAATAAAAAGAAATGTGTATTTTTTGCGGATTCGGTTTCTTTCTTGGGTCATATTATAGATAAAAATGGTGTCCATACTGACCCAGAAAAAGTGAGTGCAATTGTCAATTTACCTAAACCAACAAATGTAACAGAACTTAGATCATTTATTGGCATGGTGAATTTTTATGGGAAATTCATAAAAAACTTAAGTACTCTATTAGTTCCATTGTACAATTTGTTAAAAAAATCGTCGAGATGGTTATGGGATAGTGAATGTGATATAGTGTTTAAAAAAGTTAAAAGTTTGTTAACGAGTGCAAAAGTACTCGCACATTATGATCTGGACCAACAGCTGATAGTGACGTGCGACGCGAGCGCGCGGGGGATAGGTGCCGTGTTAGCTATTGTAAGTGCAGGTGCCGAGCGACCGGTTTACTATGCGTCTCGAACTCTGAACAGCGCTGAACAACATTATAGTCAAATACAGCGGGAAGCCCTAGCTATTGTATTTGCAGTCAAGAAATTTCACCAATACCTATATGGTAGAAAATTTTTATTACGCACTGACCATAAGCCATTGATTGCTATTTTTGGTCCAAAATCGGGAATTCCAGTTATGGCTGCCAGCAGGCTACAGAGATGGGCGGTAACTTTATCGGGTTATAATTTCGAAATGGAATATGTAAGAACAGATAAGAATGCAGCAGATGCCTTATCAAGGTTACCGATACCAGAATCGTCAGCGCCCGAGTCATTAGAACAGACGTACTTACATTTCGCACAGGATGCATTATTACTAGATCATAAAATGTTGCGTTCGGAAACGAAAAAGGATATACTTCTAGCACGTGTATATAATTATGTACGTGACGGTTGGCCTGAAAGCGTCGACATTAAACAGTTGCAACCATTTTTCAATCGTAGACAGGAAATATATTTGGAATTAGACTGTTTAATGTGGGGTCATCGAATCGTGGTACCACAGTCATGTCGAAAAACTCGTGTTAAATGAGTTACATGAAACGCATTTAGGAGTAGTCAAAATGAAAAGCTTGGCAAGGAGCTATGTCTGGTTTCCTGGAGTCGATGAGGCCATAGAAGCGGTGTGCCGCGAGTGCACAACGTGCGCGGCGCATGCGACGGCGCCCCCGGCCCATAGCCCGCACCCCTGGCCCTGGCTGGGCCAGCCTTGGCGAAGACTCCACCTAGATTTTTTGACTCCAAAAGCAGGTAGCTCGTTTTTGGTAGTAGTCGACTCAACCTCTAAGTGGTTGGAAATATTTAAAATGAATAGTACTACCGCAAGCGAGGTAATTAAAAAGTTAAGAGTGTTGTTTGCCCAGTTTGGTTTACCATCACACATTGTATCGGATAATGGACCACCGTTTTCCAGTGTTGAATTCAAATCTTTTTTGTCAGATAATGGGATCTCACAATCATTTTCGGCGCCTTATCACCCGTCATCGAACGGCGCGGCTGAAAATGGGGTTAAAATCTTTAAAAAGGTTATTAAAAAAGCGATTACTGACAAAATAGATATAGAAAAAGCATTACAAAGATTTTTATTGCTGTACCGTAACACAGATCATGCCACGACAGGTCAAAGTCCAGCTCAAATATTGCAAGGTAGGTCATTACGCACTAGACTTGACGCACTCAAACCGGACAGGGAAGATAGTGTACGTCGCGCGCAGGAACGTCAGGCGCGTTATGATCGCGGTTCTAACAGAGAATTAGAACACGGGGATGACGTACATTTGAAAGATTATAGTCGTCGGGGTGAATGGGTGAAAGGTCAAATTATAGAAAAATTAGGTAAGACAAATTATAAGGTGCGGACTTCTGACGGTAAAGAATCACACCGACATGTCGATCAGTTAAAGCGGAGGTCTAGCATTGTAGTCAGCACATATCCATCAGACGGTACGCATGCTCCACCAACTAGTGATCCTAACAAAGCATGTAGTGGTCCACTGCCGGTGGTCACTTCGTCTCCATCGGGGCGTAGAGACAGTGGGGAGTCTGGTTCTGAACCTAATAATAATGACGGCGGTGGCGGTCCATCGTCACCGGTGCCTTCGGCACAGCGGCAAGTGCGCCGCTCCCCTAACGTGCCGCCTCCCTCGCCCCCACCGGCGCCTGAATGTGTAAAGCGCACACGCTTACCTCCTAAGCGTTTTGGATTTGAAATCGATTAAACAGTTGATTAAATTGTTGTAGTCCTCTAGCATGTCTCCTTGGAATAAAACTGTATTAAAATGTTTCTATTGTTGTTTGTTATTAGTATATTATGTGACTTAGTTAGTGGGTACTGTGTTTAACTATGTAGGTACCTACTTTGTTCCTATTTAGTTACCAGGCCTAGCTAGTAAGTAAAGTAAAGTAAATATCATTTACCTAAGCTGCATTATGTTTTGGTTTCTTTTGTAAATAAGTGGTGAGGTGTTATATATTGGATTTGTATCTACCTACATAACTGGTAGGCGGTTGATCAAAAAGTTATTGTTACTTACCTACGTGTGTCACTTTATAAATATATGTGCTAAAGTGTGGATGCTGTGTTTCATTATCTGAAAACATTCTACTAACGTAAAAAGAAGCGACACTGACGTTTGTGTGCCGTAAACGACCTCGCGGCTATATGTGGGTGTCGGGGCGCGAGCGGGGGCGAGGGCCTGGCGCGCGAGGTGTGGCGACCGCGGTTTGCCTAGTCGAAGGGTCCCGCGCCGCGCCGTCTCGGCTCGAAATTCGAATCAATTGACTTAACGTACGTAACTTTCTTTTAATACGTTCAATGTGCAGACACACTTCTGGTAAGCACTAATTGGTAGGTTACTATAGGTACTGTAATTAAATGATAAATTAGGTTCTCTATTTTTTTGTTACAAGCTTTCATTTAACTTGGAATGTTTGTAGGTTAGTTTGATTGTTTAGTTCAAATCTTGCAAGTCGATTTTAACCCACTTTCAGCGGTCGGATTGACTTGAATTTTAGTACATACTTATACATGCTACACCTACTTGTGAACGCTATATATGGTAAATATATTTTAAACCATACATAAATAAACATCTTTTATTTAGTGATTAGTAGTTCCTTGTGCCGCGGTGGCTTAACCGCCAGGCGCCAACCCTATGCGTCGGACGCGGCATTCGGCGCCCGAGTTACATTGACAGGCCGCTGTCGCCCCTGTGGTGCGGTTTCATACAAGCATACAACTACTTGCTTCACAAATGACGGACTGACGTCTGCCGGTCCGTCTGGCGTCATCGTGTGTGATCCCACTAAGTAATGCAACTGTTTACCCTAACACCCTGTATATTATTACTATCACAAATTTACTAAGCGATCCATTACATATTGGGAAGTTTATTTTCATGTAACATTACACTGAAAACAATGTTTTTTCAAAATCTTGTGTATTTAGGTCGCAAGCTGAAACTCATCGCTTGTGAACAGTCTATTCAAGCCTAAGTAAATACAGGTACTGGAGATTGTGTACCTACCTCCTGCTACTAACACTAACAGGTCTGAGAAGTTAGTGATATTTTATGAGTAAATGGCATAACCTGTAGATTTCACTACAGGGAAAGGTCCTCGTCTCACGGATAAAGGTGGGCCATACTTCACAAAAAATTCCACCTAGTGATCGAGATAGGAATAAACCGATGGTAGCCGTGGCGCGAATAAAATGGCCCAGTCATTTCACGGTGATTTTTTTCGATATAGTAGGTATTTACGAGCCAATTTGAGCTTAGAAATTCTCATTTGACTCGGTAGACCCTTCGTGGTCACTCCAATAGACCGCAGTAAAAAGCAGTAGTTGCTCCCTGAGCAGAGCTGTAATAGTCGTTTAAAAAAAGTAAAAATAAATTAGAAACGTACCAAATTTAAAAATTTTGCATTTATCTCGCTACAAAAAAGCGACTGGTATAATTTTTTTTACAAGCTTTTAACGCTTTACCATTATACATACTTCAAACATGTTGTTAATATTTTTGTCTGCTTACAAGGCTATCTGGGCTACAATCGCGGTAAATATTCGGTGATGGAATAGTGATTGGATTACGTACGAACCATTACTTTTGAAACAATCGGTATTGCGCTAATCGCGGTACAGCTCATGACAGCCGTTAGAGCCGTTTTGACAAATCGCTCAGACGTTATTGGCTTTCAGTTACATAGAGTTTACCGCGATGCGGAATTTAGCACAGTTGAATAGGAATGGGATTGCAATGTGATTAGAACTGAAATTAGATAAGAATAGAACTTCGATGTTTTAACTTAGCGCAATCGGGCTCCTGTTTGTTTTGTTTCTTTTATTTATGTCTACTTTTTTTTCGGGTTTATAAGATAGTATCTCTTTCCGAGAAGTAATGTTTTATCTTAGAATTTCAAGTATCAAACTGTCTTTGGTTAAAGCTCAATAAAAAGACAAATGCTGCTTATGAAATATTAATCTTTGGCGAACGTTTCGATTACAATTGGTTGCAAGAAAAAGTGGAAACTTTTTAGTAATTCTCAAATATAAGGTCTAGCAAAATTAGCTGAAACTATTTTAAGGGTATGCTCAGACCATCAAACTGGACAACTTTCTCTATGGGACCAACGCGAAAAAAAACTGCAGACCCATACATTTGAAATCAATTGAATCAGGCGTTACTTTGCGGAAATCCATGACTAATATGTAGATGACACGATTGTATCAAGACCTCCGCTTCTAAGTACCTAGTAGACAAAGTTGTATTATGTTATGCAACACAACCTGCCCACCAAATAATTTCTACTCTACACGTGTTTCGCTCCACCAAGGAGCACCCTCAGGAGTTAGACCGACGATCGTTCGAAACAGAGTTTTTACTCCGCCGAGCGTCCGACACCGAGTCATAGATTTGAGTCTAGTTATGTTTGCAGTTTTGTATGGGACAGCAGTTTTTTTTTTTTCGCGATTTTGTTATCGGTCCCATAGATAAAGTTGGTCAGTTTGATGGTCTGAGCATATCCTTAAAATAGTTTCTGCTAATTTTCGAACTTATTATAGTTCATGCGGACATTTTTCTTCTTCTTTTCGTGTCAATTGTTCAACTATATTTTACATTATTATACACACACACACCTTAATCATACTTACCTTACATACTTACCAATTATTTTTCTTTTCTTTTCCTTTTCGCAACACATTTTTTTATAAAAAAAAAGCAACGCACTTCTTTTTTTTCACAAAAACAGTACACGTACCTAATATTTTAATAGTACTCATGTAATTTTTCTATGCTACTGAAAGGTTGCTGGTACTCAAAGGACAGGTTTCTATTTTGAGTATCAGCGGATATCTGTTTTGTAAATCTAATGTGTACTTTATTATGACTATGTTTTTTGTAATTCTTGTTTTTTGTGAAACAATAAAATTTTATTATTTATTATATATTATTTTACTATTATGATTCTATATTTTATTTGCCAGGTGTTCGGCGAGCCTAACATCGTCCAGTATAGTTTTTTCCTCTCTCGTGCAGGCCGACTGGACGTTGGCTGGATAGGTTAGGTTAGGTTAGGTTAGGTTAGGTTCCATAAATTTTGTCTGCAACGGCCAACTTCAGTGCGAAGCCGATTTAAGGACTTCCATACTGGCCATTGCAGATTATGCCCAGGGGTGAGATGTTCCTGTGGGGAAATGAGCTCAGCTGGTGGAGGTAGTGCTGACTGCTAAATTACGTTGATGATGATGATGTAGATATCGAAAGGGTGTTTATAATTAAGAATGCAAATTGTATTTATTGAAGCACTATGAAGACTTTAATTTCTTTCAATCTATACGGAGAAAAATATTTAGTAGTATTCAAGGTGATAGGTAGACCTCTCCTGAAACCTTAAAGGTGTAAAAATATCTATCAATATGAACAACCTTTCTTATAGGATCAACTACATGAACTCAAATAACTATGAGTGTAGTGCATGTACAAACTGTTTATATATAATTACAAAAGTTCACCCGCGACTTCGTCCGCACTAATTATATACCAGATTTTAAGTCAATTTTATCAAACAAAAAAAGTTTCATCAAAATCGGTTCAGTAGTTTTTCCGTGATGCTCGTTCAAACAAACAAACACACAAACAGACAAAAAATCCAAAAGTTGGTGATATGGAATCAGGGACACCTAAAAACCATATCGTAACATTTTTTTGTTAAGGTGGTTTCAGTCCATACAAAAGTTTGACGCACAATACGCGTTACGAAGATATAAAGCTTTTAAAATTTTGTTTGAAAAATTTCAAAGCTCTATATCTTCGTAATCTATACTATTATAAAACTGTAACAGGAAGTTTGTCTTTACATTGAAGATATTAACAAAAAAAAAGTTACGATATGATTTTTAGGTGTCCCTGATTCCATTTCACCAATATTTGGATTTTTTGTCTGTCTGTTTGTTTGGGTGTTTGTTTGGGTGTTTGTTTGTTTGTTTGTTTGAACGAGTATCACGCAAAAACTACTGAACCGATTTTGATGAAACTTTTTTGTTTGATAGCTTATGATCTGACTTAAAATCTGGTATATAATTTGTGCGGACGAAGTCGCGGGTTAACGCTCGTTATTTTATAAATTGCAAATGTTATTTGTGACGCGGGATCTAGATTTTCTAAATTATTTTTCCATATATACAAAATAACTTATATTAATGCCGTCTACGCGTATTGTGCGTCAAAGTTTTGTATAAAATTAACCCCTCTGCTGGTTGCCTTAACTTCAATGAGACACACTTCTGTTACAGTTTTATAATAGTATAGATAGATAGATAACTAAGAGCTTATCGCCAATAAACTGTTCTGAGGTTTGGCGAATTCGTATTTTATTTATGGCAGCTTTAAGAAAGAAGTTAAATAAATAAATTTAATTAAAATAAACAAAAAAATTAATGAAAATTTAGAAAAGAGCTAAATATTATTATTAGCAGACTTTTCTAGATTTGTTGTTATTTATAAGTCAATTTTATTTTATTCTACCAGAAATATATTAATAACAAAATTATTTTTAATAAAGTATGTTATTTTCTAGAAAATTCTGCTAAAATAAATAGATAACTTCCTTAACTATCCACAAAATACCAGTACCAGGTGCTTCAAAAAGACAGATCGCCTAAATATATCTACAAGAGGAACACCTAAAGCCTCCGTAATCGAAAAAATAATAAGAAGATACAAAAAATTATTGACATTCCTCTCACGTAGATTTTTGGACGTGACCTCGAAATTACTTCTAAGATTTCTTTGTTTCGTTTATTTTAATAACGTATTTTCTTACACGCTAATTAAATGAAGAATTTATTTTTACATTTGTGTACCTATGGAGATTTGGATATACTGGGTGTAAAATTAAATGGGACACTTACTTAAAGGGATGCTTGAGACCATCAAACTGAACAACTTTCTCTATGGGGCCAATATAGAAATCGCAAAAAAAAATCTGCTGTCCCACACATTTCGGTCGAGTTATGTTTTGCAGTTTTATATGGAACATCGCAAACGCATCGCATCATGTCGATTATGGCAAATCTCCTCATTTTGGGGGAGGCCTATTTCCAGCAGTGGACGTCTATCGGCTGATATGATGATGATGATGATGGAAAAAAAATCAGCTGTCCCATACCCATACAAAACTGCAAAACATAACACTACCGAAATGTATGGGACAGCAGATTTTTTTGTCGCGATTTCAGTGAAAGTTGTTCATAAGTGTCCATTTAATTTTACACCCTGTAGATCACTATATTAGAATATATAAGGTCTAACAAAATTAGGTGGCAATATTATAAGGATTGATAAGACCATCAAACTGAACATCTTTCTATATGGGACCAATATTGAAATGGCGAAAAAAAAATCTGTTGTCCCACACATTTAGGTCGAGTAGGTTTGTATGAAACAGCTGATTTTTTTTCGCGATTTCAATATCGGTCCCTTAGAGAAAGTTGTTCAGTGTGATGGTCTGATCATCCCCTTGAAATAGTTTCACCTTATTTTGTTAGACCTTATATAGAAGATCGCGATATTAGATCACTATATTAGATTTAGATGTAAATATAAATATAATAGGTACGTGTTAATGAATAAGCGCAAAACCACCCCAACTGATTTATAACGAAATAATTGCATTAAAACAATAATATCATTATTTTATTAATTAAAACTTAAAGTTATTCGCATTTTAAGTTTTCATGCGAAAATGATTTGTTATTATTTCAGTTTCAGTAATGAATGAAAGCGTCAGACAATTCGGTTCTGCTATCGATTCTAAACAACATTGTATAAAATGTGTAACAAACCAGCATATGCTCACGACTATATTCCCCGAGGGGGTAGTCAGAGATATTCTGAAACCTTAGAACATCCACGTTTCACTAGTACCGTTTGTCTGCACAGTGTGGCGGGGAGTGAGCCCGTCGCCGCGTAATATTAATATTTAAAGGCGTGGTGGACCATCAAACTGAACAACTTTTCTCCTCCTTCGTATCTTTTTCTATTTCTGTCGCTCAGGAACGTCATTTGTTAGAGTAAGAAAGATCGCAGCATCGCCAATGCCCCGGGCGCGATAGCACGTTCACGTATCTTTCTCGCTCTAGCAAATGAGACGTTTCAACTCTGACGTTTCAACATTCAGTTGCAGAAACGCTCATTAAAGTAATCCTCCATTAAATCTCTTGCTAGCTTTAACTACGTCAACAAGACAAAAAGTGCCAGTAAGAAAATTTTTTAATTATTATAATTTGTAAATAAATTCTAATATAATAATTTATTTTTTTATTACTATTTAAAATAATTTTTAAAAATATTTTTTTTAGAAGAGATTTAATGGATTATCTTTAATGAGCGTTTCTACAACTGAGCGTAAGAATCACAAAATTTTCATCATCATCAGCCTATAAACGTCCCACTGCAGGGCACAGGCCTACCCTCAGGAGTGTATGGGCATTAGTCCACCACGCGTGGGCAAAATTTTAATTTAAAAAAAAAGATGTATACTTTTGCGTGGCCTCAATATTACAGCTGGAAGCACAATATGAATGTTTCATGCGTTATGCTAAATAGCCTTCAATTTGTTCTGAAACTTGAGTCGTTTTATTCCACGTAGTTAATAAAAAACTTACATTATATACTAGGATAAATACAGATCATGTTAGTCTCCGATTCCTTCTTATGAATTATTACTGAATGTAGTCTGTTAGCAGGACTTTGTCATGTAAAATGAATACAGGGTCGTTTTTAATGCTGGCGGTTTGATACGAACATGAATCTGAACGTTTCTCTTCAAGGTGCATTGATCTCTTAATGACAGGGGTCTCAAATAAGGGGTAACAAATTAGCAACAACCTAGAATATTCCTTTATATTTATTTATTGTCTTCTGGAGAACTTGCAGCTAAATAACAATTTGATTTATACATAGACACATTGATGGTCGCTGGCATCAAGTTGCCACATGTAAATAGAAAAAGAGAAATACTTATAAGTAATGGGTAAATAAAAGCTTATATATAAAAAAATACTATTATGGGCCATCAAAAAAGTTACTTGCTAAAATATTTTTGACTCTATTGATGCTTGAACAAAACAAATAAAATGTAAAATGTCTTTATTTAATTACAATTTTGTGGTCCCTGATTCCCAAAGTCGGAAAACCGTGTATTGGGAAGCTGGGAGGATGGGACATCGATATCGAAATCCATGCAAAGTCTAAAAGCAGGCCATTGACAACCCTACCTCATCGAGTAGCAAGACGCGACCAATCTAGGGTATATGAGAAAGGTACGTCTAAAAGTACAGGGTTGCCTGGGCGTATAACCTGGGGCATTTAGTACAGTGATTCATTGAGGTGTAAATTATTGAGTAACAAGTTGAACATTCGATAGAGCTCTTCAGGAAGTGCCAAAATATTATAGGGTTGCCTCGCCTAGTCCTGGCCCGCTCTTAGTCTAAAATGTTGATAAAGCCGCTGCTGGCGCGCTGCAGAAATGCATTCTGCTTATAATTAGTGAAGGAGCGGCTTCTGGAGACCCATCTGGTTTGTACGAACTTTGGCCAATAAATCAGGACAATCTACTCCATTAACGATATTCATTAGATAGCAAATGGCGCCAATATTACTAGTCTTAAGAGGCAAGGAAAAGCGAGTAAATTTTTCATTTTCACGCACTCTTATGCACCATGTCCTGCGTCCCTGACTGGTATTTCAGTCAAGGCATCATTGTAGCCGAAACTATGGAGCCTAATCTTTATCTAAGTATAAAATGTTACTGTAAAAGCAAGAATTACTGGAAGTTGTCTGGAAGAAATCGCTTTTTAGCGATAAGACCGCCTGTTTTTGTGCCTTTTGTATTTCCTGATTGTTTGCTCTCTGTATACTCTGTTTTTTTGGTGTCAAATAAAGTATAATTGATTGATTGAATTACTAATAAATCCGAAGATTTTCTGAAAAAACTTGAAATTTACCAAGACGAGATAATAGTTAGATTCAAGGTAGTACTAGAATTTATTTTTTGGTTTCAAGGTCACATAATTCTAACGCCGGGAGCAACGTGTCGCCGCTTTGGTCGCTGTGGTCGGGTCGGTATGAATGGCTAAATTTTTCCGATGCCAGAATTGTACCAATTGATAATTTGTGTCATTGTACGAATTGATAATTTGTGTAAACAGAGAATTGTACAAATCGCGAAATTGTACCGAAGGCGATGCTTTCGATTTCAACACAGGCAGCAGGCGCTAGGCGGCTGCAACGTGACGCTGGCAGCAGGTGGCTGCAACATGACGCCGGCAGCAGGCGGCTGCAACGTGACGCCCCGGCAGCAGGCGGCTGCAACATCACGCCGGCAGCTGGCGGCTGCAAAGTGTCGCCGTGTTGTGCCGCGGATATGGGTAGCGGGGGGCTGGACACTGCTCGTGAGTAAGATAAAATCGCCTACCATGTCTAGACATGACTATTATTCAACATTTACCGTGTCATTACTCTGAGAAAAAACTTAAGATCTACCCAGTTATTGCTAGTAAAAAATATTTACCATTAAGACTTGGTAACTCTTAGGTTTTACCGGAATATCTTAGGATTTACTAATAGTTCGAACTTTTACAGTAACATAAACATATTTTATTCAGTGCTGTGTTGCTATGCTTGAGGGTCTCTCATTTCATCAAACATAATTTATTTCACTTTTGTCCTCATATTAATGCATCCCTCGTCCTCAGCGAGATGTGTTAAGAATATTTCATATTTCTCTTTGAGCTTTGAACCCGTTCAACCCCTTAAAACACTCTTTGCTATTAAGGTACAAACGTGTTTGAACATACATAAAACGACCGTATTTTGAGGTGGTCAGACACTTTTCTACAACTGATACCAACTATTATATATAACTATCAAATATTTTTCAGCGTGCGTTTTGTAGAATAGCCTCATCAGCCTATAAACGTCCCCACTGCAGGCCACAGGCCTACCTTCAAGGTGTACAGGCGTTAGACCAACACGCGTGCCCAATGCAAAATGCTAGACTACGCATACCTACGCATTGGAATTTCTTTTTCAGCGTATGCAGGTTTCCACACGACATTTTCCTTCCCTGTTTGAGAGCACAGTGGGTATTACGCACCTACATAAGTTAAAAAAAGTCATTGGTACATGGCATATCGTCCGTACAAATTCAACCCCTTTCAAGTCAGTCAAGTACGAATTCAACCCCAAATTGAAGTGTCTATACCCGTTCGCAACACACGACGCTCTCTTACTATTAAGTAGGAAGTAAAACTTACATTTAGTATTACAGGCAGGTTCACTATCAAGTAAAGAACCATTTTAATCGACTTTAAAAAAGGTAGAGATTCTATGTTTTTTTTCTGGCTGTTCACCGATATTTTATTCAGTTATTGCGGGCTAATTTTCAAAAATATTATTTTTTATTTAAAATTGTATATTCCTGTGGGATCCCATTTTCATTTTGTGAAGATCTTATGACGCGCTTCGGAGCTACATAATAGAATTCCTCAAAAGTGGATATCAAATCATCGGCGCGGCATTGAAACATTTGCTTCATATCGATGTACCCTTTTATGTATTCCTGAGTCATTAAACCGAACTTATTATTAAAACAAACGTCAAAACTAAACAAAAGTAAAAAAGAACCTCTTTCTTTTTGGAAGTGGGCTAAATAATAATATAATGGTTTTATACAGGTCAAATTAAAATTTTAATGTGAGATATCTCTTAAGGTCTGCTTTTAATCTCATCATTGTTCCTTCCATCTTAAACAAAATCAACAATCCATTAACCAGTAACAAATTCAAGTTACATTTCAAGTGCTTTACAAAAAAAACGTCTCAATTTTCGTGTCAAGAGGCACTCAATCAAACACACGAACCGAGGCTTTTATTCTTCCATTTGCAATTAGGTATTTCGCGTAAAGTACGGCTACGTAATAGCTCGTAATGTTCTATCATTAAAATAAACTGACTTTGTATTACTTCTGCTTTTGTAAGATTGGCAGGTAACACGAATAAGATATATAAGGGTCTCCGGTACTCCATAGAACGGTCACGATTGACTATATAGTACTGGTACGCCGAGCGCCAGACCATGCTTGACTCAATAAAATCGTTTTCTGGTGTCCCTTACTACATGGATCTTGTTGCGACTAGGGATAACTTCCGTGCGTTCAGATGTTTTTGCCATACTTATTACTGGAAGCAAAATAGGTCATAGTTTCAGTACAATGTTAGGTTCCTATTGTTTTATTTTGTATTTTTGGTGCTTTTGCGGTCGGGTCTTCAACACTGCCATAAATGATCTCTTGAATTGGCTCTCTAATAGCCATGTTTTTTTTCCTTCTTATTGCTGTCTCCCGTTTGCAATGGAGGGAAGTCGGCTATTTCGTTTTCCTACTCCTCCTATCTTCTTTGATTAATTCATTGCGGGTTCCAAGACAGATTAGAGTCATCCCCCGGGCTCGCTGGACTTCATTGTCCAGTGTTGTGAATGGTCGCCGCTGTTGATCCTGGCTTACAGGAGTTACAGCGGTGGGAATGTGTGGTGGGCCTATATAGTACTGGTACACATAATGCACGCTCTGTATTTAGCGCTTCTGGCTCGGCTCCCCTAAAGCATCCCCAGGAAATGCAGGGTGAGGTGCGGTAACTGAAGTCAGAGAGGGGCAGAGAGTAGCCGTTCTGTGTGTAGAACTATATGTATATCTAATGGGTGAATTTGAAATAATTTCTAAACGCCTTCTTCATTAAGTCGTTCCTCGCTACCTGTGTCACGTCATCGGTATCTGGACGCCGATGAGCGTTACACACACACACACACACACACACACACACACGATGAAATGAAGATGAGTAGGTGTAGGCCCTTATGCTGACGGCTTCTTAAGGTGGATCACAGACCAACAAACTAAATAACTACCAGAACTTTCTCTAAGGGAACAAACTCGAAATCGCGAAAAGAAAACCGCGTATAAAAATGCAATCCTACACAACTGAAATGACTGGGACAGCTGATGTTTCTTTTGTTATTTCGTCTTTGGTACTATAGAGAAAGTTGTTCAGTATTATTATCCTCTTAAAAACCATCAGCATTATTAAGTTAGACCCTGTGCAATATCGGGAACTCAAATATACCAAAACGCGGTAAGAACCCGTTAAAATGTTTATTTCTAGATTAGACCCTGTGTATTCAGGTTTTTTGTTCTGGTTAGTTAAAAAATTTAGTTAGTTTCCCTGATAACCTTAAGGTTATCAGGGAAACTAAATTTTGAAAACTTGGACGCACAATACGCGTAGACGGTATTAATATAAGTTACTCTGTATATATGGAAAAACAGTTTAGAAACTATAGATGCCGCGTCACAAATAACATTTGCAATTTATAAAATAATTACGAAGATATAAAGCTTTGAAATTTTTCATACAAAATGTTAAAAGCTTTATATCTTCGTGGTTATATAATAAATTGCAAATGTTATTTGTGACGCGGCAACTAGATTTTCTAAATTATTTTTCCATATATAAAATATTACTTTTATTAATTCCGTCTGCGCGTATTGTGCGTCAAACTTTTGTATGGACTGAAACCACCTTAACCACTCAGAAAGTATCGATTTTCCGTTTCATCTTACTCAGGAGGGTAAAAATGAGAGGGTGCAATTATGTGTTTATTGCACACACTCATCCACCTAAAAATATCTTGCGTACGTACTAGACTTTTTTTGTCATCCGCTGTAGTAGACATAGGCTAGGTAGGATAAGAAATCAAGACCAAGTCTTAGCTCTTAAGTTCTTCGGAACCCTAAAAACAACAACTTTCATAAATCAAGCGTTCGGTAAATGTACGGTTCGGCCTCAGCCCGTAAATCTGTTCGTGTTTACTCGTAACACCCACCTAGTTCTGTAACTTTTCTATTTGGGCGTGTCCATATTGGCGAAAATGCCGCGGATGGACGTTTATGAAACGATGCTCCGCAAGTATACAGTTCTACTGCTTCCTGTTTCAAAAGGGTAGTTTAAAGAGCGGACTAAACGACTAATGTCCGAATATGTTTTAACATAACATAACATAAATATTCTTTATTTGCACACCAAAAATAAACAGTAACAAAAACAGAATAAAAAGAACGTAAGGGTACAAATGGCGGTTTTAGCTAACCTAACCTAACCTAACTTTGTAAACCGTCTCTCTTTTACGAGTCTGCTGGAAGAAATCTGTTTTGTGACAAGCTTGCCCTTTAATCTTATCTAATATGCTGTATTCATCTTTATTTCCATGTGTATAATAAAGTGTTAAATAAATTTGAACTCACAGATCGCGCGTATTTTGTAAGCCTTTCGTGAGTTGTTCTAAGGAGGCACATCTTTCTGTGCGCATTTACAGTATTAACAGTTCAGTTGCAGCAACTCCACGCGTGCAGTGCATTCGCGGCATATTCGCTAATGTAGACGCACCCTTAGACCGCTGTATTCCACCATGTGTTAGAAAAAGAAATGCTTAGTTTTCTAGATAAAATAAGGGAAGTTTCGTAATTTTGTGTCCTACCGAAGATTCTTTTTTGTTACGGGCATTGGCTCACCACAAATTCACTTACTTAGTAACTCTGCTGGCTCAAGGACCAAAAGTGGGTGAAATGGTGTTTATTAAATAAGAGTGGATGAAATTAAAGAGGATTTTTCTAAAATCAACCCCTAAACGGGTGCAACGGGTGATGAAGGTTTCCAATATCCACGCCGACGAAATCGCGGGCAAAAACTGCTTGAAAATAATCATCAAGTCAACATTACTTGTATCCAATTTTATTGGCCGTCCATTTCAGTGTTGGAACGGACGACCCCATTTCTTGCTGCGGATGTCGTATAATGTAACTAAGGGATATCATTTCTTATGTAGTATTTTTGTGGGTGAAATGCTAGCTATCGCCTCCTGACTCTTTCCATCCTGAAATTTTAAACATGCTGAGAATGAGCCTTGCTGCAACTGCGAGCTTAATTAGGGTAGTTTTTCGGTGCAGCAAAAACCGACAACCCCGAAAGGAATTTTGAATTATAAATATATTACAATATATTTATTAAAACATACAAGGCTGCCATTTTTCACGCAAACACATAAATTCTCGTTCGCCGAACGGTTAACTTTTATAATAAATCAAGTAACTGTTTGACCTATGTTCGATTGTTTATGTTGATATACTACCTATTTGTTGCCAGCAGGTAAAATAAAAAACTTTTTTTTATTGACAATGGGTTTGCTCTTGACCTCAATCCATTCCTTAGGACAATGATGGGGTCGAAGGTGTAGCGAGCTAACCCAGAAGAAGCCTATTCACTCGTACTTTAAAGTAAGGGTTATAAGCGCTCGGAAATACTGACGCAGGCAGGGCATTCCACTCCTTGGCTGTGCGCATTATAAAAGAATCAGAAAGGCGCTTAGTGCGGATATGTGGGATATCAACCAAGAAGGGGTGGTATCCCGCGGTGCGTCTGGAAGTCCGATAGTGAAGTCCTTTTATTGAAACAATCATGTTGCTATGCACTAGGATTAATCTTTGGCGGGATTCTTCCAGCAGCACTTCCCGATCCATATGCTCCTCCTGAGGAAAGCTTCCCTCCAGAACAGGAGCTGCCCAGGCTGATTTTGAGGAGCTTAAATAGACTGCGAACTCAGGTAGGCCAAAGTTCCTAAAGACAACCTGTTTAAGTAGGGTTACATAGACGGGTTTGACCTTAGTTATGAATGTGGTGTTGCTCCTGCGCTCGGCCTGCGGCTCATTTGGCGGGCAGACTGACCCCGGAGGTCCATCAGGTTCCAGGGGAGACGCTTCAGAGCTTCGCTCCTACGCGTAGCTAGGCCTTGAGCCTCGCGCTCGGCTCGGCCCGTTATGAATGCGGTGTTGCTCCTCAGACTATGGCCTATCTTATGGACGCTGCTTTTAGAAAATGGAATGAGATGCCATTGATTACTATTGATTTACTATAGTCTGACTATAAGGACTGTGTCTGTAGGAAGCTGCGCAACGAGACGCTGAGGTAGAGATGCCCGCTCCGCTCTGACATTCCGTCATAAACTTTGGCAGCAGCTACTCAGTTTATTTTCACCGGACTGTGTACGTCATACGTCTTTTCCCGTAAACCGACGTCAACCCGGTGGATGCTGATAGGTTGGTTCATGCCTAACCAGAATAATACTAAAATAAAAAAAAATCTGTCAATCAATCTATCTGTCAACATTTTACTTTAGGAAAAGGTTCTTAGTTTTCGAGATAAGGACAATTCTCAGGCGGCTTTCTTTGATTATCCATATCTTCCTTGATTTTCATCTAAATATCTCAAACATGTGAGTTCACAATATTGTTAGACAAAAAAAAAGAAAACTCATTATGCTGAAAGGAAAATGCTGTAACTTCCATACGCTAAACTTTATGTCGACAGCTTGTAAAAATTTGTTTTGGAACAATTTGTGACCTAATGTATTGGACTTTATTTGTTACTTGCGGCGCCCGCATCAACGTATGCGCAGACCACAGACTTAAAATACTCATAACTTTTGATTGAATCAACCGTTTGCAATGAAATAAAGCCTATATGTTAATTCAAGCTTAGCCCTATTCTTCGCCTTATACTTCAGTCAAAACTCCATACAAATCGGTTCAGTCGTTTCAAAGTGATGCGTGCATAAACAAACAGACAACAATTCTCATTACGTGTCATTAACGCCCTCAATAATATTTTTTGCAAATATCTTCATTGTATACGAGTATCAACGCAAAATTTGGAATTTTATTATATTTACCCAATTATGTACCTATAGATAAGTAGATATAGATTGTTTTTTGTCTAACACTGACTTGTAGACATATTATAATACAAAAGAAATGTTGGTTGTAAAAAAACATTTTGGAGTGTAGAATATAATTATATTTTCCTCTTTTCCCCTAAGATTTGCACCAGAAATGGGTTTAAAACGTCGCAAGCAATAAGAGAATATATACACAAGCGGCAATATAAACTGTGACAGACCCAACGTGAAAATGAGACATTTTCCTAATAGGGTTGTCACAAAATTCTAGCACTGAAAGATGAAAAAAAATATAAAAACTTTTTAAGACTTGCAAGGTCCTCAAGTCCAACTAACAATAATAACCATTGGGCAACGGCCGGTCCCCAGGTTTCACACTTAACCTGCCTAGCTAGCATGCCACCCACGACAAAGCGTTTAAACGAGAAAAACGTCTTGCGCGCTCTTTTTGGCGTACGTAAAATAATAAAGATGGAGGCACATCTCGATTTTTGTCGTTTTCTCGGGGGTGGCATGCTAGCTAGGCTGGCGGAATATCTTCCCTTTCCAATGGAGGAGCCTTACACCTAACTAGGAAGGCATGTGAAGGAACTCCTTCACATGCCTTCCGAAGAATGCTCAATTAATATTTGCACACAATAATATAGACAAGACATTGCCAGGCAGTGCCAAACTGAACAGCACACATAAAAATGTGCGCTACGCTAATGTCCTTAAATAGCTTAAAAAGTTTACAAAACTGTAACCCGACTAAAGAAAAAATGTAGCATAATGTTACCTGGTCCATAATAACAAATCGATTGACACATAAATAGATTGCTTAAATAATAACCCTTTCGCTTCGCCGTAGTCGGGTAAAAATAAAATATCATTACATTTACCCTAGACTCTTTTAGATATCTCGGTTAGTTCCCAAAAACATCATAAAATCGGTGTCTTAGGAACCTAGGGTTTTTCCACACGACCTGTTTTTGTTTGTGTTTGCCCAAATATCCTAATTTGGGTCTTAAAGCTAAAAAGTTATACGTAGAAGGACTACTCTTTGCCTTTACCCAATAGTGCTTGGATGTTGACAGAAACTAATGAACTGAAAAGGAACAAACGATTTCACTATCGTTTCTGACAATTTCTATAAGATTTTTAGGGTTCCGTAGCCAAACAAGGAACCCTTATACTTTCGTCCATTCTGTCTGGCTTCCTGTATGTATGCCCCAACTCGATTAATCGCACATTTTTGCACCTATCGAATCGAATCGAAAGAACCATGGCGAAGTTAGACCCGGTCATTTTTACGAAAACTAAAAGACACATGAAAATATTCTACAACTGTAAAAATTTGCGCCCCCCCTCCCCCCTCCAGCTCCTCGCTACGCTACTTTTTTAAAATAGTCAGATAAGTAACCCTAAACAGTTAGCTGTTTCCATTCCATTCAGACCCATTCAGATGGGTCAGTGACATTTTTCAAGCATGAAAAAGTTGAAGTATATTTTTGGAAAGTATGTTTACCCACGATAAATGTATAGATAATTGTATTTTATAAAACTGTTGGTTGACAGCCCTGTTTTAATAAACTTCCTACAGTTGACAGCCGCAAGCCCCACACAAGATAGATACGCGGATAAGTCGTTGAAATAACTCTAATGTCTTACTTTATTTTAATTCTTAAGAAAGAAAAACCTGGGCCTTAAACCTCCAGGGCTGCCCACACCAGAAAAGGCCTTTTATTGGAATTATTTTGTTTGAAAGCATTTGAAATCGCTGCATTAAAACGTCATCATTATTACCTACCCTATAGAGGGTGTAATATTAAATACGCTACATCCGTTATTTTAGTAGTGCTGCAGACCATCAAAATGAGCAACTTTTACAATGGGACCAATATTGAAATTAAAAAAAAAAAACAAAAAATTTTGATCTCTTAGCGAATGTTGTTCAGTTTTGTTTGAACGATCGAGGCTATTCTTTAATTTTTTTTAAATGCCATAAACTTCGCAGTATTGTTTAAAATTAAAAAACTTTTACTACTTCAAAAGCGTCTAGTATATTTTTCAGTAACACAGATGCTTGAAACTTTGCTTATTAGATTAGATACGCATCTAACAAACCCTAAAAAGAAAAAACTTAGCATAACTATTCAAATAGAGACACTAACCTAACCTAACCTAACGATGTATGGATGTATAGTTGATTATTTGTGGTTGGGCTATTGCAAGCAAGGGTCGTTGTAACACTGAGACCAGCGCTGGTCCTTTGTGTTCGCCCCAAGCTCACCCATATTTTACGCCTACCACCGAACTTATGGTACTTTCTTTTCATTCTCGGGAATGCAGGTTTCACGATGTTTTCCTTCTTCTTTGCCGCCGACCTAGTAAATGATAAATACAACCGTACATAAATTCCAAAAAACTAAGTGGTACAGGCCAGGAATCGAACTGCGGCCTCATGATTGAGGTGCTAGCTCTCTTCCGTATGGGCTATCATCGCTCTTGTTTAGTTACCTAAGTATGTTTGTCATGTATAGTAACCTATAAAAATCATCACTTACGAAAAAATATTCTTTACGTTTAACAACATCTGGCACAAACTGAAACAAGGTCATCCTTTTGTCACGTTGAATAAACGGATTTCCTATTTCTGTGCCAAAAATAAATCTTTTTTTTATATTTTGGAAAAAGACTATTCACGTACACTTGGGATTATTGTCTGACACCTTCTTGTGTCAATTTATTTTAGGTAAAGAGTTTACGTAAAGATTTGGACTTAATCGGAAAAAATGTTTTTATCGAATGCTAACAACGGAATTTGAATAGATAGGGCGAATCATAAACATTGTGATCTAAAAGAGGATGTAGTGACAAGGATAGAGAAAGGTATGTTGAGACAGTTTTGTCATATATACGGAAGCCATGTTGCTCTAAGGAGAGAATAGATGAAATCCGAAATCCATACGAAATCGTAATCCAGGAGAGCAATCGCGCTAAATAAATCGCTACTGAACCATGACTGGACCGCGTGTAAACCACAACTTTTAACACATGCGATATTGCGCTATTCCTTTGACAGCAGTTATAGCCGGTTTGACAGATAGCTCAACCGTCATAGGCTGTCAGTCAGTTAGTAAATATGTCAAGATAGATTAGCGCAATACGTAATTCAGCACAGTTGAATAGTAATTGGATTGCAATGTGATTGGAACTGAAATTGGATTAGAATTGAACTTGGATGTTTTAAATTTGCTCGATCGCCTGCATTTAGATCTTATAATTGATCAATATAGCATTTAGATTTTTCCACGCTTATAAATGCGAGTGAGAAAATTTTTACTATGGGAGCAAACCAATCGGAGCAAATAAAAAATCTGCTTGTCCATACTAAACTGCAATGTCGACGCGCGAGTTCGCGACTCAAATGTATGATCGGTTTGCTGTTATAGTAAAAATTGTTCAGTTCGATGGATAGATTTTTAGTTTCACCTTGTACTGTAGTTTCGCTGCAATTCCACATACAATAAATTATTATTATTTCATTATTATTTCATTGAAAGGGATTATCTCGTACTCCTTTCCCCTATCTCAGCCCTCACTCTTTATAGGAAACGAAGCCTTGTCGTCTAAACTAAGTGACACCAATTCCGAGGGTCAAACATATTGTGTCGATCGGACAAGAAATCCGTGTGTTATCTAAAAGATATTTTTAGTTTGTGACCTACTTCGGTGTTTACACGTCTACAAAGGAGGATAGTGTATGCACGTACGCATATTAGTTAATAAACGTACGTAGATATGTATTTTTATAGTTTCTTTTGTATTTACATTAATAATAATAATAAGCCTGCAGGGCAGCTTGTGGCGAGCTGTTGGTGATTGGCGACACCACGGACCCGATTCTCCAGAGGGCCCGGATTGATTTGGCCCTCACCTCCTGTCTTGCCTTAACCGGCCGGCCAGGAGTGGAATCGCAAGAGCGGAACCTATGCTCCAGGTTGGAAGTGTAAAATGTCATAACGCTGGGGGCCTGCTAACTGGAGCGCTTAGCACCGGGAACTGGCGCCCGCAGACTCACCTCTCTATAACCTTAGCCGCTCACTAGATGTTGCCGCCTTGTCGCTACTTTGCGAGCGGCCATTTTGGGGGGCCCATCAAATGAGTTCATCAAAACAGTTGGTTACATTGCAGGCTGAATCACCTGATTGTCTGAAAAGAGAGATGATTCCGTGCTTCGGATGGCACGTAAAGCCGTTGGTCCCGGCTACTATTTCTGTTGGTAGTAGTCGTTACATAAAAAAACCACGTCAGAGGAAGTAAGGCGGTCTGAAAAAACTCTGACATCAGGGCTCTGCCCACACGATAAGAAGATATTGATAGATTATAATAATTTGATAATTAAAATATAAATATAAATATATATAGTTATATATATATATATATAGTTCGCCTTATTTTGTGCCTCTTGTATTTTATTTCTGTATTTTACTGTTTATGTTTTTGGTGTAAAATAAAGTATATTTGATGTTGTTATATATATATGTTTGACAATATAAATAATAATTGAAAGTAATTTAAGTTGTAAAACTGACGTCGAATTTGGATCCTGTATTATATCTAGTTGATTGTCTGGACATTCTATAATTCTTTAATTTCTACCATGACATTCACTAATTTTACATTTTTATTTGGCATTCTATCGTTCATTTTTTATTGTAACTATTTGACATTTTTAAATTCTATTATAATTATACCTAATTATTATTGTACACCTAAACTGGTAAGCTATGGAGACACAATATAAGATATAAAATTAAGACATTTTATAAACCTGTAGTTATGCAATAAATGATCTTTGACTTTGACTTTTGACTTTGACTTTGACTTAAATGCATGTTTATTGGACGGTACCTACACTGATTGATTTTACATGAATATAATACAATGAGGCAAAAATGCTGACCCGCGCGGAAGCACTGTGCGCCTGTACAACCGAACAAAGCCTAAACATGATTCAATCCAACATTTTCGCTGATGCTAAGCTCAAAACAATGATCTTCGCGCAGTGCTGACACAGTGGAATGCAATAAATTTCTGACTCATCGGGCGAGTCGTGCGCACTGCGGCCCATTTGTTGCTGACCTACGACGTAGGTCGTCAGCAGTTAAAGTGTTAATCGGTTACCCATGCAAAGACACACACTGCTTGACGTAATCCGCGGAGCACTCCAAAACCAGAAATAAAATCAACGTAACTCCACGACGACATCTTTCTCTTTTGTGACAGTAATTCTATTTCAACTGGTCCTAAAATGTTAGTAACAAAATGAAAATGGAGCGCCTGTCTATCACAATTCATTAAAAATTATCACCAGAACAAATCCAAAGTTTATTGACGTTGCGTTTGATTACTGTATATCGTCATTCTGAAAAAAAAAATCTTTGAAGAAAGCTGGCCAAATGCAAGTAGGACTCGCGCCTTAAGCCCAGGGTATCCGAGTGAAAGCGTCTCTTTCTTGCAAACATAAGTTTGCAATTAGCCATCCCGCTCCAATTGAAAGCAGTATCGCAAAAAACAGTGTTTTTCGTTTCTTCGTAATATCTTTGCTCATGGGTGTTTCTAAGCTCCAAAGAACAAGGGGCAGAATGGGCCCAGCACTGTAGCACTTTTTTATATATTTTAAATAAAAGGCCTGAATAAGACCAACATTTTATTATATGGCAGCATAACTGTAACGCGTTTAGTAAAAAAGTTACAGCCGTTTAAAAATTCAATTAATTACCCATATGAATGCTTATATTTTTGACCTAATAATGCCCATACAGTAGAAGAAAGAGTATGGTACTCTAGCTAGCTAGTGGGCGTTGGGTGGTACGTGTTTGGTGGTGGGTGTTGGGAGGTGGGTGGTGGGTGTTGGTTGGTGGGTGCTGGGTGTTGCCTGGTTGTTGGTGTGTGATGTCTGGTGTGGTGGGTGTTGGGCGTTGGATGTTTGTTTGTTTTGGCAAGCTCCCACAGAACCTTATTCTTTTTTCTACTATATGGGCATTATTAGGTAAAAAAATATTAACATTCATATAGGTTATTGATTCATTTTTTAAACGTGGTAACTTTTTTATTGAACGCGTTACAGTTATGCTGACAAATAATAAAATGTGAGTATAATTCAGGTCTTTAATTTAAAGTAGGTAAGAAAGTGCAGTACTGGGCCCAAAGTCCATAGAAAACTGTCCATTGTTCTTTTATTTTTTTGACATCGAGACACTAGAAAATTTAATCCCTAATAAATTGTTCAATTTTTATAGAACCCTATCATATTAAATCTTTACAGAAAATTGGTCAAAAAATCATAAAACGAACTACTTTTAAAAATTATTTCTATCGAGTCAAATTGTTACTACCGTTTTTTGTTACACCGAGACATTAGACATTGGATCAAATATTTATGTGGTATTTTTTAAAATTTAATAAGCTGGTTAGTTTTGTGAAAAAATACGACGGAATATGACCAAAAATTGGAAACTCTTTACGGAGAACAAACCTAACTTTGCAGTGTTCTCCCATGTTCTATACTTTCCATCAGGTGAGATGAAGCCAAGCGCAAACCCATTATGAATAAAAAAATATATATATATCGATCTATTATTTAATTAATTATCAAAATGTAAAATTCATTCATTAATTTATGCGATACAACTACAAATTGACGAATTTTGGATTCATTCCTTCGCCTGAAAAGAATGTGATTTTGGCGATTTTTTAGCGTCATTAGTAACCACCAATGTACCTTGAATTGTCATATAAATTACAATTGTCATGTTTATAGAATGGGACCCTGCATTTAATTGATACCTATTCACGTTCTTCAAATAATAGCCCAGTCATTTTACGGAGTTTTGTTAGGCGGGGTAGGGAGTAATTATTAATTGGACTTTTAAACTGTAACCGGCACCATTTAGTGACAAAAGGACTATCTTAAAGCATATTAAAAAAAATTTGGTACGCAACATAGAAATCAAAATTTTGTGTCCCAGATGGCTTTTAAATTAATAATATTAATACCAATGCACTCGTTTGACTAAATTTAACAATATTAATTATTTTTGAGCAATAAAACTTTACGACATTTAGAAAATGAGGAATTTATCAGAAAATACGAATATATTTTTCAAAACCTTCTAAGTGGACAAAAATATTTACACCATGTTTGAAGTACCTATGTATAATGGTAAAGCCTTAAATATGTGCAAAAATAATTTACCATCCGGTTTTTTAGAACGAGGTAATAGCTAAATTGGAACTGTTGCTGACGTGATTTTTTTTTAATTTTGGTACATTTCTAGCCTCGAATTGGCTCTTCAATATTATACCGAAAAAAAATATCAATTACTAATTAGTCCCGGCTCAAACCGTAAGATGACTGGGCTATAAATAATCTTTAGCTTTAAGAGTAACTTAAGAAAAAGGAAGAACCTAATATGTTAATCTTATAGGAAAGGATCGGTAAAGAAATCGTAACAAAATTAAGTCAAACAACGAGTAAAACCGTCGGCAAATGCATAGCCTTTTGCAACAATGGTCCTGTTTTTTCCCATCTTATAAATGAGTGTTATAAATTATCACGAAATTCGACAGCGTCCCTTAACAGACTAAAAGAAAACTTTTTCCATTTTCAGAGAATTTAAACTTTGTGTTTTATGAAAAGCAATGCTCGTTGCGTTAGCCCAGTCATTTTACAGTTTGAGCCGGGACTAATTAATAATTGATATTTTTTTTTGTATAATATTGAAGAGCCAATTTGAGCCTGGAAATGTACCAACATTAAAAAAAATCACGTCAGCAACAGTATCAATTTTGTTATTATCTCGATCTAAAAAACCTGACGGAATTTTTTTTATTTGCACATATTCAATGTTTTACCATTATACATACTTCAAACTTGGTGTAACCATTTTTGTCTACTTAGAAGGTTTTGAAAAATACATTCGTATTTTCTAATAAATACCGCATTTTTTAAATTTCAGTGACTATTTTATTGCTCAAAAACAATTTATATTGTTAAATCTAATTAAAATGAGTGCATTGGTATTAATATTAATAATTTAAAAGCCTTCTGGGAGATACAATTTTGATTTCTATGTTGCGTTGATTTTAAATCATTAATATTAATACCAATACACTCATTTGACTTAGATTTAACAAAATAATCTATTTTTGAGTAATAAAATAGGCAATGAAATTTAAAAAATGAGGTATTTATTAGAAAATACGAATGTATTTTTCAAAACCTTCTAAGTAGACAAAAATATTCACATCATGTTTGTAGTATGTATAATGGTAAAGCCTTAAATATGTGAAAAAAAATTAACATCAGTTTTTTTAGAACGAGATAATAGCTAAATTTTAATATTGGAACTGTTGCTGACGTAATTTTTTTTAATTTTAGTACATTTCTTGGCTCAAATTCGCTCTTCAATATTATACCAAAAAAAATGTCAATTACTAATTAGTCCCAGCTCAAACCGTAAATTGACTGGGCTATAGTATGATAGCTAAACTAAAATTATACCCAAAATAGAAGGATCATTATCATACTTCCCAAGAAAATGGAAATTATTCTTTTCTATCGTAGCACTAGTAGCGTATATAGCATATGTAGCATCCAATCACATCACCACCATGGCTTGTAACTGATACAAATCGGTCTCATCTATATTCCAGGCTTAACATTAATATAAAGACTAGGGGCGTTAATAAAAGCTTGTAAAAGATACCCTATCTCCCTAAATCGACTTATACGATTCGCGAGAACAGAATTAATGTACCCTAAATGTGTACGAATTACTAAAGCTGCGAGTTCGTTTTAGAAAAGATTTTGTTGGATATTTTCCCACGTTTATACGGGTTCGTGTTATTTGTTATGGTTGTCACAATATTACTAGTAACATCAGTGTTATGATTCATACCAACCTGTATCTCGTGATCAGACCAACAGATTAGAAGCCTGTTATTGGCCTATAGCTGACTAAATTTGTAAACTGTTTGTTTTATAGCTGTATGCTCCCCAATTATAATAATAATAAAATAAAAATAAAATTCTGCCTATGCTGGTTTCGGAGATATCCCAATTTCCTAGATAAAACTTTTTTTTTGTTCATGGTACCTAATATTGTAGTTTGCAGATACTGCTCTCTTACAATTTTATTACAGTAAGTCAAAAATATCAAACATAAAAAATTTTAAAATATGTTATAATATAGTAAAAGGTATTAAAAAATACTGCATTATGGGAAGAAGTTCAATATTAAAGAGAAAATATACATTAACTAAACATGAGTTTTATTTTTCTATTATACACTTTTTTAATCTTTCGAATATGATCTATACCTTAGATATAGTACATACAAAAACGGACATAAAATCCAGACACAATGGAAAATCCAATTGTGTCTGGAGTTTATGTCCGTTTTTGATCCCAAACAACTCAAGTCTAGATGGAGCCCCACGCTTCTACCGTATTAAAACAAAAGTGTCCAAATTTCTTAGGTTGGTGTGCGTGACACAATGTATATCTGTGTGCGTGTATACAGACACGGTTTATCAGTGAAGAGTTTACTGATATTTTTTTCAACGCGTTCGCGTGGAGCTTCTTATCAAAGATCTTACATATATCTAAACTATTATAAAACTGTAACAGGAAGTTGTCTGTACATTGAAGATATTAACAAAAAAAAGAAAAGTTACGAAATGGTTTTTAGATATCCCCGATTCCATAAAACAAATTTTTTGATTTTTTGTCTGTCTGTTTGTTTGTTTGAACGAGCATCACGCAAAAACTACTGAACCGATTTTAATGAAACTTTTTTTGTTTGATAGCTTATTATCTGACTTAAAATCTGGTATGTGCGGACAAAGTCGCGGGTTAATGCTAGTCTTATAATAAAAAGGTGAAGCAAAATGTTATGACACAGTTTTGCCAGCCCTATCTAACACCCAAGAAGATTTATTACCATATTGGGAAATCGTGGTACAAGCATTCTTCGACAATCCTAGCACCACAAATGTGTTCCATATTTGCCATACCGTTATTTTGTTCTTTTTGTAGATGAAGAAAAATATTATAAGTTGAATTTTATTGCTCTGCTGGGAGCCGGTCGTGCCAACATCGAAGTTCAATCCTTCAATTACAGTTAAAATTAAATTTACTATTCAACTATGTTGAATACCGTACCTAACTTGACTTATTTACTATGTGATCGACAGAGGTAATGAGTCAGTGGCGATCGAGTTACGACTGCTGTGATTTGGTTTAATGACGATCTTATCACCATCGTATATCGTACAGCTACACTCTTGTCGGTGGAGTATTCGCCAATCCTGTCTCTTTTCCGCTAGTCTCTTCAGTTCTTGATACGACACAACATCAACCTCTTCCTTCACTTGGACTAGATGACTCTGTCTAGGTCTTCCTCTGCCTCTCTTCGCCTCTATCTTCCATTCCAATATGGTTTTTAAAAAAATCGTTTCGTATCAAGTGTCCGATCATTTTTCAATCAATCAATTATACTTTATTTGACACCAAAAAAACAGAGTATACAGAGAGCATTTTTCCTCTCCGGTTTTCGTTTGTTTTTAGAATATTTTGACGCAGTTTTGCAAAAAAGGTCCAATCCGCTATGGACTGGACTGAGTTGTGGGTTAGATCTGGTTTGCAAAACAACGTCCATTTATCTTTTCTTTTACCATTCTTAACACCTCTTCATTTGTTATTCGTTCTGTCCAACTTAATATGATTTGGGTCATGAACATTTCGCTTTGGAGACGTTTTAGGTGATTTTTCCAAAATACATTTTAGGCATTGACTAAGTGGGATCACACACGATGACGCATTGACGGAGGGGCAAACGTCAGTCCGTCATTTCTGAAGCAAGGAGTTGTATGAAACCGCACGTAGAAGCACACACGGTGCGTTAATCCGAAACCGTGTGTTCTTCTACGTGCGGTTTCATACTACTCCTTGCTTCACAAATGACGGACTGACATTTGCCGCTCTGTCAATGCGTCATCGTGTGTGATCCAACTTAATCGGCTTCGATCAATGTGTCGTAACCCTAAACCAGTATAGTTTCCTAGTTCGAAAATAATTCCACTTTCTGTTTTCCCCCATCAGGTATCATTTCACATGATTGTGTTCCGTTTATCGACTGACGTTTGCCACTTTGTCAATACGCGTCATCGTGTATGATCCCACTTACAACACTTTAACGATAGACAAGCCCTTTCTAGAAAACTTGAATACGTTTCCCGTACCGCAATAAAGGAAAATTGTTAAGGCCACCCGGCATTTTTGTATGGAGCCTGGCAAAGTAACTTCGCCGCACAAACTTGAATATAGAAGGCAAGAAAACAAACTTTGAAATCATTGACTTAGACTCTAATGAAAGACAAGCCCTTTCATAGAAACTGTCACACACAAAACAACACAAAATGACATTCCCATATACAGGTTGAAATTTATATCATTAGCATCTTTTTAAACTAAGTGTCTATCCATCAAACTGCACAACTTTTACTATGGGAGCAAACCGATTGGAGCAAATAAAAAATCCGCTGTTCCGTACTAAACTGCAATGTCGACGCGCGAGTTCACGACTCAAATGTATGCAACAGCTGATTTATTTTTTGCTCCGATCGGTTTGCTGACATAGTAAAACTAATTCGGTTCGATGGGTAGACTCTTAGTTTAAAAGGATGCTAATGATATCAATTTCACCCTGTATATGAGAATGTAATTTTGTGTTGTTTTGTGTAACAGTTTCTATGAAAGGGCTTGTCTTTCATTAGAGTGTAAGTCAATGATGTTATGGTTTGTTTTCTTGCCTTCTATATTCAAGTTTGTACGGCGAAGTTACTCTGCCAGGCTTCATACAAAAATGCCGGTTGGCCTTTACAATTTTCCTTTATTATTAATAATAGATTTCTAGCAGGACTAAAGTTCTTATAAACTGCTAAGTAGTTTATCCCGGACCAAAAGCACCCCAATTCATCACAGCCACAATCGCACACTAAACTTTATTACACATAAAAGAAGTCTGTTGATCATTCATCACTTTGAAAGGGAATACATTAAGTATTCAAGTCGGCAGGCCCGCTTGATTTGACTAACGATCCAATGAATATTCTGTCCTGAACATTGTTTGTTTAAAAGTTTGTAGGGAAGTACTGATTTGATTCGGATACGGTAGCACAAATTCGAATACGTCTTCGAGTATTTTTGTCTGATATTTAAAGACAAAGTTAAGTTTAATCTCTCGAGGTTCCGTGTTTCAAACGGTACGTCAAATACATTAGATGATAATGAAAATTAGTAATCATTTTTCGAAACCTTCTCCAAGTCGCCTTCTTTGTGGTAGGTATTGTTCCCACCTCAATTCATCACAGCCACAATCACACACCCTATATTCTCACATCTATTATTAGCACATAAAAGAAGTCTGCTGATCATTCATCACTTACAAAGTAAGTACATTAAGTAGGTATTGATTTGACTGACGATAAAATGAATTAAACATTGTTTGTTCAAAGGTTTGTAGGGATGTACTGATTGATTCGGATACGGTAGCACAAATTCGAATATAAATTCTGGTATTTTTGTCTTGTTATATAAATTTAAAGACAAGGCTTGGATTAATCTCGAGCGCTTTCAAGTTTCAAAGGGTAGGTGAAATATTTAAAAAACAATAATAATACATATTAATTTTTGGTATCCTTCTAGCAGTGGCCTTCCTTATGGGATTGTTGGTCATTAATGTAAGTATTTGTGGATGTTGTCTTCGAAATTCAAACTTTTATCCTATCGATCTCCATAAGATACAAGATGTACCAAATATTAGTCTGATCTTTTGCCATATTTAAACCAAAAGATAATTTTAAGATTCATAAATATGTTGTAGTTTATTAATTGAGTACCTACCTATTTTTTTTTGTACTTATTTTTTAATAGTTTTTAAGATGTTGCTGTGCTCTTACAGGGTTTATGTGCGTGTTCTCTCATCTCTTGTAGCCACAATAATGCAATAAATTATTATGAATATCCGATATAACATTAAAAACGCTAGCGGTTCTTTTTCGGATATCCAGTAGCTTAATTTACGGATACGTACAAACGGATCTCGATAGCATCCCTAAAAGTTTGCGAACAATTGTTGATGCAGACTAGTACCCTTAAAAGCAAACCTAATTATATGAGAGATTTTGTTTTGTTGTGTGCTTAAAAATCTTTGGTCTTAAGGAACGTACATATACGGGGAGCTTCACCTTGAGCGAATGAGTATTGGCACCGTAGCCACCTTGTAACAGAACTATATACTACGAGCGTTAACCCGCGACTTCGTCCGCACAAATTATATACCAGATTTTAAGTCAGATCATAAGCTATCAAACAAAAAAAGTTTCATCAAAATCGGTTCAGTAGTTTTTGCGTGATACTCGTTCAAACAAACAAACAAACAATCAAACAAACAAACAAACAAACACACAAACAAACAGACAGACAAAAAATCCAAAAATTAGTGAAATGGAATCAGGGACACCTAAAAACCATATCGTGACTGTTTTTTTGTTAATAACTTCAATGTACAGACAAACTTCCTGTTACAGTTTTATAATAGTATAGATAACGAGCGTTAACCCGCGACTTCGTCCGCACAAATTATATACCAGATTTTAAGTCAGATCATAAGCTATCAAACAAAAAAAGTTTCATCAAAATCGGTTCAGTAGTTTTTGCGTGATACTCGTTCAAACAAACAAACAAACAATCAAACAAACAAACAAACAAACACACAAACAAACAGACAGACAAAAAATCCAAAAATTAGTGAAATGGAATCAGGGACACCTAAAAACCATATCGTGACTGTTTTTTTGTTAATAACTTCAATGTACAGACAAACTTCCTGTTACAGTTTTATAATAGTATAGATAGATAGATTACCTATTCTGTGGTATGACCGTAGTCATGTTAAACCTTTGACTATTTATTATAAGGACTAGCCTTGCGGTAGCATTTCTCCTCTGCCACGGTATAAGATCAATTAATCATGTGCAATTACATTCAAGTTTATACCTTAGCAGTAAACGAGACAGCCTATAATTGCGAAACAATAATTTCGTACTTAGAACGTTTGGGGTTCACGCGAGACTACTTTTCATGATTTTTAACGTTCAAAATTAGAATCTAAAGTTATGGGAATAAAATCCAAAGTTGCGGATTTCGTATTACTTCGCCCCCCGCAAAAAGTGGCAGAAATGTTTGTTAGTAGAATTACACGCGTAACTAGTCCCTATATAAGTAGTCAAAGTGTTAAACGTATTACAAAGATAGCATAGAAGTTCGTTGATGTGCAGACTACATACAAACATAGAAGATGTTCTGTTTGATGGTTTAAAGTACCCTGATAGTTTATGTAACGCATTTAAGTTTACATAGTTTTCAGGGTGCCAAAGTCAACCAGGAACCTTTATAGTTTCGCCATGTTCATCCGTCTGTCCATCCGTCCGTCTGTCCGCGGCTTAGCTCAGAGACGCTTAGTACTAGAAAGCTTTAATTTGGCATTTGTGTACATTAATACATATTGATCACGGCGACAAAATCTTGAAAACATTTTTTTCCCCCTGCACATGAAATGGAGATGATAAATTTTTTTCTCGTTTATCCCATGGTGTGAGGTATCGTTGAATAGGTCTTTTAAAAATATTGTGGGTATGGAAAAGCCATTTTTGGATTAAGGGATCCATTAGGGAAATATTAAGTTATGCAAATTTTTATTATTATTACTAATCTCGTTGTGGCTGTGGTTTGTCAGATTTCAATCAAAATCTAGCGGCAAGTGAGATTTCTTGGGTATATTATTTTTTTGTTAGAGTCCAGTGTCCTTCTTAATATGCCGATGGTTTTAAGGGAACTGAAACTTAACAACATTCACTATGGGACGGGACCAAGAAATCCCGATAAAAACATTCTACTGTTCCATACAAAACTGCTAGACTAAGTAGCCTAAGTCAAGCTGTGTCAAGTGACTCAAATGTATGGGACGGCTAGATTTTGTTATCGCGTTTTCAATGTTGGCCCCATAGTGGCAATTGTTTAGTTGTTCTGATCATCCCATCAGAAACCATCCGAACCAACCAACTACCAGAAAACCATCAAAATATTAAGAAGGACCCAAAAAGTATTGCAAAAAGTACTAGTTACCTACATTTTATGTAATAATAGCCAGCAGACGGGCGAACCCATTTGATAGAGCTTTTTATATTAGAATGTAGCCAGAATAATTCTCATCTAGTAACAAAATCAATAAGACACTACTAAGAAACTAATAAGAAAACCAATAATAAGCAATAACAAGATAACGTGACTTTGGCAACCTTGACCGTGAGACCAAAATATCACGTAGTTATTTCACATCTAAAGCTATGCGAGTTCGAAGCTTTGTTCAAAATATCGCTTACGAAGACAAATCTGAACGAGTGGTAACAAGACAAATCAATCGAATAAATAAATAAATAAATATCTTGGACATTGTCACACAAATTATCTAGTCACATTTAAATGAGAATGTGTCGTAATACACATACAAAAGATTAAATACCTACATACCACGTCTTTTTCCCGTAGTCAAAGACTACAGTTTGCGGGCCTTATGCTTTTAATTAGCCCAAAAAATTAAAGTAGACTTGAAAACTAAAAAGCTGTAAATTTGCATCTACATGATTGAAATTGATATCATTAGCATCCTATTAAAATAAGAGTCTACCCATCAAACTGAACAACTTTTGCTGGGAGCAAACAGATCAGACCAAAAAAAAAAACAACAGTTGCATACATTTTGAGTCGAGTAGGCATTGCAGTTTAATGTGGAACAGCTGATTTTTTTTTTGCTGCTCAGAAAGGTTTGCTTCCATAGTAAAAGTTGTTCGGTTTCATGCGTAGACCATGGAGCGCGTAATTTCTCTATGGTGTAGACTCTTAGTTTAAAAGGATGCTAATGATATCAATTTCACTCTGTATAAGGATATAACGTTTGATTAGAAGCCAAGCCCTACAATTTTTATAATCCATGCCCAGTCGCGAATTGTACCGGCTTGATAGCTACTACAATTAAACATATTAGTTCTTACAGGTGCGACTGGAAAAGACCTTGGTTGTATTATTATTTTCAGCTTTTTAGTTTTGAAATCGGTTGTTGGTGTGCGATAAAGTATAATTTGATTGATCGCTTTACAATCGCGTCGTTTTACTGGAATGTTTTCCTAAAACTGAATGCCTAAAAAATTTATTACGAAAATTCTTAGCCAGCTATGTAGCGGCAAATCCCGAAAAAAGTATTATTAGGGTAATTTTCGGTGCGTAAAGTTGACCCAATTTAGGAAAAGATGGATAAAAGCGAATCGGATAATCCTCTTGAAGGTTCCGTACTTCTCATTTCGAAGGACATTACATTACATATCATTGCATCGTGGATCGGGCTTAAAAGAGCTTACGGATCTCCACTTTGGGCAGGGCTGATTCCTGTTTTATTTCCATTTTTGGTGACCATCGTACATGATCTTCGAAAACTTCTTCAAGTAAAGCCGATATTTTGAGAGGTCAACCGATGGCAACCGTGAGGGAAGTACGCCCAATTGTATCCAATTTGCTATCCGTAATGGCGGCATTTTCGCGAATGGTGTATTCTCACAATATTCTTACACTTTCCTCCAGCACATGTTTCTACCATGATTTAGTTTAGCTTTCACAATCGCAAGCATTCCTTTAGGCTTTTTCTTATGTCGTTGCCATTTGAGTTTCTTTTACGCAAGCATTTAATAAATAAATAAAAATACACATTACATTAACATAAGCACTTTATAAATAACCATTAACCTAAAGAAAAAACATAAAAGAAACAAAACTAATACTACTTACAAATAAAAAATGTCTTCTAAATTGCCGCCGCTTGGCGGCAAGGTGCCCAGGAGGCTGGCAGCGTTACCTCTTTGTATGGCCAGGCTGATGCGCTGACCGATGTAGCTGCCAGCCCTCTGGTCACCGGAGACCTCGATTAGGCGCGCCGATAATTCTTTAAATAATCGGCGCGCCTGCAAAAATGTAAGCCTCACCGAGGTTTACATATAAGCGCCGTTTGAGGTTTTCCGCGGTAGCCGCCGCCGCACCCGCATTGGATGAGGTCGCATGGACGTGGGACGGTGCCAGTGTATCTACACAGGTAGCGTCCCAGACCAGAGACCTCCCCAATTTCCGTGGAACGAGCGTGATTTCGTCGGCGTCAGGCCTCTTCCCATCGCTCCTCCCGCATTTAAATTTACAATTGTTCAACTTGCTCGAATTGTTTTTTGGAGAAAGTTACAAACGAATAGCTAAGGGTGCTATGTTTATTGCAATATTGCGTAGTTAACTAATCTGCACGATCCAATTAGTTTGCCGTGTTTAGACGAGTTTATTTCAAGTCGATTAGCCGAACATTTTTAGTGGCTTCGACTCTTCGATTGCAAGCATCTCACTGAAACGAAGCCGAGTGTTGCGAGTGCATTAGCTACTCATCACGGAGCCCTGCGCCTGCATCGAGCGATGCTGAGGCAGCTACCGTGCACAGAGGTTTCATCGCTTCTCGCATCTATCGTCGGCTTTTACGGTTGCACGTTCATTGACGCTTTGCTCTAGTCTACTCGAAAAATTCTACTTTGCTTGAATCTACTCACATGCGAGGTGTGCTACGGTTTGAATTTTAGTCATGTTCTAGCGTTTTATTTAGTGTGTTCCTTATACCTCTCTCGTTTCTTCTAGAATCCTAGAGTCTAGATACATACATTCTCGAAGGCTCGATAGCTCAGTCGGTAGTGAACCTGCTGTGCTAAGGGTCTATATTTGCACCCGAGTCATGGATGTTTTCTGTATCATTTTCTAGTCATAATAATCACAGTATAAGAAAGAGTGTGGACACACCCTGGCCCCCCACACATTTTTAACTCAATCCCCAAGAGCCCAAGAGGGCAGGAAGCGTGGTAGAAAATCTACTCATTCGCTTGAAAAATTCTTGTTTGTTCATAGTTGTATTATTTTTGTCTAATAAAATTACTTTTAACATTACATCGCCCATGGTGTTAGAATGTAAACTATAGAATATAAACTAAACGCAATAAGAAAGCACTAACAAAACGTTTTGGTGCAGAGCTGGATGCTATGCCAGCTGGTGGGTGGACGCTATAATACTGCATGCCAGCTCATCACCCTTTTTAAATAATGGAATGCTAATGTAATTTTGTGTTTTCCTTTAATACAAATATAAACTAAGACAATTATATAAAAATGAAAACAACAGAAAGGGATAGAAATAAGATCTAATGCTGCTAATGTAAAAAATTATTAAAATTGTAATTTCATTTTATTTTATTTTTATATTACATTTTTATTTATTTATTTGTAAACTAGCATAGTTATAAGACATATTTTACTCAAGTTTTTTTATTTTAATATAATTACAAAACTCTCTTCGATTTCAGCTCCGACCTTTAATTTTTTTAAACGACACGCGACGTCTCCAATCTAGTCTAAATATGAAACACATCAAATTTTGTACAGCCCAGTCATTTTACGGTTTGAGACGGGACTAATTAATACTTGATGTTTTTTTCCGGTATAATATTAAAGAGTGTAAGGGGTGATCCGGATGGTGATTAAAGATGAAAGCTTTCGTTAATATGAAATGAGTTTATTAGATGAAAAACACTTGTGAATTTTTTGTCCATATGGAACAGCTGTTTTTTTGCGATTTCAGGTTTGCTCCCATAGCAAAAGTTGTTCAGCGTGATGGTCTAACTGAATCACCCGTGAAAGTTTCTGTAGGCCTACCATGAGTTTACACTGTAGTAAAATACAGTAAAACCACTGTAGTAAACTACAGTTTTTGTATTGAATTTCGTATAGCGCTCCTAGTGGTTACGTTGAGAACTAATTCTGTCATACAAAAATGGTGACGCAACTACAGTAGTAAAGTACAGCGAAAACTCATGGTAGGCCTACTGTACGGTAAAAAACGGTATAGTATGCCGACCTTCCTAGAGAGTTTATTCTAGAAACCCATTTTAGGTAATCAAATCAAACCAAATATACTTTATTTTACACCAAAACATAAACAGTAAAATACAGAAAAAATAAATACAAGAGGCACAAAATGAGGCAATGTACGATATCCAATAGCAGCTATATAAGGTCGGGGATGATCAGACCATCAAACTGAACAACTTTCTCTATGGGACCAATATCGAAATCGTGAAAAAAAATCAGCTGTCCCATACATTCGAGACGGGTTATGATTTGCAGTTTTGTCTGATCTGGTCAACCCCTTAAAATAGTTTCAGCTAATTTTGTGTATAGGTACATTATTTCTGCGTCATCATCATCTTTCATATTTCTGTGTAGTAGGCATAATTATCAACGTCTATAAGGGTGAAGCCAAACGAGCGTAATTTTGTGAGTTGTGAGCGTTTGTGAGTCCGTTTCATATAATGGCTGAGGTCATAGACAATGCGTTTCCGGATTTTATATGAAACGGACTCAAAATACGCGACTCACGAAATTACGCTCGTTTGGCTTCGCCCTAAGCGTCCCAATATATGTCAGGCCTACACCCTGTATGGGCGTCAGTCCGCCACCCGTGCACAATGCGGATTGTTAGACTGCACATAAGCATCAGAATTTCTTCAGCAGCGTATATAGGTTTCCTCACTATGTTTTCCTTCACCGTTTGAGTGCAGTAAGTAACACCGATAGACTATATGTCATGTACCAATGATAACTATCATTTATATCATAGTCATAACTTCCTCTACCTAACCTAACCTAACCTAACCTCGCGACCGAAATAGAATTAGTAAATTATTTAACTTTGATTGCAACATCTTTGATGAACTTTTATTAGACTGGGAACTACGGTGGCAAGGGTCTACAAAGGGTCGACATCTATACCAATTTTTTCCATCTGTTCGCGATCGTCTAGACAAAGCGTGGCTAGAGGTAGATCACTGCGTAGCCCAATTTCTTACTGGACATGGTAACTTTAAGGGAAAGCTATTTTATTTTAAATTGGTTGCGTCACCTTTATGTGAATGTTCTGTTGACAGTAACGAGTTCGAACAGACCGCTCATCATATTCTTTGGGAGTGTGAGCTCTGGTACGCCGAGCGCCAGACCATGCTTGACTCAATAAAATCGTTTTCTGGTGTCCCTTACTACATGGATCTTGTTGCGACTAGGGATAACTTCCGTGCGTTCAGATGTTTTTGCCATACTTATTACTGGAAGCAACATAGGTCATAGTTTCAGTACAATGTTAGGTTCCTATTGTTTTATTTTGTATTTTTGGTGCTTTTGCGGTCGTGTCTTCAACACTGCCATAAATGATCTCTTGAATTGGCTCTCTAATAGCCATGTTTTTCCTTCTTATTGCTGTCTCCCGTTTCCAATGGAGGGAAGTCGGATATTTCGTTTTCCTACTCCTCCTATCTTCTTTGATTAATTCATTGCGGGTTCCAAGACAGATTAGAGTCATCCCCGGGCTCGCTGGACTTCATTGTCCAGTGTTGTGAATGGTCGCCGCTGTTGATCCTGGCTTACAGGAGTTACAGCGGTGGGAATGTGTGGTAGGCCTATGCCCGTTAAAAAAAAAAAAAAATGTACCAATGATGAGTTTTCATACGTTCATAATCGTTAGTTAATAAATCAATGGTACATGGCATGTGGTCCGTGGTGATTCGAACCCGGATCCTCATGATTGAACACCTCTCCGCAACGCGCCACCTACGTTGTGTAGTATGAGTTCAACGAAACTATTTACTAAATTTTCCAGTTGCTTTAGTTTGAATTGCGTATCGTCAATGCAAGTGGTCAGATTGGAATTCCGACTCAGTGATCCGGCTTTGATGTGCCATTGCTACACACTGCTCGCGAGGATGGAGATCAATAAGTTTTTATAATTCGTCCAAGATAGCTTTTTTTTTTTTCGGGCATAGGCCCACCACACATTCCCACCGCTGTAACTCCTGTAAGCCAGGATCAACAGCGGCGACCATTCACAACACTGGACAATGAAGTCCAGCGAGCCCGGGGGATGACTCTAATCTGTCTTGGAACCCGCAATGAATTAATCAAAGAAGATAGGAGGAGTAGGAAAACGAAATATCCGACTTCCCTCCATTGCAAACGGGAGACAGCAATAAGAAGGAAAAAACATCGTCCAAGATAGCTTGTTGATTTGACATTTTGAGTGATAGATCGTTTTAGAGCGATTATTTTACTTTCTGAACATGTTTGAGCCTTAACACCTTTAATTTTATGTTAAATGTTGATTAACCTTTCGGCAGCCGGCTTCCTACATCCACCAATTGCCATATCAGTGGAACCGGGTCCCGGTTACTCCGCAGACAGGGTTTTCAAATTCCCATATTTGTTTCATAATGCTGTATTCTAATTAGAATACAGCAAAATGACAGCTAACTAGGGCTAGCTAGTTAGCTGTCATTTTGCTGTAGCAGAAGAGCAGACTAGTGCTCTTTCCTAATGCATTTTACATACGAGTAAATCGCTCGCATTCTATGCCGGGCCACAGCTGGTAGCATTATTTCCGGGCAGATTTCCGTCTATGCGATGTGGCCCGCTCCGCTTCGATATGCTCCTTCATAGTGTGCAGTATTATGTCTGCAGAATTATGTCAAACTAAAAATCCGTCATTCCTTTGCAACCCGGTCACGCTCTAGTGTGCGAAGTACGCATTTTGCACTGTGATGCGGGCGGCTCCGCCCCGATGCGACCAGTCGTAATATGTGCGTACCTTAAATCGCTAGTTGGCTAATCTATCCCACCGTATGTCACAACGCACAAAAACAAAACTTTCCTCACTTTGATAGCCTACAATAAACCCGAACACCTAGCGATTTATTACCTTTTTTCCAAGCAATAAACAACTTATCGTACCAATTTAGAGTTTCCCGACCGCAAATTGTAAGTTTGTCAAAAAAATACTCTCTTTTTCGGTGGAAATACGGCAGACAAAGAGTTTCATTACTTTGTGTGACATACTGAAATCGGATAATCAAAGGCTTTTGATGACAATAGGGAAGGTTTAGGGACGCCAAAGGTCGAGGTTTGCTCACTTAACCGAGTTCCAGGGTACCGGTTTTCAAGCATTTTGTCTGTCTTTGGAGGTACTCGTTTTTATCGACTTATAAAATGAAATTTTTTCATATTCGGGTTACTTTTTGGCCTAGTTTTAACAGTGGTCTATCCAAGTACATCTCGCTCTCTCAGGTATCAGTTACTTTATTAGTAACTTTATGGGTCTAACACCACTGCGCCTATACAGGGTGTTGGGAAAAGTATTATCCTTTAAACCACATACTCTACCCATGAAGCTGAACAACTTTTCCTATGGGAGCAAATCGGACAGCGAAAAAAAAAATCAGCTGTTACATACTAAACTGCAATGCCTACTCAAACTCACACAGCTGATTTTTTTTTGTCATTGTAAAATTTGTTCAGTTTGATACTCTACCCGAGTATGTGGTTTAAAGGTTAATTATACTTTTCCTTACACCCTGTAGGCCTTGTCATTTCTGTATGAAATTGGAAAAACTGACAAGAAGAGGCTAGCATGTGCGATACTGATTAAGTGCGAATGAGAGATAACTATACCGCCAAAGAAAAACATAATCTACAGTTGTTTGCCACCGCCTGCCTGGTAAAAAAATTGGTAAGAGGACAGGAAGTGTCCGTACTGTAAGTAGTACTAAATCATCATCATCATCAACCTATCATCGTCCACTGCTGAACATATGCCTCTCCCAAGGCGCGCCACAAAACTCTGTCCTCGGTCTTCCTCATCCAGTCGCTCCCGCTACTTTTTATAGTTCGTCTATCCAGCGGGCACCAGGGCGTACCACACTCTGCGGTGTGCGGTCTCGACTCCTAGAAATCTGACACCCTACCGGTTGTCAGTTCTTCAGTACTAAATACTCTTTCTTAATCTGTGACCTTATACAGAATGAAAAAAGAAAAAAATAAAGTGTTTAAAAGGATGCTAATGATATTATTTTCATTCTGTATAAGGCCACAGATTAAGAAAGAGTATTTAGTCTACCTATAAAACTGAACAACTTTTACTATGTGAGCAAACATATCAGATCAAAAAAAAAGCTGTTCCATACTAAATCTGCAATGCCTTCACCTCACCTCATGAAACACCTCTATTTTGTGTTCTAACAGATTTGCTCCTATAGTAAAAGTTGTTCAGTTTGTTGGGTAGACTGTTGGTTTAGAAGGATGCTAATGATATCAATTTCACCCTGTAGTAGCCATCCCGCGCCTTTCCTACCGTCGCGCGATTGAGACTAAGAGATAAGTGTACTTTTTGCAACCATCAGCAGCAAGGCTGATTCAGTGTTTATTGGGTGTAAAGCATCTCTTTGATGGGGATGAATTAGGTCTGCCTGCATAACTTCAGTCGGTTTAGGTGTTACAGACGTTTAAAGGAATGCTGATCGTATGATATTATTGTATTGTGCACTGTAACTATGTGAACAGTACAAAAACTGACATGAACCCGACTGATGAACCAAGTCAATTTTAGTATTGTTCACATAGCTACAGTGCATACTACAATAATATCATACGATCAGCTGCGTTATTTTTTTACTGACCTTTAAACATCATTAACTTCTAAACCGACTGGAGTTATGCAAGCAGACCTGGTCCATCCCCATCACAGAGATGCTCTACACCTCATAAACACTGAATCAGCCTTGCAGCTGATGGTTGCAAAAAGTACACTTATCTCTTAGTCTAAATGTATGAAGCTTTGTCTCTGTGGGGTATACTCACGTGGTTCATCAGGATGGCAGTCTGCTAATGACGATCGACAGCTACACAATTCTCATGTTAGATAAATGGATAAGTTGTTTGTTCTCAGAACAATACAAGACAAACAGTGACTGACAAAGGTAGGAGCTTCACTCTGGACCAATCATTAATCTAAGGTTGACAGATAGCAGGTGGCACTATGAAATCCAAATTAGGAGCGGGCGGATAATAAATAAATATCTTGTACATTGTCATACAAATTATAATAAAGTACCAGAATGTAGCCTGGACTTGTATTATGATGACTAGAATAGAAAGAAAGCGTACATACATGGTCCTTCTTAATATGCTGACACTTTTTTATGATGATCAGACCATCAAACTGAACAACTTTCTTTATTGGACCAACATCGAAATCGCAAAAAAAATCTGATGTCCCATTTAGTATGTGAATCCACCTTTGCAGTTTAGTTTGGAACAGCTGGTTTTTTTGCGATTTCGATGTTGATCCCATAAAGAAAGTTGTTCAGTTTTATGGTCTGATAATCCCTTCAAAAAAGTGTCAGCATATTAAGAAGGGCCCTATACATATACAGGGTGTAACAAAACACCCTAATAATACTTAAGGGGGTGCTTCAGACCATCAAACTGAACAACTTTCTGTATGCAGTCAACACTGAGAAAAATTTGAAAATCTGCTGTCCCATACATTTAAGTCGAGCCTGTACTGCAGTTTTGTATATGAAACAGCTGAATTTTATTTCGCGATTTCGAAGTTGGCTCCATAGTGTTCAGTTTGATGGTCTGAGTTCACCGTTTCAGTCTGCGGAGGGCAGTCTCTTACACTCTGTACATTCACATAGTACAGTCATAATACTTTACCGATCTTGTAAACGATATAATCCAAAACTTACACAATAGCCCTAACCATTCTAGCAGTGGTACACATTATAAAAGGCTGATGATGATCGGAACACAAAAGACAATGCCCAAAACCAGGCTAAAGATGCGTTATCGATGCGTCATCATCGTTCATTTACCAAGAATATTTGGTCTGAATTATGAATCCTTTCTTATGTATTTTTAGCCCTGTGGGAATGGGGGTTTAAAAATAAAATACAATTTTATAGTAATTTTTTGTAAGGAATGACTGCTTTTGTTTTTATATTCTATCTATTTTTTTTATTCGGTTTTTTTTAATATTTCCCATCAATATTTAATGATTTTAATATAATAATGCTTAGTACACACGGCGACACATGCGTAGGTATAGAGTAACGTATAACGACGCGCGACTCGCGCGGCCAGCTAATGATGGTTTGGTATAGCTTGATGTGTCGCCATGTGTACATTTCCTATCTTTAGGTGACAATTTGACCAGACGCAAGTTCAGCATAACTTTCACATAATTTTGGGCAGGATCTTTTCCTATTCAGTTCTATAACGACCTTTTTAAACACCTGTCTCAACTTGACATCATCAGTTAGTCAAAGTCAAAAGACACGAGTTTGTAAGAAAATAAAGCATCTTTCATCCGACACCCTTCTTGTTGATTAATTACTCTGTAAGGTTAGATTAGTTAGAGCAAGGTTAGGCCCGCTTGCGCCTAGCAGGGTTATCGTTATTAACTCGAAACTAGACGCTAATTTGGAATTAAATTAGAATTATGTCTTGCACCACCCTGTTTTAGGGCTAAACTTGTGTTATATTTTTTTAAACCCCACGTTGTGGTAGGTTTAAGTCACTAAACTACGTGCTAAATGTCAAAATTGAGGCAACAGCTGTTTTTACAGTTTTGTTGTAGGCTCACGCAACAAACAAAATTTATATGAAACGTGCACCGCGCCATTTAATTCCTTTGAACGGTTGCACACGTTTCATACATTCTGGATAATCTGTCACGACCAGTTTTCAGTATGGAAGTCCCGACTCATAACGTAGTGTGTTACATGCTCTTTGATAACATGAATGAACGATGAAAACGAAATGTCATTGCCAAAATAAAACAAATGAGACAGACAAATACAAAGAGATGCAGTGTGAAAGAGACGTGCATATATTATGTTCATTCATCATTCACTCTTCGTATTTTGTCGGATTACATAAACTCTATGGTTATTTAGGATGTTGCCAGCGAAAGATAGAGAACTGTCAGGTTAGTTAACTATGAACTAGTTTTCATTGGCGCAAGACAATCTTCGATAACACTCGTTCAATCTTTAGGTCGGTGCTACTAAAGACGGGGTTACGCAATTTAACTCAGCATTTGGCGCAAGTGGGCCTAAGAGTGTCATTTACTGGTACCTCTACCCCATTATTATCTGTGTTGGTGTTTAGGTTATTAATTTTATGAAATAGAATAGAGTAGAAATATGATAGTCAAAGAAGACAGAGAAGAGTCAGACTCAATCATGAGGCGGCGGTTCGATTCCTGGTCTGTACCACTTAGTTCTACCACAGAATAAATACTAGTACTACCCCTACAGAAGGATCACTTCGAAAACAGATTTAAATAAATAACGACTCTCTCTTCACAGCAATAAGGTGTAAAGTTATTCGCGCCCGTCCTATCGTACAACTCGCGAATAACCTACCAACTGTCACAACGTTGCGCGTGCAAACGAAAATGAACCGAATCATTGGACATGAAAGCTGCCTTTTCAAAGCCAACCTCTTTCATTCTTTCACGTGCTGGCAGCGTGACATCGCTAGGGTTTTTAAGTCTCGCATTGACTACTCACAAATTGGCGGCAAGTCTAATGAGATTTGACCAAGAAGTTTAAACGGTAGTTATAGATTATGGAGGATTATGGCCTCTTTGGCCAAGCTGTACCTTATTTTAATCTTTTCGGTGTCCACCGAAGGGGAAATGGCAACCATGACCCCTCGCTGGGGGCCGGCTGTCAAACGTACCTGTGCTGTGAAGTGAGACAGGCCTGGTTTTACGGAATTTATGTACGGTTGTATTTATCATTATCACTAGCACGGTGATGAACGAAAACATTGTGAGGAAACCTGCATACCCGAGCATGAAAAGAAAATACCGTAAGTTCTAAAATATGGGTGAGCTTGGGGCGAACACAATGGACCAGCTATGGTCGCAGACATAACGACCCTTGCATGCAATAGCCCAACCAACAATCGATACATAAAAACCACAGAAAGACACAGCACTTATAATTGACATTGAGAATATAATCAAAGTATGATCTGTAACTCCCTTTTATACCAAAGTATTTTAGCAAATAAATATATTTCTATTTTTATGTCTTAAAAAAAAATGTACACAGCCACAATTTACTACTAAAAATAAATTGATAAAACACAGAAATAATTTCACTTTCTATACCTATTGCTAAGTTGAATTTAAGTACGGTTTAAGGGGTATCGCATACAGAAGGATATAGAAGGAGTCGAGGCGGCGCGGCGTCGAGGCGCGGGCGCGTGCGTGAAAGACATTATACCAATCAGAGCGGCGCGCCGCTCGGATTCTTAGTATACAATTATCGACCGTATGTCATAGTCGCCAAGGCGCGCCCGCGCCTCGACGCCACCTCGACTGAAACCGAAATATTATTTCAGCTGAATCGAAGCATTTTTATTTCAATCCTTTTTCAAAAAGTAATAAAAAATGTGCTACCCACACCTTAAATATTATCGAATATCACCCCTAAAAATAACAACACAAGCTACAAATTGTTTTGTACAACATAAAATAATACTAAACGTAAACCTCTCCGTAAACATTGCTGGATCTCACAGGTAAGATGACCAATATAACCTAACCTCCTTTATTCTTAAACATATATAAACATAGGGCTCAAGCTAAGATGGTTATATAAAAGACTATAAAACTCTAGGTGATCCTATAAATTCTGTCACAGCCTATAGAATGAGACGGTTTTATTGGAATCCGGAAGCTTGTATCACCCCTTATTTATCCTAAAAGATAGCCTTGGTTGTCTGGGAAATAGTACCTACATTTTGGTTTTATAAGGGATTTAGAATGAAAGTGGGTGTAATACTTTAGCTTAATGCTTGAATTGATTGAACTCTTATCCCCTTGTCCTTTTATTCGTTTTCTTTTTACCCAACTGCGCGCAAGAAAATGTGGGTGAAAAATAACTACTTAACAGCCGAACACGCCGATTAAATTGGTTATCTTACGAATATAAGATTGGATTTTGTCTTTAATCGTACACATAAACTCACGACTATAATCCCATTTCGGGGTGACCAGCAGCGTTGCCAGACGTCCCGATTTTGGCGGGTTGTCCCGATTTTTAATGAATGAATGAATGAATTATATTTATTGTAATAAATGTGGTACATTGAGATATTACATTACAGATAAATAAGCAGAGACTCACACATTTAGTCATTTCTGACATACAACAACATGAAATGTCAAGGTTTACAATTTATGCCTACTTACATAATAATTCAAAATTAATGTCAAGATAATTTTTACAAAAGTTATACAACTGAAATCTGATGGATAAAAACAATGTCAAAAAGAAATTAAAAAGTACAATCACAATAACAATGTCACATGCCTCTTAAGTTCAAGTATTCCAGAACACTGTTAAAACAATTTTCCACTAACCATTTGTACAGTTCTCTCTTAAGTTTAGTTTTAGTGAAATTTTTAAACTCATTTGGCAGTTTGTTGTAAATTCTTACAGCCATTGGATAACAATTTGAACTCAATAGACTTGTCTTCATACGTGGTAACAGTAGATCGTTTGGACGTCTCCTATTATAGTCCCTAAATATATTACAGTTTTTATTAAACAATGTTGGGTGCGACTTAACAAACAAACATATTTCAGAAATGTACATGCATGGCAGAGACAACACATTTAGTTTTTTAAAGAGCGGTTTACAGCTTGTCATTTGTGTCACGTTAAAAATAGCAGGCACGCATTGTTTCCGTGCTAGGAAAACTCTATTTACCTCCACCGAATTTCCTCATAAAACAATGCCATACCTCAGCCTTGAGGCAACATAACCGTGATATGCAAGGATCGCGGTTTTTTTGTCACAAATTTTTGTTAATCGCCAAAGCGCATATGAAAAGCGATTCAATTTGGAGCATATCTCATCTACTTGATGCTTCCAAATGCAGTTATTGGCCAAAACAATCCCCAGGAATGTGACCACTTTTGATTCATTGATAATTTTATTTTCATGAATTACGCGTAGGTCCCGCACAGTATTGTCATTACCATACTGATTACGAAATTGTAAATATTTCGTCTTCTCTATGTTAACTTTTAAGTTATTCCATGTGAGCCAAGATATAATGTCATCTACAGTTTTGTTAATTTCAATATTATACCTTGCCACATCTTTTGTCATGTCAGGGATAACAACAGTTAGGTCATCTGCAAAAAGAGTACAAAAATGTTTTGTGACATTTGGTAAATCGTTGATGTACAATAAAAACATAAGAGGTCCCAGTATGCTACCAAGACCAAAAATGAATGTCCCGGCCGGGACAGGCTTAGTCCCGCTTTTCGGGGATTACTCGACGACGCGACGGTGCGGCCAGGCGCGGAGGAGGAAAAATGATACCAAGAATATGTTTAAACTAGTTTCCTTCATATTAGAGTCCCAACTTCAAACTGCCATACTCTTTCTTATACTGTGAAACTGCTTTCCAAAACGCGTTTTTTTGCCAGAAATAAATGCTCCGTAATTTTAAGGAAACCAGAATTACTATTGTTTATCTAAGAAGCGGGTGGAAAGTGATGCCTTTCTTCCCTAGGGCGGAAAAGTAATTAAAAAAAAAAATCTACGTCTATACTGAGCAAAGGCAGAAACAAAAACCTATATAGCCACAATTCGATAATATTATATTAAAGTTATCAATTTTTATAATTATTGTGAACAAACATTTTTTTTTAAATGATATGTTCGCTGCTACTTTGCGCTTTCCGAACAACGCTTGTTTTCGTACCTAGCAGAAGAGATAAATATACTGTTTGTTCTCATCACTTCTTACGGTAACATTCGGTTTGGAACCCTCTATATGCGAGTAAACACCTCGCTCAGTTGGCCAGTTATTTTTTGTTATGTTCCGCTTTCGACGAAAAAATCCCGCTTTTTTACTCAAAAGGTTTCTGAACCACGCTTTGCCCGAAAAAAAATCTGGCAATGCTGGTGGTCAGACACTTTTCTACAACTACCAACCTACGCATAGTTGTAGCAAGGTTTAAAATAATGGAAAGTTTAAAGATACGATTAGAATGACATGACGTAGGTTCTTTGAAGTTGACCAATGATGACCGAAAGAAATACTGCACATGTATTTCTTTCGGGCATCATTGGTCTTAAATGCTGCTTATAAGAGCTCCCACATAAAACTTTGATGCGATGCGACGCCGCATCGCAGGAACTTGCGATGCGAATTGCTGCGATACGATTTTGTGCGGTAAAGCGCAATGTTCATGTGACCATACCCAGTCTAGCGAAACTTGGAACAAAAAAAAGTGGCGACCGCGTACCGGAAAGCGCAGCGTGGGTAGGCCCGACGACCTTGTGAAGGCGGCGGGAACCCGTTGGATGAGGGCAGCGCAGGTCCGGTCGTTATGGCGATCCTTGGGGGAGGCCTATGTCCAGCAGTGGACGTCCATCGGCTGAGATGATGATGATGATGAGAGAGTTTACATGGCAATTAATGGTGGATACTGTCGTCGCACTTACTCAGTACAGTTTCTCTTTCTTCTCATAGGTTCCGTAGGTAGTGGAGCCGTGCAGGACGGCGTGAAATCCGCATCGCTCCCCTAAGGAACTTACGCAGTTAAGATTAAACCTAATACAAGGATAAAATAAATGTGCACACAAATAATAATGGCAAATTTTAATGATAACTAGCAGCGTCTTTCCCCTAACGCTGTCTCAGCGGAATTAGTGGTCACCAAGTGTGATGTAATATCGCAGGAATGCGCGATGCGAATCAGATCGGAAGTTCTTGCGTTGCATTCGTGCGAGCTCGCAGATATTTGCGATGCGATGCACGTCGCAGTTATGTGTGGGGGTCTTAAGACAGTTCAATTCAATTTAAAATATAATATTTAAAATAATATCACACATATAGGTTTTTGACGTCATTATTTGACTATACCACCGCGTCCAATGACTTTTTGTATGCCATTGACCTAAGCCGCGCAATTCGGCATTGGCAGGAAACACACAATCGATTGCCCGTCTAAAGGGTGCTTTACTCTACCAAAAACATACCGAGAAGAATTCAAAACAATCAAACCCCCAAAGCAAAGCTTACGAAAAATAAACTCGCTCTAAAATTCATTCGTCGTACGAAGTCACTAACCAAAATTCTTATTACAAATGAATAAGTACAATAACGGCCTGTTTAATAAGATCTTTTGTGTGTATAGTAGAGTGTAACAAACAATTCAATCAGACCGAATTTAGGTCAAACGAAACATTGTGTTGTAGTTAATTAAGGCGAAGTAACTTAGCGCTACATTGATTCCTTTTAAATTAAATTGTGGTTGTGATTCTTTACTTAGACATTAATTTGACTTTTTTATTTGATTAGACAATTAATTTAATTTGACATTAGCACTCCGGCCCATATTTAAATTCAGTATAACGTATACAGGGTGAAATTCATATCATTAGCATCCTTTTAAACTAAGAGTCTACCCATCGAACTAAACAACTTTTACTATGGGAGTAATCCGATCGGAGCAAAAAAAAAAACAGCTGTTGCTTAAATATGAGTCGCGAACTCGCGCTTCGAGATTGCAGTTTAGTATGGAACAACAGATTTTTTATTTGCTCCGATCGGTTTGCTCCCATAGTAAAAGTTGTTCAGTTCGATGGGTAGACTCTTAGTTTAAAAGCATGCATTAGATATATCATTAGATATCAATTTCACCCTGTATAAATCGCATTTTTCTTCTTGTGGTGTCATCTCCTATCGGAGGTTGGCTATCATTAGGGCTATTCGGACCCTGGAGACTGCAGCCCTGAACAGTGAGGTAGAGTTCATATCGAACCACCCTGCTTTCGGGCAAGGTCTATGTTGAGCTGGGACCTATTTGCTGCTGTAGCATACAATAAATTACATGTTGTTCTATTGATGCTTCGTTGTATTCTTGTTTTGTAAACTTGTTGTGAACTGTAATATTATGTGTGTTGTTATTATGTTATGCAAATAACAATGCTCTTGACCTCAATCTAGTCCTCAGGACGAAGATGGGGTCGAAGATGTAGCGAGCTCACCCAGAAGAAGCCTATTCACTCGTACTTTAAAGGAATTCGGGTTGTAAGCACTCGGAAATACTGACGCAGGTAGGGCGTTCCACTCCTTGGCATTTAAAATTCCTGCGCATTATAAAAGATTCAGAATGGCGCTTGGTGCGGATATGTGGTATGTCAACCAAAAAGGGGTGATATCCCGCGGTGCGTCTGGAAGTCCGATAGTAGAAAGGGGAAGGCGGGATGAGCTCATGCAGCTCTTGGGCACACTCACCGAAGTACAATCTGTAGAAGACTGACAAGCAGGCTACTCTGCGGCGGTGGGATAGGCTATGAGGCTTGTTCTCCACCAGCCTACTGTCGCCAATGAGCCTCCTGGCTCTGCGTTCAACCGAGTCGAGTGCGGCAAGTTGATACTTGGCTGAGCCATGCCAGAGGTGGCAGCAGTACTCCATACAGGATCGGACCTGAGCTTTATACAACATTAAGAGCTGTCCAGGAGTGAAGTACCGCTTCACCTTGTTTCAGATGCCCAGCTTTTTGGCCGCAGTTTGTGCCTTAGACTCGATGTCAGCGCCGAAGTTGAGTTTCGTGTTCAATCTCATGCCCAGAAGCTCAAGACTGTCGGAAACAGTGACAGATGTACTCCGGAAAGTGGGAGTCAGATTAATCGGACTCCTTTTGGCGGTGAACAGACAAGCCTGTGTTTTGGTGGCGTTAAAGTTGACTAGGTTGTTGTCACCCCACTGGGAGACAAGACTTAAAGTCAAGTTTGTCCGCTCCACCATGGCCTCCCTCTGCGAACGTATTTCATCCCCGCTGGCCCCTGCGCTGGAAATGTATCTCTCTGTGACAGTACTGTCATCTGCATATCCAACAATACCTGACACGAGGAGGTCATTGATGAGTAGCAGGAAAAGTGTCGCGGAGAGAACAGACCCTTGAGGAACTCCAGCATCAATTGCCATGAGGTCAGAAGAGCAGCTGTCAATGACAACTCTAATCGACCGTTCACTCAAGAAATCAGATATCCAGCTGCAGAGGTCAGCGATCTATCTATCATCAACCATTCACACAGGTTATTAAGCCAGGAGTCCTTCTTCAGGCATTCGTCTTCGCTCATTCGTTCATCCTTTGCAGGACCGCCTCGTTGCTAATTCTGTCTGTGCATGATATCTTCAACATCATCCTGTATAGCAACAATATATCAAATTTCTTTCTTTTTACGGTTTTTTTTATTATTTTTTTTATGTTTGATAGGTAAACATTTCACCCCAATCTCCCGTGATGTTAAGTGACGATGAGGCCGAAGATGTAGCATGCTTACCTAGAAAAATGCTTATTCACTCTCGCATTGAAGAGGCCCAAGTTGTATTGCACAGGGAGCAGGTCCGCAGGCAGTGCGTTCCACTCCTTAGCCGTGCGCATTATAAAAGAAGAAGCAAACTTCTTCGTGCGAATTGCTGGTAGGTCAACGACATAAGGGTGGAAACCCAGACTGCGTCTCGTCCCTCGCAGATAAAAGGGAGACGGAGGTATTAGTTCGTGTAATTCCGTCGCACACTCTCCGAAATGTATCCTATAAAAAACGGACAGACAGGCTACCTTGTGACGATGCTCAAGACTTTGCAGCTTCGCCACCGAGGTTGGATCACCTATGAGCTTCCTGGCACGCCTGTCGATTGAGTCCAACGCGGCCAACTGGTATTGGGCAGACCCGTCCCAGAGATGGCAACAGTACTCCATACACGATCGGACTTGTGCTTGATAAAGTTGTAGAAGCTGTCCCTGTGTGAAGTACCGCTGACCTTCGAAAGGACGGCCAGTTTTTTCGCTGCGGTTTTTGCCATGGATTCAATATACCGCCCGAAATTCAAATCGGACGATATGTTAATGCCATGATCATCAGAACATCTGAAAAGCCTCAAGTGTTTGCAAATGGTTTGAGTTATAAATACCATCGCCGATTTTTATTCCACACTATTTTAATGTGTCGTTTTAATGTTTTTGTGGGCAAAGGGCCACCACCAAAGCAAACTTGTTTGTTTATACTCCGGGGAAATATCACTGTTATAATAATAACAGAAAGCAATTGGTACTTTTATTTTTATGTCCTTAATATCTTTTATTATTTACCTGTGTTGATGTAAAAAAAAAAAGTTTTTTTCATGAATAAATATATAATACAAAAAACTACATATGTACTTTGAACAATTAAATGAACTAAAAAACCAACGAAGGGCTGAAGAAAAACTAAAAGTTCTGGTCTATATTGGCCATGGAGCCCTAACAGCAAAAGAATATGATAGAATTAGTATCCTTACGTGGGGGGGAATAAAATAAAATGCAAATTCTACTCAGGAAGCCAGGGAAAATTGTTCGTGCCATATCATTATACCTACAAAGTCCCTAATCAGGTTAAAACCGACGACTCAAAGAATAACCCATTTTCGTAATTTGTTAAATAGGATAAAATTCAAATCACCAGTCTTCCTGTACGAATTGGAGTGTAATCAAGCCATGCCAGCACGCTGTCAATTTGGCTGCTTTGTCATTTTTGATTTGATTTTCCTTGATGTCAAATATGTTTCCATGTTTTTGTATATTTGTAATCTCTTTAACAAATGTTTTCTTTTGCGTAATTTTGTTATTCATTTTCGTTTATACCTTGTGTTTTACATATTATTTTATGCAGGTTTTACGTAAGTATAGACAGTTTATTACTTTACTTTCCCCATGGAACCTAATAAAAACTAAAAATGGATTTTCTTTTTGGTCTAAACGACCGACCGACCAAAAAAAATCTTTGCTGAAAATATACACCTTTTTATACAAAATGTTCGATCAGCTTTAGCCTTTATTATATTGCATTTAGAACGACAAGACTATGAACATCATTTTAACATGATCAATTTTGACGAGTATTATAATGAGAAAAATAAATTGTTTTTATTTTCACCACCACAAACTATTCAACTATTCTTCTTTCTTCTTTTCTCTTCTATGATGACTTGGGAATTTATGATATTCTTCGTATTTCATTCAGTATACCCCACATCACACTTTGTTGGTGAATAAATTCTACCCAAAGATATATTTTACCTCGCTCCTGCCAAAAAAATCTTTAAGATTGCCTAAATTTATCAAAATTCTTTTTAAATATCTACTTATCATTATAAATAATAATAAAATTCAAAACTTGTGTTACCACTTATCATTCATATTATTTATACATAGCTTTATTAGAAAGAGTAATTGAGCATTTTTCTCTTCAAATTGAAAATAAACTAAAACATTTTTTCAAATTGGATTGCGCGATAGAAACTTCTCCTTATAATATTTAATGACACGATTAATGGTTAGCTCATCAACATGCGTCTTGACATTGAACTAGTATTCCAAGTGTCTGGGACAATTATTAACGCCAGTTGATTCCTGAACGTTATTGTACCAACATTGTTGTTAATAGTTTTATCACAAGCTTTTGATTTCATTCTTCATACGAATACCAATATATTGTTTAAAAATTTAGCTGATATACATTGAGAATAGCATCGGCTTAGTGAAATGGTACTGATTGTGTCTGTTTCGATAAAATTAAAAAAGGTTATGAGTTGAACAAATTTATTTAAAAGTGGAATACCTCAGGGATGACATCTAGGACATCATTATTAGTTGTATTACATAATTAAATAAATTTAGATGTAACTGGTATTATAAATACATTTCTCGCATTGTGATTGTAAGTGATAAAGAAATTGAATAAGATCGAATGGAAAATGGTGCAATTAAAGCTTGAATTAAATCTAATAATAGTGTTAGTGTTTCTCCTAATAAGAACAGTTGGAGTTTTAAGTAAAGACTTAAATGAAAAAGAAAGAACTGCAAGAGCATCATTCATACATAGGTTATTGAATAAGCAAAAGAATTTAGAAGGAAGAATTAGACTTATAAGTGGACGCAATAAATTTGAAGGTAATTGGTATTTCTTTTCTTTCACTTTATGAACTAATCATTTCTCCAAACTGAAATTTAAATTGAATATTAAATTAACAATACAGACACCAATTATTTATTCAAATTGCGTATCCACGACAGGCTTCGGCAAAGGTGTAAACATCACTCATATCCACAACAGGCTTCGTCAAAGAAAATACATCACTCAGATCCACAACTAGTTTCGTCAATAAATACACACAAATTAATAGACATAAATTAATTTTGTGATGACAATGGCAAATAAGATAGTCCTGCAAGAGTATTGTTATGCAATATGGCTCTTGCTGACACGAAAGAATAAGTTCTACCACTTCTAGTATAAACTAGTAACTCTACTTAAATGACTGCACACATAGACTCTTCGATTAATTGCTTATAATGCAAATCCTAAGACTTATAATTTTGTCCCAATAATAGTATCGGCCTATGTCCAGCAGTGGACGTCCATCGGCTGAGATGATGATAATGATGAGTAGTATCGAAAATTGGTATACGTGAAGAGTTTGTTTATAATAATTATTATTATGTTTGTATGTTTTACTTCCACCCTCGTAGAACCAATCGGCAAATGTATAAAGATGCTTAGCTTATGACATGGAGACAAACGTAATATGACTTTTATCCAGAAATCAAATCAAATTCTACTAGAGCAAAACCGTAGACAAAAGCTATTATAAAAAACTACCTATTTAGGTACCGTTGCATTAAAAATTCGAAACCATTTAAGGCTTGAATGCTCTTCACAAATATTGTACTACCTGTGCATAAGACGATCTACTTTCCCATTCAAAGCCACTTTATTCTGTCTGAAAGCTTTTCTGGCCGTCTGCCAGTATTGAACTTTTAAAGAGAAATAAAGAGATACCATGTTTGTTTTCAGGAAACGTATACATTTATCACGCTGGTCGCTGGGGTGCTATTTGTGATGACTCTTGGGACAATGCAGCTGCTGAAGTCGTCTGTAGATACTTCAATAGAAGTGGTGTCGCTGCTCATGGTAGTCAATTTGGAGAAGCACTTAGTAAGTGGTTATTCCTTTAATTAATATTCCTGTACCATGAAGTCGAATAAAATAGTAAACTAGATTTGATAACGCTCTTCGTCCTTGCTCTTTGTCCAAACCAATTTTAAAATACAAAAATAATATCTGCTTGGTACCTCGTTCATGAATAAGAGATATAACTGGAATAAGAAAATTGGAAAAAGTCAACAAATTTTATCCTGACTAATCCTGATCCTATACTCAGCGGTATTTTGTAAAATGGTCATTACGATCAATTCTATTGAAAGACTGCTTTCAATGAAGATGGTGAGAAGGGCCATTTTCAATCGTGTATTGCCATCACATACAGAGTGGTACATAAAGAGATGCTACAAACATGCTATACAGTTACACATGAAACCTCTTAGCCCATACATCAGCAGTTAGAAGATATTCAAAACTACTAAGTAGGTAATCATAATTATTACTTCAGAGAAATACTGGATGGACGATGTAGTCTGCGAAGGAGATGAACCCTCAATATCCCAATGCATTTTCTCCGGCTGGGGATCATCAGACTGTGACGTCACAGAAGCAGCAGGTGTCAGATGCCATGATAAGTCTGAGGGCAAAGCTGTTGTTGAAAACTTGCTGAAGAAGAAGAAAGCGAAGAGATTGCGTGAAGTGCTGGATCTTAGTAGTGCTAGCTTTAGACTCGTTGGTGGGAGGAGTAGTAGCGAAGGCAGAGTTGAGGTGAGTGAAATCTGTTATGACTTTGAACTTTGTTATGACTGTCCTTATGACCCCTTATAAACTGTGATACACTACATTACTAATGTCATGAAACGGCTTGGAAGTTGTAACGGTTTATTGGAAAAGAAAAAGTTTTTCCTGTCCTTCTGTTTGTTCGAATATCACAAGAAAATTGCTATACCAATTTCATGTACAACTGGTGGGGATTTCCCTGTTCGGAAGTCATATTTATGATATTTGTTACGTAATTTTTCTTGTCTTGGAAAAGAAAAGATCCATTAATTCCTCGCAAACAGAATCAGATGCAAATGCTAGTGCATAATAAATCGAGACGTATCTTTAAATCAGCGTTGAACTTGAGTTAATTACAATGTATGAATTCAGTCTGTGTACTAAATGATTCGACATTCATAGTTAATTATTTTAATTGACGATAACTAATATTATTGTTTCTTGGGATGAAAATCAATTAAATTGACCATGGGGAATATATTATGAAATAACGAAGAGAGATGAAGAAGGAAACACAGGTAAAGTAAATATATGACTATACGTACCTAAGTCCCAACTAAAGTGTGCTGCCATGTTCAATTTTAGCTTTCAAGGAGCCTCTAATCAGGCTTAGAACCTTAATGGAATTAATCAAAAGCTAGGATGAATAGGAAAATCAAATATCAGACTTTCCTCCATTCAAAAGGATGACAAGCAATAGGAAAGCAAGGTTATCATAAAATCATAATCTTTCAAAAATCTTCTTTGAAAGGGACTACCTCTAAACTACTATTGCCGATTAGTTTATTAATCCTATAATAATTTCAGATCTACCACAATAACGTCTGGGGCAGCATTTGTCCAAACGGCTGGACTCTCTACGAAGCTTCAGTCATCTGTCGCCATTTATCCCTTGGGTTTGCTGAACAGGCTCCTCAAACTGACTTCTTCGGAAGCTCGAAGGTCGTCCTCAGTGGAGTACAGTGTGAGGGGAATGAAACTAACATCTTCGCTTGCAAGCATCAACAGTATGGCGATGTTTATTGTCCTGGAGAAGCTGGTTAGTGTTTAGAAATCAGGATTTTCTTTCTACTGTGGTAGATAAAGATAACTCTGTCTAAGTCTTCCTCTGCTCTCTTCTCCTCAATTTTCCCATCCAGTCAATTACCGTTTTATTGAAATTTTTGTGTCGTACCTATCAAGTCTTTGATCCTTTTTTCCTCTCTATGCTTGATAAAATAAAAGTGGTAAAATGATAATCTATAAAAAAAAAGAAATTATTACGCGTACATCTATATGATAATCAACCTTCGGTGCCGATTTTAAATAAAGAAGCGTTTGTGATCCCCTGCAGATTTTTACCCGACTGGGCGACGCAAAGGAAGGGTAATTTAACACCGCGATTAAATTAGGTATTGATGCATACTGTAACGAATTATATCGACTTATCAATATATCCGCAGAACTTTGACTTCCTATTTGTATATTATCCCAATAAAAGGTATAAAGTTCATAATCAGCGTAAATCCACGAAAGCTCAAGTGTGGTTTTGTTTCATCTAAAGAGCACAATTGTGAACAATACCCCATTGTTGTATCGGATCTACCTTTAAATAATTTATTAAGGAAGGTAATTCTCTAATTCCATTTTGATTGTATTTAATTGATAAGGGGTTAGACAATGAATTATAACCAAATTCCGTTTTTGATGAAGACCACATTTGACTTTTCGAATTAATGGTAGTTAGGTACTTATACTTGAGTCCAGGGACTGAAACCGGTAACGATAATACCGGTATTTTTTGGTTACAACCTTTATTTTTTTTACAGGTATTTTTAGAAGTAACCTTTATATCATTCTACTAACGGTCCGCGTACACAGAGATATGTTTAAATAAATAAATTGTTTCTTTATAAATATAGTAAGTATTCAATTTTAAGTAAGTACCTCGTTAGTCGTTACTAAATACAAATTAAATCAATTATAATAACAAACTTAAACTCATACGTGAACGTAAACTTAAACCATTTGGGTTCAATAAAATGTAAATAATCATCTCCTTTATTATCTCGACCTGTCCAATGCTGTAGCAACACTGAAAATAGTGCGCGCGTCGCTCGTTGGGTGCTCAAAAATTTGCGTCACCCGCTACAATAACGACGTTGTTCAATCAATTTTGTACCTTTGATTAGTAGAAATTAAAGTTCATTTTTCAGTGCTATATAAAACCACGCGGGCTTTTGGCCGCTCCGTCTATACTGATCTCTATACTCATTCTCTAGAAGGTCATATTTAGGTTACCGGTATTAAAATCTATTGTTACCTGGATAAAGGTAACATTTAAATAAAGGTAACTGAAAATTTTCCGTCCCTGCTTGAGTCGATAAATGTCAAACACCGGTAAGTTGTACCTCAGGGAACACTCCTTTAACAGTTTAACTGCTGACGACCTACGCCGTAGGTCAGCAACAAATGGGCCGCGGTGCGCACGACTCGCGCGGTAAGATATAAAGCTTTTAAAATTTTGTATGAAAAATTTCAAAGCTTTATATCTTCGTAATTATTTTATAAATTGCAAATGTTATTTGTTACGCGGCATCTAGATTTTCTAAACTATTTTTCCATTTATACAAAGTTACTTATATTAATACCGTCTACGCGTATTGTGCGTCAAAGTTTTGTATAAAATTGACCCCTCTGCAACCACCTTAAAGGGGCTTCCCTGAGGTGGGACTCACTCCTAGGGAAGCGCGTAATTTTTCTATAGACTCACCTATGTTTGATATTTATCAACTCACGTAATTTAACTAATCTTATTTGAAACGTACTTGAAAATCAATGCTTGAAAAGCGTGTTGAGCCATCTGAGTAGTTACTTAGCTTACCTAGGTTATCATAATTGTATCGAATATCTCATCATGATATTTTCAGGGTACCTAAAAGGTGACAACTGGTATTACTAAACCTAACCTTTAAATGTTTGTATCTTTTAAACTGTAAAACGTAACCGGTTGAAATGTTCACAGATGTATTATTTTAATGGATTCGGTGACATATAAAAAAAAAATTAAGGGTATCCCCTTATAAAAAACGAGCGTTAACCCGCGACTTCGTCCGCACAAATTATATACCAGATTTTAAGTCAGATCATAAGCTATCAAACAAAAAAAGTTTCATCAAAATCGGTTCAGTCGTTTTTGCGTGATGCTCGTTCAAACAAACAAACAAACACATAAACAAACAGACAGACAAAAAATCCAAAAATTGGTGAAATGGAATCAGGGACACCTAAAAACCATATCGTAACTTTTTTTTTGTTAATATGTTCATGTACAGACAAACTTCCTGTTACAGTTTTATAATAGTACGAGCGTTAACCCGCGACTTCGTCCGCACAAATTATATACCAGATTTTAAGTCAGATCATAAGCTATCAAACAAAAAAAGTTTCATCAAAATCGGTTCAGTAGTTTTTTCGTGATACTCGTTCAAACAAACAAACAAACAAACAAACACACAAACAAACAGACAGACAAAAAATCCAAAAATTGGTGAAATGGAATCAGGGACACCTAAAAACCATATCGTTACTTTTTTTTTGTTAATATCTTCAATGTACAGACAAACTTCCTGTTACAGTTTTATAATAGTATATATAGATAGACAACATTCGTAAAGAAATCATTTTTCTTTACAATAAAGCCGGACTAACTTTCTTCTATCTGATTGATTCCCAGGATATGTAGCAGGAGTAGTTTGCACCCAGCGTCTCGCAGATTTAGCATTAGATTCTGCAGTCATAGAGCGAACTGCGCATCTTCAGGACGCTCCGATGTTCCAACTCCAGTGTGCTATGGAGGAGAACTGCTTGAGCAAGACTGCTTATGAAGTGAGTGAACTTTATATCTAGCCGAGTCATTTTACGGTTTGAGCCGGGACTAATTAGTAATTGATATTTTTTTCGGTATAGTATTTAAGAGTTTCGAGCTTTAAAATGTACCAAAATTTAAAAAAAATATCACGTCAGCAACAGCCCCAAATTTAAAATTTAGGTATTGTCTAAAAAAACCTGATGGTATTTTTTTTTTTTACATATTTAAGGTATTACATATTTCAAACCTGGATAATATTTTTGACTACTTAGAAGATTTTGAAAAATACATTCGTATTTTCTAATAAAAACTTCATTTTTTAAATTTCAATGCCTATTTTATTGCTCAAAAATAATTTATAATAATAAATCTAATTCAAATGAGTGCATTGGAATTAATATTATTAATTTAAAAGCCTTCTGGGACTCACAATTTTGATTTCTATGTTGCGTAGCCAATTTTTTTTAACATGTTTTAAAAAAGTCTTTTTGTCACTAAAATGGTTCTGGATACAGTTTAAAAGTCCAATTAATAATTACTTCCCTCCTCTCCTATAACAAAACTCCGTAAAATGACTGGGATAATCTACAAGACTCGTAACCCTAAAATTTTACTAAATAGGAATCGAATTTATTGATGTATTGAATGAGTGAAGTGAATGTGACTGGGAGTTATTTTAAACTTTTTCGCCTTTGTTGTTTATTAAGTCGATTAATATCTATCTATACTATATAAAACTGTAACAGGAAGTTTGTTTGTACATTGAAGATATTAACAAATATCTATCTATACTATTATAAAACTGTAACAGGAAGTTTGTCTGTACATTGAAGATATTCAAAACAGATACGGTTGCGCAAATGCCCCCCCTAGTCAAACCCGATAGCTCGATTCCAGCCTTTCTGGATGAAGAGAAGGCCGAGGTGTTAGCAGACAGCCTCGAGTCTCAATGTGCCCCTAGTACACTGCCAGTAGACGCCGATCACCTATTAGAGGTGGACGGTGAGGTCGAACGCAGACTCTCTGTTCCCCCCACTGACACTCTGTCACCCATCACCCCCTCCGAGGTCCATGACGTTATAAAGACACTCAAACCCCGGAAGGCTCCGGGTCCCGATGGCATCGCCAATCAGGTACTCAAGTGCCTATCGGCGCCACTCATTGTCCTACTGACCGCCATCTTCAATGCGGCCATGAACAACTCGACCTTTCCCGACACCTGGAAAGAGGCAGATGTCATCGGAATCCCGAAGCCCTCCAAAGACAAGACCATCCCCTCTAATTATCGCCCCATAAGTCTCCTCAAGACTATGGGGAAGATATACGAACGTCTCCTACTCAATCGCCCAAAAGATTTCGTACAATCCAAAGGCATTCTCATAGACGAGCAATTCGGCTTTAGATCCGAACACTCGTGTATCCACCAAGTGCACCGCCTCACGGAGCACATTCTTAAATACATGCACACGCGCCACCCACACGGGACGGGCGCACTCTTCTTCGACGTAGCGAAAGCCTTCGACAAGGTCTGGCATAACGGTTTGATTTACAAACTGTTAGTACTTCAAGTGCCAGACCGTCTCGTTCACATCATACGAGATTTTTTGTCGAATCGTAGCTTTCGCTATCGAGTAGAGGGTACGCACTCGTCCCCTCGCCCCCTTACCGCCGGAGTCCCGCAGGGCTCCGCCCTATCCCCCCTACTCTTTTCACTTTTTATCAATGACATCCCGCGTCCCCGGGACTGCCAGTTAGCCCTATTCGCAGACGACACTGCGCTATACACCTCGAATCGGAACAAAGCCCTAGTGTGTAAGAGACTCAAATCCGCAACCAGCGCCCTCGGGAACTGGTGTCGGAAATGGAGGATCGAAGTCAATCCGGAAAAAAGCGCGGCAGTGTTCTTCTTCCGGAGGGACGCACACTCTGGCTTACCCCCGATCAAGCTATTCGACCGTACAATCCCCTGGGTGAATACGGTCAAATACTTGGGTGTCACCCTAGACCGCGGGATGACATTCCGGCCTCACATCCAGCGCGTTCGAAAGAATGCGCTGCATGTGATGCATCGTCTCTATCCGGTCCTGAACAAGCGTTCCAAATTGACACTTAGAAATAAGCTGACAATTTGGAAAACTTGCATCAGACCGATAATCACGTATGCCGGAGTGTGCTTCGCGCACGCCGCCCCCACCAACATCCACCTATTGGAAGTCATCCAGAATAGGTTCATGCGTACGGCCACTGGTGCGCCATGGTTCGTACGCAACAAAAACCTTAATCTCGACTTAGAGTTGCCTACCATCAAGCAACTACTCAAATGCATGGTGGCGGACTATTTCGCCACCACCCCCCGCCACTCCAACCCTCTAATTAGGGCAAACGCCATCTATCCTTGTGATACTACTAGGACGAATAGACGTCGACCCCGCAATGTACTGGTCGATCCAAACGATGAGATCACGGTTGCCGTACAGGCGGCCCAACAGACACGACTAACAATCGCAAATTCACAACACACGACAACAACACGCCGACACAGTAATCGACGTCCCCGCCGGCGGAGAAGCCGCGACCACTGCACACTCCCTTCAATTCAGGCGCCTACAGACGCTATAGGCCAATCCCAGGCCACTTCTCACCTATCCCAGCTACACAATCCGCCGCGTAGCCCCAGCAACGTCCTTGGCCGAGGTCCGTACCCCTCTGGGTGCCCCTAGGTCGGTTGCTTAAGTTCATTCAATTGGCTCGGTGACCCTTCGCGGTCCCCCCAATAGCCCGCAGTAAAAAGCAGTAGTTGCTCCCGGAGCAAAGCTGTAATAGTCACTTTCAAAAAAAAAAAAAAAAACAATTTAAGATATTAACAAATATCTATCTATACTATTATAAAACTGTAACAGGAAGTTTGTCTGTACATTGAAGATATTAACAAATATCTATATATACTATTATAAAAATGTAACAAGAAGTTTGTCTGTACATTGAAGATATTAACAAAAAAAAAGTTACGATATGGTTTTTAGGTGACCCTGATTCCATTTCACCAATTTTTGGATTTTTTGTCTGTCCGTTTGTTTGTGTGTTTGTTTGTGTGTTTGTTTGGCTGTTTGTTAGTTTGCTTGAACGAGTATCACGCAAAAACTACTGAACCGATTTTGATGAAACTTTTTTTGTTCGATAGCTTATGATCTGACTTAAAATCTGGTATATAATTTCTGTGGACGAAGTCGCGGGTTAACGCTCGTAATTATTAAAAATAATCATTAAAATAGGTCCAGTAGTTTTGCCCACGGCTCAAATACAGGACTTCCTTTCTTTTTAATCGGTTTAAAAATAAATCAGTAATGTGGCCACCAGATCCAACGCACCAACCCAGCCTGGCAGTATGAAACACGTCGATTGCTTCGCTTCACTGCATCCTCGCTGAACATCGGGAACGAAGAGTTTAGGCCATATCTGCCCAAGCACCTGTGGCAGTGGCATCTGTGTCATATGTGAGTCTAAACCGAATCTTTTTTAATGTCCTCTACTTTCTTATTGTTACCGCAATTCGCATGTGACGAGTGTGACGACCGTGACGAGTTTTCAATCATCATCAGTATCATCATCAAGCTATACAGGATGTAAAATTAAATGCGTTACGTTGTTAAGTTTTATTATCTGTAGCACGCTTAAATATGTAAAGCATTCCAGTATACAACCCTTGGATACACCCTTGACATATGTCAAGATTGACATATGCGTCAAAAAAAAAATTGCAACCAGTATTGGCCTCTAAACCTTATCCATATACACGCACACAGACACGCCTCACGCACACCAACCTAAGAAAGTTGGCCCCACATATCACAAAAACTAAAGGGAGATGTGAAAAGGGGGCGGGGCCAGTGTCGCAGCAATATGCGCAAAAACGGAACACATTGCTGCGACAGTCATTCAATATATTATGAGGCTGAAAGCCAGTCGAGATATTATGTGTAAATAGTTTACAATGCTTGCGTAGTACTAAAGTTTATTCGAACGTTGAGTTCTGATACTGCAATGGATAATGAGCACATTCAAGCTAACAAAATACTTTCTATCGCGTGGTACTGGTGGTAATGCGACACTAGGTTTCGTATGGCATATCTCTAGATCTCTATGGTTGGCCCCTTTTTAACCGACTTCGAAAAAGGAGGAGGTTTCTCAATTCGACCGTATATATATATTTCTTTGTTTTATACGGTAGAAGCGTGAGGCTCATTCTAGACATAATTCATACTTTTTCTAAGTATACATCTTGTACAGACACATCACGAATGTTAATAATTTAATTTCTTTGTACATCCCAGGCATTACCACAGCATGGAAGTGTTTGCTACATTTGACGTGCTGGATGGAACGGGAAGAAGAGTTGCAGAGGGTCACAAGGCGTCCTTTTGTCTTGAAGATAACACCTGCCTCCCGGGTGTAGACAAGAAGTATAGCTGCAAGAATTATGGTGATCAAGGTACGTACAGTACAACCAGGAAAATAATTCCCCTCGTCAATCTTCGTTTGCGCAGTCCCCCGACAAAACTCGAAGTCGTTTATTAATCAAAGGGTGCAAAGTAGGATAGCAGCGAAAAGGGCGCGAAAACAATTAGCTAATCCTGGCAAGGGAATGAAGGTGGCACATCTTGATTGGTCAATATAATTTCGCGCGCTATTTTTGTCAACTGTGCAGACTTTTTTAAAAATTTGCCTGGTCACTTCGTTTGTATGAAATTGATACTTTGAGCAACATCTATAAAAATAAATTGATCGACAGACGAAAATAACCACACGCCGACCGAATCCATTCATTGAAGATTAAAGGAGAATCGCTCAAGAAACTACTAATAAGAAACGGTATCCCTAGAGAGTGAAACCATTTTAGGATTGCCTATTCCCTCGCTAGTGGCAAAAACTGGAACTCTTACAATTTCGTTATAATTTTTCTCTCTGTTTACATCGGTATACAGACCCTTGTATACTATTATATTTTATCCCCTGGGGGTAATATATAAGGTCTAACAAAATAAGGTGAAACTATTTTAAGCGGGTGATCAGACCATCAAACTGAACAACTTTCTCTATGGGACCAATATCGATATCGCGAAAAAAAAATCAGCTGTTCCATACAAACCAACTCGACCTAAATGTATGGGACAGTAGATTTTTTTTTCGCGATTTCAATATTGTTCCCATAGAGAAAGTTGTTCAGTTTGACGGTCTGATCATCCCCTTAAAATAGTTTCACCTAATTTTGTTAGACCTTATATAATACCACAGCGACCCCCGCTCTGGTTCATATCTGGTCCAACAAGTGTCCTTAGAGGTGCAGCGGGGAAACGCCGCCAGTATAATGGACACTTTTTGTTTTACTTCCATAAAACGAAATTCAATGTACAACAGATTATTTACATATCAAACCATCATCACAGAGTACTATCATTCTACATCTACACTCACATTGTCTACTCTGTGTAGATGTTAGTGTTAACATACATTTTATTTGTTTCTTTCTATGTAGGGGGGTCATCTCTGGAACTACTGAACCGATTGTTAGAAAGCTTTTCCTGACTAGCAAAGGCTATATATTTTATTTTTATTTTTTATTTTTCAATTTTGGATACGTCTTAATAATAACAATAAATCTAAAAATAGTGAACAGATACCAGACTTGGAGGTCCCAAAAATTATTTTACAGTTTTTATAAAATGTGTTTGGCTTAACATAAGTTTGATTTTAGTTTAAGGATTTACAGTTAGCTATATAGTTAAACAATTTTGGAAAGTGAAAGTGTTGCCAACTAAAATGTAGCATAATAGATAAAAAATAACATCAGTTTTATGACTTTATATAAATTTAGATTAGACTTAAGATATTACAGTTATAGTTAGACGTAAACAATTTCAGCTTATAGTTAAGTAAATAACTTGGCAGTTAAATATTGCATTACTAATAGAGAAAGATAAATAAGTTTTTCTGGCTTTATATGAATGAATGAAATTTTATTTTAATTTTATTTTAATAAGAGGCAGATCTAAATACCAATATTTGTAAATCAAGTTGCGTTACACGGTTGGTTGTACGTCAAAATTAATGATGTACTACAAAATAATGTTTCACCAATAAATCTAAATGAAAATAAACGACACGATAATATCTAATTTTCATTTTTTCAGTTTTCCACGTGAACGAAGTCACGGGCAAAATCTAGTAAATTTAATATAATTTCAGACTAATACTAAGATGTTCACCTAGAGTTTATTTTCTTCTATACTATTATAAAATTGTAACAGGAAGTTTGTCTGTACATTGAAGATATTAACAAAAAAAAAGTTACGATATGGTTTTTAGGTGTCCCTGCTTCCGTTTCACCAATTTTTGGATTTTTTGTCTGTCTGTTTGTTTGTGTGTTTGTTTGTTTGTTTGAACGAGTATCACGCAAAAACTACTGAACCGATTTTGATGAAACTTTTTTTGTTTGATAGCTTATGATCTGACTTAAAATCTGGTATATAATTTGTGCGGACGAAGTCGCGGGTTAACGATCGTTATTTATATTTATATTAACATTTTTTTTTCATTCTATAATCGATGACCATAAGGTATCATTTTAAGAATGAATGAAACATACTTTATTTACACCAAAACAAAATACAATGCACAATAGGAAACATAAACTGATAATGGTACAAATAAGACGGTCTTATCACTAAAAAGCTATTTCTTCCAGACAACCTTAGGGTAGAGGAAATTTAACAAAAAACGGGTCGGTGTTATAAAAAAACAAAGTTATAGATGAAAAAGAAGTGAATACAGCAAATACATAAATACATACATACATCATACATACATATTACATATATTTAAAGGTACATAGATAAATTATAATATATATATATATATATATATATATATATATATATATATATATATATAATATATATATCATAAATGCTACGAAAAAACATAAACATACCGGATTAATTTACATAGAAAAATAGAAGGGGGGAAAGGAAAAATCAGGAACAGAGGTCCAGGAAGTTTTATGTGGATTTTTACGTGAATATGACGTGTAGTTATCCGGTTTTTGATCCGGATATTCGCTTAACACTCATGATAACACTGTATTTCAGTCGCGTCCAACTATTTTAATATTTCACGTTGAAAGTGAAAGGCTTTACGCTCGAAACTGATAAGGGTAAAAAGGTTGTGTTATATTTCACCAGAATTTGTTGTACGTGACTTTTTAAAATTCCTGCCGAAGGTTTATTTCAGACAGCTGTAAGACTTTTGCCTTAAAACTTTTCTTGCCGACACTTAGGCATCTTTTTGCTCAAGTACAAATACCATTTAGTAAATAATCTGAACAATTAGAACCTCATTAGCTTGCACAATGACAAAACCCAAATCAAATGGTAGCGAAAACTTTTATTATACAGGATGAAAACAATGAAACAATGTCAATGTATGCAAGATGAAAGTAATGGTTTTCAAACGCGAAGACGACGAGGTTACAGAATGTAACATTGTTATGGAAGGAGACAGAGTGGAACTGGTGAATGAATTTGTGTATTTGGGAAGTTTGTTTAAAAGAGATGGACAGTGAGATGGGGATGTAGAGCGAAGAGTGACTGCGGGAAATAAGGTAAATGGGGCCCTGCACGCCGTGGTGAGTAGCCGGTCTGTGTCAAAAAGGACACGTCTGGCAATTTACAATGGTGTATTGTTGCCTACCCTGATGTATGGGAGTGAATGTTGGGTATGGAATAAAAGGAATGAAAGTCGAGTGAATGCAGTTGAAATGCGCTCCTTACGAAGTATGTGTGGTATTACTTTGGTTGATCGAATCAAGAACAGTGTGATAAGGGATTGGTGTAAGTTGAAGGATGATATTGTAACAAGGATTGAGAGGGGTATGCTTAGATGGTTCGGTCACGTAGAGAGAATGAATGAAAGAAGACTTACAAATGAAATTTATCAAGCAAAGGTGAGCGGAAGTGTTGGGAGAGGCCGTCCGAGGAAAACATACCATGATCAAATCAATGATTCCAAAAAGGACAAGTGCGTAGCACCCTCAATCGACGGAAGTGCATGAAAAGATGTATGAACGTCAATGAGGCTAAAGAGGTGTGTCAGAGTCGTAGCGTGTGGCGGTCCGTGGTCTCTGCCTACCCCCATGGGACAATGGCATGAACTTATGTATGTATGTATGTATGAAAACTGTGTGTCTAGAACATTTTTATTTATGGTTTCCTAGTCGACTGCTAATCTTTATAGCAGGGGTGGCCACTCTATTCAAGTCTACTTAAAAAAATTTACTTCCGACGTATTTCTTCGACACAAGTTTTTATATTTTATTGGCAAATTTTCGGAATTTTTAATTCGTTTTTTTTGGCAAAATTTGGTTTACTTGGCAAAATTCTGTTTTATTGGCATAATTCTGTTTTTTGCAAAATTCAGTTTTCCGTAAAACTCTGTTTTCTGGCAAAATTCTGTTTTTTTTGGCAAAGTTTGGTATTTTGGCAAATTTTGGTTTTTGGCAAAGTTTTGTTTTTTTTGCAAAATTCTATTTTTTTAGCAAACTTTGGTTTTTTGGCAAGATTTTGTTTCTTTGGCTATAAGTTCAAACGAAATTTTTTATTTGCAGGTATCTCAGTAAACTGCTCAGACGTGTACCAGTACAACATAGACTGTCAGTGGGTGGACGTAACAGATGTTCTACCAGGGGACTATACCTTGAAGGTAAGAACTCTACACGGGATAATAAAGTATGTAACGCATTTAAGTTTACACCCTGTATACAGAGTACAACTTAATTTGCTGACGCTTATTTAAGAGGATATGATTCGAAGCGCGCTCCATACAAACCAAGTCTGGTAATATTTGCAATACCTACTAACCAATTAAACTGCATCCGTGGTCTAATGGTTAAGAGCAGTGGCCCTCGACACGGAGGTAGTGAGTTCGATTCCCACGGGGAACACGTAGTGTTATGTCACTTTGTGCGTTTTTCCCCAGTTGGTTAGGATATTGCAGGCTGAATCACCTGATTGTCTGAAAAGAAAAATGATTCCGTGCGTCGGATGGCACGTTAAGCCGTTGGACTCGGCTACTATTTCTGGTGTGGTAGTAGTCGTTACGAAAAACCACATCAGAGGCCGTAAGGCGGTCTGAAAAAACTCTGACACCAGGACCCTGCCCACACGATAAGAAGAAGAAGAATTAAAGTAAGTGAAGTTTTTCAGAAACAATCTAGAAACTTGATTTAGATCTCTATGCTTGTTATGATTTCAGATTTTCGTTAAAATGTATAGTTTTAAAGTTACAGTGCCCCAAAATTTCCATACAAATCTTAAATTAATCCTAGCATTGAAACTGTATATCTATACTATTATAAAACTGTAACAGGAAGTTTGTCTGTACGTTGAAGATATTAACAAAAAAAAGTTACGATATGGTTTTTAGGTGTCCCTGATTCCATTTTACCAATTTTTGGATTTTTGTTCGTCTGTTTGTTTGTGTGTTTGTTTGTGTGTTTTTTTGGGTGTTTGTTTGTGTGTTTGTTTGTTTGAACGAGTATCACGCAAAAACTACTGAACCGATTTTGATGAAACTTTTTTTGTTTGATAGCTTATGATGTGACTTATAATCTGGTATATAATTTGTGCGGACGAAGTCGCGGGTTAAGGCTCATTTTAACAAAAATCTGAAAAAATACAAGCATTAATTTTTGATTTTTTCTGACAAATGTAATTGACATTTAGTATTGAAAATATTACTAGAATTCGTTTGTCTGGAGCGCGGTCAGAATTATCAAATTGTCAAACAGAACAACTTTCTTTAAGGGACCAACATCGAAATCGCGAAAAAATAGTCCAGCTGGTCGCATTTAGGTCGAATAGGATCGCAGTTTTATATGGAGCAGCAGATTTTTTTCGGAGCGGAGATGATTAGACCATGAAACTGGGCAACTTTCTCTATGGAACCAACATTGAAATCGCGAAAAAAAATCTGCTGTTCCATACAAAACTGCAAATCTACTCGAGGTAGGTACAGCCTTAGATCAAAGAAAAATTAATGGATAGACCCAAAGCTCTTTAATTTGAAGCACGCAACTGGCTGTCATCTCGGTACATATTTGAAGTAAAACTGTCAATTGTTTTGCCTCATTTTTCCTGTTTTGAAATGTTCGCGTAAGGCCTATCCATTAATTTTACTTTGATCTAAGGGTACAGCAGCATCCAAATATTGAATGAGACAGCCTATTTTTTGTGTTTGGTCCCATTGAGAAAGTTATTTAGTTTGATGGTCTGATCTTCCCCTGAAAAAACCAGTATATTAAGAAAGACCTTATAGGTATAACAATTAAAACGTCTTCCGAAACATTTTACGTTCAAATATTTCGCCATCGCCAATTCTGCTTCGCTGCCTACCACGCCGCGTTCAAACTATCTTACGTGCTAAGGAATTTCAAATGAGTTTCGCAGCAATTTAATTAGGTTTACTAAATCATTTATTTACCAAATATAGTTTACAAGTCTTATTAGATATAGGAAAGTACAAAATCCAAATCTGCAACACGCTTTGTCCAAAATGGCAACACGCCCGTATCTGCAACATGCTTCGTCAAAATTTATCCAAAAAAATAATAATTAAATAAACAGGATACCAATCAGCAACATGCTTCGTCAAAACTTAAACCTATACACTCCAAATCTGCAACAAGCTTCGTCAACATGAAGACTATCGCACACTCAAAGGCCCAGCCCCACGCAACCCCGGCTCCATGGTCCCCATGACACTAGCGGCATTTCCCCTTTGGATGGTCAAAGACAACCTCTGCACCAAAAACGCGCCAGAGCGTGGGTCACCACCCTTAGCTCTCAACCGCCGCCCAATCTCCTGCACAAAAATTTTGGCATCATTACCCCAAGGACCCGCAGTCTCAAACGCGACCGGAACGAAGTCGTAAGCCAAAGCCAAATTACTGTACCAAGACCTCTTGTGTCTTGCCGCATGCTCCGCCGCCGAACCCGGTGCTCGCATAGTCCGACCTAAATGGGAAGGAGCAAAAGTGCTCACGCAAGTCGCATCCCAAATGAGACAACGGCCTCTCTGCCATTAGGTTTATAATTAGTATACAGGTCACTAGTTGCCGCCATTTCGTGAGGCTAGTTCTCTTTATATTACATTAGCTAAAGGTAAGTTGACATTTTAACAAATGAGATGCCTGCTAACGCTCCACTGCAGTTTTAAGAGAAGCTTATTCCAAAAGCGCTAATGCACGATGCATACATAATTCCGTCCTAGTTTCAATATTAAACAATTTTGAAGTAATTTTACGGGTTGAGCCGGGACTAATTAATAATTGATTTTTTTTTCGGTATAGTATTTAAGAGCCAATTTGAGCTTAGAAATGAAGCAAAATTTAAAAAATATCACTTCAGCAACAGCCCCAAATTTTAAATTTATCTCGTTCTAAAAAAACGAATGGTATATATTTTTTTGCAAGCTTTTAAGGCTTTACCATTATTTCAGACATGGCGTTAATATTTTCGTCTACTTAGAAGGCTTTGAAAAATACATTAGTATATTCTATTAAACATCTCATTTTTTAAAATTCAATGCCAATTATTGCTCAAAAATAATGTATATTGTTAAATCTAATTAAAATGAGTGTATTGGTATTAATATTATTTATTACGAGCGTTAACCCGCGACTTCGTCCGCACAAATTATATACCAGATTTTAAGTCAGATCATAAGCTATCAAACAAAAAAAGTTTCATCAAAATCGGTTCAGTAGTTTTTGCGTGATACTCGTTCAAACAAACAAACAAACACACAAACAAACAGACAGACAAAAAATCCAAAAATTGGTGAAATGGAATTAGGGACACCTAAAAACCATATCGTAACTTTTTTTTTGTTAATATCTTCAATGTACAGACAAACTTCCTGTTACAGTTTTATAATAGTATAGTTTAATTTATTAATTTAAAAGCCTTCTGTGAGATACAATTTTGATTTCTATGTTGCGTCTCGAAATTTTTCTTAATAGTTTTCAGATAGTCTTTTTGTCACTAAATGGTAACTGGTTACAGTTTAACAGTCCAATTCATAATTACTCCTACCCCTCCTAACAAAACTCCGTAAAATGACTGGGCTACAATGAAAATTCTTAAACACGATCTAGAAACCAATATCTGTGCTTTACATTTGCTAGATTTCCGTTAAAATATATAGTTTCAATGCTAGGATGAATTTTAGATGTGTAAAACTTTGAGCCACGATAATTTTAGAACTACAGGGTGAAATTTATATCATTAGCATCCTTTTAAACTAAGAGTCTACCCATCTAACTCGCATCTACCCCTCGGGTCGCGGGTTCGAATCCCGTAAGGGACAAATATTTATATGATGAATATGAATATTTGTAACCGAGTCATGGATGTTTGTATCTATATATTTATTCTATATCGTTGTCTAGTCATCATAATACAAGTCCAGGTACTTTAAATGTGACTAGATAATTTGTGTGACAATGTCCAAGATATAATAATGTAATTGGTGGATTTCACATAATATTGTATCAAACATCATTCATCATGCAACTGAATAACTTTTACTATGGGAGCAAACCGATCGGAGCAAAAAAACAGCTGTTGCATATATTTGAGTCGAATAGGCAGCTGCGGCGGGTGCAGTTTAGTATGAAACAGCTGATTTTCTTTGTTGCTCCGATCGGTTTGCTCCCATAGGAAAAGTCGTTCAGTTTGATGGGTAGACTCTTAGTTTAAAAGGATGCTAAAGATATCAATTTCACTCTGTATATACACCTGTAAATTGAAGCATGCAGGCGATGGTGATGATATTTATAATTGCAGGTGTCAGTGAACCCGCACGCCAGGGTAGCCGAGCAGTACTACCACAACAATGCTGCCCGCTGCAATCTGCGCCTCACTGATACATACGCCTCTGTTTTTGGCTGCAAGTTGGAACGACCGTAGAGTAATGCTCAGTGGCAGAGGCAATAAGAAACTTTAATTTTAAATCATGCTGCACGGCTAGCATGCCACCCACGACAAATCGTTTAAACGAGAAAAACGTCAAGCGCGCTCATTCTGGCATACGTAAAATAATAAGGATGGAGGCACATCTCGATTTTTATCGTTTTCTCGGGGGCGGCATGCGAGGCCTACTGGTGGATGCTGCTGGACATAGGCCTCACCGCCTTCACCAAGTCGGCGGTCCACCTTGTCGCCTACCTTTAGTTTTAATTAAAAATGTATAATTCTACACTTTTATGAAACTGTATCAGAAGTGTGTCTGTACACACGGCGACACATCAAGCTATACAAATCCAACATAAGCTGGCCTCGCGTATGTTGCATTACGTATAACGTCGCGCAGCCAGCTTATGTTGGTTTTGTATAGCTTGATGTGTCGCCGTGTGTACATTGAACATGGAACTAAAAAATATATACGGTCGAATTGAGAAACCTCCTCCTTTTTTGAAGTCGGTTAATAAATAAAAAATACAATAACTCCAAAAAATTTTATCTATTTGTTTGTTTGTTATAGCATCATGCAAAAAATACGGGATATATTTGAAAAAAAAACGTACCCCTCATCATAATTAGACATAATAACTAGTATACATTTTACACACTTACATTATATTATAAAATTATAATGCAAAATCCTACTAAAGTATGAAAAAAATACAGTGTTTATAATTACTTATTATGTTCTAGCTTTTGGAATTATTCGGTTTCTGTTGTTTTCTTGACTTGCAAAGTACTTATTTGTCTTTTTTAATGTGAATATAATCAATCAATCAATCAATGAAATATACTTTATTTTACACCAAAACATAAAGAGTAAAATACAGAAATAAAAATACAAAAGGCACAAAATAAGGGGGTCTTAACTGAACTAAATTGAAAAACGATTGCTTAAAACTTTGCATTTTCATCAAAATCTAATCAGTAGGTGGGTAATCGATCATTTTTTCATTTAAAAAAATAACTGTTAACAAATAAAACGCTGTCCAAATATTCGAAATTAAGAGTTTTATTTATAAAAAAACCTTAAATAATACTATCACAATGTTTGAAGATTGAGCAAATCACAATTATTGTTTTACATTATTTGTACTGATGTGATTTTTTTTATTGTAAATACATCATTATACTTGTATTCTATTGACCTAATTATACTAGTATACAAACTATTATTTACAATGAAATATTGAATGCCCATTTAAACCAATAAAATGAATAAAATAAACCAATACAGCGATCATGAAGAAAACTACATCACAGAAAATAAAAATGTAAAAAAAAATAAACTTGTGATGGAATTTAAAAAATACTTAAGATTTATTTTAAAAAAATATATAAAAGAAGAAACACCAAGGAAAAAAAACACAATAAACAATCATACTACTCCGCAAACTAATAATCTTACCCCACCCCATAACGCTAAATTAAATAAAAGCATCACTAAAATCTAATACCTCGTAATTAAGAAAGGAAGATAAGATATTTTAAACAACAACCATACAAAAACATGTCATAAGTTTTGCGTCAAACTGAATAATTTTTGACTATGGGTCCAACAATGGACTTACAAAAAAAATATCTGCTATTTCATTTTGGTCACATTTTGGTCGAGTAGCCATTGACATTTACTATAGAACAGCAATTTTTTTTTCGGAGACGTTGGCTCCATAGTGAAAATTTTTCAGTTTGATGGTCTGAAGCACCCCTTTAGTAAGTAACGCAATTAAGTTTACATGTATAGGCATAATACAGATCTTTGTAGACTGCGCGATCACAATTGTATCGATATATTTTCAGCAGGGTTAGAATAGTGTGTTGTAAAATACAAAAATAGTTTATGTTTAGGCAATAAATTAATTCACATAATATTTTATTCTCAAAATAGAAATTACGATGAAATTATATAATTTAATTTAATGAGGAGTTTTCTGACAGCTAGTCAAACGTAGTTCAACATACCGGCGATAGATGGCGTTCACCAGAGAGGGGTCCGAAGACGAAAATTTTAGGCTAAAAAGTAAACAAAATACAGGTCACTGAGTCAGACGCATCCACTGACGAAATATAAATGTTCATATTTTGCTGTTTACTTAAACACAGATTCTTACTATTTTATTTGTATTTTATTATCTGCAAGGTCGCTGACCCCTGTCTCGTCAACGCCATCTATCGAGCCATTAGGAACTACTTTTTATTTTTTAATGGCTTTCTGAAAATCCCTCATTGCATACTACAATTTCTACTCATTTAATTACAAATGTATAAGTAAAAGCTGCAAAATACAATTCATTTCTACAAACCGTTTCCACAGAAGACTCAATCATAAAATCCACATCCAATCACAAAAAACCTTCCACCAAATCATCCTTTCTTAAACTTAATCAGTAATATACTGGCTGTCAGGTAGATCGCTATCCAGGCGCCAGTGGATATGAACCCTGAATAGACGGTGGGCACATTTATGGACCAGCCTCGCTGCAGCATGGAACGGAGGGATTCTGTTGATTTTGTTAGAGGCAGGACGTAGCTGATCCATTGGAGGACTATATGCATACCTGGGGAGATAAAAGGAATCGTTAGATAATGTTAATGATACTGTGAATGACCAAAGAAGGAGTATGTCAAAAAGAACTAGTCTTTGTGGTCATACCTACACCAAATTTTATGGTGTAAGGACCAAATAATCCACCGGCGAAAGTTAGCATCAGTGTACTTCCTCTCCGATCCACTGAACCGATCTATCTTTCTCAACAATACAACTAAGTATTTGGTTGGTTCGATGGGATTAAATTCATTACCAAACACCATAGTACAAGAGATAGACGCACTTTTGGTTATCATCAGCTGCTAGGCTGATTCATTATTCATAGGGTGAAGAGCATCTCTGTGATGGGAATGGACCAGAGCTGCCTGCAAAGTTCCTAAACCGGCTAGAGTTTCGCATGTGCTGACGTCATCTTGTCAATTTCAATTTTTTGTACGCAGTGTAATACCATAAACTTAATATTACTACCGTAAGTAGACCAACACGGTGTGCGAATGAGATTCCGACCTTACCGAAAAACCTACGCGTGCGAAAGAGATTATAATATAATAGCCGTAAAACCACTTTTAAACAATAAAGTCTCGGTTGGCATCCTGTCAAAAAATTATCTCATATTATTTTATGATTTTCTTTATAATTCATTTTGTGTTTTATCAGACAAATATAAAAAATCATTACGGTATCATGTTCTGTGTTGAAATGCAGTGAAACTTGTACCAGGATCTCAAATAAAGAGACATTTCAAAGGTAAATAACATTAGTACAGTACTACTTTCGTAATACTTTTTCTCATGTATGTTATTCTTAAAATTATTTCGTAATACGTTCATTACATGCAGTAAACGTCCTATTTTCTAGATAATATATTATTTCAAATATTTTTATGTGTAAGTTCAAAAAATATTGTATACGTGAAAAAGAAACCGTTTCGCATAAAGGATTGATTTCCAAAATCTATCACTAAAACTCACACATCAATGTCGCACATATTGACATTTCGGTTTCGGTGATGCGATCATGAGGAGATTGGTCTATTACGATAGTATATTAAATTTATGGGTAATACTGTGCCAATATCTAACGGCACTATGAATGACCAACAGCTTTGTGTCATCCTAACCCCTTATTACCCCAAAACAAATCATAATAGCTCTGTAAAGCTTTACTCTGTCCAGTTTTGAGCCGGAATTATTGTTTTGGCTTGGCCCTTATCCTAGTCGAGTAACATGAGAAATTGTAATTTAATTTAACTTCAAAGTCGTGTAAAGTTTAGAGCAACGTTCAATTTTAGTAGTAAAGGCTACGGAGATACATTCGAGATGACTTTCGAGAATTCCCTTTGTTATTTCTATCCTTCAAATAAGCGAATGAATTTGGTTGAACGCATACAATGCATAGTGCAAAGTTTCTCGTGTAAACGACAGATGTTTTTCGATCAGGGTTGCCAGATTGGGGGTTTTTCACGCGATTATGGGGAAAAAATTGGCATTTGGGAAAATTTGGGGAAATGAAATCGTTGGGAGAATTGATGGGGAAAAAATTATCAAGGTGGTTAATTTCGGGGGATTTTCAATCTAAAAAAAATAATATTTATACCGTATTATGTAAAAAAAATTAGGGCTTATACATCTGTCTCAAGATTTTTACACTTTCATAAATCATAAACTTTATTGCATCCTTGAGGTATTTACAGATATTAAAAAATAGGTTACAGCGCATCTCAGGGACCCTGTTAGGGCACAGCAATTGTAGCAACAGTGCATTTTTAATAATTAGATTAGATGTAATTGAATTTAATTAAATTGGAAATAATGTCAACTTAAAATATAATAGAACAGAATATAGTCAAAAATTAAAACATAGTCAACAATTAAAGCATAGTCATAAATTAAACATAGTCAAAAATTAAATAGTTGTTATGAGTAGACCGAGATATTTTCATGTAAGTTTTGATATGCTAGAAAATAGGGATTTTATAGTTCGTCGTCCAGATATTCTTGTATTTTATAATACGATTTTTGATATAATATGTCCTTTAGTTGTTTTATGAAAGAGGTGTCTTTATTATCGTTTTTTATATTAGGCGGATAATGCGGCGGCTTTAATGACACATTCAACCGAACAGATCTTGATGAGCTTCTAAGACCTTTCCTCACCATTGCCATGCCTCCACATAATTTTCTTGTGAAAGATCTTTATTTCACTGAAGTTTACCAACTTGATTTATTAGGGATGGACTGACTGACAAGACACATTGGATGACCATTTTTTGACTTGATTGAGTCTTGAATGAAGCATAACTTCATACGTAAAGTCTGTCTGTGAGTTGATCGACTATTTGTTTTCTGTGCATTTGTCCAGAAGTCATTTGGGGGATTTTTCTTCAAAACTTATCATTTTGGGGAAATAAAATTCTCAATCAGGGGAAATTTCCAAAACCACATCTGGCAACCCTGTTTTTGATTAGCACTTGACTGGTTAATTTCTTTAACAATAATGAAAAGTAATAAAATTGAGATAAAAGGTCATAATACAGTGGGAAGTATATCGGTGGCTTCGCACGCGTGGATATTATAAAAATAGATAATCTACGCTATTTTCCGTCCCTTCCAACTATTATATAAAAACCACATTTGTAAAAACTGCATTATTTTATACAGGGAGTTAAATTAAATTTGTTATTAATCGAGCAGGGTGCTTCAGACGATCATACTGAACAACTTTCATTTGGAGCCAACATTGAAATCGCAAAAAAAACAGCTGTTCCATAGAAAATATAAATCGAAACACAATATTGGTCTCCGTAGTAAAAGTTGGTCAGTTTGATGGTCTGAAGCACCCTGTTCGATATGTAACGCATTTAAGTTTACACCCTGTATAATAATTAATAAAAAAAAAGGTAAAATAAATAAAAAAAAAATGTAAATGATAAATTGAAATTGAAAATAATAGCATTTTTTTTCAATCTGTTTTGTCCCAGTGCTTTGATTATTTTTGAAATTTAATCAGTTCGGATGAGATGTCCTTTATTTATGAGATTTTGTTGTATTTTTGCTTGTCTGCACAAAGGAGTAAAAGAAGATAATATTTACCTTCAACAGGCCAAATGATTCCGCACAACATTATCATGGGCAAGAATGATCCAAGAGCCAAGTACGTAGCCGTCCTCTCAGTGTCACAGATGCATGACACCACGAAACCTGTAAAAGGCATATAATTAATTAAATAAAAACCAGAGTCACGTTGCAGTAGGCCCTCGCATGCCACCTCCGAGTATGTACTTCCATCTTTATTATTTTACGAATGCCAGAAAGAGCACGCATGCTGGATCCGACCCGAGCACTTGTCTCGTGTGGTTTTCGCGCGTCGCGTTTTTGCCTGCCACGAGGCTCCGCAATCCTCAATCTCTTCTTGTTCTTGACCAAAAACAATCCCTGAGATTGGGATAGATTCTGAAGCGGAAATGCAGTGCTAATGCACAAGCAAGAGTTATTTATGAACAACTTACATCATGTTGGAAATTTAATTAATATTAACTTCATCATATCAGCCATTAAACGTCCACTGCTGGACATAAGCCTCCCCCAAAATGGGGCGGGGGGGGGGGATTTGCCATAATCGCCACGCTTGGCAGGCGATTTGGCGATCGCAGTTGGATCGTATCAAAGTGTGTACTCAGAGGATGCTGCTGCCCATCCTTCAGTAGATCCCTTAGTCGTCTTTTACGGCACCCGCGGGAGGAAATGGGATGGTGCTATTCATAGCCGACTTATTTAACGGGTAAAAAGTATATACTATACAAATTATTAAGTCAAAAAAATAAAAACTAATTTAGATTTGTCTGAAATAAATTGTTTTAAGAATTTGTAACAATCAATCAATAAAATCAGCACACATCAACCCACTGCTATGCGTAGGCCTCCCTTTTATTGCACCATTCTTCACGGTCCTGTGCTAATCTGATCCAATGTGAACCCGTCACTCTCACAATGTCATCCCTCATGTAACAATTTGAAAAAAAAAAAATTTGTTACGCCCGCGACTGTCTGCGTAGACATTTTAGGGTTCCGTACCCAACGGGTGAAAACGGGACCCTATTACTAAGCCTACGTTGTCCGTCCGTCCGTCTGTCTGTCCTATCTATTTAGGGCTGTATTGGGCGGCTTTTGAACCGTGATAGCTAGACAGTTGAAATTTTCACAGAATATCCGTGATTATAAATTTCAAAAAGTAAAAAAATAAGGGGGGGGGGGGTCCCAGAGAAAAAAAAATTAATTTCAAGTTAATATGTTGTGTGGTGATATGGTACGGAACCCTCGGTGCGCGAGTTGCCCGACTCGCACTTGACGGGTTTTTTATTTGCTTTTCGTAGCGTCCGCGCGTTAGTATACGAACTGAAATGAAAGTATTTATAAAGCAAGAGGCGCGTTTAAGTCACTGTTTACAATAAATAATAATTTTCTTTAAAACTTTATTAAAGCCTGACCAAAAAAATAAAACACCTCGCCATGTTGCGGATAATCATTGGAACTAATATTTGTACGTGTATTGCTTTGACTATTTATTATAAGGACTAGCCTTGCGGTAGCATTTCCCCTCTGCCACGGTATAAGATCAATTAATCATGTGCATTTACATTCAATTTTATACCTTATCACTAAACGAGACAGCCTATAATTGCGAAACAAAAATTCGAACTTAGAACGTTTAGGGTTCACACGAGACTACTTCTAGAATCTAAAGTTATGGGAATAAAATCCAAAGTTGTAGATTTCGTGTTACCTCGCCCCTCGAAAAAAGTGGCACAAATGTTTGTTAGTAGAATTACACGCGTAACTAGTCCCTATATAAGTAGTCAAAGGTGTATAGTCGTTTAAGATCGTAGCGCCTCCAAAACAGGTTTTTTAATTTTCTGGTCAGGTTTTTAAACGAACCAAAAGTCAATGTTGCCAGACCAAGAAATAAAATATTTAGTCACCTTAGACAGTAATGCTTTTGTATTAATATATGCCGAAGGGTGAATTGCGTATTTTTTAATTATTCTCCATCCAAAATGAATATATCATTGGTCGCAATCCTTCGCTAGTAGAATTGATAACTGTTGTTCATTTCAGAGATATGTTTTCTTCAGTCTCGAGAGGGTATTTTCTAAACTGGTATCACCGTTGTTTACATTTTGTATTTTGACTTCAAATTGTCCACTTGATTCAAATCAAAATCAAAATCAAATCAAAATAAGAAATTTTATTTCAGACACAGTCCATAGATTGTTAGTATATACTTACAAAATGGGAACAGTCGTGGAACAGTCGATATTTTTTTGCAATCTCAAAGTAAAGTAAAGTAAAGTAAAGAAAAGTAATCTTTATTTGCTATTGATTAGGGTACACAAAAATTACAGGTGGTCAGTACAGTAGAGAATCTCCTAAATCAGCTATTACCAATAGCACGCAAATATTATACATTCGACAAACATCTACATTCATAATTACAATAAAATTACAATTGATAACACATCAGTACAAATAATATATAATTTAAAATGTAATATTAAGTTAAATACAATAAGTAAGTCTTATAAGTATATTATGTCACTCATGGTACTCGTTAAACTCCTTAACGGAATAAAACATGTTCTGGAGAAGCCAGTTGAATAGAACAGTCTTAAATTGATTGAGTGGCAGTTCCTTCATATACTGCGGTAGTTTATTATAAATTGTTTTGCACATGCATTAACAGTTTTTTAGGAAACGTGTGGTGTTTGGTACTTCATTAAGGACTAGGTCATTAGGGTACCTAGTATTAGGACGGATATCTTCGTTGCGTAAGAAGAACTTCTGCTGGTATTGTTTGACAAACTTTGCCATCTCAAAAATATACAAACACGGAAGGGGGAGTATTCTTAGGTGCCTAAATAGTGGCCTGCATGAGACATCTGAAGCAACACCACATATTGCCAGAATACATTTTTTTTGGGCAACAAATACTTTTTGGACGTCCGTACTGAGTTGAGAGTTGATCTAATATGTAGTAATTGTTCTTTTCAATTTGAAGCGTAGAATATTAGTTTTAATGGATGCAGAATGACTTCAATTTCGTACATGTCTGTCTCAGACCAAACTGAACAACTTTAACTATGGAGCCAACATTGAAATCGCGCATCATAAGGTTCGATTAGTCCTTACCATTTTATATGTGACAAAACGCGTTTTCGGTTTCGAAGGTCTGAAGCACCCCGTTTAATGTGTAACGTATTTTACACCTATTTTGAAGTGTAATGTAACTGTGTTGTTCTCAAAATATACGAGCGAACAATTAAAACTTTTTCCCCAATTTAGTTTCTATTACAAAACGAGCCTCAACAAATAGAAAATTTTTCGTTACACGCACTCCGTCCACACAAAGTTGAGACGAGAAATGTTGCTGCTGAAAACCCATTTCTGTTCAGTTTCGAAACCCCGCTAATTGGCACTCGACCCACACACGTTTCATTTGAACACTGCGCCGTGTAAAGCGTTTTAACCACCTTTTGGAATATGCCCGTGGAGCTCAATTTTACTCCATCTATATACTATTATAAAACTGTAACAGGAAGTTTGTCTGTACATTGAAGATATTAACAAAAAAAAAGTTACGATATGGTTTTTAGGTGTCCCTGATTCCATTTCACCAATTTTTGGATTTTTTGTCTGTCTGTTTGTTTGTGTGTTTGTTTGTTTGAACGAGTATCACGCAAAAACTACTGAACCGATTTTGATGAAACTTTTTTTGTTTGATAGCTTATGATCTGAATTAAAATCTGGTATATAATTTCTGCGGACGAAGTCGCGGGTTAACGCTCGTCTACTATAAAACTGTAACAGAAGGTGTCAAAAAAACTAAAAAAGGAAAAAATAATATTGCAGCCGATGACTTTTTCGGTCGCATCTATAAGAACATTATTTTGTTTTATCGAAGTAAGTTAAGTCATCGGCTGCAATATTATTTTTCACTTTTTTAGTTTTTTTGAAGGCGGTTTTAATTTTTTGTAAAATTTTGTTTATTTCACAATTTTTTGTGGTGAGATACGTAAGTTCAACTCAAATATCAGTTATACACGCAAAGGATACATCGATACGAACCAAATCCTTCAATCGCCGATGATCTGCTGTCAACTTTTGAGGAGTTCTATTGTATCCGCCATAATAACGCATATTCTGTGAAAATTTCACCTGTCTAGTAGGTAGGACATACAGACAGATGGACGGACGGACGGACAACGTAGGCTTAGTAGTTAATAGGATATAAATATACTGCGATTTTACGAGCTTTTAACGGAGGGTTAAAAAGTAAAATAAACTCGACTAAACTTTTAAATTCGTACTATCCTTTATAGGGATAATTAAATTTTATTTTAGATAGAGTTGCAGTTTCAAATAAAAGTCTATTTTTTGTTGTTGCGGGAACAAGTAACCTACGTCCGTAGGAGTTTTACCCTCCCAACACCCTCACTCAGCTATTATTATATTGTAAATCATACTAGACTTATCATAATGTTGCGCTCTTGGCTACGTGTCGTATATTGTCCATACTGAATATTCTACGTATCGAACATTCTGCGCATCGAACATTCGACGATTTGAAAATTATACGTATTGAAAATGCAGCCTTTTGGACATTCTGAATATTGAACATTCTGCGTATTGAAAAATTATAGAATGCGTAAATTAAAAAAAAAAACTTATTTTACATTTTGAACGTTTTACGTATTGAATATTCTGCGTGTAGGTTGGCGGTAAAATTATAATAATTGTATGTATTACCGTTTTTACGATAGACCGAGAACAAAAAACGTTGATAAAAACTAGTTCCTAATTAACTAGTTCTTAATTTTTTACTTTTTGATATATTTATTATTTGTAGCAAATCCGCCATAGTATCGCATATTCTGTGAAAATTTCAAGTGTCTAGCTCTTACGGTACAAAAGTTACAGCCCTGAATAGGTAGGACAGACGGACAGACGGGCGGACGGAAGGACAACGTAGGTTTAGTAGTTAATAGGATATAAATGTACACACGGCGACACATCAAGCTATAAAAACCAATATAAGCTGGCCGCGTGACTTTATACATTACTCGTCCTACGCGCGGCCAGCTTATTTTGGTTTTGTATAGCTCGACGTGTAGCCGTGTGTACTGCGATTTTACGAGCTTTTAACTGAGGGTTAAAAAGTAAAATAAACTCGAGTAAACTTTTAAATTCTTACTATCCTTTCAAATAATTCAATTTTATTTCGGACAAAGTTGCAGTTTCAAATAAAAGTCTATTTTTAGTTTTTGCGAGTCCGTAGGAGTTTTACCCTCTCAACACCCTCACTCAGCTATTATTATATTGTAAATCATACTAGAATTTATCATTATTTTGCGCTCTTGGCTAGGTATCGAATATTCTCCATACTGAATATTCTACGTATCGAACATTCTGCGCATCGAACATTCGACGATTTGAAAATTATACGTATTGAAAATGCAGCCTATTGGACATTTTGCATATTGAACATTCTGCGTATTGAAAAATTATAGAATGCGTAAATTAAAAAAAAAACTTATTTTACATTTTGAACGTTTTACGTATTGAATATTCTGCGTGTAGGTGACGGTAAAATTATAATAATGACTGAAACCAGATCGTAATTTTATAAAAACTGGAGTTGATTGACAATAGCTGCCTCACTTAATATGCTCTCTCTCTCTTTCACGGGTTTGCTGGAAGAAATCTCTTTAGAGATAAGCTCGCCCTTTGTAATTGTCTATTATGATGTTTTCATTTATATTTCCGTGTGTACAATAAAGTGTTAAAATAAATAAATAAATAGTCTAGGCTGTTATACTAGGAAAAATATCATATTTATAGTTAGTTTTTGGGAAAAATAATTATAAATTCAGTCTTACCGAAAGTCATGCCACAAAGGCCAGTGATAAGGGTGAGGATGACCACCCAGCCCAGCGGCCCGATGATGGTCAAGTGGAAGAAGACGAAGCCGATGGTCAGGACCACTCCCGACTGGATAATCATTACCAGCATCTGAACTGTTACGTGCGAGAATAGAATCTCTGTACCTGTTGGCAAGAAATAAACAAATTAATATAATATTAAGAAATAAACAAATTAATATTCACTAGAGTTATTGAGGAGAGCGTCGGTGACGCGTTGCAGAGAGGTATGGAAACTAACTCTTGAGGTCCAGGGTCGAATCCGCACGGACGATATGCCATGTACTGAGATTTTCTAACTTAGGGTGAAGTCAAACGAGCGTAATTTTGTGAGTTGTGAGTCGCGAATCGCGAATTTGAGTCCGTTTCATATAAAGGCTGAGGCCATAGACAATGCATTTCCGGATTTTATATAAAACAAACTCAAATTACGCGTCTTACAACTCACAAAATTACGCTCTAAGGGTGAAGCCAAACGAGCGTAATTTTGTGAGTTGTGAGTCGCGTAATTTGAGTCCGTTTCATATAAAGGCTGAGGTCATAGACAATGCAGTCCCGGATTTTATATGAAACGGACACACATTACGCGACTCACAGCTCAAAAAATTACGTTCGTTTGGCTTTACCCTTATGTATACGTTATACCGACTGCTTTCAAAGGGAGAAGGAAAACATCGTGAAGAAACCTGTATACGCTGAAGAAGAAATTCTGATATGTATTTGAAGTCGAGTAGAAGCTAAAGTTTTGTAGTTTCTTTTTCATGATTTCGAAGTTGGCTCATCACATCACCACGTGTGCCCAATGCGGCCAATCCGCATTGGGCACTCTCATATAAATGGGACAGCAGTTTTTTTTTTCGATGTTTCAGTTCGAGCTTGTTATGTTACACCCATGCTATGTTATCTTAGTAAAAACTAGTGGAACGCTGATTTTCCATAGACAGCTTCCGCCATCTATCGGTTATGTTTCGAAGCATTATGTGTTGAACACAGATCACAAAAACTAAAGCGAGATGTGAAAAGGGGGCGGGGCCAGTGTCGCAGCAATATGCGCAAAAACGGAACACATTGCTCGCGACAGTAAGTAAGGATTCAATATATTATGAGGCTGAAAGCCAGTTGAGATATTATGTGTAAATAGTTAACAATGCTTGCGTAGTACTAAAGATTATTCGAACGTTGAGTTCGGATACCGCAATGGATAATGAGCACATTCAAGCTAACAAAATACTTGCTATCGCGTGGTACTGGTGGTGATGCGACACTAGGTTTCGTACTCAGCGCGTTGGTTGGCATCTCTCTAGATCTCTATGGTGTTGAACTAGGGTTCATATCGGAGTAACAGCGAACTACACCTCACGCGCTGCGCTGTAGTAGTGAGAGATTTCGCCCATATCAATCACTGTCTTGTTGGTCTAGAGGTCTAGACCACCGGCTTACGATCTGGGTAGCTAAGTTTCGATCCTCGTGTCGGCCGATCGTCTTTTTCAATTTATTTCATAGTGTGGCACCCCCCTGTGCTAATAGGCAGCAACACAATTAGGACGTCCTAAAATTCAAGGCGAGTTACTTATCTATATCCAATATACATATTAATCTATGGTTACACCTTGTATAAATTGTGTTTGCGAGAAACTTAAATATGAATTACTATTTATGTTAAGAAGCTGTTAGCAAGTAAAAGAAAAGCCTGAAAACACTATATTTAGAATAAGCAGAACATTATTTGTCATAGTAGCTTTTATTTCAAATGAAAATAAACTGCATAAGTGAACTTTATTGTGTGAGCCGATGAACCGATGTCAACACTTTTAAAACTTCATAGGGCTGCCATATTGTATAATCTAATCTAAACTATTATAAAACTCCGAAGTGTGTCTTTACATTGAATATATTTAAAAGAAAAAGATTACAATATGTAAAGTCCCCTGACTACAAATCACAAATTATGAGATTTTTCTTTTGTCTGTTTGTTTGTTTGTTATAGCATCACGCAAAAACTACTAATCCGATTTTAATGAAGATTTTATTTAAAAACTAGTATACAATGTGTTAATAAATTAGCAAAACCTTATACACCCCAACTGATTTATAACAAAATAATTAGATTGAAACAATAATTTAATTATTTTGATAGTTAAAATTAAAAGTTATCCGCATTTTAAGTTTTGGGGCAAAAATGATTTGTTATCATTTCAGCAATGAATGAAAGCGCTTACGTACTCATGGATACATTTTAATAATCGTGTTTTGATAGTAAAGACGGTGAGTGTACCCGTGCGGTGGGTTGACATCGGGTTCAGTAAATTTTAAATTTTACAAATAAATTATTTAATGTTTTGAAAAAATTACCCATGTTGAAACCATGATAATTGGATTCTGCTCTCGATTCCAAACAAACTACTTTCTAGTTTTGTGTTAATTCATTAACACGTTGTATAAATTGTGCTTGTTTTGTCCCTCGTTGGATATATAAACTTAATAATTTCATATGACCATCCTTATATTCTTTGTATGCTAGACTCAAAATCCGGGCAAAATAACCGCTTTTTAAGTCACAGCTATTAAATACGTGCAGTGAATTAAAAAATAAACGAAAGTTTTGTTAATTGAATAATAATTTATTCATTGTTGTTTTCTTTCGTATTTCTTATACCATTGTTTTGTTTATATCCTGAAAATAGCATAAAAGTCAAGTTTGTATATTTTCAGGGAAACTTAAAAACAAAAACAAGTATAAACCAAGACCAAAAAAACAACAACGAACTTTGTTTATTTGTTATAATAATAACAAAAAATCTACTATCAGCCCTAGTCGCACGGCAACTTATATGTAAAATCGTACTCAACAATATATTACGAAGTTTGTGATAAATTCAGATATCAAAACTAAATCATATTAAAGCTTAACAAGAATACATTTTTGCCAATCGCCTCGAGACCTGTAAATAAGTTTATATAGAGCCCTAAAATGCCGTACCGCCTTTGACAAAACTTTTCACTTGTAGTTGCGAATTTCATTTCTTAGGTCCACCACACACAGACGGAATTGCGATCCGGAATCCTGATTCAGAATTCAGTGTTGTTAACTATGGTTACAAAAAATACTAGATGGCTATTTAAAAAATCCCTAAAATAAACATTTATGAAACGCCAAAAGACTGACAATTGCATTTTTAAGTATTTATTAAAGCGAAACAAACAATTTCTATACATGACAATTTCTATCATGTGACGATGTCATGACGTTACGATGATGATTTGTAAATTGTATTTCAATATTATGCAACTATATCAAAAGGCTATCGATAGTTTTAACATTAGAGATAATCTGCATACAAAATGGCATGAACCATTGTAACACAAGCTATTTTTGAGCGTAGGTGATTTCGCAACTATACGTTACAACGAGGGCGCAACTGCACCATCACGATACGGTATCGTTCCATCAACGCCTACGCTCAAAAATCACTTGTGTGATATGACTGTAAATCTTTAAAAAAATTCCACCTAAGACAACAAAAAATCTAGTGAAAAAGTCTCTGAAAGCGGCAACACTCCATCCGGAACCAATTCCGAATCAGGTTTATTCCGTATGTATGTGGCGGACCAATGGGTTTTGCACACTTGCGGTCCGTTTCAAAACAACGATTTTCACTTTGGAGTAGTTGCGAATTTTATTCCTGTTTCTTTTTATACTTTCCGGTTGCCCAAGTTAGCCCGGAACAGCATGTATGAGAGTTTTCACACGTCACGCGTCACAGCGCAATTTACCCTGAAGGCCCATACATTCATGGGCGTATCCAAAATGAGGAAAATAGCCCAGTCATTTGAGCCGGGACGAATTTGTAATTTACATTTTTTTTCGGTATAATATTGAACAGCCAATTTGAGCTTAGAAATGTACTAAAATAAAAAAAAAATCACGTCAGTTCCAATTTTAAAATTTTGCTATTATCTCGATCTAAAAAACCTGATGGTAAATTTTTTTTTGGCACGTATTTAAGGCTTTACCATTATACATACTACAAACATGGTTTGAATATTTTTGTCTACTTAGAAGGTTTTGAAAAATACATTCATATTTTCTAATAAATACCTCCTTTTTTAAATATCATTGCCAATTGCATTGCTCAAAAATAATTTATATTGTTAAATCTAAGTCAAATGAGTGCATTAGTATTAATATTAATAATTTGAAATCCTTCTGGGACACATAATTTTGATTTCTATGTTGCGTAGCGATTTTTTTAAATATGCTTTAAGATAGTCCTTTTGTCCAGTTACAGTTTAAAAGTCCAATTAGTAATTACTCCCTACCCCGCCTAACAAAACTCCGTAAAATGACTGGGCTAGAAGGAGAAATATGAAATTTCCCGTATTTCCCGTAGGTACAGCTGTTTTATATGGAGCAGCAGATTTTTTTCTTCCACGTTTACTGAGAGTGGTTCCATAGTGAAAGTTGTTCAGTTTGATGATCTGAATTCACCGTTTCAGTATTTGCTAAGCTGTCACTTACACCTTGTATACAGGGTGATATTGATATCATTAGCATCCTTTTAAACTAAGAGCAAAAAAAAATCTGCTGTTGCATATATTTATTGTGTCGAGTAGGCAGCGGCGGCGGGTGCAGTTTAGTACGGAACAGCTGATTTTTTGGTTGCTCCAAAAGGTTTGCTCCCATTGTAAAAATTGTTCATGGTTGTTGATGGGTTGTTGTTGTTGATGGGTAGATTCTGAGTTTAAAAGGATGCTAATGATAACAATTTCTACCTATAGGTAGATATAGGTATACTCTCAAGTCAAAAATAGACCCGAGTCAGCGTAAGCAAAAAATTTTTTGTCTACGCCCGAGCGTAGATAGAGGGACTCGAATGAATCCAAGGGTAAACGAATTACGAAGTGTCAGTCATCCGAAAGCTGCCCGACAGTAGCGTTTTTAATCGCTTCCGTGTACGTGAATTTCGCAACTAGTTCGATTTCAAACGGTGCTGAGTGCCGTTAAAATTCGCTTCTCGTTGTAGTTTCTTATAAGTTGCTTTTGATAGATAAGAATACTACTTAATTTGCTTCAAGTTTCTCTCAGATCAGATTCTTCTTCTTCTTATCGTGTGGGCAGAGCCCTGGTGTCAGAGTTTTCTCAGACCACCTTACGGCCTCTGACGTGGTTTTTTATGTAACGACTACTACCACCAGAGATAGTAGCCAGGACCAACGGCTTAACGTGCCATCCGAAGCACGGAATCATTTTTCTTTTCAGACAATCCGGTGATTCAGCCTGCAATGTCCTAACCAACTGGGGAAAAACGCACAAAGTGACATATAACTAGGTGTCCCCCGTGGGAATCGAACCCACGACCTCCGTGCCAAGAGCCAATGCTCTTAACCATTAGATCACGGAGGTCGGGTCAGTCAGATCAGATGAAAACATATTATTTGTCACACTAAAACATTTTTAAACAAGATCTCCCTTTTTCTCGTGCTACATCTGTTTCTTTCAAATAGCGAATGAAATGATCGTTCATTTTTCTCTGTAGGTACGCACGGCGACACATCAAGCTATACAAAACCAACATAAGCTGCGCTACGCACACGCGTGACGCTATACGTTACTCGACCTACGCGCGGCCAGCTTATGTTGGTTTTGTATAGCTTGATGTGTCGCCGTGTGTACACTCTTACATTTTTCAATTTAATACACTATGTTTTTGGTGTAAATTAAAGTTTAATTTAATTTCACTCTACGATTTGAAAAGGATGCTTGAAAAGTTGTTAGCATACATACATAAGCTCACGCCATTGTCCCATGGGGGTAGGCAGAGACCACGGACTAGTAGTTAGCATAATAAAATTAATTGGTTATGATTATAAAACTAGATTTTTATTTCGATTTTATTTCTTTTTTTATACAAATGAGAACATAATATGTAAATAAAATACTGTCAGTATAGGAAGACCTTATATTTTCACCATAAAATACAGGGTGTAAGTGAAAGCCTAGCAAATACTGAAAAGGTGAACTCAGACCATCAAACTGAACAACTTTCACTATGGAGCCTACCTCAGGGAACGCGAAAAAAAATCACCTGTCCCATACATTTTAGTCAGGTACGTACGGCAGTTTTGTATGGGACAGCTGATTTTTTTTCGCGTCTCCTGTGGTGTCGGTACATTTGAGTCGGGTAGGTACAGTAGTTTTGTATGGGACAGCTGATTTTTTTTCGCGTCTCCTGAGGTAGGCTCCATAGTGAAAGTTGTTCAGTTTGATGGTCTGAGTTCACCGTTTCAGTATTTGCTAGGCTGTCACTTACACCCTGTATATTATATTTTTTCGTAGGTACCTATCTTTATCCCTCTTTCCTGCCTCTTTCTTAAAGATAACGTTTTAAAAACCTCACGAAATCAACGCAGGCAAACAAAATATAAATTATTCATACAATAAGCAATAAATTCTTATACTGTATGAAAAAGGTATCGCTCTGTGTTCTGTGTGTATAAACCCTAACACGGGTTCAAAAGTTTTTTCAAACTAGCTAGGTATTAGTGTTGCCTAACAATAGTGAAACCATCGATAGTCTAAGTACTATCGTGACCTTGAAAAATTTTAACCATATCGATAGTGGTATTGATATTTTTAATAGTTCGATATTGTCAATGGTGTTGCCTTAAAATAAAAAGCAGCATCTCTGTCACGCCGCGCCGTGTACGGGGTATTGGCAATAGCATCCTGGGTTTAAATCGGTATCAAATTAAAGATTGAAAAATTTGTCTCTGGCGGGACTTGAACCCGCACTTTTCCAAACCGGGGAACTGCGTTATCCAATTTCGCCACCGAGCCCACTACCCAGAGAACGAAATTTTCAATCTGTTGCGTCTCAAGGGGACGTGACAAGGGGACGTGAGCGTCATCTACTGGTAGTTATTACAAACTAACCAACCCGCAAGTCCAGCATTACAACTGGAATTCATACGATGTAGATGACACACCCTGTTTCAATTTCAAATATTATTGAGTTTCAATAAAAAATCGGAATCGATCGATCGGTTTAAATCGGTATCATCCTCAATTGAGGTAAATAAATCGCAACTGAGCCATGATTGGACCGCGTGCGAAGCTTAGCTTTTTACACATTTGGTATTGCGCTATTCGCGGTACAGCTCATGACAGCCGTTAGACCCGTTTTGACTGGCTCAAACGTTAAAGGCTGTCAGTCACATAGTAAATAAGTCATGTTTAGCGCGATACGGAATTAACACAGTTGAATAGTAATTGGATTGCAATGTGATTAGAACTGAAATTAGATTAGGATTGAACTTGGATGTTTTACATTAACGCAATCGCTCTCCTGAAGGCCATTGCTGAAAGTAAACCAATGTCCACTGCTACGGCACATGTTCCAAATTACAAGTTCCATTATTATAATTGTTCACTAACCGTAGCTTCATACGTCTTATTCCTAGTAACACTAATTGGATCTTCATTTTCCTTTATACATTTTTTTTATGATTGCTTTAAAACGATTGATATTGAGTTGCAATAGTATCGATACTGCTGTATTATAGTATATCGATACTGTTGCTGTAGTATTGCTTGAAAATGTATACTATCGATGCTATACGGATAAAAAGGATTTCTCGAAAATAAGACATATTGTCTTGTGTGAAAGAAAATTGCATTGAACCTAGAATCTGGCGCTGTCATATACAGAGTACAATTGAAATCATTAGCATCCTTTTAAACTACGAGTCTACCCATCAAACTGAACAACGTTGACTATGGGGACAAACCGATCGGAGCAAAAAAAAATCTGCTGTTCCATACTAAACAGCAATGCCTCTCCACTCAAATGTATGCAACAGCGGATTTTTTTTTGCTCCGCTTGGTTTGCTCCCATACTAAAAGTTGTTCAGTTTGATGGGTAGACTCTTAGTGTAAAAGGATGCTAATGATATCAATTTCACCCTGTATATCGAAACTAATACTTTCTAGCTGATAGAAAAAAAAATCTTGAATTTATACTGTATTTTTTATTTGTGTGAAGACAATGAATCTTGACCGTAGACAATGTGCCTTTAACCAAAAACAAATTAGTATTCTAGTCTGTGCTTTTAGTTTAAAACTTTAAAATGGTTTTCTATGTTTGTAACAAATAAGTCAAGTAATGAGTCACGTTGCAGGTTCTGACCCGAGCACTCGTCTCGAGTGGATTTCGCGCGTCTCGTTTTTGCCTGCCACGAGGCTCCGTAATCCTCAATCTCTTCTTGTTCTTGACCAAAAACAATCCCTGAGATTGGGATAGATTCTCCCATAAACACTTGACACTGGCGGAAATGCAGTGCTAACGCACAAGCAAGAGTCCATGAATTATAAATAAAAAAAAAATAAGTCAAGTTATATATTATAATTTGTATTAAGAAAATCATGCTCTGGGTATAAATGACCTGGATGCCCACAAAGCGAAATGGCAACTGATGGCACAGAATAGGGAAGGCTGGAAAAGCTTGGGGGAGACATTTGCCGGAAAAATAGGTTAAAAAAAAAACAAAAAACACATTCTCTTAGACTTACGAAATACTTCAAGAAAATATATTTTCTTGATCGAAGAAATCCTTTTTAAATCTGTGTATTGCATCTTAATACTATCGATAGTCGTCTTAAAACGAAAGTCTTCGATCAGTGTGTGTTGCCAGTGATGACATATTGAACAGAGACGTGGTCTTTCACTCAAGGCCTCATAAAAAGGCTGAAAGTCACCCAAAGAGCAATGGAGAGGGCTATGCTCGGAGTTTCCCTGCGAGATCGAATCAGAAATGAAGAGATCCGCAGAAGAACCAGAGTAACTGACATAGCCCAAAGAGTTGCTAAATTGAAGTGGCAGTGGGCGGGGCATATTGCTCGCAGAACCGATGGCCGATGAGGTCGAAAAGTTCTCGAGTGGCGACCGCGTACCGGAAAGCGCAGCGTGGGTAGGCCCCGCACACGGTGGACCGACGACCTCGTGACCTTGTGAAGGCGGCGGGAACCCGTTGGATGAGGGCAGCGCAGGACCGGTCGTTATGGCGATCCTTGGGGGAGGCATATGTCCAGCAGTGGACGTCCATCGGCTGAGATGATGATGATGACTATCGATAGTGTCGATAGTATCGATTTGTTATAGAGCGTCTATATCATTATCGATATTGTAACAGTCGATAGTCAAACTATCGACAGTTAGGCAAGACTACTAACTAACTTTCAAAGAAGTTGATTGAAGGATTTGCCTGTAAGCCTATTGCTACTTAGATGATAGGTTACGGAAATTGAACTTCGAATGGATGGAAAGTTAAACGAAACTAGTTTCAGTTAGCCTATTGCCTTTCTTTTATGCCTTTTAGCGTTCCGTACGAAAATTGGAAAAGCGAAAGTCCTGTGGAATCACTTCGTATCTAATCACAAACTATTTTTCTACGAACACAGAGAAAATTGAATGCATTGGTGGGTTAGAGAAACGGTGTGTAACTACAGGGTGTATCAATGTAGGGTCATTGATGTAGAATACTATGGACGCCGGGTCTAGTACAAAATTTTCGATTCGAGACTAAGCTACACAAACCCAAGTAAGTACGTGTAGTAATATAAACCAACTAAAAACATTGAAAATGCTGAAATTATTTTCTTTTACTTATTCGGCCGATCAAACAAAGACTGTCGCGTAATTGGTTCTCTTTTTACGATTTAGTGCTCTTTTGGTTCGGACACTTTTGAACGCGGACCCTACGTCCAGTAGTTGGTAAGTCAATGGTGTAGGTAAATGTTACAGTCAAAACTCATAACCGGTCAAAACCACTTTTGTCTGCATAAACCAGGCAAAAGTAGTTTCAATCGCTTATAACTTTTTTGTTTTATATTCGATTGTAATGTCGTTATAACATTTTGTTTTTAAATTTAGTCTTTTTTTGGAATTATTTATTAAATTTGAATTTCCAGGATCAGTCAGCATCGCTATACTTGCCAGATTTAAGAAAATCGGTTTTGTTAAACCTACCATAATTAAACTTACTAAAAAAGCATTGTCTACACTAAATGAAGTTTGCTAAGAATATTTGAAAAATTAACCTCCTTTTGGATTCCATCGCAGTTGGGATAAAAAAAATATAAGTGGAAGAAAAAATTGACTTACCCGTAATACCAGAAACCAGAGATCGCTCCAGAATACCCTCATTCCGTTCAGCTAACATAGCTCCCGATGTCAACGCCACAGCCAAAAAGAATATTATACTGAAAACAAAATACATTATTAATGTATTATAATGACTACTATCTTACAGAAATTAATGAGAGAGAAATAACCATAAAACTAATCCAACTTTAAAAGTTTGGTTTTTATTTTTTAAATTAAGGCGGTTGCAGAGGGGTCAATTTTATACAACACTTTGACGCACAATACGCGTAGACGGTATTAATATAATTAACTTTGTATATATGGAAAAATAGCTTAGAAAATCTAGATGCCGCGTAACAAATAACATTTGTAATTTATAAAATAACTACCAAGATATAAAGCCCTGAAATTTTTCATACAAAATTTTAAAAGCTTTATATCTTCGTAATTATATTATAAATTGCAAATGTTATTTGTTACGCGGCAACTAGATTTTCTAAACTATTTTTCCATATATAAAATATTATTTTTATTAATTCCGTCTACGCATATTGTGCGTCAAACGTTTGTATGGACTGAAACCACCTTAAAATAAGCTAATATTTTTATTATATCAGCCGTCGCTGTCCCATTGTTGGGCACAGGCGTCCTTCCGTTCTCTCCATGCGTCCCGGTTTTGCGCTTCGTTAGGCCAGTTCTTCAAGAAGCCATCGATTCGTCCCGCCACCTTTTTCTGAGTCTGCTTCGACGCCGTTTTTGTTTTCAAGAATATTTTTAAGAAAGAAAAAATATTAACAACAACTTTGTAAGTGCTAATCACGTATCTAAATAAATAATATATAAAACCGTTATGCTTGAATTTTCATAAAGTTCATTGGATGTTAGAGTTCTGTATCCACAGGGTGCCCACGAGACACTTTTTCGATATGGTCAGTCCCATGATAAAAGATGTTCATATTGATGGGTACTTTCATTTCTGTAACCTAGGTTTTTTTTTTTTTTTTTTTTTTGAAAATGTCTATTACAGCTTTGCTCCGGGAGCAACTACTGCTTTTTACTGCGGGCTATTGGGGGGACCACGAAAGGTCACCGAGCCAATTGAATGAACTTAAGCAACCGACCTAGGGGCACCCAGAGGGGTACGGACCTCGGCCTAGGACGTTGCTGGGGCTACGCGGCGGATTGTGTAGCTGGGATAGGTGAGAAGCGGCCTGGGATTGGCCTATAGCGTCTGTAGGCGCCAGAATTGAAGGGAGTGTGCAGTGGTCGCGGCTGTCTCCGCCGGCGGGGACGTCGATTACTGTGTCGGCGTGTTGTTGTCGTGTGTTGTGAGTTTGCGATTGTTAGTCGTGTCTGTTGGGTGTAACCTAGGTGTTGTTCTTGACACGTCGTTTTACTTTTATCCCTTTGAGTTTTCAGATGAGGTCGTCTTACAACCTGTATAATTTAATACTTACGTCAGAATAATTCCAGGGCCAGCAAAATCAGTGAAGTTTGGAACGTCCAATCCGTAAATCGGTTCGTGGAACTGTAAAGAAAAAAGAACATTATTACATCGATTATGACATCGTAATAACCAAATGCATAGGATAACACCAAATCGTAACCCCAACAAGGTAACGTATTTGTAAAATACAAAAACAAATAATTGATGAATGAGCGAAAGTAGGTTGACGTATGAAATTTACAAGGCAAGTGTGAATCGAATGGTTGAAAGGGGTCGCCCTAGGCGCACGTATGCTGACCAAATCGGATGCGTACTGAAGAAGGGCCAAATAAAATGTACCCGGAACCGACGAGCTTGTATGAAGAAACTTATGGATGTTGAGGAGGCGAAAGATGTGTGTCAGAATCGTAGCATGTGGCGATCTGTTGTCTCTGCCTACCCCAGTAGTGGGACATAGGCGTGAGCATATGTATGTAAAAACAAATAAACTGTAAATGTGGTAGCACGTATATTGCGATGGGGTCAGTTTAAACAGGAGAGAGGTGAAACAAAGGTAGAGTTTATTTACCTTGACTGATTGCTACGGGCTCGGAAAATATCGCCGAATTAAAAAGTTACTGTTACAGGGTGAAACTAATTCGGATAAAAGAGACGCATTTCAATTGTAAAGAGAGATAATCAATAGTCCCCTTTATATATAATATCACCATCATCTCAATCGATAGACGTCCACTGCTGGACATAGGTGGAGCAAGGATCGCCAAAACGACCGTTCCTGCGCTGTCCACCTTGCGGGAGGCCTAGCCACGCTGCGCTTTCTCAGACATTATCAATTCAATTGAATTTATTTATTCAGAAATGTTTATTCATCTATACTATTATAATATTGTAACAGAAGTGTCTGTACATTGGAGATATTTAAAAAAAAATTATGATATCGTTTTTAGGTGTCCCTGATTCCATATCACCAATTTTTGGATTTATGTCTGTCTGTTTGTTTGTTTGTGTGCGGACAAAGTCTTCCGTCCGCCTTATTTGTACCATATTCAGTTTATGTTTCCAATTGTGCATTGTATTTTCTTTTGGTGTAAATAAAGTATATTTCATTCATTCATTCATTCATTCATTCAAAGTTAACGCTCGTACTGTTATAAAATTGTAACAGAAGTGTGTCTGTACACTGAAAATATTTAAAAAAAAATTACGATATGGTTTTTAGGTGTCCTTGATTCCATATCACCAATTTTTTGTTTGTTTTTTTGTTTGATCGAGCATCACGCAAAAACTACTAGACCAATTTTGATGAAACTTTTTTTGTTTGATAGCTTATGAACTGACTTAAAATCTGGTATATAATTTGTGCCGACAAAGTCGCGGGTTAAGTCTATTTATTTATAATTATTTTATTCAGCAATGTGGTTCCTTAAGTCCTTAAGGACACAGGACCTTAAGTCTTATTTCACAGGCGTCAAAGATTCTTCTCAAGATCATTCAAAATAGAATAAGGCCGAGAACCGAATATTATTTAGGACCGGATCAATATGGTTTTAGGCAAAAGAAGGGCACAAGAGAAGCCATCCTCGCTCTCAGGCTTGTAATAGATCGACGTATGGACCTGGGCCTCGAAACACATATTGCATTCATAGATCTGGAGAAGGCGTTTGATAGGGTGAATTGGGAAAGAATGATGAGAATTATGAAAGAAGCAGGGCTTGACTACAGAGACAGAAGGATAGTTTACCAACTTTACAAGGAACAGGAAACAGTAATAGAGGTGGGGGAGGAAAAGGGCACGGCAAAGATAAGACAAGGTGTACGGCAGGGTTGTCCACTGTCCCCATTAATTTTTAATATATTCATAGAATCAGCAATCAGAAAAATATTAGATTCAGACAGAGGGGGTATCAAAAGTAACGGGGAAAAGATACATTTCATTAGGTTTGCGGATGATATTGCTGCTCTGGCAGAAGACACACGACAACTAGAAAAACTATTGAAAATAATGGACACTGTCTTCGGAGAATTTGGGTTGAACATAAACATCAATAAAACAAAAATAATGGTAACAGCAAAAAATGGACCAGTTATTAGTTCCGTCAAAATCAACAACACTCCAATAGAACAAGTAAATACATTTAGATATTTGGGTAGTCTCATTACAAATGACTCCAGATGCACCCCTGACATCGTTGCAAGGATTGCTATGGCAAAAAGAGCTTTCAACGACAAAAAACACCTTCTGAAAGCAAAAATATCGAGCAAAATCCGAAAAAGCCTAATCAAAGTGTACATCTGGAGCATTGCATTGTACGGTAGCGAGACGTGGACATTGACTAAACGAGATCGAGATAGGCTGGAAGCTTTTGAGATGTGGTGTTGGAGGCGAATGGAGGGGATAAGTTGGACGGAACGCATAACAAATGAAGAGGTGCTAAGAATGGTTAAAGAAAAGAGAAACATTTTAAAAACAATCGAAAACCGGAGAGGAAAAATGATTGGACACTTGATACGAAACGACAATTTCTTTAAAACCATACTGGAAGGGAAGATAGAGGGGAAGAGAGGCAGAGGAAGACCTAGACAGAGTTATCTGGCCCAAGTGAAGGAAAAGGTTGATGTCGTATCGTATCAAGAACTCAAGAGACTAGCGGAAAGGAGACAGGATTGGCGAAAACTCCACCGACAAGAGCGCAGCTCTTAAATAAGATGATGATGAATGTGGTTCCAGCTTAGAATTGCGTGGTTGCGGCTTAGAATAGACCAACCGATTTCTTCCTGTGGGTGGTACGAAAGGGATAATAAGGTTTTCAAATGCAGTGTATTTTGTGGGCGAAAGGCTGGCCACTTATCTCCACTTTTCACGTCATTGTCATGTTGAAACCTTCCACAATAATGCTAAAAGTGAGCCTTGTTACAACATTCAAAACATGCTAGTTGTAGCTGTGTTTCTGACCACCTCGAAAGGAATTATGATCGTGAGTTTATGAATTGATAAATGTTTATGTTTTAACTGTTGTTTAAAAACTATTACATTAAATGGTAGACCAAAAAGGAGGCAAAACAGATATGCGAAGTCTACAATTAACCTAACTACAATGGTATCCTTAACAATAAACAAAATAAAATACATTTTAGTTACGTACAAGTACAATTAAAACAATCTGAAGGATTGTGTGGGCATGTGTGTGTTCGTGGGGGTGTGTGTGCGTGTGTATTTTAAGCTATATGCTTGATTAAGTCTTCAGTTTCATCGTAAGTCAAAGTCTGAAGCCATGATGAATGAATGATTTTTTTAATTTATTATTTTTGTATCAGGGCGGGCCTGTGCAGTTACAGGTTAATAAATTCAACTTACATAGACAGGTATGGAGAGAATCCTCTTGGGCAGCTGACAGAGCACAGCCAAATGTTCGGTAGCCTCCATGAAGGACAACTGGAGGTCACGGTTCAACATCCACTCCACTTGCTTGTCTGTGGAACAAAACGTTTTTAAAGTACTGCTGAATACAAAGGACCTCCCGCCTACTGCACGGCTAGCATGCCACCCACGACAAAGTGTTTAAACGAGAAAAACGTCATGCGCGCTCTTTCTGGCATACGTAAAACAATAAGGATGGAGGCACATCTCGATTTTTATCGTTTTCTCGGGGGTGGTATGCGAGGCCTACTGCCTTTGTAAAACTACAAAAATTCCATGGTGTAAACGTCCCACTCCAGGGCAAAAGTTTATCCTCATGGAGGGATTTTTCCAACACGAAGCAGTCGATTGCTATCATCTTTTAAAGAGTTCAGCCTAAAACGCTGTCTTATCTTTACCAAATTAAAATGGGATCAAGCCGGCGATAGGCCCTTCAGAACAAAAAAAATATCCTCAAAAATCTGTGAAAAATGCTGCTTACAAACAAAAAAAAACAAATTGATAACTTCCTCCTTTTGTAAAATATTATTTACCATCAAACACCCTGTGCGTAACTAGGTACTTAACACAGCAGTTGTCAATTAACAGATTTAACAATCTACACGTAAGCAAAAGGTTAATAAATCTCGAATCAGCAGGAACCTCGAATTAGCCGTTATTTAACCTTCATTATTATTATTAGAAGTTGAGGGTCCCTTGCTGGTCGTTTGTGGACGCCCCTTTAAAGGCTGGCTGGGCTAAACAGAGTGCAGAATCACGGAAATGCGACATCATCAAAGAGCGAATCACGGAAGTGCGACACACAAAATTGCGAATCACGGAAATGCGGAAGAAGGACACACAAAATTGCGAATGACGGAAGTGCGACATCTCAAAATTACGAACCACGGAAGTGCGACATCTCGAAATTACGAATCACGGACGTGCGACATCTCGAAATTACGAATCACGGAAGTGCGACATCTCGAAATTGCGAATCACGGGAGTGCGATATAATTATGCTCGAATCACAGAAGTGCGACAAGAGCGACAAAAGGGGTTTGTCACTTGACACTTTCGTCATTATTTTTCATCTGTCATTTTTGTCACTTTTGGAATCGCCTGTCACTATTAAAGAACAATATTATTAGAGTGTTTTGTTACACCTCGTATATGTGAAACTGTATGGCATTGGCCTCTGACGAATAAGGGTAAGAATGGAAAGAAAGCTAGCTATACTACACCCCACCATGAAACAACACTACCTGGGACCAATGACGTTTAACAAATAGACGCGTCATACGCTAACATCACTGCATTTTAAAATGGGGTACGATAAAGTGACGTGTAGTCTGTAGTCCGTACACTAGACAGCGCGTGACTATGTGAAAGCCGGGCAATTACCTTGCTTTATTTCGCGGGCCACGCATCTAAATATAAAAATATCTTAGGACCAATTGCTTAGCATGCCTTCTGCCTGCCATCCAAAACCGACCGCTTGCCATCCAATTTCCGATACCAAAGCGACGCTACGCCAATGAGCGACGATATTTGCGAATAAGTAAAACAAAAATATTGCTGAAATTACTACGTAGGTAGTGTTTGTGATTCAAGTTTGCTTAAACACCTGTCAAGGGACATATTGGAAAACAATCTACCGGAAAATAAGATTTTTACTCAAAGTTACAGCGATATACAGTTTTTAGAAGATACACGACGACATATTGAAAATTTTTGCTAGTTCAAACAGTAATTAAAACCTTCCTTTTTGGGCAGTATATTGAATCCAATCTACCTGAAAACCTCGTAAAGCAAACACTTAAACAAACCAGAATTTAATATATTTGAGCCAAGATCTAGCGTTTCAACTTTTTTATGACGTCATAAAACCCTGTGAGATTCAACCAATCAAATTAAGGTACACTTAATGAGCGTGAACGTGTCATCAAAACTCATTTATGGGTGTTTATTAAAATTCACATTAGGAACGTGTGAAACCAGTCTTCTCTTTCGAATAATGATAGGGAAAAGGGTGTGGTACAATGCGACTAAGGGATAAGGTTTCTTATGCAGTGTTTTTGTGGATAAAAGACTAAAGACCTATCTTCACTACATCACTGACGACCCGGTCGGTGTAATGGTTACCACGCCGGACTGCCAAACCAGGGTCCTGGGTTCGAATCCCGGTTCGGTCATGGATGTTTATATGTTTGTGCCGTTGTTGTATGGTTTCCATAATAAACAGCCTATAGTGCTTGCTTGTATGTGCCTTTGAGCGTTATTTATTTATTTAAAAAAATATATTAATAATAAAAATAAAAAAAAACTACTGGACACGCCATTTCATCCTGAAAAAACAAAAGTGAGCCTTGCTACAACAGCATGTTTAATTTTTTTTTTTGATAGGTATAGCAAAGCTTCTGACAACCTCGAAAGAGGTTATGGTCGTGAGTACACAGAAAAAATACTTTCTAGAAACAAAAATCAAATATGTTTAAACTGATAATTCTTTATCTCAAATATACAGGTTGTTTCAAAAATACTAATAAACATTTAAGGGGGTGGTTGAGACCATCAAACTGAACAACTTTCACTATGGGAACAATATCGAAATCACGAAAAAAAAATCGGATGTTCCATCATCATCATCATCATATCAGCCGATAGACGTCCACTACTGGACATAGGCAAAATGGGGAGATTTGCCTTAATCGCCATGATGCGATACGTTTGAGATGTTCCATAATAAACTACAGATCTACTCGAGCTAAATATATGGGACAAAAGTTTTTTTTTTTTTTTATTCTATTTTTTTTTTGAGCTTTTGTTTTTTTTCGCGATTTCGATGTTGGTCCCATAGTGAAAGTTGTTGTTGTTGTAGTTTGATGGTCTCAACAACCCCCTTAAAAGTTTTAAAGGTTTATTTTTACTTTTGTAACACCCTGTATATGTCTTGGACTGTGTCCCCTTGGAATCCAACTGACTGACGGTTGAAGAATGTTTGATTCTCAAAATTCAAGATTGAATATCTTGTGACAAGAATTGCATTAATGGGTTAGAAATTTATATCTTGAATCAAAACCGATTTGTTTCTCGCATTATGAATGAGATAGTTTCTTTAATTAAAAGAAACATTTAAATTTTGATACAAGAAATACGAAACATTTTATATTTCAAACATTTTCGATTTCCTATATCGGAATGCGAAAATATCTTGACTCAAATAATATTACTTGCTTTAAGTAATTTTTTGTGTATGTATACAGGTTGAAATTGATATCATTAGCATCCTTTTAAACTAAGCGTCTACCCATCAAACTGACCAACTTTTACTATGGGAGCAAACGGATCGGAGCAAAAAAAAATCGAGTTAAGGCGGTTGCAGCCCTCTGCATATGTCCATTTTATACAAAACGTTGACGCACAATACGCGTAGACGGTAGTAATATATATAACTTTGTATATATGGAAAAATAGTTTGGAATATCTAGATGCCGCGTAACGAATAACATTTGCAATTTATAAAATAATTACGAAGATGTAAAGCTTTGAAACTTTTCGTACAAAATTTTAAAAGCTTTATATCTTCGTAATTATATTATAAATTGCAAATGTTATTCGTTACGCGGCATCTAGATTTTCTAAACTATTTTTCCACATATAAAATATTACTTTTATTAATTCCGTCGACGCGTATTGTGCGTCAAACGTTTGTATGGACTGAAACCACCTTAAGTTTTTGCTACGATCGGTTTGCTCCCATAGTAAAAGTTGTTTTTCCTCCCATAGTAAAAGTTGTTTTTCCTCCCATAGTAAAATTTTACCCTGTTCAATTATGAGAGGGAAGAAAACTGAACGAATAACTGTGGAACCAACATCGAGAAAAAATTGAAAAAAATGTTTTTTTTTCATACAAAACTGCAGTATTCTTCTTTGACGTTGTCTCCATAGTGGAAGTTGTTTAGTTAGAAAGTATAAATATGCTAAGGTGTTTTGTAAACTTCAACGCGCTGCGTTATGCTGTCAGGCCGTATAGTCGGGGAAATCTACGGATTTTTGTATGGAGTTGGTTGTCATTAATTGCACTTATATGGATGGTAATAATTTGGAATATAGTAGATACATACATGAAAAACATAAATTCTCAATAATCCCCGATTTTGTATTGTGTATTACTGAATAACTAAGACATTTACAAAACATTAAATTCAGGTACGAACAGAAAATGGAAAACAGGTGATTTTATACAGGACTGCTTCGTTCAATACGTTTTACTTATAACAATAATAATCTCCGGTTAATATTGTAAATTTGAGTAGATATTTGATATTTTGTAAGATTTCAAAAATTATAACCTCAAAACTTAATTATTTAACGTTTGATTTTACACATTAAATTTGGCTTGTGATAATTAACTGTCTCTGCTGGTATGCTGTAAGAAATATCTTCGGAAATAATCTTGCCCTTTGTACATTTATATCGATTTTAAGGTATTTCTCAGGGTCCTCAGCCTATATAACCACGAAATCGCGACAAAAGTGTTATAAACTTACAGTAATATTAGTTCAAACACAATTTACTAACGTGTCTTTAATGCAATGTCAAACCTTATTTTTCCTAGACTAGTAGAAATAGGAAGTATGTATGTGTCAGGCAACCTCGTGTGCGTGTTTCTGGTCCCTTTGGATAAGTACCGTGGGAACATCGGTAGGTATGGGCCGGTGCACCCTGGGCGTTTATCACTGGTTTACAGCGAAAAACCTGACACGGGGGGCTTTTCGTGTCCCTCTGATAAGCAAAGGGTACAATGGGAGATTTTATACAAATATTACTGTACAATAGCAAGCACAAGGGTGGAGAGGAGTTGTTTCAAGTTAGGTACGTAGTAACATATTATTGTTAATCTGTGGTCAAGTCATGATAATAAAATGTATCTTTTAGCATTTCGAAAACAAAAACACACCGACATTCATTAATCGACAGTTAGCACCAACCGGGAAGAAATGGGGAGGGGGGGGGGGGGGGGGGTTGGGTAGGAATCATACTACTATTGATAAAAAAAATATACCTACATAATCTACATAATATACGGTCGAATTGAGAAACCTCCTCCTTTTTTGAAGTCGGTTAAAAAGTAATCCAATTTTTTTTACTTACATTTACGTAAATACCTCTATATTATAAAACTGTAAAAGACGTGTGTCTGTACATTAAAGATATTTACAAAAAAAAAAATAACGATATGGTTTTTAGGCGCCCCTGAAGCCAAATTTAGGAATTTTTGACTGTTCGTTTGTTTATTTGTTTGTTTTTTTGTACGTGTCGAAAATCACGCATAAACCATTGAACTGATTTAGATGAAACTTTTTTTATTTGAATGCTCATGATTTGGCTTAAAATCTAGTACATAATTTGTGCGGACGGAGTCGCGGGTAAACTCTATTTTATCAATAAAATTAGGCATAGGCTTCGGACGTTTAATAGGCTAGGCTGCCTAACTTTTACAACTACGTAAATGGATTTAACTTAGGTCCCCTAGTGAGCTAAATTTTACTAGAATTGATTTCGTGATATTTACGACAGCTCGTATAAATTTTGCGTACCATTAAAATGAATGTTCAATAGTTTAATGTTTAATTTATAGTTTACGTAGTTGCCAACATTTTGAAATGGAATTGAATAATGTTCAGTATATCACAAAGTACTATACTTAAGGCGGTTGCAGAGGGGTCAATTTTATACAAAACTTTGACGCACAATACGCGTAGACAGTATTAATATAAGTAACTTTGTATATATGGAAAAATAGTTTGGAATATCTAGATGCCGCGTCACAAATAACATTTGCAATTAATAAAATAATTACGAAGATGTAAAGCTTTGAAATTTTTCATATAAAATATTAAAAGCTTTATATCTTCGTAATTATATTATAAAATGTAAATGTTATTTGTTACGCGGCAACTAGATTTTCTAAACTATTTTTGCATATACAAAATATTACTTTTATTAATTCCGTCTACGCGTATCGTGTGTCAAACGTTTGTATGGACTGAAACCACCTTAATACATAATATTAAAAATATCTAACTAGGGCACAGTATAAGAAAGAGTCGCTCAGTTGCAGAAACGCTCATTAAAGTAGATCCTCCATTAAAACTCTTGCTGTCACTTTTTGTCTTGTTGACGTAGTTAAAGCTAGCAAGAGATTTAATGGAGGATTATCTCTAATGAGCGTTTCTGCAACTGAGTGACAATCTATTACCCTAGGGTTAGCACTTAGCGATATTTATTGCATATTACAAGTATTTATAGTAATATGCCACTGGAATTTCGGTTAAGAAAAACATCGTGAAAAAACCGACATGCTTCAAGCTCGATTTTATAATTACTATTTTTTTTTAATTAAAAATGGGTTTGCTCTTGACCTCAATCCAGTCCTTAGGACTATGATGGGGTCGAAGATGTAGCGAGCTAACTCAGAAGAAACCTATTCACTCATACTTTAAAGTGATTCAGGTTGTATTTTTATTAATATACAGGTTGCAAGTGACAGCCTAGCAAATACTGAAACGATGAACTCAGACCATCAAACTCAACAACTTTCTCTATGGTAACGCGAAAAAAAAACAGCTGTCCCATACATAAACTGCTGTACCTACCCGACTAAAGTGTATGGGAGAGCCGATTTTTTTTGTTCACTGAGATAGGCTCAATAGTGAAAGTTGTTCAGTTTGATGGTCTGAGTTCACCGTTTCAATATTTGCTACGCTGTCTCTTACACCCTGTATACATATACTCACGCCTGTGTCCCATTAGGGTAAGCAGAGACAACTGATCGCCATTGGCTACGATCCTGACACACCTCTTTTGCATCTTTCACAGTTATAAGACGTTTCATACATGCTCGGTTTCGGATACATTTTGATCTGGCCCTTCTTAAGTACTCGTACGCTGCCAATTTAGTCGGCAATCGGCATACATCCATAGGCATCTAGGGTGACCCTTTTCGACTGTTCCACTCACACTTCCACTATCACTCATAGCCCAGTCATTTTACGGGGTTTTGTTAGGAGGGGTGGGGAGTAATTATCAATGGGACTTTTAAACTGTAACCGGCACTATTTAAGAACAAAAAGACTCTCTGAAAACAAATTTAAAAAAAATCGCTACGCAACATAGAAATCAAAATTCTATCTCCCAGAAGGCTTTTAACTTAATAATATTATTACCAATGCATTCATTTTAATTAGATTTAAAAATATACATTATTTTTGGGGCAATAAAATAGGCTTTGAAATGGAAAAAATGAGGTTTTCATTAGAAAATACTAATGTATTTTTCAAAGCCTTATAAGTAGACAAAAATATTAACACCATGTTTGAAGTATGTATAATGGTAAAGCCTTAAAAATGTGCAAAAAAATTTGTTAATCAAGTTTTTTAGAACGAGATAAATGCTAAATTTTAAATTTGGGGCTGTGGCTGACGTTATTTTTTTTCTTCATTTTGTTACAATCCTTTGCTCATATTGGCTCTTAAATAATATACCGCAAAAAAAATATCAATTATTAATTAGTCCCGGCTCAAACCGTAAAATGACTGTGCTATCATCCTTTCCACATAACCAAACCATCTCAGCATTCCCTTTTCAATCCTTTTGTCACTATAAACCTCTTTCAGTCAACATCTTTCTCTAATTACACTGTTCCCTATTCTGTCATTTTATTTATCTACCTAAAAAAAAAATTTCTGAAACATGAGATATCCATAAATTACCCGATAATAGACATGGTTGGACCATACCAATCAATCTAATAATATAGTATAATTACAGGTGTTTATGCATTCAAGTCAAGTAAGAATCGACTGTATACAAAGAAGAAATTATACCAAATTAATTCCCAACAGGACCCTACTAATCCGAACTTTGACCTCTTCAAAGTAAACCTTACGCACTTAGGATTAATGCTGAAAATAAAATAAAGTCCGAAAAAAAATCATCAGAGATCCGATCCGATTTTGATTGGTACACCCGTTGGCATGGATCTAATTTAGATGCAAATTTGGACGAGTATAAAAAATGCCTTGTGGATTTTGTCTATTCTCATTTGGAATAAAGGACTTCAATTTGGTAGACTGATATTTTCATTAAACTCGAGTTCATCTTATGTATTGTTGGCAGATTATTAATTGCATAAAATAATAGGTTGGCACAAGTGAGTAAACTTGACTTTGGTTAGCAATAGTACATTATGGTACAAGTGTGTAATGTTGGTGATAACCGCTGAGGCGCCATTGAGAGCTTAAGAGAGCCGAGGACGGTAATCATCAATACACACGTGTATCATACGACGTTTTTCAACACACTTGTGAAGAAAATAATAATAAAAAATCATTTTATTTAGTAAATAAAAAGTTTATTTAGAGAATTTATTTGTACTTTCGAATATGATCTTTTTTGTATCGAAACTTTTTTAAGAACAAAGCAACTCAAGAACTCAACCAAGAAGTTTAGATACCTACTATAAAAAACCTATAACTCAATTGTGAATAATAGTAATGAAAAAGTCACAGTTTGATTATAGGTGTCATTATGTGCCTAATTGCGGTGAAATAAGGGCCATTTTATGAGCAAGTGTGTTGAAAAATACATTTTCACCATACTTGCTCGTAAAGTGGCTCTTATTGCACCGCTTTTAGGTACATAATGCAGCTTATAGAATACGCGTGCGAAAATGATTACATTACCGCACTAGTGCGGTACTTTTTTTTTGTATAGTTTGTTTTTAAATCTCAGCGAAGAGCTTTTATGTAAAAAAAATCTGATTAAATTAATCTGTTTTAGTTTAACACGTTCCGGGACAGTGACCGCCTATAGCAGTGATAACAATAAAAGTTCTATTGTGTCTCGTTCACTGCCCCGGAACGTGTTAAATATTTATTTATTTATTTATTTATATGATAAATAAACGCTTCATTTCATCAAACAATTTATTTTATATAAAAAATTAACATTAATTTGTGTTATAAATACATAAATGTTATGTTTATAACGTTTGCAACAAAATATCGTTGGTTGAATGTCGGTTAAAGTCTTTGCCTATTCGTCGACCTGCGCACGCATAGCTATCTTAACCAAAGGCCATAGAGATAGGAAGTACCAAGTACCAAAGGTACGGAACGCAAAAAAAAGAATCCCAGCGCCATATTCCAAAAATATTTAAGTATCTAAAATTGTTGTATTTTACGAAATTTTACTACTTTTTCCTCGCAAGTATGTTGAAAAACGTCGTATAAAACGCGTGAGTGTTGGTCGTTACAGCCCTCGGCTAGTATGTATCATTCGCCTGGCGGCTCGTGCTGCAATCCCGCCTATAATGACCAACTTTGCTCACTTGTATCATAATGCACTATTCTAACAATTTGCTAGAATCCAAGACGGCCGTAGGAACAAGACAGTATCGAAATGGTGGTCACGGAAGGAAAAAAGTCAATGAGCAGACTCCCGATGCGTTGGTCAGTCGGTCGGTCAGATGTAAGGGCGCAACCCTTACATCGTCAGACATGGATCAGATTGGCACAGGATATAGGCAATAAAAAAGAGGCCTTGCCCGGCAGTGGGTTGATTTGATTGAATAAATAAATTATACATATTTTAAGAGAAGATTTATTTAAATCAAAAAGATCGAAGCATATCACCTCACCTCATTTTTGTACGAATTGACAAAATGTCAAACAAAATTTTGTGCAAACTGCTGCTTCTTCTTCTTATCGTGTAGGCAGCAACTAGCAAGCCCTGATGTCAGAGTTTTACTGCTAGCCCAGTCATTTTACGGTTTGAGCCGGGACTAATTAGTAATTGGCATTTTTTTCGGTATAAGATTGAAGAGCCAATTTAAGCCTAGAAATGTACCAAAATTAAAAAAAATCACGTCAGCAACAGTTCCAATTTTAAAATTTTGCTATTATCTCGTTCTAAACAACCTGATGGTAAATTTTTTTTGTACATTTAAGGCTTTACCATTATACATACTAAAAACATGGTTTGAATATTTTTGTCTACTTAGAAGGTTTTGAAAAATACATTCGTATTTTCTAAAAAATACCTCATTTTTTAAATGTCATTGCCTATTTTATTGCTCAAAAATAATTTATATTGTTAAATCTAAGTCAATTGAGTGCATTGGTATTAATATTAATCATTTAAAATCCTTCTGGGACACATAATTTTGATTTCTAAGTTGCGTAGCGATTTTTTTTAATATGCTTTAAGATAGTCCTTATGTCACTTAATGGTTCCGGTTACAGTTTAAAAGTCCAATTAGTAATTACTCCCTGCCCCGCCTAACAAAACTCCGTAAAATGACTGGGCTATGGTAATAAATCAGGAATTGTACAAATCGCAAAACTGTACCGATGGCGATCCTTTCATATAAAAATACAAAACTGGGTGCTTTTGCGTTAGGGTTCTCAACGATGCCATGAATTGTCCATGGAGTACTAATAATCCATGCTTTCCCTATTGCTGTCTCCGGATTACAATGGAGATAAGTAGGATAAGTATTTTTCCTCCTCCTATATTATTTGGCGGGTTCCGCTACAGATTCGAGTCATCCCCGGGCTCGCTGGACTTCATTGTCTAGTGTTATGAATGGTCGCCGCTGCTGTTGATGCTGGTTTACACGAGTTGCAGCGGTAGAAACGTGTGGTATGTCCGAAAAAAGAAGTAGTTTGAAGTATTCAGCGTTATTTTCTGTACCGTCATCGTTCTGTAGATAAATGATATTTCTTTGAACTAATTTTGTCTGTGGTCGCACCGCATATGGTCCATAAAACTTTTTTATGGATCCGACCCGACATTTTTATGTCGCATTGTCAGTGTAGCATAAAATATATATTTTTTTTCATATAAACTTCTTTAATCAAAAATAAACTATACTAGGTAAACGTGAATTTTGAATTTTAGGTTTATACTAGCTAAAACGACAAAATTATAAGTTCATACATTATTAGAAATCAAATAATGTTATCTGTTTGAATTTTTATCCATCATCATCATTTATTGGTAAAAACTCACTCACTGACTCATCACAAAATCTACAGAACAAAAGCCCAAACAGGAAATTTGGCAAAATGAAAGAAAATTGAAAAAAAAAAAAAAACATTTTTTATTTTCCATTAACTAGGTATATTTTATTCTACCACCGCGTCGAAAGGTAAAAAAAATGCATCTGAATAAATCTCCAAGGAAGGTGCACGAATTATTTCTTACTTCATAAAAGTTCTTTTTTTACCTCCGTTATAAGTGGTATTATTATCCAAAGCGGTTCAAATTGACCGCAAACCTATTTACCTGACATAGCACCGACTATTAGTTAGGTACCCGTTTGTTATACCCCAAAGGACCCGTATTTGTCACGCGGGACCCTGGGTCCGCGTTACAACATCTTGCGTAACAATTGACTAGAGTAGCGCAAAAGTCACTGATTCGGTCACCGAAAATTAAAATAAATTTACCTACTTACTTTTATTTTTTAATTCAACCTATATTATAGTACCCAACCCACTCGTGCTATGCTATCACTATCACTATACAGGATGATTTTTATACCGTTCCGAAACATTCAGGGGTGGTTCAGACTATCAAATTGAACAACTTTTACTATGGGAGCAAACATGAAATCGCAAAAAATCTGCTGTTTCATACTAAACTAAGAATAAAAAATCCATATTGCTTGCTACTATTTTTCAAGGTTTCTCCTTCAACTTCGAAACAACTTCGACAAGGAGGCCGCTAGGCGCATCGAACTAGGATGGGCTGCTTTCGGGAAACTCCGCCATATATTTTCCTCGGCTCTACCACAATGCCTCAAAACGAAGGTGTTCGATCAGTGCGTCCTGCCAGTAATGACCTATGGTGCGGAAACATGGACTCTGACGATAGGACTAGTTCATAAATTCAAGGTCGCGCAGCGAGCTATGGAGAGAGCTATGCTCGGTGTTTCTCTGAGAGATCACATCAGAAATGGAGTGATACGTCAGAGAACGAAAGTGGTTGACATAGCTCAGAAAATTAGCAAGCTGAAGTGGCAATGGGCTGGTCATATCTGCCGAAGAACTGACAACCGGTGGGGTGTCAGGGTTCTGGAGTGGAGACCGCGAACTGGTAGACGTAGTGTGGGACGTCATGTTGCCCGTTGGACAGACGACCTAAAAAAGGTAGCGGGGAGCGACTGGATGAGGAAGGCCGAGGACAGAGTTTTGTGGCGCGCCTTGGGAGAGGCCTATGTTCAGCAGTGGACGATGATAGGCTGATGATGATGATGATGATGATGATTTTTCAAGGTCTATCGATAGTTTGGCAAGACTGCTAAATATTATAATTTAAAGTCCCCCGCCGCAACGTCCTGTCCTCCTGTCTATCTGTTTGGGCTTATCTCAAAAACTGCAGTAGGGATATTAATACGGTTTTTCCTAATAGATAAGACTGATTTACGAAAAAATGGGTTTTTGTATTCGTGGGAAGTGCGCTAGTGATGTAAAGTATTATCAGAGAATCTTCCACTCTCATTTTCAGACTTTTAGGATTTAAATTTCGAAACGTCTCTCTTTTTAATCCCCGACGCAAAAAGAGGTGAGTTACAAGTTTGACGCCTATGGCGGTCTGTATGTCTGTGGCATCGTAGCTCCCAAACGAGTGGACCGATTTCGATTCGGTTCTTATTCAATACAAAGCTAATTTTTGCGAGAGTGTTCGTAGCTTTGTTTCATGAAAATCGGTTCAGCAGTTTTCAAGTAACTTTAAAAATTATGAAATGACATTAAATTATAAATTAAAAAAAAACCCTAGAATACAAAAATTTAAAAAGTAAAAAATAATACGGTCACCTATGCAAATGTATGTTTACTTTTTAACTCTTTTCTTATACCTATTCTATATTCTTATATCTTAATATTTTAGGTCAATTAATGTGTCGGGGACTGCAAGTGATTGTCGAATAAACAAATCAATGGTCGTGTTTGCTTTTGGCGTTGGGGGATTTTTAAATTTATAATCTTACCGAGCACCTGAGGTAAGTGCAGTAGCAATTTTATAGAATAAGAAGCAAACAAGGGCACAAGAATTACTGTTCATCCCGGTTCGGTCATGGATGTTATATGCTTGTGCAGTTGTTGTATGGTTTCCATAATAAAAAGCCTATAGTGCTTGCTTGGGATCAGTACAATGTATGTGCCTGTGTATATGCGTTATTTATTTATTTTATTATTATTGCAATGTCTAACACCATTTGAAGATTAAAAATTACCAAGAACAGTCGAGAAATCAACATTGATTCAATATTGACAAGATAAATAGATCTAGGATAAAAGTCGAAATTCGGTTTCGGTTATCGACAATAAAAGCTTGTTTCGATCAAACTCTACTGACCCATTGCAGGGCCAACGATATATTGCACCCTTAAACTGAATTGTAAGGTGACATTTTTGCGCTAAGTTCATTGTAATAGAATTCAAAATTGTTGTGATATTTTATTTTTAAAATAATGGTGATAATAGGTGCTAATTTGTCTTGAGCTTTCATTGTACATTCAGGGTACGTTTTAAATAAAGTATAAAATCAAATTCATTAATTGTAAAATATATTCAAGTACGGGTCTAAAAAGAGGGAGAACAATTATTCAGTTGTTGTCCCTCTTTTTAGACCCCTTTTCTGATTATACCCGTTTCTCGTTCCATCAGAATCAAGACGGTGTGGACCAGTGTTGCCAAACTAACAATAGTTGATTTTATAAAATAGTAACAATTATGATAGTGTATCGAGAGTATCGATATTTTCGATATTATCGATATTTTCGATATTATCGATATTTTCGATAGTATCGATATTTTCGATAGTATCGATTTGGTATTGCTTTAAAACAATTGATACTATCTATACTATAGTATTGAGATGTGCCAAAGTTGAGACAATAGTCTAAATCCACTTTGAATAAATCTACCCATAATTATTATTTAACATATTCAGAAACTCATCAGGATGATGATAATGACAAAACATGTGAAAGCGCATTCTGACCATAAACTAACCTAGAGTCACGTTGCAAGTTTAGCCATGAGCGCTTCCCTTTCGCGTGGTGTCCGCGCGGTTCGCGTTTGAGCTGCCACGAGGCTCCGCAATCTCCTCTCAGCTTGTGTTTTTGCTCAAAAACAATCTCTTAGATTGGGATGGATACTACATGACAATAGCGGAATTGCAGTGCTAATGCACAAGCAAGAGTCTATTCTATTCTATTCTATTTTTATTTAATGGCGTCCGATGCGTTATCACAATTGTGCCAATGTCCCGTTATGTGGAGAGTACACGTAGGAAAATGATTAGTAGAATTTTCTGCTAATGTCAAGTAGTTTATTATAATCTCAAGTTAACGTTTTATAGCTAAAACACAAAAGAGTTTACAAAATGGCGGAGCCACGTGAAAGCCTAACAGATGCCAATACGCACGCGGCTGACCTCCCCCAGACTTGCAGCGCGACTCCACAAGCAAGAGTCCATTAATTTATAAGTAAAAAATTCACAGATCTCGTGTCTTCCACGACCTTCATTCGGATACATAGAAAATGAATCTGCCTAATGAACTATATTTAATTTTTTTTTCCGCGTCACAAATAAAAGGTACAACTTCTAAATAACCCATCACTGATACGCACATACAATATTTTATTTTAAATATAGCCCAAAGTCATATCCATAGGGAGTTTTTTTATTTTTTCGATATCCGATTCGACCGAGACCGCCTTTTTGTAAAAAAAAATTGAAAAAGTTTTTTTGAGATTTAAAAAAAAAAGCTTTTTGTGTCCCTCCTCAAGACGAGTCTGTTAACACCCCAAACAGCCACGTAGTCCCAAAACCTATGACACCAGAGGGTGATGTTTCGCTGTAAATTTATTTACAAAATTAAACCGAAGCGACAAATAGAAGATTACACTTCGAGGGCAGGAAAGTAAGAACGACGGGACGAAAGTCGACACTTTCCGCCGGTGGGGTGAAAATAAACATTTTCAATGTTAAAAAACTAACCTGTATCATCCATATGAACTTGTACTTCAGAATTGATAACAGTGTAGTCGTCAGCGTGCCTTGGATCTCTCATTCTCTCTTGCAAGCTTACGGAGAAGTTCGCAGGGAAGATAAGGACGGCACGAGCTTTGCCTCTCTGTGCTTCTCTCATCGCTACTTTTCTCGTTGGGTAGTTTATCTGTTGAAAAATTGAAATCTATACTATTATAAAACTGTAACAGGAAGTTTGTCTGTACATTGAAGATATTAACAAAAAAAAGTTACGATATGGTTTTTAGGTGTCCCTGATTCCATTTCACCAATTTTTGGATTTTTTGTCTGTCTGTTTGTTTGTGTGTTTGTTTGTTTGTTTGAACGAGTATCACGCAAAAACTACTGAACCGATTTTGATGAAACTTTTTTTGTTTGATAGCTTATGATCTGACTTAAAATCTGGTATATAATTTGTGCGGACGAAGTCGCGGGTTAACGCTCGTATGAAATAGAAGAAATAAATCTCGTTCAGACTATTTATTTATTTTATTTATTTCCTTTATTACACAAAAATAGTTTTAAAATTTTCTTTACATCCTTAAACCTAACAGGAAACATTGGAACTACAATTAGCGCCAGGGTTCCGTACAACACCACCACACAAAATATTAACATACAAAAAAGTTCTGTTTTCTCCGGGACCTTTAGCGCGAGACCGACTCACACTTGGCCGGTTTTTATTATTTGTTATTATACTGTAGAGTTTGCTCTATAATCACACCAAGTTTGTCGCTTGTACGTATTACCGTTTTTACCAGAGAGCGAGAAGAAAAAACGTTGATAAAAATTAGTTTCTTGTATGACGACCCCCCTAATTTTTTACTTATTTATATTTTTATTATTTGTTAGCAAATCCGCCGTAATAACGCACATTCTGTGTAAATTTCAACTATCTAGCTATTACCGTTTAAAAGTTACAGCCCCAAATAGGTAGGACAGACGGACGGACGCATAAACAGACAACGTAGGAATAGGGTCGTGTTTTCATCCTTTGGGTATGGAACACTAAAAACAAAAATAATAACACGGTCAATATTACGGTTCAGAAGAAATAGGGTCCCGTTGGCATCCTTTGGGAAAGGAACTCTAATAAAATCGATATAGACTTTTGTTCAATTAACATCCCTATACTTTTGGGGATACTGAACTGTTTATACGGGTTCAATAATCATAGGATGTTATTCTAATCTACAGGGTGAAATAAAACACCCTAGTAATACTTAAGGGGGTGCTTCAGATCATCAAACTGAAAATTTTTCATAAAAAAAACTAGCTCGGTAGCTACCTCAGTTTTTTATGGATCAGCAGTTTTTTTTAACGATTTCCAATTTGACTCCATAGTGAAAAATTTACAGTTTGATGGTCTGAAGCAACCCCTTAATTATTATTAGGGTGCTTTGTTTCACCCTGTATAAGGTCCTTCTTGATATGCTGACACTTTTTTAAGGGGATGATCAGACCGTCAAACTGAATAACTTTCTCTATGGTACCAACTTCGAAATCGCGATTAAAAAACCTGCTGTTCCATACAAAACTGCAAAACTACGCCAGCTAAATTTATGGGACAGCAGATTTTTTTTTCGCGATTTTTATAAGGGTGCTATGGAGAAAGTTTATCAGTTTGATGGTCTGGTCATCCCCTAAAAAACTGCCATCCTGTATATTTTTATGAAATATTTGTGAACCTTTTTATTGCCATTAACCAGTGTACTGCCAGTTATAGCATACGGAACTGAGACGTGGTCGCTCGATCAAGACCTCATAAAAAGGCTGAAAGTCACCCAAAGGGCAATGGAGAGGGCTATGCTCGGAGTTTTTCTGCGAGATCGAATCAGAAATGATGAGATCCGCAAAAGAACATAACATAACATAACATAAATATTCTTTATTTGCACACCAAAATATACAGTAACAAAAACAAATAAAAAGAACGTAAGAGTACAAATGGCGGTCTTATCACCAAGAACCAGAGTAACTGACAAAGCCCAAAGAATTGCTAAATTAAAGTCGCAGAGGGCGGGGCACATTGCTCGCAGAACCGATGGCCGATGGGGCCGAAAAGGTCTCGAGTGGCGACTGCGTACCGGAAAGCGCATCGTGGGAAGGCCCATACGGTGGACCGACGACCTTGTGAAGGCGGCGCGGCGGGAACCCGTTGGATGAGGGCAGCGCAGGACCGGTCGTTATGGCGATCCTTGGGGGAGGCCTATGTCCAGCAGTGGACGTCCACCGGCTGAGATGATGATGATGATGATTTGTGAACCATCCATGTAAGAAACCAGAAAAACTTACCAAATTATCCTGCCTTTTAGCCAAATAATCCAAATACTGGCAGCTGAATCTGGTGAGGTTCCATTCATAGGTCTCAGGGTCTTGCGGGCAAACGTTCTTGTCATACAAACATGGCCCCATTGTGTTGTTTGGGCCGAGCTCGTAGTTTACTACTGCTATAGGCAAGCCGACTGGATAGTGTCCGATGGCAAGGCAAAAGAAGACCATTTGGGAGATCGGCAGGCCGAGGATGAAGGCGACGAGGCTGGAAAAGAAGATTTTATATGATAGCCCAGTCATTTTACGAAGTTTTGTTAGGCGGGGTAGGGAGTAATTATTAATTGGACTTTTAAACTGTAACCGGCACCATTTCGTGACAAAAAGACTATCTTAAAACATATTAACATAACAATCGCTACGCAACATAGAAATCAAAATTGTGTTTCCCAGAATGCTTTTTAATTAATAATATTAATACCAATGCACTTATTTGACTTAGATTTAACAATATACATAATTTTTGAACAATAAAAAATAGGCATTGAAATTTAAAAAATGAGGTATTTATTAGGAAACACAAATGGATTTTTCAAGACCTTCTAAGCCAAAAATATTTACACCACGTTTGTAATGGTAAAGCGTATAAAAATGTGAAAAAAAAATTTACCATCAGGTTTTTTAGAACGAGATAATAGCTAAATTTTAAAATTGGTACTGTTGCTGACGTGATTTCTAGGCTTAAATTGGCTCTTCAATATTATACCGAAAAAAAATCTATTATTAATTAGTCCCGGCTCAAACCGTAAAATGACTGGGCTATGAGTTTAAATAAAAGTACGATCACAGAACATTATAAGAGCGGTTAGAAGTGCAAAGTAGGCGTGGAACGCGTGCCACGCAATGATTTGCATAACACCGGCACGCGCGGCGAGGTGCAAGCGAGAGGGCATAAGTAGTTGTAGCAGCGTGAGCGGGAAGACAAGTGGCGACAATCGTCTCCGAAGCAAAAGCGCTACTTTGCATTTCTAACCCCTTTTGTAATGTTCTGTGAATAACGAGAGGCAAGTAGCGACGGCTCACTCCCCGTCACACTGGACGGAGTTTTGATACTATTATAGTGAAACGTGGATGTAATGAGTTTTGAGAATCACTTTGAGTTATCCCCGTGTGTGTGAAAATACAGGGTGTAAAATTCTAAGCGTTACATATTATACATATTATAACTGAAATTGCATAAAAAATCCGCTGTATACCACACATTTTGACTTAGATTTAACATTTGTATTCACTTCCTTTTCACCTATAATTTTGTTTTTTTATAACACCGACCCGTTCTTTGTTATATTTCCTCTACCCTAAGGTTGTCTTGAAGAAATCGCTTTTTAGCGATAAGACCGCCTTATTTGTACCATATTCAGTTTATGTTTCCTATTGTGCATTGTATTTTCTTTTGGTGTAAATAAAGTATATTTCATTCATTCATTCATTTTGGACAAGTAGCTATTGAAATTTTTGATGGAAAGGCAAATTTTATTTTCGCGATTTCGATATTGGCTCCATAGTGTAAGTTGTATAGTTTGATGGTCTTAAGGTCGAAAATGTCGAAAAATAATTGAAGCGAAATGGGCGTGTGATAGCTTATATTACTGCCGGATGCGAGAGAAAGAGATGGGGCGGCGCGCGCGCCTGAAACGACGCAAGCGTAAAACAAACTTTATTTAATTGTGATTGTACTATTTATGTAAGTTCAATTCTGCTCTGAATATCAATCTCTTTTTTTTTTAATAAAGTCTCGTGTTTCTATTATTCACTGTTTCGCAGTCCCAAGCGTTTTTCGATAAAGACCGAGGTTACCTTGGCTTTTTTTTCTATCGAGAAAATGTGTCTTAATCGTGTTTTGGCTCTAATCAAAACTTCAATTATATGTTCAATTTAAACATATCCGCAAATCATACTGCTTCTGTTAGTACTTCATGATATATGTCGTTTTGAAGAATCCTATTTAGTAACTCTGTTCCAGCCTCAAAACGACCAAACGACGGTATAGTCCTTTTTAGATTAACCTAGAAGACCCCAAGCATAGTGAAATTGATATCATTAGCATCCTTTTAAACTAAAAGTCTACCCATCAAACTGAACAACTTTTACTATGGGAGCAAACCAATCGGAGCAAAAAAAAATCCGCTGTTGCATACATTTGAGTCGAGTAGGCATTGCAGTTTAGTATGGAACAGCAGATTTTTTTTTGCTACGACACGGTTTGCTCCCATAGTAAAAGTGGTTCAGTTTCATGGGTAGACTCTTAGATTAAAAGGGATAGCAATGATATCAACTTCACCCTGTATAAAATCATGATCTTGAGTGAGGAAGTTTTCCACTTAACTTACACTCCAAAGTACTCCACGAAGAAGTTGAAGCAAATGAAGTCTTATTTTTACTTAAAACGCAATAACAATTTGATAACAGAGCAGTTAAACAACTTTAACCCGTAGATGTAGGCAATACAGATCATATTCAAACCAACTACCTAACAGCAACGCATGAGTAAATAACCCCCCACAGAAAGAAAGCTTCGATACAATCGAGCTAGTGGCACCCTGGACAGTGCCTACAAAGGACAAGATGACGTCAGTACATAGAAAACTGCTGCCAAGGGCTGCAAGAACAATGGTTGCGTATCAATTTACGACGGGTAGTTGGCGCGCGTGATGGTAATGTTATAGTTACCAAAAATTTCTATGAATAATTTTTGACAGCTTTAATTTAACGGAAATATTGTTGAATACACCCACCTAATGCTATTTTTACTAAATACCTCGACAGTAAAAGGGAAAATATATTGACTTTTTGCATTACAAAACGCATTGTCTATTCAAAAAGAGTTTTTATCCTACGTCCTGAGATTATTTAACTCAAGGAATATATCCCTAGGCGGGAGATTTATCTTTGTTTCGAAAACATAATTCTAGCGTGTCAATCAAGAAGCTGGCATAGATAATGGTGTCAATCAGGAAGCTGCAATAGGTATTGTCTATAGCTTGGAGGGCACACTGCCTAACAAGCGGTGAAACATGATAATACTCCTTGGTGGTCGGTAATGATCGTTCTTCTTTCGTAAATTCCCGTCTATGTTTTCGACGTTACGTTGTCCCTTTCTAAGCCAATGACAGAAATTAAAAAAAAAAGTTTTTTTTGACGCCCCTGAATACTTTGTCGCTGTGAGGCCAGGCTCGCAGAAAATAATCACGTGACGCGCTCGCCCAAAACGTCTCCAATAGATTGCCCACTAGCACGATTGTGTTTAAACTTTCTCTCTGCAGGGTATTTACTCATGTGACATTAACTTTTGCAATGTTATCTTTCCTCGATCCATTGCCAAGTTTCTTAAGTCTCGGATCTCTAAAGTCTTCATAAGCTTTATAAACTCCCATCATAGTACAAAAGTGGTATTATTTTGATTGGTATTATACGGGTTAATAATACTGAAGTTTGTTCGTCTATTAGGCCTTTATAATTAACTTTCTCAAAAGGGTACCCTTTGGACGGATACGTTTCGTTCTATATTATAGCATATGACATAGTTATCCGAGCTTTACAAATTAGGGTTGCTACGTTGAAATTTACATTAATGACTTATAAAGTTGCATCACAATATTACAGTTACCCTCAGGATAACCTGCTGAATTTCAAGAGGAAATTTTGTAAAATTTAATAAGTCACCATCCTTGACATCTTCAATAAGTCAATCAATCCAATAAAATTAAATATACTTCTTAATATGTCATTGAGAGCATCCGTTTAACTGCACTTTTATAAGTATTATACTTAAGGTGGTTTCAGTCCATACAAATGTTTGACGCACAATACGCGTAGACGGAATTAATAAAAGTAATATTATATATATGGAAAAATAGTTTAGAAAATCTAGTTGCCGCGTCACAAATAACATTGGCAATTTATAATATAATTACGAAGATATAAAGCTTTTAAAATATTGTATGAAAAATTTCAAATATCTTCGTAATCGTAATTATTTTATAAATTGCAAATGTTATTTGTGACGTGGCATCTAGATTTTCTAATCAATTTTTCCATATATAAGGTCTAACAAAATTAGGTGAAACTATTTTAAGGGGATGATCAGACCATCAAACTGAACAACTTTCTCTATAGGCCTAATATCAAAATCGCGAAAAAAAATCTGCTGTTCCATACAAACCTACTCGACCCAAATGTATGGGACAGCAGATTTTTTTTCGCGATTTCGCCATTGGTCCCATAGAGAAAGTTGTTCAGTTTGATGGTCTGATCATCCCCTTAATATAGTGTCACCTAATTTTGTTAGACCTTATATAGAAAGTTACTTATATTAATACCGTCTACGCGTATTGTGCGTCAAAGTTTTGTATAAAATTGACCCCTCTGCAACCACCTTAAGTAGTAGGTGGTTGTAAGGTAGTTTCTGACGATTCGTCATCACAACCTATAATTATAGGTCCCACTGCAGGGCACAGGCTACCCTCAGGGAGGGTATATTGAGCGTCAATCCACCACGCGTGCCCAATGCGGATTGGTAGACTTCATTTCATTATAGGTACACATCAGAATTTCTTCTTTAGCGTATTCCGGTTTCTTCACGAATTAATATGAATGAGCAATAACTTTTTTGAAATTTGTGCTAACAGAACGGTTGGCGCATTTATTTTAATCGTAGAAAAAAAATTACTCATTCTACATTCAAAATTTAAAAAAATCTCGTTGATCCTCTATTCAACTCACACATGACAAACATTCTTAGTTTATGTAAATTAATAATGTACAACCCTATAACTATATAAGCAAGTTTAAGTTAAATAAATTGCTACTAGATTAACTCGCTTAGGCATTCTGGTTTCTAGTAGCTGAACAATTATTTGTTTTATTGTAGTGTATTTGATTTATGAGGTGCTAATTCGTTAGCAATCAAAGTTATTGAATGTAAAGTTGTAAATAACCTTAGGGCCACTTTGCGGAGGTAGGTTATGTATTATGTTATGTATTATGTTATACTTAATACATAACCTACATCATGTAGAATTTTTGTTCGGCGGTTGTGACGTTTTACGATTTTAACATTTTGGTGTTGTGACGCTTTGAGAAAGTGACATTTATTGAAATGTTGGCATGGCGAGTGTGCCGTTCTGCGCATGAAATGACGACAAATAAAAAAGTAAAAAAAGAAACTATAAAGGGTGTAAACTTCGTATTGGCTCCGTAGTCAAAATTGTTCAGTTTGATGGTGTAAAGGACCCCTTAAGATATCTTACGAATTTAATTTCACTCCCTTCATACCTCCTAGGTATTATAATAGATTTTTTAAAAAGAAATCAATGGACCGTGAGTGACATTTTACGAATGTAGAGTTATAAGCATTTAGCGAAAAAAGTGGAACTTTGAAATAGTTCCATTCTGCCCCTGATTCATAGGAAAGCAAGGATAAATAAAACATTCCAGTTAAACTAATATTTACACAGATACGTGTAATATCATCATCATCATCTGCCCTTATCCTCCCAACTGCTGAGACACAGGTGACTTGTGACAGGTCTGACCTAATGTTCAAAGTATTATAACCTCACCTCACCCATAAACTTAATATTACTAGCGTACCCATTCCAGTGTGAGAAAGTATGAGCCTTGAAGTAGACCGTTTATTAGTCTGATAATGATGATGATGGTCCAAAGGCTAGAACCACAAAGACAAACCTAAATAATTTGGTAGGCTACTGTATCAAGGACGCAGCCGCAGTGGAGTCCGTGAAACTTCTTGAACCGAGTAGGTAATGGCTTTTATCCTCTAAAATAATGGTAATAAAATAATGCTGGTAGGTGCTAAACTTCCAAAGTAATAAGCGATCTTGTCATAACATGGTTTCTGCAAGTGACCCCCTACTGACTGAAATGAAAGACGTTTCACGTCAAAAGACTAACCTGATATTCCTAAAAAGACTGAAGAAGTTCTTCCAAACCAGCGCTTTCATGTGATGCCACTTCATAGGCTTGATTCTCTCCAGGCAGCCTTCTGGGGGTTCTTCTTCAGGAGGTAAAGCCTCAACTGGAGCTTTGAGCTCAGGGGTAACTACCACACGTCCCTTGCTGCTCATGGAGACGTTGTCTCCGAATTCACCGGAGATTTCTCCTAATTCTGCTTCTTCTAGGTCTATTCCTGTCGGGTCCTGGATGAGAGATAAATTCGATAATTTAAATGTACTAATATTATGTCGGGTTAGTTAGAATATTCCAGAAATGTCAAGAGATGTTTTGTTTTCACCCGACTGCGCCAGAAGGAAGATTATTCATAATGGGGTTGCGCTTGGCTTCAGCTCATCTGATGGACTGGTTCACAAGGTGTCGTAGGCATCAATCACTGAAACTGTAATCATAAGTATCTACCTAACTCCTGCAGTCACATTTCGGGAACGACGAAACATAATACACATTTAGTATTAGTAGTTGTAATTATCTGTCCGGCGTAGTAATTAGCACACGCAACAAGTCTCAATCAAATCAACCCACATACTCATATTGTACTCATATTCGCAATAAAATATGTCTATGTATATGTCTGTCACATCAACCAACTTTTATTGCGCCATTCCTCACGATCTTTCTGCTAATCTGATCCAATACGAACCCGCCACCCTCACAATCAAAAACATGGTCTACTCTCCTTTTGAATGATTTTCACAATCAATCTATACAGGGTGAAATTGATATCATTAGCATCCTTTTAAACTGAGAGTCTACCCATCAAACTGAACAACTTTTAGTATGGGAGCAAACCGATCGGAGCAAATAATAAATCTGCAGTTCCATACTAAACTGCAATGTCGACGCGCGAGTTCGTGACTCAGATGAATGCAACAGCAGATTTTTTTTTGCTCCGATCGGTTTGCTGCCATAGTAAAAGTTGTTTATTTAGATGGGTAGTCTCTTAGTTTCAAAGGATGCTAATGATATCAATTTCACCCTGAATAAACGCCATTCAAGTCACAACTCCCAAACAAACGTTAAATACACTTACAGGAATGGACGGCAGTTCCACCTTTTCCACGATGTCAGCCAGGATGCTTGACCGTCTCCGTTTGCCCATGTTCTGAAGAACTGACAGCTTCAGGAACACGCTCTCGAGACTGTCGGCCTGGTAGCGCCTGATGAGCTCTGTTGGTGACTCTTCAGCGAGGAATCTGCCTCCACGCATGAGACCGATCTGTGAAGGAAAAGGATTTTAATTGTCATTAGCCATTAATGCGGCATCAACACGAGCCTACACAGAAAAAAATCTATGGCAGCCCTTTTATTTTGTAGACTGTTGTTATAATTCTAGTTCAAAAATGACAAATCTAGTAAAATATTAGGGTTGTCACAGATATTTTCTTCCGTGCACCTACTTATTTCAGAGGGCACGAAACAGCTTCAAACAAGTGAAAGCAATTAAATAAGGCCAATGATTATGTCTTGACCATAGAGAAATAACGCGCTCCCCTAGGGTCTTGACAGCGAAAAATTCTTCGTCTATGGTGTTGACAGTCCTAAATGTCCTAATCCGATCCAACTATGCATTGTTTTTGGTTGGAGGAATTTAGAGGTCAAACAAACACTTAGGCGATTCATAGTGAAAAATTCTTAGCATTAAGTTCATTCGGTGTAGGCGTGATTGCTATTTAATGAGACCTTTATCCCAGTTGCAATAAAGCTTGTCAATTTGGTCTGATTGCCATCAATTTGTGTTAGGTTTAAATGTTACAGCTTGAAGCATTTGACTGGCCTATTTGTGAAATAACTAATACGTTTTTTTTTTTTGCTAATATCAAAAGTACTCAAGTGTTTTTTTTTATTTATAACACAATAAAGGTACATACAACTTGTCCGTGTGGTGTCGGCTAAGAATAGCTCCATCCCATTTCCTCCCGTGGGTGTCGTAAAAGGCGACTAAGGGATCTACTGAAGGATGGGCAGTAGCATCCTCTGAGTACACACATTGATTCGATCCAACTGCGATCGCCAATCCGCCTGCCAAGCGTGGCGATTATGGCAAATCCCCCCATTTTGGGGGAGGCTAATGTCCAGCAGTGGACGTTTAATGGCTGATACGATGATGATGATGATAGGTACATAAACAATCAACACTATGTTGTACCTAAGTCGTATTTTCAAAATGTTTAAAGATTTCTGGTTTTGTACATATTTTTTACGTTTTAACCCTTGAACCCTGACGCTATATTATTGAACCCATTGTTAAATCTATCGTTGTCTTAAACGCAACATTAACATTCCGAAAAAAAGATCTTGTTCCCTTTGGGGGCATTGATAACCTTAACTGTACCAGAAGTCTCACCCATAAATTTAATATATTATTACTATCGGTCTCACCGATTTACCTGCGCAGTTGACAAATTTTAAAAGCGCGCGAAATTATATTGACCAATCAGGATGTGACACCTTGCCGCTATTGGCTTGTTGCTTTCGCGCCCTTTTCGCTGCCAAAGCATCCATAGTCTGCTATTCGAGTTAGAGCGAGATAGAAAATACCCGATTTTGCACTGATCTGCACAAACGAAGATTGACGAGCGGAATTATTTTCCTGGTCGTATTGTAACATCATTTTAAGCATGCAGTTGTAGCCAGTTGTCCTCATTGGTGATAGGTGCCTAGCCTTTCGCCCACAAAAACACCAAAATAAACCATAAAAACTTAAGAATAGAATTCAAAATAGACTCACGATATTAGCCTGCTTAGTCTCATCGATGTAATGGGTCGTGATTATGACAGTTGTCCTTCCTCCTTTCGTTATCTCCACCAGATGGTCCCAGATGCTGTGGACAAAGTACTTTTATTAACATTTGGTATGTAATTAATTGAATCAGGCGTTACTTTGCGGAAATCCATGACTAATATGTAGATGACACGATTGTATCAAGACCTCCGCTTCTAAGTACCTAGTAGACAAAGTTGTATTACGTTATGCAACACAACCTGCCCACCAAATAATTTCTACTCTACACGTGTTTATATAAGTAACTTTGTATATATGGAAAAATAGTTTAGAAAATCTAGATGCCGCGTCACAAATAACATTTGCAATTTATAAAATAATTACGAAGATATAAAGCTTTGAAATTTTTCATACAAAATTTTAAAAGCTATTTTGTTTGGTAAAATGTTACTTTTATTTATTTCATCTACGCGTACTGTGCGTCAATCTTTTGTATGGACTGAAACCACCTTAACAGAAGTCATATACATAATTAGTCATAATTCATAAATCTTCTTCCCCCCAAAGGCACCAGAACAAAAGCGTGAAAAGCCCATTTAAGTAGATAGATACAAAGTAATAAGTATAAAAGTGGTCGTAATCGCCAATTTGGACACAATCCAAGTGATCTGGCGCAAACAACGGTCATTTGTGATGTAATTCGGCCTATTATGTTCATTATTCGGTTGTTTTCGACACTGTTTACTCAATCATTAGATACTATGGGTACCTACTGTAGCTTGAACTACGCATTTTGAGTAGTTTTTTAGCAATATACTCTATAGTCCTTCTTAATATGCTGACACTTTTTTATGGGGATGATCAGACCGTCCAACTGAACAACTTTCTCTATGGCACCAACATCGAAATAGCGAAAAAAAATCAACTCTTCCATATAAAACTGCAAAGTGCAAACCTACTCGAGCCAAATGTATGGGACAGCTGTTTTTTTTCGCGATTTCTATGTTAGTGCTATAGAGAAAGTTGTTTATTTTGTTGGTCTGATCATCCCCTTAAAAAAGTGTCAGCATATTAAGAAGGACCATCTAGTAAGACTATTATACATTAATTTGTTTATACAGAATGTTACATACTTTAGGGGTTGCTTCAGACATCAATCAAAAACCAGGCAAGAGTGTGTCTGACTCGCCCAGGATAGGGTTCTGTAGCCATTGTATGAAGTATCTAGCAAGAAATTGTTCAAAGAAGTCTACTACTAAGCAGCTTACATTACTTAAGGAAATACTGAAAAGCAAGAACTAGCGCAATTTAATTTTGGTCAGTGCCGTCAAATAACTAGCAAGAAAAACATTTTTTACCATATTTCTGTTTTTGGGTTACTGTCATGCTATGTTATCTTGGTACAAACTAACTGGAACGCTGATTTTCCATAGATAGCTTCCGCCATCTATCGCTTATGTTTCGAAGCACTATGTGTTGCATTAGGGTTCATATCGGAGTAACAGCGCATTACACCTCACGCGCTGTGCTGTAGTAGTGAGAGATTTCACTCTTGTTGGTCTAGCGGTCTAGGCATCCAGCTTACGATCCGGGTAGCTAAGGTTCGATCCTCGTGTCGGCCGATCATCTTTTTCAATTTATTTCATAATGTGGCGCCCTCTAGTGCTAATAAGCGGCAATGCAATTAGGACTTGCTAAAATTCAAGGCGAGTTACCTATCTATATCCAAGATGCTATTCCGCTGAGCAAAGAACGCACCAGCCCTTGGAACTATCGACTAACGATGATTTTGATGTTGGTTCCATAGAGAAAGTTGTTAAGAGCGATGGATCATCCGCTAATTAATAATCTTTAATAAATACCTCTGTCTCAATACAGGGTCGACTCCAACAGTCGGTTCATCAAGGATCAGCAGCTCAGGGTCGTGGAGCAACGCAGCAGCCAGAGATACTCGCCTTTGTTGACCACCAGATAGGTTCTTGACTTGTCTGTAAACAAAAGGATTTTCGCTCAGTTGCAGAAATGCTCATCAAACTTAATCCTTCATTAAATCTCTTGCTGTCACTTTCTGTCTTGTTGACTCAGTTAAAGCTAGCAAGAGATTTAATTGTGGATTAACTCTAATGCGCGTTTCTGCAACTGAGTGTTGATCATTCAGTTGTAACAATAATTCATGCCCTCTCGGACCGATGACTTGTGAAAGGTAGAGGGGAGAGACTGGATGAGGAAGGCCAAGGGTAGAGTTTTGTGGCGCGCTTTGGAAGATAGAGCAACAAAACTCTACCAGATGCGATGATCAAAATTACCACTATCATGACCGTTATCGGTCACAGCGGCTTATGGACCGATAATACGCTGATGAGGAGAGGTGAGTGTCGCTTGTTTACACGTAGTATTTTATGGTTCTCCTGTAAAAATATCAACTTATTTATTTTTTGCTTAAGGTGGTTGTAGAGGGGTCAATTTTATACAAAACTTTGACGCACAAAACGCGTAGACGGTATTAATATAAGTAATTTTGTATATTTAACTATATATATATATATATAACTCCCATCACCTACCTGGCCCGTCTACGCCTTTCTCTGCCCTTTTTTGTTTTGTTTTTGTTTTAATTTCATTTTTTATTTTTTGTTTAGATAAATAAAAATAAAATATTGGGAAATTAGATTAGAAAATCTAGATGATGCGTCACAAATTGCAAATAAAATTTGCAATTTAAAAATAATTACGAAGATATAGCTTTGAAATTTTTCATACAAAATGTTAAAAGCTTTATATCTTCGTAATTATATTATAAATTGCAAATTTTAGTTGTGACGCGGCAACTAGATTTTCTAAACAATTTTTCCATACATAAAATATTACTTTTATTAATTCCGTCTACGCGTATTGTGCGTCAAACTTTTGTATGGACTGAAACCACCTTAAGTAAATATTTTATCATTTTATTGAATGCAATAAATTATTGATTATGCACGTAAAATTTATAGTTCCGATTACGAACGTAAGAAAGTGTTCGATTATTCAAAAATTGTCGCAAGCGATACGAAATCGAAACGCAGAAACATAATACCTACTTATTATCTTTTTGTGCCTGTCGCCGTTGAGACCACGGGGGTTTGGGGTGCCGAGGCTAAGACCTTCGTTGCGGAGGTTGGCCGTCGACTGAGGGAGAGAAATTGTGATCCCCGTTCCGGGTCGTTTCTGGTGCAGAGGCTAGCCATAGCAATTCAACGTGGCAACGCTGCTAGCATTATGGGCTCCTTTGCGCCGGGATCGACAAGGGGCGGGTTATTGGACTGAGTTTGTATTTCATTGTTTTGACGAAGCATGTTGCTGATTTATGTCTGTATTTTTTTTTTGTAACTTTATATTAAGACGACGCTTATGCTGACCTCTTTTTTTGTATTTAGACACTGAGCTGTATAGTTTCCTTTTCCTTAATACCTACTTTAGAACTTAAATTTGATGAGATGAGATGAGTTACAAAACAAAGCACGCATCTTAAATTTACCAAAAACACCAATCTCTAAGCATTGGTAGTAACAATTTATTTTCCAAAAAGTAATCCGCCCTAATCTGTTATTAAAAAGCCATGAGAGAATTATCACGATCGCATTTCAGCTACAAAAACAGTCACGTAATAGCCTCAAGCTCTTCATTAAAAGTGAACGTGCCTAACAAAAATATTACCCTTCGAACTTCAATAAATGTAGTCACAAAATAAGCTAAACCTGACCGCATTAAGGCGCATACAGCAGTAAGGCTTGTTTTACCGTGCATGCGTAGCGTACGTAAGCGTACGGACTGACGGATGGTAATGACCAATCAAGGAACGCGTTTAGTGCTGCGCTGACAAATTGCAGGCCGTTGATTGGTCAATTCCGTCGGTTCATACGCTACGCACTTTAGATTAGCTACGCACGCACGGTACGCATAGCACTAAAACCAGCCTTAGGCCTACCACATACATCCGGTATATGTATCCAATCTCTGTGATTATTTCTCTTGCGCGATGTATGTCTTGCATTCGATTGTGAACCTTATTTGTAGTAGGTTACGAGTTACGTATTCTCGGTGAACGTTGTCTTTGTATGGAGCATATTTCCGAGGGCGACGGTATCGCCATCTGTTGGCGTCTTTATTACGAATCAGGATTCCGGATGCAGCAATTGCGTACAAACTCAACGACCTGCCACACAAAAATTCTGTAATATTCCGTTCGCAATTTAGTTCAAACCGGAATTCCTGATCGGATTGAATTGTATGCGTCGCCACTTATACTGTACCACTAAATACCAATCCGCATTCGGCCTACGTGGTAAAGTTTTACCCACTCTCAATGAATTCAATCAATCAATCAATCAATTATACTTTATTTGACACCAAAAAAAAACAGAGTATATAGAGAGCAAACAATCAGGAAATACAAAAGTCACAAAAACAGGCGGTCTTATCGCTAAAAAGCGATTTCTTCCACACAACCTTAGGGTAGAGGAAATAGTGAAAGAAGATTGGTAGGCGGTGTAGATCATAATAACACAATATAGATAACATACACAAATAATGTTATACGAATACAAACATACTGTAATATAAAAAATATATATGTGAGAGAATGAGAAATTATCGTTGTTTTCTACGACTAGCGCCATCTATCCAAATTTCTTGAGAACTAGCTGTAGCAAGACTTTGCTGGTGAGTGAACAACTCTGAGCGAATGAAAGATGTGAATGTCATTCAGAGTGAACGTTTTCCGTGAGTCAGTAGTTCGTTCGGTCAGACAGACAGAACTGTCAATTTCAATGTCAGACGAGCGCCCGCGCCGGTTTCGCGCACTGATTCTACAAAAAATGCAAAATCCATCTGAATCTTCCAAATATATATAATATAAATACCTATAACAAATACATATTCATACCTACAAATACATATCATACATAAAAGAATACTAAAACAACAATTATTTATCAAAGAGAGAAAAACATGAACCAGAGAGGTGACCATTCAGGATAGGTAGGAATTCTTAACTAACTTCAATATAAAAAGGAGGTTCCCAATTCGATCAATGTTACGCGATAACTTTTACATTTCTTGACCGATCCGACCCCCGAATAGGTTCTAAAACAAAGGAATGATTTTGTAGCTATGCAAATGTACAAAAAATCGATTCTGCGCAATTTCTCCCCAGTAGCTTCCCTCACGTAGGTCAGCCTTTACTACTTCGTTCCAGAAACACCTGGAGCGACCCATATACCTTCAAAATACCTCTGACTACACCCTCAGGGAGTTTATGAAAATTTACGCGAAAAATAGAAAATAGAAAAAAACTATTATTTCAGTGTCGCGCTTGTGTAACTGCAATAGGCGCCTTAAGAATGAAGAAGAGGCTTGATTGATTACTCTACTCTCGGCCTCTCATTTTTCATGAAAATATGGTTTATGAAAAATCTTGTCTTTAAGAGCTAACTTTTCACCTGGGCACAGAATAATAATAATAATAAAAATACTTGAATCTAAAAAGTAAATCAAATTTTTGACTGATGCTTTTATGCACTCAGCTCAAGCTCGCAAATATTTTTTTAAAGTTGTAATATAAGAAAACAATCAAGCATACGTTTCTTCTTATAAGCTTTTACTATTATTATTATTATTGTTAATTAGAATATCTAAAATCATAACACCTTATTTTGTGATAATTGCAACTTCCTAATTATTACGGTTCAAAAAATACAGCCCATTTAGAGATAGGACAGACGGACGGACGGACAGACAGCGCCAGCGGCCGCCGCGGCGTAGGCTTAGTAATGGGGTCTCGTTAGCACCCTTTAGATGCGGAACCTTAAAGAGAAAACCTTTCCCTTAAGTCGGTTCCTACAACACAAAAAAAATTATTGGTGGTGTTTATTGGTATTATACAGGTTGAAATTGATATCATTAGCATCCTTTTAAACTAAGAGTCTACCCATCAAACTGAACAACTTTTACTATGGGAGCAAACCAATCGGAGCAAAAAAAAATCAGCTGTTCCATACTAAACTGCAATGCCTACTCGACGCAAATGTATGCAACAGCTGATTTGCTCCGATCGGTTTGCTCCCATAATAAAAGTTGTTCAGTTTGATGGGTAGACTCTTAGTTTAAAAGGATGCTAATGATATCAATTTCACCCTTTATATCCTATCCCGAGAAACATTTATCCCGCTGTAGCGAAAACTCGTCGACATGTGCATCCTGCTCATCCTAGCCTATGGTGCTCACACCTGGTCTTTGACTGAACATCAAAAATCCAGCCTCAAGATCTGCCAAAGAGCGATGGAGCGCAGTATTTTGGGTGTAAGACTAACTGATGGGATTAGAAACACGGAACTGCGCTCAAGAACTGGCATAGCGGACGTGGGGCGCAAGACAGCTCAGGTGAAATGGAACTGGGCCGGACATGTCTGTCGCATGCATTCGGAAAGATGGGCCAAAATCACCACGGACTGGGTTCCCCAGGATGGCGCCGGCGTCGAGGCAGACCCAGAAAAAAGTGGAGAGACAACATGGATGCCTTCTTGGAAAGTTGGCCAGAAGTTGCACACAATAGAGAGGATTGGAGAGTAAAAGGGGAGACATTTGCCCAGCAGTGGGACATTGAACAGGCTACATAAAAAAAAAAGGTTTTTAATTTTTATTTCGATAAAAACTTCTATAAGTCAATAAACATTATTGTCAATAAGAAAAAAAAAGTTTATTTTTAAATGCCTTATGTTGACAATAACATTTCTTGGCTCCCTTTTATACATGTATCTAAAAGACATTTTGTTCCTGGAGCATTATATCTCAGGAAACGCAAAAAAAAATTAGCTATTTCATACAAAACTGCTGTAATTACCCGACTCAAATGTATGGTACAACTGATTTTTTTTCTTGTTTCCCGGGGGAGGCTCCATAATGAAATTTGTTCAGTTTGATGGTCAGAGTTTACAGTTTCAGTTTGCGGAGGGCTGTCCCAAACTCTGTACATTAATATTATGTAAATAAACTGTTTTACTTGCAAACACATCAAAACGATATATAAATGTAATTTCCCTCTATTGTAGCTAAAACATCCTTCCCGAGTATCCCTTTTCACAAAATTGAGTTATTACCGCAAAGACAAAAGATAAAAACGGACTCTTGGTCTATTGTTGAATCTTTACATAAGAAGAAGTCCCGTGTGTTAACCTATTTTGATGCTTATGACTCGAGTATAAGGGCTATATCATCATCTGAAGGTAGGTGGTTTCCTGGTGCATTTATTTTTGTATACACATCCTTTTTTGGAAAGATATATCAACATGAATAGGCTTCCTGTAAATCCTTTAAGTCTTAATTTAAGGGGGCAGTGAACAAAATTTGGAAACTTAAAAAAAATATAAAATTAAAAAAAATGGTATTTTTATCAATGTTTCTGACGACCGGAAAAACAATCGTATGTCATTTATTGTCTTATACTTCATTTTCGTTTGGTAATTAGTTCGGTATCGAACGGTGCCGTTCGGTTGGTTCGGTTCTGCTAGAAATGTTTTTTAGGTACAAACATCATCGGCATCATCTGTAATACTGTACCCTAATCAAGATCAAATAAAGATTACCTGGTGCGGTCCTTTTGTCTTAGTGAACCGATCTAAAGATACCTACTTTTTGTCTTGGATAAGTTATATGTCAAGATTGACAGTCGAAGCTACAAAAACGTAGAAAAAAATTGGTACCAGTATTGGCGTCTAAACCCTACATACTTAAGACATACTATAATATACATACTTACTTAAGACACCTACATACTTAAGACATACATATAGACTACAGACATAATTAGTACAGCGCCTCACGCACACCAACCTAAGAAAGTTGGCCCCTTTTATTTAGAAGGCTTTATCAAATGATTACCTCATTTTTAAAATTTCAATGCCTAACACTAGCTTTAAGATAAATGTATACAAACACTATATGGACATCTTGTCTGAAATAAATTATTTGAATTTGAATTGCTCAAAATTATTTTTTGTTGTTAAATCTAATTAAAACGAGTGCATTGGAATTAATATTATTTAATTTCCAATATTATTGATTTTACAGCCATGTTGTGCTATTTCGAATCAAACTAACGCAGTTCCCCGGTTTGGAAGAGTGCGGGTTCAAGTCCCGCCCGAGACAAATTTTTCAATCTTTTATTTAATATTATTTAGTTAAAAGCCTTATTGGGAGATACAGTTTTGATTTCTATGTTGCGTAACGAATTTTATTTTAATATGTTTTCAGATAATCTTTTTGTCACTAAATGGTTCCGGTTACAGTTTAAAAGTCCCATTGATAATTACTCCCCACCCTTCCTAACAAAACTCCGTAAAATGACTGGGCTACAACTCCATGATAAAAAGACTAATTAAAAAATTAAAAAGAAATGTTTTTATTAATTCTCACCTGGTGTGGTTGGGCAGCTGAAGAAGAGTAATCAGAAAGTCTACTCTCTCGTCTACCTCCCTGGTCGTCATGCCAGCTATCCAGCCGAAGTATATCATAGTCTCTCTTATTGAGAACTCGCCGAACAAGGCGATTTCCTGTAAAAGAGGGGTCTTGTTATAATTGCCATTAACACATTTAGTTGCACACCAAAAACATTTAAAAAAAACACCGGTCAAGAGCGTGTCGAACTCTTCGGTGATAGGCTTCCGTAGCCATTTTACTCGTACAAATAGGAAAATTACTAACAATTGTTTTTCTTAGATAAGGAACTTTGAGCGCAGTTTTGTATGCAACCAAATAATTTTATAAATTTTTTCTCGATGGTCTAAACCACCCTAGAAACCACTATATCTATACTTGTGTACCCTATACCTATATTTAAATCGATAAAACTTTTAAATTCTCTTTGATTATTTGACGCTTTTAATCTGTGAGCCTGGTAAAATATAAAATCATTGCTTTCAATGATGATTGTTCCAGAAAATTTTCAAAAAAATCTGTTTCCCAAACCTCAGAAAATAAAATAGAACAAGTCCCTGAATAATAAGACTGAAGACCCATTTACACCCAAAGTTACAAAATCAACCCTTGTTCAAATCCAAATTGTAGATTCATGATATTTGTTCTTGATTGCAATGAATATTGATAGAATGGAAATTTTACATGGTTTTGAAACTTAGTAAGTGGGTAAATTGAGATATAGTCTCTGTTTTATTTAAGTAGACTAATGTTAGTTAAACATTGACATTAAATACTATCAGACTACAAGTCTCTTAGGCCCACTTGCGCCAAATGCTGGGTTAAATTGCGTAACCCCGTCTTTAGTAGCACCGACCTAAAGATTGAACGAGTGTTATCGAAGGTAGTCTTGCGCCAATGAAAACTAGTTCATAGTTAACTAACTTGACAGTTCTCTGTTTTTCGCTGGCAACATCCTAAATGACCATAGAGTTTATGTAATCCGACAAAATATGAAAAGAATGAATGAAGAAATGAATGAACATAATATATGCACGTCTCTTTCACACTGCATCTCTTTGTATTTGTCTGTCTCATTTGTTTTATTTTGGCAATGACATTTCGTTTTCATCGTTCGTTCATGTTATCAAAGAGCATGTAACACACTACGTTATGAGTCGGGACTTCCATACTAAAAACTGGTCGTAACCGATTATCCAGAATGAATGAAACGTGTGCAACCGTTCAAAGGAATTAAATGGCGCGGTGCACGTTTCACATAATTTTTTTTTGTTAGAGAGTTGCGCGAGCCTACAACAAAACTGTAAAAACAGCTGTTGCCTCAATTTTGACATTTAGCACGTAGTTTAGTGACTTAAACCTACCACATCGGCTATTTAAATATAACACAAGTTTAGCCCCTGAAACAGGATGGTGCAAGACATAATTATAATTTAATTCCAAAGTAGCGTCTAGTTCCGAGTTAATAACGATAACCCTGTTAGGCGCAAGCGGGCCTTATATCTTAGCAAATTGTTGTCCGAATTGACACAATAACCCACATAAATACGACCAGGAAAACAATTACCCTCGGCAATCTTCGTTTGCACAGAGTCCCCGACAAAAACCGAAGTCGTTTAGTAATCAAAGGGTACAAATTCGAATAGCAGCGAAAAGGACGCGAAAACACAATTAGTTAATCGTTGCAAAGCATTGAAGGTGGCAGATCCTGATTGGCCAATGTAATTTCGCGCGCTATTAAAATTTGTCAACTGCGCAGGTACATCGGGGGAACTTATAAATCTGGTACTACTGTACCTACATGCTACATGCTGTTGAGTGCCACTAAATACGTTGTATTTGATTAACAAACTTATGTATTTCGTATGTTTACCGTCAGCTACTTGGCAAACGAGATCTTTAGGAGTTTTTTTGGCTCTGCCATTTTTAGAGCGTTCACTTTTTTTATCTATGTAGTTCAGCGGGAGTAGTATGGCAGCGTGATATAGTGATATCGCGCCTTCGCTCTCTTTCGTTTTGCGCGCGAACGAACGAGATAAAAGACGTGATATAGCCTTATGGCGCGCATCATGTTACGGCCTCTGTTATATATCAATGTAGTTAAACCATTAAAAAAAACCTAAGCACTTTTGTTTTTCCGTTTCCGACACCCAGGGGAAAACAAGTGTGAGTCGGACTTGCACACTCAGGGTTCGGTACAAAACAAACTTATGAGGGACAAACCTAACATTGCAGTGGAAACAAATTCTCTCAAATACATCGTCTACAACACGGTCGATGCTGCTACTGAAAAAATGTATGTTTCTTTGACTATTCATTATAAGGACTAGCCTTGCGGTAGCATTTCCCCTCTGCCACGGTATAAGAACAATTGATCATGTGCATTTACACTCAGTTTTATACCTTAACACTAAACGAGACAGCCTATAATTGCGATACAATAATTTTGAACTTAGAACGTTTGGGGTTCACTGGAGACTACTTTTTAACAATCAAAATTAGAATCTAAAGTTATGGGGAATAAAATCCAAAGTTGCGGATTTCATGTTACTCCGCCTCCCGCAAAAAGTGGCAGAAATGTTTGTTAGTAGAATTACACGCGTAACTAGTCCCTATATAAGTAGTCAAAGGTATACAGTTTTTGAGAGTTACGCGGTTATTTCTAGATTAGTCAAAGGTATGTTTGTAATAGAAACAAGAATCCATTGTTAGTTAATTAGATAGATAGTTAGACAGCTTCGAAGTTGAATAAAATCGTTTAAAAAGAAGTGTTTATATTTGCTATTGAAGGTAAATATTAAATGGGCAAATTCAAGGAAGCCTAAGATGGATCCATACCTACTGATTAAAATGGAATTTAAACCAAGGCCTGAAAGTTCAAATTGACGTAAAGATTTCCGTGTTACTAACTACTCGAATCAAAGTCTATGTAAATGAAGTAGCGAGAAAATATTCATAGTCATTTTTGACGTCATCAAATTTATTGACAGTAATTTGATCAGGTTTCGAGGAATGACTTTGAGATGGTTTACGGTTTCGTAAAATACTACTTATTAAAGATTTAATTAGGCTGACTCATTTTTTTTAAACTTATCGGTTTTAAATACATGAACAATTAGTTCAGTAGAAAATACATTTCTGTGGCTCAACAACTATAATCATCATCATCATCGTCAGCCTATTATCGTCCACTGCTGAACATAGGCCTCTCCCAAGGCGCGCCACAAAACTCTGTCCTCGGCCTTCCTCATCCAGTCGCTCCCCGCTACCTTTAAATTAGCAAGCTTAAGTGGCAATGGGCTGGTCATATCTACCAAAGAACTGACAACCGGTCGGTGGGGTGTCAGTGTTCAGGAGTGGACACCGCGAACTGTTAGTCGTAGTGTGGGACGCCCTGCTGCCCGCTGGACAGACGACCAACAACTATAATATTATATATATAAGGTCTAACAAAATTAGGTGAAACTATTTTAAGGGGATGATCAGACCATCAAACTGAACAACTTTCTCTATGGGACCAATATCGAAATCGCGAAAAAAAAAATCTGCCGTCTCATACATTTAGGTCGAGTACGTTTGTATGGAAGAGCTGATTTTTTTTTCGCGATTTCAATATTGGTCCCATAGAGATAGTTGTTCAGTTTGATGGTCTGATCATCCCCTTAAAATAGTTTTATCTAGTTTTGTTAGACCTTATATAATAATAAACTATTTAATAAACGTGACAATTGACAATGACAATTCAGAGTACATTGCTGAGAATGCTAGGACACATGAAGCACTGCAAGTTTAGCGTCATTAGTAACCACAGCATTGTACTCTGAATTGTCATTTTCAATTGTCGCGTTTATTAAACAGGCCCTGCTTCCCCATGCATGATAGGGAAGATTTATTTGGCGTGACTGAGGTTCTGACGTAATAGGGTGAGCAAAAACTCATATGAGCTCAAAGGTTCCGATTCTGAGATAGTTCGATTTTTAAAGGGTCCTAAACTCCTTATTGCAAAAAAAACAATTCTCGAATAGTCCTTGTCTCAGAGAATCAGATTCTCCAAAACTCCTATTCGCAGAATGTCCGACCTCATCCAGCTTTCAAAATAAAGTGTCACGATAATATAAATTGGCTGTAATAACATTGTCCTTGCAAAAAACGTCGTAAGTCCGCCACTAGATCCTCAATTTTATTTGGACGACCGAATCGATAGTAGAAAATACTGAGCGATTTTTGAACCAGTTTCCAAATTTTCAGGGGTGGTTTTGTCATTTGAGTTATAGACTAAGAGATAAGTGTACTTTTTGCAACCATCAGCTGCAAGGCTGATTCAGTGTTTATGAGGTGTAGAGCATCTCTGTGATGGGGATGGACCAGGTCTGCCTGCATAACTCCAGTCGGTTTAGGAGTTACAGACGTTTAAAGGTCAATAAAAAATTAACGATCAGCTGCAAGGCTGGTCGTATGATATTATTGTAGTGTGCACTGTAGCTATGTAAAAAGTACTAAAACTGGCATGTTTCATCAGTCGGCTATGGAGATACAGCCGTTCAAAGGTCAGACCTTTTAACCGACTGAAGTTATGCAGGCAGACCTAGTTCATCCCTATCGCAGAGATGCTCTACACCTCATAAACACTGAATCAGCCTTGCTGCTGATGGTTGCAAAAAGTACACTTATCTCTTAGTCTATTACTCATTGCAGTTTAGTATGGAACAGATAATTTCTTACGATTTCAAATTTGCTCCTTTAGTATAATTAGTTCAGTTTGATGGTCTGAATCACCCCTGAAAATTTGTAATGTGATAAATCGCCCAGTATAGAGCCAATAATAAATTGCAGATTGCATAATACAATCCATCTCAACCATAGATGAATATGTATACTGGATATAGATAGGTAACTCGCCTTGAATTTTAGGAAGTCCTAATTGCGTTGCCGCTTATTAGCACTAGGGGGCGCCACATGATGAAATAAATTGAAAAAGATGATCGGCCGACCCGAGGATCGAACCTTAGCTACCCGGATCGTAAGCCGGTTGTCTAGACCGCTAGACCAACAAGACAGTGATTGATATGGGCGAAATCTCTCACTACTACAGCAGCGCAGCGCGTGAGGTGTAGTGCGCTATTACTCCAATATGAACCCTAGTTCAACACATAGTGCTTCGAAACATAACCGATAGATGGCGGAAACTGTCTATGGAAAATCAGCGTTCCACTTAGTTTGTACTAAGATAACATAGCATGATCTCAACCTAACTCAATGTCCCATAATTCGAAACGTATCGTTCCTTCGTTATGTAACCTTTATTATGCCCATAATTTTATTATAACAATACAAATAATGGTATAATAATAAAATAAGACAATCATATCCGGATTAGATACGTCTTTTGTATCAGACACGTTACTTGTGACGTAGAATGTAAAGTTCCACGTTGAAAAGCATTAATTATGTTAAATAAAAGTCAGGTTTTTTTCGTGGCGTTGACCCGGCGAGTTATGACGTCAAATGTCAGTGTCAGTTGTTCCTTACGTAGGTTTGGAAAATAACATAATTCACATGAATTTTACTTATCACATTATGATTTCATAGTTTTATCGTCATTGCATGAATTCTTTGAGTAGTCTAAAGGTTATTTTAAGACGATGTTGGTTCCGCGTTGGGGAAGTTGGAAAGATTTTTTTTTTAATCGAATGAAGTCTCATTCTATATAGCGTCTCATAGCTCTTGTAACGTGGAACAAAACACCTCTACAAACTAAGGCATTACAATGCTTGTATCTCGAGATATAAAACTCCTCCGAATCTCAGCCGACCCATTCTAAAAACGTGACGATCTCCCGTTCTATCAGATTCAAAACGGTAAGGGAATTTTTTTTTGTGTATACCGCACGCACACATTTAAATGACTTGTATCCTGCCTATTTTTCTTTAGCTGTGTAGGTAAATTAGTGATCCTTGATAAATAAAGACTTTCTGTAAAACTATTTTGGAAGGAAAAATAGAGGGGAACAGATGCAGAGTTAGATCGAGACAGAGTTATCTAGCACAAGGGAAGGAAAATTTGATGTTGTGTCATATCAAGAACTCAAGACACTAGCGGAAAAGAGACTGCATTGGTGAATACTCCACCGACAAAAGCGTAGCTCTTAAATAAGATAATGATGTTATTAAGTAATTAATAGTCGATTAAGTAGTAACGGTAATTATTTGAATATTTAAAATGCTTTTAGTTTTTATTTAACGTCTTACAGTTATGATGCCTTATAATAAAATGTTGGTATTATTCAGGACTTTATTTTAAGGTAGGCAGGCTAGGTAAGAAAGTGCTACAGTGCTGGGCCCATAGAGATCTAGAGAGATGCCAACCAACGCACGAAACCTAGTGTCGCATTACCACCAGTACCACGCGATAGAAAGTATTTTGTTAGCTTGAATATGCTCATTATCCATTGCGGTATCAGAACTCAACGTTCGAATAATCTTTAGTACTACGGAAGCTTTGTAAACTATTTACACATAATATCTCGACTGGCTTTCAGCCTCACAATATATTGAATCATTACTGTCACGAGCAATATGTTCTGTTTTTGCGCATATTGCTGCGACACTGGCCCCGCGCCCTTTTCACATCTCCCTTTAGTTTTTTGTGATCTGTGGATGGGCCCAAGGTTCATATGAAACTGCCCTTTGGTCTTTATTTGGAAATAAATAAATTAACGTGCGCAGTTACAACCTACGTCTTCTACGCTTCAGTGATCAAATGTATACTATTACAGCTAGTGACATATAGGTACAATATTTTGTTCCGCGTGCATAATTTACTTAACCGACAGTCAATATGATGAATATGACTGTTATTTGCCGCATCCGACGTTTTAGAGGGACAAGGAAGGTTATGTGTTTCGTAATCCTCTATTTGGATGATTGGATGTATGGTTTAATATCCTTCAACCTTTACAAAAATGACATAACCTAACCTAACTTAACCTAACAGTAATTTTCATAATAAAACATACAACGTTAAGTCGCTTACAAAAAATTAAAAATTCTCCCTCTAGTTACTTAAAAAAAATATGTTTAAATTTAAAAGCCTAGTAGCCTAGAGCTGGGGCATAATTATTTTATATCTTGGACATTAACACACAAAATGCATTTACGGCAGAACAAATTAAATAATTTAAAAAAACTTCGTCTCTAGAAGTTTGGATTACTAGTTTTTTCTTCTTTTTGTTTATTAGAATATTTCATCCCACTCCTGGTTTCCGTTTTGGGCAACCTCTGCCTGAAATTACTAGTGAAATGAACAAATCAGTCGACAAGTAGGTGGTAGCAAAACGCAACTATGACAGCTATTTTCATCGAATATGATCACTGAGGACTGGTTGGTCGCTATGGTATTTGGTTTGGTTGAACTGATAATGTCGTTTATTTCCTCTAGATCAAAGAACAAGCGTATCCGCTATTCTTATTTATCATTTACAATTTATAGAACATTTTCTGAAGAAAAACAACTGTTTTACAGGCAGGAAGAAAGCTATTTAGAAACGAGGACAAAACATTAACTAAAATGGATCTCCACAAAATTAAGGAGTGTAGAAAAAAATGATTTATTGTTGCATTAGCAAAAAATGTGGAGCAACCTGTATAAAGGAGGCTAACGACCGAAGGAACTTAATCTAGAGCAATGAATGAAAAGGAAATGCTACAAATAAAAACTAATGTTCTTTTTGTATATCAAAACTTTGAGTTTTAACAGATATTTCAAAAGAAGTTTCTTGTATTGTTATAAAGACAGCAACTAATAAAAATAAACACATTTCGAGACTTATCATTTATTATCACCGCCAAAACCGTACCGTGTGTACGTTTAATCTGACTCCTACTTCCCGTGGTGCATCTGTTCTTGTTTCCGACAGTCTTGGGCTTCTGGGCATGAGGTTGACTATGAAACTCAACTTCGGCGCTGACATCGAGTCATCTAAGGCTCAAACTGCGGCCAAAAAGCTGGGCATCTTAAACAAGATGAAGCGATACTTCACTCCTGGACAGCTCTTAATGTTGTATAAAGCTCAGGTCCGATTATGTATGGAGTACTGCTGCCACCTGTGGGATGGCTCAGCCAAGTATCAACTTGCCGCACTCGACTCGGTTGAATGCAGAGCCAGAAGGCTCATTGGCGACAGTAAGCTGGTGGAGACCAAGCTTCTTAGCCTAGCCCACCGCCGCAGAGTGGCCTGCTTGTCGGTCTTCTACAGATTGTACTTCGGTGAGTGTGCCCAAGAGCTACATGAGCTCATCCCACCTTCCCCTTTCTACTATAGGACTTCTAGACGCATCGCGGGACATCACCCCTTCTTGGTTGACATCCGCACCAAGCGCCTTTCTGAATCTTTTATAATGTGTCTATACACATTATAAAAGATTCAGAAAGGCGCTTGGCGCTTTGCCGATGGGCCAAGGAGTGGAATGCCTTGCCTGCGTCAGTATTTCCGATCACTTACAACCCGAATTCCTTTAAAGTACGAGTGAATAGGCATCTTCTGGGTAAGCTCGCTACATCTTCGTCCTGAGGACTGGATTAAGGTCAAGAGCAAACCCATCCTTAGTAAAAAAAATTGTATAATTACTTTGCATTCTAAAGTATAATTATAAAATAAATAAATGTGAAGTTGATTGGTGCCTAGCTTTTCGCCCCTGTTCTGTTGGTAGTAGTAGCAATGTTTATAAATATTCTCACGCCTGTCTCCCACTGAGGTAGACAGAGACAACGGAACGCCACCTGCTATGATCCTGATAAACCTCTTTAGCTTCCTCCACATGCATACGTCCTTTCATGCATGCTCACCGGTTTCGGGTAGATCCAATCCCTTGGTCCGCCGTATAGCTTGATGTGTCGCCGTGCGTACTTCTAGGCCGTCCCCTTCCAACATTTCCACTTACGCTTGCCTTGGATTGCACTCGTCAATGCAATGTTTATCGTTAAGTCAAAAGGGTACCTACATTAATAATCTTAGATGTAAATAAAATGTTATATCAGGTGTCCACATATGTAAATATTATAATAGCTTGATCACAGTTTAATCACAATACGGCTAATATAAATCTAATAGGTATGTATAATAATTAATGAGATCAAATTCCATAGTAATATGACATGTTGGTAATATTCCATTCCAATGATAGGAACCTACTTAGTAGAATCAAATTAAAGATTGAAAAATTTGTCTCGGGCGGACTTGAACCCGCACTTTTCCAAACCGGGGAACTGCGTTATCCAATTTCGCCACCGCGCCTTACTTAGTAGAAACCTACTTAGTAAGTATATCATCATGAGCCTATACAGGGTGAAATTGATATCATCAGAATCCTTTTAAACTAAGAGCCTACCCATCGACCCGAACAACTTTTACTACGGGATCAAACCGATCGGAGAAAAAAAAATCTGCTGTTGCATACATTTGAGTCGCGAATTCGCGCTTCGAGATTGCAGTTTAGTATAGAACAGCAAATTTTTTTTTGCTGCTATCGGTTTGCTCCCATAGTAAAAGTTGTTCAGTTTGATGGGTAGACTCTTAGTTTAAAAGGATGCTAATGATATCAATTTCACCCTGAATACGTCCCACTGCAGGGCACAGGCCTTCCCTCAATGAGGGTGTTTAGGCGTAGTCCACCACGCGCGCCCAATTCGGATTGGTAGACTTCACAATCTTCACATACGCATCAATATTTCTTTTTCAGCGTATGAACGTTTCCTCACAATATTTTCCTTCACCGTTTAGACCAGCGGTCGGCAACTGGCGGACCGCGGAAGGCCGAAACCGGGACCGCCTGTCTGAGGGGCATATGCCCCGGGCTGCAATTTACTAGTGGTATATTGATTGAACTCTAGGATCCCGAGTAGTAGTGCTAAAAATTTCGAGCTCGATTCGCTCGCTCCATAATTTTTTGTGTAGGTGCTCTAGATATAGAACAAAGGGGGCGGGGGAAAATCAAGTGAGTGCGATGGAACGCGGGGGCCCCCGCGACCTTGAACTTTATATCTGGATGTCGATAACATTTTTCAAAAGTATCCGGACCCCACTTAAAATTACTTGCCGACAGGGGTTAGACCATCAAACTGTACACCTTTTACTATCGAGCCAAAATCTCGAAAAAATGAACAAAACTCAAATTACTCGACTCAAATGGAGCAGCATATTTTTTTCCACTTTGTCTCCACGGTGAAAGTTTTTTAGTTTAATGGCCTAAACCACCCCATTAAATTAATAGGGTATTTTGTTACATCTTGTATACGTATAACGACGTAATAAATAATGTTACTGAAGTTACAAAGCCCCGAGTGTCAAACGTGGACCCTTTAGTAGATTTGTCCTTTAACCAAGCTGACATGGGTACTATAGGAAAACGACCTTTATCACACAAACAAATAAGTACTTCACAAACCTGACTTCGCGGCTTTCTTGCCAAAACCAACAGGGAAGTTTGTGACAAGCTTAATTGCCTTCGTAAACAATTAATAGCCTATAAAACACGTAATGCAGGAGCCTAGCAAAGCGTTTGGAATAATTTGGGCTAAAACCGCGATAGTGCGCCATTAATCTTTAAAACAATTTGGATTGTTAATTTATTATTCTGTTTATTTAGAGTACAGTCAGCTATAATCTAAACTATTATAAAACTGTAACAGGAAGTTTGTCTGTACATTGAAGATATTAACAAAAAAAAGTTACGATATGGTTTTTAGGTATCTCTGATTCCATATCAACAATTTTTGGATTTTTTGTTTGTCTGTTTGTTTGTTTGTGTGTTTGTCTGTTTCATCATCACGCAAAAACTACTGAACCGATTTTGATGAAACTTTTTTTGTTTGATAGCTTATTATCTGATTTAAAATCTGGTATATAATTTGTGCGGACAAAGTCGCGGGTTAACGCTCGTCATTTATAATTATAAACATCATTTATGATGTGATGATTAAGTGATGATGTTGACCCAAATAGCTCAATCGGTAGTGAACCTGTCTGCGAAAGGGGAGCGGGTTTGAATCCCTCAAGGGGCAAATATTTGTATGGTGAATACGAGTATTTGTATCCAAGTCATAGATGTTTGTACCCATAGGTTAAATTTTCTTCTTAATATGCTGACTTTTACGAGGATATAAAGAGACTCAAACGTATGAGACATTCTATTTTTTCGTGATTTCGATTGTTTATAAATTTGAATCGTTGTAAATATAAAGAACGAGCGTTAACCCGCGACTTCGCCCGCACAAATTATATACCAGATTTTAAGTCAGATCATAAGCTATCAAACAAAAAAAGTTTCATCAAAATCGGTTCAGTAGTTTTTGCGTGATACTCGTTCAAACAAACAAACAAACAAACAAATACACAAACAAACAGACAGACAAAAAATCCAAAAATTGGTGAAATGGAATCAGGGACACCTAAAAATCATATCGTAACTTTTTTTTTGTTAATATCTTCAATGTACAGACAAACTTTCTGTTACAGTTTTATAATAGTATGAGCGTTAACCCGCGACTTCGTCCGCACAAATTATATACCAGATTTTAAGTCAGATAATAAGCTATCAAACAAAAAAAGTTTCATCAAAATCGGTTCAGTAGTTTTTGCGTGATACTCGTTCAAACAAACAAACAAACACACAAACAAACAGACAGACAAAAAATCCAAAAATTTGTGAAATGGAATCAGGGACACCTAAAAACCATATCGTAATTTTTTTTTGTTAATATCTTCAATGTACAGACAAACTTCCTGTTACAGTTTTATAATAGTATAGATAGATATAGATACAGTCTGGATTAGATTACTTGGTACTTTAAATGGATGTATTAGTTAATCTTTATGTATAGTCCAAAATATTTTATTGATTTTTTATTTATTTATATGGTCTAACATAATTAGGTGAAACTATTTTAAGCGGATAATCAGATTATCAAACTGAATAACTTTCTCTATGGAACCAACATCGAAATCACCCAAAAAAATCAGCTGTTCTATACAAACCTACCCGATCCAAATGTATGGGACAGCAAATTTTTTTTTTCGCTATTTGGCCCCATAGAGTAAGTTATTCAGTTTGATGGTCTGATCATCCCCTTTATAATAGTTTCAGCTAATTTTGTTAGACCTTGTATAATCAATGGACCCTTGTTTGTGTGTTAGCACTGTATTCCCGCCAGTGTCAAGAAGTTTATGGGAGAATCTATCCCAATCTCAGGTATTGTTTTTCGTCTAGAACAAGAAGAGATTAAGGATTGCGGAGCCTCGTGGCAGACAAAAACGCGACGCGCGAATTCCACGCGAGACAAGTGCTCGGGTCAGAACCTGCAACGTGACTCCTATTGATTTATTATTATTTAAGAAAGGTGCGAACGATAAGGGGGAAGTGAGCCCGTCGCCGCTTGTAATGGACAGTAGGTACAATACATGCCTCGAAATTGAAGCATGCAGGTTTCCTCACGATGTTTTCCTTCACCGTAATAGCCAATGGTGTTACAAATCGTACATAAATTCCGAAAAACTCATTGGTACGAGTCGGCCCACTGGACAGAGTTTCGGTACTACTAGTGAAACGTGGATGTTCTTAGGTTTCAGAATATCTCTGACTACCCCCTCGGGGAATATAGTCGTGAGCATATGCTTATGCTTATGCGAACGATAAGGCAGGATGTAAAGAGATCATGTCACAAGGAATTTTATACGCATCGTTAACATTAACTATAACTGCCTAGTACCTACGTCATTCCCATTACTAATTGATTTAAACTTGTCAGGGCGTCATTTGAAACAGGACGTAAAAGTTATAAAAGTAGACACAAAATGTCAAATCCGATACAGAAACTTGTTTACAAGGTTACTACGTACGGAACACCTAACTACATAAGAATTCTTTTTTAATGAAAGTACGTAAGAGCATTTAAGAGGGTAGTCCCTGCAACGCGCTCCGAAAGTTTAATTGTACAGGGTGTAAAATTAAATGGGACACTTACTTAAAGGGGTGCTTCAGACCATCATACTGAACAACTTTTACTATGGGATCAACTCTGAAATCGCTAAAAAAAAATCTGCTGTCCAACTAACTACTTGTAACAACTAACTAACATAAAACTGCAAATACAACTCGACTTCTTCTTCTTATTGTGTGGGCAGAGCCCTGGTGTCAGAGTTTTTTTCAGACCGCCTTACGGCCTCTGACGTGGTTTTTATGTAACGACTACTACCAGAGATAGTAGCCGGGACCAACGGCTTAACGTGCCATCCGAAGCACGGAATCATTTTTCTTTTCGGACAATCAGGTGATTCAGCCTGCAATGTCCTAAATAACTGGGGAAAAACGCACAAAGTGACATTTCACTAGGTATCCCCCGTGGGAATCGAACCCGTGACCTCCGTGTCGAGAGCCAATGCTCTTAACCATTAGACCACGGAGGCAGATAACTCGACTGAAATGTATGGAATAGCAGATTTTTTTTCGCGATTTCGATATTGGTCCCGTAGAGAAATTCGTTCAGTTTGATGGTCTGAAGCACCCCTTTAAGTAAGTGTCACATTTGATTTTACACCCTGTATTTTGAATACTGACCAATGGAAGCCAATGTAATTTTTTAAAACACGGTCTAGAAACTGTGTCTGTGGTTTGTCAGATATCCGTTAAAATATACATATTCTGTTGTGCTACGATTAATTTAAATTTTAACATTTGTATGGAAATCTTTGAGCCGTTCATATGTCGCGCTGCAACGACTATCCTCTTAAATTGTCAAGCTTTTTCCTTGCACTTACATTTTTTTTTACCTGTAGTAAATAAATGTGACGAGAGGCGAAAGTTACTTGCCTTCATGCTGTATAAAGTCTTTAAACTCAGGAAATAATTATATTATCTAAAAGACTACGTACAATTTAATAAGGATACACGGTGAAATTGAAATCATTCGAAAAACTATTAAGAGAACATTGTTGTTTGAGAAAAATACATAAAGAGAAAATACAATTGGAAACGGGAGAGCTGTTATTAAAACTGTATACTAATATTTCCGTGTGTACAATAAAGTATTAAAATAAATAAATAAAGAAAAACATGGCTATTAGAGAGCCAATTCTAGAGATAATTTATGACAGTGTTGAAGACCCTACCGCAAAAGCACCAAAAATTAAAATAAAACAATAGGAACCAAACCTAACCCAACAATATAAAACAATGACAAAGATTACGTAGAACTAAGTGGTAAAGGTTAGGAATCGAACCGCCGCCTCGTGTTTGAGTCACTATTGACTAATTGATTAACTAAATGAAACTAATTGACTTTTGAACAATAAAATTTAATTAAAGATTGAAAAATTTGTCTCGGGTGGGACTTGAACTCGCACTTTTCCAAACCGGGAACTGCGTTATCCAATTTCGCCACCGAGCCCACTACCCAGAGAACGAAATTTTCAATCTGTTGCGTCTTAAGGGGACGTGAGCGCCATCTACTGGTAGTTATTACAAACTAACCAACCCGCAAGTCCAGCATTACAACTGGAATTCATATGATATAGATGACACACCCTGTTCGAAATAGCACAACATGGCTGTAACATGTTTAAAAATCTATAATATTTGAAATAAAATTTACATTCTTCCTACTAATATTATAAACGCGAAAGTTTGTAAGTATGGATGGATGTTTGTTACTCTTTAACATAGAAACTTCTAAATGAATTTAAATGAAACTTTACAATAATATAGCTTATACATCAGAATAACACATAGGCTACAATTTATAAAGATATTGTGTGAATTATCCAGACGAAGCGCAGACGAAGTCGCGGGCACCAGCTAGTTGCAAATAAAAACGTGTCACTATGAGTTATATTCATCAATAAATAAATAAATAATATGTAACATAATCCTTCAAGAACTGATTTCCAACTCGTCCGGCTCGAATTTAGCACGCTTAAGAGCCGCATCACAAGTAGAATCTGGCGCATGGCTACATGCGCTTCCTTCGCCCCATTTAGGGACACATCTGGATAACGACTCCCTCAGAGTGGCAGCGGCCCTAAGACTGGGGTGTAGCGTATGTGTTCCACACACCTGCGTTTGCGGTGCAGCAGTGGAGGCAGACGGCTTTCATGGTCTGAGCTGCGTCAAATGCGCAGGAAGGTCTCCGCGGCACCACGCGCTTAATGATATTATTCGTCGAGCGCTGGTGTCCGCCAATGTTCCCTGTACAACTGAGCCACCTGGTTTGAGCCGTACCGACGGGAAGAGACCAGACGGATTGACCCTTGTACCGTGGCAAAAGGGCAAATGTCTTCTATGGGATGCAACGTGCGTATGTACGTACGCTGCATCTTACTTGAGAGGTTCCATTCGAGTAGCAGGGTCGGCAGCGGAAAGGGCAGCAGTACGTAAACACCAATGTTACACAACTTTGGAGCAGAGCTACTTATTCGTGCCCTTCGCTGTGGAGACGGCGGGCCCGTGGGGTCATGAAGCAAAAACTTTTATGAGGAACCTGGGCAAACGTTTACGGGATGCGGGTAACGGTCCTCGTGCCGGGTCATACCTAGCCCAACGCATATCATTAGCGATTCAACGCGGAAATGCAGCCAGCATTATGGGCACCTTCGGGCCAGGTATGACCTGGGGCGGGCTTTTCGACTAAATAGGATTAGTTAAATTTGTAGTTTAGAATGTTTAGAATGGTTTAAGTTTAGGGTAAGTTTTATTTGTGCTTTTACTATTTTATTCCTATAAATAAATATTTAAAATCTGAAAAAAAAAAAAAAAAAAAAAAAAAAAAATAAATAAAAGTATTTTATTAATTAAAAAAAAAATATATATATATATATATCTATTTAAAAAACCTATTTTTCAATGTTTTCTAAGCAGATACAAATATTTACTCCGTATTTGAAGTTTGTATTGCTTCAGAAAATGTGCAAGTCAGTTTCTAGTTCTACCATAAGCATTTTTAAATTGAGATAAGTACATGCTTAATTTCAAATATGTGGCTGAGGCCGACGTAATTTTTTTTTTTAATTTGCTCTTTTTCTAGAAGAGATTGGTTGTAATATAATAAACCGAAAAAAGATACAATTCCTAATTAGTTCCGGATCAGACCGTAATTTGACTGGCCTCTAAAGTGCACCAATTATTATTGTAGAGTGTACCAATTGCGTGGATAGTTAGCGGTTACGACGACGGAGACGCTCTGACACTCAGCTTGCCTAAATGTTTAGACAAAGTAGGTCTGTATTTAGGCTTTATTAAATTCGCGTGACTAGGCAAGTAAATAGAGAATGAATCTCTAGAAGAGTTTGGATTATGTTTTTAATATTTTAAATAAATATTCATTTTTTTTTAATATACTTTATTTAGACCAAAAGAAAATACAATGCACAATAGGAAACATAAACTGAATATGGTACAAATAAGGCGGTCTTATAGCTAAAAAGCTATTTCTTCCAGACAACCTTATTATAAATATTCATTATAAGGGGTCATTAGGCGTTTCGCATCACGATTTGTTAGGACCACGGTGTGAATCACCTAAGTGGTATTTTTGACACTTGTCTGAAAGGCCCCATTAAAAATATGCACTTGGGCCGTTCACACCGTACCGTGGTCCAACCTGATCGTGGTGAGAAACGCCTAATTAAGTAGGTACTAACCGATCTATACCTATGTAATACCTAATCAAAATATGTTTAAATTTATCAATAGTTCGGTAAAATATAACAATTATTTTTTATTTGGTTTTAAGGGCTTGGTCCATGACCAATAGCTACTGCGACCTGGACAGATCTATTGTAGCTGTCACCCTAGACCTAAAGGTCATTTCCTAGGCCCAATGACTTCATGAACCGTGTTATGCTATTGGAGGTGAGAACCCCAATGTCAGTAGGTGTTATTATGTATCCACCTAGATGGCGACTCCATAAATATTCGGTTAAAAACAACAAAAGGTTGTATTCGGTTTAAAATTGTTTTCAGTGCAGCAAGATGATATTGTCCCCAACAGTTTTTTTATGATATATATCTTACCTGAGGCATATACCCGATCCTAGGTCCAGGAACGCCACTGCCAGGACTTCCAGGTCTCCCGCCCAGCACCCAGATCTCTCCAGCGTTCAACCTCCGTCTCCCTACGATGCAGGAGAGGAGAGTAGTCTTGCCGCATCCTGATGCACCAAGGAGACCGTATCTGGAAGGTCAATTGACATTTTATTATCTTTTTATGAAGGAATAACTATTATCCCAGCTCTAGTCTAGTCCAGTCATTTTACGGAGTTTTGTTAGGCGGGGTAGGGAGTAATTATTAATTGGACTTTTAAACTGTAACCGGCAACATTTAATGATAAAAAGACTATCTTAAAACATATTAAAAAAAATTCGCTACGCAACATAGAAATCGAAATTGTGTGTCCCAGAAGGCTTTTAAATTAATAATATTAATACCGATATTTGACTCAGATTTAACAATATAAATTATTTTTGAGCAATAAAATTTGCAATGAAATTCAAAAAATGAGGTATTTATTAGAAAATACGAATGTATTTTTCAAAACCTTCTAAGTAGCCAAAAATATTTACACCATGTTTGTAGTATGAATAAAGGTAAAACATGTGCAAAAAAAAATACCATCAGGATTTTTAGAATAAAATAGTAGCTAAATTTTAAAATTGGAACTGTTGCTGACGTAATTTTTTTTTTATTTTGGTACATTTCTAGGCTCAAATTGGCTCTTCAATATTATACCGAAAAAAATTTCAATTACTATTTAGTCCCGGCTAAAACCGTAAAATGACCGTGCTAACAGTTCCATTTACAAATAAAAGAGTCTATGAAAGAACTGCCAATTATAAAATAACGCATTTAGTAGCATTGTAAACTCACGGCCCTTCACAATACAGATGACAATAAAACTGAATAACTGACTATTGAAACAATAAAAATAATTGTTTTTACAGACAGAGGCTTAATTACCGCGTGTCAAAGATTGCTTTTGTGTTTTTAGTAAACCTGTAAAGAAAACAATGTTGTTATTCTTGCTAACAATTGTAGGTATCAATAGATTAATTTTGTTGTCCTTGTGGTGTCGGCTAAAAATAGCACCATCCCATTTCCTCCCGTGAGTATCGTAAAAGGCGACTAAGGGATCTACTGAAGGATGGGCAGCAGCATCCCACACATTGATTCGATCCAACTGCGATCGCCAACCCGCCTCTCAAGCGTGGCGATTATGGCAAATCCCCCCATTTTGGGGGAGGCTTATGTCCAGCAGTGGACGTTTAATGGCTGATATGGTGATGATGAATAGACTAATTGTATGCCTAACGTTAATAGGCTATTTGACAGGTTTGTAAAAACTGTGAGTGACAACAATGAGTTTGATCTGCTGCAATACCGTTGCGTCGTGATCATATTATTTGCCAATCAGCATGACAATGCATTATTGAATAAGGAAGACAAAAAAAGCTTAAATAATAAAAGAATTCGTTTGCTTTTATTACATTTTAAATATCAGGAGTGCGAATTTTGAATCTCATTCGCTGAGCTCAGAAGTTGAAAATGTCAAAATTACTATGGAGATATGCATCTTTTCTGACTTTCAAAACTCGCAACTCCTGGAGTAAGATTTTTGAAAGTCAAATCAGCAGTAGAAAGATGCATAGGTATCTCCATAGTAATTTTGAGATTTTTAACTGCTAAGCTCAGCGAATGACTTTCAAGAATCGTTCTCGACTCGCGTGGCTAGAGGTCTCTCGAGTAGACGTCTTTCGTTCGGCTCGCGATTTAGATAGCCACGCGGCACCGCCATTTTATGGCGGTTTCGGGTGTGTGTTTTTGTTTAAAAACAGGGCTTTGAGATCGCCATATCAATTACCGTACAATGAACGTTAACTTGAATTATAATAATATCTTTAACACTTGATACTGGCGAAATCTTTAAATAAAAATAGAATAGAATCGTTCTCCTGATTTTACTTGCAATATTAGTAAATTTTCACGATATGGTAATATTTGTAAACGAATCACATATACCTATTAGTACCAACGATAAAATATTAATAAGAATTTTATTCTGATTAAAATAATTAAACATAATGATTATGGACAAATGTCATTCGAATAAATCGACTGTATTTTTTTTATCATTTGCCCATCCCTAGTCGTGCTATAGGTTGATTAACCTTTTGGATTAACCTGCCGATGATCTTAGTTTTTGTGCTTAGTCTTGTTGTGTCTTCTTGTTGCAAAAAGTTCCTAATGACTATTGTTACTTTTTGTTTATTTTATTACAGTAAAACTTATAAATAAAATGTTGATTTTCTTTTATGGATTCACACTTCAAAAAAACATACTGACTAATTGAAAACCTGTTCTTTTTTTTAAGCTTCTTAACGAATGGTGCAGTATCCATACAAAAAGCGAAAACGTTTTTATCTCTTTAAAACCGTACAGATTCTATGATTATAATAATTTTATTATGTTATATTCCCATTATATTAATTATGTTTATGATTAAGTGCACTTAACACTCTAGGTTTATAGTTATATATATATATATTTTACATTTTTGTGATACAAATTATTATGCGTAAAATAATATAAACATTCGAATTTTTCAAGAACTTTTGTTTTTTTTAATTAAATGTCAATTCTTTTAACACTTTTCAGAAAGAAAGATTTAGATTAGAAATTAAAGCTACTATATCTATTATTATTATTTGGTTATAAGGGCTTGGTCGATGACCAAAAAGCTACTGCGACCTGGATAGATCTATTTTAGCTGTCACCCTAGACCTAAAGGTCATTTCCTAGGCCCAAGGACTTCATGAACCGTGTTATGCTATTGGAGGTGAGAACCCCAATGTCAGTAGGTGTTATTATGTATCCACCTAGATGGCGACTCCATAAATATTCGGTTAAAAACAACAAAAGGTTGTATTCGGTTTAAAATTGTTTTCAGTGCAGCAAGATGATATTGTCCCCAACAGTTTTTTTATGATATTTATCTTACCTGAGGCATATACCCGATCCTAGGTCTTTATATTAGATTAGAAATTAAAGCTACTATATCTACTTATTATTTAATAATGTTCCAGACTATTAATGGGCAAAAAAGAAGACAAAAAAGCGTCCGTCGTCGGCAGGCCACAATATCGTGGATCGCGAACCTGATAGAGTGAACAGGTATTGCCGACGTCGAAGAGCTGTTTCGTTTGGCGAGAGATAGACAGGGATGTACAGAGCTGATTGCCAATCTCCAGTAATGGAGGGGAACCCAATCAGACCGGTCAAGTGCGAGTCGGGCTACTCGCGCACCGGGGGTTCTCTACCACACCACGTACAGTCACAACATCTTAACTTACTTACATAAACGTTTTTTTTTCTCCGGGACCTTTAGCGCGAGACCGACTCACACTTGACAGGTTTTTATTTCTGTAGAGTTTGCTCTATAATCACATCAAGTTTAACGCTTGTATGTATTAACGTTTTGACGATAGTAGAGCGACAAGAAAAAACGTTGATAAAAACAATTTTCTTGTATGAGGACCCCCCTTTATTTTTTTATTTTTGTTTATTTGTTAGTAAATCCGCCATATTAACTAACATTTAGTGAACATTTCAACTGTCTAGCTATTACAGTTCAAAAGTTACAGCCCTAAACAGGTAGGACAGACTGACGGACGGACGACGGACAGCATAGTAGGCTTATGAATGGAGCCCCGTTTTTACCCTTTGGCTAAGGACCCTAAAAAAGAATATAACTTACATGGCGCCTTTTGGGACTGTCATGTTCAGACCATCCAAAATGACGTTAGGATTTTTCGTAGGCCCATATTTCTTATGTGCCCTTCTCACGCAAACGGCCTGCTGTCTTCTAGAAGATACTGTAGACTTCTGCGATCTGAACTGCAGGTTTCTTCTGGCCTGTAGCTCTTCTTCTATCGTACTTATGTTTGAGGGTTCTGGGGGCCGGACATCTTCCATAGATATCGTTGCCCCCTCATTGTCGTAGGCAGGCATGGTTCTGGGAAAAAGAAAATGTTAAAATCAATATGGTGGATAGGTTAAATCAGAAATGAAAAAGAAATATATTATTTTTATGTGATAATGGTAAGTGATAAATTATTTTCTCAGGAATCTTCTTATCGTGTGGGCAGAGCCCTGGTGTCAGAGTTTTTTCAGACCGCCTTACGGCCTCTGTCGTGGTTTTTATGTAACGACTACTACTACTACCAGAGATAGTAGCCGGGACCAATGGCTTAACGTGCCATCCGAAGCACGAAATCATTTTGTTTTCATTTTCTCAGGAATATATATGTATATATCTTGGACATTGTCACACAAATTATCTAGTCACATTTAAAGTACCTGGACTTGTATTATGATGATTAGACAACGATATAGAATACATATATAGATACAAACATCCATGACTCGGGTACAAACATTCATATTCATCATATAAATATTTGTCCCTTACGGGATTCGAACCCGCGGCCCTCGGCACAGCAGGCAGGTTCCTAACCTGAAATGTATTTATTTATACTCAATTCCAAATAGACGAAATAGACCAAAACAAACGACATTTTAACGCAATTTTTAATTACAGAAACAGAAATTAAAGAAACACCACTTATTCATAGAACAGCTATAGGAACGTCCAAGATAGGTCTTTCTGATAAATATACTATAATTGGCGGCCCGGTAGCACAGTCTGTAGTGAACCTGCCTGCTGTGCCGAGGGTCGCGGGTTCGAATCCCGTAAGGGGCAAATATTTATATGATGAATATGAATATTTGTACCCGAGTCATGGATGTTTGTATCTATATATGTATTCTATATCGTTGTCTAGTCATCATAATACAAGTCCAGGTACTTACTTAAATGTGACTAGATAATTTGTGTGACAATGTCAAAGATATTTATTGCCAGAAAGATAAATAGGTATCAACATTTATTTTCGTCCTTATATGGAATTAAGTACTTCATTACGAAAGAATAACTTGGGAGACGCAGAGAAAAGCTCGATTGCCCAGTATCATATTATAAGGCAATAAGTTACCAGAAGAAGAAATTGGATGGTGTTTTGGTAAAAAAACACAGCAATCATAAAATAAAATGTATTTTATGAACTCGAAAACCCTTTTCGGACTTAGGGATTATTTTCTAACTTTTAATTTAAAAGTTCCAATCAACCTTTGAACCCTTCAATTTTAGATTCGAGGTCACAAAAAAAATCATGACGTATAGACTATAAGCCAAAATTATTTAAATCCATTTGTATTTTTTGCATCCGCAGTCGGGTTATATCATTTTATAACTGCCAGGTTTTTATACCAGAAAACCATCGTAAGTAAAGATAGGCGCACACAAAAAGCCAATTCTGTAGATTATGTTTTATTTAATAAACATGACTATTATTATAATTTTCAATGACAATTCAGGGTACATTGCAGGTAACTAATGACGCTGAACATGTGTTACATTCTCAGCAAATTACTCTGAATTGTCATTGTAAATTACAATTGTCACGTTTATTAAATAACGAGCGTTAACCCGATACTTCGTCCGCACAAATTATATACCAGATTTTAAGTCAGATCATAAGTTATCAAACAAAAAAAAATTCATTAAAATCGGTTCAGTAGTTTTTGCGTGATACTCGTTCAAACAAACAAAAAAACACAGAAACAAACAGACAGACAAAAAATCCAAAAATTGGTGAAATGGAATTAGGGACACCTAAAAACCATATCGTAACTTTTTTTTTTGTTAATATCTTCAATGTACAGACAAATTTCCTGTTACAGTTTTATAATAGTATAGATAGATAAATATGTAACTTATATGTACATATTTCAGATGTTGTGGAAGATTAGTGCTTTCACAACATTTCTTGTGAAGTGGTTTACATTAAATAGTAGATAGGCATTGCGAAAATCGAACGAGGCGGTAATTCAAATTATGTATTAGGTATTTTTAAACAATTTCAGCTAAACCGGTGATTTTTTTACCGTTTCGAAATATTTAGGGGTGGTGCAGACCATCAAACTGAACAACTTTTACTATAGAGCAACGCTCAAATAGTCAATCAATCATCGATAAATTTTTACCAATATTTTCAAATTATGTATTTATCAATATGCAAATAATAACGGAATCAGTAGGTATATAGAATTCAAATGATTACAAATAGCTTAAATCAAGCAACGTCCAATAATTTCAATATGAACCGGTATCCGATTAATCAAATGCATAAAAAAATGAGATTTATCATCGTAGGTCAACTACCCAATTTGTTTTTATGTCACTATTTTATGTATCTGTCGAAATAAACATTTTTACCTCACATTTGTTTTATTTTATTTTATTTTAAAACCGTATTATACGGAGCGTGTATTATCTATTCTGTTAGTATAAGTGTAATGCTTCCTTTACACGCTTGAGCGAACTTAACCGTGCGAGGCTTGTACATTTACGGTTCTATAAAGTACCTATCTATATCCCATTCCAAATGGGAACACACTTTTAAGACTTTTTGAATTACAGAAACAGAGAATTGAAACACTTATTAGAACAGATTTAGTAACGTCCACGATATGTCGGATAGTATATCTTTCTGATAAATATTTGCAGATAAAAATTGGCCTTCGGAATATATCTTTTCATCCTTATAATAACCTTCATTCCATATTTTCACTTTACTGACTGAGAACTTGTCCGTGTGACTTAGAATAGCACCACCCCATTTCCTCCCCCTCCTCGTAAAAGGCGACTAAGGGATCTAACGGAGGATGGGCAGCAGCATCCTCTGAGTACACATTCAATCCAACTGCGATCGCCAATCCGCCTGCCAAGCGTGGCGATTATGGCAAATCCCCCCATTTTGGGAGAGGCCTAAGTCCAGCAGTGGACGTCTATCGGCTGATATGATGATGATGATGATGACTGAATGAGAACTAAGCTCACGCGGCGAGCGTGTAGAGGTAGCATTAATATTGTAGCTGATTGCCGATCTAGTGTGTTGCTGACTTTAGATTTTTTTTTTATCGTAACTCTTATACGTCATAATCATTACGAGTATAAAAACTTGTTTTGTTCTGTCGGTGTCAGAATCAATTTAAAGTTTAATGTTAGTCGGAAAATAACTAAAATATGAATTTTAAACGTCGATTGTCAATTAGGCTTGATTGTTTCCTGATGACTTCGACTAATAACTTTGTAAATAATTATTGTTAAATAAATTATGTTTCCTAGACGTAAGCCACACTTCAATATAATAAATATTACGCTTAAAATAATACTATACAATACAGCTCTCATTAAACTCCCAGTGGAGTTTCGGAGAAAAATTGAATTGTTTTTTGCAACAAATATTGTGCAAAAAATTAATGTAAGAAAAAAGTTTATGGAGTATGTCTAGTGCAAAACCCCTAAAAAAACACCTTAGTAGAGTACGAATTGTACTCTGAATTGTCATTGTCAATGGCCCTGGAAAATAATTCCTCTCGTCAATCTTCGTTTGCGCAGTCCCCCAACAAACCCCGAAGTCATTTAATAATCAACGGGTGCAAAAACCATAATTATTTTGTTATAAATCAGTTGGGATGTATGAGGTTTTGCATATATTAACACGTTGAATAGCTAATTCCTCTAAAAATATATCTCATTCATAATATATTTTAGTCTAAAACCAGTATTAATAATGATTTATTTGTTCAAATTGCGTATCCACAACAGGCTTCGTCAAAGCTATTACATCACTCATATCCACAACAGGCTTCGTCATAGGTATATACATCACTCACATCCACAACAGGCTTCGTCAAAGAAAATACATCACTCATATCCTCAACAGGCTTCGTCATAGGTATATACATCACTCACATCCACAACAGGCTTCGTCAAAGAAAATACATCACTCATATCCACAACAGGCTTCGTCACAGGTATATACATCACTCGCATCCACAACAGGCTTCGTCAAAGAAAATACATCACTCAGATCCAAAACAGGCTTCGTAATAGGTATATACATCACTCACATCCACAACAGGCTTCGTCAAAGAAAATACATCACTCATATCCACAACAGGCTTCGTCACAGGTATATACATCACTCGCATCCACAACAGGCTTCGTCAAAGAAAATACATCACTCAGATCTACAATTCGTTTCGTCAATAAATACATCCTGAATATCTGCAACAAGCTTCGTCAACTTCTATAATAAAAATTAAAAAAAAGGGGGGACCTACAACCTATAAACCTCCTCCAAAGCCTCTCCCTGAGGGACGGTTCCAAGAACGCTGGCAGCATTCCCCCTATGTATCGCCAAGCTTATGCGCTGACAAAGGTAACTGCCAGCCCTCTTATCACCAGTCGTCTCTATAACAAGCTGACCTAACCTCTTTTTAACCTGCTTTTAAACCTTAGTTAAATATTTAAGCACAACCATTGAAAATTATTCTGCGAACAGAAATGAAACATCCTGTGTCCAAATAAATTTATTTGCAGATAGTAACATAGGTTTACCACAGTTTACATAACTAATTCTTAAATAAATAATTCGTTCGCACTTGTTTCATTTACTAGGAATAGCATTTACAAGTTTTATTTTTAGTGATATAAGGTAGCACTTAGCACCTAAAACTGTTTTTAAGTTCTATCATCTGTCATTTCCGCGTAACACTTCTGGTTTTTCGGTGAAGGTATAATATGCAACGTGTTAGTACCGCGATCTGGCCGGCAGCTACATATTCACGCCAATAGGTTTTGAGTCGCTAGGTCCTTGGGGCCCAGAGGCTAAAGCATTCCTTGCAGACCTATCCGGGCGTCTCAATGAGACCTATGGTGACCGCAGAGCTGACAGCTTCCTGGCACAAAGAATCAACCTCACCATCCAGAGGGGGAATGCTGGTAGCCTGTTGAGCACCATGTCTTGCGGCGACGCTCTGGAGTGCGTGTATTATTTGTAGGCTTTTATGTTTTGAGATAAGATGTTGTTTATATTATAAGTCTAGTTATATTTTAGTTTTAGGGTATTTTAGTTTAATCAGTTGTTGTTCGTTATTTCGTATGTCTTTTAAATAAATAAATAATACATGTGTTAATGAATAAAAGTATAACTTGTGTTGCCATGGGAAAGTTGTTCAGTATCATGAGTAGATGAGTACTACAGTTACATCCTGTATAAAGTTAAAACTGTTCTGTAAGTACCTACATTATACAGGGTGAAATTCATTAGCATCCTTTTGAACTAAGAGTCTTCTCATCAAACTGAACAACTTTTACTATGTCAGCAAACCTGTTGCATACATTTGAGTCCCGAACTCACGCGTCGACATTGCAGTTTAGTATGGAACAGCAGATTTTTTATTTGCTCCGATCGGTTTGCTCCCATAGTAAAAGTTGTTAAGTTTTATGGGTAGACTCTTAGTTTAAAAGGATGCTAATGATATCAATTTCACCACGTATAGGCTGATGATGATGATGATAATACAAAGCAAATACTAATAACGTTTGACACTAAATTAAAACAAATTCCCAATACATTTGCGTAAGATCCCACCAAAAAAACTCGTCAATCGATGTCAATAATTTTAATTTCTATTCAATTCTATTTTTAAAAAAATGGCTGCCATCTTGGTTGTGATGATTTTGCCAATGTCTAGTTTATTTCGCAAGAGTGCTTGACGTTGTACAGCAGTTTATGTATTTTGGTGACTTCAAGGATTATTTTTCGAAAAGAACACTATCTTGAGCCACCACTGGAGTTTCGTTGTAGGCCCGGGAGGGGGCAACCAAAAATCGGCGAGAGACGTGACTACCCAATAGCAGACCTACAATGCGACTCCTTTTAATTTCTGATATGAGACAGCAGTTTCGAGGTGACTTTGACGTAATGTCACATACTTTCTAAAAATAGATTAAATTCTTGCAGGGTTATGCTATTTTTATAACTGGTTTCAAGCTTGTTTAAAACATTCAAGAATGTTTAAAATATTCGAGCATGTTTTAAAATCGTTTTAATAACTGAGTCAAAGCATATTTATCATACTGATGTTGCCTTAACATAATGGGATATGGGCAAAAAGATGGTGGCCCAAAAATCTTTTTGTTTAAAACAATATGAAACTACTTCACATTGTCATTGAGAAGTGTGATTTTTAGCGCCAATTTTTGACAAGATCGTGCGTCATTTGTTTTTCTGTTCGTGATTCGATTTTTTTATTGTTATTATAATCTACATTTTGTATCATCTGTTGTATTTTATTTTAATCAATGCCAAACCAGCTTCACTTCCAAAACGATTTCAATTAAAGAAACTTGTTTTGTAAACGTTTTTTTGTATAACAGTCATAAATGTCCTAATTTATGTTAAGTTTAGTTCGCTATAATATTTGATGTAAAAAAATTAGTGACATTTAATTTAACTCAGTAAAATAGTGTCTCAGGTGAAATTACTAAACTATATAACAAAACATGCTAGTATTATTTAAAGGGGTGGTTTAGAACATCAATCAATCATTTTTTCGACCACCCAGCGCCTGGGTATATTAAGTTGGACCCTATAGGTAATATACAGTGTGTAAGGAAAAGTATCATTAACCTTTAAACCACATACTCTACCCATCAAACTGAACAACTTTTACTATGGAAGCAAACCTGTCAGAACAATAAAAATATCAGCTGTCCCATCATCACATTAGCCGACAGACACCCACTGCTGGACATAAGCCTCCCCCAAAATGGGGGGATTTTCCATAACCGCCATGCTTGGCAGGCGGGTTGGCGATCGCAGTTGGATTGAATGTGTGTACTCAGAGGATGCTGCTGCCCATCCTCCGGTAGATCCCTTAGTCGCCTTTTACGACACCCACAGGAGGAAATGGGATGGTGCTATTCTTAGCCGACACCACACGGCATGTGTCAGCTGGGCAGCATGGGCACCTGTCCTATACTAAACTGCAATACCTACCTACTCGATTCAAACATATGGGACAGCCGATATTTTTTTTATTCTGGCCCCCACAGTAAAATGAAATCATCAAACTGGAAAAAAAAAATATTTTCTCACAAAACACAGATAAGGTGGAGTTTTGTAATTGCAACTATGGAGCAATTGCACTTATAAGAATCACGATTAAATTTTTCTCTCAATAGACTTATGTCTAGTCATCTAGAAGGCCTAGCTAGCATGCCACTCCCGAGAAAACGACAAAAATCGAGATGTGCCTCCATCTTTATTATTTTACGTAGGCCAGAAAGAGCGCGCATGACGTTTTTCTCGTTTAAACGCTTTGCCGTGGGTGGCATGCTAGCTAGGCAGGTGTTGGTATAAAGAGAAGGACTGAATTGTGATTCTTATAAGTGCAATTGCTCCATAGTTGCAATTACAAGACTTCACCTTACACAGATACATGGACAACAGTTTGATGGGTAGAGTATGTAGGTAAAATGTCAAATAAAACTGTGTAATCCTTATGGTTGTCAACCCTAATTGGCGTAGGTCTCTATACATTTGAGTCAAGTTGTGTTTGCAGTTTTGTATGGAACATCAAATTTTTTTTTGCGATTTCGATATTGGTCCCATAGAGAAAGTTGTTTAGTTTGATGGTCTGAGCATACCCTTAAAATAGTTTCAGCTAATTTTGTTAGACCTTATATTACGGTTATTTGGTCATATACTGGTGCTTTTTGCGTCGAATGTTCGACTATACGACACCTATACGACCAAATTGTTAGTTGGGTAGTTTATTTTTAAACAATAATTACGGATGCTTATTACTATATCACGAGCCCAATTTTCATGTCAGAAATATCGATTATTCCTCGCAATTTCTTCTTAATCGCATGCTCATTCTGAATGATGCGCAAAACACAGACATATCAAGGTGGTTCATTAATAACTTTATGTCAAGGTTAACTTTGTATTCTTTATGTAAGCCTTACAAAATGTAGGTAAATGGTTAATTTTAACTTGCTCGTCTGTCATTCATGTAAGATTCGACATTGACGGGTTTTAAAAGACAAAAAGGGGTTCTCAACTCGTATGTTTTTTTTAATGTTTTACGATAACTTCGGCATTTTTTTACCAATTTGAAAAGTGCAATTCTCTAAGTCAACATACTTCTTGCATCCTCCAGATCGTCAAAGATTTCATTATTAAGTTTGACACAACGCATACCGAATTGACAGCTCGCCTCTCGCCAAAAACTGCCTCCGTGGTCTAATGGTTAAAAGCATTGGCTATCGACACGGAAGTCGTGGGTTCGATTCCCATGGGGGACATCTTGTGATATGTCACTTTGTGCGTTTTTCCCCAGTTGGTTAGGACATTGCAGGCTGAATCGCCTGATTGTCTGAAAAGAAAAATGATTCCGTGCTTTGGATGGCACGTTAAGCCGTTGGTCCCGGCTACTATCCCTGGTGATAGTAGTCGTTACATAAAAGCCACGTCAGAGGCCTTAAGGCGGTCTGAAAAAACTCTGACCTGCTCTGCCCACACGATAAGAAGAAGAATCTCGCCGATGTTTCAACTTATGTTTGCGCTTAGAGAATTGTACTCCTGACGAAGATATCCCTAAGTTGGTCCCAATATTGGTGAAGATCTAGATAATCTAGAGAATTGGGTTGCTGTGATTACTGAAAAATCTGGATAAAACTTATAAAAAAAATTACAATTGAATTTTTTTTTAAATCAATATTTATATAAGTAATAAAAAAAATCTTAACACAGTTCAAAACTAATTGACGTATAATAATTAAGCCATTATGCAGGTAAAATACGTTTAACATAAAAATTTGACCTTTTTTACACACTTTGGGAAACGTTTTTCCATACCTACATAAATAAACTCACAACCGTAATCCATTTCGGGGTGGTCAGACACATTGCTAAAACTATCTCTTTTAAAGTTTTTAAGAGGATATGTAAAAAAATAGGATTCTTCAAAGTGTCATATATCGTGAAGTACTCACAGTAGGAGTATGATTCGCGGATATGTGTAAATTGAACATATAATTAAAGTTTTGATTAGAGCCAAAACACGATTAAGACACATTTTCTCGATAGAAAAACAAGCCTCCGTTTTTATTTATAAACGCTTGGAACTGCTAAACGGTGAATAGAAACACGAGACTTGATTTAAAAAAAAGAGATTGATATTTTACAAATTTTGATTAGAGCAGAATTGAACATACATAAATACTACAATCACAATTAAATAAAGTTTGTTTTTACGCTTGCGTCGTTTCGGTTGCGCGCGCCGCCCCATCTCTTTCTCTTGCATCAGACAGTAATATAAGCTATCACACGCCCATTTCGCTTCAATTATTTTTCGACATAGGCCCTCAAGATGCTATTTTCGAATTTAGAGTTAATGTCACTTTGTCTGTAAGCGCTTACTCATGAAAAATACATAAAAACGACACAACAAACTACTTAAAGACATAATAATCATAAAACTCAACAGCATAATAACCGTTCCATCATCAATAAATCATTTTAAACCGCAAGTATATTAACCATCACAAGGAAGCCGACACTGACCTTTGTAACAAAATGATGACACCTACCCTTGACACTATTGTCTTAATGAATGCGCAAAAAACTTGTTTTTCCAGTTACATGTTTTTATTATACACCTACAACGTACCTACTATTTTACTTTGATCCAAAGCATGCACTACAAACTAGATTCTGCGTAATAAGTGAATCGGCAATTTAATACGTCTTAATTCCGGATTTTACGAATTAAAGTTTTGTGTGTGTGTTTGACTGTGTTTTATTAGAACGTGAAGTTCATTAAAAAGATCTGTAACATAATAAGTCTACGAGATAAGAGGTAACCATCAGCTGCAAGGCTGATTCAGTATTCATAGGGTGTAGAGCATCAAAGCTAGCCGCTCAAAGGCTACAGTGCATATTACAATAATATCCTATGATCAGCCTTGCAGCTGATCGTTAATTTGATACAGGCCTTTGAACGGATGTAACTCCTAAACCGACTGGAGTTTTGCACGCAGACCTGGTCCAACTCCATCACACAAGATGCTTTACACCCTATGAATACAGAATCAGCCTTGCAGCTGATGGTTACCATCATTCTTCTTATCTCTTATACTATAACTAGATGGCGTTGTAGTCACACACATTTACTTGTCAAACGCAACGCTGGGTGTTTTTTGCGTTTTTTGGTTTTTGTGTGACATTGATAAATTAATAATGATTATAATGAGGATGTAACAAAACACCTAAGTAATAAATATTTAAAGGTGATATTTACTATCAAAACTGAACAACTTTCACTGTGCACGAGCCACCACCGAGAAAAAATCTGCTGCCAAACCAAACTGCAGGCTACTCGACTGAAACGGACAGCAGATTTTTTTTTTGCTTTTCTCCATAGTGAAAATCGTTCATATTGATGGTCTAATGTAAACTAATTATTTACGACCACTTATTATTACTTACCTTAAAGTACCCCTTTTATTATTATTTGGTTATAAGGGCTTGGTCAATGACCAAATAGCTACTGCGACCTGGATAGATCTATTGTAGCTATCACCCTAGACCTAAAGGTCATTTCCTAGACCCACGGACTTCATGAACCGTGTTATTCTTTTGGAGGGGAGGTCCCTAATGTCAGTAGGTGTTATTATGTATCAACCTAGATAGCGACTCCTGCTGTGAATGAGCACTTCGCATTCGCAGAGGAGGTGTATGGGCGTTTCCTCTGCTTCACAGCAGAATCTGCAAGTGGGTGAATCTACAAGCCCCATTCTGTGTAGGTGTTTGTTTAACTTGCAGTGAGCCTTAAGTCGTTGCGGTTTGAATTGATGGCATCTGAGGTATGTTTGTTTGAAAAGCCGGTCAAAAGTTCTTTCGCATGCCTCAGTCCTGGTGTATCCGACCAGAGCTTACGGCTTTGGTTCACGGCCTATTCCTTTAGCACACGTCTAGAGGTGTTGCGAGAGATGCCGCGGTAAGGCTCGGGGCCTATGGCGTCCTCTTCCGCCCCTCTTCGTGCCAGTAGCCCTTTTTAAATCCCGCTCATATTTTTTTTCTAAGATTATGTTGGTTTTTATCAAAGATTGCATGCGATATCTATTAAAATGCATTGAATACACATTTGGTTTGAATGTACCTAATCAATTTAGTTATTATCAATGCATTTAAATTGCGTTAATTAAACCAGGTGTTAGTGTAATTTGCCAGCGTTATGAAACTAGAAAATGATCGAAGCTGTTTAATCCACCTGGTACCTACTTTATTCTAAATTGAATTATAATTAAACTGTGGTTTAATTCTCCCGATTGACCTCAAATGGTGAAGGAAAACATCGTGAGGAAACCTGCATACGCTGAAGAAGAAATTCTGATGCGTATGTGAAGTCTACCACTAATACGTCCCAATGCAGGGCACAGGCCTACCCACAGGGAGGGTGTATGAGCATTAGTCCACCACGCACGCCCGATGCGGATTGGTAGACTTCATATACGCATCGGAATTTCTTTTTCAGCGTATGCAGTTTTCCTAACGATGGTTTCCTTCATCGTTTGAGAGCATTCTGCAATTCTGTATTTATAAGTTAGAAAAACTCATTGGTACATGGCATGTCGTCCGTGCGGATTTGAAGCCGGTCCTCAAGATTCAGTTTCCATACCTGTCAGCCACCATCCATTACCATCACCGACGCGTCGGAAATAACGAAATAATTTAAAACATTTTTTTACTGGTTCAGTAATTTTTTGTTACGCAGTGTACAAAATCTTGTTATTAAGAGCCTACCGAGCCTATTGTGCTGCCCTCCATCGTATTTTTTTATTTCTAAACAATTAAAGAACATTTCCAAAAAACATTAAGAATTAATGAATATTATGTTTTCTTCCTGTAGCTATTTTATTTTATTTATTTGATTCACTTACAGTTATTACACTCATACAATCATTGTGATTTCTATTACCGTTAAAACCGCCAAAAGTGGCCACTTTTGGTGGTTTTAAAGATAATAACTACGTACATTATAAAAACAAATCCGCAGTGACCCGATAAATTGAAAATCAGCAATGACTGCAACGTGACATTCTTGTTTTTTTTTGGAAATATTGTTTAATTGTTATGAAATAAAAAAATACGATTGGGGGGCAGCACAATAGGCTCGGTGCAGCCTTAAACTAAAGAGAGCATAACAATTTACAACCCATTTCCGAATTGAAATCAAATAATAAGTTATATTCAAACAAAGAAAACAACAACTGTGCACATCCCACGCAGAACCTTTTGATTCTATACAGAAATGAACTTTTAACCTTATTCATACTTACAACAAAGTGTAAAATGAGATAAACAATCATAACCATGAAATCTGAATGCGGAAACTCGATTATTTGCAAACAATACCTATTCGTCCTTCTAGTCCTTTGTTAGAGGAAAATATTTTATTTTATTACAAAGAAAACAAGAAAACTTACATTGGAGTTGAGGTCTTGTACACATTTTGCATAAATTTATGGACAAATCCGTGTTTATAGGCCTCATGGTAGGTTGTGTGTGTGAGTTTCAACGGAACACTATTTTACTAAGCCTACGCTGTCGATCTGTCCGTCCGTTCGTCCATCCGTCAGTCCATTTGTCCGTCCATCAAATCAAATACTAAGTCAACATAAGTCCTACATAATTCCTCGTCTCCTTAATGACCTTGATCCGACTGTTAAAAGCGGTGTCACTAGCTCAAATCTCAAATTTAAATTAAAATCACACTGTATATTAAAACTCTAACAACAATAAAAATGTACTGAGTAACTGTGGGTGGATGTGAATAACTTTGTTCAAACTAACCCTACATAATAGCTTCTGATTATTGTGGAGATTTGTTTAGTAATTATTTGTTATGTATATCATTGGGTAGTAATGTACAGTCGGCAGCAATGGATTGAGTACGCTTTTGTTATACGCAGTAGTGCTAAGGTGTATGCAGGTTGTTGCTGCTGACTGTACCTTTGAATATTTATATATCAGATTAAATTCTGTTTGTATTTTGACAAATTACTTTTTTTAAGTACCTACCTAACGAAGTAAATCTTTGTATTACATGTATAAGTAGTACCTACAAAATTGTCCTCTGCTTGATGTAACTGTACTGTTTATGTTGCACTTCCGGATAAACCTCCGATGGTTTTTGGAAGTTCAATTGTCCAAATCTTTGTCATTTTTCTTACAATAAATAAATTAGAAAAAAAAAACAAAATAATTACTTTGTTGAAAGTAGGTACAATGCATATAAATCTTATAATATAACATAATAATTAAAGTTCTTGCTACTCTCAGCCAACAGTGGCGTACAAATATATAAAAAATTAAAAGAAATATATATTAAATAAAAATATATTATAGAAATGTCAATAGGTAAATAAATATCACAAGAAATTTGATTTAAACAATTAATTCTTAGGTCAAATCAACCAATAAATAATCATCGATTTTATAGTAACACGAGCGTTAACCCGCGACTACGTCCGCACAAATTATATACCAGATTTTAAGTCAGATCATAAGCTATCAAACAAAAAAAGTTTCATCAAAATCGGTTCTGTAGTTTTTGCGTGATACTCGTTCAAACAAACAAACAAACACACAAACAAACAGACAGACAAAAAATCTAAAAATTTGTGAAATGGAATCAGGGACACCTAAAAACCATATCGTAACTTTTTTTTTGTTAATATCTTCAATGTACAGACAAACTTCATGTTACAGTTTTATAATAGTATAGATTTGTCCAGTAATATTGTAGTCAATTAATATAATATAATTAAATAAAGTTCATAACATTCATAGATTTTACACTTTCTGGTAACTTATTATAAATTTTAGGAGCCATGCAAAGCACACTTTTATGCTTGAGAGTAATCTGTGACTGGTGAAAACAAAGCCTGTTCTTTTGCCTTAGATCCATCTGTCCTATCTTTAAAGAGCTGTATATTTTTACCCGTATTGAGGACCAATATAATTATCATTGCATAAACAAATGGGTGTAGATGCTGCTATGTTATGCTGACAAAATGGCTCACAGCATCATTCATGGCCACTATTATGATTGACCACCTCCCTATGTAGAGGGCCAAATTGAAAAACAGCGCTGACCAAGTCGGTCAGCATTATGCTGAGTCTGGCCCTTTTGTCACATTTTTGAATTATATTATAAGCTCTGTTTTGTTTAGTCTCTTTATTGAAACGTGACAATAAAGTTTTTTTTTCATTTTTTTCATTTTTTCATATATTATGTCGGTCCAATCATGAAAAGGTGTAACTGTTATTTCACAACTTTACAGGAGAGAATTTTAAAGATCCGAATGCGATGGACGGATATACCATTATTATGATTAGTTTACCTGTAACTTCGTCCGCGTCAATTACCCCTTTAGGGGTCGATTTTCGAAAAATCCTTTCTTAGTGCACCGCTACATCCTCTTTAGAATATATATTCCAAATTTAATGTTTCTATCTACAGCGGTTTAGGCTATGCGTTGTCTGTTAATCAGTCAGTCAGTCATGGAACTCGTTTATTAAGGTGGTTGCAGAGGGGTCAATTGTATACAAAACTTTGACGCACAATACGCGTAGACGGTATTAATATAAATAACTTTGTATGTATAACATTTGCAATTTATATATTAATATAATTACGAAGATATAAGGCTTTTGAAATTTTGTATGAAAAATGTCAAAGCTTTATATCTTCGTAATTATTTTATAAATTGCAAATGTTATTTGTGACGCGGCAACTAGATTTTCTAAACTATTTTTCCATATATAAAAGATTACTTTTATTAATTCCGTCTACGCGTATTGTGCGTCAATCTTTTGTATGGACTGAAACCACCTTTAGGGGTCGATTTTCGAAAAATCCTTTCTTAGTGCACCGCTACATCCTCTTTAGAATATATATTCCAAATTTAATGTTTCTATCTTCAGCGGTTTAGGCTATGCGTTGTCTGTTAATCAGTCAGTCATTCATGGAACTCGTTTATTAAGGTGGTTGCAGAGGGGTCAATTGTATACAAAACTTTGACGCACAATACGCGTAGACGGTATTAATATAAATAACTTTGTATATATAACATTTGCAATTTATATATTAATATAATTACGAAGATATAAAGCTTATGAAATTTTGTATGAAAAATGTCAAAGCTTTATATCTTGGTAATTATTTTATAAATTGCAAATGTTATTTGTGACGCGGCAACTAGATTTTCTAAACTATTTTTCCATATATAAAATATTACTTTTATTAATTCCGTCTACGCGTATTGTGCGTCAATCTTTTGTATGGACTGAAACCACCTTAAGTATACTACGAGTCGATAGATGCCTTTTTTTTTGTCAAAAGGTCCACTTACATCTATACGCGTGATTCGACATACGATTAAGTATGGATTTGAGGCCTCCTACTTACTCGTAGACGTACAATACCTTTGAAACAAATCCTGAATCTAATTTCAAAACTAAACTAATCTACGTCAGAAATCAATTTGTACTAACACCTGCACCGGCACCAAAGTTTACCTAGCAGAATCCTTGTTGTTATCGCTTCTACGTAGTTCATAGTCCATTACCATATAGATTCAATAAAGTGTTTATATTCCACAGTCATTTATTAATTTAGTAGGTAAATTATCTTACGAATAAGTTGTTGTAAAGCTAAGTTATACAGGGTGTAACAAAACACCCTATAATAATCTAAACTATAATAAAACTGTAACAGGAAGTTTGTCTGTACATTGAAGATATTAACAAAAAAAAAGTTACGATATGGTTTTTAGGTATCCCTGATTCCATATGACCAATTTTTTTTATTTTTTGTCTGTCTGTTTGCTTGTTTGTGTGTTTGTTTGTTTTTACGAGCATCACGCAAAAACTACTGAACCGATTTTGATGAAACTTTTTTTGTTTGATAGGTATATAATTATATATAATCTGGTATATAATTTGTGCGGACAAAGTCGCGGGTTAACGCTAGTAAATAATAAAATATATTTAATTTTATACCCTGAATATCAGTTTTTTAACCCAATAACGAAAAGGGTACGTGAACAAAACGTATTAAGTTTATTTCCAAGTACCTAACTCAAGACTAGAACTAACAAATTCCAAAACAACAAACCACCTCTTAACTCGGCTATCCTTTCACAACGCCTTGTAAAGTTGAAGCCAGATAGAAAGGACCTTAACTTAGATTCCGAATTCCGATTACCTAATTCTGCAATTAGGTATTTCCAGATGTCTTGTCTTGGCCTTCAATTAGCAAATACGAGTGACTAACCACCGGTCGCCCTTAACACTGTAATGTAAAGCTGACGGAAACACCTTATTGGTTTTGAGTGGCCATTACTATTGGTTCTAGAAGAAAGTTATCTCGACTCGATCTAACTCTCAACGTTGTCTAGTATTGTGAGATGAAAAATCAAGGAGATTTGGAAATTGTAAAACTAAAATAATTAATTGCAAATAAAATCACAGCACAGTTCTATGAAGGTCAAATAATTTTGCAAAAAGAACAACGGAAAATCCTAAGTTAATATAATTATCATTTAGTTACTTTGCCTACTTATACAGGGACTAGTTACGCGTGTAATTCTACTAACAAACATTTCTGCCACTTTTTGCGGGGGGCGAGGTAACATGAAATCCGCAACTTTGGATTTTATTCCCATAACTTTAGATTCGAATTTTGAACGTTAAAAATCATGAAAAGTAGTCTCTAGTTCGAAATTATTGTTTCGCAATTATAGGCTGTCTTGTTTAGTGATAAGGTATAAAATTGAATGTAAATGCACATGATCGAATTGATCTTATACCGTGGCAGAGGGGAAATGCTACCGCAAGGCTAGTCCTTATAATAAATAGTCAAAGCACGGGAAATTAAACGCCGTAGTCAGCGATGGAATTTAATAGGCTGATGATGATGATTCTGTTAAACATTTTACATACAAAACCATGGAATAAAACGTAAAATAATATGACCCATATTAAAATTGACAACTATCCAAAACAACTAATGTGGTTTGTTTTTCATTTTATACCGAGTTTTAACTTAAAACTAAGTAGGTAGGTGTAATAATTTATATATTATAACTAATAATAACTTGAATCACAAGGCAAGGAATTTGCATATTTGCAAATACAATATAAAATTTAGGCAACTTTTTGTTTAAAGAAATAATTATGCAATACTTAAAGTATAATTAAATATATTCGTAACTTGTAAGGATACCAAAATCCGTTGAAAATTTTTTAAATTGAAAATAAAGGAAGGTAAGTGGTACACCCGGCGACACATCAAGCTATACAAAACCAACATATACCTACGCGCGGTCAGCTTATGTTGGTTTCGTATAGCTTGACGTGTCGCCGTATGTACATTAAAAATAAATAGACTATTGATTAGGTTCCATTTGTTTCCAAGTTTTTCACATTTTATGAAAGTGTTTAATTTTGAAAAGTTAAAAAATGTTAGTGATGTTTTTTTATTAATATTGTAAGTCAGAGATGTAAGTCAATTCACTGGGACAAAAGATACTACAAAAGTCATATTTACTCAACTCAGAATTCCTAATAGGTAGCCTCAGATATAGAGGTACCTACACCAAAGCCATTTTTTACAAAATTGGCGAAACAAGCGACCCAATAGCACTCTTTACAGGGAATGACTTGCAAATATCAAAGTTATGTTACAGACACGACATGCCTTGCTTCATTACAAAATTCCATGAAATGTTGTGAGCAAAATTCTGCATGTCATGGAAACTGTGAACGAGAATCTTGAAGGAGTACGAAGTACTCACAGACAAATAATATGTGTACAGTGTCCTAAGATGACTGTTTTTATACTTTAACCAGGTGGTCGCAGAGGGGTCAATTTTATACAAAAATTTTACGCACTATACGCGTATATATTGAATAATAGTTTAGAAAATCTGTATGCCGCGTCACAAATAACATTTGCAATTTATAAATTATTACCAAGATTACGCGTATTGTGCGTTTGACGTTTGTATGGACTGAAACCACCTTAAGTATAGGTAATAAGAATCACATTGCATTGAAAATAAATTGCCATTTCGCTATTCTGGCTCTCATAGGTAAGAAAAACAAATTCTTAATTTGTTTAAGCAAAACGTCATCCTATTTTCACAAGTAATTTTTTTCGTGTTTTTGTTTCATGCCGTAGGCCTCGCATGCCACCCCCGAGAAAACGATAAAAATCGAGATGTGCCTCCATCCTTATTATCTTACGTATGGCAGAAAGAGCGCGCATGACGTTTTTCTCGTTTAAACGCTTTGTCGTGGGTGGCATGCTAGCCGTGCTGGAGTGCTTTATCTACAAAGAAAACAGTCAGCTATTTTAAAAAACCCCTTAAATTCAGAAGTACACACGGCGACACATCAAGCTATACAAAACCAACATAAACTGGCCGCGCGTGGGTCGAGTTACGTTAACGTCGCGCGGCCAGCTTATGTTGGTTTTGTATAGCTTGATGTGTCGCCGTGCGTACATTTGAATGCAAGAAAAGTATTATTCGATTCGAACCTACCTATTTATTTTATAACACTATTTTATTCAATTACGAGCTTTAACCCGCGACTTCGTCCGCACAAATTTTAAGTCAGATCATAAGCTATCAAACAAAAAAGTTTCATCAAAATCGGTTCAGTAGTTTTTGCGTGATACTCGTTCAAACATACACCCAAAAAAACACACAAACAAACAGACAGACAAAAAATCCAAAAATTGGTGAAATGGAATCAGGGACACCTAAAAACCATATTGTAACTTTTTTTTGTTAATATCTTCAATGTACAGACAAACTTCCTGTTACAGTTTTATAATAGTACGAGCGTTAACCCGCGACTTCGTCCGCACAAATTATATACCAGATTTTAAGTCAGATCATAAGCTATCAAACAAAAAAGTTTCATCAAAATCGGTTTAGTAGTTTTTGCGTGATGCACGTTCAAACAAACACAAACAACAAAACAGACAGACAAAAAATTCATAAATTGGTGATATGGAATCAGGGAACTAAAAACCATATCGTAACTTTTTTTGTGTACAGACACACTTCTGTTAAAGTTTTATAATAGTATAGATTTATTTTGATCGAGTTTCATTCGAGAACTAGTTGTAAAGAAATTGCAACATTGAATCTAGTTTTACGGCGACTGATTCATTAAATTTATGATCGTTGCATAAATTAGTAAGTAATTAGTTAGTACAAAGTTAGTACAGTTGTTGTAATAACGGAACAAACTATTCTAAGTATTTTTCAAATAATTGAAGAATTGGTACTTAGAAATAAAGGGTTTTTGTCAATTTACAAACGAGTAAAGTTTACGTCTTTGAGTAATTTTTTAAATAAGCATAAGCATATGCTCACGACTATATTCCCCGGGGGTAGTCAGAGATATTCTGAAACTTCAGAACATCCACGTTTCACTAGTAGTACCGAAACTCTGTCCAGTGTGACGGGGAGTGAGCCCGTCGCCACTTGTAATGGACAGTAGGTACAATACATGCAATTTTTTAAATAGGTACTTAAAATTAAACTTTTAAATAGCGGAGTTAGTATCGGAATGCTACCTTTAGTATGAACATACATTAAGGTGGTTGCAGAGGGGTCAATTTTATACAAAACTTTGACGCACAATATTTATAAATTTTAAAAGCTTTATATCTTCGTAATTATATTATAAATTGCAAATGTTATTTGTTACGCGGCGTGTTAGTCCCGACATTGATGTATGGAAGTGAATCTTGGGTATGGCAGAAGACGCATGAAAGTAGGATTAACGCAGTGGAAATGCGCTCACTGAGAAGTATGTGTGGTGTGACTGTGATGGACAAATTGAAAAATAGTTTTATTAGAGAACGTTGTGGTTTGAAAGAGGATGTAGTGACAAAAATAGAGAAAGGTATGTTGAGATGGTTTGGTCATGTGGAAAGAATGGATGAGAGCAGATTGACGAGGGCAATCTATAAGGCAAGCGTAAGTGGAAATGTTGGAAGGGGACGGCCTAGACGTACATATACGAACCAAATTGGCGACGTGCTTAAAAAGGGCCAGGTCAGATCTACCCGTAACCGACGAGCATGCATGAAAGGACTTATGAATGTGGAGGAAGCTAGAGAGGTATGTCAGGATCGTAGCAGGTGGCGTTCCGTTGTCTCTGCCTACCCCAGTGGGAGACAGGCGTGAGAATATGTATGTATGTATGTATCTAGATTTTCCAAACTATTTTTCCATATATATAGGTATAGGTATCTTGGACATTGTCACACAAATTATCTAGTCACACTTAAAGTACCTGGACTTGTATTATGATGACTAGACAACGATATAGAATACATACATAGATACAAACATCCATGACTCGGGTACAAATATTCATATTCATCATATAAATATTTGTCCCTTACGGGATTCGAACCCGCGACCCTAGGCACAGTAGGCAGGTTCACTACAGACTCTGCTACCGGGTCGTCATATATACAAAGTTACTTATATTAATACCGTCTACGCGTATTGTGCGTCAAACTTTTGTATGGACTGAAACCACCTTAAGAGGTAAATACGTTCTTTTTGTCCTCCTAGGGTATCTTTTTTCACGGAATATCTAAGCGTAAAAAATGCGGTGGATTTTCACTCGCGTAATTTAGCTCCATTGTCAGCAAGCAGAAATGTTCTGAAAGCACCATATCAGCGAGGCTAGTAAGCGATTTCGATGTTGGTCCCATAGAAAATGTAGTTCAGTTTGATGGTCTGATCATCTCCTTAAAAAAGTGTCAGCATAGTAAAAAGGACCCTGTATATGGAAATAAAAAAAAATAATAATGCTCACAGGCACATACATTGTAATGATCCTAAGCAAGCACTATAGGCTGTTTATTATGGAAACCATACAACAATGGCACAAACATATAAACATCCATGACCGAACCGGGATTCGAACCCAGGGCCCTGGGTATGTAAAATGTAATGCCAATTATTAAAATGGCAAAGGAAAAGGTTTATAGACATTTCGTGGTTTGCAATTCTACGCTGCGAAATAACCTGCGAAATAACTGAAAGAAGGAAATTATACAAAAACAATGTCTTTATCTTCTATAATAAAACAATTATACGAAGTTCTAGTAATTAATAAATAGTGCAAAAAAATAAGAAATTATGAATGATTAGTTTATCAATTTTTACTATATCTAATCTGTAGGTATACGCCTCTGGGCCTAAATCCGGAGTCCCCCTTTAGCATTTTTTTTTTGGAATTCATTATAAGATATTAATTTCCAGGATCAATCATCATCCCTATTATTCAAACATCCATAAATTCTTAATAAAAAAGATACCATTGAATTTAGCAAAACAAGACAAGGTTCAAGATAACCAAGACTCCAAAGATGGTATAATTATCCCTCTATTTCAAATGCATCTGTACCTAATTACATACCTAGTGTTTAAACCACTTGAGCCCCTTCACATTACTCTTACGGCAATACATTAAGTGTCAAAATAGCTTGATTAGAGAGAATTCATATTTGAAACGTATGTGTGCCTGTCTATATGCCTAATTTCTGGTGTTTAGTCCCATTAAATAACTCTTATGACGACTACTTTAAAGTCAAAATAGCTCGACTTTAGGGACTTAGAAAATGAAACGAATTTACATCTTATATTAATTAAACTGGCCACCTCTTGACCATAAACGTAACTGTTTTGACCTGCTTTATTTACTTATGTTATTCAGACCGTGGTACCTATTAGATAACGTTGCGCAAATTTTATTATACATATATGTAATTACGTATTTTTTATTTTCATAAGTGATCTTAGTTAATTACTTTGTTGATTGTATATCTACCCCTGGAATTTTAAAACTGTTGATAGTTCACTCAATTAAAGATAGAACCTCGAAATGAGAGACAATAAGATGCATTTTTGTATTAGTCCAGGAAAACTATGGTTTGAGATTGCATTAAATGCACTTTAGTAAATTGTGTTTGAAATAATAATACTGTTAGTTTGTAACACTTTTGTCGAGATTTGGTGGTTATATAGGCAACTCTGAGTACTGATACCTGTACAAAGGGCAAGCTTATTTCTAAAGATATTTCTTCCAGCATACCAGCAAAAGAGACAGTTAATTAACCCCATACAAATGTATTGTGTACAGCCAAACAGTAAATAATTAAGTTTTGAGGTTATAATTTTTGAATACTTACAAAATATTAAATATCTACTCAAATTTACGATAATAACTGGGAATTATTATTATTATATTAAGTAAAACGTATTGAACGATGCCGCACTGTACAAAATAACCAGTTTCCCATTTTTTGTTGATACCTAAATTTAATGTTTTGTAAATATCTTAATTATTCCATAATACACAATAAAAATCTGGGATTATTGAGAATTTATGTTTTTCTGGTATGTATCTACTAATATTTCAAACTATCACCTAAAGTGCAATTAATGTAATTATGCTTTAGGTGATACAAAAATCCGTAGATTTCCACGACTATCTACGACCATTCTTTTTACGCTACGGCTACAATTTTTTTCCATTTTTTTACCCCTATTGTTTGATTTTAATATTGTTATAGGACAGCAAGTTTGTACTGGGCTATAATCGAATTTGTAGAAATGGTTTTTATTTGAATTTTTTGGTTCAAAATTGATTCGAAACGTTTTAGGTTAACAACAATGCCAGTAAATGCTATTTTACGACCATAACGCAATTTCCACTGTTTTCTTATGAATGGACTATAAATTTCAGCACTACACCCCGGTCCCATTATTCATAGAAAACAAACGATATATTCCATTGGTATTTTGATTTATATTGTTTCTATTCATAACCACAATAGGAAATACAGGATGTTACAAAAGTAAAAATAAACATTTAAAACTTTTAAGGTGATTGTTGAGACCATCAAACTGAACAACTTTCACTACGGGACCAACATCGAAATCGCGAATAAATAAATCTTTTGTCCCACACATTTAGCTCGAGTAGATCTATTGTTTAGTATGGAACATCGCAAACGCATCGCATCATGGCGATTATGGCAAATCTCCCCATTTTGGGGGAGGCCTATGTTCAGCAGTGGACGTCTATCGGCTGATATGATGATGATGATGATGGGTTGTCCGTGTGGTGTCGGCTAAGAATAGCACCATCCCATTTCCTCCCGTGGGTGTCGTAAAAGGCGACTACGGGATCTACTGAAGAATGGGCAGCAGCATCCTCTGGGTACATACATTGGTTCGATCCAACTGCGATCGCCAACCCGCCTGCCAAACGTGGCGATTATGGCTAATCTATGGCAAATTTAGGGGAGGCTTATGTCCAGCAGTGGACGTTTAATGGCTGATATGATGATGATGGATCATCTGATTTTTTTCGCGATTTCGATATTGGTCTCATAGTGAAAGTTGTTCAGTTGTTCACCTTGTGTAGTTTGAGTTTTGTTTTGGGAATGAGGGCTTTGATTTCTGACCTATTATATTTGGATAAACTATCTAGTTTAAGGTATTTAAGAAGATAAGGTAATGTAAAATTTTCCAATAAACATCAAATACATACCAAATTACAGTGTGACCAGGATAATAATTCCGCTTGTCAATCTTCGTTTGCGCAGAGCAGTGCAAAATCGGGTATTCTCTATCTCGCACCAACTCCAATAGCAGACTTATGGATGCTTCGGCAGCGAAAAGGGCGCGAAAGCAATAAGCCAATAGTGGCAAGGTGTCACCTCCTGATTGGTCAATATAATTCGCGCGCTTTTGAAATTTGTCAACTGCGCAGGTACATCGGTGAGACTTATAAACCTGGTACTACTGTACCAGTATGTTATGCGACAAAACAAGGTGTTTTTCCGTTATCGAAATATATATAGATTATTGTTTTTGTTATGAAACCTTGGCCCATATACCTACAATCTTCCTTATAGTTTTATGAGTGGTATAATTATGATATTATATTTATTATCGACATATAAATAATACGTGTGAGATACTTCGAGTTTGTATACCTCAGTACCTATATTGAATAAATAATTTTATAATAATACTAAACAGCGTCGTCGGTGGCGCGTTGCGTAGAGGAATGGACACCCAATTATAGGGTTCGAATCCGCACGGAAAACATGCCATGTACGCACTGCGACACATCAAGCTATACAAAACCAAAATAAGCTGGCCGAGCGTAGGACGAGTAACGTACAACGTCCCGCGACCAGCTTATATTGGTTTTGTTATATAGCTTGATGTGTCGCCGTGTGTACCAATGAGTTTTTCTAACTTATGTACGTTTTACCGACTGCTCTCACACAGTGAAGGAAAACATCGTGAGGAAACCTGCATACACTGAAGAAGAAATTCTGATGTATATAGGTATGTGAAGTCTACCAATCCGGTATTGGGCACGCGTGATGGACTAATGCCCATACACCCTCCTTGAGGGTAGGACGTGTTTATGGGCTGATGATGATGACTAAACTGCAATGCCTACTCGACTCAAATATTGCAGGGTGTGCTGTACCTACCTGACTAAAATATATGGGACAGCTGATTTTTTATCACGTTTCCTAAGGTAGGCTCCATAGTGAAAGTAGTTCAGTTTGGTGCTCTGGGTTCACCGTTTCACTCTGTGTATGCAACAGCTGAATTTTTTACCGATCGGTTTCCTCCCGTAACACCCCATAGTAAAAGTTGTTCAGTTTGATCTGTAGAATCTTAGTTTAAAAGGATTTCACCCTGTATATCTTAAAATATTTTCTTGACATTATCGGCACCTAACATGCAATAATCTTAGGCAAAACGTGATATTTCTCCGTAATCTATGAATTAATTAACAATAAGTGATTAAAAGTACACAAAGATCTTAATAAACTGTTAATAAAACGAATAATTAAAGGCAGAACGTGCCGAAACCATCATCTTTGTTTTATGCAACGTCTGCCATATTTTTAGCGCATGTTCCAACGAAATTGAAAGTAAAGTATAGATTGCACCAACTTGGTTGTCACGATTTGTGTACATTCCATTCTAGTAGCATTCTAAACACGACCAAAATAAAAATTGTAATGTTTGCACAAAACATACACATAAATTTTATGAAATCAAGTATTTTTATCATACAAGGTGTTAGGGTAAAAAGTTGCATTACTTTAAGAAGTGATTCTACCCATGATACTGAAAAATTTTCCCTCAGAAACCTATAGCAAATTCATACACGAATCGTACCGGCTTGACACCGACTTCTATAAAACAAATTATTGTTCTTATGATGCGAACGAAAAAGTCATCGGCTGCAATATTATTTTTTAACTTTTTAGTTTTTTTGAAGGCGGTTTTAATTTTTTATTATTATTTTGTTTTTTAAATACAGGGTGTTAGGGTTTACTGTTTACAGTTGCACTACTTTAAGGGGTGATTGTACCCATAATACTGAACAACTTTCCCAGAGTAACATAGGAAATTCGCGAAAAAAATTTCGACTTTCCATACTAAATGCAATCAGCAGACTTTTTTGCGAATTTGCTATAGGTTTCTAAGGGAAAATTGTTCAGTATCATGGGTAGAATCACTTCTTAAAGTAATGCAACTGTTTACCCTAATACCTTGTATGATAAAAATACGATAGATTGATTGATTGATGAAAGCGGTTTTAATTTTTTATTAAAATTTTGTTTATTTCACAATTTTCAGTGGTGAATTCATTAGTTCAATTTAAAAGTAGTGCTTTAAATTAACAACGCACTAACCGGCACTACGATTTTCGAAGGTTCCCCTCGATTTCTCTGGGATGCCATCATCAGATCATCGTATTGAGAAACCTCCTCCTTTTTTGAAGTTGGTTAATAAAAGGTAGTGCGTATCATTGATGGGTTATTATAATGACAAAATTAATTCAGTTCATTTGGCAGATTCATCGAGGAGTTCTATCCTATTACATGGTTGTCTGGAAGAAATCGCTTTTAGTGATAAGACCGCAATTCTTACCCTTTTTATTAGATTTTAATACTTATTGTTATTTCATGTAACCACATGAAGCAATAAACTATTATGACTATGCCTACCTACCGCCTACCTTTCTTCTTTTCACCGTTTCCTCTACCCTAAGGTTGTCTGGAAGAAATCGCTTCTTAGCGATAAGACCGCCTTATTTTGTGCCTCTTGTATTTTATTTCTGTATTTTACTTTTTATGTTTTTGGTGTAAAATAAAGTATATTTGATTGATTGATTGACTATGTTTTTGGTGAGCAAATTAAAAAATATTGTATTGTATTCATTGTCAGGTCATGGAAGACACGAGACCTGTGAATTATTGTAGCACGTTAATTTCTTTTGTTTACACGAGACGCATTTCGCTGCGGATTCGCCCGCATACCCCTTTGGGGAACAGATTCATTTCCGCGATGAAAATTACATCACATTGTTTTTCATTATTCTTTGTGTCACATTTCAAATTAGTAGTGTTATTGTGTAGCTTGGAAAATTTTGCTTAATTACGTGTACAAATGATAAAAATATATATTTATCTATGTCACAAAAAAGACATGTACAGAAGGAATGCTCGTACGAAACAGGCGGAAGCACACAATAACGCGCAGGTCAGCCCAGTCATTTTGCGGTTTGAGATGGGACTAATTAATAATTGACTTTTTTTCGGTAAGTATTATATTGAAGAGCCAATTTGAGCCTGTAAATGTATCAAAATTAAAAAAAAATCACGTTAGCAACAGCCCCAAAACTTAAATTTAGCTATTATCTCTATGTAAAAAACCTGATGGTAAATTTTTTTTGCACATATTTATGGCTTTATCATTATACATACTACAAACATTGTGTGAATATTTTTGTCTACTTAAAAGGTTTTGAAAAATACATTCGTATTTTCTAATAATACTTAATTTTTTAAATGTCAATGCCTATTTTATTGCTCAAAAATAATTTGTATTGTTAAATCTAAGTCATATGAGTGCATTGGTATTAATATTATTAATTTAAAAGACTTCTGGGACACACAATTTTGTTTTTTTTAATATGTTTTAAGATAGTCTTTTTGTCACTAAATGGTGCCGGTTAGAGTTTAAAAGTCCAATTAATAATTACTCCCTACCCCGCCTAACAAAACTCCGTAAAATGACTGGGCACTTGTTCTGAGATCGCCGAACGTAGCCATTTTACGGAGTTTTGTTAGGCGGGGTAGGGAGTAATTATTAATTCTATGGGTCTAACGCCATTAGCCATTACTACACTTTTTGTTTCAAATATTATTGATTTTAAACATGTTACAGCCATGTTGTGCTATTTCGAATCAAATTAAGGATTGACAAATTTGTCTCGGGCGGGACTTGGACCCGCACTATTTGTTTGTACCCTTTGACTAAGGACTAGCCTTGCGGTAGCATTTCCCCTCTGCCACGGTATAAGATTAATTAATCATATACATTTAAATTTGATTTTATACCTTATCACTAAACGAGACAGCCTATAATTGCGAAACAATAATTTCGAACTTAAAACGTTTGGGGTTCACACGAGACTACTTTTCATGATTTTTAACGTTCAAAATTAGAATCTAAAGTTATGGGGAATAAAATGCAAAGTTGCGGATTTCGTGTTACCTCGCCCCCCGCAAAAAGTGTCAGAAATGTTTGTTCGTAGAATTAGGTCCGCCACACACAGACGGAATTGCGATCCGGAATCCTGATTCAGGATTCAGTGTTGTCAACTATGGTTACAAAAATACTACTGCTGTTTAAAAAATGCCTAAAATAAAAATGTATGAAACGCCAAATGCATGACAATAATTGCATTTTTAGGTATTTATTAAAACAAAACGAACAATTATATACATAATAATCACTATCATGTGATGAGGTCATGACGTTACGAATGTTACGATGATGGTTTGTTAATTGTATTCCAATATTAATCCAATATCAAAAGACTATCGATAGTTTTAACATTAGACATAATCTGCATACAAAATGGCATGAAACATCACACAAGCGGGATTTTGAGCGTAGGCGATTTCGCAACTATGCCGCAACGACGTCGCAACTGCACCGTCACGATACGGTATCGTTCCATCAACGCCTACGCTCAAAAATCACTTTAAAATATGTCACCTAAGACATCAAAAAATCACTAGATCTAGTGAAAAAGTCTCCATCGAAAGCGGCAACACTTCATACGGAATCTAATTCTGAATCAGGTTTATTCCGGGTGTATGTGGCGGACCTTACACGCGTAACTAGTCACTGTATAAGTTCATTTCATTTCATTTATTTATTTACCATAATTTACATGTAGGTGTCTTATACATAGTGATGGTCTTAGGGTTAAAATAGTTCCAATGTAAATTTGCTTTGACAAAGCGTAGTAAAATAGTAGATATTAATTAATAATTACATCAAATTCGACATTATACATATTAAAAGAAAAAAAAACAATCACGAATGTCAGGAAACATTAAACCGAAAAATAAATATGTGTCAGAAAAAATACAAGTATGAAATTAAATTAAAAAATGTCAGAATACAATTTTTTTTCGACTAAAAAGTAAATAACACTAAGAAAACAAGTAATGTCACACGAAATAATAACGCATTATCAGCAATAAAAAAGGAAATTCTGTACTATAAACATAAAATAATTTTAATGATGTCAAAAAACCTAAGCTATGATATTATTAAATTAAAACATGTCTAAATAAAATTTGTAGGACTAGAATCTACACAAAACAGAAATTAAAAAATACCTAATAAAATAACGAATGTCACTCCAAATTAAAGTTGACTTGTACTGTATGGGCACTTACTAATTAAATATTTTTTTAATTCTATCAGGAATTTTTTGTTCGGCAAATCTAAGTAGTCAAAGTACATTTTACGCTACGCTTCTTACCCAGCGGAGGTGAGGTTAAAATTGGTGGGGGACAGGACAGGAAGTGTCCATACTGCGTGTAGTACTCGATACTCTTTCTTATACTGTAGTAATTATGGTACTCTGTGCCGTGCCAGTACTATCTAACAATTAATTTTGTATCCGTACTACCGCGTCTTTATGTTTTCCTTGGAGCCGCCCTTCTGCCTGTGTCCTTTATACCTACTTACATCATGCGTGACTGCGCAAAAACAAAAGGAAGTGCAAAAAAATATGAACCGCCATTTTGAATGTTAGGTAAATTATCATAATAATAACTTCAAACATCGTACCTGTCAAATAACTATAGGTACAGAGTAAAATGTGCTTTGTGACGTGAAGTTAAAGATCAATAATTAATTATAGATGTTTGGTACATATACGTTCAGTTACGACCATGACCTCAGAGTTGTAGGAAATGATGTTGACGTACACCTACTCGTAACTTTTTAGATTGAGAAATAAATTACAGGATTTAAACTAAAATAAACTTAACAAAACATACTTATAAAGGTGATGCAGATTATCGAACTGAACCACTTAATACCCACAAATATCGGTTCAGCCAAACGCGGACAAACATACGGGTCAAATTGAAAACCTCTTTTTTTTAAGTCTGTTAAAAAGTGCGGATCAGCTGATCGATTTATTATCGGAGGTCCAACAAATTTTCTCATTTATCGACCCATAGGGAAAGTTGTTTAGTTCATTGTCTGAATACACGCTTCAAATTCAGTTAGTAATTAAAAATTTGTAGATAGTGAATATCTGGAGCGAACGTCGCGAGCTCGAAATATTTTGTTATTAATTAAAAATTAGTAGGTAGTGAATATCTGGAGCGAACGTCGCGAGTTTGAAATATTTTGTTAGTAATTAAAAATTAGTAGGTAGTGAATATCTGGAGCGAACAACGCGAGCTCGAAATATTTTGTTAGTAAGTAATTAAAAATTAGTAGGTAGTGAATATCTGGAGCGAACGTCGCGAGCTCAAAATATTTTGTTAGTAATTAAAAATTAGTAGGTAGTGAATATCTGGAGCGAACGTCGCGAGCTTGATATATTTTGTTAGTAATTAAAAATTAGTAGGTAGTGAATATCTGGAGCGAACAACGCGAGCTCGAAATATTTTGTTAGTAAGTAATTAAAAATTAGTAGGTAGTGAATATCTGGAGCGAACGTCGCGAGCTCGAAATATTTTGTTAGTAATTAAAAATTTGTAGGTAGTGAATATCTGGAGCGAACGTCACGAGCTTGAAATATTTTGTTAGTAATTAAAAATTAATAGGTAGTGAATATCTGGAGCGAACGTCGCGAGCTCGAAATATTTTGTTAGTAATTAAAAATTAGTAGGCAGTGAATATCTGGAGCGAACGTCGCGAGCTCGAAATATTTTGTTAGTAATTAAAAATTAGTGGGTAGTGAATATCTGGAGCGAACGTCGCGAGCTCGAAATTTTGCAGAATTGCCTCAAGGATGCTTTTGGAATTAGAAAACTTGGAGCGAGCAAACCAAACTCAGATTTTCAACAAATATAATCTGGTGATGATACTAGATAAATTCTCTTGGTCTCCGTATTTCTAAAGGGGGCAACGAGATTACCAAGGGGGCGCTAGATTGGGAAGGGACCCTTGCTAAATTGAATTTTAATTACCAGCCAGCTGACACTAATAAATTTTCGATATTTTAAAATATTTCCATCGCGCCTAAGTCTACCAAAGGTTTCACTCATATATAAAAATAGATTTAAATATACAGGGTGTGAACGTGCTTCCGGTCTAAAACTATACTATTTGTATTTGCACTAGAACCTTCAGTAAATAGGTATAAAATAAACAAAACACACATAAACAGAATAATAACACCCTATCATTTGTCATTACCTACATTACTTAGATTACGAAAGCAATTCATTTGTAAAGAGTTTCATAGAAAAGGTTAAGTAATTGCATGTTGCATGTCGTTTTCTACTGATACGAAATGTATGGTTTTACATTATTACATAAACAAACAATACAATATAACGAACATACAATTTTGGGAAGTCATTTATAACATCTTTGATAAAACTATCAAATTTTTTATTTGACTACAAGATAAACATTTATGCTAATTATGATTTGGACTATAATCATCATCATCATTTTAGCCGATGGACGTCCACTGCTGGACATAGGCCTCCCCCAAGTATCACCACAACGACCGGTCCTGCGCTGTCCTCATCCAACGGGTTCCTGCCGCCTTCACCAGGTCGTCGGTCTACCGTGTGGGGGGCCTACCCACGCTGCACTTTCACGGTACGCGGTCACCACTCAAAAACTTTTCGGCCCCATCGGCCATCGGTTCTGCTAGCAATGTTTCCCGCCCACTGCCACTTTAGTTTATCAATTCTTTGGGCTATGTCGGCTACTCTGGTTCTTCTGCGGATCTCTTCATTTCTGATTCGATCTCGGAGGGAAACTCAGAGCATTGCCCTCTCCATTGCCCTTTGGGTGACTTTCAACCTTTTTATGAGACCTTGAGTGAACAACTACGTCTCTGTTCCATATGTCATCACTGGCAACACACACTGATCGAAGATTTGGGACGTGAAGATACTACGTAGCTTCCCAAACTAGCTTGACTATAAAAACTTTAATATTCAGGGGCCACTAAATATGTTGATATTTTTAAGGGGATAGTCAATTGATCAGACCATAGAGAAAGTTGTTCAGTTTCATGGTCTGATCATCCTCTTAAAAGACCGTCAGCATATTCAGAAGGTTATATGTTGAACAATATTTGGGCATACATTTTTCTCTCCATATGGAGATTTATTTTGTCTGACTTAAACTGGCCTGATATGTTTGTAGGTATGTTTGTGTAGTTGTGTGTATAAAGGTCACTATCATCATTAATTAAAAGATTTGATTTTAAAACCAAAAAAGTTTTTCAAGAGTAATTAGTTAATTACAAATGTAAAACACTTTTTTTAGAACGCCACTTGAAAGTTGATTTAAGGGTGCATGTACCATTTGTGTCCAAGTTTAGTTAAAATGTGTTTTTAATTTAACTTAAGAACTTTGTTCCATAATGGAATAGAAATGATGTGATACGCTGGTTTAAGAAAAGGTCCAGACTTAGATTTAATATTTGAGATGTTTTGAACTGACCAAACAGATTTAGGTTGAACCATTAAAAGTATTTTAAAAACAAAATCGGTTTTATTAAGAGGGCACTGAGCCTCCAGTGCTGCCCTCGATCGTATTTTTGAATTTTGTCAACAATTAAACAACATTTCCAAAAAAACAATAATTTCACATACTGTACATAGTCACTGAAAAAAATAGCAGTCTGTAACGTTTCAATAAATCGAAAACCAACAATGACTACCATGTAACAAGCTTGTTTTTTTGGAAATTCTGTACCTATAATGAGCGTTTTTCTTTTGGTTTTCTAGGGGCTCGATAGATAGCGCTACGGTCTGTACGAATCGAGGTCAAAATTTCAAATAGTGTTTCTTTAAAATAATAAAGTGGGAAAAGATGATCAAAAAAATGCCAACGTATGTTTTGATTAAATATTTCATTATTTACAAATCATTTTAATCGAAAATATTAAACTGTTTGGGCTCGATACCTTGGCCTTTAAAAAAAGGGCAGGCTCAGTCTTGAGATGATTTTTACAGGATCTCGCGATCGTCTCTATGGAGCGATTATCATCAGCAAAGAAAAAAAAACGCAGCAATAAAATTAGAAATAAAATTCGATTGAGGGCAGCACTATATGCTCGGTGCCCTCTTAATCAATCTTCTCAATCGTATTTAAAACTTATATTAGCTTAAAAAAGAGCACCTAAAAGGCCATGTGTTCATAACATGTACAATCACCTAAATCCTGATCGGGTTGTGTCAAGGATACATACGAAGCGAAGTATTGCCGAATATATTTAATGATTCACAAAAAAACCGATGTTGTAACGCGAATCGGCTGGAAGGCCAAGCTTGATATACGATACTGTACTTCTATACAGGTATTAAATATAGATATTTCTAAAATTACGGGTAAAATGTGTTAACAGGGATGTTTTTAAGAGGGCGCTAGTTATAGGGGGCGCAAGATGAATACGATTTTTTTAAATCTGAGATGTTTTACAGAGGCGCTATTTAATAATTGGGGTCACAAGAGAAGAGGCTTGATTATATACATAAGAGTACTGCCTCGCCATCGTATCAAATGAACAAATTTGTCGTAAACAGGCCTGTTTTTTAAACATTTTAAAATTAAAGTTACAATTACAAATAACAAATGAGAGAAACGTATACTCTATTTAAGTTATTTAAAGTCCAATGAGATCTTTTTATACATCCAACTCAACTAATTTTTTTGAACATCTTTTTTTTCTAAAGTTCTTCATGTCACGCAAAATTATTATTTTTTTGTAAATTACAGCTATACCTACAACCTTTAACACTAATACAGGGTGTAACAAAACACCCTAGTAATACATAAGGGGGTGCTTCAGACCATCAAACTAAACAATTGTCACTATGGAGTCAACACAGAGAAAAAAAAATCTGCTGTCCCATACATTTGAGTCGAGCCGGTACCAATGCAGATTTTTTATATTTTTTCTCGGTGCTGGTCCATAGTGAAAGTGGCTCAGTTTAATGGTCTGAAGCAGCGCCTTAAGTTTTATTAGGGTCTTTTGTTACACCCTGTATAATTTAAGTCCAAGGAAATTCTGTCAGCAAAAAAAATATAATATATTTACAGCCTGCAATCAAAACATCTTTCAGTGTTTTCACAATCTAAACTATTTTCTTCATTTTGATAGAAATACTCAATCAATCAATCAATTATACTTTATTTGACACCAAAACAAACAGAGTATACAGAGAGCAATCAATCAGGAAATACAAAAGGCACAAAAACAGGCGGTCTTATCGGTAAAATGCGATTTCTTCCATACAACCTTAGGGTAGAGGAAATAGTGAAAGAAGATTGGTAGGCGGTGTAGATCACAATAACACAATATAAATAACATAAACAAATAAAGTTATACAAATAAATATAATAATCGTTATTTGATTGATAATAAAATTGGGGGCGGTAAAAAATCGAATACATCTCTGTTCTGGTCCTTAAATACTTGAACCCCACTTCATACAAGTGGTACTGGTACCAGGATAGGTATAATAGGAAAAAAATTAAATTCATAATGACCCCTTAAGTTTGCATTATTTGAGGGTTAAGATTCTTGAAGAGGTGTAGCTACTTGACAAGGGATAATTCAAACGACGGATTTAGTAAAAAAAAATTAATGTAGGAACCTTGAACCTTACTATAAAAGCCCACTAGAGGCGCCACAATAGTCCCCTATCCGAGATGTCCGTTCGACCACTTGAACTCATCCTGTATAGTGTATAACATTCAGTTTCCGAAGTCCACTTTTTACTGAAAGTGTATATATTTATTGAAAAATTGCCACCAACAAAAATAATGCTTAATTTTAGTTTTAATCAAAGGTCAAAGACCAATAAAAATTAATGTACTGTTACTTAGAAATTAAACGTAATGTCAACTGTAAAAATAAAAAAGTAGGCACTTATCAAATTTTGGTAGAATATTCTTTTTAATCCAATACCTAATTAAAATATACAGGGTGACTTTGAAATTAAACGAAATACCTCAACTATGAAAAAATAACACAGAATAAGCGTAAATAAAAAAGCAGGTACCTACATAAAAATCTTGATCGGATATTATTTTTAAATTCAGAATTAAAAAAGTGGGTATATTTCAAACATTCTTTAAGTCATCCGGTATTAATAATGTAAGACTCGTTTTTGTTGGTTGGTTTGTTATTTAGCTTCGAATACCAACTATTATTTATGCTGTGCTTCGAACCAGTTTACTTCTACACCAACACGCTCAAATGTAAGGGGAATACCGATGACGTCAAACCAGCAGAACCTTGGACCCTTTAGAATGTGAAATTTTTCCATTCTCTCACTAAAGATCCAATAATTTACTGAGAAATTGCGATCAAATGCGTCACTGCACTAGTCGTAGTCAAAGACTGGTTAGCACAACACATTAATAATGCAGTAGCGAAATAAACAATACATTCGAACCATAGACATCTTATTATTTACCACACTAGACCGGCGGTTATCGCCATTTAAGCGCTACGCTGTTGTAGGTTATATTTTCATTCGATTGTATACATTTAGATCCTGGAGATGGCACTAAAATCGACACCATTTTTTTGTCATTTATACCTACGGGACAGTCTGTCCAGTGGTAATCAAATCAGTGATTCGAACACAAGTTACTATTTTTATATTTTACACATTCTAGATACCAAGTTTTTTAAATATTTAAGTCCCCGATATTTCACACATTCTAATTCGTATACATTTGAGAACTTTGTAGCTGTAGGTACATTTATCACAATAAGGCTGACACGACACAAGCACAAAATCATTTATTTTACATAAAATAGAATTATGCATACCCGAAGTTATCTACAAGTACATGAAAAACAGTAGAAACTGATTGTGCTGATTACACATAATTATTGCTGTCGGTGGTTAATAAATCACGAACTTGAGAACCATGGCGGCATCGTGCTTAGTATCAGTACTGCTTGGTTCGTATGTTGGTTAGCAGTTATTTTATCAGAATGTGACGTGCCAAGAAGGGTATCATAAATATTTTTATAACTTAAAAAAACATAATACATAATATTATTTATAACTTGTACCTGGCTGTATTTCTGTTGAGGATGAGAGAAGCATTTTTGTGTTTAGCACAGTTCACTTCATCATCATCATCATCATCTCAGCCGATAGACGTTCACTTCTAGACATCGGTCTCTCCATCCATCGAATCCCGGTCGCCTTCACCAGGTCGACGGCCTACCCACGCTGCGCATTTCGGTCGAAGGTCGAGAACTCTTCGGTTCTCCGAGCAACGTACCCCGCCCATTGCCACTCTACTTAGCAATTCTTTGGGCTATGTCAGCTACTATGGTTCTTCCGCCGATCTCTTCATTTCTGATTCGATCTCGCAGGGAAACTCCGAGCACAGCCCTCTCCATTGCCCTTTGGGTGACTTTCAGCCTTTTTATGAGGCCTTGAATGAACGACCACGTCTCAGTTCCGTACGTTCATCACTGGCAGTACACACTGTCAATGAATAAGCGAAATTTATTTGTTGATGATGACGGCTGATGAAATGATGGTCTTCGATCTCGCACGAAAGACACAGCACACACTTACGTACTTACATATAGGGTCATTCTTAATATGCTGACACTTTTTAAGGGGATGATCAAACCGTTAAACTGAACAACTTTCTCTATGACACCAACATCGAAATCGCGAAAAAAAACTGTTCGATACAAAATAGCTAACCTACTCGAGCCAAATGTATGGAACAGCAGATTTTTATTTGCAATTTCCATGTTGGTCTCAATACAGTCAATACAACAGTCCTTAGGACAATGATGGGGTCGAAGAAGGTCGAAGCCGATTCACTCGTACTTTAAAGTGATTCAGGTTGTAAGCGCTCGGAAATACTGACGCAGGCAGGGCATTCCACTCCTTGGTTGTGCGCATTGTAAAAGAATCAGAAAGGCGCTCAGTGCGGATATGTGGGATATCAACCAAGAAGGGACGATATCCCGCGGTGCATCTGGAAGTCCGATAGTAAAAAGGGGGAGCTCATGCAGCTCTTGGGCACACTCACCGAAGTACAATCTGTAGAAGACCGACCGACCGGTGGGCCAGGCTATGAAACTTGGTCTCCACCAGCTTACTGTTACCAATGAGAAAGTTGTTCAGTTTGATCGTCTGATCATCCTCTCAAAAAACTGTCAGCATATTAAGTTGGATCCTGTATAACAGGTCTATGGTTAATGAAACTGGTATAAACGCTTATCTATAGCTATAAATGTGTAATTAATTAAATCGTAGTGACGTCCATTAATGGTTACGTATTAATTAACAATTTTATCTAGGTAACTACCTATTTCTATGGTTATAGTCTTGTATGTACCTTCACTGCAATGTTGTACATAATTGACTGGTTATAAAATTATTAATTATATGTTTTGTTATTTTAAAATGATGTTAAGTAAACACTACTTAAGGTGGTTTCAGTCCATACAAAAGTTTGACGCACAATACGCGTAGACGGAATTAATAAAAGTAATATTTTATATATGGAAAAATAGTTTAGAAAATCTAGTTGCCGCGTCACAAATAACATTTGCAATTTATAGTATAATTACGAAGATATATAGCTTTTAAAATTTTGTATGAAAAATTTCATTTTCATCTTTGTATTTATTTTATAAATTGCAAATGTTATTTGTGACGCATCATCTAGATTTTCTAAACTATTTTTCCATATATACAAATTTACTTATATTAATACCGTCTACGCGTATTGTGCGTCAAAGTTTTGTATAAAATTGACCCCTCTGCAGCCACCTTAACATCATTTTAAAATAACTATACTATACTACAAGTACTAGGTCTAATTAAATTAACACAACACCTGAAAACAGTTTCTACAAATAATCGATAATTGGACAGTATTTCATGAAATTTTTGAAATACGAAATTTGGTTTTCCTTACACGGAGAAGAATATCGGGTAGATGGGTATATATGTGTTACTTAGCTATCTATTTTAGCAGACTGGACTTTATTAATTATTTAACAACGTGTACAACTAACGTGTAAAAATATATATACGGTCGAATTGAGAAAACTCCTCCTTTCGGTTAAAAACTAGGAAATTCGACAACGCTGCGCCGTTTATTTTTTACTTATTAAAAATAATAGATTTTATTTTCCAATAATACTTTGATTTGATAGCATAACATTTTTGTTTTATTGGGGAAATTTATTATTTGCAATATAAGAATAAGAATAAGAAGAAATGTACACAGTATCCTAAGACTAACTACTACTAAAAGAACAAACAAAGCAACCAAACCTGACAACTGTCTAGTCCAATAGCCCACCCCGGGTCGAGCCAAACGTGCCCATATTGATTGATTTGATTCATAGATTTGATTAAACCTTTTACAATAATTTCAACGTGGTAAGGTGCTAGATATAAAAAAAACGGAATACCTTAACGAAAATCTATAAAACCATTTCTCTAGAACCGATAAATGAATAAAAATATGATTTATATCTATAATTAAGAGCGCGTTCCATACAAAAGAAGTCTGGTTATATTTTCAATACCTACTAACCAATTAAAGTCAATGAAATTCAGAAACAATCTAGAACCGAATCTCTATGCTTATTGTGTTAGATTTTCGTTAAAATATACAGTTTCAAAATTTATTCAAAAATATAATTTCAAAATTAAATTCAAAAAATAAATTATTCTATTCTATTCTATTCTATTCAATGCTAGGGCCGTTGCGAGCTCAATTGAAAGAGCAAAACTCGAGGTTGATCCATGGCATCCTATGTTCAGATACTCCACTCACTCACACCCTCTCACTTTGTTTCAATTGTACTAGTTCGTAACTAAATTATTGTTTATTGTTAAGAATTCCCAATCGTAGACCTCGCGTATCAGGCTTGCCTCGTTTTTGGTCTACCGTTTAATGTAATAGTTTTAAGCAAAAGTTAAAAATAAACATTTATCTTATCTTATCTTATCCACAGTACCTCAAAGGCTCAAGAGCCGCAAAAACTTTCTGAAGTGTGTCCATCCTATACAAGGTATTGGTAATGGTCCTCGAGCTAGATGTGACCTCTGGCGAAGAAAGAGCACGCCACCCGACCCGTTTGTCCCCCCCTCGGAAAGCCTTCCCCCAGGACATGAACTGCCCAGGCCGATTTGGAGGTCTTTAAACAGGCTCCGAACTCAAGTCGGCCGGAGTAAGGAGAACCTGTCCAAATAGGGTTTTATCGATGGCTCAGACCTGAGGTGTGAGTGTGGTATTGCCCCTCAGACTATGGCCCATCTCATATCTTGCCTTCCTGCCCGCAAACTTGCACGCGAATGGAGCTTATGGACGCTGCTGGTAGTGCTATCCGCGTGGCAAAATACTGGGCTGGAAAAATATAAAATGACATGCCATCGACTCGATAGAAGAAGAATGCTAGGATTAATTTAAGATTTGTATGAAAATTTTTGAAGCTCTTAAAAGTAACATTAAAACTAAGTAACTTAAAAGTAACTTTTAACATTTGAAGGAAAATCTGACAACATACAAGCATAGAGATTAGTTACTAGATTGTTTTCCTAAAATGTCATTGACTTTAATTGATTTGTTATCAGTTGTCAGTTGTAGTTTCAACGCTCGTAAGACATAAAACGATTTTGAAACTTAACCAACATAAATAAAGTAAGTTGATTTGATGTTACATTTAAAAACCCTTTCGCATACCAGAGAATTAATAAAAGGAATGCAAAAGTCAATAGTCTCTTGAACTTGGTTAAAGGTATATACCTGCAAACAACCTGTTTGTACTAACTACGTGTTTAAAAATGAACTAAACTAACTAAACCTGTAGGGCAAGCACGGGTTTACAATCCTAATGTTAGAACGCAAAACGCTACTAAGTACCACGGTGAGTTTTTTTTTAAAGCATTTTGAACTTAGCTTTTAAAATATGTGTAAATTAGTTTCAGAACATCATTATTTATTGTCTATGGACATATACAGGGTCCTTCTAAATATTCTGACGTATTTCAGAATATAAAAGAAAAAAATAGCGTTTATTGATGAATTGATGATTCTGTTTTTGTAATTTCGATGTTATTCCCATATAGAAAATTGTTTAGTTTAATGGTTTGATTATCACCTTAAAAATGTATTATAATAATAACAATCAGTTAGGATCGGTAGATCGGTATTATCATTATCACTAGAGATCGGATATTCGGAACATTTACCTAAACTTCATTTTTCACAAGAATAATGTGGACACGTCTTAATTCATTTATTTTATGAAACAATACCCGGATCGTTCTTTTAGGGGAATTTTGTTATTATCTAAATGCCAATGTTATTGAGTTTACTTAGTTCATTATATTATGCACTTGATACGTAGGTACCTATTTGGGAGTCAAATTAAAGTCGCATATTTCACTTTACACTGTATTGTTTTCAAAGAACACAAAAGAATTTACAAAAGTTCGCTGTACAAATTTAGGTATGTAACTGGCGCGGCGAACGACTGTCCGCTTCAGAGCTAGAGAGACGAATCGAATCCTGAGCCGCGTCGCTCTAGCTGCTCCAATAATGCAGCGTTGCATTAATTAAATACTTATGTCCCTATAGTTCTTAAGTCCAGGATTTGCTAAAATATCGTAGAACTTGGACATTTGAACAACTCGCACAACATGAACAACTGACAACATGAACACTCTGACAATTTGGTCAACTTATACAATATTGTCTGAGTTGACGGAGTTGACCAAGTTGGTTGACTGGTTACACAATGACACTGAATATTATTGTGTTAAATATTACATTGAATTGAATTAAGACTATAGGTACTTACTTAATATTACATTTAATAGTGTTTCTTACACTTGATTATGTATTGAATTCACTTAAACTTTATTACAATGGCTTCTCATTTGGAGCCTGATGCAATTATGATTACATATTTGATACAAATTATTCCTTGAAAGTTCGCCTCAAAATTCCTTGACATACTTAGTTAGGTAGGTATGAATTAGCCTGCTTGAATTGTCAGAATATTATTTAGCCTAGGTATGGAATTTTGGTGCTAACTTTGCAATGGTTCCAAAGTAACACCAATAGTTTACAAAAAAAATTAATTATGTACTTATTCTAAAGTAGGTACCTCCGTAAGTTTTAGACCACAAAAGCCACCCGCTGAGGCTGTGGTTCTGGTTGACGATGTGACTGAGCAACTTGGGGTTGCCCCTGGACGTGGTGCTGGTGCAGCGCTGCAGGGTCGAAACCCATCTTTACCATTTGACGTAACATCCACTTCTTAACGCTGCTACTGAATTTGCGCCAAATACAATATGTCACTATTATAAATAGTACTATTGTTATCACCAATGCCATTATGTGAAATTGCTGAACTTTCTCTTCAACACTGTTGTAAGTAGCGCCAGACTGGGCGATAACAATTTGATCTTTACTCTGAGTTTTGCCCATTATGAATGCAGTATGGAAAGAAATATTTCTCAACCCGATTAATGAAAATGTGTGGTTTCTCAAATAATGATTGCTTATATTGGCTGTTATTGCTAACTAGTCAACTTTGATGTCATTTAATTAATTATTACTCAATCGAAAAACCGTACCTTTTTGACTACTCGGCCACTTCGCGTTGTATAGCCGCTGGGTGATTCATTAATATTTTGCAAATTTTGAGGTTTATTCTCATTACTTGATTTTGAATTTGCGTTATCATTACTATTCTTGTCATTTAAAATGTAAGCTGGTTTCAATCGATCAATAGATAACTTTACTTGGCGGTTTGGCAACTGAATATTAAAAACTTTGTCATTCCTGCTAATAACTTGATACGGGCCATCATATGGCGGCTGTAAACATTTTTTTAATATGTCGTTGCGAATAAAAACGTGCGAACAATTTCGTAGGTCTGGATGTACAAAAAATGCCGATGAATCATTCCGGTTCTCTGCTTTAGCTTTATAACTACTTATCGTTTGCGAAATTTTCTTTACAAATTCATTGGGTTCACATACATTTTGATTAACTTTTACAAAAAATTCAGCAGGTAATCTAATTGAACGACCATAAACCATCTGAGCTGCACTGACTCCTGTGTCAGTTCTCGGAGCTGCACGAAGTCCCAACATCACAGTTGGTAATTCGTCCACCCACGATTTGTTGTCGTTTAAACGTGCCATTAAACTTGCTTTCAAAGATCTGTGAAAACGCTCTATACTTCCGTTGCTCTGTGGATGATACGGTGTGGTTCTTATTTTATTGATTCCTAAATATTGCATTAATTGTTCAAAAAGTCTACTCTCAAATTGTCTGCCCTGGTCGCTAGTGAGCTTAATTGGGCAGCCAAAACGAGCAATCCATCCTTCATAGATTGTCTTTGCCACAATATCGGCTGTAATGTCCCGCAGGGGAAATGCTTCAGGCCAATTGGTGGCCCGATCTATGATAGTTAAACAGTATCTATATCCGTCTTGTGAAATAGAAAACGGTCCAGTAATGTCAGCATGGATATGGTCAAAGCGGTCAACTTTCTCAAATTTACCTATCGATGATACAGTGTGTCTGTTTATTTTTGATTTTTGGCACTGTATACATGACTTAGCCCACATACATATGTCCTTGTTCATGTTAGGCCAAAAAAATCTTTCTTTAATCATTTTTTTAGAAACTCTAATGCCTGGATGACTCAAACTATGAATCGCATCAAAAACTGTCAATCTAAACTTTTCTGTAATGTAAGGTCGTACCTGTCCTGTTGAAATTTCACAATAAACGGCTTGTTTACAGTTCGGTATAAAATTTTTTTTGAATGTCAAACTATTGTTTAATGATTTTAATAATTGTAATAATTGTGTATCGTTCTCTTGATCTGACGCTAGCTCGTCATAATTAATTGTCGTTAACCCGGTTATTGATTCGATTCGTGACAAAGAATCTGCAACAATATTTTCTGTACCTTGTATATGTCGTATGTCTGTTGTGAACTCACTAATAAACAACAACTGTCTAGTACGTCTGGGGGTTTCCTTCCTATTGTCTTTACATAATTTTGCGAATGCATGAGTCAACGGCTTATGATCTGTATAGATTATTAACTCTTTGCCTTCATATAAGTATCGAAAATGTTCCATAGCTAAATAAATTGCCAACAGTTCCCGATCGTATGTACTGTATTTTTGTTGCGTAGTTGTCAATTTCCTCGAAAAGAAACTTATCGGTCTCCATGTGTTGTTTATTCTCTGTTGTAACACAGCACCCACACTTGTGTCTGACGCGTCAGCGAATAATGCTAATGGTACATCTGAAACGGGATACGTTAACGTGACTGCGTTCTGCAATGCATGCTTGCATTGTCGGAACGCTTCGTCAGCTTCCGTTGACCATTTAATCGGTGTCTTGTCATTACGCTTTGCTTTGTGAATGTACCCATTTAATTTTTCTAGGTATTTTACTGCCTTGGGTAAATGCGGTCTGTAAAAATTTACCATCCCTAAAAATGTACGCATCTCATTCACCGTTTGTGGCTTAGGATAATCTATGATGGCTTGAACCTTGCTCGTTAAAGGTCTGATCCCTTCTAATGAAATATCGTAACCCAAAAATTCTAATTTTGTCTGATTAAAACTGCACTTTTCTAAATTGATCGTTATGCCGAATTCATTTAATCTTTGGAATACCTGTTCCAGATGATTCCTATGTTCCTCCAAAGAGGCGGAAGCTATAAGAATATCGTCACAGTAACAAAACAAAAAGTCTAAACCTGTCAGTACAGAGTTACTCATAAATCTTTGAAAGGTTTGGGCTGCGTTACGTAAACCAAAAGTCATACGCGGAAATTCGTACAAACCGAATGGCGTAGTGATCGCTGTTTTCTCCACATCGTCAGGGTGAACCATGATATTATGGAAGGCTCGACGGATATCAATTCTAGAGAAGATTTTTTTACCTGTTAATAAGTATGTGAAATCTTGTACCCGTGGAAGTGGGTATCTGTCCGGTTTAGTGATCGCGTTTAATGCTCTGTAGTCACCGCATGGTCTAATCGTACCATCTTTTTTAGGCACTACGTGTAACGGACTGGCCCACGGGCTTTTAGAAGGCCGACAAATACCCATTTCCATCATAAGCTTAAATTCTTCTCTTACCTTTTGATAACGTTCTGGAGGTAGGGGTCTCGTCCTCCCGTGCACCGGTGGTCCTGCAGTTTCTATGTGGTGGTAAACTGAATGCTTTGGAGTTTCCTTAAATGACATTGGTTTTAGAATATCCGGGTACCTGTGCAACAAATCGTATACCGGATGGTCGCAAGTTATTGATGTGATAGATGGCTCAGTGTGTTTTATGATCGTTCCATTAGTATTAATATTAGTCAACCTGTCTAACAGAATTTTTCCATGTAAATCTATAAGTAACCTATGATGGAGCAAAAAGTCTGCACCTATAATAGGCTGCTTTACGTCACAAACTATAAACGACCATTTAAACGGCCTTCTCAATTTAAGATCTAGCACCAAATCTTTTACTCCATAAGTTTTAATGGGAGTGCCATTTGCTGCATATAATTTGAAATCGTTTACTGGTTCCATACCTTTAGACATTTCTGAATTTTTCGGAATTACCGATACATTAGCTCCGGAATCTATTAAAAAACGCAGACCTGAATTCCTGTCCGTGACAGTGAGACGGTGGTTACCTAACTTGATACAGCTTCCCACCGGCGAAAACTGCACCTCATCTAGTTTTCCGGCGGTGATTTCTTCCAACTGCAAGGCTCCACGCACTTCTGTGCCCTAGAGTTGAATTTGTAGTGGTAGTAGCAGAGCCAATCAGGACTCTCTGGAGTTCTCCTAGCGCGGCTCCTGGATCTGGATGGTGATCGCCCCTGTGGACCTCGGCTTGTGCTTCTGGATCTCCTCATGTTTGTGTCTAATTCCATAAGCTTGACGTTGATCTTGGCTATTTCTGCCATCAGCACGGCCGTACTATTCTGTGGAATATTGTTGGTTGCTACTTCTGCTACGTGAGCCGGTCTGAACGTCTCCATGACCTTATCTGCCACCGCGGCTAGTTTCTCTAAATCTTCACACGATGTGGCAGCTAGTACAGCCCTCACTGGTGGTGGCAGGTGTCCTTGCCATAGGATATTGAGTGTTTTATCGTCTACTTTATCCCGTGCTAACTCACGCATGCGCCGAAGCAACTGTGACGGTTGTTGATCTCCCAAATCCATCTCTGTAATCAGTTTTTGTAATTTCCGTGTCTCTGACTCCTCATACACTGTAAGCAATCTAGTCTTCAATGCTTCGTATCTGCCGGTGTCTGGCGGTTTGGACAGTATATCGGCCACTTGTTGGATTGCCTCCTTTCCAAGTTTTGCGACGACAACATTGTATTTTGCCTTATCGCTAGCTTTTTGTTGTTCTAGCATCGATTCAACCTGTATGAACCATAATCTAGGCTGATCCATCCAAAAATCCGGAATTCTATTTGATAAAGATATTGCTGCTAAATCGATTAAAAATGGTGGCGTCGGTGGTGGCGGCGGTTCTGCCATGCTGCCGTATAAAATGTAAACTACTTGCGATTTCCTTTGTGCCCTTTTTCACCGTAACCCTGGTGCTTGGGGAAGCCGTCTCTCTCTCTGTCTGGTAGCACTCCGTCGCTGCTCCTCACACAAGTTCGAAAAATTTACACTGTATACTGACGTTCACTGTGTTCAAGTTGGGTGGTCACCACTTTAGGGGAATTTTGTTATTATCTAAATGCCAATGTTATTGAGTTTACTTAGTTCATTATATTATGCACTTGATACGTAGGTACCTATTTGGGAGTCAAATTAAAGTCGCATATTTCACTTTACACTGTATTGTTTTCAAAGAACACAAAAGAATTTACAAAAGTTCGCTGTACAAATTTAGGTATGTAACTGGCGCGGCGAACGACTGTCCGCTTCAGAGCTAGAGAGACGAATCGAATCCTGAGCCGCGTCGCTCTAGCTGCTCCAATAATGCAGCGTTGCATTAATTAAATACTTATGTCCCTATAGTTCTTAAGTCCAGGATTTGCTAAAATATCGTAGAACTTGGACATTTGAACAACTCGCACAACATGAACAACTGACAACATGAACACTCTGACAATTTGGTCAACTTATACAATATTGTCTGAGTTGACGGAGTTGACCAAGTTGTTCATATTGTCCGAGATGTTTTGCTGTCGAAAATACTTAATTGGACAACTTGAACTACTTGGAAAACTTGAAAAAGTCAAATCAGTCCAGTATCCATATTATGTTTTCGTGGGGTAAAAAGTGAAGTTTAGGTAAATACTTATGCATCCGATTATCCAATCTCTAATTATCACCATAGAATGATAGAATACAATACTTGAGTTGTTTGGAATAAAAAACGGACATAAAATCCAGACACAATGGATTTTTGATCCCAAACAACTCACTTATTGATAAGTGACAAGCATAGAGGTAGCAATTTATAACACCACTGGCTTTTCGGTGAAGGAAAACATCGTGAGGAAACCGGCATGCTTCAATTTCGAGGCATGTATTGTACCTACTGCCCATTTACAAGTGACGACGGGCTCACTCCCCGTCACACTGGACAGAGTTTCGGTGCTATAGTGAAACGTGGATGTTCTGAGGTTTCAGAATATCTCTGACTACCCCCTCGGGATTATAGTCGTGAGCATATGCTATGCTATGCTATGCATAGAGGTAGGCGTAACTCGTGTCACCAGACAGGACGTGACGTCATGTGACGTGACGCTCTACGGTGACAAGTAATACCGATGTTGACACATACATTTTAAACAAAATTATTATTGACTTATTGTTATTATTATTGTTATAATACGACCCCTATATTCTCATTACTGGAAAAAAGGGGAGTAAGGATGTAAGGGTGTAATCAGATAATGAAACTAAACTACTTTCTATATGGAATATTAGTCGAAAAACGAGATTTTCCCATAACAAATCGATCGGCTGATTGCTCCGTATTTTTGTATGGAAGAAGGTCCAACAATTTTTCACGTTTTTCGACCCATGTTTTTTAGGGAAAGTTGTTTAGTTTCATTATGAATATAACCTTAAAATTTTTTCATTAATAATTTTTTTTTAGTGTATATTATATTATTATAGGGCTAACTTATAGGATATAGAAGCTCGTATTGCTGAAATTATGTTTTATAAAACAGATTTTCTGCAATATACTCAGTCGTATTAAGATACGTATTATTATGATAGCTTGATAATCATAAACAAGATGAATATAAAACCTTATGGGCGAAGGTCCTTTGACCTCATATAGCTCTGAATGCCGTGTCGTTAATTATATGAATAAACATTTTTTTTCTATATTTGTCACTTCGTTCGTTAGGTGTGTCAAGACGACCTTGTTTTTATTAATTTTAGAGATGTTTTGTTAGGAAATATTTTGATTAGAATACGATCTACTTAAACACAAGATTTAAGAAAACATTTAATAAAAAATATAATCATATATCTTGTTTGTGGTCCCTACCTAACTGCATGGCTTCCTCTTACAAAAAAATACTTACGATTATTAACTACCGGAGCCCGCGTCTGCGTACGCGCAGACCACTGACTTTAGATAGGTATTCATAACTTGTGATAGAGTGAATTGATTGCCATGGTACAAAATGCCTAGCCTGAATGTTAATCCAAACTAAGCCCTATGGTTTATTGAAAATCACATCTAAATCAGTTCAGTCGTTTTTAAAGTGACGCGTTCACAAACAAACAGACAAACAGATAGACAGACAAATCGACAACAATTCTAAAAATGGTCTCAATGCATTTCATTACGTGTCCTTAATGCCCCCAATACCTTTAATGTACATCCACGACAAGTTTACTTTTTTATTATATGTATAAATAATAATAATAATATAATAGATAGGAAGGAGTGGGCCATACTCCACCACGCAGGCCCAGAGAGGTTTAAAACCCGAATAAAAAAATTTTTCGTCCTTTCCATTACCGAGCAAAGACAAAATACCATACATCTATACTTAGTCCAGGATTCGGTCAAAAATGTCAAAAAATAAAGTTTAAAAATAATTTAATGAAAAAAAAAACTCACCCTAAATTCACAAAATCGATTCACAAACAACACAAGATTTAACAGCTGTCATTAATCCCCTTTTAAAAATACTGGCACACAACACAGCACTATTAAAATAAAAAAATAAAACACTCCTAATTTAAAATTCGCGCCACCACAACGTGCGTTTTGACTCGGCGTGCATTTACGAAGCCAGCCAATGTAACACTGAACTTGAGATGTGCTCATGCGACGGTGGAACTAAGCTACCTAGCCTTCGACAATTAATACTACCATGACAATCGGTTCTCGATCAATAGTCGTTCGAATAATTAAATAATAATTAATAGCAATTTTTTTACAAGGTTACCTATTAAATCTAGTTTAAGGTTCAACTTTGTTGACGTAAACGTGATATAATTTTCTTCGTTATTTTCCTTTTCACTTCAGGTTCAGCTCTTAGGATGTCATATCGTTTCTATTACGCAACAGTGGTGATTCTGTGGTGGTGGTTCTTAAGTGGTGTTTCTTATCATTTCATCCTGAAACTATTAAGAAGAATCACATAGCTCCTAAAATGTTAAATATGCTGAAAATGAGCCTTGCTAAGACTATTGCAGTTATAGCCATGTTTCTGGCCTCTCCGAAAGGGATTACGGGATAGCGTGGTTTTATTTTAACTCAAATATCGTCTGATTATGGTTTTTTTTGGATAAAACTCACAACAAACTTATAATTTGAACGGAAAAACTGATCTAAATATTTGACGTATTCTTGACAGAAAAAGGGAGTAGCATTTTTACTAGATGCAATATTGTATGCAATATTAAAATTATATATTACCTATGTACATAATATGCAATATGTCTATTGCAGCATTGCCTAACCCCACTTTAAATATAATCTTTAAAAAAAATTGCATAAAGCGTGACTTCATAGTGACTTCCATTCCAATAGTAATCAACGATTGTTGCATTAAAACCTGCTGTAACATCATATCATTAATGTGCATATTACGTTGGAAGGCTTAATGACGCTCATAGTTATTGTACGATTCACCTAAGAAGTCGTTTATAGAACTCTTATAGCGATGCAATAAAGTTTAAAATAGTTAAATGCATGAGACTTGTTGCGTAGAATTAAGACCGTCCGTAATTTTTTGTGATTTCGCGTATTTCCCAAGACCCCTCGGTACTTGTGGTCTTTCGTCACTGACGGCTTTAGAAGCCGTGATAATTTTGCTAGTTTCTCGCTAAAATATTAAATAGTGACAAGGTACTAGAATAGCTTCATAGAAACCGGAATTTTCCAGACAAGTAAGGATGTTGGCTTTTTTTGCTATGGCAAAAAATACTTGGTAATAAATAACTAGCACTAAAAGTAGCGTTATAAATGTACAAAATCATTTAACTATTTTCTACTTTTGAATAACTTTGTAGAATGAGTAAAATAGTTGTTAAAAAAACAAATAAAGGTAGGTTATGTAAGGAGATTGTATAGCCTTAGCTTGCTGGCTGGTTGTTATCTATACTATTATAAAACTGTAACAGGAAGTTTGTCTGTACATTGAAGATATTAACAAAAAAAAAGTTACGATATGGTTTTTAGGTGTCCCTGATTCCATTTCACCAATTTTTGGATTTTTTGTCTGTCTGTTTGTTTGTGTGTTTGTTTGTGTGTTTGTTTGTGTGTTTGTTTGTTTGTTTGTTTGTTTGAACGAGTATCACGTAAAAACTACTGAACCGATTTTGATGAAACTTTTTTTGTTTGATAGCTTATGATCTGACTTAAAATCTGGTATATAATTTGTGCGGACGAAGTCGCGGGTTAACGCTCGTATAAAAATAAAATATTAAACAAACAGTAAAGCTCTATTTTAATTACCATTTGAGCCACGCCTCCACAGTACCTAGTTAACATTAAAAACTTAACAAAAATATTAAGAACATAAATCTAACATAACCTAAAATATGGTGCAGGTTCGGATCGCGCGGGAGGGTAGCCCAGATGCTGGCAACTGATCCGTTGAGTGAGGTCTACCCGGCGCTTTGCATGATCTTCGAAAAGCGCCTGGGCGCCGGGACCCCACGGTCCAAGGGTTTCGACACCGAATGCTACGAATTGGTTTTGGGTGCCGATACCCTTGTATTTAACCTCTTTTGCCTTTTCGGCAGATCCCGCCGCCGAGCCAACTCTTTTGCTCGTTCCCCGTAGATGGGACGGGACCAGTGTCCACATAGGTAAACCTCTAAAATATTTCAAAGCCCGTGTAAGTATACCGGGACAGAGTATCTTTGCGGTGGATTATCAAAATAATTAACAATTTAAATAAAAAATGGCATTCAGAAGCGCTTTTATTACCTCGAATAACTATTTTCCTAAAAAAATGGCTTTCGGGTTTTGATTGAATTTTTTAATATACTACTTATTCAGTTATGTTACATGTTTTTACTCATTGGTACATGACATGTTTTCCGGGCGGATTCGAACCCGGACCCCCATAATTGGGTGTTGGGTGTTTTTCTAACTTATGTACGTAATACCACAGTAATACCGACTGCTCACAAACGGTGAAGGAAAACATCGTGAGGAAACCTACATACGCTGAAGAAGAAATTCCGATGCTTATGTTAAGTCTACCAATCCTCATTGGGCACGCGTGGTGGACATGCATCCTTCCTGAGGGTAGGCCTGTGCTCTGCAGCGGGACGTTTATAGACTGATAATGACATGTTTTTAGACTAAAAATACCTACACCTTCATTCACACCAAACACAAAAATTATAATGAAAAACAATTTAGCTGATGTTTTAGGGATGTTCCAAATGTATTTTATATGCAAAGTTTTTATTTTTTTTATTTTTAATTATTGCACCCTGCCGATATTGGCATGGCCAATATCGACGGGGATATTGTCATTGTCAATATGGTGGTGGTAATGGAGTCTAAATACCTATAAAGTTGTATCATTATTATGAACCACTCCAAAGTGATTCAAAACGACCCCACAGGATATTTTGGCGAGGATTCTTCGGAGAATGAATACAATTTATCTTACGAAAAGGAACACCTGGCTTTTCGGTGAAGGAAAACATCGTGATGGAACCTGCATGCTTCAATTTCGAGTCATTGTATTGTATCCGCTGTCCATTATAATTGGCGACTGGCTCACTCCCCTTTGATACTGGACAGAGTTTCGGTACTAGGTAAGGTGGAAGGGCTTACCAAAGGTGGAAGTTCTGAGTTTTCGTAATATCTCTTACTACCAAGGGACGGGTCGGGACGTATCTCTTACTACGGGTGTAAGGGACAGCCCTTTGCAAACTGAAACGGTGAAACCATCAAACTGAACAACTTTCACTATAGAGCCTACCTTAGGAAACGCGAAATAAAATCAGCTTTCCCATTTGAGTCGGATAGGTATGTATGAAACGACAGATGTTTTTCGCTTTTCCCCAGGTACGAGTAGGTTCCATAGTGAAAGTTGTTCAGTTTGATGGTCTGAGTTCACCGTTTCAGTCTGCGGAAGGCTGTCCCTTACACCCTGAAGTCGGAAGTAGGTATATGCAATATGCATGCATAGGTAGACCTTCATTTCAACCACAGATTAGATAATTATTGATGTATGCATCGTATGACCACTTCACATACATTACCAAGCTAAGTGTTCATTCATCTGACAGATTCCGATCATTCGATATTTAGTCTGAATTGAGTCATAGCTATCGGAATATGTTTGCATTATTAGTAATGTTTACTTGTCTTGAACTAAAGTCATGATCCATAGGATGATTCAATTTTTTTAGGCTGCCGCTTAGGTATCCGTTTCTTCTATCTCTGTCACGTTCATTTTCATCCTTTCTGGATGTCCTTGCCACACTGCCACAGAATAGATATCCCACCAGAAAAACAGCTCCATACTATCCAATATACATATTAATGTATGCTCCATACAAGCTCGCGGCGGCCAATACATGCCCACAATGCGCAGCGTGCTGCAAATCTGCAATACGTGAACGTTCACGTTTAGCGCAAAACCCCGTACACTCGAACTTTTATTTTATAAATAACGAAATATTACGAAACAATAATTTCATTATTTTATTAATTAAAATTTAAAGTTATTCGCATTTTAAGTTATCATGCATACATTATTTGTTATTATTTCAGCAATGAATGAAAGCGTGCTCATGAATACAATTTAAGAATCTTGTTTTGCTAGTGCGTTCCCGTGCAGTGGGTTAACATTAATTTTAAATTACACAAACAAATTATTTAACATTTTGAAAAAATGTAACCTATGTTGAAACCTTCATAGTTTGTTTCTGCTCTCGATTCTAAACAAACTATTTCCTAGGTTTGCGTTTGTTCATTAACGCGTTGTATAGAGCCCTTCTTAATATGCGGACTGCATAACATATATTTTAGTTTTATCTTCTCAGTAAAAAAACATTTAAAAATAACACTATACTCACATTTTTTGTTTTTTTTTTAGCTAGAATATTATTTTTAATAACATGATGAACTATAAAAAGTAGTGAAATGTTAATGACGTCACTTGTGGGTATTTAGTTAAATTTTTCATACATCGCGTGCAGGTTGACGTTCGATTAAAAGTTGCTAATTTGACTAATTGTCCGACTCCCTATTGTTCAGTTTGGCGGTCTGATCATCCCCTTAAAAAGTGTCAGCATATTAAAAAGGTCCCTATAGTTATATCCAAGTAACCCAATCAGACCCTTTCAGAACCTTAGTTTTGCAAAAAATGACTTCAAGGTAATTTGTCTATGCAATTCATGATTATGATTTGTTTACTATTATTTTATTGGACAAGCACGTATCGTATTTGTATTGTCTATTCGTCACGTTCGTCAGTTCTCTGAAGTTCTTTCAGGCGGTTTATTCTTTTAATAATGGTAAATTTAGCCGTAGGTGTGATGACTACGAAGAAAGGAAAGGCACGTTAAACTGTTGGTTCTGGATATTGATTCCCTTTCCTTTTTACTGTGAGGGTACAAGCTTTCCTAATTTCGTAAAGCAGACACTACATTCTCGCCGAGAACGAGAATGTGGATGCCCTTTATTGTTTCCTCGAATTTTCGCCTCGTTCTCGGGTCGGCGGCGGTATTTTGTGCACGAGACAAAGGGTTCTCGGGCGAGAACCGAGAAGGCATCCACATCATGCTATGTTATCTTAGTATAAACTAAGTGGAACGCTGATTTTCCATAGACAGCGTCCGTCATCTATCGGTGATGTATCGAAGCACTATGTGTTGCACTAGGGTTCATATCGGAGTAACAGCGCACTATACCTCACGCGCTGCGCTGTAGTATTGAGAGATTTCGCCCATATCAATCACTGTCTTGTTGGTCTAGCGGTCTAGGCAACCGGCTTACGATCCGGGTAGCTAAGGTTCGATCCTCGTGTCGGCCGATCGTCTTTTTCAATTTATTTCATAATGCGGCGCCCCCTAGTGCTAATAAGCAACAACGCAATTAGGACGTCCTAAAATTCAAGGCGAGTTACCTATCTATATCCAATATACATATTAATCTATGATCCACATTCTCACATTTTGTCAGTGTGTCACGAAACGTTGTAGCGAGAGGTCATGGAAGTGTGACATGATTTAACATGATCTATGTTTAGGGATTGTTGTGTGTATCCATAATAGATACTTAAGAATATAATTATACAGAGTGCGAAGTGCGAATCGATTTTCAAGCCATATTTCAAAATATTTTTTATTATTAATAAAACTGGCCAAGTGCATGTCAGATCACGCGCAGGGTAGGGTTGACTCTAACAAAAAATTTCACTTAAGCTTAATATTTCGCTAATGGATCCCTAAATCGAAAAACGGTTTAAACCCACAATTGTTTTAAACGACCTATGTAACGATACCCCACACCATGGGGTAGACGAGAAATAAAAATTCCATTCTCACTTCGCGTCTAAAAATATATTTTTCGAGAAATTTTTTATACCGCTTTTTCGGCGTGATTAATGAATGAATGAAATATACTTTACTAACACCAAAACAAAATACAATGCACAATAGGAAACATAAACTGAATATGGTACAAATAAGGCTATCGCTTATCGCTAAAAAGCGATTTCTTCCAGACAACCTTTATTGATGATGAATGATTAATGTGTATATCCATGCTAAATTACAGCTTCCTAGTACTAAGCGTCTCTGAGCTAAGCCGTGGACGGACGGACAGACAGACGGAGTTCTCGTGGGTTCTCGCCGAGAAGTTCTCGCGAGAGTGAAGTGCCTGCCTAAAGGTAGAAAGGTTCCTATGGGATAGTTGTATAGTATCATTAGTAAAATCACCTTGAAAGTAATGAAACTGTCTACACTTAGGCCCACTTGCATCAACCTGGTTAGCAAATAGCTTAGCTCTCTCAAGTATAATTGATTGATTGATTGTTTTTCAAACCATTTGGAGTTGAATTAAGGCTGAGACTAAACGAGCGTAATTTTGTGAGTTGTGAGTCGCATATTTTGAGTCCGTTCAACAGAAATAGACAATGCGTTCCCGGAATTTTTATGAAACTGACTCAAAATACGTGACTCTCAATCACAAGTCTCAAAATTACACACGTTTGGCCTCAGCCTTAATTCAGGAGTGCGCATGTGGGGTTTAATACTAAGGGTGAAGCCAAGCGAGAGTAATTTTGTGAGTTTTGTGAGTCGCGTATTTTGAGTCCGTTTCATATAAAATCCGAAAATGCATTGACCTCAGCCTTTATATGAAACGGAGTCAAAATACGCGACTCACAACTCATAAAATTACGCTCGTTTGGCTTTACCCTAACACTCTGTATTAAAACTCTAAACCTAAATCATCATATAAATTACGTCTATTCTATTTCACAAGTAATAACTAGTAAATAATATTCAGACATAACCAAAAAACGTTTATCCCAGAACGGGTTTAAAAAACCTAAAATTATTAGATCCAATTTTGGGACCGGTTCTGCAGCTATGTTTAAAGCGCAAATTGGTAAGGGTAAAACGTCCGGTAGTGATCTGACCAATTTATTTTCAAAGCTAAAAATATTCAGATTATAATCTTTCAATAACTGTGAATTTAACAGATAGGTATATTGCATTATCTGAACCATTATAATTATTGTCTGCCCAGAAAGCGACAACGTCATTCGTTTTCTGGTTTGGCTCAAGTAGCCCAGTCATTTTACGGAGTTTTGTTAGGAGAGGTGGGAAGTAATTATTAATTGGACTTTAAAACTGTAGCTAAATGGTGCCGCATTAAGTGACAAAAAGACTATCTGAAAACATATTTAAAAAAATTCACTACGCAACATAGAAATCAAAATTGTGTGTCCCAGAAGGCTTTCAAATTAATAATATTAATACCAATGGACTCATTTGACTTAGATTTAACAATATCAATTATTTTTGAGCAATAAAATAGGCATTGAAATTTAAGAAATACAGTTTGTATTAAAAAAATACAAACGTATTTTTCAAAACCTTCTAAGTAGACAAAAATATTTACACTATGTTTGAAGTATGTATAATAAATAGTAAAGCCTTAAATAGGTGCAAAAAAATTTACCATCCGGTTTTTTATACCGAGATAATTCTTAAATTTTAAATTTGAAACTGTTGCTGACGGTATATTATTTTTAATTTTGGTACATTTTCTATGCTCAAACTGGCTCTTAAACCGAAAAAAATATCAATCATTAATTAGTTCCGGCTCAAACCATAAAATGACTGGGCTACAAGGAGGTGATTGTAAGTGCGGATTATTGAATATACAGGGTCCTTCTTAATATCATTATCAGCCTACGTCCCATTGCAGGGCTTAAGCCTACCCTCAAGGAGGATGTATGGACGTCAGTCCGCCACGCATGCTTAATGCAGATACACCCTTACCAACATACAAAAAAATCTTAATAATTTTAATTCAGACACAGTCCATAGATTGTTAGCATATACTTAAAAACGCGTCCGTGTGGTGTCGGCTAAGAATAGCACCATCCCATTTTCTCCCGTGTTGGGTGTCGTAAAAGGTGACTAAGGGATCTACTCCTCCTACATCGTCTGAGTACACACATTGATTCGATCCAACTGCGATCGCCAACCCGCCTGCCAAGCGTGCGTACGGCAAATCCCCCAATTTTGGGGGGAGGCTTATGTCCAGCAGTGAACGTTCAATGGCTGATATGATGATGATGACTTAAAAACGCCCTACGCTCTATTCTTCTTAACATGCTGCCGATTTTTAAAGTATTGACCAGATCATCAAATTGAGCAACTTTCTCTATGGTACCATCATCGAATACACGTCATGGGCCAATCATGTATCCAAGTCATCCAGGTTGGCCATTTGCTCCTCACTTTTTCAAATTGGCTACGATTCCTTAAAAGTACCATTTTGGTAGTTATTTTGAACTAGCCGTTCACATTATTCTTATCGTGTGGGCAGAGCACAGTAGGCCTCGCATGCCACCCCCGAGAAAACGATAAAAATCGAGATGTGTCTCCATCTTTATTATTTTACGTATGCCAGAAAGAGCGCGCATGACGTTTTTCTCGTTTAAACGCTTTGTCGTGGGTGGCATGCTAGCTGTGCTGTGCCTTACGGCCTCTGACATGGTTTTTATGTAACGACTACTACCACCAGAGATAGTAGCCGGGTCCAACGGCTTAACGTGCCATCTGAAGAACGGAATCATTTTTCTTTTCAGACAATCAGGTGTATTCAGCCTGCAATGTCCTAAGCAACTGGGGAAAAACGCACAAAGTGACATTTCACTAGGTGTCCCCCGTGGGAATCGAACCCACGACCTCCGTGTCGAGAGCCAACGCTCTTAACCATTAGACCACGGATGCAGTTCACATGAAACATTTCCATTCGGCTATTTTATCTAATGACATTCTTAAACTAATTGTTCTGGCAATAAATTAAAGGTAAAAAATAATTTACAAATTACTACACCTACCTACTTAGTTTTAAGTTAAAACTCAGTATAAGACGAAAAACAAACCTCATTCGTTGTTTTGGATAGTTATCAATTTTAATATGGGTCATATTATTTTACGTTTTATTCTATGGTTTTGTGTATGTAAAATGTTTAACAGATTGATCATCATCAGCCTATTAAATTCCATCGCTGACTACGGCGTTTTCTTTCCCGTGCTTTGACTATTTATTATAAGGACTGGCGTTGCGGTAGCGTTTCCCCTCTGTCACGGTACGGTATAAGAACAATTGATCATGTGCATTTACATTCAATTTTATACCTTATCACTTATCGCAGAAGAACCAGAGTAACTGACATAGCCCAAAGGATTGCTAAACTGAAGTGGCAGTGGCTGGGGCACATTGTTCGCAGAACCGATGGCCGATGGGGCCGAAAAGTTCTCGAGTGTCGACCGCGTACCGGAAAGCGCAGCGTGGGTAGGCCCCCCACACGGTGGACCGCCGACCTGGTGAAGGCGGCGGGAACCCGTTGGATGAGGGCAACGCAGGACCGTTCGTTATTGTGATCCTTGGGGGAGGCCTATGTCCAGCAGTGGACGACCATCGGCTGAGATGATGATGATGAAACGAGACAGCCTATAATTGCGAAACAATAACTACGAACTTATGACGATTGTGGTTCACACGAGACTACTTTTCATGATTTTTAACATTCAAAATTAGAATCTAAAGTTATGGGGAATAAAATCCAAAGTTGCGGATTTAATGTTACCTCGCCCCCGCAAAAAGTGGCAGAAATGTTTGTTAGTAGAATATCATGCGTAACTAGTCCCTATATAAGTAGTCATATTTCTCGCGTTATCTAAAAATAATGGTTCATCGCTACGCTGGTGTCTTCCACTGCGGCCGAGCAAAGACCAATTTCCCAGGTAATATAATGGTACTCTTACCTTACGCAATTTATTAACGAAAAAAATTTAAAATCTCGTTATGAATTTTAGCCAAATCTTAAGACAAGGTTAATTCTGACGTATGACGGTCAATAAAAAAAAATACTACTTCAAGGTACGTCCTATGTTTTGATGTTTGACTGATTATTAATTCCGTTCAAGAGGGGCGCCTAAAAACATACATACCTACTTGTTAATTTAAATATTAATTCGTACCTACATAAGGTACGAATTAATATAAAAATAAAAAAAATAAAATAAAAAATTTCTTTATTTGAGAACAACAGTGATACATTTACATCAAAGGGTTGGGTCCCTGACTCCCAATATTGGATAACCGTGCATTGGGAGCCAGATTCCTCCTCAGGTAGGTACTAGATAACAATAGTTGTTAGTATTTAATCTATCTTATCAATAACAGTAATAAAACATCTAGGTAGTTGAGTCACGCTTGTCATAGTGAGAGTGAGAATTCCTGCTTTTATTATTTACCCGCGCCAGAGTAAGTACCTATATATTATATATTCTTTGCCAGAATAGATGTGCGTGTGTATGTGTGAGTGTGCATTTTAGGTGTGTGTGAATATGTGAGTGTGTGAGTGGAGGCTTGAACATTGTGTGAGATATCTAGTCAAAACTATTATATATAACTTTAACAGTAGGTAGTGTATCCGCACATTGAAAAAATTTGCACGCAAAACATTACAATATGTAATATATGTAATATATTTTTACATAAATACCATGATGCGACACATCAAGCTATACAAAGCCAAAATAAGCTGGCCGCGTGTAGGGCTAGTAACGTATAACGTTGTGCGGCCAGCTTATGTTCGTTTTGTATAGCTTGATGTGTCGCCGTGCGTACATCATAAGACGGAATGTGATGCTGAATCTATGCTTTAGAATAAAGAGGTCCTTGATCTTAGTGTCAGTGTAACCGCGTATGAGATGGCGATAGTCATAAAATCCTATACAATTTATATGAATTGACCCCGGAATCAGGTGGCCGTCGTAATACAAAAAAGTGGTTACGTACGTCGATAAGGACAGCAATAAGGTAGCGATCTCCTCTTTTAACTAGAGCGAATTTGCTACGTGCATCTCTTATTGAGTGAATATGACAAGACACATGCTTCCTTCTATTACCTTCTCTTTCTACGTTTGGAGGCTTATCGTTATCTTTGATTGGTTGAAAAGTGGTGGCATTTGTTTGACTCACAGATCACAAAAACTAAAGGGAGATGTGAAAAGGGGCCAGGGCCAGTGTCGCAGCAATATGCGCAAAAACAGAACACATTACTCGCGAAAGTAATAATTCAATATATTATGAGGTTGAAAGCCAGTCGAGATATTATGTGTAAATAGTTTACAATGCTTGCGTAGTAGTAAATATTATTCGAAAGTTGAGTTCTGATACCGCAATGGATAATGAGCACATTCAAGCTAACACAATACTTTCTATCGCGTGGTACTGGTGGTGATGCGACACTAGGTTTTGTACTCAGCGCGTCGGTTGGCATCTCTCTAGATCTCTATGGGGTGAACATAATAGACCCAATTGACCAGCAAAAATGGTCGCAGTGTAATACAGGGTGTAAGTGACAGGCTAGCAAATACTGAAACGGTGAACTCAGACCATCAAACTGAACAACTTTCACTATGGAGCCTACCTCAGGAAACGCGAAAAAAAAATCAGCTATCCCATACATTTTAGTCGGGTAGGTACGGCAGTTTTGTATGGGACAGCTGTTTTTTTTCACGTTTCCTGAGGTAGGCTCCATAGTGAAAGTTGTTCAGTTTGATGGTCTGAGTTCACCGTTTCAGTATTTGCTAGGCTGTCACTTACACCCTGTATAAATAATATTGTGGCGCGATTGTATGAAGCTATGTTCCGATGCTGTATATGAAGTTAGAGAGGGACAGGGAGTAGCCATTCTGTATGCAGTACTCTCACGTATTCTATGATTCCGTGTTAAGGTGGTTTCAGTCCATTCAAAAGTTTGACGAACAATACGTGTAGACGGAACTAATAAAAGTAATTTTTTATATACGGAAAAATAGTTTAGAAAATCTAGTTGCCGCGTCACAAATAACATTTGCAATTTATAATATAATTACGAAGATATAAAGCTTTTAAAGTTTTCTATGAAAAATTTCAAAGCTTTATATCTTCGTAATTATATTATAAATTGCAAATGTTATTTGTGACGCGGCAACTAGATTTTCTAAACTATTTTTTCATGCATACAAAGTTACTAATATAAATACCGTCTACGCGTATTGTGCATCAAAGTTATGTTTAAAATTGGCCCCTCTGCAACCACCTTAAGGCACGTTTATTTGAGTCTCTAAATATTATTTGTTGGTTTTTATTACAACATCATAAAGGTTATAAGTCAGCAAGTTCATGGAACTAATGAAACAATAGGCGAGGGCAGGGTGACAGACAATCAGCATCCATTATTATTATGTAAGCTAATACGAAGGTTATGCTTTTTGCACAGTATTGTGTTTTTCCTGCCATTGAGCTGTTTCCTTTTAAAAACTGATCCTAGGTCCTATCTTATTCCTTAATATGCGAAGGTTTTTTAAGGAGATGCTCAGAACATCGATCTGAACAACTTGCTCAATGGGACCAACATCGAAATAGCGAAAAATAAATCAGTTGCTTTATACAAAATTGCAAACTTACTCAATCCAAATGTATTATTATTATGTATCTCTGTTAAAGGCTTACTCACGGGCCGTAGCGTAGCCCGGACCTTTGGAAGGCTTGCGTGGGGACACAGGTCCAACACGTAAAGGCCCCTTTGAGACACTTTTATCTAAATGCGATGGGATGCATCTCTGTATGCATTATGCAAATGCACCAGAAGACATACCACATTCGGTGCAGAGACTATTGTAGAAAGGACAGAAAACTACTAGGGTTATGGGGGGTGAACTGGGTGGGCCGGGAAATCTTTATTATTATTGTTATTGTTAGTTATTGCGGAGAGACTCGGGACGGCTGCCGTAACAAATGTCTCTAGTTTGTCAAAATGGGAGGCGGTGACTTGCCAACTCATTTGATGGGCCCCATTTAAAAGGCCGCTCGCAAGGAGCGACAAGGTGGCAACATCTAGTGAGCGGCTAAGGTTGTAGAGAGGTGAGTCTGCGGGCACCGGTTCCCGGTGCTAAGCGCACCAGTCAGCAGGTCCCGGCGTTATGACATTTTACACTTCCAACCTTGAGCATAGGTTCCGCTCTTGCAACTCCACTCCTGGCCGGCCGGTTAAGGCAAGACAGCAAGGCGCTGTCCCATTGTTGGGCCAAGGCCTCTCTCCCTTCTCTCCATACGTCCCGGTGTTGCACTTCGTTAGGCCAGTTCTTCAAGAAGCCATCGATTTCATCCCGCCAGCTTCTGGGTCTGCCTCGACGGCGATTTCGTTTTACTCGGGACCAGTTGGTAGTAGTTTTGGCCCATTGGTCATCAGGCATGCGGCAGACATGTCCAGCCCGATCCCACTTCAGATTGGCAGCGGTGGTGGCGGCGTCTGTCACTTTGGTTCTGGCCAAATGTATGGGACAGCTGAATTTTGTTTCGCTGTTAGTCCTTTAGAGAAAGTTGTTCAGTCTAATGGTCTGAACATCCCCTTCAGAAACCGTCAGCATATAAAAAAGGCTCTATGTATATTCCTACGATTTCCTTTTTGTACTTAATTTTCACTTTGATATTACAATTTCACACAAATTATAATGTCGCATGCATTCGGAGAGATGGGCCAATATCACAACAGACTGGCGGAACCCAGTCTTGTTATGTGTTTTGGGATCCTTCCCAAGGATCAGGATGATCGCCGGCCTACCCAGCTCTGGTTCTACCCAGAAAAAGGTGGAAAGACAACATAGATGCCTTCTTGGACAAAGGGAAGGCATTTGCCTAGCAGTGAAACAGATTTCGTAAAAAAAACACTTATTGGTACCTACTACAATTTCACTTTGGTACTACAATTTCACATTCTTATTCTATCGAGTCGATGGCAAAGTCATTCGAAATTTTTCCAGTATTTCGCCACACGGATAGCATTGCCTGCAGCGTCCATAAGCTCCGTTCGCGTGCAGGTGTAAGGGCAGGATATGAGGTGGGCCATTTCATATTGATATTAAAATCAGGCTCTTATAATGTAACTATCCAATTTAAATTTGTAATTACAATAAATTACCGAATAAATTTAAGGATATACCCTATAAGATATTTTTAAATTCCCTAAGGAAATGGCTGATGGAGAAAAATTTCTACTCTGTCAAAGAATTTTTGGATCAACCCCATTGAGTTAGTATTGTATAAGTAGAATGAAATCATGGGGGTTTGACGTTTACAAGCTGATTAGTTTCCTTTTTTGTTTAATTTAATTTTGTTTTGTTTAAGATTTTGCATGCCTATGTTTTGGCTAAGTGTGAGATACCTTATTTATTATTCTATACCTGTAAATACCATACTTACTGCAAATAAATCTAAATCTAAATCTAATTCGATTCAATCAGTATCAAATCGATATGGTGTTTTTTTTTTTTATTTCGCTTCTGAATATTTATAGTTAATTAATTTTAGACAATGGATTATTATGACAATAATTAATAACAGAAAGACAAAAACAAAATATTAATTAAAACCGGCCAAGAGCGTGTCGGACTCACCCAAAATAGGGTTCCGTAGTCATTACATACAAATACAAATACCTTTATTAACAAAAGAGAAATTCAGTACACATGATACAATGGACCCCGGTCCCCGCATGCGGGAAGCCAGAATCTCGGGAAATCCTCTACGATTTGTCAGGAAATTTAATTACTAATTTTAGGACAGAGTGAGCGAAGACATGTGAGTGACATGAAAAGCTTAAACAAATGTAAACAATAGTGCGATTTAATTTAGTTCAGTGCCATCTATTGACAGATGCTGGCCGTCGACGTTTTATTTGATTTCTCCGACACTACTTGTTCTACAGCGTTCGTTATAATTTTCATTGAAAGTAATTACGGTAATCTACATTGTTAAATATTTTCAGATTTTTTACTCCAGTATTTTAGAAGTTAGAGGGCCGGTACGCCCTATTTTTGACTTTGAGCGCAAATATCTCGAGAGAGAAGCTTTATAACGATTTATATAATCAGAAACTTATACAACAGCCCTACTCTACTGCTCGTTTTATTTATTTTCATACTCCAAACTTCTCTAATGAAAAATCGTCGCGGGTTTAGAGTTATCCTCCATTCTGTCTAGCTGGACTTCGTCTAGTGTTGTTGGCCGCTGTTGATTTGATACTGGTTTGAGTTACAGTGGTGGGAATGTATGGTAGGCTTGTAACCCGGGAAGACGGAGACGCCGGGGACGCCAAGTTGACCCCCCGATGCGTCAGAACAACTTCCCGGGATAGGGGCGCCCAGGGTCACGGACGGTCGGAGAAGGGGCTCAGGCCGTCCATTTCCAAGCGACCATTGGAAGGCAGTGGTAGTACAGCGTGGTCCCGCTGCAGCGCAGAGACGCTGCAGGAGTGTTGGCCCGGCATCAGTGCCAAGCCGGGAGAGCTTTGGCGAAGCGCGAGGAGGTCTGCGGAAGCACATTGTTTCCCCATGGCCCTTCGACATGCGTTGAGGTGACCACCGGGGGAGTTTAAGTGGATTAAAATCCCACATAACCCGACTCCTCCCCCTCAGGAGCTGGGTATCTTTCGAAGATTTTCCCCCCGAAAAGAAAAAAAAGGCCTATAGCCCGGAAGAGAGTATGCATTACCTACATGCCTACCTACCTATAGTACTCTTTCTTTCTTTCTTATCGTTTGGGCAGAGCCCTGGTGTCAGAGTTTTTTCAGACCGCCTTACAGCCTCTGACGTGTTTTTTATGTAACGGCTACTACCACCAGAGATAGTAGCCGGGACCAACGGGCTTAACGTGCTATCCAAAGCACGGAATCATTTTTCTTTTCAGACAATCAGGTGATTCAACTGGGGAAAAACGCACAAAGTGACATTTCACTAGGTGTCTCCGTGGGAATCGAACTCACGACCTCCGTGTCGAGAGCCAATCCTCTTAACCATTAGACCACAGAGGCAGATATAGTACTCTGTGCTACATGTATTGAAAAAATTTGTCCTTCATTATCTAACGCGTGTATGAATATGGTTATTAATCACATGCAGTAGGTAATAATAACTTTATAATTTAATGTGTTTTGAAGATGGTAATACTACTGTTTTTATGTTGTTATTGCAATATCAAGTCAGGAAATGGTGTAAGAAATATGTGTACTCAAACCAGACCACCAAACTGAATATAAGATAAAGATAAGATAAAGATAAATATTGGGGTATTTTATTATGGGGAACAATATTTTCTGTTAAACGTGTCACTAATCTGCAATACCCTAGTAATTTCTATCCCCAAGAAATATATTAGTCATTTGTACCCTTACGTTCTTTTTATTCGTTTTTGTTACTGTAAATTTTGGTGTGCAAATAAAGAATATTTATGTTATGTTATGTTATGTTAGTCATCATATTTATCAAAACTGTCTCTAAGTATAAATCTACGGATTAATGTAAATATGTATCTTAAATTATAGTTTGATCACTTTTTTCTATAGCCTGAAAATAAGATCTGTCCTCTAAAAAGTAAGTCACGGGCAGCAATAATACATCTAAACTATTATAAAACTGTAGCAGGAAATTTGTCTGTACATTGAAGATATTAACAAAAAAAAGTTACGATATGGTTTTTAGGTGTCCATTCAATTTCACCAATTTTTGGATTTTTTGTCTGTCTGTTTGTTTGTTTGTTTTTTGAACGAGTATCACGCAAAAACTACTGAACCGATTTTGATGAAACTTTTTTTGTTTGATAGCATATGATCTGACTTAAAATCTGGTATATAATTTGTGCTGACAAAGTCGCGGGTTAGCGCTCGTTTGTACCTAAAATAGTAAATCTTTCACCTTATAAATCTAATCAACAAATTATTAGTATCATTTAATTCGTTCAATCATCAAAATAATAGATCTGTCACCTAATAAATAGATCAGTTCCTAAATTCAAAGAAAAAATGCCTAATAGGAGCTGAGTCAAATTGGCGGGCTTTGAAAATTGAATAGTGCAGTAATAAAATTTCCCTTTTTCTTTTTTAAGTTACAGTGATTGCACTGATAGACTCGACACCCAAGGGGGACCAAAGAGCTGGCACTTTCCTCGCTCAACGGATCAGCATAGCCATTCAGCGAGGAAATGCGGCCAGCGTTCTGGGTACCCTCCCACAAGGACCGAACCTGCACCACATCCTAGGTTAGTTTAGTTTTAAGTCTCTTTATTTATAATTTTATTTAATGTTACTATTTTATGGATCTTTCGAATACACACTTAATATTCAAATATTAATTGTGTATCGTCAAATTTGTGTTGAATTATTGATTCAGTTTTAGTGACACTTTTATTATATTGAAACCCAATATAATTATTTGATGATTGATATTATTTCCATGTAATTCTTATTTAATATTTAGGTAAGCGTTTTAATATTATTTGGTGATTCAATTTAGGTGACAGATCTACTATTTTAGGAACAAATATTTTTTATTAGGCCACTCTTCTTCTATCGAGTCGATGGCATGTCATTTTATATTTTTCCCGCCCAGTATTTTGCCACGCGGATAGCAGCGTCCATAAGCTCCATTCGCGTGCAAGTTTGCGGGCAGAGAGGGCAAGATATGAGATGGGCCATAGTCTGAGGGGCAACACCACACTCACACCTCAGGTCTGATCCATCGATAAAACCCCATTTGGACAGGTTCTCCTATTAGGCCACTGAAAAGGCATTTATTAGGTGATTGATAAAATCATACCCTTTATTATGGGACCAATATTGAAATCGCTACAAAACTATCAGCTCATCATACATTTGAGTTGAGTAGCCATTGAAAGTTTCTATGGAACAATTTTGATTTTGATGAATTTGAGGGTTATGTTTTTTTTATTTAACTTTTTCCATATTTGTCCGATAGTATAAGTTTAAGTATACACCCTGTACTTACATGATATAGGGATTACACAGGGTGTATTAAAGCACTCTAGTCTATATATCTAAACTATTATAAAACTGTAACAGGATGTTTATCTGTACATTGAAGATATTAACAAAAAAAAAAGATGCGATATGGTTTTTAGGTGCCCCTGATCCCATATCACCGATTTTTTGATGTTTTGTTTGTCTGTTTGTTTGTTTGATCGAGCATCATTCAAAAACTACGAACCGATTTTGATGCAACTTTTTTTGTTTGATAGCTTTTTTTTTTTACTTATATTTAATGGACTCTTGCTTGTGCGTTAGCACTGCATTTCCGCCAGTGTCACGTGTTTATGGGAGAATCTATCCCAATCTCAGGGATTGTTTTTGGTCAAGAACAAGAAGAGATTACGGAACCTCGTGGCAGGCAAGAACGCGACGCGCGAAATCCACGTGAGACGTGTGCTCGGGTCAGAACCTGCAACGTGACTCGTTTGATAGCTTATGATCTAGTATATAATTTGTGCAGACGAAGTCGCGGGTTAACTCTAATTTATACTAATATAAAACTGTAACAGAAGTGAACATTGAAGATATTAACAAAAAAAAAGTTACGATTTGGTTTTTAGGTATCCCTGATTCCATATCAGCAATTTTTGGATTTTTTGTCTGTCTGGTTGTTTGCGTGTTTGTTTGTTTAAACGACCATCACGCAAAAACTACTGAACCGGTTTTGATGAAAATTTTTTGTTTGATAGCTAATGATCTGAATTAAAATCTTTGAAAAAAAAGTGTAAAGAAATTAAACTTGTAATACTTTTGGAGGATAATTTATATTTCACTTTCATAGATTTCACTTCTTTATAATTTTACTGGATTATATTTAAAATAGACTTATTTATAACTAGTGGTCTCAAGTCTCAACCACCCCATTATTACTAGTCTTTTGTTACACCTATATTAATGTTAATATTTGAATAGCGAAAATTAATAAAAATATTTTTTTTCCATGTCGTCTGTAATAATTATGTATACTGACATCTACCGATATTTCATTGTACTTTTGTACATACTTTCAAAACGATGGCCTTTGAATGAGCAAACGACTCCCGCCGCCATCTATCGGAAGGCTTTAGAACTAAAAGGCTTTGAAGGAAGGCTTCTTAGCCAGACTTTTTCTTGCTTGTTTTCCAAGAGGTTCGGTTGCTAATGTAGTGAATAAGATATATAGATGGCAGCACTTTACACATAAAAACAGCAAACTCTCTGCATATAAATGAATGAAACCACGTCAGAGGCCGTAAGGCGGTCTAAAAAAACTCTGAAAGAATAAAGAGCTGTAACTTTTGAACGGTAATAGCTGGACAGTTGATAATTACAAAAAAGTGTGCGTTATTACGGCCAATTTGCTAACAAATAATAAAAATGTCTAAAAGTTAAAAAATTAAGGGGGTCGACATACAAGAAACTAGTTTATATCAAAGTTTTTTCTTCTCGCTCCATCGTAAAAACGGTAATACATACAAGCGTCAAACTTAGTGTGATTATAGAGCAAGCTTTACAGTATAACAACAAATAATAAAAACCGGCCAAGTGTGAGTCGGTCACGCGCTAAAGGTCCCGGAGAAAACAAAACTTTTTTGTATGTTAATATTATGTGTGATGGTGCAGGACGGAACCCTCGGTGCGCGAGTAGCCCAATTCGAACTTAAGGTGGTTGCAGAGGGGTCAATTTTATACAAAACTTTGGCGCACAATACGCGTAGACGGTATTAATATAAGAAGCTTTGTATATATGGAAAAATAGATTAGGTAGAAAATTTAGATGCCGCGTCATAAATAACATTTGCAATTTATAAAATAATTACGGAGATATAAAGCTTTGAAATTTTTCATACAAAATTTTAAAAGCTTATTATAAATTGCAAATGTTATTTGTGATGCGGCATCTAGATTTTCTAAACTATTTTTCCATATATAAAATATTACTTTTATTAATTCCGTCTATGCATATTGTGCGTCAAACTTTTGTATGGATTGAAACCACCTGAACCGGTTTTTGTTATCAAAATTTTTGTTTTACTTTTTTTTGGAGCAGAAAATTCAGGCAACATTTTTAATTGTTCTTGCGAAATCGTTGATGTCTTTTACTCTATAGAATTGAAATAACCAAATTATATACAATGTTATTCAACAAACCGGTGTAAATTCTTATACAACGTGTAACAGAATTAACATACTAGCATCACGACCATATTCAGTTTCGGTGTCGTCAGATATACAGGTGTAAAGTTGCTTCAGACCATCAAACTAAACAACTTAAGCAATGGATATAAGAGACTAGAGATAACCCGCGACTTCGTCCGCAGAAACTAAATACCAGATTTTAAAATGGATCATAAGCTATCTAACAAAAAAAGTTTCATCAAAATCGGTTCAGTAGTTTTTGCATGATGCTCAATCAAACAAACACACAAACAGACAGACAAAAATCCAAAAATTGGTGATATGGATTAAGGGACACCTAAAAACCATATCGTAATTTTTTTTTTGTTAATATCTTCAATGTACAGACACACTTCTGTTACAGTTTTATAATAGTAAGATAGATTAAGTTTTCTTTTTTAATTGGACTTACTTTAAAATCTCAAAAAAATAATAAGCTGTTTCATACATTTGGTCGAGTAGCTATTGACGTTTTCTATGCTGATCTGATTTTTTTATCGCGACTTCGTTTTTCGCTCCATAGTGAAAGTTGTTCAGTTTGATGGTTTGAATTAAATTAACCAAAAAATGTGTACTAGCATGGGTTCGAGTACCTATCGATTGCTTCTGTATAAAGTATTAATTATTTAATTAAATAGACTATAAATTTATTCATAACAGTACTTTAGGAATTCATATTGTAGGTACTTAGTGTAAAAAAGTTTCATCAAAATCGGTTCTGTAGTTTTTGCGTGATGCTCGATCAAACAAACAAAAACAAACAGACAGACAGACAGACAAAAAATCCAAAATTTGGCGATATGGAATCAGGGACACCTAAAACCAATATCGTAACTTTTTTTTTTAATATCTTCAATGTACAGACACACTTCTGTTACAATTTTATAATAGTACGAGCGTTAACCCGCGACTTTGTCCGTACAAATTATATACCAGATTTTAAGTCAGATAATAAGCTTTCAAACAAAAAAGTTTCATCAAAATCGGCTTGTTCAAATAAACAAACACACAAACAAACAAACAGACAGACAAAAAATCCAAAATTTGGTGATATGGAATCAGGGATACCTAAAAACCATATCATAACTTTTTTATCTTCAATGTACAGAGACACACTTCTGTTACATAGATCCTATATCGTTGTCTAGTCATCATAATATTATCGACTACGCGGATGTCTGTTGTCTTGATGCCACCGAGGAGTTAAATAACAAGATGGAAAGATTACAGAACTTGGGCATACGTTTCGTTTTCGGTCTGCGAAAATATGACCATGTGTCCGAGTTTCGGGCACAGCTGAAATGGCTCCCCGTACGCGATCGTAGGAATGTTCACATCCTTTGTCTTCTGTACAACATCCTACACAATCCTTCCTACCCTAACTATCTCCGTGAACGTTTCTCCTTCTCCCGCCCTTCTGACAAACCTTGCCGATCCCACATCCGTACCCAACTTAGTATCCCATCCCATTTTGATTCTTTGAATAGGGTCAGCTTTGGAGAGGCAATAAAGCTTTGGTGCAACACCCCAGGCATGGGCCACTCCAAAGCACTTATCAAAGGCTACAATCGCAAACTTGCGAACGGTCTCCTTGCCCTCAGCAAGGATCAAATTTGTACAGTAGCAAGGTCACTCACAGGCCACTGCAAATTAAATAAACACATGCACACACTAAATTTAAGTGATACCACCGGCTGCAGATTCTGCAAGGAGGAGATGGAGACTCCTATACACCTCCTATGTGACTGTGGCCTCCTGATGTACAAACGTAGTACTCATCTAGGTAGGCAGGTTCTGACACCAGATGAGATACAAACTATCCCTATCAAAAATCTACTGCGTTTTCTGGCCGCAGTGGGGATTGGTAGAGAACTTTAAAAAGGGCGTTCACAAAGGACCAGCGATGGTCTACGTGGCACAGGCTTGAAAAGCCTGTCAAGGCCCAGAATACCCCCAAATAATAATAATAATCCCATCCCACTCCACCGACTTCTACTCCTACTCCTTCACCATCCATGCTGCTCGGTTGTGGAACTCACTCCCCGCCGACATTCGCGACTCCAAGACTATAGCTGTATTTAAAAAGAAAACGAAAGAGCACTACCTTTCTCTATCTTAAGTGATATTCATATATATAATTATATACATATATTAATATATATTGTATGCTGTAGGTATGTATTACATTTATTTATACTGTTTGTTTGTACACAATAAGTTTGCCTTGTAATTGTTAACTGTCTCTTCTACGGGTCTGCTGGAAGAAATCTCTTCAGAGATAAGCTCGCCCTTTGTACATGTTTTCTCAACTTTCTGTATTTTAAGTGTTATAATAACATAATACAAGTTCAGGCTAGATGCTGGTACTTTAAATGTGACTAGATAATTTGTGTGACATTGTCAAGATATTTAATTATTTGGATCAAGATGAAATATTGTGGAAAGTGGTAATAGGTGGCTAGCATTTCACTCACAAAAACACTGCATGATTAACCCTTTAGGGTTAGGGGTTTAGGGATAAATCCCTTAGTAGCCTCGTACGCCCAATAGAAGAAATAAAGTTATCCATTCTAAGCCGGAACCACACGACTTGTAGAATTAGCTGCTAATTGTTTTACGTTGATAATTAAATTATCACATACAATGTATTAACTGCTCATGTAGGTATTAAAAAAATTCCACACTATGTCGTAATAATTATCACCTAGGTAATTTTTTATGTGACTGTTTTTTTGAGACTGTCAGTTGCAGAAACACTCATTAAAGTTAATCCTTCATTAAATCTCTTACTGCCACTTTTTGTCTTGTTGACGTTGTAAAAGCTAGCAAGAGATTTAATGGAGGATTAACTCTAATGAGCGTTTCTGCAACTGAGAGACTGTCAGTTGCAGAAACGCTCATGAAAGTCAATCCTCCATTAAATCTCTTGCTGTCACTTTTTGTCTTGTTGACGTAGTAAAAGCAAGCAAGAGATTTAATGGAGGATTAACTCTAATGAGCGTTTCTGCAACTGAGTGTCGGTATTAGAGGGACCGTAGAAGGTAATACATAAATGAAATAAGCAAAGGTGTAGTGTAAAATAAAACTAGCAAAGTAAAGTTAATTTGATTGTAACCTGTAAAAGTCAGTCACGGAACTATTTTAAATAGATTTTATCCTACTATCCCATCTCATCCTATCCCATCTCATCCTATCCCATCTCATCCTATCCCATCTCATCCTATCTCATCTCATCCTATCCTATCGTATCCTATCCTATCCTACTATCTATTTAATGGTAAAAATCCGAAAGCATGTGACGATGTTTGAATGTTTATTATGTTTGCAACTTAATCATAGAATACATCTATCTATCTATCTATAACGTCACGCCTCTTTCCCAGTGGGGTAGGCAGAGACCAGGGCGCGCCACTTACTACGATCCTTAGATACTTCTTTTGCCTCATGCACATCCATACATCTCTTCAAACATGCCCGTCGGTTTCGAGTACTCCGCACCTCCCCTTTTTGTAGGACGCAACTGATTTGATCAGCATACGTCCTACGAGGGCGCCCTCTGCCGACGCTTTCACTCACATTAGCAACATGTATCTCTTTCGTACATCTGCTATCAGTCATCCTCTCCACATGACCAAACCAACGAAGCATACCTTTCTCTATTCTTGTCACTACATCTTCTTTTAATATTATAGAATATATTCATAGAATACATAGAATACTTTTTCAAAGTCAATGCAGTCGAAGTCGCTGACAAAAGCTAGTAGATAGTAGTAGATAAGTAGTTTCTGATGTGTGCAAAATTTTTTTTTTTTTGTTGCTTTAGACCAGGCATGTCAAACATGCGGTAGTCAAAATGGTGGTCACCGTTTTGAGTCATGGTGTGAAAAATTTCTCTTCTTTTTTTTGTATTGTATCATGAGCCAGAAAATACAAACTTCATACTTTTCTACTGCGGATTTCAACGTATGACTTTCAAAAATCGCACTCCTGACTTAAAATGAAGTTGGAAGTTGATTATTGTAGATATACAGGGTGGTCGAGTTAAGATGGTCCAACGGAAAATCTGGGGTAGAGGACATCATTTTCGACCTTTTTGGTTCTATACAGGATGATCCAAAAATTTACGGTTTCAAAGTTATTTAAGTTTTTGTGATTTTTCACCGATTTGCTATCTAGTCCCACTAAACTGGTTAGTGTGTTTAAACTTGTTACTATTTTAAGATGAATTTGGCATGAACATACTTCAGTAATGTATCTATCGAACGACATAAGATTTATTACTGCAATATCAAAAAATAACATAAATAAAATGTATTTAAAAAAATAATTTCTATTTTTTGAGAAAAAATCAAACTTTTGACGGCGTATTGTGAAGAAAAAAGTACTACACGTGATGTGCCCGTTATCTTCTAAACTACCTCGGTTTATGGTAATTCTATGGGAGGAAAATGAAAATCGCCCCACTGTTAGAATATTTTTAAAATGGACATAGTTCATGAAAATATGAAATAATAAAAAAAAATGTTTCAGAAATTGTTTAAAGATTGTTGTGTAATATGAACAAAATAAAACCACAAAACAAAAAAGTTATTAACAAACAACAATTTACAAAAAATATTCAACATTTCTACCTTACACCGAAAAAAAAATTGCACCTTCTTGCAAAAAATTATTTTAAACGGAGGATAGATGAGCGGTTTTCCATTATTTTATTTGTTGCCTGTGTTGTTTTGTGCCGCTATTCTTTCTCATTGCCACTTTCTTGGGCGTATACTATCTCTTTGAAAAATAGCTCCATCATACAAAAAAAATTATGAGGTTTAAAGCAGGAAATCGCACCGGCCACTTGATTGTGCCACCGCGGCTGGACTATTTCTGTGAGAAGTCTGCATTTAACTGATTTCGCACATGTATTGCAAAATGGCAAGATACTCCATCGTGTTGCGGACACATTAAAATCAAATCACTGTAGTAATTATAGTGTTATAAAAGTATTTCAGCCACAGTGGCACATTCAAGTTGCCGGCGAGATCTTCCTAGTTTAAACCCTACAGATTTTTTGTATGGAGGGCCACTTGACTTTAAAGACATAGCATAAGCCCGAAAATGCAGCTACGATGATGAGTTGGGTCACCAAATAACACAGGCAATAAACAACATAAAGGAAAAATGCAAATTTCTCCTACGTTTATAAGAAATTTTTGTAAGGAGGTGCTATTTTTTTTCGGTGTAAGGGAGAAATTTTGAAAATTTTCTGTAAATTGTTATTTGTTAATAACTTTTTTATTTTGTGGTTTTATTTTGTTCATATTACACAACATTCTTTAAACAATTTCTGAAACATTTTTTTTTTATTATTTCATTTTTTCATGAACTATATCGATTTTAAAAATATTCTAACTGTGGGGCGATTTACATTTTCCTTCCAAAGAATAACCATAAACCGAAGTAGTTTTTAAGATAACGGGCACATCACGTGTAGTACTTTTTTTCTTCACAATACGCCTTCAAAAGTTAGATATTTTCTTAAAAAATCGATTTTTTTTTTTTAAATTAAGTTTATTTGTGTTATTTTTTGATACTGCAGTGATAAATTTTATGGATACGTTACTGAAGTATGTTCATGCCAAATTTCAGCTCAAAATAGAAACTAGTTTGAACACAATAACCAGTTTAGTGGGACAAGGTAGCAGATCGGTGAAAAAACACAAAAACTTAAATAACTTAAAACCGTAAATTTTTGGATCACCCTGTATAGAACCAAAAAGGTCGAAAATGATGTTCTCTACCCCAGATTTTCCGTTGGACCATCTTAACTCGACCACCCTGTATAACTTAATTACCCCCAAACCCAAATAAACAACATAGTTAAAGACAAATTATCGGGAAAAGATTGTAGATTTTACTATTAAATTTATTTCTTTATGTTTTTTGCGGCTCACTATCACTGATTCTACTATCATTATGCATTTGGCCCACCAATGACTTTGAGTTTAACGTGCCTGCATTAGACTATTATGTCATCCAATAGAAAATATGTTTTATGTCTATATTATTATGTTAACATAAATAATGACCTTGCCACACAAATTTTATGTTATGTTTTGACACACTTTAACATAATAAGCAGTTAAACTAAAGTGCCATCCATTGAGTTATTTTGAGATTATTTTTTACTTATTCCCATGAAAAAGATTTCAATGCCTCAGTAATGCAATAATATATTTTATTCTAATTCGATAGAGTTTATTTTAAAACGATAATAACATAAAATTAAAAAGTAGGTCAGTTCTTTATAGAACCACGATTATGACTTACACGATTAAAAATTAAAAAAAAAAAACAAATAAGTAACAAATAAATAGGATCGGAATGCATATTAGAATATTGTTGTCTCGCGTGCATTCTTAAATTATGACAGAGAAAGGTTTCTTATTTCTCGTGACGTCACGTCAGAGCGGGCAGTACTTGTAGAGCTATGTAGTGGTAGAATTGATTACACAATTTATTCGAAAAAAATTTAAGTAAGTTAATAAATTCAAAAAATACTTACGACACAAATTACTGTGTCCGTATAGCTAAGAATCAGGATTACTTAAGTGAAATTGAATAGTTTCTAAATATGAATAGTGCCAAACTAGTGCCAAATAAATAGTGCCTCGGTAGTAAACGAGATATAGATTCTTTACCTAGTACGCTAGCTTGCTTAAAAACTGCTTACGGAATGCGACGTTTCCCTTTATAAAAACTATATCAAATAAATATTTTTTGAAATAGTGCCTCTACCAGTACTAATGTTTTGTGAAAATTGGTAATGAAACTATTTAAAATGTCATACTTGCTGGCGATTTACCGCCGTCATTTTTGTAAGTAGGTATCTAAATATTTTAGTCTAATTTATAAAATGTGTGTAACAATCAAAATCATTTATTTCATGTGGTTCATGTGGATAAATGAGATGTAAAAAATACAATTCATCACATGTGTGCTGACACAGCAATAATCTTATCTTAAAAACAAAACATAAAAATCGAAACAATCAATTTGAAACTCAAAAATCGAATAATTGTAGAGGACCATTACCTATCTATATTTTTATTAAGTAGTTTTTTATTCTTATCATATAAAATATATTTTTTATAAAATACCGGTGTCGTAACGCCCAAAATAATGGCTGCCTGTAGCAGTTTCATAAACGAGATTCAGAAATATTTATAACCTTTGATAAGTTATATGTCAAGATTGACAGTCGAAGCTACAAAAGCGTAAAAAAATTGTAACCAGTATTGGCCTCTAAACCCTATCCATATACACGCCCACAGACATAATTTGTATGGAACCTCACGCACACCAACGTAAGAAAGTTACGTTAGAAGCATGAGGCTCTTTCTAGACATATACTTTTTCTAACTTTATAACATTAAAGTTTAAGAGACATCTGCTAATGACTCGATAGTTTAAGAGTCTGGTAACTTTAACATCTTAAATATTTAGACAGCACTTATAGTTACGACGATAAAATATATTTTTTACGGAACTGCAAATTCACGTCATCCTAGCGTCAATGCTTTAACGACTTAGTAGAACCACGTAACCTAATGATTATTCTGCAAATATTTGATTTGCACTTGCCATGAATATCTTGAGGCAAGCAAACAATTAGTGTCATATCTCAAGGTTCGTAACACTACATCGAGAGAGAGCGCTCTGCCAACCGCTAACTGTCATGGCAGTGTAGAGTTGTCCCGCGCGCGTACCCGACGTTATAAAAAAAAGAAAAGCGTTCCATTTTCAAACGTCGACACACGCGCGCCATTTCCGAACCGCCGGAAAATTTTCACGCCTCCTTTTGCAAACTTTTTAAAAGGTCTTTTATGATCCAGTGTTTTTAAGTTTAGTAAATAATTTCTTAATAAAAAGTGAGGTGTTGCAGTTCAAAAGTAAAAGGAGGTGAAACGCTTATTTGTAATTTTGGTGAGTACTTTGTCATTATGTTCTCGTTTTACGGTATTTAATTTTTATAAGCACTTCATATAATTTTATTAGAGAACAACTATTTGGAACAACATTTTTGTTCTTCGTTAGTTTTTTTTTAACTTTTTTTTTTTTAATTCTTTTAGACAAAGATACTTGTTCCGTACATGATATATTACAGATAAAAAATTGTAAATGTGATAAACTTGTGTGCAATAAAATAAAGTGTAAAAAAGTAAACCTTACCCAACCGACCTGAGATTTCATAAACAAGCCGTCGATTTTTTTTTACGTTCGACTATTGGCTTCAAAACGCTTGCTTTCATAATAATTGTCTAACACTCAAGAGTCGTACCAATCGTAATTTGTTAGCTCAAATATTCAATTACATTCAAATTGCATTCGTGATGTCTTTTTAGGGTTCCGTACCCAAAGGGTGAAAATGACCCTTATGACCCTACTCATAAACCTACGCTGTCCGTCCGTCCGTCCGTCCGTCCGTCTGTCCTACCTATTTAGGGCTGTAACTTTTGAACCGTAATAGCTAGACAGTTGAAATTTTCACAGAATGTGCATTATTATGGCGGATATGCTTAAAAATGCTGAAAAAACCTTGCTATAGATACAGGGTAAAAGTATATTAACCTTTAAACCACATACTCTACCCATCAAACTAAACTACGTTTATGGGAGCATACCAATCAGTTAAAAAAGAATCGGCTTTCGATTCGAGGAGGCATTGCAGTTTAGTATGGAACAGCTGCTTTGCACTGACAGGTTTGCCCCCATTTTTTAAAATCACGAATGTACTATTTAAAGTACAGTCACATTAATGTAAATAATATATAGATATTGTCAGTCGGGGCAAGTGCCTCTACGGGGTAAGTGCCTCCAGCTTCAAAATTTTGAAAACTAGACATAATAATATTTAACTAGGAATATAGTCATGGTCTGAGCATATACTATTCCGGCTTTGACATTTGATGCCGGTATGTCTAAATATATGTCTAGTTTTCGAAATTTTGAAGCTGGAGGCACTTACCCCGTAGAGGCACTTGCCCCGACTGACTTATGTCAGATAATTAATAATAGATAGTTTTTATTAATTAGGTGAATCAAATCGAAATCAGTACGACATGTTTTATTTCTGAAATTAATTAATATAATTTTCACTTTCGCTGTCAGCTGAATCAATGTGATATGAATATTGTCACAGGACTCCATTGAATTATAATTAAGTTCGTTGACTTTGTAACTAACGCAATACCTTATAGAAAAGTCACGACTTTGCATACCTTGCGTTTGACGTCGATTGAAATTATGTTTTATTCCTAGATATATACATAGATACATAAGTAGGTACCAATACGCGTAGTATACACGTAGAAAAATATCTTGTAGTATATGTGACCACTATTTAATTAGGAGACTAAAGGGGATTCGGAGTGCGCTCCATACAAACGAAGTCTGGTTATATTTTCAATACTAACTCATTAAAGTCAATAAAATTTTTCATAATTAATCTAAAAACTAATTTCTATGCTTGTATGTTGTCAGATTTTCGTTTAAGTATACAGTTTTGATGCTAGAATTAATTTAAGATTTGTATGGAAATCTTCTTCTTTCTTATCGTGTGGGCAGAGCCCTGGTGTCACAGTTTTTTCAGACCGCCTTACGGCCTTTTTATATAACGACTACTAACACCAGAGATAGTAGCCGGAACCAACGGTTTATCGTGCCATCCGCAGCACGGAATCATTTTTCTTTTCAGACAATCAGATGATTCAGCCTGCAATGTCCTAACCAACTGGGGAAAAACGCACAATGTGACATTTTACTAGGTGTCCCCCGTGGGAATGGAACACACGCCCTTCGTGTCGAGAGCCAATGCTCTAAACCATTAGACCACGGAGGCAGTCAGCTTTTTTAAGTTTAGCATCGAAACTTTTTTAAGTTTAAAATGATCTTAAATGTTCCTGAAAAAAGAAATGTGTTCCTGAATGTTCTTGAATTTTGATTTGATGTTAATGTAATGTGATGTGTTGATTTTGTTATGTGTTGTTGTTAGTGTACCTGTACCTGTTACGCTATAGGTAAATAATCCGTGATCCAGACTTCAATTTTAGCGGAGTTTATGTTACCAAATCTTACGATAATTCCGTGACATATTGCTGTGTACTCGTATCTTGACATTCTACTAATTTATGTACGAATGCTACGTAACGTATAGAGCAATCAGAAATCTGAGCCTGTACAGAAGTACAGGCTCTACTATCCAGTAATAATAATAATATTAGTTTATTGGTTTCGACGCTAAACTGCATATACAGGGTGTTACAAACCACACTGGGGGGTGCTTCAGACCATCAAATTGAACAACTTTCATTATGGAGCCAACTTCGGAATCGCGAAAAAAAATCAGCTCTCTCATAAATTTTAGTCGAGTCGGTATTGCAGTTTTATATGGAACAGCTGATGGGCTGAAGCACCCCCTTAAGTATTACTAGGGTGTTTTGTTACACCCTTTAGATCCTAGGTCATTCGAAAACGGCATCGCATCAGGAGTGCGATTTTTAATGTCATCGGTGAGCTTGAACGGTTTTTGAATCCCATAAAAAAGCCTTCTCATACCCATTAGTTCAATACTAGTGAATCAGAACTCATGGGTACGAGCGAACTTTGGGAAATCTGTGAATACCGGCCATTTTACTCAGCCGTAGCCGGTGACTTTCAAAAATAGCACTCCTGAATATCTTCTTCATCATTTTCAGAATGTGAAAGAATCTTGAAACAAGTATAAATGCTCACGACTTTATTCCCCGAGGGGGTGGGTAGTTAGAGATAGAGTAGAGAGAGAAAACTCAGAACTTCCACGATGATTTTGAAAACATCGTATCTTAATACAGGTAGCAGTCAATTGTTATTCCTCACACAAACATATCTAGCATCAGTCTAACAATTTCGTAAAGGAAATAAAATTTGTTTGGATGTTCGTCACGTAGCGGCCAGGCAAAACGAGCGTCTCATAGGAAATACCTTTGATTTTAATACCTACTTCATCTCGGTTGAAAAGTTACCTACGTTCTGTTTGTGACTGTATTTATTTGTATTAAAAGATTATTTTTAATATTGATGGTTTTAATTTAAAAAATAAAACTTTCAGATATAGTATAATGATAATGACTTACTTGAGTGTGAATATTAAGCTAGATATCTTAAAGTGTGTGCGCTAAATACAAAATTAGCATTTAATCATATTAATAGCTGTTGACGTAATTTTTTTGACTCTACCACCGCGGTGGAAAGTTTTAGAAGAAGCGACCAGAAACTCTAGAATGCACATCTTTTAAACAAAAAAATATATACAAAGTACAATAACAACTATTATTGATTTTAAACATGTTACAGCCATGTTGTGCTATTTTGAATCAAATTAAAGATGGAAGAGGTCCCGGTTTGGAAGAGTGCGGGTTCAAGTCCCGCCCGAGACAAATTTTTCAATCTTTAATTTGAAAGTACAATAATTACAAAATAAATAAGTACAACGCTGAATTATACAGGGTGAAATTTATATAATTAGCATCCTTTTAAGCTAATAGTCTAACCATCAAACTGAACAACTTTTACTATGGGATCAAACCGATGACGGAGCAAAAAAAATCTGCCGTTCCATATTAAACTGCAATGCCTACTCGACTCAAATGTATGCATCAGCAATTTTTTTTTTGCTCCGATCGGTTTGCTCCCATATTTAAAGTTGTTCAGTTTGATGGTCTGAGTTCACCGTTTCAGTATTTTCTAGGCTGTCACTTACACCCTGTATTTAAATTAAGAATCTCATTCTGTCCAGTTTTCTTTCTTTACACCCAGTTTCTTGATTTAAGGTACACAATATTATTGCCGATTGAAATTCCTAAAAACGCATTGCCACGAGTCTGCTTCAAGCTAATTCTCTCTTGAGAAAGAACACCCATGTTCCCCATCCGTACCAATGAGTTTTTCGGAATTTATGTACGATTTGTAGCACCACTGCCTTTTTCGGTGAAGGAAAACATCGTGAGGAAACCTGCATGCTTCAATTTCGAGGCATGTATTGTACCTACTGTCCATGACAAGTGGCGACGGGCTCACTCCCCGTCACACTGGACAGAGTTTCGGTACTACTAGTGAAACGTGGATGTTCTGAGGTTTCAGAATATATCTGACTACCCCCTCGGGGAATATAGTCTATTGCCAGACAAAAAGTTTAAGTCCCAAGTTAAACAAGTCCTCTGTAAAAAACGCTACTATAAACTCGATGACTATTTGAATGACCAAAATGTCTGGTCTTGACAAGGTTACTCTATGTAATGCAATATTGTATTTTAATTGTACTTTGTATATTTTGTTTTGTTTAAAAGATGTGTGTTGTAGAGATTCTGGCCGCATCTTCTCTTAACGGAACACCTTCCGACGCGGTGGTAGAGTCAAAAAATGACGTCAAAAAGCTATCCATGTGATATTATTTTGAATAAAAAATTTATGAATTTTTTAGTCATGAGCATATGCTATGCATTTGTTTACATTAAATTTAAAAGGTAAGTACCACAGAAGCAATACAGAACACGTAATAATATAATAAACACAATTGTATCTCGTGGCACCCATTTCAACAGACTCCATCAACGGTCCCTAATGCCCAGTTAACATTTGCACAAGACCAAGCAGTCCAGCATACATATCCGCCGTTTAAAAGTTGCGTCTTCAAGGGCAGACAGTTTGCTGCGCGTGAGTTGAATCCACAATACCAAGGTTAATTTCACTAGAGTTCAGTTCAGTATGCGTCATGGTGACGCGGTATTTGTATCAGTTAGTAGGATTGTGGGTTTTCTAGCGTATAGATGAGTAGAATAAATAAATAAATAATTAAATAACACTCATAGGCACATACATTGTAATGATCCCAAATTAAGCCTTAGGCTTTTTGTTCTGGGAACCATATTATACAACAACGGCACACACATATAACATCCATGAACGAACCGGGATTCGAACCCAGGACCCTGGCTTGGCAGTCCGGCATGGCAACCATTACACCAACCGGGTCGTCAATAACTACCTGAAATGATATGATATGAATACCTACGTGAAATCAATTTTTAACCCCCAACGCAAAATATATAAGTGTTATAAGTTTGACGCCTATGTCGGTCTGTCTGTCAGTGGATCTGTATGTCTTTGGCATCGTAGAGCCCAGTTTTTTTTTTAATAGAAAGCTAATTTTTGCTGGAGTGTTCTTAGCTTTGTTTCATTAAAATCGGTTCAGTAGTTTTCTAGTAACTTTAAAAATTACGAAATAACATTAAATAACAAATTTAAAAAACCCCCTACGGTAAAAACATACATATAAAAAGTGAAAAATAATTCGGTCACCTATTATTAACTCTCTTTAAGATATTTTATGTCAATTAATGTGTAGGAGACCGCAACTGACCGTCGAATAAAAAACTATGATCATTTCATAGCGCTCCCCTACACATTAATTCCGCCTACCAATCTTCTTTCACTATTTCCTCTACCCTAAGGTTGTCTGGAAGAAATCGCTTTTTAGCGATAAGACCGCCTGTTTTTGTGCCTTTTGTATTTCCTGATTGTTTGCTCTCTGTATACTCTGTTTTTTTGGTGTCAAATAAAGTATAATTGATTGATTGATTAATTGACCTAAAATATCTTAAAGAGAGTTAATACCTAATAGGTGACCGAATTATTTTTCACTTTTTAAATGTTTGTTTTATATTTTTTATAGCTTTATTAATTTACGAGCGTTAACCCGCGACTTTGTCGGCACAAATTATATACCAGATTTTAAGTCAGATCATAAGCTATAAAACAAAAAAAGTTTCATCAAAATCGGTTCAGTAGTTTTTGCGTGATGCTCGTTCAAACAAACAAACACACAAACAAACAGACAGACAAAAAATCCAAAAATTGATGATATGGAATCAGGGATACCTAAAAACCATATCGTAACTTTTTTTTGTTGATATCTTCAATGTACAGACAAACTTCCTGTTACAGTTTTATAATAGTTTAGATTACAGGCTATTGATGGCCGTGATTGGCTAATTGATAGACAACGGACTGCCTAAACCACTGAAGATAGAAACGCAAATTCTACAGAGCGTGTAGGAGTGGACTTAGAAACGAATTTTTAATAATCCATCCCTAACATCTGAAATCGCGGGCAAAAATCTAAAAAAAGCGATTTAAATTTATTTTCTTGTTTAAACACCATTTTGTATACAGGGTGTTTAATTAAATGGGACATTTATTTACAGGGGTGCTTCAGACCATCAAACTGAACAACTTTCACTATGGAGCCAACATCGACGTCTCGAAAAAAAACATTAGTGTCATACAAAACTGCATTACCAACTCGACTCAAATGTATGGGACAGCTGATTTTTTTTCACGATTTCGAAGTTGGCTCCATAATGAAAGTTGTTCAGTTTGATGGTCTGAAGCACCCCCTAAATGCGCGTCGTTGCCCAAAACCACACCCTGTATACTAAGTACATATGTAGATCTTTGCAGTATAATCTATATCTAAACTATTATAAAACTGGAACAAAAGTTTGTCTGTACATTGAAGATATTAACAAAAAAAAAGGTTACGATATGGTTTTTAGGTATCCCTGATTCCATATCAACAATTTTTGGATTTTTTGTCTATCTGTTTATTTGTGTGTTTGTTTGTTTGATCGAGCATCACGCAAAAACTACTGAAACGTTTTAGATGAAACTTTTTTCGTTTGATAGCTTATGATCGGACTTAAAATCTGGTATACAATTAGTGCGGACGAAGTCGCGGGTTAACTCTAGTACATAAATATCTTTGTTTGGTAAGGTATCTTATGTTGACATCGACCACTGTAGAATGTAAACACCTGGATCTCAGCCAACCACGCTGCGCTGGCGTGACGTTGATCCAATCAGCGTTACGCTTTATGGTCTCAATTTAATATTAGCAAATCTATACCGATGTTAATAAATGAAGAGATTATACAGTATGTCGACATTATAGGAAGCTTGATGTTAGATGGACAATATCTAGGACGATTTCGTTTCGCTCGCTCCAGGATTTCGATAGTCTTTAGAATAAATTTCGAGCTCGCTTTGCTCGCTTTAGGCTTTTGATCGGATTCCAAATTAGCTGAGCAATGACCTAGTAGGTGATTATATTGCAATAAAATCTCGAGCTCGCTTCGCTCACTCCAGGATTTAGATCGTGTTTGCTGGTTTGCAACCTTATAATATTGTAGTACAATCTCGAACTCGCTTCTCTCGCTCCTAGTTTTTTAGGGTTCCGTACCCAAACGGTGAAAACCCTATTCATAAGCCTATGCTGTCCGTCTGTCGGTCCGTCTGTCCTACCTATTTAGGGCTGTAACTTTTGAACCATAATAGATAGACAGTTGAAATTCACAGAATATGCGTTATTATAGCGGATTTACTAAAAGTTATAATAAAAATGGCAGAGTTAAAAATTGAGAGGGTCGCTCTATCATAAAAACGGTAATACATACAAGCGTCACACTTGGTGTGACTATAGAGCGAACTCTACAGTATAACAACAGCATATATTAAAAACTGGCCAAGTGCGAGTCGGTCTCGCGCAAGGTCCCGGAGAAAACAAAACTTTTTTGTGAGTTAATATGTTATGTTATATGTTAGGTGTGGTACGAACCCTCGCTCGATGCACGAGTCGACTCGCACTTGACCGGTTTTAATATTGTATTGAGAAGATTTAGTCGTATTGTGGAAAAATCCCGGGCTCGCTTCGCTCGCTCTAGGTTTTAGATTTTATTGCAACGCCCTAATCTGGACCTATGCGGTCCCCCCCAGGAAAAAAATCATTGTTATACGACCATTTGTGTGCAATGTCTGTCAGTCAGTCACGAGTCGTATATTTTTGGTACATATAGATAGATATCGTTGTATTATTAATATTGTAGTGGAACTATCAAATGGTTTTTCTATAGATACTGCGACCTTAACCTCAGCCAGTGCCTCAGTTTCTCTTTACCAGCTAAAAACCCTATGCAATCATTGACATCCAAAACTAGACCCTAATCGATCGACTGTCGTCACATAATCGTAATTAATAAAAGTTACACTATAGAATAATATAATGGAACGTTCGCGTTCTAGAGTCATTGGCCCGTAAGCGAACACTTTGGCTCAATGCAATGAATTGTGACATGCTTCGTAAATCTATGTGTAGTGAGTAGTGACAATTGTGTAGGGTTGTCAAAAATGACTTACTCGATGTTAAAAACGTACCTTATATCCGGCAAAACGGTTTCTATTCACGAGGCACGATACTCAAAAAGAAAATAATTGAAAAACTATGCTTTTATCCTGATAAAAAACTTTTGCAGCACCACAACATGGGCAGGCTTTGAATCGAGAATAAAAATTACTTAGATGCACATACAATACTCAAAAATTATCGATTTGAAAGGTTAAATCTGAGGGCACATTTGACATAGTAAGTATTGCTCCATCTCTCTGACAGAAAAGGTCTTTACATTACCCAATTATGCAGGCCTTATTCGGCATACATTGCTTGCTTTGAAAGATAGAATTGATAAATCTGGCAATGTATGCCAAAATCGGCCCTGACGCATTGGCAGTGTAATCGTACCTTAAACATGTGAATCCGGACACTTTGCCAAAGCAGCGATAGCGATTAGGGTCGATTTCGGTATACATTGCTTGCTTTGATCGCTACACTTTAGAATAAAGAAAACAAACCAGGCAATGTATGCTGAAATCGGCCCTAAACGTAGGGTAATGTAATCGCTGCTTAAGATTAAACTTCTACATAAGACTGCACGTGCATTAGGTATTAGTTCGTAGACAGGGTGTAAGTGACAGCCTAGCAAATACAGAAACGGTGAACTCAGACCATCAAACTGAACAACTTTCACTATGGAGCCTATCTCAGGAAACTGCTCTACCTACCCGACTAAAATGTATGGGACAGCAGATTTTTTTTCGCGCTTCCTGAGGTAGGCTCCATAGTGAAAGTTGGTCAGTTTGATGGTCTGAGTTCACTGTTTCAGTATTTGCTAAGCTGTCACTTACACCTTGTATTTAGTGTCTATACATATAAGTAAATAATCACCTACGACCAAGTATTATACAACGTCTCTGATAATCACGAACTTCATACTCTTCAAATGCCACGACAAAATGATCATTGACCACTGCATTTTGCTTAACAATATCAATATGTCATTAGGTCTCGTTTGTTCAGGTACTTCTCTAATATTGACCAACTGCATTATCTGCGAACATTACAAACACGACTGGAATCACATGCATTTATTATTAACTTCTATATTTACCAGCGAAAATAAACAACTAAAACACACATCACACGAGTTAATGAATCTCTAAGAACGAAGGTGCAACGATAATCGATAATCTTCGTACATCCGCCATTTTGTAATCCTTCCGCCATTTTATTTTCTCCGTTATGTATACGTGGTATTGAGTAATATTGTGAGAGATGTAAAATATTGTCTCTAGATCGTTATGAAAGAAAGTACGCGACCATGGTCCAGTTTTGCTCGACACCTGTGCGGAAGGGATTTCCTTTTTTGGAAGAAGGCCAGTTATGATGATTATAACGTAATATTTTTAAAAGAGGGTTTTATAAAATTTACTTGTAGCTTGCTTATGATAAAACATAAATACATCTAATAACGTACCTACTTTAGCATTAAAAGTTTCTCGACCATGGTGCGTCCAACCATGCGTGTTTTTTCATCGTTGCTCCTCCGGTTCTCAACCCCTACCACTCTTTGGGGGCAGCAATGGTGGCACACCCTCACTCAACCTCTCCCTTCCCCTCCTAAATTCGCGTCTCAGGATACTAACCTTTAGCCCCTATGGTGATTTAGAATTGGAAACCGAAAAGCATAGCAATTTGAAAAAATCTATTTACCTGCAAGCCTTGGTGGTCTCTAGGGTCAAACTTAATAATAATATGCTGGTCGCTTTTTAAAGAGATGATCAGTCCATCAAACTAAACAGTTTCCTCTGTGGGGCCAACATTGAAATAGCGAAAAAAATATCAGCTGTTCCATAAAAAACTGCAATCCTACTCGAGCCAAATGTATGGGACAGACCCTAAATATACAGGTGTAAAATTAAATGGGACACTTACTTAAAGGGGTGCTTCAGACCATCCAACTGAACAACTTTCTCTATAGGACCAAAGTCGAAATCGCGAAAAAAAAATCTGCTGTCCCATACATTTAAGTCGGGTTGTTTGCACTTTTGTATGGGATAGCAGAATTTTATTTCGCGATTTCAGTGTTGGTCCCATAGTAAAAGTTGTTCAATATGATGGTCTGAAGCACCCCTTTAAGTAACTGTCCCATTTAATTTTACACCCTGTATATCTACTTATCTACCTCCTCAGGAACATAGTCGTGAACATGTTCTGTGAGTATAACCAAACATCAAACACCGGTGAATCTTCAAAGCACGACAGGCTGTTCTATAGACATCGCATAGTCAAACATAACGTAATGCACACGTAACAATTATGTCTGTATGTCTGTAGGTCACGATAACCGGTTCGATTCGAAGGGGCACATGACTATGATCTTTATTGGGGTCACTGGGTAGGCTTTTTGGTTAAGGCTCTTACGGTAGTGTCACTATAACACGGTAACACTGAATTTTATCTGAACTCGGCGCCCGCTACTACGTACGGGTGGACCACTGACTTTAAAAACTCATAACTTTTGATTGGATGAACCGATTGCAATGAAATAAAGCCTATATGTTAATCCAAACTAAGCCCTACGGTTTGGTGAAAACTGCATCGAAATCGGTTTAGTTGTTTTTAAGTGATGCGTGCAAAAACAAACAGACAGACAAAAATTCTGAAAATGGTCTTAATACATTCCATTACGAATTCAAACCCCCCCCCCCCCCTTTTTTTTTTGCAAATATCTTCGTTGTACACACGGTAACACATCAAGCTATATAAAACCAAAATAAGCTGGCCGCGCGTAGGTTGAGTTACGTATAACGTCGCGCGGCCAGCTTATGTTGGTTTTGTGTAGCTTGATGTGTCGCCGTATGTACATCATCGCTAACTCTATGTAGGTGTAGAAGATATAGATATAGATCTGAATCTACCTATAGAAAGTATGAATGAATAAAGCCAATTTCGACTAAAGCTACTACTTTAAGAGAAAAGTAGTCAGTTACGCCACCAGGTACTGCCAGTGATTACATGCGGAACTCAGACGTGGTCGCTCACTAAAGGCCTACGGGCTGAAAGTCAAAAAGCAATGGAGAGGTCTACGAGTTTCCCTGCGGGATCAAATCAGAAATGAAGAGATTCGCAAGAGAACCAGAGTAGCCGACATAGCCAGAAAGTTTTGTAAACTAAAGTGACAACAGGCTAGGCACATTGCTTACAGAACCGATAACCGATGGTCCCGAAGAGTGGTGAGTGGTGGTGCCGAAGGAGTTGGAAAGCGCAACAGGGTAGGCCGAAAGTGTACCAACGACAAGGTAGAGGGCATGTTGGATGAAGGCAGTAGGCCGGTCGTTGTGGCGATCCTTAGGGGCTTATGTCCGGCAGTGGATGTCTATCGGCTGAGTTAATGATGCATGAGCTATTTATTATATTAGTTATGCTAAGCGGCATACACTTACTTAATGGCGAATTCAGTAATCTGACTTGAAGAACCTTATTTGGAAATGCAGCTGGGGTGTTGATTGAAATGATATAATACCTATTCATGATAATGATCGAGTTTCACATTCCACAGTAATGTGTTCAAATGCTAGTGAGTCAGTCAGTTCGATTTTCAAAAAGTTACATATCTAACAAAATTTAATGATAATCACTTTTATCGCTTCTTAGCGATAAGACCGCCTTATTTTGTTCCACTTGTATTTTTATCTCTGTATTTTACTGTTTATGTTTTGGTATAAAATAAAGTATATTCGATTGATTGATTGAATGGTTATGATATTTACAGGATTATGGTAGTACTAATATTTATTCTGTGGATTACTGTAAATTTTTCATCATCGTATTTAATTTTGATGCTATTATCATTACATTATATTAAAGATACTGAAACCCATATTTTGCTGTTTGTGCCATTGTACCCTCGTCCTAAACTAGGACATGTAAATCGTGATCATTTTGCCAACATTTTTAGGTAATAGAGTTAACTCTTGAAAGGAAAAAAAAACGTTCTTGATTTATCGAAAATCCTTGTTTCTCCTGGATTTTTAAGCAAAAAAACAACAACCTTCACAAACTCTTTCTCAGAGAGGTAAACTCAGGAAGTAAATATAAAACTACAATTTATCATCAACTTTGTACCTACATGCACTGGACTTCCTACAAACGCATCATTATGCCAGCCGGACACCACTCCAAGCACGTGGATTAATTATTGCACATCGTAATGTTTACTTAACAAAGACAGTTCTGTTTACAATATTATTTTTGTTAAACTCGAGCAACTATCAGAAAAGGTCGGTTGCAGTACTATCTTTCTAAACTAAATAACAAACGTTTACGGGATGCGGGTAACGGTCCTCGTGCCGGGTTATACCTAGCCCAACGCATATCATTAGCGATTTAACGCGGAAATGCGGCCAGCATTATGGGCACCTTCGGGCCAGGTATGACCTGGGGCGGGCTTTTCGACCAAGTAGGATTAGTTAAATTTGTAGTTTAGAATGTTTAGAATGGTTTAAGTTTAGGGTAAGTTTTATTTGTGCTTTTACTATTTTATTCCTTTATATAACAAAGATTGTTTTTTATTTTTTCGTAATGACCAATACAGCCATAGTATAAGAAAGAATATTTAGTACTACATACAGTATGAACACTCTCTGCCTCCCACTAACTTTTTACCTCAGTGCTTACATCGGTGGTTACCAGTAGCATAAATTGACACCGCAATTGACATGCCAGAATTTATGTTTTCGAAACAAAGAGAATATAAGGTCTAACAAAATCAGCTAAAACTATTTTAAGGAGATGATTAGACCATCAAACTGAACAACTTTCTCTATGGCACCAATATTGAAATTTCCATACATTTAGGTCGAGTAGGTTTGTATAGAACAGCTGATTTTTTTTTTCGCGATTTTGATTTTGGTCCCACAGAGAAAGTTGTTCAGTTTGATGGTCTGATCATCCCCTTAAAATAGTTTCACCTAATTTTGTTAGACCTTATATTATAATCTCAGGACGAAGGATAAAACTGTTTTTGAATAGACGGTTGTTAATGCGTTTTATTTACAAACGAGCGTTAACCCGCGACTTTGTCCGCACAAATTATATACCAGATAGTTAGATCATAATTTATCAAACAAAAAAGTTTCATCAAAATCGGTTCAGTAGTTTTTTCGTGATGCTCGTTCAAACAAACAAACACACAAAAAATCCAAAAATTGATGATATGGAATCAGGGATACCTAAAAACCATAACGTAACTTTTTTTTTGTTAATATCTTCAATGTACAGACAAACTTCCTGTTACAGTATTATAATAGTTTAGATTTAGATAAGTCATGTTGAAGATCTAGACTCCGTTTCGCATGTGCTGACGTCATCTTGTCAATTTCTGTTTTGGTAGACAGTGTCCGAGGTGTGGTATTTCTCAGGGAATAGCTACTGCGGACTATGGGTACCACACCAGTGACCGTGAAGGGCCCTAGTAGGTCAACCTACCCAGTGAAAGAACTTAACCCCATAAGGAGTACGGACCTCGGCATTTGGCGTTGCTGGGACTACGAGGCGGACTGGGTAGTGGGGATCGGTTATTATACATGAGAGATGCCAGATAGTATTAGTCGCTTCTTCAGTCGCCCTGGCGACCAAGAAGCGACACTCAAGCATGTGTGCTTGTAAAATGCTCGGGGCTGTGTGCGTGACGTGGAGAGCGCGGGTGTTGCGCGGGACGCGCGGGACTACCGCGCCTAGGATGACCATTCTGGATACTGGCAGTGTCACCTGCCTAACCCTGGTCTGGAATTTTAATTTGTACCCGATTCATTCGTTGTCAAATCGACATGGTTATTTAATTTCCGACACTTAATTTTATCTGTGGAAACTTTTAGTTGGCAATGTTGTTTTGTAAAAATGTCTATACCCTGCTATCCTGTAATTAGTCCGTAAATTTTCCTAAATGAATTATTTAAAGAATTATCGGCGCGCCTAATTGAGGTCTCCGGTGACCAGAGGGCTGGCAGCTACCTCGGTCAGCGCATCAGCCTGGCCATACAAAGAGGTAACGCTTCCAGCCTCCTGGGCACCTTGCCGCCAAGCGGCGGAAATTTCGAGGACATTTTTTATTTGTAAGTAGTATAAGTTTTTTTTTTTTTGTTTTGTTTTTATTTTAGGTTAATGGTTATTGATGTAGTGCTTTAATATGTGTATAATAAATTGATTTTTGACCATCAAATAAAATAAAATCACAGGAACAAAACATTACTTACTTAAAATCAATGACATTACTAAACAGTAACTAATGTCATTGCTTAAAATCGTGCCTTATAAACAAAGAGATTTAACATAATAAGTTAATATTAAATGTCTTTGCTTATAAACGATATAATCGGAAACTTACAAACCGAAAATTTTTAAGAGTATTAAGATAATAAGATAAAAGAGCAATAAGATAAAAGGATCGAAGTACTGACTGCATAATTTTGTTATTTTTATATCAATGTTATTTATTTTCCTCATTCGTTTATTTAAGAATAAAAAAATGTTGAATTTAAGTAACAAAATCTAATAATAAGTGAGCTGCAAAAGCTGCATGTGCACTGGACGGCAATAAAAACGGGTCACCAACAACATAAACCTTAATATCTCGGAAACTAAGAATGATAGCTTATTCAAATAAAAATGATTTTATAGACAATTTAATACCATTACTTCAATTCATAAAATTTCTGGTTGCTATGAAGTAATGGTAATAAAAAAGGCTAAAGCCTAAATAAATTATATTTCGAAAATTTAATTTTTAGTATTCAATATTTATTATTAAAGTGGTAATTATATCACTAACACATACTAAAATATGACGAAGTGTTATCTGTGACAAAAAAAAAATATTTTTAATTTTTGGTCTGCGATAGAATTGACGTTTTTGTACTTATTTATTGTATTTTAATTAAGTAAAACAAATGAAAACTAAAAATGTTATCAATCAATTTAAGAAGTATTAAATAGTCTATGAAATACTTTTAATTTGAATAGGCTATCATTCTTAGTTTCCGAGATATTAAGGCATGTTGGTGACCCGTTTTCATTGCTGCCCAGTGTATATTTGTATTATTTTATTACAACGTTTCTTCTCTCTTGAATACGATTGGTTGGAGATACTAAAATGTACTACAAATTATGTGCATTTAGAAAAGAATGAATTCAGTATCACGTTTCAAAATTATTTTTGGAACGGGCTATCTGAGCTTTATAATTCGAACAGGTCGAACTCTATAAAGGATATTGACCCCAACCGCCATTTTGTCAATTTGGCGAAAGGTGAATATCTTATCAACGGTCAACAGTTTGATTCGTTTTTATTGCAAATTTAAGATTTTTAATTCTCCTTTCTTATTTTATTACAAAATTTTCGATCCTTGCAAAAAACTATAAAAGTTACAATCTATCTATCTATATATACTATTATAAAACTGTAACAGGAAGTTTGTCTGTACATTGAAGATATTAACAAAAAAAAAGTTACCATATGGTTTTTAGGTGTCCCTGATTCCATTTCACCAATTTTTTGATTTTTTGTCTGTCTGTTTGTTTGTGTGTTGGTTTGTTTGTTTGTTTGTTTGAACGAGTATCACGCAAAAACTACTGAACCGATTTTGATGAAACTTTTTTGTTTGATAGCTTATGATCTGACTTAAAATCTGGTATATAATTTGTGCGGACGAAGTCGCGGGTTAACGCTCGTACTATTATAAAACTGTAACAGGAAGTTTGTCTGTACATTGAAGATATTAACAAAAAAAAGTTACGATATGGTTTTAGGTGTCCCTGATTCCATTTCACCAATTTTTGGATTTTTTGTCTGTCTGTTTGTTTGTTTGTTTGTTTGAACGAGTATCACGCCAAAACTACTGAACCGATTTTGATGAAACTTTTTTTGTTTGATAGCTTATGATCTGACTTAAAATCTGGTATATAATTTGTGCGGACGAAGTCGCGGGTTAACGCTCGTTAGATATATAAGTACCTAAGCCTACACGCATAGGGAAAAAATCGATCCTATAATGCTGCCCTCAATAGATTTTTTTTTCTTAACTTTTAGAGCTTTTTATGAATTAGAGATAGCGCGCACGAGCAACTTTTGTCTCCACAACTAATTTGTCTCTCACATCAAGTCCATGGGCTTGTATGAAAGTGCGCGCATGTAGCGACGCGACTTTTCATACAAACCCTGTGAGAAACAAAAGTTGCTCGTGCGCGCTTGCACTTACAGTTAGCGCGCACGAGCAACTTTTGGCTCCGCAAATAATTTGTCTCTCACATCAAGTCTTGGGATTTGTATGAAAGTGCGCGCATGTAACGACGCGACAGACGGGAGACTTTTCATACAAACCCGTAGACTTGATGTGAAAGACGAATTAATTGCGGAGACAAAAGTTGCTCGTGCGCGCTATCTCTTAAACATTATTTTCCAAAAAAACAAGTATGTCACCATGTGACATTGTCATTGCTAATTTTCAATTTATCGGATTCATTACGGATTTGTTTTTATGTTTGTAGCTATCATCTTTAAAACCGCAAAAAGTGATCATAATGAAAAAATCTATAAAATCTATCTAAATATGAAATCATAATAATCATCCGTGATGTTTCGATGACTTGAAAACCAACAATGACTTCAATGTGGCATTAAATATTTTTTTATGTTTTGAAATGAAAAAAAAATACGATTGAGGGCAGCACTATAGGCTCGGTACCTACTACTACTATTCTCACGGCATTACAACAAAAATCCAAATTTTTTCTCAATTTCGAAAAGGATTCTCTAAAATTCTCATGCTCTTGCGCACTGAGGTGGCACATTGACCTCAATATTTCATCGCTAACGGTACATGCTTAGAGCACACGCACCGAACGCACTAAACCGAGTTAACTCGGTAGAGGTACTCTATCATCATCATCATCGGCCTATAAAAGTCCCACCTCAGGTCACAGGCCTACCCTCAAAGAGGGTGTATGGGCATTAGTCCACCACGCGTGCCCAATGCGGATTGGTAGACTTCACATACACATCAGAATTTCTTCTTCAGTGTATGCAGGTTTCCTTACGATGTTTTCCTTCACCGTTTGAGAGCAGTCGGTATTACGTACATAAGTTTAAAAAATTTCGGGCATAGGCCCACTACACATTCCCACCGCTGTAACTCCAGTAAGCCAGAATCAACAGTGGCGACCAATCACAACACTAGACAGTGAAGTTCTGCGAGCCCGGGGGATGACTCTTATTTGTCATGGAACCCGCAATGAATTAATCAGAGAAGATAGGAGGAGTAGGAAAAAGAAATATCCGACTTCCCTCCATTGCAAATGGGAGACAGCAATAAGAAAAAAGCATGGCTATTAGAGAGCCAATTCCATACATAAGTTAGAAAAAACTCGTTGGTACATAGCATGTTGTTCGTGCGGCTTCGAACCCGGACCCCCATAAGCTCTCTATAGAGGTACTCTACAGGGTGAAATTGATATCATCAGCATCCTCTTAAACTTAGTCTACCCATCAAACTGAACAACTTTTACTAAAGGAGCAAACCGATCGGAGGAAAAAAAATCTGCTATTGCATACATTTGCTTCGAGTAGGCAGCGAGTGCAGTTTAGTATGGAACAGCAGATTTTTTTTCTCGAATCTGTTTGCTCCCATAGTAAAAGTTGTTCAGTTTTGTAGACTCTTTAAAATGATGCTAATGATATCAATTTCACCCTATATTGTAGGAACTTTTGCATTATTTGGAATTGTTGCTGAAGGGATTTTTTTTTAATTTTATACATTTTAAGCTCAAATTGGCTCTTAAATACTACGAGTATACCGAAAAAAAATATCAATTACTAGTTAGTCCCGGCTCAAATCGTAAAATGACTGGGCTACAAAAGAATGTGATCGGTGTCGGACGCTCGACGGAGTAACCATTCTGTTGCGAACGTTCGTCGGTCTAACTCCACCTTGGTGGAGCGAAACACGTGTAGAGTAGAAAATAGTAGAAATTATTTGGTGGGCAGGTTGTATCTCAATACAATCGAGATATGAATACAATATCAACAAATAGGTATTTGTCATGGATTTCCGCAAAGTAACGCCCGATAAAATGTCATCAAACAATCAACAAGTTGTTGATAGTAAGGTGCAAATACCAGGAATGTAATCAGATACAAACATGTTATGATATACAGTAGTTTCAGTTTGGCTGACTACAAAGATATCAAACAAACATCGGATTGTTGATTTGTGCCTTGTTCTTCTTCAACCACACTATGGTCGTATCGGATGCGGTACTACAATGAGGAACTTTTAGGAAAAAAAACTGTCAGTGTCTGGCTAGATGGCGATACAATCAAAATATATTAGACTAAGAGATAAGTGTATTTTTTGCAACCTTCAGTAGCAAGGCTCATTCATTCAGTTTTTATGGGGTATAGAGTATCTCTGTGATGGGGATGGACTAGGTCTGCCTGCATAACTCCAGTCGGTTTAGGAGTTACTGATGTTTAAAGGTCAGTAAAAAATTAACGATCAGCTGCAAGGCTGGTCGTATGATATTATTCTAGAATGCACTGTAGCTATGTGAACAGTACAAAAACTGACATGAACTGCCAGTCTGTTTAGGAGATACAAACGTTCAAAGGTCAGACATTTGGATGGCTGTAACTCCTAAACCGCTAAACCATGCCAGTTTTTTTACTGTTCACATAAGTGCATACTACAATAATATTATACGATCACCCACGTAGCTGATCGTAAAGTGTTTACTGACCCTTGAACATCAGTAACTCCTAAACCGACTGGAGTTATGCAGGCAAACCTGATCCATCCCCATCACAGAGATGCTCTACACACCGTAAACACTGAATAAGCCTTGCTGCTGATGGTTGCAAAAAGTACACTTATCTCTTAGTCTACATACGTGTCAGATCGATTATGATACTTGGAATTTATCTACGTACTTTTTGTGCAGTCAATGTTTGTTTATGTTACAAATCTTTCCAATGTTATTGCATATTTATTAGTGTATCCATAGCAATACCAGATATTTTCTATGTCAATTAGACAAGGAATCATCATCAAATCATCCTTAGCCACATATTTGTATTTAAGATTTTTTCGGCCTTTGAGATTGTACCTAGTCAATCATTATCATTATACATGCTAGAGTCACGTCACAAAGTCACGATTTCAATTTACGCAAGCTTTATAGTAATGATTTTTGAAGCACACAGTAATTATTATTATTATTTTAACTTAATTCACAAGATGACAAAATTCCAGAGATGAAATCATGGAATGTTATTCGAATGGAAGATACGTTAATCTATTTAATAAAACCATGAGAAAAACATTCATTCAAATAATTTGAATGAAAGAAAACATTAGAATCATTGCTTATATCATACGTAGTACTGACTGCTCTCAATTGGTGAAAACATATAGTGAGGAAACCTGCATATGCCAAAGAAGAAATTCTGATTAATGGTTATGGATTTGTAAACTTCACATGTCTACAAATCCGAATGATAAATTATTATTTTAGGTCAATCTGGTCATGCAAATAATTTGACAGTTTTTTAACTACAATCGTCATTCTCTATTGCTAAATTATTAAATAAACCACACTTATTGACCTAGTAGCACTTGGTCCAATACGCATTTCGTTCAATACGCAGTTCGTCCATACGCATTTCGTCAAATATTTAAGTATATTGTACAGTACAGTATATCCTACCTAATTTACAAATCTTTATATCGGAAAGTTAGTAAATTCAATTAATATTAACTTAAAATATTATTTATCGGGTAAAAAGTATATATACAAATATAGAATATTGAAAATAATAAGTAAATAAGTATGTTCAAATTTACAATCTTAATAGTAATTATTTACAGGGGGCCACCGCACAGTCGAATGCATTTTCTATCTTACGACGGATAGAAAATGCATTCTAGGTCGCTATCGAGTGGGAGAGTCCCCAGGACGCTGGCGGCGTTACCTTGCTGTATCGCAATGCTGATGCGTTGCCCGAGGTATGCGCCAGCCCTGTTGTCCCCCGAGACCTCTACCAGGCGCGACGACAACTCCTTAAAGAGTTGTCGTGCATCCGGGCCCCAAGGTCCCAGGGTCTCCACCCCGAATGGCGCAAATATGTAGCCCTCGCCTAGGGCTGCATATAAGAGCCTCTTCTTGCCCTCCGCAGAGGCAGCCGCCGCGCCTGCTCTAAGAGAGGTGGCAGAGAGATGTGAGGGCGCCACAGTATCCACACATGTGGCGTCCCACACCAGCGGTCTGCCACGTTTCTAGGGAATAAGCGACATTCCGTCAGGTCTCTTGCCATCGCCACGCACAATACCTTTCGGCTCGAGGATGGATGGTACGTTGGCGCTGGCAAGGGCCCAATAGATGACGTCATTCAGGCAGGCGTGGCGGGAGTGGCGACCTGCACTAAATATGCAGGAGAGGCCATGGTGACCGAGGCAATTAGCTTTAAGATTAATTAAATTAATTAAGTTTTAATTCTATCAACGCTTTCAGGAAATTAGATTTTAATTATTTATTGTATAAAAATTGTTGTGTTTATTTGTTGTTTTTTGTTATTTGTTGTATAACTAAACAAGTGCAATGATATACACGCATCAGCTTTGAGCTGCTAGTGTATCATATATAATAATAATAATATAATAATGTTATTAAGATAGTTTTATTATTAGTTAGTTATATTATTATTACTTATTATTACTAAATTAAATTCCTTATTGTACAGTGAGTAAAAATAATTTTATTAATAAATGTTTTTTAAAATAATTTTATTAAAACTTAATAAAAATGTTTTTTCTAGATGTTTGTGGAAAAGTTTAAACTAGGAAGGCCTACAATTATGTTGTAACATCACTATCATCGATATCGAAAATTAGTCAAGTTTCTTCAACTCCAACAGGGCAAATTGGACTTTAAAATATAGAAAATCCATATAATTTGCAACGGACATGACAGAAATGTATTTAATGCACGCAATGCTTCCTGCAGAAATAACAACAAATACCTACTCATTTAGCTGATTGTACTGTATGGTACTGAAATAGCTGACACGAAAATTATGTGATCTCCGGGTTTTAAATGCGTCGAAAAAGATAGATAGATAGATAGATAAACAATTTATTTGCATAAGTCACACACATAATATTACAGATCACAACAAGTTTACAAAACCAGAATACAACGAAACATCAATAGAACAACATGTAATTTATTGTATGCTACAGCAGCAAATAGGTCCCAGCTCAACATAGACCTTGCCCGAAAGCAGGATGTTGATTTTCAGATGAAACCTTTTTAATAGTAGTCAGACGCAGCAACCAATGAAATGAGTGATAATAAATAAGGAAGTGTAAGTTCACATGAAATATAGTTATGGAAGAAAGTGTAAAAAGAATTTGAATAATATCATAAATAAGTATTACATACAAAAATATTTTTTTTATTATATTGTAAATTATTATTATAATTATGTATAGCCTAAGATTGGGTACCTAGTGAAACTAAAGGAGACCTGTGTATCCATCCATCCATCGCGTGGCTTTGCAGTAATATGTACCTGGGAGGCCGAACGCGCTAATTTAAAACATCGAAACAATCATCAAACATCTTATTCAATTTCAGTTGTAATCAAATTGCAAGCCAGTTACTATACATTCGCGCTAAACTAGACTTATTTACCTTCTATGTGATTGACAGCTTAACACGACTGAGCGATCAGTCAAACGGCGGTCATGAGTTGTCAAATGATTAGCGCGATTCCTAATTGGTAAAAAGTTGTGAATCGCTTGCGGTTCAACGACGTTTTAGTGGAGATTTCTTTAGTGTGATGTGCCCAAGAACAAGCATTTGTGGCAAGTTAAAACGTTTTTTGTTACGTAATATTTTAATAACGAAAAAAAAAAGACCCCCGTGCCATTATGCTTTGCCGTACACTAAAAACTTTGAGAATCGATGGAGTAGACAGTAATTTATTTTACCGACCTTTTTGCTCGAGAAAGATCGTTATATGACATGATATTTTATTTTAAGACTTCCTCTAAATCTTTTTAATCTTAATTTATTTTGGGAGAAGGGTTACTGCCTCTTACTGGTTAATAAAATTCGGGTATTTTTTGCCATTACGTCATGCCAATGCTGTGCCAATTTGAGTGCAATGCTCTGTACGATTTTTTATTATCAAACCAGTTAGTATTTAGCGTCCAGGAACCAATTTATTAAATAAATAAACATTTTAAAGGTTCGATGACCACGTTTTTCGAACGGTTTCGATTTTTGGGGTTATTAATCTCTTCCCACATTATTTATGATCGTGGATAATCTCCTCCATTAATTGCAGTAGCTATAAGATACCTATAAGTTAAATCAAGAGTTGAGTATTCTTTTTTATTTTTTTTATTTACCAACTTACACTAACAGTACAAACACTAATACACACTATAACTAAATTTAATAGAAGTAGCATTCAGACGTCATTTTGTGACTCTACCACCACCGCGTCGGAAGATGTTCCGTTGTAGAGAAGATGCGGCCAGAAACTCTACAACACATATTTTGCATTCTTGGCGCAAGACATTATAATACCATTAAAATCATAATTATGCGCTTCATGCTATTCGTAAATATAGTTTGTCTCAGTTTCCGGCACCCAGCGGTATACGGTGCTACCACTACCTGGCTGAAGTCCCTTAGTTATGATGACATCGAAAATCTATTAATTGTCCCGTCTTAACTCCTAATTTATGTACATCTATATGTTTAAAACAAATTTATTGTCTTTTACACTGTTAAAATACAATAGGCACACACACACACGCACACACACACACACACACACACACACACACACACACTCACACACACACACTACACAAACACGCACACATAACTCACACTAGTTTCTATCTATTCACACTTTTATTAAGAGGTACACTTACCTGTTATCCACCTGGTCCAGAGTCGGAGAGGCTGGTAATCTGTAATACATATTGCTTGGTGCGGATACGAGTCTCTCACAAAGACAAAACTCATAAATGGAATATGTACTCTTTTCTTGTAACTTTTTTGCTGTCTGTGTGAGAGATCTAAATAAATACTTTTGTATTTGTATTTTGTATTATTCAGTCGTGTATTTCTGTGTGTGCAATTATTTATAGCACACATAAAAATAAAATAAACACACAATACATTCTGTAAATCCTCCTAGACCAACAAAAATATGGTATGATTCAGAACCTCAATTTTTAACCAACTTTAAAAAAGGCAGTGTAAGTCAAGCCACCTATAAAGGTGCAAAATGCTAAATCGTATGACCTACTCTAGCCGAATATAACTGATAAACCAATTCTACTCCCAACATTTATTGGCCAATCATTATAATTGCAAAGAACATTGACAAAGACGGTTTGTCTTTCAATGACGTAACGACATCTAATCAATGAGTTCTTTGTACATTCGCGTACAAAAGGTAAACGGTAATATTTTGCGGTGGTTCGTCTCTTCCTTCTTTCCACAAAAATCAAAGTCAAGTCATCATAACTTCCACTGCGGGATATAGGTGGTGTGTATTCGTTGGATCCGGAGGCAAATGCCTCGTCTAACCGATCGGTCCTGTGATGCCCTCATTCAACGGATTCCCGCCACTTTCACCAGATCGTCGGTCCACCTAGGGTGCTCACTAGGCCTACCCACGCTGCGCCCTCCACTACGCGGTCGCCACTCGAAAACTCTTCAGCCCCATCTGCCATCTGTTCTGCGGACATGCGCTACTTACGCATTAGCTTAGACATATTTAATGATACGGCTTTATCGTGGAAGCGTAAGATGCTGCAACTAGGGTCATCACCATACGGTATACCAATTAGTTAGTTCTTACCTACTTTCAGTCTCTGTTCACCTTGTTTTAATCTTTTTTTGTTTGGAAATGTTCTTCTAGAATGTTTCTACCTAAATGAATATACATGTTTTGATACTGACAACATTGTCAAATATGAGTGCTGTCGCATGCCTGTTATTAGTACATAAGTTAGAATATTGTCCTCTTCATTTTTTTATATACTGTTTTACTTGTGTACCGTTGGCATGTCTAATAAATAAATAAATTTGTTTCGCAAATCTTCGGGCTACGTCGCCTATCCTGGCTCTTCTGCGAATTTCTTCATTTCTGATTAGACCTCGTAGTAAAATAAATCATTCAAAATCCCTTTGATGAATTTTTTGTGAAGCTATCATCGCATTCCAAGGTGTCATGGTCACATTCGTAAACACGAAAAACAAAATCAACTGTTCCATACAAAACTACAGTCGTTCCTACTGAATTGACGACCCGGTTGATGTGATGGTTACCACGCTAGACTGCCAAACCAGTCCTGGGTTCGAATCCCGGTTCGGTCATGGATGTTATATGTTCGTGCCGTTGTACGAACGACGAATAGAGGCTAGCCTTTCGTCCACGGAAATTACACGGCTTTAAATGTATTAAGTACTAACGAGTATTAATAAAATGTTTAACATTTGAGTTGGCGATTGTACCGTTAAGTAAACAATAATAGTCATAGACAGTCAGCCATCAAATACGCACAGCGTTAAGGGTCAACTTTCACTGCGCTAGGCTTATTGTAATACTTTACCGACTGCACTATTGACCTCTATTTAATTGACATTCAATTAACACCAGACTTTATTGAATAAAAATGAAAAAAAATCATCAAAAATCAACAATCATCATCATCAATCATCATCATCATCATCAATCATCTAGTCATCTTGAGATGACTAGTCAAATTTTCAGGGGTGGTTCTGATGATCAAACTGATCAACTCTTACTAAGGGAGGACATATTTCATTCATTGAGTATATCTTTTAAATTAATGTTTGCCTCCCCTCTATTTTAATTCAGACCAATCTAAAGAATAGCTACCGCGACGGGGCCAAACTTTATCATGTCATGACCTGTAACTCCCTTACTCGAATGTCCGCGCTGTGTGCGTGCGCCGAACACCTTGCAGGAGAGAGGATCTCAATAAAGCTACACTGGATGCTGTCAGGCTCGCTGAATATCAATCGAATAAAATATAGAATCACAATTTAGAACAATAATAATTGACGAATCTGGGTAAATTTCAACGAAAGACACTTCCGCGAAGGACACTTGCGAAAAGACATTTTAGCGAAAGACTTAAACGAATGGACATTTCAGCGAACGGGACATTTCAGCGATCGGGACACTTCAGCGAACAGGACACTTCAGCGAACGGAACATTTCAGCAAACGGGACATTTCCGCGAAAAACCACTAAAACCGCCCGTTCGCTGAAATGTCCATTCGCTCAACTGTCCTTCGCTGAATTGTTTTTCGCGGAAATGTCTTTTCGCACAAAAATCTTTTCGCTGAATTTTTTTGCGCTGAAATGTCCTTCACTGAAGTGTCTTTCACGGAAAGGGATTCGCTGAAATGTTCTGATACCATAATTGACACGAAAAGAAGAAGCGAACCATGTGTCTCCATCCAGCAGGGCTAGCATGCCACCCCCGAGAAAACGATAAAAATCGAGATGTGCCTCCATCTTTATTATTTTACGTAGGCCCGAAAGAGCGCGCATGACGCTTTTATCGTTTAAACGCTTCGTCGTGCGTGGCATGCTAGCCGTGCTGGTGTCGATAATTTTACCAATCTCTAGTTTAAACAGCAAACGTGTTTGACGTTTTCGGTAATAGATATTTGGATAATCTCAAGGATTGTTTCTGTACAAAAAACCACATGAGACACCACAAAATGGTATAACCACGAGGCCACCTAATTCGCGCGCGAGTGAAACCCTTCCGCTCGTGCACTAGCCACGCGACTCCTCTGAAAATCACAATTAATCACATAAAACACTGTAAAATCGTAACCTCAACAAACACCACCGTACAAAAATGTAGTTTACCACTTGACAAATTGTGCCGACAATTTCGCCGGTCCGATTCGAGGTCGATGACATAACTAAGGTTGGCCCACAAGCACAGCCCACACGGTGTTCCGGTCATCCGAGATCGTACGTAACGCAGGCGCAATTGCGTCAATGCGGCTGCTGCTGCTGCGTTTTCCATAGGTGCCGACACACGGTGACATTTAAAACAAATTTTATCGAGCTTTTATGTGTCGGGTTTTTGTTAACCATTTGACGCAATGTGATGAGTTTTAAACGTTATATTTTTGTGTAAATACATTTTTTCTCACGTCGCCGTTCTCCTACTGTGGTAGACAGACAATGACACGCCACCTTCTACGATCCTGGCAGACTTCTTTCGCTTCCACCACATTCATTAGCCTCTTCATACATGCTTACGGGTACAACTGCTATGGTCTTTTTCAAGCACGTCACCAATTTGGCCAGTGTTGCAGTATAAATCAAGTAGATAAACTGATTGACTGATTGATTGAATATCATTATTTTGACTATTTATGGTGAGAATATAAATCCAAGTAGTTCAACAGTCGTGTTCATTTCTTTCCGTGGATTATTGTGTAGTGTAGTAGTGACAAAGGGTTTGGTTTCGATGGACTTGGGTTTCTTGCCCTCGCAATTCTGATCAGCAACTTTAAAAGTTAGTATTTTATGTTCTTTATTCCTGTAGTGTGGGGATAGGTAGCCACGTGTTCATTTTACTCTGCGGTTTACCGACAAATGGGGAACCGCAGTAGGATATAAATTGGGGGACAAATGCCCTAATAAACAAATACGCACTAAGTCTCAAAAGCTTTTACTTTTCTGCCCTAACCACCATTACAATCTCCTCTCTCCGCAAACGAGAGATCGCCAAATATAAGTGAAGTGACATTCGAGACACTAGGTCCAATTTTAATTATTTTTTGCACGAATCCGTGACAATCTCATCTCAAATCTTCGACAGTGTGATCGATAAACTTTACAAACGATAAAATTTACAAAACAAGACAAATGTAATTTTTAATTCAAAACGTGTCTGTTTTGTATACTAATATCGAATGTGACGTGGTTGCACTATAAATATAGAATATTAAATACCTGAATCATACAGTGATCTGAATTTTAAATACCATCATTTAAATCGATCGATCAATCGATCACTTTTCCCCTGTTTTAATTCAACATTGATTAAAAAAGTACGGTATAATTTAAAACAATTCCGTATTAAAGTGTTCTTGATTGACATTGCCCCTCCAAAGGCTAAAGCATTGATATTCAATCAATGATCAACATCTTTTAGCTATGCTGATCAAGCTATTGTTCTATTGAACGTTACTATTCATTTCAAAGTTACGAATTAATCAGCTACCATTTGTAAATCAGAAGGTAATGGAAAAGGCTATGCTCGGAGTTTCCCTGCGAGATTACTTACTTCAGAAATCAAGAGATTCCAGAAGAACCAAGCTGACATAAAGTAGCAAAGGGGCGGGGCACATTGCTCGCAGAACTGACGGGGTCGATGAGTTCTCGAGTGGTGACCGCGTACCTAGGCTCCCGACAAGGTAGACCGACCTGGGGTGGCGGGACCGGTCGTTGCGTTGTTGCGATCCTTAGGGGAGGATAAATGTCCAGCAGTCCAGATGTCTATTGGCTGAGATGATGGTGATGTATTTGTACCTTTCGTAACTTACAATAGACCGTCCTATTTCTTCCCTTATATTCACCATGGTGAATTGGTGACAAAGGGATGAGATTTCTCATACACTTTATTTGTATTTGTTTGGTTGAAAGAAATCGCAACACATCCAACTTCTTCGTGTCGTCACCAATGGAACAATGTGTATAATCTTACACACACAACGGCATCCATAAAGTCACATAATTAAACAAACTTTACATCTCTCTGTGTTAGTGTGTGTGCTAGAAAGAGTTTTGTGGGACAGTCGGCAAAGAGCAGGTTTGTGCGATGAACACGACTCCGATTTCTTGAGCGAATTTTGAGTATAAAAAAAGTTTGTTGCGTAATTTTGGAATGTTAGTGGACCTTTGCTAGCAGTTGCAAGGTCGAATAGCTGAATTGATTTAATAGATATCCGTAATGTTTCAAAAGGTTCCGAGATTTCTTGCTGCTTGTATAACAGTTGGTTGGTATAATATTGTATTGCACCATCAGTACCATGTTACGACTTTGATGTTTTGTCACCTTTGATTCATCGCTCGTCCTTCTTTTATGTACTAGCTTTTGCTTGTGACTTTATCCGCGCCAACTCCCTTCATCGCAACAAGGTTAAGCTTTTAAACACAATTAGGTTTCCTCAAAATCGGTCCAGCAGTTTTTGTGTGATCTAAAACTGTGTGATTTGTAGTCAGGGCGTAGGAACATTAATCTGCGGTCACGGACACCTACAAACTATATTTGTAACCTTTTTTTTGTAAATATCTTCTATCGCTTCTGTTTCAGTTTTATCAAGATAGATATAAGTATTTGGGTTTGGCGCGATATGCTATCCCCCGTTTATAACAATTAGCCGTTCCTTTCTTTCCCGTGCTTTTTTTTACACAACCATCAACTTTTCTTTCATCATCATCATCACAGACTATATAAGGTCTAAAAAAATTAGCTGAAACTATTTTAAGGGTATGCTCAGACCATCAAACTGAACAATTTTCTCTACGGGACCAATATCGAAATCTCGAAAAAAAATCTGCTGCCCCATACATTTGAGTCAAGTTGAGTTTGCAGTTTTGTATTGGACATCAAATTTGTTTTTCGCGATTTCGATATTGGTCCCATAAAGAAAGTTGTTCAGTTTGATGGTCTGAGCATACCCTTTAAATAGTTTCAGCTAATTTTGTTAGACCTTATATACGTCCCACTGCAGGGCACATTCCTGCCCTCACGGCGTTAGTCCACCACGGGTACCCAATGCGGATTGGTAGACTACACATACGCATAGGAATTTCTGCTTCAGCGCATGCAGGTTACGATGTTTTCCTTCACCGATTGAGAACCGTCGGTATTGCGTACTTAAGCATACACCTACAACTTTTCTTTACTCTCTAAATTTTATAGTCATTTAATTTCTTGGCGTATTTCACGCCTGTTGATGTAGATGATGTGACCAATGCCCACCGTCTGCCATATTGAACATAGTTTGGGCGCTGTAATTGAAAGAATATCTCTGATTACCCCTCGAAAATGCAGTCGTGAGCATTAGCTGTTTCTTCCGTTACAAAGAATAGATTACTTTGATTTGAAGCAATAGAGACGTATTGCGAATGATAATTCCGTTCCGAATGTAACATAAACACATAGTACACCATATCATGTCTAATTTGATCCTATCAAACGGTATTTCCATGCGACTAGACCGTGAAGCAACTACCGTTCTATAACTGTTGGAAATATTCGATTACTAGTGGGCCGTAGATGTCTTTGTAAACACTGACAAAAATGCACTGAAACTGAACTGTACTTGAAAACATTTAATAGGTACTCATAACATCGGATATAGCAAGCAATGAAATAAACATACAATATATAAACTTTTTCCATACCAACCTGCAAACCTACTCGACCTAAATGTAACGAACTGCAGATTTTTTTGCAATTTTAATGTTTGATCATAAAGGTTGTTCAGTTTGATGGTCTGATCATCCCATTACAAACAGTCGAAAGATGTACTAAGCGAGACCTCGTGTGGTTCCGGCTTAGAACGAAAATAGACTATGGATACATAACTTTAGCTAAAGTGTAATTAAGTCATGTTAGGTTGTAAAGTTTCTCTACAGCGACAAGTACCGACGCGATTGTGATGAAACTTTTTTTGTTTGAAAGCTTCTGATTTAACTCAAAAGCTAGCTGCGGACCAACTCGCGGGTAAAAGATCGTCTAATATAAATTTACAATAAACAAACGTTTTAGTTTAAGTGGAATCCTAACGGGCTCACAGTCGAGAAAATTGAACTTTCTTTTTCTTTTTTTTGTAAAATATTTAGAGCAGAAGTAATTCCAATTTCTCGTGAAAAATTCAGCTATCTCATAATGTTTAGTTCTTTATAATAATAAGTGGGACTCCACGCGGGCGTTGCGATGACACGAGTTGCGCCTTCCTCTATGCTCCACGCGAACGAAGTCGCGGTCAAAATCTAGTACCTAATACATTTGTGGCAAAGTTTCTAACTGACCCCGTAAGGTACGACCGTGAATTTATGTATGTATGTAATTAAACTTGTACTAGTTCAGCTTCATTCATAAAACATATCGAATGCACTTGAAAGTAGCTCTTGAAATAAGTCAGTGGCATAGATAGATAGACCAGTCCTAGATAACGGGTGGGGCTGGCTTACCTTACTTGCGGCCATGGTTGATCTTACACTCTAACTTAAAAGTTTATTATTAGCCTTTTGCAGACATACATTAGTTGCAATATTATACTCTTCTATTACACTCTTCACGTCCCAAATACCGCAGTGTCTTAAAACGAAAGTCTTCGATCAGTGTGTGTTGCCAGTGATGACATATCGAACAGAGACGTGGTCGTTCACTCAAGGCCTCATAAAAAGGCTGAAAGTCACCCAAAGAGCAATGGAGAGGGCTATGCTCGGAGTTTCCCTGCGAGATCGAATCAGAAATGAAGAGATCCGCAGAAGAACCAGAGTAACTGACATAGCCCAAAGAATTGCTAAATTAAAGTGGCAGTGGGCGGGGCATATTGCTCGCAGAACCGATGGCCGATGGGGCTGAAAAGTTCTCGAGTGGCGACCGCGTACCGGAAAGCGTAGCGTGGATAGGCCCCGCACACGGTGGACCGACGACCTTGTGAAGGCGGCGGGATCCCGTTGGATGAGGGCAGCGCAGGACCGGTCGTTATGGCAATCCTTGGGGGAGGCCTATGTCCAGCAGTGGACGTCCATCGGCTGAGATGATGATGATGATAATGACTCTTCTATTAGTTCTCATCTTCAATCTGCGCATCCAGAGGCACATAGGCGTCCTCCAGCATCTTCCATTGCACTATCTTTTGCGAGTCTCGTCCATAGAGAACCTGCAACTGCTTTGATGTCATCTATCCATAGTTTCTTTGGACGTCCTCTTTTCCTTTTGTTACCATCACTTGGTTGCTGTTCCACTTTTTCAATCGGTCCCTTAGCATATGCCCTGTCCAAGTCCACTTTCGTTTTGTCACTTTGAATGTTGCGTAGCCTAGTTTAGTGAATTTTCTAATGTTCTTGGCTCTTTTTTTGTGTAAAAGGGTGTTGATTAAAACGACTGTGCAGAAACTAACAACATGCCAAAGAGCCCTGGAAAGGAGCATCTTAGGGTTGATAATTTTTATTTATTTTATTTTAACACTTTATTGTACACACGGAAATATAAATGAAAACAGCATAATAGACAATTACAAAGGGCGAGCTTATCTCTAAAGAGATTTCTTCCAGCAATCTAATAGTTAATTACGCTTAATAAATATTTCCCAAAGGTCACATAATAAGGGCCCCACCGGGCTAAATGCATAAATGTGGCAAAGCAAATGATTTTGAAACCAAATTGAATACATAGGTACTGTTTATAAAAAGCATGCAATCATTTCCCCACAAAAACAATTGCCCCATTATAAATGCAACTGCCCTATAGACTCAGTTGGCCGTGCAGGGGAAAGAGCGTAGCGCGATTCAATCTCGGAGAAAAATATCTAGAACTATTTATTTTGAAAACTTTCCTACATTTGTTGCCATAAGTCGATTTTCATGAAATCTACCAGTATTCAATTTTATAAAACAACAATTTTTCTAAAACCCGTAGAGAAAAAGAATGGGATGGGGTGAAATGAAAAAAATTACACTCATTCATTATCATTTCATTTTCATAAACAATAATAATTGTCGCATGCGAATATAAAAGGCATAAAAGATAGTAAGAGACACCAATAAAGATGTTATACAAAGCATGACTCTTAATACAGGTACAATTAAAAACAATTAATGAATCAATCAAGTATACTTTATTTTACACCAAAACATAAACAGTAAAATACAGAAATAAAAATACAAGAGGCACAAAATAAGGCGGTCTTATCGCTAAGAAGCGATTTCTTCCAAATTCCAACAATATTCAATACAATTAAAATCCGACGACTCGGTAGCACAGTCGGTAGTGAACCTGCCTGCTGTGCCGAGGGTCGCGGGTTCGAATCCCGTAAGGGACAAATATTTGTATGATGAATATGAATATTTGTACCCGAGTCATGGATGTTTGTATCTATATATGTATTCTATATCGTTGTCTAGTCATCATAATACAAGTCCAGGTACTTTAAATGTGACTAGATAATTTGTGTGACAATGTCCAAGATATTTATTTATTTATTAAAATTTCCATTTCTTATCCACAACAGCGTCACTTTTAAATGGACAGTAGGTTCCTAATCAAACTACACCTCGAAATTGAAGCGTGTTGGTTTCCGCAGGATAAAAAAAATAATGTTTCAATTAGTAGGTAGGTAAATAAATCGAGAAACAAGAACAAGGAAATATTCAATTAACTATAACGACTAACGACGTATTTGACGAAACATGTTGCTGATTCAGATCCTGTTTATTCATTTATTTTTGACGAAGCATGTTGCATTTATTGCCATTTTGACAAAGCGTGTTGCAGATTTGATGCTTGTTCTTTCTTATTTAAACTATTATAAAACTGTAACAGGAAGTTTGTACAGAACATTGAAGATATTACCAAAAAAAAAAGTTACGATATGGTTTTCTAGGTATCCCTGATTCCATATCAGCAATTTTTTATTTTTGTCTGTTTGTTTGAACGAGCATCACGCAAAAACCACTGAACCGATTTTGATGAAACTTTTGTTGTTTGATAGCTAATGATCTGACTTAAAATCTGGTATATAATTTGTGCGGACAAAGTCGCGGGTTAACGCTCGTGCATTATAAAAGTAAGTTCTGATTATTCTGTAGAACACCATTCGAAAACAAAAACAACAGGTTAATACGAACTGGTTAAAGGTTCAGGAAATAATAAACTATCCTTTTTTATTTATGTACCTAATTACATAACAAATTAGTATAAGAATATTAATGGTTGAATTAAAACCAATTACAGAGTAATTACTATATTTTAATTCATATTACAAGAATTACTTATTTATAAACAGTTATTATAACAAATGCGAACACGATGTCCATCGTTTTTTAACAATTAAAAATAATCGTTTAAAAGGCACGTTTTATAAAACAATGGGGGTAGGTAGATCATGTAATAGCCTTGGATTGTGAACAATTAACGACTTATTACGAAGTGATATATAATTGCATATCGTTAGAAAATTACAGTTTGTTTGAACCTGTAATTTTCTAACACTTTTATTAGCGTCTTCCTTTTTATATTCCTCTACCAACTGTAATCTTATAAGTGCTGCTTAGCAACCTTGCATCTGAAAATTAATGGTTGGATTCTAAAGATGCAAACAAAAACTAAAAGACTATGCCCAAAACCAGACTGAAGATTCGTCATCTCATCACCATTCATTTACCAAAAATATTTTTCTGAATAATAAATCCCTTATTTTTGGCCCTATGGGATAAAATACAACTTTATAGTAATTTTTTGCAAGGCATGAATGCTTTTATTTTTATAACCTTACCTTTTTTTTCAAATAGCAACGTTTAAGGCTATTTTGAACTACAGAAACAGAGATTTGAAAACCACTTTCTGTCAGGTATTCAGTTCTAGGAATACCTGACAGAAAGTCATAATCAAAGAGCGGAATGATACGGCAAAACAATTGAAATGTCACAGAGATTGGGCATTGTTTTTTATCGAGTACCTATTCAAGTTATCGATAGTTTTTAATTCGACATGATATAATGCATGTATTTACTTGCATGGCGTATTGGAGTTCCTCTGTGAAACTGTGTAATTCATTAATAAATAAATAATTTATTTTTCATTGCAATACAGTACGATAATCTAAACTCTAAAGAGAGTAAGAGAGAGAGATATACATATATCAAATATCATAATAAGGATTGTAGGGCAAACTTCCCAAGTCACGGTAGTTATCAGAATTTTATAGCCTATAGAGCCTTGCCAATGTATACTTAAATGTAATTGTTTCGTTTCGCTTAGATGTTTTAGGAATTAATTAGGATTTTAATTTATGTAACAAACTCACTCCGCCATGTTTTAAAGTTAGTGATGCTGTGTACATGTGTAATTGGATTACAATCTAGTTCTACATAATATCTTATTGCAATGTAAATGGTTTCATCTTGACTGTAATCTGTACGTGTACCTATACAATTAAATAAAAATAAAATAAGATAGATAAGAATGCAGCAAATGTCTTATTAGATTAACCGCGTAGTACTTAAACAGTAAGAAACTTTGCAGTTAGTTATTACTGGCTAATGTTGGATAGCACATCATTTATTTGTAACTTGGAATTATAATAACTTTCTACAAAGAGAAAAGTGTTTAAGCACCCGTAATTACTTACAAACCGACTAACTCGTTTAGTGCTTCGGAAAGCACGTTAAACTGTTTGTTCCGGCTACTGCAGTTAGATGGCAGTGTTCTTAGACTCGAAGGTTGTTAAACCAAGCATAAGTAATAAAAAAATTAATAAACCAAACGTTCATACGATAAAAAACCAAACATTGCACATAAAAAGCGCCTTTGATTAAATCAAATATAAATTAACAAAAAAACGTAAAACGCGACGTAGGCTTCAAACTAGATTCACATCCTATCTTTTATATGCATAATCAATACACTTCGTTAATAGAAAACCATAGAAATTATTAGCACACCAAGTACCTATACAGTATGCACCGGTTACCTCCTTTTCTCTTACCCCGCTCGCCCCTATCTCAAAAGTTTTCCATTCTACATTATTATTAAGTAACTTCTAAACTTTTAAATACGTAAGAATACTCATTCTTCGATATCCTACCACGCGTAATATTTTTCTCCTCTTCTGCAGATCAAATGGCGTCACACTGAACTCAACTGTCAAATAAATCCAAGATGGCCGCTGTGATAGTGCAGCGGGCTTGCAAGCACTATGGGCGGCAGGACAAGCCAGACTACAAGCCGGTGCTTGAGTATCTGGACATGACTGTTGAAAGAGGAATCATGTAAGTAACGTATCAACTAAAGACCGACCGGCAATATCAGTTAAAGCCAATTCAAGCAGATTTCAACCTTAATGTTAGGACATAACGTAGTCCTCTAGCTGGATCCTCGGTGACACAAGGTTTCAAGATGACATCTGTTTACTATAGACATCTCGCTTATTCTAAGAGACTGTTCTCATAAGTGTGAATGGAAAGTATGTCTTGCTTTATATTATTTATCTACCCTGTACCAAAGTATATGTAACAATAATAGTAAGCGCTTCTAAGAAACCGCGCGACACGCCGGAAACGCGGCAATATGGCGGACATGCTAAGGGTTGTTACAATTACGTTCAGAAGAAATGAAATAAAATATAGACAATCAATATGAAATAAGTTTAACTTTTAAAAGTTATTATTTTTTTAATTGGTAGTGATTTTAATACCTACCTAGGTATTTTTTTCTTTACATTTTTAATTCAACGTTTTTATAAGAAAAACACATTATTTTTTAATTAATGACCCGTATTGTGTACAAAAACTATTGAGTAGTACCGTAGCTTACATATTTATAGTATTAGCTGCAATTTTGAACGGTATCTCCAGTAAAAACAACAATGTTTTAAATCCCGTTAAAAATGCTTCAAACTACTCCAGCAAATATTTATTTTTATAAGATGTGGAATCACACCCGTACACAATACCATATAATATTCCATGACTATACACACTCCGCGCACAATTGGCTTGTCGCGACCATAGAGTGCTCTCACTATTATTTATTTTTACGCTATGCTACGTATATACGCTACGCTATTTTACGCATTATAAAAACCTAGTACTTACTATCTCTATGGTAAAACGTAGTTCCAACATAGATGGCGTTGACGCGAGATGGCGAAGACGGAAATTTAGGCAAAAAACCGCCGTCATCTTTCGAGCCATTTGGACTTACGTTTTCCTTTTAATAGGTACCTTTCGGAAAATCCCTCATTCAAAATAGCTGCAGATCCTGAGACTTTGAATTCGGATTTGCATAAATTATACAGGGTAAACCAATGTTAAACCGACGACCGCTAATAGGTCAGACAGATCATAACTCATCAGAATAATAATTATATAGATATGACCACAGTTAATAAGTAAATGGCGTATAGTTCGGGTTTATGAATGGGACTTATTTTGAAATTCGTAAAGTGCTTTAATTTATTTTTTGATTTGTGATAAAAAAAAATGGTCTTGCTTTGACCTCTCTTCTGTAATTATTTATAGTCAGTTTCATAAAATTATACATGTCAAAATATTGATTTTGCAGTTTATGTTCGTTTATCAGAACATTTTCGGTGTTATTAAGTAAACAAACAGTAAATTTACAGTTTTTGAGAAATCAATCAATCTAGAATTAAACATTCGGGAACTCAAATATACCAAAACGCAGTAAGAACCCGTTAAAATGTTTAATTGTAGACTTAATGAGCTCTTTACCTACTGGCAACAGCAAATAATTAAAATATTAGTCAATAAACAAACCATTGATAGCCAACATAACAAAAATATTCTTTATCCTTTTCAACCTTCAAATTGACCCGTTCTTTCGTCTTACTAACGCCATCTATAGATTTTTATTTTTGCGCCCTTGTAAAATGCTTCATTATTAATTGCGGTAAGTAAATAAAAAAGAACCAGTTGGGAGACAGGCGTGAGAATATGAATATACAGGGTTAAATTGATATCATTAGCATCTTTTTAAACTAAGAGTCTACCCATCAAACTGAACAACTTTTAATATGGGAGCAAACCGATCGGAGCAAAAAAATATTGTGATGTTGCATACTAAACTACAGTGCCGTGCCGTGCAGACTCGAATCAAATGTATGCAACAGCAAATTTTTTTGGTGCTCCGATTGGTTTGTTCTCATAGTAAAAGTTGTTTAGTTTGATTGGTAGACTCTTAGTTTAATGATATCAATTTCACCCTGTACCTATACAGGGTACCCAAGTCAAGGACCCTAGTCCTTCTTAATATGCTGACACTTTTTTAAGGGGATGGTCAGACCATCAAACTGAACAACAATCTCTATGGGACCAACATCGAAATCGCGAAAAAAAATCTGCTGTCGTGTAGTTCGCAGTTTTGTATGGAAGAGATGATTTTTTTTCGCGATTTCGATGTTGGTCCCATTGGGAAAGTTGTTAAGTTTGATGGTCTTACCATCCCCTTAAAAATGTATCAGCATATTTAAGAAGGACCCTGTTAAAAAATAAAAAAAAACTAAAAACAACAAGTCTAGTACTTCTCTTGCCCATTTTTCATTATTTCAGCACTCACTCCTTTCCTTTCGTGCCCAACACACACATCCGGAATTGCAATCGAATTCCGAATCAGGATTGTGATTTTGTATAGGATTTGACAGCTCCGTGGAGAATAAGAATAAGACTATGAATAGCTTTATCATCGTAGTTACATGAACAAGCAGCTCTTACCCATTTCAGGCATACAATACAATTATGTTTAAAACATATTGTCTACATGCAAAATATCAAAATTAAGACGCAAATTTAAAGCGACAAATAAAAATGACATTTAATTAAAAACCTACATTACATTAAAAAAGCAAATAACGCTTCATTTGCCAAAAAATACACTTTATTTCATTAAATAAATGATATAATTGTAATGTCATAAATTCGTCAAAATGTCTGATAATTGCCATGAAAACACAACACACTCAATATCAATTAAATTAGAATTATAATGTCACAAAAATGGAGGGGAAAGTCCATTCGAAATCGTAATACTGATTCAGGATTCCGGATTGCAATTCCGGATGTGTGTGGTGGACCTTACACATATCATCCTTCACACAATTCATCCATCTCTTCTTCGGCTTTCCTCTCCTACCGCAGCCATCCACCTCGTCTCGTAACATGACACTCGTCTCTCCACTATAAAAAACAAGTAACGCACTAAGAAGTACAAGAGTACAAAAAAGTCGTCAAAACAAACTAAATAAGCCCAAACTAGAGGGGTTTACTATAGATAGCCATTAAAGAGATCCACTATATTCCTCCAAGCTCCATCTTGAAATCAGATCAATAGTACCGAAATTTATGTTATTGTCATCCAAATGGCATACGGTTGCAAAGCAAAGTTTCCAATTAATACGACAAAATAGAAGTGAGTTCAAATTTACATCCTAGATTATTTTCATGTAAAATGTTGCCAAACGAGACCAATACGGCTAGCACTGTCAAAAAGTTATCAGATTTCATGTAGGGCCAGAAATAGTCACGTAGGTACAAATAGTCACATAGGTACAAATAGTCACATAGGTACAGCTATTACAAGCGTTAAAAAAAAAGAACTAACGTCATCAAGAAATACACTATTAAACCAAAGATTAGGTATTTTATTTGCCGTTAATGTTTAATCTTTACACAATATTTATAGTGTTGTTAGTGTGATGACCGGTTTCTATATTAATGAACAATGCACTTTGAATGCGTCTTAATTACAGTATATGCAAACATTTTTATTATTGTACTTATAAGTATAATACTTAATTATACCTACTACTTCGTGCGGTTCCCGTCATCGAAGCGAGATAAAATATATACTTTCACAAGCTTTTAAATACAAAAAGCTTCATTAAAATCGGTCAAGTAGTTTTTGCGTGATGCTCGAACAAACAAAGAGACAAAAAATTCAAAAATCTATGATTTGGAGTCAGGAACTGAGACCTAGACAACATTTAACGTAAACTTTTTAGGGTTCCGTACCCAAAGGGTGAAAGCAAGAAAGGGACCCTATTCATAAGCCTACGCTGTCCGTCTGTCCGTCCGTCATAGCTTCAGAGGGCTGTATCTTTTGAACCGCATTAGGTAGCCAGTTGAAATTTTCACAGAATATGTATCATTGAATTGGATTTGATGATAAACAATAAAAAAATAAAACGTTAAAATTTTAAGGAATACAATAAACAATTTTTACAAGAAACCAGTTTTTATCAACGTTTTTTTTTCGCTCTATCATAAAAACGGTAATACATACAAGCGTCAAACTTGGTCTGATTATAGTGTAAACTCTATAGTATAACAATAAATATTAAAAACTGGTCAAGTGTGTGTCGGGCTTGCTTTAAAGGTCCCGAAGAAAACACAACTTTTTGGTAATATTTTATTATGGTACGGAACCCTCCGTGTGCGAGTCCGACTTGCACTTGGTTGTTTTTTTTTGTAAATATCTTAAATGTACGCACTCAGCACTATGTGCTTACTTCTTCTTGTCAGTGCGAGTCTGTTTGTATGAAGTGTCTAGGGTGTGGTACGGCGCTAAAGCTCATTGGTACATATCTAATATTATTGTTTTCTTTCCACAGATATGGTTTACTTGGTCCTTCCGGCTGTGGCAAAACTACCCTCCTTTCTTGCATAGTGGGACGAAAAAAACTAAACAGTGGAGAAGTTTGGGTTCTGGGGGGGAAGCCAGGGGAGAAGGGGAGCGGGGTTCCTGGACCTAGAGTTGGATACATGCCTCAGGTAAGATAATCTCTACAATTATAAAACGAAAACCCTTAAATAACTCTCTATATAACTAAGGCTCTCTAATAGCCATGTTTGCAATGGAGGGAAGTCGGATATTTCTTTTTCCTACTCCTCCTATCTTCTTTGATGTTCCTTGACAGATTAGAGTATCCCTCGGGCTCGCTGGACTTCACTGTCTATTGTTGTGAATGGTCGCCGCTATTGATCCTGGCTTACAGGAGTCACAGCAGTGGGAATGTGTGGTGGGTCTATGCCCGATTTAAAAAAGAAAAAACCTTAAATAACGTCAGTTTATTAGCGTCACGTGATTTTTGGATGCCTCCTAAATAATAAAATTACTGACGTCGTCTTCTATTAATTTCAAATTCAAAAGCTCCAAAAAGAAACAAAAGAATAAAAAAAATTACCAACTTTATTTAAATTAAGCATATTATAAATGTTGGTTGACTCAATTTATTCTGATCACCATTATACTTTGACTACTTATATAGGGACTAGTTACGCGCTTTGCGGGAGGCGAGGTAACATGAAATCCGCAACTTTGGATTTTATTCCCATAACTTTAGATTCTAATTTTGAACGTTAAAAATCATGAAAGCAGTCTCGCGTGAACCCCAAACGTTCTAAGTTTGAAATTATTGTTTCGCAATTATAGGCTGTCTCGTTTAGTGATAAGGTATAAAATTGAATGTAAATGCACATGATTAATTGATCTTGTTCCGTGGCAGAGGGGAAATGCTACCGCAAGACTAGTCCTTATAATAAATAGTCAAAGCCATTATAAGACAAAATAAAAAGTCACACCTCTTAGTATAGTAACAAATGACTGTAAAAAATTTAAGTAACAGTTAGTTAAAATAACAACACTTTTGTTTTTGCTATTAAAAATGTCGTCCATACACTCACTCTTGCGTCAATTATATTGTTTAAAAAAACTTCGTGTAGATACACAGTACCTACATACTTAGACACGTACTGTAATTTTATTTTGCCTCACACAATGGAAAGCTTAATGACGATTGACATCATTTAAGTATTACAACATTATGTCATACAGTGTCTTATAGTCTTACCTACTTATGTAGAAGTAGTTTTTAAAATGATGCAAGAACATAAAAATAGTCTTTGGGATCACGGTCATTACAAAAAACGGGAAAATAGCGCCGAATATCGAAGAACCAGTTGTAAAGTAGATAACTAGCTTTTAAGCCTTTGTAGTAGGTATGTTGGTTGGTGGTTGGTTTTATTTTAGGTTTTCTTGATTGAGAAATCTTAAAGGACAGTGGGCAGGAGTGGTCCAAGAGCAAGAGCAAGTGGCAAACTACGTTTGAAAGGGGCTTTAATATAGAACATTTTTTTATATGCGCCAACAATATCTTTTCGAGAGAAAAAAAGTCGATTAAAAAACGAGAAAATGTTATTCCATCCTGAAATTGCGATTATAGTATACGTGAGCCTTCTTACTATTGCACGCTTAATAATTAGTTGTAGTTAAGTGTCTGCTCACCCCAAAACAGATTACACCTTCCGAATCAAAATGTCAAAAAATTTTCTTCACAAAACGACCTCGTAAAAATAAAACATCCTGTATCTTTTTTTTCTCGAAAATATGTTGATGCCTTTTCCACACCATACGTTAGGTTCTCCTCTAACTGTTCCTACATGTGCTGGGGGCTCTTGGACCAGTGGTCATACATTTTTGCCCAGTGTCCTTTTGTGATGAAGGAGCCATGGAGCAGTAAAAGGACACTTCACTAAACTTTTAAGGGTCCCTTTACCATTCAGTGGTGCCTTCACTACAATATTTAAGATTTCTCGTTAAAGAAAGCTTAAATAAAAAACATATTATTCCTACTACAAGCCATAAAGAATTTTTTTTTTACAATATTTTGCTTGGTTTTTTATTATAATTTTTGTTTTGTTTAAAAGATGTGTGTTGTAGAGTTTCAGGCCGAAAACCTTCAGAGTTCCGACGCGATGATAGAATCAAAAAATTTAGTCAGAAAAATTTAATTTATTGTCAACTGTGTTCAGTCTTCTTCGGAAACAACAGATATAATATACACTAAATTTTGTCCACAGTTTTGTCCGCACCGGCTCCCGTTATCGGAGTGAGATAAAATACACCATTAGTTGCTATCAACATTTGTGGTCCAATTTATTGTCAACTGTGTTCAGTCTTCTTCGCTTGCTCTAACAACTTTTTTTATTTGTTTTTTCTTTTGCAGGAAATAGCGTTAGTAGGAGAATTCACAGTCCGAGACGCGGTCTACTACTTCGGCCGCATCTATGGAATGAAAACCGCCAAGTTGAGCGAGAGATTCGACTTCCTAAGTTCATTGCTGGAGCTCCCCCACGGGGGGAGGTTTGTGAAATCTCTCTCTGGGGGGCAACAGAGGAGGGTGTCGCTTGCCGCGGCGTTGGTTCATGAACCGGAGCTGCTGATCTTGGATGAACCGACCGTGGGATTGGATCCTGTTTTGAGAGAACGGTAAGCCATACTTATTATAAATTTCTTCTTCATCGTATGCAGGTTTCACGATGTTTTCCTTCATCGTTTGAGAGCAGTCGGTATTACGTACATAAGTTAGAAAAACTCATTGGTCATCGCATGTTGTCCGTGCGGATTCGAACCTGGGCCTCAAGATTGAGTTTACAGAGCTTTCCGCAACGCGCCTCCAAAACGCTCATGACTGACAACTATTATCTTTTTATAATAAGTAGCAGTATTCCACCACGGTTTCAACCAGGTAAAACCTTGATCTTAAAGATGTTGAAGATCGTTTAGTGTCCCCAATGTCAATCATCTCCAGTAACCAAATGTTCTTGACCATTATCTCGATGTCTTGACCGTATAACGTGAAATGTCAACACACTCGGTAAATATTTAACTTTTTCACGCCAGTAGTGTCAATAATTTTTTTTTTACTTAACCCTCAAAAAGCAGATGGTTTCATCAACTTCACGTCCTTTTCGCCCGTGGCCGTGAAATGAGATAATTGTTGATTTAGTTAATTAACAATTTGTTTTTAGGTATGTTTTTGTTACGTTCGTGTCACGCTTCTACGCACTCAAAATGTAAATCGAAAAATTAAATGTTTCGACTATACATCGTAAGGAGATGACCTGATCCGTACAACCCAAGCCCTTTCTAAATCCCGCTTGTGCATCCCATATCTTATCTTCAGTTTCTTTCACTGCCCTTTCAATCAAAATCTTTGCATACATGATTAATTGATTTGCGGACAGTGCTGAGGAGCCTTATACCTCGGTAGTTTTTGCATTCTTGTTGAACATCCTTTCAGCGTTATTCCACCCCTAAAGCGGAACAATAACTGCTTGGCTCCAGTCATCTGGGACCAGCCTGTGCTTCCAACATAAGTTGAAAAGACTATACAGCTGATCTGCCCCTACAATGCCTCCATATTTCAGCATTTTAGCCTCAGCCTTACCGCTTTTCATGCATTTTATAGCATGCTTTTACAATTTCATCCATGCTTATCTCCACAGAAAGGGTCCTATCCTCATTGGAATTTTTACCTTGTTCCTTCTTTTCAAACAAATTCTCAAAATAATACCTTCATCTATTTAGTATACTTTCCTCATCGTTTCAGAAGGAGCCATTCTGTCTCCGAATCACAGTCAACTCGGATGCTTTTGCCTTTCCTCTTGTTTTTTTTACAGACATCCAGAAAATCTTTCTGTTTGATCGGAAGTCCTGATTCAGCTATATCTCACACTTTTCTATCAAATTCTTCTTCTTTGCCTTCACAATTTCTTTCACTCTTACCTTTCAAATACTTGTAAGTATTTCTAGCTTCCTCTACTTTCGCTTTCACTGTCAGATACTATTAGACCAGACCATGGGTTTACACTGTAGTAAACAGTAAAACCACTGTTGTAAACTACAGTTTTTGTATTGAATTTCGTACAGCGCCTCTAGTGGTTACGTTGAGAACTAATTCTGTCATACAAAATTGGCGCCGCAACTACAGTAATTACATTAGAGGACCGACATGGACCGAAGCGTGCCCTTTTGTCATTGTTTGTCAAACAATGACAAAAGGGACAAAGATGCTGTTGCCGAAAATATGGTATATCTATCTGAAGTACCGACCAAGTATCCAATAATACCAATTACCAATCGAACGTTTGTATGATAAATAAAAATACTCGTATTTATACATTGAGGTACCTACTAGAGTAGACACCCAGACTACATTTTTTGTAACACTCGTTTGAATCAAGTAAAAATACTCGTATTTATACATTGAGGTACCTACTAGAGTAGACACCCAGACAAAATTTTTTGCAACACTCGTTTGAATCAAGTAAAAATACTCGTATTTATACATTGAAGTACCTACTAGAGTAGACACCCAGACTAAATTTTTTGTAACACTCGTTTGAATCAAGTAAAAATACTCGTATTCATACATCGAGGTACCTACTAGAGTAGACACCCAGACTTCATTTTTTGTAACACTCGTTTGAATCAAGTAAAAATACTCGTATTTATACATTGAGGTACCTACTAGAGGAGACACCCAGACTAAATTTTTGTAACACTCGTTTGAATCAAGTAAAAATACTCGTATTTATACATTGAGGTACCTACTAGAGGAGACACCCAGACTACATTTTTTGCAACACTCGTTTGAATCAAGTAAAAATACTCGTATTTATACATTGAGGCACCTACTAGAGGAGACACCCAGACTACATTTTTTGCAACACTCGTTTGAATCAAGTAAAAATACTCGTATTTATACATTGAGGTACCTACTAGAGGAGACACCCAGACTAAATTTTTTGTAACACTCGTTTGAATCAAGTAAAAATACTCGTATTTATACATTGAGGTACCTACTAGAGGCGAAACACAGACAACATTTTTTATAACACTCGTTTGAGCTGATGGGCTCAAACTTACTTATGATGTACCGGGCGCGTGCGGCACTGCGATGCCCCCAGTGCGCACCCGCATTGCTGATCGTGGTGCTCTGTGCACCTCTGTGCTGTTGTTAGAAATAAGTATAGTCGGTGCAGTAGTATCTGGCAGATTTAGCACACCTTCGATCGTTTGCCAGTTACTGGCACATCGTCCGTGGGTTGTTGTGTACTGTTGTTGTGTAATGGATAAATTGTATAATGAATATGATGTATCATTGTTGCAGGTGATACGTTAGCTCAGTTATAATGTAATTTAATTAACTGAGGAAAATCTGTAATTGGCCTTATATCTGTCTTAGTTTAAGGAATAGCTTCTTTTGTATTAGGCTGTTGATTTTCCCAATAAAGATAAAATAAAAAATAAAATAAATCGAAAGTTAATGAATGACTGCATTATTCCATTGAAGAATATCTTGATGTAAATCATTATCTTAAAGCTACAGTATCAATGATTGGCCTTGCTTATCCTGCGTACAATGTCTCGGCCGACCATTGTTTAATTAGATTCGCAATCACTGCCGTGTTTCACAACTTTATTGTTTCAATATACCCTCTAATAAAGTTTATTACGTAAGTATGTAAGATTCATAGATACAATGAAATGGATCGTAATACATATAAATTACTAGCTGTTGCACGCGACTCCGTCTGCGGGGACCTTCAAAAAGTATCCTACAGGGTGAAACAAAACACCCTTGTAATATTTAAGGGGGTGGTTTAGAACTAGCCCAGTCATTTTATGGAGTTTTGTTAGACGGGGTGGGGAGTAATTATCAATGGGACTTTTAAACTGTAATCGGCAACATTTAGTGACAAAAAGACTATCTGAAAACATATTAAAAAAAATTAGCTGCGCAACATAGAAATCAAAATTGTATCTCCCAGAAGGCTTTTAATTAAATAATATTAATACCAATGTACTCGTTTTAATTAGATTTAACAACATAAATCATTTTTGAGCAATAAAATAGGCATTAAAATGTCAAAAATGAGGTATTTCTTAGAAAATACTAGTTTATTTTTCAAAGCCTTCTAAGTAGAGAAAAATATTTAAACCATGTTTGAAGTATGTATAATGGTAAAGCCTTAAAAATGTGAAAAAAAAAATTTACCATCCGGTTTTTTAGAACGAAATAAATGCTAAATTATAAATTTGGGGCTGTTGTTGAAGTAATTTTTTTTTATTTTGGTACAATTCTAATTCATATTGGGTCTTAAATTCTATACCGAAAAAAAAAACAATTATTATTTAGTCCTGACTCAAACCGTAAAATGACTGGGCTAAACATCAAACTGAAAAATGAAAAAATCTGCTGTCCTATACAAAACTGCAGTACCTACCGACGCGACTAAAATGTATGGGACAGCAGATTATTTTTTTTTTCTCGATGGTGGCTCCATTGTGAAAATTGTCAGTTTGATGTTCTAAACCACCCCCTTAGGTATTACTAGGGTGTTTTTACACCTTGTATATAAGGTCTAACAAAATTAGCTGAAACTATTTTAAGGGGATGATCAGACCACAAAACTGAACAACTTTCTCTATGGGACCATAAACAAAATCGCGAAAAAAAATCGGCTGTCTCATACATTTGAGTCTTATTATGTTTGTAGTTTTGTATGGGACAGCAGATTTTTTTATCGCGATTTCGATATTGGTTCCATAGAGAAAGTTGTTCAGTTTGATGGTCTGATCATCCCCTTAAAATAGTTTCAGCTAATTTTGTTAGACCTTATATATCCAGAACATATTCTATCTGCGTGCCAAATTTCATCCAAATCCGTTAAGCTGTTTATGCGTGATTGAGTGACAAACATCCAAACATGTTAACATCCAAACTTTGACATTTATAATAATACGAGCGTTAACCCGCGACTTTGTCCGCACAAATTATATACCAGATTTTAAGTCAGATAATAAGCTATCAAACAAATAAAAACTCATCAAAATCGGTTCAGTAGTTTTTGCGTGATGCTCGTTCAAACAAACAAATAAACAAACAAACAGACAGACAAAAAATCTAAAAATTGGTGATATGGAATCAGGGATACCTAAAAACCATATCTTAACTTTTTTTGTAAATATCTTCAATGTACACTGTACAGACAAACTTCCTGTTACAGTTTTATAATAGTTTAGCAAAAAAAGTTTCATCAAAATCGGTTTAGTAGTTTTTGCGCGATGCTCGTTCAAACAAACAAACACACAAACAACCAAACAAACAAACAAACAGACAGACAAAATATCCAAAAATTGGTGATATGGAATCAGGGATACCTAAAAACCATATCGTAACTTTTTTTTTGTTAATATCTTCAATGTACAGACACACTTCCTGCTACAGTTTTAAATTAGTGAGGTATAGAAACAGCTCTTGGCAAAATTTGTGTAGACTCCCAAAGAGAATCCGGACTTGAGTGTATACAGGGTGTAAATATAAATGGGTTACATACTTAAAGTCATAGGTATTGTCTATACCTGGAGGGCACCAACATTAGGTTTGTCCCTTTCTAATCCGACTACAAAAACAAAAATATAAAAGACTTTTTATTTCGTTATTGTTCTGATAGAAAGGGACAAACCTAATGTTGGAAACATCGACGCCAGAGACGAACGAAAGAAGGTCTAACATTGCTGACCGCTATTGACAATATTCTTGTTTCCACGCTTTTATGGATCCATTAGTTAATATCCATGGTTCAGGGTTCAGACCATCAAACTGAACAGCTTTTACCATATATAAAAAGAAAAACCTTTAGTCACAAGAGACTAAATTAGTTTTTTTTCTATGCATTGTCCTTCTTAATATGCTGACGGTGTTTTAAGGGGATGATCATGATCAGACCATCAAACTGAACAACTTTCTATATGGGATCAACATCGAAATCGCGAACAAAAAATCTGCTCTCCCATACAAAATGCCTCTGAAAGAACCGTCAATGGACTATAAACCATAGTTACTTCCTATTTCTATGCCATAAACAGGGTTTAACAAGTTAACCACAATGTTTGTTACCACAATACCGTAGTTATTTTCCACATCTATACCTGATATACCTATGTATATTTATAGATTCATCATTGCATGTATAACATAATATTGTATACTACATGTTAGGAATGTATTGGTATATTATGCATCAGGAAATATCGTCAACATTCTTTTTGCGCTTTAATACAGAAATACGTTAAAGTTCCGAGCGCGGTGCATACAAACGAAGTTCGGTCCCATTTTCAATATTTCAAACACGATTTAGAAACGAATCTCATTTCCCTGGTTTGTCAGATTTCCGTAAAAAAATATAGTTTATTGAAACTTACATAGCGTCTTAGAATTGGCTAGGACCTAGGATCAATTTAAGATTTGTATGGATATGTTTAAGCTACTGTAAACTAACTGTAAATTCTATGAATACTTTATTCTTCTTCTTTCTATAAATATATATCTCTGTCTATGTGTAACTACAACGTGTTAATGAATAAACACAAAACTAAAATATACTTTGTTTAGAATCGAGAGCAGAATCGAATTTCAACGTAGGTAATTTTTTTTTTTATGTTTAAATAATTTATTTGTTTAATTTCAAAATTCACTGAAGTCGATGTCAACCCACCGTACCGGCGCCCTACTTATATTACAACCAAAACAAGATTCTTAAAATGTATATGCATGAGCAGGCTAGCGCTTTCATTAATTGCTGAAATTATAAAAAATCTCAAAAATCAGTTTGCATGAAAACTTAAAGGGAAAACGCCCAGTACCGTTTCACACCAAAACTGGTACAATTTAAATTTTGTAAGAAATGCTACAATAGAAAAGGATAATTTCCATTTCCTTGGGAAGTATGATATTTCTGTGCTGTTGGATCATACTCATTCGTTAGTTGTGAAACGAATTTAAACGAACACATTTCGTCACGTGGGCAATGTCTTTTAATTAATAAAATAAACAAATTATTGTTTCAATTCAATTATTTCTGTGGAAATCAGTTGGGATTATGAGGTTTTGCGCTTATATTTAAGCAAAAGCCTAACAAACCTGAGACACAGATATTCGTTTCAATGTAGTTTGTGTTTAAAAAATGTCATTGAATTAAACTTGGTTTTATGGAGCGCACTAGCGGGTATATCCTCTTAATATCGTTTACCAAATACACTGACCTGCAAAACTAAGTAGGTACTACACTTTTAATATTAAATTTTTTTCTAAACTATAGACATTAGAGATTTAAAATAAAAAACGTTTTATAGCAAATGTTATCAGCTTTCTTTGTAACTATTCTTTTTAAATTAAGCTCTTTTTCGAGTCCTTTTTATTTCGAAAGTATATTTTATGTACTTAAAAAGTTATTATAATTTTAAAAGTGTGCTACTTAGTTTTGCAGGCCAGTGTATTTTGAAGAGGTCAGCACTATTCCATATAAATACGCTATCTGAATAATTATCTTGAGCATTATTTCACTCCTTTGACTACTTATATAGGGACTAGCCACGCGTGTAATTCTACTAACAAACATTTCTGCCACCTTTTGCGGGGGGCGAGGTAACATGAAATCTGCAACTTTGGATTTTATTCCCTATAACTTTAGATTCTAATTTTGAACGTTAAAAATCTTGAAAAGAATTCTCGTGTGAACCCCAAACGGTCTAAGTTCGAAATTGTTGTTTCGCAATTATAGGCTGTCTCGTTTAGTGATAAGGTATAACATTGAATATAAATCCACATGATTAATTAATCTTATACCGTACCGTGGCAGAGGGGAACTGCTACCGTACCGCAAGGCTAGTCTTTATAATAAATAGTCAAAGTGTCACACAGATAATCTAGTCCCAATAGAAGCAGATACCAGAATCTTGTCAAGACTTGTATGATGGTGACTATACATAAAGCTACCCATATATAATACGAGCGTTAACCCGCGACTTCGTCCGCACAAAATATATACCAGATTTTAAGTCAGATCATAAGCTATCAAACAAAAAAAGTTACATCAAAATCGGTTCAGTAGTTTTTGCGTGATACTCGTTCAAACAAGCAAACACACAAACAAACAGACAGACAAAAATCCAAAAATTGGTGAAATGGAATCAGGGATACCTAAAAACCATATCGTAACTTTTTTTTTGTTAATATCTTCAATGTACAGACATACTTCCTGTTACAGTTTTATAATAGTATACGAGCGTTAACCCGCGACTTCGTCCGCACAAATTATATACCAGATTTTAAGTCAGATCATAAGCTACCTAACAAAAAAGTTTCATCAAAATCGGTTCAGTAGTTTTTGCGTGATACTCGTTCAAACAAACAGACAAACAAACAAACAAACACACAAACAAACAGACAGACAAAAAATCCAAAAATTGGTGAAAGGAATCAGGGACACCTAAAAACCATATCGTAACTTTTTTTTGTTAATATCTTCAATGTACAGACAAACTTCCTGTTACAGTTTTATAATAGTATAGATATAGATAGACGCTTAGAAACATTCATGACTCTGGTACAAATACTAGATAGATTTATCATAGAAATATTTGCTTCTTTATCTAAAATGGAAATGGGAATTTAATATCGTTCTTAGGAGGAGATCTTTATGAGAAGACTGTTACTGGTTTTATTTCTTTGGGGTTTTGGCATTGATATCTTATTATAATATAACTGGTTTTTGGGGATAAAGTGGTTAAAAACGTCAATTGACGATCTTTTAATGCGTCCATGGGAAAACCTCAACGTATCTATACTATTATAAAACTGTAACAGGAAATTTGTCTGTACATTGAAGATATTAACACAAAAAAAGTTACGATATGGTTTTTAGGTGTCCCTGATTCCATTTCACCAATTTTTGGATTTTTTGTCTGTCTGTTTGTTTGTGTGTTTGTTTGTTTGTTTGTTTGAACGAGTATCACGCAAAAACTACTGAACCGATTTTGATGAAACTTTTTTTGTTTGATAGCTTATGGTCTGACTTAAAATCTGGTATATAATTTGTGCGGACGAAGTCGCGGGTTAACGCTCGTACTATTATAAAACTGTAACAGGAAGTTTGTCTGTACATTGAAGATATTAACAAAAAAAAAAGTTACGATATGGTTTTTAGGTGTCCCTGATTCCATTTCACCAATTTTTGGATTTTTTGTCTGTCTGTTTGTTTGTGTGTTTGTTTGGGTGTTTGTTTGAACGAGTATCACGCAAAAACTACTGAACCGATTTTGATGAAACTTTTTTTGTTTGATAGCTTATGATCTGACTTAAAATCTGGTATATAATTTGTGCGGACTAAGTCGCGGGTTAACGCTCGTTTATCATAGAAATATTTGCCACTTTACCTATAATGGAAATGGGAATTAGGAGATCTTTATGAGGGGATTGTTACTGGTTTCATTTCTTTGGGTTTTCGAGGATAAGGTGGTTATAAAAGTTAATTGCCGTTTGGTGTCGGCTATGAATAGCACCATCCCATTTCCTCCCGTGGGTGTCGTAGAAGGCGACTAAGCGATCTACTGAAGGCAGCAGCATCCTCTGAGTACACACATTGATTCGATCCAACTGCGATCGCCAACCCGCCTGCCAAGCGTGGCGATTATGGCAAATCCCCCCTTCCCCCCCCCCCCCCCCTCCCATTTTGGGGGAGGCTTATGTCCAGCAGTGGACGTTTATTGGCTAATATGAAACGTTAATTGACGATCTGTATAATGCGTCCATTGGAAAACGTCAACGTATGGAACGTGAAAGTTGTTCAGTTTATGCAAAGCATTTATTTTTATACGGTGGCGCGTTGCGAAGAGCTACGGACTGACATGCCATGTACCAATGAGTTTTACTAACTTGAGTTCTTAATACCGACTGCTCTCAAACCACAGAACATTATAAGAGGAGTTAGAAATGCAAAGTAGCGCTTTTGCTTCAGAGACTGCTGTCGCCACTTGTCTTCTCGCCTTATGGTGTTATGCAAATCATTGCATAACCTGTGGCGACACGTTCCACGCCTACTTTGCACTTCAAACCCCTCTTATAATGTTCTGTGTCTCAAAGGGTGAAGGAAAACATCGTGAGGAAACCTGCATACGCTGAAGTAGAAAATCCGGTGCGCATGTGAAGTCTACCAATCCGCATCCGGCAAGCGTGGTTTACTAACGCCCATATACCCTCCCTAAGGGTAGGCCTGTGCCCTGCAATAGGATCTAACTAGGCTGAGACGATGATTTTTAAAATGTGTATTCTATTGTAGAATCTGGGAGTTCCTGGCAGAAGAGGCGCGAGGTGGCACGACGGTCATCATCACGACCCACTACATCGACGAGACGAAACAAGCTCACAAGGTGAGAAATGAGAAATACAATATAGTAGAGTTATCTTTGTAATAAAGGGTAAGGATATCGATTCTGACCTCCAGGAATAGGTAGTCCTGCAACCTGGATGTCAGTGGTCCGTCACTCTAGTATTCTATACTTTTACTTACAGAATTACAAACTCCAAAGTAAACAAAGGCAAAAAGTAAATAAATTGAACAATAATTTGATTGATTTTTATTACGTATGGGTTTGCTCTTGATATTTACTTTGATGCCATACTTGATAAATTGAAAGACCGACCACCAGCGGCTATACTTACTATATCACTATTCAGAATGACGTGCTCACGTGCCCGCTAAGTGCGAGGATCTTCTCAAAGACGATTGGCTATGTTAGCCACATGAGAGCTCATCAACGCCAACGCCGGAGTTGAAGTAGTCGCCGTGGCCGAAATCGGTCAGGAGCAATACATACATACTCGATTAGGCTCTAAATCTGACCAGTTGGACCTCTGATGCTTGAGCCAAGCCAAAATCTACGTTTCATAAATGTTTGACAAACGTTGTGAAATGATTGGAATACCCAACTTAGCTATCATAATAACTTTTCAAGGTTTTTCTTTATTTATTGCTTGATATGAAATTATCCGTAGACATGCGATGATCTCTGTTCTCTTGTTATTTATTGCAAAATGTTGTTATCGCAACATATAAATGTTGGGACTCACATTGTTCATGTAATTAGACACACAACAACGTAGAGAGAATAAATGAAAGAAGACTTACGAATGAAATATATCAAGCAAAGGTGAGCGAAAGTATTGGGAGAGGCCGTCCGAGGAAAACATACCGAATTTTCCGAAAAGGACAAGTGCGTATAGCGTCCTCAATCGACGGAAGAGGATGAATATGAATGAGGCTAAAGATGTGGGTCGGAGTCGTAGCGTGTACGTGTGGCGGTCCGTAGTCTCTGCCTACCCCTATGGGACAATGGCGTGAGCTTATGTATGTATGAACAACAACTTATTGCTGTGGTTTCAGGTGTTTCATATTTTAGCCTCGACGCTTCGGTTTCATTTTATTCTCGTCTTCGTGATACAAGTATAGACAAAATTTTGGGACTTTAATTTCAAATTTATAATGTTAGAATAAATTTGATTGAGTTAGATTATCGTGGTATGGGCATGTTATAATGGATCGATGTGAAAGATAAATATGAAAAACTGTTTGTTAATCGAGTCGACCTCCAAATACACCTGGGTGGACAGTTCATCAGGTGATTACAGGTTACCAATGAGTTTTTTTTTATGCCTAAATATGGCTATAATTAAAAATAAAAATAAAAACAAATAAAGTAGGCGAATAAAAAATGAGCCACTATATCGAGCACGACTTCCGTTCGACTTACACTAAACAGAAGACGTGCTCGAGGCCACCGTCCTGCGGGAGGGTGCCCAGGACGCTGGCTGCGTGACCTCGTTGGATGGCAATGGATATTCGTTGCCCGAGGTACGCGCCAGCCCTTCGGCCACCGGACACCTCAATCAAGCGCGACGACAACTCTTTGAAGAGCTGTCGGGCGTCCGGCCCCCACGGCCCCAGGGTCTCTACACCGAATGGCGCAAGAATGTAGCCATCACCCAGGGTGGCATATGTGCGCCGCTTGAGACCCTCTGCAGCAGCCGCCGCCGCGCCCGCTCTTAGAGAAGTGGCAGGGAGGTGTGAGGGCGCCACAGTGTCGACACACGTAGCGTCCCACACCAGGGGTCCCCTCTACCAATTAGTGCCTATGAATATCCTGGTGTTTAAAAGAAAATAAACCTGCTGTTCGTTCAAGTTCAAGCTTCGGAAACGTTCGGGTTTTGTTATTTTTCTATATAAGGTCTATCAAAATTAGCTGAAACTATATTAAGGGTATGCTCAGACCATTACACTGAACAACTTTCTCTATAGGATCAATATCGAAATCGCGAAAAAAAAAATTGATGTCCCACACAGAACTGCAAACACAACTGGACTCAAATGTATGGGGCAGCAGATTTTTTTTTCGAGATTTCGTTTTTGGTCCTGTAGAGAAAGTTGTTCAGTTTGATGGTCTGAGCATACCCTTAAAATAGTTTCAGCTAATTTTGTTAGACCATATACGCCGCAGTCATTTAAAACGTCGTAGTTCGCAATAAATTGCACGTTACTGATTCTTTGGGATATTGTTAGGATAGATACCACTAGTGTAAAACCAAGTTTACAGCTTCGAAAGACCTGTGCTAACTGCGTGGTGCTTTGAAAACCTACAAATTTTCGGACATTTTTCAGATTTTGGCTTATAACTTCTAAACGGTGCATCCTACGCAAAAGTCGTATAGTACACTTTTAAAGTTGATCAAATTTTCTGTAATATAAATTCAATCGTAGCTCTGTAAATTTAATAGAACCTTAGATACAGCACTTCAAACATTGACTATTTTCCCCAAAAGTTCGAAAATGTAGAGTTGTCCTACAAAACCTACCACCAGGTGCAGATGTGTTTGGGTATAGAGAAAGAGCCCTACAACTGCAGGTGGATATAGGACCAGTATGAACTGACACCGGTGCAGTGACCTGAATAAAAGCAAAGTCTACCATAGGTATTATTAAAATACCTGGTGATCACATTAATTATTCTTATAATGGGCCAATAAAAAAAACAATTTTATAGTCACATGTTCATCGTTAGTTTTTTACGACATTTCTCATACTTAGTAACAGGACAAACAGGTGGGCATGATTTTTTAAAATCGTATCTAAGAATTTTTAGGCCATATCGCAGCCGGAGTGTATAATAAATGACTCACAAACTCTTACAAAATGGCTAGCCGATTTAAAGAATGCCCTCTTACAGTATTCACCACTATTTTTTAATTACCATAAAAATGTTAAGGGTGAATTTAGATTACACTAATCAACTTTCCCTAGAGAACATGTATCGAAAAACAAAAATTGTTGGACTTTCCATACAAAAGTTCAGAGCTGTCGATCTATTTTCTATGGGAGGTCCAAAAATTTAATGGGCTTGCTTGATAAACAAGGAGTAAATTGTATTAAATGCATGATAGTAGTAAATTGGTAATGTTGGTATACATGGTGAAACAAAACACCCTAGAAAGAAAGAAAGAAAATTCTTTTCAAACACCACAAAACACACTGACATAATTATACATAAATACTAAACTAACACACAATTGCATAATTAAGAGCAGTGTGTGCCGCAGCAGCAAACAAGGATACGACTCAGCATTATGCTGGACTCAACGAGTCCAGCGCTGATTTTCAGTCGCGCCCCAGAAGTGCCATTTCTGAAACTCACACCCCCAAAGTTGTGATCGAATGATGCATATATTATGACATTTTCACTGCTGATTTGAACGTGTCTAAACCTAGTCTAAACTATTATAGAACTGTAACAGAAGTGTATCTATCTGTACATTGCAGATATTTACAAGAAAAATATTGCATGGGCTTTATATGCCTCCAAATTATTTAGAATGTTTGTCTGTCTGTTTGTTCGAGCATCACGCAAAAAGTACTGAACTGATTTTGATGAAACTTTTTTGTTTAGATAGCTTATGATTGGACTTAGAATCTGGTATATAATTTGCGCGAACAAAGTCGCGGGTAAACTCTAGTAATATTTAAAACGGTGGTTTAGTCAATCCAACTGAAATATTTTCACTATCCCTAGACAACACAGATTTTTTTTAAATCAGCTTTTTCATACAAATCTGCCGTACCTATTCGACTCAAATGTATAACTGTTTCTATTTTTTCTACGTTGTTTCCATAGTGACAGTTGTTCAGTTTGATGGACTTACCGACACCCTGTATAAGTAGGTATCATCAACCTAAACATGTGACTGCACACGTGAATTTATTCATCTATTCCCAATAAGTGGCTAACCTTGAGATCCTATTACCTATGATAAAAATTTAAATTAAGATCTACATAATTATTCTATTTAATAGGCATATTATATATTATATTCCTAAAAATAATCAATTTATTAAATAAAAATTCAAAGTGTGTATCCAGGACAGGCTTCTTCAAAGGTATCTCTCACATACCACTACCAGTCAGATCCACAACTCGTTTCGTGTATAAATAGGTACAACCCGTATACATATACAGGGTGAAATTGATATCAGATATGTATATCTATACTATTATAAAACTGTAACAGGAAGTTTGTCTGTACATTGAAGATATTAAAAAAAAAAGTTACGATATGGTTTTTAGGTGTCCCTGATTCCATTTCACAAATTTTTTGATTTTTTGTCTGTCCGTTTGTTTGTGTGTTTGTCTGTTTGTTTGTTTGAACGAGTATCACGCAAAAACTACTGAACCGATTTTGATGAAACTTTTTTGTTTGATAGCTTATGATCTGACTTAAAATCTGGTATATAATTTGTGCGGACGAAGTCGCGGGTTAACGCTCGTATATGTATATAATTGATTATTTCAGTGTGTTTTTTTTTTTATTTCTTTTAATGTAATAATTTAGTGGTGGTCAGTGTGTTTTGTGGTGTTTGCAAATAAAAGTATTTTCTTTCTTTCTTTCTTTTATATCATTAGCATCCTTTTAAAATAAGAATTTAAAAAAAGAAAAAGTAACCAATCGGAGCACCAATAAAATCTGCTGTTGCATACATAGGAGTCGAGTTGGCGCGGCACGGCATCGGCACTGTAGTTTAGTATGGAACATCAGATTTTTCTTTTTTGCTCCGATCGGTTTGCTCCCATAGTAAAAGTTGTTCAGTTTGATGCGAAATGGATGCGAATGATATCAATTTCACCCTGTAGATCCGTCTAATTTGAATTTGAATACAAGTGCTTAGGTACATCGTTCAGTGGCGCCCTTATCACAATTAAGATATATCAATCAATAAAACCTAAATTCAAAAAATGTTCCTCCACCTTACTACTAGCGTTTATACTTTTTTGTAGGCTTTTTACAGTTGCACATACAAATTTGAAGAAAGAGAAAAAACAGCAGTGGATTCGCATTCTTGTATGGAAGGTCCAACAATTTTTCTCGTTTATCGACTATGTTCCTTAGGGAAAACTGTTTAGTTTCATTATATGTGAACACAGCCTTAGAATTTTTCTAGTAATTAAAGATGTTTGTTATAGATTAGGTAAATAAGCGACCTTGTATTACTCGCTTTGTAAATATTAGTTCATGTCTCTTATACAACGAGTAAGAAATGCCGCAAAGCACATATTATAAGAGATAAGTGTACTTTTTGCAACCATCAGCAGCAAGGCTGATTCAGTGTTTATGTGGTGTAGAGCATCTCTGTGCTGGGGATGGACTAGGTCTGCCTGCATAACTTCAGTCGGTTTAGGAGTTACAGACGTTTAATGGTCAGTACAAAATTAACGATCAGCTACATGGCTGATCGTTTGAGATTATTGTAGTGTGCACTGTAGCTATGTGAACAGTCCAAAAACTGACATGAACTGCCAGTCGGTATTCTATTCTATTCTATTGTATCTCCTAGATACAGCAATTCAAAGGTCGGACCTTTGGACGGCTGTAACTCCTAAACCGACTGATGAACCATGTCAGTTTTTGTACTGTTGACATAGCTACTGTGCATACTACAATTATATCATACGATCAGCTTTGCAGCTGATTCTTAATTTTTTACTGACCTTTAAACATCAGTAACTTCTAAACCGACTGGAGTTATGTAGGCAGACCTGGTCCGTCCCCATCACAGAGATGCTCTACACCTCATAAACACTGAATCAGCCTTGCAGCTGATGTTTGCAAAAAGTATACTTATCTCTTAGTCTAACATGACAATATTGAAACACGTGGTCCTTTCGTCTCTTAGAATCCCTATTTCAACAGTGCCGGATTTAGTAGAGGCTTGGATAAGTTATATGTCAAGATTGACAGTCGAAGCTACAAAAGCGTAGAAAAAAATTGCAACCAGTGCTATCCTCTAAACCCCAGCCATATACACGTACACAGACATAATTTATATGACGCCTCAAGCACACCAACCTAAGAAAGTTGTTTTATACGGTAGAAACGTGACGCTCCTTCTAGACACATACAAGCCCGAAAACAATGCTAGAGGTAAGAATTTGTCGGGGGCGCGTTCGAGAGAAGCTTGGACTTTCAATCAATCCGGAATCCGGATTCGAATTCGCACGCCCGACATGCCATGTTTCAATTTGTTTGTTACTTATGCACTTTATACAGGGTGTAAGGAGAAGTATCATTATCCTTTAAACCACATACTCTACCCATCAAAATGAACAACTTTTACTATGGGAGCAACAGCAACAACAACAACAGCCAACAGCTGTTGGTCTTCCCAAGAAAATAAAATAAATAAATAAACCTGTCAGAACAAAAAAAAGTTCGCTGTCTCATACATTTGAGTCGTTTTGTATGGAACATCTGATTTTTTTTATGACAGTTTTTTAAGTTGTTCAGTTTGAATGACATAGTATGTGGTTTAAAGGTTAATGATACTTTTAATTTATACTTGATGATGATAAATTATCATTTTATGACTTCCTGACCTACCACACGTAATTATTCTTTAATTGAAACATTAATTGATCAGCTAGATCTGAGGGGGCGTCCATGAAGCACGAGAGGCTAATTAGGGAATAGGTCTAGAATTGTCATTCAGTGAAAGTAAGAAAGAGAATACTTTTATTTGCAAAAACCCAAAAACCACAACCACAGTGTCACTTAGGGTCAAGTAGAGGGGGAGAGGGGTCTGAACAAGTCACGTGACATTTTGAGATTTTATAATTTTACATTAAACTAATTCTGTTAAAAAGAAGAACTAAAAATGTGGTCTGAAATTCCTACTTTATGATGACGTTGCTAGAGAGGCTCAGTAGTCCATGGATGGAAGAATTGTAAAATTGCGTATATTTTTCATGAGTTTTAAGTTCTAAGTTCAATATCTTTCTATTATTATTAAAATAAATTAGTTAGTTAATGTGTTTACCTTAATAAATTACTCATGATAAAAGTCACGTGACATTGAGGAAGGGGGTGAGGGATTAAAAAGAATGTCACCAAGACGTCACAATTATAGTCAGTGTCAAAATTCAACCAAAACGCGATTTATGGACCCCCTAAGTTCTGAACAGCAGTCCCACCGTAGATTATTATTATTTGTGGTTGGGCTATTGCAAGCAATGGTCGTTATGTAACACTGCGACCATCGCTGGTCTTTTGTGTTCGCCCCAAGCTCACCCATATTTTACGCATACCTCCGAACTTATGGTATTTTCTTTTCATTCTCGGGAATGCAGGTTTCCTCACGATGTTTTCCTTCACCGCCGAGCTAGTAAATGATAAATACAACCGTACATAAATTCCGAAGAACTTAGTGGTACAGGCCAGGAATCGAACCGCGTCCTCGTGATTGAGGTGCTAGCATCTCTTCCGTATGGGCTATCATCGCTCTTACTGCCACCATAGATAGGTACTCTAATCTCAGTTATTATTCTTCCACAGATCGGCATGCTCCGAGATGGTCAACTCCTGGCGGAAGATTCTCCAGAAAAAATCCTCCAGCAGTTCGACTGCGATACTTTAGAAGAAGCATTTTTGAAACTTGCACAGAGGCAGCATGCTTTGCCGAGGAGATCCAGTATGTTATCCGTTTTTTAAATCTTTTTTCAACACACTTGCTCATATTATATTATTTGGTTATAAGGGCTTGGTCAATGACCAAATAGCTACTGCGACCTAGATAGATCTATTGTAGCTGTCACCCTAGACCTAAAGGTCATTTCCTAGGCCCACGGACTTCATGAACCGTGTTATGCTTTTGGAGGGGAGGTCCCTGATGTCAGTAGGTGTTATTATGTATCCACCGAGATGGCGACTCCTGCTGTGAATGAGCACTTCGCATTCGCAGAGGAGATGTATGGGCGTTTCCTCTGCTTCACAGCAAAATCTGCAAGTGGGTAAGTCTACAAGCCCCATTCTGTGTAGGTGTTTGTTTAACTTGCAGTGTCCTGTTAAGGCTCGTACTAAGAGCCTTAAGTCGTTGCGGTTTGAATTGATGCCATCCGAGGTATGTCTGTTTGAAAAGCCGGTCACAAGTTCTTTCGCGTGCCTCAGTCCTGGTGTATCCGACCAGAGCTTACGGCTTTGGTCCACGGCCCATTCCTTTAGCACACGTCTAGAGGTGTTGCGGGAGATGCCGCAATAAGGCTCGGGGCCTATGGCGTCCTCTTCCGCCCCTCTTCGTGCCAGCTCGTCAGCAGCCTCATTTCCATCAATACCGCAGTGTCCGGGCACCCAGCCTAGGGTGACAGAGTTTGTCAGTCCTAGCTGGTTGAGTGCTCGGGCAAATTCTAATGTTAGTTTCTCACACTTGCTCATAAAATGGCCCTTATTTCACCGCAATTAGGCACATAATGACACCTCTAATCAAACTGTGAATTTTTCATTACTATTATTCACAAGTGAGTTATAGGTTAGAGTAGTAGGTATCTAAACTTCTTGGTTGAGTTCTTGAGTTGCTTTGTTCTTAAAAAAGTTTCGATACAAAAAAGATCATATTCAATAGTACAAATAAATTCTTTTTATTTACTAAATAAAATGATTTTTTATTATTATTTTCTTCACAAGTGTGTTGAAAAACGTCGTATGATACACGTGTGTATTGATGATTACCGTCCTCGGCTCTCTCTCTTAAGCTCTCAATGGCGCCTCAGCGGTAATCACCAACATTACACACTTGTACCATAATCTACTATTATAGATAAATAATCTTTAAATTAAACATGGCACACATTATTTAATAGTTACTACATGGTATTAGGACACTTTTCCTTTTACATTCATATTTGGAAATAACTTTAACCTTATCAATTTTTCATATCTTATTCCTAAAATTTACAGGGTAATAAACAAAACTGTAATATTTAAAGGGGTAAGTAGTTGAGAGTTGAGACCATCAAACTGAAGAACTTTCACTATACGGAGCTACCTTAAGTACCTACAAACACTACTCGACTGAACATGCCTTCTTAATATGTCGATGGTTTTATAAATAAACGACCCGCGTTAATCCGCGACTTCGTCCGCACAAATTATATACCAGATTTTAAGTCAGATCATAAGCTATCAAACAAAAAAAGTTTCATCAAAATCGGTTCAGTACTTTTTGCGTGATGCTCGTTCAAACAAACAAACAAACACACAAACAAACAGACAGACAAAAAATCCAAAAATTGGTGATAATGAATCAGGGACACCTAAAAACCATATCGTAACTTTTTTTTTTGTTAATATCTTCAATGTACAGACAAACTTCCTGTTACAGTTTTATAATAGTATAGATAGATAAACAAAATAAAAATAAATACCTTCGAACAGGTAGTTAGGCAAGATGCATTTCGATGCATTTCACCGTTTTCACATAGTAAAAATTGTTCACAGCACTAACAGCGTCTTCCCCCGACGTGATCCCTGAGAGCAGGGTCACCCTGGACAGCAGGTGTCAGTCCACCGAGGAGTTCAATGTAGTCACCAGTAGTACTGATGTAAGTACCGAGAGCAGGGGTTCCCAGCCGGTGGTTCGCGGAACTAAATTGAGGCACTGTGAGCAAAAGTGGTGTAACGCTCCGAAAGCCACTTTTGCACTTATATCAGTAATAACGGTGTGTTACTACACTACACTACAAAACTATTTGCTCTCAGCGCCTCAACTATAAGCGCCGGGAGTGGCGTAGTAGCTTTGCGACAAATCTCTTTTCAATAAAGATGTAAAAAAGAACTATAAGCGCTTTACAGACGAGTGACACTTTGCGGTCGCAGAGAGTCACGCTCATAGACTTTACGGTCGAAGTGTGTCGCGCGAACCTCTGCGATCACTGTGAGTCGCAGAGGGTCGCGCCCATAGACTTTACTGTCGCCGTGGGTCGCGCGACCCTCTGCGAGCGCAAAGTGTCGCTCATCTGTAAGAGCGCTAAGGTCCGCGAAACAAAGTTATAAACGGAGGCAATCTCAAACATCTCTATTAAACAGTGTTAGGGTAAACAGTTGCATTACTTTTAGGGGTCATTGTACCCATGATGCAGAATAACTTTTCTAGGAAACCTATAGGAAATTAACAACAAAAAAATTGGACTTTCCATTCTTAATAGCCTATTCATTTGTAGTATGAAAGGGCAACATTTTTTTTTTTCATTTACGTTTGTTCTTCTTGGAAAGTTGTTTAGTATCATGAGGACAATTACCCATTAAAGTAATACAACTGTCTTTAAACTGTATATAACCCTAAAACCCTGTATAAAATACACTGTTATAAAAAAAACTCAATCACTATTCTAAGATAAATGTAACTAAACGTAAAGTAAAGGTAAAGTTTTCAAATTCTCACAATTTTTAACATAATCCTGGGGGCATTCCTGCACCTAACAAACAAGTCCTAGCAGTCCATCCATGGTAAAAAAAAAGGTTAGGCACAACTGACCTAGTAAACTAAGAGATAAGTGTACTTTTTGCAACCATCAGCTGCGAGGCTAATTCAGTGGTTATGGGGTGTAGAGCATCTCTGTGATGGGGATGGACCAGGTCTGCCTGCATAACTCCAGTCGGTTTAGAAGTTACTGATGTTTAAAGGTCAGTAAAAAATTAAGGATCAGCGGCAAGGCTGATCGTATGATATTATTGTAGTATGCACTGTAGCTATGTGAACAGTACAAAAACTGACATGGTTCATCAGTCGGTTTAGGAGTTACAGCCGTTCAAATGTCCGAACTTTGAACGACTGTATCTCCTAAACCGACTGGCAGTTCATGTCAGTTTTTGTACTGTTTACATAGCTATAGTGCACACTACAATAATATCATACGATCAGTCTTGCAGCTGATCGTTATAATTTTTTACTGACCTTTAAACTTCTGTAACTCCTAAACCGACTGAAGTTATGCAGGCAGACCTAGTCCATCCCCATCACAGCATATAAACACTGAATCAGCCGTGCTGCTGATGGTTGCAAAAAGTCAACTTATCTCTTATAATATAGAGAAAAGGTGGACTCCTCCATTTTGTTTTCTTTTGGATCATGTTTCAGAGGATTTTTAATTTTAACTAAACAATTTTTCTTTACAGGTTTTAACCAAAAAAGATGAATCGAGCGATAGTAAACAACCGAGTAGATCAAAGGCGCGATATAAGGCTGTGTTTATAAAAAGCATACAACAATTTTCAAGACATCCTGGGTGAGTGCAAACTAGATTTATTCGTACCCGAAACTTTACACTGGTATAAACAATAGACCAAAAATGAATGAAAAAATTATGATGAATAAATTATTTCTATTCTTATCTATTCTATTGTCAATTTGCAGATAAAATTAATAAAATATAATTAAACACAATTCGGGTAAAATTAATTAGCTATTATTATTAGTATTTGCATAACTAAGTCATAATGACTGTAAATTTTGCATTAATTTTGTAATTACAAACACACACACACACACACACACACACACACGCATCTTTGTAATTTTATTGTTTTGCATTGATGTCTTATAAAGAGATCATTGTTGTTTTGCAATTTTTTGTCTATTTTTATAAACGGATACAAACACATTTTTGCATATTTCTTTTTACACTTAACTTTAGACTTAAGGTGGTTTCAGTCCATACAAAAGTTTGACGCACAATACGCGTAGACGGAATTAATAAAAGTAATATTTTATATATGGAAAAATAGTTCAGAAAATCTAGTTGCCGCGTCACAAATAACATTTGCAATTTATAATATAATTACGAAGATATAAATTGCAAATATTATTTGTGACGCGGCATCTAGATTTTCTAAACAATTTTTCCATATATACAAAGTTACTTATATTAATACCGTCTACGCGTATTGTGCGTCAAAGTTTTGTATAAAATTGACCTCTCTGCAACCACCTTAACTAAATGTATTTTCACAAAGATTACTGTTTGACAAGTGATGATTGAGAATTTACCTAAATACCTTAGAGTTTGTGATTGGTTATAAAGGGTTGGTGTTACGTCCCAAATATCGCAATGTCTTAAGGGCCTATGTCGAAAAATAATTAGAGCGAAATGGGCGTGTGATAGCTTATATTACTGCCTGATGCAAGAGAGAGATAGGGCGGCGCGCGCGCCTGAAACGACGCAAGCGTAAAACAAACTTTATTTTATTGTGATTGTACTATTTATGTAAGTTCAATTCTGCTGTAATCAAAATTTTTAAAATATCAATCTCTTTTTTTTTAAATCAAGTCTCGTGTTTCTATTATTCACCGTTTAGCAGTTCCAAGCGTTTATCGATAAAGACGGAGGCTACTTTGGCTTGTTTTTCTATCGAGAAAATGTGTCTTAATCGTGTTTTGGCTCTAATCAAAACTTCAATTATATGTTCAATTTACACATATCCGCTAATTATACTCCTACTGATAGTTTCATGATATATGACGCTTTGAAGAATCCAATTTTTTCACATAGCCTCTTAAGACGAAAGTCTTTGACCAGTGTATATTGCCAGTGATGACATATGGAACAAAGTCTTCATCGCTCACCCAAGGCCTCATAAAAACGCTGAAGGTCACCCAAAGGGCGATGTAGAGGGCTTTGCTTCTAGTTTCCCTGCGAGATCAGAAATGAAGAGATCCGCAGAAGAAATAGAGTAGGTAACATAATAGCCCAAAGAATTGGTAAACTAAAGTGACAATGGGCACATTGGCCGAAGAGTTCTCGAGGGGCGACCGCGTACCGGAAAGCGCAGCGTGGGTAGGCCAGACGATAAACGACCTGGTGAAGGCGGCGGGATCCCGTTGGATGAGGGCAGCGCAGGACCGGTCGTTGTGGCGATCCTTGGGGGAGGCCTATGTCCAGCAGTGGACGTTCATCGGCTGAGATGATGAATACAAACCTCGTACGACACCTACGGGAAGAAATGTGGTGGTTCATTGAGCAGGAGCCAAACGGATTTGTTTGCTTATTTTGTGTTTATTCTACTCACTTGAATAAATATCTCGGTATACACAACCCTCTTTACAGAGAATAATTAAAAGTAAAATGTTCTTCGTGTTTCTCCACAGAGGACTAATATTCTCCATATTATTCCCCATCATCCAAGTTGTGGCGTTCTTCTCAGCGGTGGGCCATGACCCGAGGGACCTGAAACTAGCTGTGGTCAACGAAGAAGCCGCTTCATCACCATGTATGTTTGTTTTGTACTTTTATACTAAATTCCAAAACGCGTCGACATGTGCCCATCTTAACTTACGGTGCTCAGACTTGGTCTTTGACCAAGAAATCCAGACCCTCGATTTACGAGCTGTGGAGCGCAGCATTTTAGGTGTAAAATTAGCCAATCGGATACGAAACACAGATCTGCGCTTCAAAACTTGTTTAGCGTTTGAGCCGGAACTAATTAATAATTGATATTTTTTTTCGGTATAATATTGAAGAGCCAATTTGAGCCTCGAATTGTACCAAAATTTAAAAAAATCACGTCAGCGACGGTTCCAATTTTCAAATTTAAAAAACCTGGAAGTAATTTTTTTTTGCACATATTTAAGGCTTTATACTTGAAACATGGTGTAAATATGTTTTTGTCTACTTATAAGGTTTTGAAAAATACATTCGAATTTTCTTATTAATACAGCATTTTTAAAATTTCAATGCCTATTTTATTGCTCAAAAATAATTTATATTGTTAAATCTAAGTCAAATGAGTGCATTGGTATTAATATTATTAATTTAAAAGCCTTCTGGGACACACAATTTTCATTTCTAATTTACGTATCGATATTTTGTTTTTATATGTTTTAAGATAGTCTTTTTGTCACTAAATGGTACCGGTTACAGTTTAAAGGTCCAATAATAATTACTCCCTACCCCGCCTAACAAAACTCCGTAAAATGACTGGGCTATATCTGCCGTATGCATCCTAAGAGGTGGACCAAGATGGCCTTAGAATGGGTTCTACAAGATGGTTGCCGACGTCGAGGAAGACCCAAGGTATCATACCTTGGGAGCGATGATTTGAATACCTTACTGAAGAATTGGCCCGAGCCCCAAACCTGAAATCACAAAAAAACTGCTGTTTCATATTAACTGCAATGCCTAGGCGCGCTAGACTCAAATGTATAAACAGCTGATTGTTTTTTGGAATTTCAGGATTGCTCCCATAATAAAAGTTGTTGAGTTTGATAGTCTGTACCACCCCTGAACATTTGTCGACTCATTTCAATTAGGTACATCCTGTAGATTTAAATTCTTCTCTCAGTTCCGACCTTGTATCTAATTAAGCAAGTCTTCTTTTTTTTGCACACCAAACAAGTTAAAAATAACATAGGACGAAGCGACTAAAAATGGTACATACCTAAAAATAGCGGTGTCTATTATTACTACATTTAAAGAAAAAACCGGTTTTAAGAGGCGTGTATTTTTTTTTCGGAATGAACAATATAGGCGCTGCCGCAGTAGTATGTATAGCACTTTGACTACTACTAGTTACGCATGTAATTCTCCTAACAAACATTTCTGTCATTTTTTGCGTGGGGCGAGGGTGCGCGAGGTACCATGAAATCCGCAACTTTGGTTTTTTTTCCCCATAAGTTTAGATTCTAATTTTGAACGTTAAAAATCATAAAAAGTAGTCTCGTGTGAACCCCAAACGTTCTAAGTTCAAAGTTATTGTTTCGCAATTATAAGCTGTCTCGTTTAGTGATAAGGTATAAAATTTAATGTAAATACACATGATCAATTGTTCTTATACCGTGGCAGAGGGGAAATGCTACCGCAAGGCTAGACTAGCCTAGCCTAGGCTAGGCTAGTCCTGTGTGTCGGAGATCCAAATAAATAATTTTTCTTTCTTTTGTTTCTATAGTCTAATCTATATCTATATACTATTATAAAACTGTAGCAGGAAGTTTGTCTGTACATTAAAGATATTAACAAAAAAAAAGTTACGATATGGTTTTTAGGTGTCCCTGATTCCATTTCACCAATTTTTGGATTTTTTGTCTGTCTGTTTGTTTGTGTGTTTGTTTGTTTGTTTGTTTGTTTGTTTGTTTGAACGAGTATCACGCAAAAACTACAGAACCGATTTTGATGGAACTTTTTTTGTTTGATAGCTTATGATCTGACTTAAAATCTGGTATATAATTTGTGCAGACGAAGTCGCGGGTTAACGCTCGTAAAATAATAAAGATGGAGGCACATCTCGATTTTTGTCGTTTTCTCGGGGGTGGCATGCGAGGCCTAATGGTAGGGCAATCGAACCAGTGAAAAAACTTAATTACCATACGAAAGAGCCAAAAAAACATTACGGCAAAAAGGTTTATGATATTCTTTTGTATAACAAATTTTGAATTTTAAGAGGCAGAATGGACGAAACTATAAAGGAGAGATACAACCAAAGAGTAATATAAGTATATTAGAAAAGAGAACCCACTCGTGGCAACATTATGCATCCACCTTATGTCAAATTGAAGGCTAGCGCCATCTATGTTTCATCGACAATAATACATACCTACTTATATCTACTCATACAAATGGATATTATTGTTTTTAATGCTAGTTTTCGTTCAATCCCGCACCGATCGAGTGTAATTCCAGTATCCTTACTATTCCTGTAATCTAAACATTGGTAAGAGAACAACAGAAACTCCAGAACATCACTAAATCGGCACGAGATTGAACGAAAATTACGCAAGATAGGTAGCCATTTTGTGATTTTGTCAATTTGACATTGACATAGACAATAAAATCTTTTTTTTTCATAGTTCTGCGAAATATTTAATAGATGGCAGCACATTCTATGCAAACTGAATCGGAAAAAGCCATCAAAAGGCGACTGTCCTCCGCCTGGATACAACCCTAAGGGAGCTACTATTCTCTAAATATAAATAAAAAGCACAGACATATAAATAAAAAGCCTCAAAATACCACAAAAAAAAAATTAATTATGCAATAAATTCGTTATTCGCATAATGTTATGCAAACGATGATGTAAAAATAGAGATAATAAAAGCGTTAATAGACTCCAAAAACGACAGATCGATAATTTACGTTCGTTATAATCTTTAAAAAATGTTCTTTAATTATTTAACTACGTTTTGATACGTAATGTCGTATCAACCGAACATTAGCCACCAAAGAGATATGGAAGAGTTTAGGGGAGACCTTTGCCCAGAGGGTAACTTCGAAATTCGATTGACGATCAGTCAATTCATCTTCGTTCGTCGTTTGCGACAATCTGCACTCTTTTAAAATCGTAGCGACAAAGGTATCATCGAAGGAAACATAACCATGGCAGATTTGAAGGCACCCAACCCTGCAGATTTGAACTTGCCCGCCAACAGAAGCTCATTGACTTTTTGATTATAATAAAACTACGTTACCTAAAGCTATGTTTGCTTTAAAAAGCTATTAATAACTTAGGCAAGTAGGTATTAGGTAGCCCGCCAGGTAACATAGAATCGGAACTGTGTGTGACCCACCTCTAAACTCGGTTGGGCAACTTGGCAGCCTTGCCATAGACAAATATCGAACAAATCATAGACCTAAATCTACGCTTTCGTTAGCCTTTGCCCGCGGTTTCATCTTTTCTTTCATACTCCACTTATACTTGGAAATACAAACAACATATTTTCCTTATAAAAACTATGCACAAAATTAAAGTAGCACAAAGAGCCATGCAGCGTGCCGTCTTGGCCACATCACAAACGTCGAGATCCGACTTCGAATTAAGGTTCAGGAAATCGGGGACCGAATAGCTTGAAATGGGCAGGAAACGTAGCTAAGCGAAATGAGAGCAGGTGGGGCAAAGCCTTAACAGAGTAGTGGCTGAGATTACGCAAAAGAGGAGTGGGTCGCACCAGGTGGGTTGACGACATCTGGAAAAGTATCGGCAAGACCTGGATGCGATTACCGCAGTACCAACTGACTATGATGATGATGACTATGGGTCTGCTGGAAGAAATCTGTTCAGAGATAAGCTCGCTCTTTGTACTTGTCTATTAATATGCTGTAAAAATAAAATAAAATAAAATGATGTTGATGATGATATTTTCTTTACAGATGGTTTAGATATTTGTAAGAACATTAGTCTACAAGTGATCACGATACTGGATGATGACATCTGTGAACAATACATGCTGAGTTGCTGGTTCCTCGAGGAAATGGAGAAGAGGTCTATTTACCAGGTAATTTAATATAAAACACTTTTTTTTATTTAAAATTTTTTGACATGACTAAAAAACCTCTGTATGCTGTTTATGTACAAGAACATAAATAAGTCATTTATTATACAAGGTGTAACAAAACACCCTTAGTAATGGACCATCAAACTGATCAACTTTAATTATGGAAACAAAATCTAGAAAAGAAAAAAAATCGACGGGACAAAGAATTTTTTCTCATTTTTTTTGGTTTCTAAAAAATGACCATGGTTTTGGTTTATGGTCTGATGGTCTTATAAATCACCCCTTTAAAATATTGTAGAAGAAGCTTAGTATATAAACACAGAGTAGAAGGTACTATAAGGAGGCCGCATGAGCGACCCCGGCGACTGGCAGTTTTGGTTTGAATTTGGATTACATAATATTTAAAAAAATACTTTTTGATCTATCTATAGTATACTATTATAAAACTGTAACAGGAAGTTTGTCTGTACATTGAAGATATTAACAAAAAAAAAGTTACGATATGGTTTTTAGGTGTCCCTGATTCCATTTCACCAATTTTTGGATTTTTTGTCTGTCTGTTTGTTTGTTTGAACGAGTATCACGCAAAAACTACTGAACCGATTTTGATGAAACTTTTTTGTTTGCCTCCACTGAGTTACGTCCCAACAGTACTATATTAATTACTACACGTACTAAACAACGAAAGTTACTTGCTTTCACAGATACCATACAACACAAGCCATGACGCAAAAGACGCGGTGGTCCATGGACAACTGTACGGGGCCCTGCATCTAGGGGTCAACTTCAGTGAGGCCCTAGGGGAGAGGATCAGGGAGGGCCACGTGGAGGACGACGTCGTCGCCGACAGCACTATTAGTGTTTGGCTGGATATGAGTAGTAAGTACGAGTCGCGTTGCAGGTCTGTTACTAGGCGGTTGCCTCTCCTCTTCGTTGGAGAGGGCTCCAGCTTGCCACGAAGGGGCACAATTGTGTGGTGGCTCAAATGTGTGTTTTTGTGCAAAAAACAATCCTTGAAGTCACAAAATATTTATTACGGAACGGCAATCATATTTGCTAACTGGCGATTGGCAAAATTATCAACACTATGATGGAGCCACAATAAGGGGTCAATCTTCGGAGGTTAAATTTATATTACGTAATACCGATTGGTGTCAAAGGGTAAAGGAAAACATCGTGAGGAAGCCTGTATAGGGAATCTGAAGAAGAAATTCCGATACATATGTAAAGTCTACCAATCCGCATTGCGCACGCGTGATGGACTATGGCGGCAGGCCAGATGATAATATAATTAACCAGCTTAATGTACGGGAGCCTGAGTGTTGCAGGAAAGAGGAGGCCTGGGGGAAGCTGCTCTTCCCTGAAGGGTACATCCATTGTGTCTGATAGTGAGCTCTTCGCCAGTTTGCTAAAATAATTAGCCGCAACCGTCGACTGTTGTCTTTATAACATGTATGATTCTAGAAGAAGGTATAGGAGAAGTACGCCAGGACTAGGGTTTTTGAAGAAATTTCTTGACAACTCGAGAAATCAATTCAAAGAACACTAACTAAAATCACTTCTGTTTTTCGTTTAAATTTATAGGGTCGATTTTTTAATTGTCAGATAATTCCTATGAATAAATTACATTCGTTGAAACTATATTGAAACAAACATAATTTACCATACATCAGCGATACAGGAAAATTACTGAAAAAGTTTTAGGGCTAAACTCTCGTTGTTTTTTTAATATTTTAATCTAGTTTGGAAATAAATAGGCACCAAAGAGACATTATATGTGGATAGGATTATTTTGGGATTTCGGAATAAAAACTATTTATTGATTCGAAACAGTTTTTTTGTGAACTGGCAAGATGTCTTAAAAAAAACCTCAAAAGCCATAAAAATTAAAAAGGAAGAAAACTTTATTCTTTTTAATTAGAGCATTTGGCCGAACGTAATTTTTTTTCTGCAAGATAGCTGCCAGTTCTGTATTTAGTATGAATAATAATTATGTAGACGAGAAATAAAAACTTTTGACTACTTAGAGTAGAATCATTTATTTATATTAAAGCACTACATACATAACCATTAACCTAAAGAAAAAACAAAACTAATACTACTTACAAATAAAAAATGTCCTCGAAATTTCCGCCGCTTGGCGGCAAGGTGCCCAGGAGGCTGGCAGCGTTACCTCTTTGTATGGCCAGGCTGATGCGCTGACAGCTGCCAGCCCTCTGGTCACCGGAGACCTAGATTAGGCGCTTTCTTTAAATAATCGGCGCGCCTCTGGCCCCCACGGACCCAATGTCTCGATCCCAAACGGTGCAAATATGTAAGCCTCGCCGAGGTTTACATATAAGCGCCGTTTGAGGTTTTCCGCGGTAGCCGCCGCCGCGCCCGCATTGGATGAGGTCGCATGGACGTGGGACGGTGCCAGTGTATCTACACAGGTAGCGTCCCAGACCAGCGACCTCCCCAATTTCCATGAAACGAGCGGTATTCCGTCGGGCCTCTTCCCATCGCTCCGTATTAGACCTCTAGGTTCTAAGATCGCGGGTACATTGGCAGTAACAAGGGCCCGACTATTTTGGATTCCCTAAATGTTTCTTATCTCATCTTGATTATCGGGACTACCCAATAGGTCTTCTGCCTATTAAAATGTCGTTTTAATTATTTGATTTTTCGTTTTATTTTCCAGACCATCAAATCTCTTACTTCCTGAAAGCTGAACTCCTCAAAGCCTTCGAAGCGTTTACTAGACGAACCATGAAAGCATGCAACAGGAACGAGGACCTTGTGAAGGTAAAACTATACAGGGTGTGAAATTTTATCGGACAGTCACTTAAAGGGGTGCTTCAGACCATCAAACTGAACAACTTTTACTATGGGACCAACACTGAAATCACATAATTCCGCTGTCCCATACAAAACTGCAAACATATTAGTATTACGACTGAAATGTAGGCAGCAGATTTTTTTCGCGGTTTCGATATTGGTCCCATAAAGAAAGTTGTTCAGTTTGATGGTCTGAAGCACCCCTTTAAGTCACTGTCCCATTTAATTTTGTATACAAATGTCCAGATTTTGTATTGTCAGCTCAATTTTGCTTGCACATTCTACCTTTTAAAGGTTAAAGTATACATATGCTCAGATCTTGTGTTGTCAGCTCCATTTTCCTTGCACATTCTACGTTGTAATGATACTAACCAGCTTTATACTTGCTCAGATCTTAAGCAGGCGAGAAAACTCGGTGAGAACTTTCAAAAAAAATTACTAAGGCTTATGACGGCACGAGAACAATGAATCTCGTTCTCGGCAAGAATGTAGTGCCCGCATTATGTTGACAGCTCAATTTCTTGCACATTAAATTACTATTTTCTACCCTGTCTCGTAATGTTTTGTATTTACACACGCATACATCATTTTATTTACTTACATTAGTCACAATTCTAAAATATGTCGATCAGTCCGATCGATGTCGTAGGGCTTGCTGTCTACATCACTTGCTGCTCTTTTTATGAATATTTATGCTTATTACGCTTTCAAGTGCACAAAAACCAAAATGCATTAGGTGGGTACCTTATTCTGCGAAATAAAATTATGTGTCAATCCACACGAAAAAGAACCTTATACAGCCGTGGCTTACGACTTTTTTTCGGTTTCTGTATAAGTTAAAAGTTGAATATGATTACATCGTCAGCGATCGCCATGTTACCTTTTCGTAAATATCGTAGGCCTCGCATGCCAGCCACCCCCGAGAAAACGATAACAATCGAGTTGTGCCTCCATCTTTATTATTTTACGTATGGCAGAAAGAGCGCGCATGACGGTTTACTCATACGCTTTGTCATGGCTGGCATGCTGCACTACATTCTCGCCGAGAACATACGAGAAAGCCTGAGAACAAGGGACAGTGGACATATTTCATTGTTCTCGAGGTGTCTGTCGTGACCCGTAGTAATTTTTCATGTTCTCGCCGAGAAGTTCTCGCGAGAGTGTAGTGCCTGCTTACGAATTTGACTTAATTTATGTACATATGTACGACATATACATGTATATATGTACGACATAATTTGTTCATGCACTAAATATGTATTTATAATTTTATATTATGTTTATGCCTACCTATGTAAAGTTTCAGAACCTGCATTATCACAGTAAAACGACATAAGGTAAAACTTAGGTACCTACTAACTATACTAACCAAAAATAAGACATAAATATATCATCCAGATTTTTACTAACTCTTTTATAAGCAAGTAATTTTGAAAATAATTAGTTAGGTAGTGTACCTATGCTTATTATTGTATATAATTATCTAACCGTTTTTTTCGATCACGTTTTAATTAAAAATATTTATATTCTTGTAGGTAACTAATCAAACAATATTTTTTTTATTTAACGATTTATTTTTTGGAAGTTTATGACTTTCAAAGACTCAGTTCAGGACTTCAAGTCATCTTCGAAAAAAACCTTGATGTTAAACCTCTTTATTTGTCTGGCATTCTAAGAACCCAAAACATAGTCAATATAGAAATGTGTGATCGTCTCCAAAGGTTCGGGGATCCAGGACTTTCAAGAACTTACAACAGTAGGTAGTAGATATCTAGATAATCTAATACTTGAACTGTGACAGATTCCAGTGCGCTTCGAGGAGCCAATCTATGGTGAGATGAACACTCAGATGGTCGGATTTATGGCACCTGGTGTTTTAATCACGTGAGTACTGTTACAATAACTGTTATATTTTAGTACGACAAGTTAAGGCGAGATCGTCCTACAGGGCACAGACGTTGGGGGGAGGTGAGGTAGCCTGCCTTTGAGCGGCGTACACTTCCCTCCCCCGCTAAACCACCCACCCCCCGCTAGCATTTAGTGTACCTCGCCTGTCCCAACGTCTGCGCCCTGCGGAACCCTCAGGGAAAGTGTAGGAGCGTTAGTCAACCACGTATGCGTATGTGAAGTCTACTAATCCGCATTGAGCACGCCAATGCAGATTGGTAGACTCACATCCTACGCAATAGATTTTCTTCTTCAGCGTATGCAGGTTTCCTTACATTTGAGAGCAGTCGGTATTACGTAAGTTTGTAAAACTCATTGGTAGCCTTTCGTAGAGTCCATCCCTCTCTGTAACGCGCCACTGACGCTCTTCCACTCCGGTTCAAAAGTGTGATCCCATAATAATATTTTCAGTATAATCTTTTTCCTCCCCGCCATCGTGACATCGAACCTGATGATCGCAGACAGGCTGGAGGGGGTGTGGGAGAGAAGCGCGGTCGCGGGGGTAAAGCCCAAGGAGATGTTGTACGTCCACATCAGTCTGCAGACCGCTGTTATAGTGCTTCAGGTAACTTCAGCCTCATCTAATACAAGAATGTCTATCATCACTGCACTTACTTCTCGTGTTTCTATTTTGCCGGATCCGATTCCCGATACCTACCTACTATGCCCCACAAAGGCTATTATAAGTGATCATTGCAACTTTAGAAGATTGCTGATAGTCAAACACGTATCCAGAAGAGGGGTCATTGATAAAACAATGTATTTAATATGTGCTAAAAATCAGAGGACTGACACTTCGGTTTGTGTGTTTTATCCTCATCCGAAATCAGAAGTATGTAGGTTGTGTTCTTTTGAACACTTTTGATTTGAACACTTCTGATGAACACTTCTGATTTTTAGCACATATTAATAGTACATTACCATATTTACGATACGTGTGACAAGTACCTACTCCATTATTACACGGCGTGAAGTTAGCGCCCAAGCGTAGCGAGGTTTCTAAACGCCGCGCCGCGCCGTGTGTCACGAGTATCGGAGACTATTAACATTTTTACCTAACCTTTAAACATATTTTTCAGACATTAGAAATGATGGCACTAGCTTTCGGCGGCTACGGCCTACCTTCACGAGGGTCCCTCATAACTAGTGGAATCCTGCTCTTCCTCCAAGGTCTGAGCGGAATGTGCTATGGGTTCTTCCTGTCGATCTACTGTTCGAGTTACACGATGGCCTTCTTCGTGTCTACGGGTAGTTTTTATCCGATGATTTTGTTGTGTGGTAAGTAGGAAAACTATTGTTCATTCATAAATTCTTGCTCATTATTGATGATACAGATAGTGGTTTAGACCATCAGACTAAACAACGTTTACTACGGGACAAACTTTGAAAAGCGACAAAAAATCTGCTGTTTCATTTGACATTTCCTATGAAACACGAACACCTGATTGTTTTTTCGCGATTTCGATTTTGGCTCCATAGTGAAAATTTTGTTTTGGTTTAAGCACTCCGTGTTCGATATATGTAACACATTTAATTTTACACCCTGTATATTATTGATAGAATGAATGGTAGCGTAGAGGTTTATGAGTAAATTACCCCACAAAGACAAAACTTCATACAATCGCGCTGCGATAGGTGCACTTCTACAAGACGCGGCGATGTGTGCGTTAAAAAACGAATTGTAGGTACTTAGTTAAATACCTATTATCATCATCGTCAACCTATATATACGTCCCACTGCAGGACACAGGTGTACTCTCAGTATGGGCGTTAGTCCACCACGCGTGCCTAATGCGGATTGGTAGTCTTCACACACGCATTACAATTTCGTCTTCAGCGTTTACTTAAATAGGTACCTACCCATTACATTGTTGACACAAGAATTTTTCTCCACAGGCATCCTCTGGCCACTAGAAGCGATGTCGGACGTACTTCGCATCATCGCCCTCACTCTGCCCTTCACAATTCCCTCCAAGTCTCTCAGAGACATCATGGTAAAAGGCAGTGCCATCACAGAGTCTGCCGTCTACAGCGGGTTCTTAGTCACTATCGTATGGATAGCTCTTATGTTGGGGCTGTGTTTATTGAAACTTAAGTATAAGAAAACGTAGTGTTAGCCAAAAGGTTGATTAGGTAACTTTTATGTTGAAAAACTGGTTAGTGAATCTGAAATAACAGTTAAGCAAACTTTGTTCAGTATGGCATGGACACTCTAGTGTTTGGGAGTTGATTTTGCAGGACCTGGATTTTAAGGTTAATTAGACGACCGATTAACTTTCGCTCTAAGGTCCATAAAGGTAGGTAATACCATTATGTTATTATCTATTTATATGGTAATACCTAGACCAGAGGTAGAGGATGGATAAATATATTTAGCGCAAATGCCTATAAAGATTGTCTCAACTCTGTGTTCAATAATTGGGTCACATCCAATAATTTACTCAAAATTATATTTTTCTGGACCGTATTTAGGTAGGAAGGTACTTACCCATATCGTGATTCTTTCTGTATCTGACCGATTGCAATGCCATGCCTTAATTAGGTAAGAACAATGGAACTGAAGTGTCCAAAAAATGAAACAAACCAGTGATCAAAATCTGAACTTTTTTAAAAGGAATGCATACGCGTTCTTTTGTTTTTATTACATAGTCAGCGGATATTTAGGACTAGTTCCGAATTATTATAAGCTGTTTAGAATTAATTTGAGAGCTATTTTAGCTCCAATGGGTAGCGTGTACATAGCTTAATGTAGTTTATATAGGAATTATTGTCTCTCTGGGTTTTAATTAATATAGTCTTGACATACTTCTTAGTTTTATACATTTATTGCACTGTCAGTATATTACTGCACAGTGTTAAAGTTATTGTTAAAAATATTAAGCTACGTTTGTATTTTTAAGGCAAATCATAAGTGGCGATCGGACTCACTGGACTGAGTTCGGGCTCTGCTCGTGTGTAATGCATGTGTAATGTCAATGTTCGGAATATGGTTTATTATACAGGTGTCCCGTAAACCGACGTCAACCCGGCGGATGCTGATAGGTTAGGTCATGACTAAGCAGAATATCATCATAATTTGACTTTAGTAAAAGTGTCTTAGTTTTCGAGATATTGACAGTTTTAACACAGATATTGCATAGAACATTTGTAGCCGTGGCACTCAAAATAGTGACTAAGGTAAGGTAGTTTCACGAATTTCATAAAACTGTCCTTATCTCGAAAACTAAGAACCTTTTCCTAAAGAAAATGTTGACAGATTGATTGATTGATTGATTGGCAGATTTTTTTTTATTTTAGTATATTCTGGTTATGCATGAACCAACCTATCAGCATCCACCGGGTTGACGTCGGTTTACGGGACACCCTGTATATGTCGAGAATAGAAGAAATAGACCTTACCCCTCGGGGAATATAGTCGTTAGGATATGCTTACATTTTTTAAATTGTTTAGTTAAAATTGCAGTGAAAACTTTGATGGATGCCACTAAATATCAAAGTACTAGTAAAATTAGTTCTTGTTTTTTCCGCAATATGGCGGAAGTTTGGTTGGCGTATCTATGAAAGTTTCCTTTCATCATATTTTTATAATTATGATCATACGTAGCTTCCTATTTTTTTGGTAATTAATTCTAAGTTTTCTTTTGTATTTGTGGTGTAGTAACCAAAATTATGAAGAAATTTTGCCGTAATCTAAGGGTCTATGTGATACAAATTATGTGATTTGTGGGTATTTATGAAATAAAGAATTTTCTAAAAATGTATGAGTTTCACTTTTCTTCGATAGCAAGTTTTTATACCACAGTATAAGAGTATCTATTCTATTACTACACCATTACAGAACTGTTCATGTAAGTTTGACGACCCGGTTGGTATAATGGTTACCACGCCGGACTGCCAAGCCAGGGTCCTGGGTTCGAATCCCGGTTCGGTCATGGATGTTATATGTGTGTGCCGTTGGGCTATATAGGAACCTACATAACAAAAAGCCTAAGGCTTAATTTGGGATCATTACAATTGTATGTGCCTGTGAGCGTTTTTTATTTAGTTAAAGATTCGATCAATTTCTGACTTTCTGTAATGTTTCAGGTATTATTACTATGGATTTTATTTTCACTGAAATTTACTCGAAACTTTTACAAATAACAAAACCAGAACGATTCCGAAGCTTAAACTTAAATGAACTATAACTGTACCATAGTTCAAGGATGATGCATTAGAAAAATAAAACATCAAAAATCAGATATAAAAATTTTATATTATAGGAAATATTTTGGATTCAACAACAATTCTCAGTGTGAAGCGCCCGCGCCTTGCATCCATACAAAATCATGGCACATTTTCAATACATTTCTTTTGAATCTTCAATACAAAACTAACTACAAGATGATAAAAACTTACATGATTTAGGAACGCTTTGAGCCCGACCTTACAAAACTGATTTTACTTTCAAATTGACCTCTTTTGTGTTAAAGATCTTTCTTTTAAACATTTTCTAGACGACATTACAAATTACAATCCAATCTATCAAATTATCCAGTCACTTGTCTTAAGCACGCAGTTGCAAACACGCTCATTAGAGTTAATACTCCATTAAATCTCTTGCTAGCTTTTACTACGTCAACAAGACAAAAAGTGACAGCAAGAGATTTAATGGAGGGTTAACTTTAATGAGCGTTTCTGCAACGTAGCGAATGACTGCTTCCACATTAAGGTTGAACCGTATCTAGCAGCACCGCATCGCATTTTTCCGTCGCTCCATCCTATTCGCCGCAGCACCGCCGCGTGCGGTCACGTTCCGTCTATCTTATTTGCTCTAGCAAATGACGTTCCTGAGTGACAGAAAAGGATGGAGCGACGGAAAAATGCGATGCGGTGCTGCCAGATGTTGTTCACAACCCTTACTCGATTTTAGCGCAAAAGCAACGGTGCAAAATTCTTCAACAATTCTAGATTTTAACGCAATAGCATCGAAACTAAATTCAGCACGCCATCCACTTCTTGCAAATCCATTAAATCTCTTGTTGTCACTTTTTGTCTTGTTGACGTAGTAAAAGCTAGCAAGATATTTAACGGAGGATTAACTTTAATGAGCGTTTCTGCAACTGAGTGTTAGCCACAGACATAGATTTAAATAGAATATATAATGTAAGTATATCTAATTCCAACGTGAATAGATATCTCAGAAAACAATCTTTTTTGATCCTTATAGCAAATGGATTACGATTTTCTTCGCGGGGCCATCGTAGTTGCGCGCGCTTGTAAGCTTGTCTCTTGTTTGATATATATTCATGTGCTTCGCGTCATTCGCGTGCCCTTTGCAAGCTCAAAGCTCTTTAATTCGACGTTGTTTTCTACAGTAGGTTCTACCGTTACGTCATAGTAGTTAGAAAAATTGTTGCAAAATGTTTTTCATCAAGGTACTCGCATTATATATTTACATTTATGTCTGTGGTCTTAGCCGTAACGTTTTTGCATTTCTAATCAGATCCTTAAGAAAGCTCTTTAACACAAAACGTCAGTACGACGCAAGGCGCGAGCCCACCCATAGCTCAATGATTCGTTGTCATCAACCGCCTCGAGGTCCGCTCATGTACTTTTTCACATTCAATAGTAACCATCAAACACTAACACACCGCTTATTGCGATTATCACAAGCAATCTGTTGATCCCTCGATGCAGGAAAGAAAAAACTGATTTATTTTTTTTAGTTTCAACGACTGCGCGCTCACAGTTTTTGCCTAACTATAAACTAGACTTAAATTAAAAGTTCATACATCATCTTCCATTCGTTCATGTCTTCGCATTTATTCTACAGAGCTCACGTTTTTACATTGATATCGCGGGGTCTAAGCCAATTCCTTTATATTGCTTTGAAAGCAAAGAAAACGCAGCTGCAAAGGCTTTTTATAATAATTATCACACATTTAATTTATCACTTACACCTATCTGCCAATAACTATGCGGATAGCTTTTAAATTCAGTGTTTGCTTACGTAAAGCATTCGCCGTGAGGAATTGACTGGGCCCCTTTACATAAGAAAATAACTAAAACTTAACATGTTTTCATATACAAATCGATTGGACATACAAAAGAGATTAGGGTAAACGGTAGACACGTTATGGAAGTGCCTGAAAACAGCCAAAAGTGACCTTTGGGCAATGAAGTTAGAAACTTTTGTTATAGACTTTAAAAAGTTTGCGTTGTATCGATATAAGTAAAGACCGATTATTTGTTCTAAAAACCGGGTTTTATCCTAACTTCAGAACACAAATAGGCCATGTTCACAAAACTGAACTAAACGTATTTAAAAAAAATCGAATTCATTCCAAATATTGATCAATCATAATTTTTCCAAGCTTTACACAATCAAAGTACAAATATACATAACCTCTGTACATATTTCTTGTGACAAAATACATCTCTATATATTTATATTGTTCAGGCCTCCATTCGTTCGACTTATTTACATTCTTTTATTGTTTAGATACTGTTTTTAAGCTTCCTTACTTAGGTACATTATTTTAAAACAAAATCACATTAGAAATCGAAAATTATCTTTTCTGTAAGTAATATATGCCCAATGAATCCCAATGTTTTGTATTCTCATATTATTTATTAGAGGATTTCTTTTTTGTGAGTGTCTAGATTTATTTTAATTACTATACTCGGCTAAGGCCAAGTTTTGTATGCGTTTCGAAAGCCGATGTGATACAAGGAATATCAAATGTGACATCATACCCAATAGCATTACAAGACATACATTTTCAACACTAGTTGTCCCATTCACACTCAAATGTTATCCTTAAGTGCAAGTGAGAAAACTATCAAATTGCTCTTCTGCCTTAATACTCCCGGCTAATCAAAGCCTGTTATATGAATGGGTATATCAGTATTTCCCATACAAAATGGGATTTTGATCGCGCAACGAAACATTAGCGATTACCTCGAATGCGCAGAAATTAAATTCTGATCGAGGGGGAAGCGGGAGAACGCCGATGCGCGAATGCCATTGTCCGATTAGTCGACGTACGATGACGTATAAAGACGTCATCAACCTACGCGAAAATTGATACCACTTTCCCCCAGCGCTCACGATTTGTCGCGCGACCAATAAATTTCCATTTACATAATTTTCGTAGACATCTCAAAGAAATCCTTAATTAAAATTTCAAAGATTCAATCATCAACGCCATTGCTGACAACAACGCCGTTTCACATTAAAAACAATCACAAATACTAAAAAATACATAATAAATAAAGAACGATTAACAAAATCACTTCGTACACTGTAAGGCACGAGCCTAAATAACTAAAAATAGGCTAAAATGCGCTTACATGTTTAAAGTTTTACGTATGTGTTTGTTTAGTTTGTCGATTTATACAGTAACGAGCTTTTGTATGGATTAGCTGTGTACAGGAGTGCGATTTTTGAATCTCACTCGCTGAGGTCAGCAGTTGAAACTGTCAAAATTACAATGGAGATATGCATCTTTCTACTGCTGATTTGACTTTCAAAAATCATACTCCAGGAGTTTTTTGAAATTCAAATCAGCAGTAGAAAGATACCTATCTCCATACATTTTCAACTGCTGAGTTCAACGTATGAGATTCAAAAATCGCACTCCAGGTCGATTTTCGAGTTACATCCTATGTAGAATATTATAATATTCCAAATTACATATCTATACTATTATAAAACTGTAACAGGAAGTGTGTCTGTACATTGAAGATATTAACAAAAAAAAAGTTACGATATGGTTTTTAGGTGTCCCTGATTCCATTTCACCAATTTTTGGATTTTTTGTCTGTCTGTTTGTTTGTTTGAACGAGTATCACGCAAAAACTACTGAACCGATTTTGATTAAACCTTTTTTTGTTTGATAGCTTATGATCTGACTTAAAATCTGGTATATAATTTGTGCGGACGAAGTCGCGGGTTAACGCTCGTTTCTTTATAAAACAGACGATTTTTTTCTCGACCTTCGCTCCATTGTGAAAGTAGATCAGTTTGATCGTTGAACCCACACCTTTTAATATCACTAGGGTTTTTTTGCTACAGCCTGTATATTTTATCTCGCTATGATGATGATGGGAATAGATTGTTAATACGCATAACTGGATAAACCGACATCTAAAAACGGTGGAATTATTTAAATCAGTATTTTAAAGTCCCATCTTTATCGAGAGACTCTGGATACTTAGTACGGGAATCTAATGAAATGTATGAAGCCATACATTGAAGATATGGGCGTATGAACAACAACACCAGTCATTTTTTCATTACTGAAAACAAATACAGTAAGTCAAATAGATGTTTCTTTTACCGGGAACGAGATTTCATAATTAGCATTCTAGACTTTATTACAGTAAGAAATGTACTTAAATGGATAATAATAGGTTGGTACATTTACTCGCCTTAGGTTTGAGTTTTTGTTTCCATTAAACCATTTTTATGCAAAAGTATACAAAAGTGTGGAAGCATACGGTGTAAGAAAGAAAGGAAATTCTTTATAGCCCAGTCATTTTACGATTTGAGCCGGGACTAATTAATAATTGATATTTTTTTCGGTATATTATTTAAGAGCCAATTTGAGCTTAGAAATGTACCAAAATTAAAAAAAAATGCCGTCAGCAACAGTTCCAAATTTAAAATTTAGCTATTATCTCGTTATAAAAAACATGTTGGTAATTTTTTTTTCTCATATTTAAGGCATTTGTATATTGTATTCGTATTTTGTAATATAAATTAAAAACCAATTTTTTTTTAATTTCAATGACTATTTTATTGCTCAAAAATAATTTATATTGTTAAATTTAATGAAAATGAGTTCATTGGTATTAATATTATTAATTTAAAAGCCTTCTTGGACTCACAATTTTGATTTCTATGTTGCGAAGCGAACTTTTTTTTAATATGTTTTCAGATAATATTTTTGTCACTAAATGGTTCCGGTTACAGTTTAAAAGTCCAATTAATAATTACTTCCCACCTCTCCTCACAAAACTCCGTAAAATGACTGGGCTATTATTCGCCATTTTATTAGGGTAGACAATTGACTTACATTCATGCGTAATTGCACTCATGATACTGAACAACTTTCCCAAAAGAATAATAAGGTAAATTCGCAAATAAAAATCAACTTTTCATTTAAACGTTCGATCAGCTGATTGCATTGATTGAAATGTTAATATTTTTTTGCTAATTTCCTATGTGTTTCTTAGGGAAAGTTGTTCAGTATCGTGGCTACCATCATCCCTTAAAGTAATGCAACTGTTTACCCTACCACCCTGTAGAAAATAACGCGATATACTGCCGGGCATCGCACCCCTGTCACTTCTATGTGCTAGTGTAGGTAAAAGACGCGTTTATGTTCGTGCGTTATCGTACGCTCGTTTGAAGTTTCCACACTCTAATGAACAATGTATATAGACTAAGAGATAAGTGTACTTTTTGCAACCATCAGCAGCAAGGCTGATTCAGTGTTTATGGGGTGTAGAGCATTTCTGTGATGGGGATGGACTAGGTCTGCCTGCATAACTTCAATCGGTTTAGGAGATACAGCCGTTCAAAGGTCGGACCTTTGAACGACTGTAACTCCCTAAACTTACTGATAAACCATGTCAGTTTTTGTACTGTTCACATAGCTACAGCGCATACTACAATAATATCATACGATCAGCCTTACAGCTGATCGTTAATATTTTACTGACCTTTAACCATCAGTAACTCCTAAACCGACTGAAGTTATGCAGGCAGACCTAGTCCATCCCCATCACAGAAATGCTCTACACCCCATAATCACTTAATCAGCCTTGCTGCTGATGGTCGCAAAAAGTACACTTATCTCTTAGTCTAATATGCTGACCAAATATTTGATAGTTCCACCGGCATCGGGAATGGGAATATTAATGTCGTTTCATACATTCCAAAAGAGACCTTTTCTCGCCTTATTACGATATCATTTTGATACACCTAACTAATCTCATATCCGTTATGGTCAAGCATCAACCTTACATTTTAAGTTTTTTTTTTTTTCATTAAACAATAAATACTTAATTTACGCTTAGAACCTTAAGTATGAAAAGCGTATAAATTATATCAGAGTTTTATTAACTTCTAGCTAGCTAGTTGTATTGTGACATATTTAATTATTGAGAAATGATCATTTAAAATGACACTTACACACAGAATAATCCAACCAAAAAACAGCATCATACAAGCTCGCTGCGACCAGTTCACCCCTACATGCGGAGCGAAGTTTCTAGCGAACTGCCGCGCATTCTCGTACGTGAACCTTCACGTAGGAGTGTACCAATTGCCGCGAGCTTATATAAAGCTGTTTTTCTGGTAGGACATCTAATCGGCGGTAATACACTGGATTGTGACTTCTCGAACCGGGACTCGACATTTTGATCAAGAAAAAATAATTGTTCATCTCGAATTGATTACTTAGTGAAGCTACCATTTCATCTCACACTATGGATACCGTTGACACCCGATGTAAGCTTTCGATTATTTAAGAATTTCACAAGTGCACATTATCACCAATGATAATTTACGATAACTCATTTTCAATCTCACGCACTAATGCAATCTATAGGGAATGAAAATAACCCTTCTTTTTGAAGTTCGTTCATAAAATAATCACTGGTAACTTATTGAATTCATATTCTTAAAAAAAATTTATGAAATCGGGGTGTTGGTGTTGAATTAGCAGACAAAATTATCCAGCTAAGCAACACGCCTTGGTCTGGATTTGACAACAAAAGTTTAAGAATTCAAAATCTGGGTTTTAAATCCGGATTTACAATCATTAAAGGACAAGCAATTTTTACCAAACATCAACATTCATCGCACATGTAAAATAACAACAAAAAATTTCGTATTCATAATTAATTATATTTACAACTGTTAAATATGCCACAATACTGATTAACAATAGAAATATAGCTGTCAATAGGTTAATGTACAAAATTTGGTGGCAAAAGCATTTATTGTAGTAAAATCTAAACATTTTTGACCGAGGAAAAGCGTATGCTAATGTATTTACGTAAAACATGAAGTTGGTAATGGTTGGTTTTTATGTTGGTAGTTGTAACACAGTGTCTGACCATCCAAAAGGGATTATAGTCGAGTTTGCATATTCAGCAATGAAAGTTGTTTAACATTTTTCAAATTTTTCTTACCTAGACCAGCACGTCTAGTATGATTTCTCTTCTTGCACGCGACTCAACTTTATTCCATACTAAACGTCGCGTCAAGAGCGGCTTTCGCTCTTCAAAAAGGGCGGGAAGAGGGCATTTTCTAAGCTGCAAAGGCCCGTTGCTCGCGTGTCGAGAAATCGTACTAGACGTGCTGGGGTCTCGTTGTATAACTACCCGATCCAATCGGCATCAAATCGACATGGTGTTTTTCGGCAGTTCTTAGGTATTCTGGTTCTTAATATTTCGTTAATTAATTTCAGACAATGGATATGATGATCACAGAAAATAACCTAGTACAGTGTTACCGATCTTGTATACGATATAATCGGAAACTTACACTATAGCCAGCGATAAAGCCATACAAATTATGACATTTGAAAATGCCATGTTAAAAGTAGCCGAAATCGACGAGACTGTACAATGACGAGATTAATGGATCTGGAGAAAGCAAACGATCCAGTGTCCGACTATCCCTCTGGGAAAGAAGCGCGAGTTAATGAATGTATGTACCATTATTTGTATGCAAATAAGGTTTAAATGTGTTAATCAGCTTTCGTTGCCGATCGTACCATGAGACCGTGAATAATTTGAAAAGGTTAACTACTCTTAAAAGACCATTGACTCCAAGTATATTAAGTCAGTTTTAAATTTAGAGGTGTGACCAATAAACGTGTACACTAGATTCCGAACATAATAAACCCCTTTGGGAAAAGGTCCAGAGTTTATAAGTTTATGAAGTATACAATACGAATTCTTTTGCTATTTGCACAATCAACGATATTGACAGCTATATCTAATAACTAGACAAGGAGCCGTATGTAAGGAGGACTGAGCTAACTTGTTCATGCCAACCGTGACTTACAATTCACTGATCATATCAGTATAATCCTTGGGCAAACAAACAGTGTCTTAGAAAACCACATATTTCTCTGTCGAATGATGCTACAGGCTTTTATAATCATATGAATAAATACCCCAGATAGATAAAGCTTCTATGGAGAGCACAAAATGATCACGTGACGCGCTCGCCCATAGATTGTCCGCTGGCCGAGCCGGTTTTGTCCACGGACGGCGTGAACTCGTCATAGGAATAATGCGGTAATGCTGTGTGCGTTACCTTGTAAAGTATCTATCGTAGCGCGATTGTATGAAGCTTGGTCTATGTTGCGGTATTCACTTATATGGTGTGTACTAAAGTGATCTTCGTATACAAATTGTGGAGATATAAAAATCATCTTAAAGCTTCTGCTTCATTCTTGCGTTTGAAGAGTCGAGTCTCGCCCTACCGATTGGCAAGGTAAGTCGTCAATTTCCATATAGATTTGTCGGTAATTAACAATTTGTCGGTCACAATATATGTAAATATAAGTGTAGGCAACCCTGCCGAAATAACGCAACGTAAATGGACACCATTTCATTTTTGAAGTAACAAGTAACTTATTATTTCGATTTAATTTTTATTATTCTTTTATTATTTTATTTTCCTATCGTCATAGGCATCATGACCATCGTCACCTTGGCCGGAAAGATGATGAAGACCGGACAGATGATAAGATTCAGATTCAGGCAAAGGGAATGCAACCCTTTCAGCCTAGCGTTATTTTCAAATAACTCTAGAAATAATAGAGAGAAAAATCTGTAATAGTAGATTACACACCGAGGGCAGGAAAGTAAGAAATGTCTCAGATCTCATGTAACAAACATGTGATCTGAGGCTTGCTTATTTACTGCCCGAGGTTAGTATACCATTTTTCTCCTCGGCGGAGGCGCAAAACGGCAACTTCGTTTAGAAAGTTGACGCTTTCCGCCCGGAGGGGTGAAAATTATAGTAGCACTTTAATCTCCAAAATATGGTTTTCGAATTTTGGTACCTATTTTAAAATGAAATGTTGTCCATTACGCGTGCAATACTTTTACATATACCGGCGATACGCCAGTCGGCGCCGCCAAAAACTGCACAATTATGACAAAAATGTTGTAAAGTCTTGAATGACCGACAGATCTAATAATGTTTAAAAAATGACTGCTAAGTTTACCCGTTGCATTGACACCCGCGAGAGAAGCAGCAGCTTAAGAAAGTTAACAAATAAAGGAATTTTAATGCATTCTATTCTATTAGTGGCACTTCGATAATCAGCTCTATTTGTTTAAGGATACAGGTGTATTTTATTTGTAAATTCATAACTTTAGCCAACATTGTTTCTGCGATTACTATATTAAATCAAAGTCTATAGGGTGTTAACAATAGAACACCGCGGTTTAATGAAGTAACTTTTGGAGTTATTTTCATAAAATCGATGCACGATTGGTGCGAAGACTTTCTGGATTTTATTTTCGACTGCAAGTAAAATATGGATAGATATTCTGAACATAGTTTACAGCTTGGCCATAAAGAGTTGAAACAAATTGAGTGCGCCACTTTCTTTGTAAGAACGCAAAATCACTCATAACCTGGCAAGACTGACCAAAATTAGGTACATACTAAAATATTTAGTTCTCGCTGTCACTGTTATCTACTCCTAAGAAAATTAGCTGAAACTATTTTAAGGGGATGATCAGACCATCACACTGAACAACTTTCTCTATGGGACCAATATTCAAATCGCGAAAAGAAAATCAGCCGTCCCATATATTTCAGTCGAGTTGTGTTTGCAGTTTTGTATGGGACAGCAGATTTTTTTTCGCGATTTCGATATTGGTCCCATGGAGAAAGTTGTTCAGTTTGATGGTCTGATCATCCCCTTAAATAGTTTCAGCGAATTTTGTTAGACCTTATATATCTGGCAACACGAGGAATGTAATCATAATGTATTATTTCTTATCGTGAATTTTACATATCGAGCAATCAACTTTTCAATACAGTTTTTTAAACGTTTTTTTCCATATTAGACTCCAATGTTACGCGATACCATTAGCATTCGATTGTTAACACCACATACAACCCGCGCAAATTAACAATAGCATCGACACAGTAGGGTTACAATACTTCTTCAAAATACTGTTTAACACATGAGTAAACCCACCACAGAAAAACAGCTTCATACAATCGCGCTACGTTAGGTATACTACTACCACAGATTACCCCCAATAGATACCGCATGATGAAAATTTTGTTCACGCCCGAAGTCACCATTTTTGGCGGTAGGTGCGGGTAGCGGGGCACGAAACGGTGCAACGTGTTTGGCCATTTCAAGGTCGCGCTACTTCGAGCTCGCTCACTCGCGTTGCTTGTATCATAGCAAAATCATAGATGTGTGGCGAGCGTCGGCGGCCCTGTATGCGGTATCTATTGGGGGTAACTGTGACTACTACAAAACGCGGCAGTGTGCGTGACCTTTCACAGACGAGTTCACTTCAATCAATCACTGGACAATCTATGGGCGAGCGCGTCACGTGATCATTTAGAGCGCTGCATAGAAGCTGTGTCTGTGGTGAATTTATTCATGCGGCTTTACTAAACCTAGTTTCATACTACGATTTGTGTCCGGCATATTTCATGTAATCTTTAATTCACATACAAAACTACCGGAAACACGCCACTAGGGACCTCCATCACAGTTTCTCGCAGGATTGCGGGATTGCAATCCCTACACGACACAAACTCGTTTGAAACTACGTTAACGTGAGCAAGATGAGCTTCGATTTCGGTTGATTCAATTATTTATCTACAAAACAGTAAGCTATCTCCATAGAAAGGTATCAGGCGGCACACTACTGTACCTCGGACGACGCGTGCCTCGTTGCATAGACTTAGAAGTTTCGGTTACACTAGTGAATCTAACCTCGGCGTAACCGCGTATGTGATAGCGATATGAAGTTAGGAGATACACAGCTTTTCAGAAAAGAGTTTGAAAAAAATGAGGGCGCTACTTTATTTGCAACGTCAAAATCACGTATAACCTGGCAACACCACCGTACTAAAATAATTAGTCATACCAATGATGTCGAATTCTTTTTTGCAAAGCCAATTTACATACAATTTAAGCATAGTACCCAGTCATAGAACAAAAATATAATTACGTGGTTAAATACCGCAATAAGGTAGCGATCTCCTTTTTTAACTAGAGCTAATTTGCTATATGCATATTTTATTGAGTGTATTCACTCAAATAGTTGTAAAATCAGCACATACAAAGAAACACGTAATTTCATCTAATACCTTCTCTATCTACGCCTGTGAGGGCTAGCATGTCACGCACGACAAAGCGATAAAACCGTCATGCGCGCTCGCTTACGCATACGCAAAGCAAAAAAGACAAAGGTCTCGATTTTTGTCGATTTCTCGAGGGTAACATGCTAGTCCAATTCGTTGTCCAAGATTTCGCCGTCGCCTTTCTACGAATATAGCCAATACTGTGTCTCTGCCTATCTCCACGGGTTGTCCTACAAAAGTCCGTCAGCAAAACATCGCAACTCAAAACACATGATAAGCTATGGTGGTATCTATACAAAACTAGCATAAACAACAGTCCCCGCTTACCTAAGGCTAGGTTTCTGTGGCCCGCTAGAATTTGTCTTGGAATATGAAGAGGTTGTTGGTGGCTGCTACTGCTATGATGCTCTCGTGTGGATGCCACGCGGTGTGGAGGATCTTCTTGTTGAAGTCCAGGCAGTCGACGCTTATTTCGTCCTGGAGATTAGGTTAATTATATTGTTAGTAGGAGATTGTGTTGGGACCAAATTAATCGCGAATAATAGATACAATGATTAGGGCTCGGTACTCAAAGGGTGCCAATGGGATCCTATTACCACACCTTGGACACTGTCAGCAGCATGTGTGATGCTGAGTGAATGCGAGCCACAAAGAGATTTCACGCCACGATCTAGCAAGAAGGGGTGAGGTAAAAAGTCGGAGAGTGGCAGGAAATGTCCGTGCTATTACCAAGTCTACGCTGTTTATCCGTCCGTCCCTCCGTCCTTTCTTACTCTAAAAGGCTGTGTCTTTTAAACCGTAATAAGTAGAGTTGAAATGTTCACAGAAATTTTCGAAAGAAAGAACCGTCGGTGGCGTGTTGCGGAGAGGTATGAAAACTCAATCTTGATGTCCGTGTTCGAATCTACACGGACGACCTGCCATGTCGACTGCTCTCAAACGGTTAAGGAAAACATAGTGATGAAACCTGCATATTCCCGAGATTCCGGAGAGTAGGCCTGTATTCTGCAATGTGACATGTATTGGCTGATGGATGATAATGATATTAAAAAAGACCTTGTACATAAGATATACCTCGCGACACGAAACAGCGCTTAATTTAGACGAAAATAGTGCATAGTGCGTTGTACATACGGTCAGTGCATTCAAGGTCAGCGCTAGAAATTCGTGCCGCGACTTATATCAACGGGAACAGCAGATTTTTGTTAGCGATTTGGATGTTGGGATGCGGATGTTTGTTCCATAGTGAAAGCTCTTACCTTCTTCCTCTTGGCGGTGGCAGCCACGCGGCGCGCGCGGAGCGGCTGGCGGGGCCGCGCGGCCGCCTCGCGCGACGCTTCCAGCGTCAGCTCGGAGCGACGCGCGCCCGTGCCCGCTGTGCCGCGCTCGAACAGTCTGCAACATACAACATACATTCCTCAGTAACACGTTCAAGTACTGCGGTAGTAGCTAGGCGGAAACCTGCCCGCGAACAAAGCTTATGCAAGCAGGCAGCACATAATAAATACTAGTACAGTAGTACCAGGTTTATAAGTCCTACCGATGTACACACGGCGACACATCAAGCTATACAAAACCAAAAAAAGCTGGCCGCGCGTAGGACGAGTAATGTATGTACGCCACGCGACCAGTTTTGCGACCTGGTTTTGTATAGCTTGATGTGTCGCCGTGTGTAACTGCGCAATTGACAAATTTTAATAACGCGCGAAATTATACTGGATGCAAGTGACAGCCTAGCAAATACTGAAACGTTGAACTCAGACCATCAAACTGAAAAACTTTCACTATGTAGCCTAAAAAATCATGTGAGTCTGATAGGTATAGCAGTTTTATATAAAACAGCAGATGTTGTTTTTCGCGTTTCCTGAGGTAGGTTCCATAGTTTGATGGTTTGAGTTCACCGTTTCAGTCTGCGGAGGGCTGTCCCGTCCCTTGCACGCGGTATTTGTAAATATTTTAAATAAAGCACTGTCGACTGCACTTGCAGCACGGCTAGCTGCACTTCTCGTGCGGCCTGCTCTACACCGATCACATCACATACCTCGATCCAACCAAATATTGTTGACTAACTTACAGGTCGCGCAAATAGACCCGAATTTGATATCGGCGCATTCAAGATCAATATTTTATCAAAACAATTTCAGACAATAGATATAAAGAAAGAAAGACAGTAGATATGATGGTTGGAAAAACACAGTATCATTTAAAATTTCCCAGTAGTCATTGTAAGGTCATTGTTAGTAACATTATATTGATCTGAGTTATCTGATTAATAAATGATTTAATTTTAATAAAATACATTATCTATCTTGTATCGATATAAGCGAAAACTTAATAGCCCTACAGGCCTAGTTTTTTTGAAATCTTTATAAAAGAGCTTGGCCTGAGGCCATGTCGCTCTGTGGGATTTTCTATTGGGTAAGTTCATAGTCATTTTAATATAAAAAACTAGTAACTACACAGTGGGGAAATAGAAAAATAAATAAGATTGATAAGATAAGATAGAAAAATAAATGACTACAAATTTTTGGTTTTTTTTTAAATGGAGTAAAGTGCCTTGGCTGCAGCCGACGCGACGTAGGTTTGTTAACAAATAGACTACCATCAGCAGCAAGGCTAATTCAGTGTTTATGGGGTGTAGAGCATCTTTGCGATGGGGATGAATTAGGTCTGCCTGCATAACTTCAGTCGGTTTGAGTTACAAACGTTTAAATGTCAGTAAAAAATTTACGATCAGCTGCAAGGCTGATCGTATGATATTATTGTAGTGAGCACTGTAGCTATGTGAACAGTACTAAAACTGACATGGTTCATCAGTCGGCTTAGGAGATACAGCCGTCCAAAGGTCCAACATTTGAACGGCTGTATCTCCTAAACCGACTGGTAGTTCATGTTAGTTTTTGTACTTTTTACATAGCTACAGTGCTCACTACAATAATATTATACGATCAGCCTTGCAGCTGATCGTAAATTTTTTACTGACCTTTAAACATCAGTAACTTCTAAACCGACTGGAGTTATGCAGGCAGACCTGGTCCATCCCCATCACAGAGATGCTCTACACCTCATAAACACTGAATCAGCCTTGCAGCTGATGGTTGCAAAAAAGTACACTTATCTCTTAGTCTAAAAGTAAATATGTCCTAACCTAAAGAAACCATTATAGGAGCCGGTCATCAGCCGCTGGTCGTCGCCGCTCCAGCAGCACTCAAACTTGTCGAAGATGCAGTCGTTCTCATACAACGAACACAACTTCGAACGGAGGTATTCATGTACCTGTTGAATAACAACATGTTCATTTAGTAGAGTTAGATTATTAGTAGACAACGTGAAACAGGTAGAAGTAGACTAGATGAGGCCGAAGGTATAGTGGCGTGCCTTGGGAGGGGCCTTTGTTCAATAGTGGACAATGACATTCTACATATACACAAGGACATCGCATCAGCGCGCTGTTAACGGGACAGCAAAAGGGTAACTTTTTATATTACATTATTGCCTGGTGACCGAGGACATTTGAAAGGAATGCAATGTTAGCGGCAATGTATGACACCAGAGCACAACTAAAGCGTACAGTAAGGTGACATTAGAGACATATAATTTTGGGGTTGTCAATGTGTACAGGATGTCATTGATAGTGAAACGTTGTATGGCCATCATGATCATCTCAGCCAGTAGCCTTCACCAGGTCGTCGGTCTACCTTGAAGGTCCGCATTGAAGTGTTAAAATGACAAGTAAAATGCAACTTACTGGATATGTTTCTACTGGTTTTGTTTCCATTCTAAGATCCCATACTTTTAATCCTAAATAATCTCTTGACATCATATATCTGAAACAAACAAGACATTCATATAAACAAACATCGCATCGTATAAAATGATGAATTAACAGCAAGAAAATTATTGAGGTTTTGTCTTGGATTTTCTTCATTTAGCGCTCTTATAGACGAGCTACACTTTGCGGTCGAAGTGAGTCGCAGAGGGTCGCACTCTTACACCCGTATTCTTAGTTGTTTCGTTGAGTTGTCACGTTGAGAACAACTAAGAATACGGGTGTTAGACTTTACGGTCGTCGTGAGTCGCGCGACCCTCTGCGACCGCAAAGTGTCGCTCGCTGTAGGAGCGCTTACGCATTAGAATTTTTCTAACCTTTGTAGGTTTCCTCACGATGTTTTCCTTTACCTTTAAGTTGGAAAAACTAGGATTCATGGATTGATCCTGCGGATTTCAATCCCGAACATCAGGCCCGGAATGCAATAAAGCATGGCGGTGCAGAGGTGTCAAAAAGTCAGCTGTTCCATACAAAACTGCAAACATAACTCGACCGAAATGTATGGGAAAGCAGATTTTTTTTCGCGATGATATTGGTCCCGTAGAGAAAGTTGATGGTCTGAAGCAACCCTTTAAGGCTCCAACAGGGTTTTTTACACCCTGTATAGGAAAATTTTAGAGTAAATTCACATCGATAGAGCAGCAGCGCGCGGCATTTTACCGACCTTATTGAACTTTGACTACAGTGCGTAAGATAAAACTTCAATTGACGGGACAGAATGACAGATCAACCGCCAGGACGTGGCTATGATCTGTCACCTCAACTGACATTTTACCTTATCTCACTTCAATATGCTTAGTAATGCCGCTTGGCGTGCCGGTCGATCTGTTTCTCATTGTAAACTGAGCCGTGTGTCGTACGCTCACCTGCCAGAGTTGCTAAGCTTCACGTCGCTGATGGAGGAGATGATCTCGGAGAAGAAGGACCTCGCGTGGGGGTCCTCGGGCTCCTCGAACAATTTGGCGTGCCGGTCGCAGAGCGCCGCCGCGCGCATGTCGCATAGCCTAATCGTACCTGGCAATGTTTTAGTACATAGTTAAGTAAATATGACAAAAGCAAACCATACCCGAAAAAAAACAAACCATAACCTAATCTAACCTAACCTTTTAAAATTGCTTGTTAGGTATAAGAGTATCATGATATCACAGTATCACAGTATAAGAAAGAGTATACAGGTGTAAAATTAAATGGGACACTTACTTAGAGGGGTGCTTCAGACCATCAAACTGACCAACTTTCTCTAAGGGACTTATATCGAAATCGCGAAAAAAAAATCTGCTGTCCCATCCATTTCAGTCGAGTTATGTTAGGAGTTTTGTGTGGGACAGAGGAATTTTTTTCGCGATTTTAGTGTTGGTCCCATAGTAAAAGTTGTTCAGTTTGATGGTCTGATGCACCCCTTTGAGTAAGTGTCCCATTTATTTTTACACCCTGTATATGTACTACAGACAGCACTGACACACCCTGACCCCACCGATAGTAATCTTACCCCCTAGTGGCAAAAAACAGTAGGCAATGGTGGTAGTCCATTCTCACTCGCACCCACTCAGTATCGTACATGCTTACCTCTTCTCTCCTCTTACCGATTGGATAAAGAAAGGGGAGGCCTTTGCTAACCGTTGAACGTACTTATATGGGTTTAAAGACGTTTGTTTAACCTCTATTTTATTTACATATTGAGCAATCTATTCAGGCAATGACAATGATCGGAAAGAACGCTCTGATTTCATTCTAGATACCAAAAAGATAAAATTGTATTTCATTATCATTGTAAAGTCAGCATTACATGTCCGGAATTCCGGATTAGATTCTAGACCTTCGATTGGGACTAGATAGTGTTTTACTAGGCGATTACTGTTAATATAGGATTGCTCATATCAGTGATACTGGAGATCAATTGACGCATTAAGGTGGTTTCAGTCCATACAAAAGTTTGACGCACAATACGCGTAGACGGAATTAATAAAAGTAATATTTTATATATGGAAAAATAGTTTAGAAAATCCAGTTGCCGCGTCACAAATAACATTTGCAATTTATAATATAATTACGAAGATATAATGCTTATAAAATTTTGTATAAAAAATTTCAAAGGTTTATATATCTCGGAATCTAGATTTTCTAAAAAAAAATGCCATATATAAGGTCTAACAAAATTAGCTGAAACTATTTTAAGGGGATGATCAGACCATCAAACTGAACAACTATCTCTATGGGACCAATATTGAAATAGCGAAATCTGCTGTCCCACACATTTAGGTCGGGTAGGTTTGTATGGAACAGCAGATTTTTTTTTTCGCGATTTCAATATCAGTCCCTTAGAGAAAGTTGTTCAGTTTGATGGTCCGATCATCCCCTTAAAGTAGTTTCACCTAATTTTGATAAACCTTATATACAAAGTTACTTATATTAATACCGTCTACGCGTATTGTGCTTCAAAGTTTTGTGTAAAATTGACCCCTCTGCAACACCCTTAATTGAAGCCAGCGCCGATTGCCAAACTTTCAAAAATACATGGGTCGATGATCGACGGTCGGCAAATTGCACAATAGCACTGCAAGTGTATTATTCGGATATGAATTGGACACATTTTCTATTGTATATTAATACAATATATTCGAAACATTCTATAAAGCATATTCTTTCTGTTCGTAGAAGAAATACAGTCGAACGCATTGTGATTTTACACCTGCTCTCCTAAAAAATTATAACTTATTTCTAGTATACACAGAGCACTATACAAAGGATGCAAGGTATGTCAGGTTCCCAGTAAGAGGTAATTTCTGCCAACAGAATATCGGCGAAAGTATACCCATAAACTAACTCACACCCCCTTGGATCTTCACTCCAACTACATTTTTAAGTCTCGTGTAAGTATTAAGAATCGGGAGAACTCAATTAGAAACAAAAAGATAAGATTCCAATAATGTTTGAATTGTAATTGTAATTATAATGATAATTTCGACTTACCCTTACTACTAGAATATACAAAGAGATTGCATTCAGTCGGATGAAACTCCGCTGCAGTGATAACCTGAAACAAATTACATTATGGGTCAGATCAAAGATCTTTAAAATACAATCGATTTAAAATTAAAATCATATTTAGGCGCGGCACATGCCATTTCGTGGTCTCCACTCTAGAACTCTTGAATCCTCATCGATCGGTTGTCAATTCTTGGGCAGATACGACTAGTCTATTACCACTTCAGATTGAAAATTTTCAGAGCTATGTCAACCGCTCGTTAGCTCTCTGACGTATGTATCATTTCAATTCCTGCACGTATGACTTCTTGCGCGCGACTCGTCTTTATTCCATACTAGCTGTGGCCCGCGACTTCGTCTGTGTTGACATTAAAAAAGTATTATGTTTTAATCCAGAACATATTCCATCTGTGTGCAAAATTGAATCCAAATCCGTTCAGCCGTTTATGCGTGATTGAGCCACAAACAGCGTCACAAACTTTTACATTTCTTCTTCCTGCCCTTATCCCGTTATTTGGGGTCGGCGCAATATGTCGTCTTCCTACATTCATCTCTTGTAGCCGTCATTTCTACGCGCATGGAGTGTGCGCAGGAGTTTACACATGTCATCTTTCACACAATCCATCCATCTTTTCTTTTTACAAACTTTCGCATTTATAATATTAAATTAAAAATTGAATTAAATTAAAAAGTATTTATTGGTCTCTTATTTATACACAGGTACATAATAAATATAGCACGGTTTTAAAAATAATATGGAGACAAAAAGGTAAAGGACTCAGTATAACAGTCGGGGTTGCCGTCTGCCACTGCATTAGTGATACTACATGTTGCGGCAAGCGCGGCTTTCGCTCTCCAAAAACACGAGAAGGGGAGCAAAGGCGCGTCACGCGCGTGTAGAGAAAGACTGTTAGAAAACTGTAAGAACCGCAATAAATTAAAAATTAGTTACCTCAGTAAGCTCCTCCATGTTGGCGGGCTTGATGTCAACGATGTTGAAGCTCTGGTCCGTGATCTCGAGGTGCCACAGGTTGATGCGGAGGTCGTCGGCCGACAGGTACGTCTCCTGGTCCGAGTTCAGCGAGATCGAGTTTATGTGGTATGTGTGAGCGTTCGCAAATATCCTCCTGTGGGCAAGTGGTTAGGTCATTAGGTCAGCAAAATAGGTCATAGTTTCAGTACAATGTTAGGTTCCTATTGTTTTATTTTGTATTTTTTGGTGCTTTTGCGGTCGTGTCTTCAACACTGCCATAAATGATCTCTTGAATTAGCTCTCTAATAGTCCAGTGTTGTGAATGGTCGCCGCTGTTGATCCTGGCTTACAGGAGTTACAGCGGTGGGAATGTGTGGTGGGCCTATGCCCGTATTAAAAAAGTGGTTAGGTCATTAGTAGAGATCGGATATGCTACTTATATGACGACTTGTTACGCGTGTAATTCTACTAAACTAACAACCATTTCTGCCACTTTTTGCGGGGGGCGAGGTAACATGAAATACGCAACTTTGGATTTTAATCCCCATAACTTTAGATTCTAATTTTGAATGATAAAAATCATGAAAAGTACTCTCGTTTGAAACCCAAACGTTCTAAGTTCGAAATTATTGTTTCGCAATTATAGACTGTCTCGTTTAGTGATAAGGTATATTTTTTGTCTGTTTGATTGTTTGTGTGTTTGTTTGTTTGTTTGAACGAGCATCACACAAAAACTACAGAACCGATTTTGATGAACCTTTTTTGTTTGATAGCATATGATCTGACTTAAAATCTGGTATATAATTTGTGCGGACAAAGTCGCGGGTTAACGCTCGTATTAATATAGAATTATAGAAGTAGCGTTCAATAAATATATAAAACAGAAAAACTTATTTAAAATTATGTAAAATTCAATAACACTTGACAAACAGGCGCTAATATAAGTCAAGTGCGTAAGCAAACATTTATACGATCACATAATATCTAATAATCAAATTACCGCCCGTTTATCTGACGCTTATCTGACAGTAAACAAACTCTTCTGAACCACTAGAGTGATAAATATTAATTTCATAATTCAAATTTTCATTAGCTACTCTTTTTTATCGATATTCAATCATATTAATAAATTAATTAAGGCTACTGTTCATTTGATGGCGGAAAGATATGGCGTAAATCCGAGATAATATCCCATCACTAGCCCACTGTCCCACTAGTCCACTGCTGGACCTCTCCTTCGCTACCTTACTTGGTCCAGTGCTTGCAACCAGTCCCTTCATTTTGCACAGATCGTCGCGCCACCTTACGAAAATAATCTCGCTATCTAGCAGAGGGTCGCCACACACTACGTCATCATCGTCATCATCTCAGCCGATGGACGTCCACTGTTGGACATAGGCCTCCCCCAAGGATCGCCATAACGACCAGTCCTGCGCTGCACTCATCCAACGGGTTCCCGCCGCCTTCACCAGGTCGTCGTCGGCACATTGCTCGTAGCACCGATGGCCGATGGGGCCGAAAAGTTCTCGAGTGGCGACCGCGTACCGGAAAACGCAGCGTGGCAAGCCCCCCACACGGTGGATAGTTTGGGAAAGTTTTTCAGTATCATGGGTACAATGACCCCTTAAAGTAATGCAACTGTTTACCCTAACACCCTGTATATTCCGTGCTATAGCATTCGAAATAGATTGGCATACCTCGGTGAAGCCTCGACCATGAGTTCGGCGGTTCGCACCGTGGGTACTCGCAGCTGTGTGATGCGCTGGGGGTCGCGCGGCCGGCCTCCCTCCTCGCGCGTGTTGTACCCCGTCACGCGCTTGTCGCGCTCCGATACCTGCGGGAGAACGTGATATGTCAAAAAAAGAGCTGGAAGGACAAACGCTTTAAGGCCCTATGGTACGACGAAACACCTTGGAGGCATCTTTTATTTTTCGACTAGATTTATACAATTTATCGAAACCAAAGTCATACATCAGTATTTTTTTATGGTTTATCTAGTGAAATCATCAATTGAATACACGATTGGAATTACTTTACTCGATAGAAAATCGTCACAAAGATGACGTATTATCTTGTATTTTTAAACATTTTTCTTGTTTCAGAAGATTTCGTTTCCGATTTTTGGTATTTATACTCACGTATTCACCATTAGTTTATCTAGTGAAATCATAAAAAAAATCTATAAAAAGTACTTTTGTTAATTCTTTTTAATCGAAAATGCACACGCACTCAGTTTTCGGAGGGCTGGGCAATCGCGTTTCTCGTAGAAAATATTCGTCTGAACTGAGCCTATGGCCCCTTAAGAAGACCAAGGTTTATTAAACCTCTCTGAATTCAGCATTACCGCTGTCCAGTCAGTAACAAACTGCAACCCCTCTGGTAGGAGTTCGGTACATGCTTCAGCTTTTTTCCATACTACATGTCGCGGTAAGCGTGACTTTCGCCCTCTGAAAGCGCGGAATGAATTTTCTATGCAGTGAATTCGCGTCGCGAGCGATTAGAGAGATACTAGAGGGGCGGGACCAGGCGGGACAATTGACAAAGCTTAAAACAAAGTTTACTAACCATCCTTGAATTTAGAGTTACCTTTGTGCAGTCATAGAAATTTCTAAACTACATAATCAGATAATAACTTCTACATGATCAGATTACAGCCACATTAACTGCTTTAAAATTTATCTTGGACTAAATCTAAGATACTCTTATCCCATAATCAAATAAGTGTATTGAGCACATAAACTTAATATACTATCGTAATAGACCAACAATCTCCTCATGATCGCATCACCGAATCCGAAACGTCAATATGTTCGAAATTAATACGTTTGTGAGTTTTAGTGATAGATTTTTGAAATCTATCTTTATGCGAAACGGTTTCTTTTTCAAGTATACAATATTTTTTGATCTTACACATAAATATTTGAAATAATATATTATCTAGAAAATAGGACGTTTACTGCATGTAATGAATGTATTACGAAAGTAGTACTGTACTAATATTATTAACCTTTGAAACGTCTCTTTATTTGAGTTCCTGGTGCAAGTTACACTGCATTCCAACACAGAACATGATACCGTAATGATTTTTTATATTTGTCTGATAAAACACAAAATGAATTATAAAGAAAATCATAAAATAATATGAGATAATTTTTTTACAGGATACCAACCGAGACTTCATTGTTTAAAAGTGGTTTTACGGCTATTATATTATAACCTCTTTCGCACGCGTAGGTTTTTCGGTAAGGTCGGAATCTCATTCGCACACTGTGTTGGTCTACTTACGGTAGTAATATTAAGTTACTAATTGAGCCTTTTCAGGAAGAATCTTTAGCACCAATTGGTATACTTTTCGATGTTTGTTTTTTGTTAAAATTGTAGAGCACTGTGTCGTGTCTGTGTAGAGCACTAGAGTCATTTCAACTAAGCATTTGAATTCCTACGGGTATACCTAATAAGGTGGAAAGTTACTAAATCTCTATGGGATGAAATAAAAACTGTATTTCTGCAACTTTTGGCGCTTACGATTTTCTTCCTGAAAAGGCTTGATATCGCCATAAATCTGTTATAGCTAAACGTAAAACGTAAATACGTATTTCAAAGATCTACGCGAACGAAAGTCAAGGAGTAAATAAACTCAACAAACCTTCCATAATTTGATAGTCTTATCATTAGTAGACAGCAAGAAGTGAGCCTGGTTCTTCCTTTTCAGCCACCTTATCTTGTTAATCTTCTCTTCTATCTCCAGCGACTTGAGGTAATCGAACTCTGGCTCGTGCGATTGGAAGGTCGAGTAAACGTTGTACTCTCCTTTCTTGGGCACGCATTGTTTTGATGCTGCGTCTCTCTGGAAGAGGAATTAGGGGTTAGTTTCGCTTGGATTGTTGGTCCTTATTAAACTTAATTAAAGCACTTATGTTGTATGATATTACTGACAAGCAAAATAAAGCTTTCTTGTTAGGTATTATTGATGATTCTCCGTTCAAGCAAATGGACTTTGATTAGTTACTTATGGCAAATGCTAACATATTAGTTCTTTGTCGGAAGACAATAGGGTATTTGACAGGTTTTTAAAAACTGTTCTACGTTGATCACTGATGTCTAATGACTCTATAGAAAATGTATATTTTACGTTCAATTGCACATATAGTGCAAGAAAAAACGAAAACAAAAAATATTGTTTAAATATCCCGCGAAAACGCTTTTCTTGACAATATACATGTCTACATGCAGGGGACGTCATCGTGACGTCACCTGCATGTGACAGTCATACTCTACACGCAACTGTCGACATGCAGTTGACGTCATCAACCAATAGGCCAATTGCAGTCGTTTACGATCACGTGACTAAAGTAGACAAAAACATTATTGTCTTTGCCGATTTTGTCTTAAAATATCCAGTATTTTTCTTAACTGACTAAATAGTTGGTTTCCAAAATTCATATTTAATACGGATGCCATCAATAGATCCTATATTTTACATGCTGTCAAATAGCCTATTACATACTATTCAGATACCCTATTATATACTATTCAAGGATCGTAATAACTCATACGTTTGCCATTTGTTGCTAAACAAGCAGCAGGTAATTGAGGCATGTGGGCAAAGTCACGAATACTGGCTAGTGTTTTAATGCACTGACGTTCATGGCGACCTTAAAACTGGGCTGACATTATATCTACTGCGCTGTTTTTGTTTATGTAATACAGAATAAATAGAAATTACTGCAGATGTTTGTAACTAGAGCGCAAGGATGAATGGTCTTTCATGCAGTTTAAAATTAATTCTCGAACAATTTGTAAAAGACGATGCACTAGACGAAGATCAAAATAGAAAAAAACGGCTGTTCCATAGAAAACTGAAAACCTACTCGACCCAAACATATGAGACAGCAAGAGTTTTTTGTAGCGATATTGATATTATATTGCCATAGAGAAAGTTGTTTAGTTTGATGGTCTGATCATCCCCTTAAAAAACTGTAAGCATATAAAGAATGACCATGTATGTTGCAATGAAAACCCGTTCTAAAAACTTTGTCATTCATCACCAAACATTTTAAACCAAATGTAGGCTGTCTGTTGGTTTATACGTTGCTAGACTATATTCCCAGAGGTGGGAGTATATTTAATTCAGAAAATCCAGATTCCACTAACAGTCATCATCATCATCATCAGCCTATAAACGTCCCACTGCAGGGCACAGGCCTACCCTCAGGGAGGGTGTATGGGCATTAATCCACCACGCGTGCCCAATGCGGATTGGTAGACTTCTCATACACATCAGAATTTCTTCTTCAGCGTATGCAGGTTTCCTCACGATGTTTTCCTTCACCATTTAGTAATTAAAGGGTGCAAAGTCGGATAGCAGCGAAAAGGGGTCGAAAACAATTAGCCAATCGCGGCGAAGGATTTCAGGCTCGCGAAGGGGTCACATCATGATTGGTCAGTATAATTTCGTGCGCTATTAAAATTTGTCTACTGCGCAGGTACATCGGTAAGACTTATAAACCTGGTACTACTGTACACAGTTTGGACTGCACAAGATTTATTTTTTTAAAAGACATTGCCCACGTGACGAAATGCATTCGTTTCAAATCGTTTCACAACTAACGAATGAGTATGATCAAAGAAATAGTCATCATCATCATCATATCAGCCATTAAACGTCCACTGCTGGACATAATCGCCACGCTTGGCAGGCGGGTTGGCGATCGCAGTTGGATCCAATCAATGTGTACTCAGAGGATGCTGCTGCCCATCCTTCAGTAGATCCCTTAGTCGCCTTTTACGACACCCACGGGAGGAAATGGGATGGTGCTATTCATAGCCGACACCACACGGACAAAGAAATAGTATGATAGCTAAATTATATGCAAAATAGGAGGAATATCATACTTCCCAAGGAAATGGAAATTATCCTTTTCTATCGTGGCATTTTACCAGTTTTGTAGGCGAAACGGGTTTGGGCGTTTTTCTTTAAGTTTTAAGATAGCTAGACTAGATTACAAATAAAACTATCTCACCTGAAATATAACCACCCTGCCACCCTTGTCGCCCGTAGCGAGCAGCTCTCCGTCGTGGTTGAACTCCACGCAGGATATGAGATCCGCCTCCGTGACGTCATCCTCTAGGGTGCCCTTCACCTGGCTGAAACACCATGTTGTTTCCCCACCATTGCCTGAAACATTCACAATTTTATTAGGCAAGAAGATCCCATGGGAAGTCGGAGGGGACTAAGACATGGTTGAAATTATCAAAATTTTTATATGCCTTCTGATAAATGGAGTATCTTTTGGACACTTAAATGTATCTTATTTTGATAATTATTGAATGAATGAGTAATAAATAGCAGCTATCGATTGATTTGATCAAATCAAAGATGAGGTGTTGAAATAATTGTAATTGAATTTATCTTGCATTATCTAGATTATTATTGTGATAATTGTCAGAGATAATTATCGCTTCCTACTCTGCAATCTCCTGTAGACTGTTTGTGAAACGAAATACTCTTGTAGTAGAAAGACTGGGTCAGTTCTTTAGGTAATGTTTAGATATAAGCATGACAGTTTTTCCAGCGAGGCGGCTTGTAAATACTCTGACAACAAGTTAAAACACAACTTTCCTTTCCTACACAATACCCATAAGGACAGGTCAGCCAACAAAGTTTTATCATATCTTCCTTCTAACATTAAATTATTATTTCATTACCACATTACACAACTAAAAATTATGGCCGCTTGGGCTATAAGTTTTACCATTATTTAGGAAAGGAAATATATTTATAACATTTAGTAATATAAATAAATTATAAATTCATACCGTACTATTATGGTATGAATTTTAATTTATTTATATTAATAAAGACATTAAATACATATTATCCCTTTGTTCCATTCTAATAAAAATATATTACTTTTAAATTAGCACAGGATATAAAACATCAAAGTTAGTTATAAAAACAATTTCAGGCAAAGAGAAATTTAAAAAGTTAAGAACCAGTTTTAGAATAATTAGTTCAAATTCAGATTAGAAGTTAGTAGAAAAACTCAAACTGTTATTAAAAATACATTATTTTGGTTAGTAACAAACATACAAGAAATCGTAAATGCAATGAACTCTACAAGTTAAAAAAAACTATTGATTAGACTAAGAAAATACCAAAGAAAACGTTCTCACAACATTTTTAATAAACAAGAATATTACGGCATCTCACAAAAATCTGTGAAGAAAATCAAGACGAAAATAGACCATTGTCCAATACGTACAGTCACATATTGTATTCCAGTGGATCCGACATGAATTATGCCTCCAATTAGCAAAATTATCTTGAATTCTGATTCGATGATTTGAATACCACGGCGTTTCTTTCTTTTTCAACATTTCTGTACTACATCTATTTTTTCAATTAACACATTTTTTTAATCGAAAACTATATAAAATAAAGAACACAGAAAACACAGCAGCACAGTTACATGTCTCAACTAAAAGTGTGATATGAACCAAAGGTTTTAAACCAGTTTTCAGTAAAACAATGCAACGTAACTTTATATTTTTGAATGTGAGAATACTAAACTAGTCCTGTAATGTTATACCCCTTTATTATCCAATTGTAGGGTGGAAATTTAAGACAAAAGAATCAACAGAGGTTGAAACGTAGACAGTGTGAAGTACAAAACACTGGTCGGTGGTTATAAATAGCCTGAGTAATAATTGAAAGAATCAGTAGCGCAATGTCCATAGGACATGCTACTTTAATTAGAGAGAACTGTTGTCATTCGTTTTTACTATCATAGATCTAATTGTTTAGATACTGAATATGCCTTGCTTGTCTAGTTTCTTCCATCCGGTAGGCCTCGCATGCCATCCCCAAAAAAACGACAAAAATCGAGATGTGCCTCCATCTTTATTATTTTACGTATGCCAGAAAGAGAGCGCATGCCATTTTTCTCGTTTAAACTCTTTGTCGTGGGTGGCATGCTAGCCGTGCAGTAGGCCTCGCTTGCCGACCCCCAGGAAAACGACAAAAATCGAGATGTGCCTCCAACTTTATTATTTTACGTATGCCAGAAAGAGCGCGCATGTCGTTTATCTCGTTTAAACGCTTTGTCGTGGGTGGCATGCTAGCCGTGCTGTAGGCCTCGCATGCCACCCCTGAGAAAACGACAAAAATCGAGATGTGCCTCCATCTTTATTATTTTATGTATGCCAGAAAGTGTTTGTCGAAAGTTTTTCTCGTTTAAACGCTTTCTCGTGGGTTGCATGCAAGCTGTGCTTGAGGCAATGATTTAGTCTATCTATTATTAAAAACCATATCAAAATCCCCACAGTAGTTTCAGACAGACAGGATGATGTAGTGGTGGACTATAATAGTGGTCTTTCATAATATGGTGACAGTTTTTTATGGGGATGATCAGACCCTCGAACTGAACAACTTTCTATATGGGTCCTGGAATGAAAATCGTAAAAAATAAAATGCCCTGTTCCATACATTTGGTTCCAATAGCTTTGCAGTTTTATATGAAACAGTCTACTTTTTTTTCGCGATTTCATATTGAAAGTTGTTCTGTATGATGGTTAGGAGTGAGATTTTAGAATCTCATTCGCTGAGCTCAGCAGTTGAAAATGTCAAAATTGCTATTTTAATATACATTTTCAACTGCTGACCTCAGCGAATTAGATTCAAAAATCACACTCCTGATCATAGAAAGAAAGAAATAAAATACCTACAAATCACATGTCCATGTCATGTATACAGTCAGAAGTGTAGTATTACATACATAGAAACATTTAGACTGACAACAAGGAAAAATAAAGTAAAACTTAAAAGATTTGGCATGGCACCAAGTGTGGAAGTCTTGTCGCATGGACTGAATAGTAAAACATACCCATGCCCTTGTTTCACAATCTTGATGAATTAATTAGACAGTTTTCCTTTCAATTAGATACATAATAATATCTAAACATGATCACCAGGGTTCGCCGATATATATCAGTGGATATATATCTTGATATATATCACGATATATATCAATTGATTTTTATCTTGATATATATCAATTGATTTTTTCCTGTTTTCTGAACTAAAAATTTTGGAGATTAATGTTAAACCCACAACACGTAGGGAAAAACTACAATTCAGAATAATTAAGATTGTTTCCCAAAATGGCAACCTCATTTAAAGTTGGGAAAATCCCTTTTAACTTACCAGTACGGCTAGCTTTTTATTGAAATTCATACCTTGACTTCATATCCATATAAGGTTTATTTTAAGTGTTTATTACAAAATTCTTTCTCAAATAAACACTAATTCTTTTCTTACTTTTTTAAATAAAAAATGTCGTAATTCGACATTTATATTTTTTTACAAATTCCTTTTACATTTTTAAGTGTTTAATCCCCTTACAGAATGAAATTCGCTTCCTTTTCTTGGCCTGGATATATATCGATATATATCGGATTTATAACAAAAAATCGGATTTTTGATATTTATTATAAAAATCGGATTTTTTCGAACCCTGATGATCACAAAGATAGCCTTGCATAAAAAACAAACTGATATGACAGTATAAGAATAATGACTAAGGGAGATGGAGGTCAGTAGGCAGACCACCAACACGTTGGTCAGACAACATTATAAGGATCATGGGTCAGAAATGGACCAGATACCTAACACAGTACCTTGCGGAATGGTGCAATAAAAAGAAGGCGTCTACCCAGGAGTGGGTTGATAGGGGGTGATTTGACTGATTGACAGTCAAATTATCATCAGCAGTAGGATGATTCAGTCATTCCTACTACTACTAGCGCACATGCCCACTCATAACCTGAGATGCAGACTTTTTTAAGTTAAAATTCAAGTCAAGTATGTCAAAATCCATATATTTTCGACCCTACTTTGACTTACATTTAAAAGAGGTCTCTGGATCTGGGCTTGAATATTATGGATTATAGTGTGGCTGATTCATACAAGATGGTAGTTCATGATGCATACCCAATGCGTATGGTTTCCCCACTATGTTTTCTTACACCTAAAACGGTACCTAATCATACTTGGATCCAAATACATTTAAATTCAGATAAGTATTTACCAATTGCACGTTTTGAGTCTGTTATCATTGCCTTCACTGGTTCTCTACCATGTGGATATGAATGACACTGGGATATCTGGGTTCATTATAATGGGGCCTATGCCTACCCGCATAGTGAGGGTGTATGGCAGGTGGGCCGCATGTGGTCCGCAGTGCAGTTTCTTGTGGCCAGATCCAATTTTGAGAACAAGTTCCCGATGCGCCCAGCGGGCGTGCAGACTTAGACATAGGTACTCATATTATGTAGGTACCACCACTGCCTTGAGTCATGATGTGAAAAATGCCGAGCTCACTTCACATGCTCACTTATTTATAGTATGTAGCGCATTTTATAAGGGTCCCGAAAATTTTGCCCTTGTAATATAAGTACTGTCCTGTTTTCCTGTTCTACTATATACGCAATGAGTTTTATTTCTTTATGTTCTTTGCGGCCCACTGATTCTACTATCGTTATGCATTTGGCCCACAAATGACTTTGAGTTTGATATGCCTGGTATATGGGCATTAATCCACCAAGCAAGCCATGTAGTTTGGCAGAATTCACATTTATAATATGAAGGCATCGGTAGTGCGTTGCAGAGAGGTATGAACATTCAATCATGAGGGTCCGGGTTCGAATCCGCAGAGACAACATGCCATGTACCAATGAGTTTTTCTAACTTAGATGTATGTTATACTGACTGCTCTCAAACAGTGAAGTAAAACATTGTGAGGAAACGTGCATAGGCTGAAGAAGAAATTATGATGCGTATGGTCTACCAATCCGCATTGGGCATACACCCTTTGTGAGAGTAGGTCTATACCCTACAGTGGAACGTTTACAGGCTGATGATGACATATGCATTTAATTTGAATTGCTTCTTTACTACATACCAATGTCCTTACGACAGTCATCCCAGGCTAGCTGGACTTCATTGTCTAGTGTTGTGAGTGTGGGCCACTGTTGGTCCTGGTTTACACGAGTTACAGTGGTGGGAATGTATGGTGAGCTTAAGTCCGAAAGAAAAGGTGTCCTTATTGTCATTTTTCCTTCACTGTATCAGAATATGTTCTGTATTTATTTAGGTATGTTTGTTTGTGAATATGGAAAATTTATAAATAGGAGATAAGTTGTGTCAGGTCAAGAGTTAGACCTAGGTATATGTTTAGGTACTAAATACTGATAGGCAATGATTTATCATTAAACAACCAGCATCTCTGACTAGTTTAAGAGGTTTCCTTTATTAAGCATCACAGTATGATAAGGTAAATGCAAATGGTTCCTAACAAAATAATTCTATTGTCGAAACAGACAATCCTCCAATCGCTCGCTACTTCATTTTTTTTTTATATTTATAATTAATGGACTCTTGCTTGTGCGTTAGCACTGCATTTCCGCCAGTGTCAAGTGTTTATGGGAGAATCTATCCCAATCACAGGGATTGTTTTTGGTTAAGAACAAGAAGAGATTGAGGATTGCGGAGCCTCATGGCAGGCGAAAACGCGACGCGCGAAATCCACGAGAGACGAGTTCTCGGGTCAGAACCTGCAACGCAACTCCGCTACTTTATTGTCTAGTGTTGTGAGTGGTCGCTGCTGTTGATACTGGTTAACACGAGTTCCAGTGGTGGTTCTATGCCTAATGTGGATGTTCAGAGTTTTCAGTATATCTCTGTACACTCAGGTAATATAGTCATGAGCATATCATCATTGTGCAATCAAAATCTGCAGAGATATTTTTGACGTAACACTTTATAACGCCAAGTGGTGAAAAATAGTACTATGCGTCTCCTGACAAAATCTGCTACGTCAAAGAGCTACATACATATTCACACACATGTCTCCCACGGGGGTAGGCAGAGACAACGGAACGCCACCTGCTACAATCCTGACAAACCTCTCTAGCTTTACCTCCACATTCATTAGTCCTTCTGCTCGTCGGATTTGGTTAGATCTGACCTGGACCTTTTTAAGCACATCACCAATTTGGTCAGTATATGTACGTCTAGGCCGTCCTCTTCCAACGTTTCCATTCCACTTTCGCTTGCCTTATAGATTACGCTCTCATCTATTCTTTCCATATAAGCTAAAATGTTACTTATGCCATCTAGCAATAAGCCAATAGTGGCAAGGTGATCCTGATTGGTCAATATAATTTCACGCGCTTTTAAAATTTGTCAACTGCGCAGGTACATCGGGTCTTATAAACCAGGTACTACTGTACATGCATTTGGCTCCTATAAAATTTGTATTTTGTTACATAGCACATTTTGATAGCACAACGACAATATGCATGCCTATGCCCTAATTTATGACATGAACTAAACTATTGTATTCTTAGTTAGGGGCTTTTAGAAGGTTACAACCGATCAGATTGCCCCATGTTTTCTCAAAAACTCATTTATAAAAACTCATTCTCTCGCTTTCTATCATGAAATCTCTTTAGAGATAAGCTCGCCTTTGTAATTGTCTATTATGTTGCTATCATGTATATTTCTGTGTGTACAATAAAGTGTTAAAATAAAATAAATAATTATATTTCATCACTTTATTCAATCTGTGAAAAACAGTGGAATGGACAGTTTTTGTATTATGTTAAAGTTGACATTTGAAGGTTATCCACTCAACTCTGTTAAAATATATTTTTAGTAAATAATGATTGTTCTGGTTCAATTTCTATACTCAAAACAGAATCAACCAATGTAGAAATTCTTATTTTGTAATATTGAATTATTTAGCATCAGAAAGAAGTGGTAATTTCTTTGTGCTAAGTTTTATAGTTTGTGTTAAATCTATTGTTGCATAAAACCAAAAAAACATATTGAAAACATGTTTTAACTACATTTTATAATGATAAAATAACATGATTATTGAATAAACAAGGTAGGGCTTGAAATTTATCACAAACTCGACAGATGAAAGGAATGCGAAGTGGGTACAAAAAAAATGCTCACCTGCTTCCATCGTTTTTGAAATAACGACGAATTCCTATGTATTTCACTTTTAAATGCTGAATTAAGCCGTGTAGGTGGTAAATAACTGTTTACTGAATCAATTTGCTGTAATAATTCGCTACGTCAGTGTTTTTTGACCTTCGCAATCAACAATTGCAATCATCTGGTGTGATATAAACAAGTAATGTGAATGTTTCTACAAACGTTTCACGATATCCCGGCAAGCCTGATGCGAAAGATTGTTGCGAGAACCTTCTCTTCACTACATCTTCAATGTAACAATAAAAGATATTATTGAGTAAAAGGTTAAACACTATATCGGCGTAAGAACAATAACCATACACTTCACTCCAAGCTTTTATCACAGATAAACACTAGCTAAAGAACACACTAATTACAAGAACATTGCATTTACCGTCTGAGTTTGAACGATAAAACATCTTCGACTTATTGCGATTCCCAAAATCCGATTTCGCCCTTGAGTAGCGGGCGCTAAAAGTCACCACTTACCGGCCATGACAAAGCCCAGCACAAAAACTTAAGAAGTTCGATAGTTTTAGTTCACAATCACTTCAATGTTTTGCTAAAACATCACACAGATTTGCCGATGAAAATAGATTAGAATCATTTCAACTTTACATCGGTAAAAAGCAATGGCGCTGAGAAATGCATACAACAAATTACTGCAGAACACGGTATTGCCATACTAAAGTTTTAAAATTCTACCATTTCTACATACTAGAATCCAAAAGTTATTTTTTAGCCATTCTTATTTTCACTCATTTTTCACTACACAATTATTTTAAGTATAGATGAAATAAATAATAGTTTATTGAGGCTAAAGAAATCATACATACTCAGATAAACTGCAATCCCTTTAGAAAATTCGTTGCTACTGCGAAGTGTTTTAGCGTGCAGGCTTGGTACCTATTATTTTACTTTTTATATTCTCAAGAATAAGTACCAATTTTTTTTATTTACAATCCTATCGACAAATTATGTTTGTAATGTGCAGTAGTTACACCTACGGCAACGTATGTAACGTTATAGTAAGCGCGCTTAGCGATCCCGACAGGTCTATCGTGCGCGGGGTGCGGGGCGCAGGAATAGCGCGTCTCGGCCCCTTCTGCCTGTGGGTGGTACCGAAACTCAACTAAGACTTGGGGTACTCGCCGGCAGCAGTGTCAAAATTTATACTTGCGAGCGCGCACGTACCGCATTGGTTCGAACTGATTGTATTGTGTTCAGGTGTGATTTCACATTAAATCAAAATAAAGATTTGTAGGAAATAAAGTGGTTTGAAACGTTTTTATCGCGATTTGAAACTTTGTTGTTTTTACTGGATACTGGTAATACTATAAATAGGTAAGCTACGCTGCTACATTATTGTTTTTGTACATAATAAATTTTATTAATTGAAAAATAATGTGTTTTTTCTTACAAAACGTAAATAATAGTTCACAACAGAAATCAATACCTAGGTAGGTATTATAGTCACTAGCAATTAATAAAATATTAAATGATTAGTGTCACTTAATGAACGTCACTTTTGAAAATTCGCTCAAAAATCAACCACAACAAAACTGTAAAATGTCACTTTTGACAACTCGCTTACAGTGCTAATGCCCTCGTGTGAACAGCCACGCCGTGGTAGGGCAGTACTGCCATGGCAGTAACCAGAGCAGGGCAGTCAGTGAATAGACGGCCGGTCTATTTTTTCAAACTCTTGTGGGACTCTCAGATTTAGAGGAAATCTAAATAGGAATTAGGAATACCGTATATTACTGTGAAAGTTATCAAGACGAAACTCAAATTATGCTCGTGGACTGAGCTGCCTCGTCTAGCTGCCCGAAGTGTGAAAGCCAACTGCCTTCTCAACTACCCTGCCCTACCGTTCTGCCTCACTGCCCTCCCCTCGTGTGAAAGGGGCATGACGCTCCGAGCACTGAGCACTGTTATTGCAAGATGGCGTCGGAAGTGACGTCACGTTTTCGATTGTGGATGCGCTCACGTCAAATCGGAACGACATTTATCGCGCTTACAGCGATGTTGCCATGATTTGGAACGCACCGATATACACTGGTCGTAGCCCTAATAACTATGTTTGTAAGTATAATAAAATTTAAATGTGTCTTCTTAATTTCATAATATTACTTGTCATCAGAAATCAGAATTTTATTGGCTTCGTAACAGAGAATGCTACACTAGGTACGACATGTTTACAGAATCATAATTTATACTTAAACTCATTTCCATTCAAAATAAAAAAAAAGTTGACAAATAAAATATTGATTGTAAAATAAAGAGTAATTTTGATTAACAATAATATACTTATTATAATATATAGTCGAGAGAAGGCGTGATAAAGCTATATCACGCTGCCATGCTGGCCATGCAGTAAAAATACGGGTTGAAAGTAAATAACTTATAATGAGCAATTTTAGTGCTAGATCTAAATCGTTTAAACAAATAAGATGCTTTATTAACGAATCCAACTAAATTTTTAAATTGTAATGATAAGTTTTTAGTACTAAAATGGGTAGTTTTTTTATAGCGTCGTTTTACAGTGGAGTGGCGTTAGCGTTTGACGCGTCTATTTGTAAAACGTCATTGCGATTTGAGTCGTAAAGATGCATTGAAATTCTACCATTGGAGCAAAAGCTTTATTTTACTAGCAATACCTTGTTTTGAAATGTCAGATGATGACGTTTGGGTTGAAAACCGGTCATGCAAAAAGCGAGCGTTTATTTTGATTGCCCTGCCATCTGTTATGAACTATTCGAAACTGCAACTGTTTTACCGACAGTTAAAGTGTTTTAATTATTTTTAATTGCAATTTTAGACAGATTTATACATTTTATTTGATTATAAAAATATTTCACAAAATTGATTACAACTGTTTTACTTTATAGTGAAATTTTGTAGTAGTTCGGGATTTAAAGTTGATATTTGACAATACGAATAATTTCCGGTCGGTAAGTTTGAAATTCTCAAGATTAATCATTGCAATCTCCGCAGTCCCGCTAGGTATTGAATTTTGGTGAAATTTTACGAATTCCACCAAAGAAATATTGTAAATTACAATCATTACACATTTTTTTTAAGAAGTGTAGTTTCGTCTTTTTCAAGTCGAATCTAATTTTGCGATCAAAAATATCTAAGGAGAAAAAATGGCAGAAAATGCAGAGAAAATTAGCGTTCGAATGTATGATTCGGTAAGTTATTTATTTATTGAAGATTTATTGATATATATGGCAATACTTTATGGCAGTACAATGTTTAAGTAAATAAACAAATATCCACCACTTTAATTAGCTTAAAGAATAGGGGTGACCCTACCCGGGGGCCGCAAGGGGCGCGGTGATAGGGGGCGACATTAAACGTGGACATTTTGCACATTTATATTGCTTACCGTAGTAGTAAGTACCTAAAACAAAACGCTTTCGTTATTGACGACGTAGAGAGACAAAAGCGACAATCGATGTTCAGAGACTCGACGAACGGAGACGATCGACGTAAGGGGAATGATTCATAAATCCCACTTAACCGCCCCGCCCCCTGGATACGTGCCTGGAGGAGAGATAAACTAGGGCTGGATTGTGGCCTGTGGCCTGGATGCAGTGCGATCTGAATCTGCCCTCGCAGGCTCGCAGCCAAGCTCCATACATAGTCAAGCTCAAGCAGGGAGCGCGGCGGGCTGCAATCGCGGTAAATATTTGTGATTGAACCGTTACTAAGGGACTACGTACGTACCCATATCTTTTGACACATTTGGTATTGCGCTAATCGCGGTACTGCTCATGACAGCCGCTAGAGCCGTTTTGACAGATCGCTCAGACGTTATTCGCTGTCACTTGCGTAGAGTTTAGCACGATGCGGAATTCAGCACAGTTGATTGGATTGCAATGTGATAAGAACTGAAATTGGATAAGAATAGAACTTCGATGTTTTAACTTGGCGCAATCGGGCACCAGGGCTGCAATCGCGGTAAATATTCGGCGATGGAACCGTGATTGGATTACGTACGAACCATAACTTTTGACACGCTAATCGCGGTACAGCTCATGACAGCCGTTAGAGCCGTTTTGCTCAGACGTTAAAGGCTGTCAGTTACATCGAGTTTAGCGCGATAATAGTAATTGGATTGCAATGTGATTACAACTGAAATGGGATAAGAATAGAATTTCGATGTTTTAAATTAGCGCAGTCGGGCTTCTGGAAAATAATTAACCTCGTCAATCTTCGTTTGCGCAGTCCCCCGACAAAACCCGAAGTCAGTAATCGAGCGAAAGCGAAAAAGCGAAAAGTGCGCGAAAGCAATTAGCCAATCCTGGCCAAGGGAATAAAGGTGGCACATCCTGATTGGATTATATAATTTCGCGCGCTATTAAAATTTTTCTAAATAAAACTTAAAAATCTGGTACTACTGTAAGCTCCTATGCTCCAGAGCGCCTACCTCCTCTAAATGGCATTTTAGACGGGCACAAGATTGCCTGTCTAAAGTGCCCTTTAAGCGCAGACTTTTTGCCAAGGCCAAATCGCCCGTTAGCCAAATTGCAGCACGGCTATCATGCCACCCACGACAAAGCGTTTAAACGAGAAAAACGTCATGCGCACTCTTTCCGATACGCAAAATAATAAGGATGGGAGGCTCATCTCGATTTTTATCGTTTTCTCGGGGGTGGATGCGAGGCCTACAGGTGTATTTATAATGGGGGATCGTAATTTGCTCGCAACACCCTTGGGCCGACACTGATGATGGAGTAACAAAAAACCTTACCGTTTTTATTTCCGTGGTCGAAAATGATGCTGAGTTTCTGAAGACTGTTCTGCCTTGCTTCGGCAAAGATTCTCCTCTTGTTCTTAGGCGAAGATTGAGTTGCCAGAGGGGAGACTACCATGGTGGTCGTCGCCATTCTTCATGTCACGGTAATCTGGCGACAAAAAATTTATAAATAAAGTTTATGCGTAAATATTTCGTATTAAAATTTTTTTTCGAGTGTTGGGAAAATTTAGCATACCATGCACAAATAAAAAGGGACAAAACGACGGACGAGAAAATCGTCGCGTCGTCGTCGCGTGCTCGCTTTCGCCTAAGAAAATATGGGTACCTACGTCTCGATTTTTGTCGTTTTCGTGGCTGGCATGCTAGGCCCACCCACTGGAGATACTGCACTTTACTTAGCTTTCCCTACGGAGTACAGTAAGCTTAGCATGTCACTCCCGAGAAAATGATAAAAATCTAGATGTGCCTCCATCTGTTTCTTTACGTATGCCGAAATGAGTGCGCGTTTTTCTCGTTTTGTCCCTATGTCGTGGGTGGCATGCTAGAAGTGCAGAAAGAAGGCTGTCCCATTTAAAGTGCGGCGATAACGTCGTTCCTACTCCACGTGTTTACACCGTGCAGCACGATGGAATAATATGGTTGCAACATTAAGGTGGATGCAGAGGGGTCAATTTTATACAAAACTTTGACTCACAATACGCGTAGACGATATTAATAAAAGTAATATTTTATATAAGGTCTAACAAAACTAGCTGAAACTATTTTAAGGGGATGATCAGACCATCAAACTGAACAACTTTCTCTATGGGACCACTATTGAAATCGCGAAATAAAAATCTGCTGTCCCATACATATAGGTCGAGTAGGTTTGTATGGAACAGCTGATTTTTTTTCGCGATTTCAATTGTGGTCCCATACAGAAAGTTGTTCAGTTTGATGGTCTGATCATCCCCTTAAAATAGTTTCAGCTAATTTTGTTAGACCTTATATATGGAAAAATAGTTTAGAAAATCTAGTTGCCGCGTCACAAATAACATTTGCAAAAGCTTTTAAAATTTTGTATGAAAAATTTCAAAGCTTTATATCGTCGTAATTATTTTATAAATTGCAAATGTTATTTGTGACGTGGCAACTAGATTTTCTAAACTATTTTTCCATATATAAAATATTACTTTTATTAATTCCGTCTACGCGTATTGTGCGTCAAACTTTTGTATTGACTGAAACCACAATGTGTTATGGTTTTTTTTAATAGTATAATTTGTGGACAATAAATTATCTAGAAGGGCAGGTGCATCTCCCTGCGACTTGGCGAAGAAAATGACGAATCCAAATATCGATAAAAACTGTAGAAGTATCGGAAGCCCCTTACTGGTTGTGGGTTCAAGATTTTCAATCTTTAAATTGATATGAAAATAATCGGAATAATTTACACTACCTACTAGAAAAGTCATCAACACGCATGCAGTTTTAATCGTATGATTAAAACTATGATTAATATCGACGGATGACCAGCAAATTACACAGTAGCAAATCTGGGGTAACAGAATCTGCCAACATTAGGATTCCAATACGTTTGTTATTATCATAGCACACAGTCGTGGGTAGCAAATAAGTTGAAATGAAAACATTGCAGATAGGAGAGGCTGTTGTTTCCTTTATCGGAGTGTTACCTTTTTAAAATTAGTTATTTTTTAACTAATACCATCCACCCACTGCAGTGCACAAGCCTCCTCCTCATTCTGGCATGAAGAAATGAATAACTGCCTCCGTGGTCTAATGGTTAAGAGAATTGGCTCTCGACACGGAGGTCGTGGGTTTGATTCGACCTAGACCTAGTGAAATGTCACTTTGTGCGTTTTTTCCCAGTTGGTTAGGACATTGCAGGGTGAATCGCCTGATTGTCTGAAAAGAGACATGATTCCGTGCTTCGGATGGCACGTTAAGCCGTTGGTCCCGGCTACTATCTCTGGTGGTAGTAGTCGTTACATAAAAACCACGTCAGAGGCCGTAAGGCGATCTGAAAAAAACTCTGACACCAGGGCTCTGCCCACACGATAAGAAGAAGATTCTGGCATCCATTTCGTTCTTGCGCCCTTGCCGATGCTTCTATTGATGTTATCAACACACCTGGCCGCCGGACCCACTTCTCTTTTGTCTTATCTCGGCCACCACTCTGTTAGGTGTTAGGGCTTTATTCCACCTGCCATTACTTCGCCGTGTCCTGCTTACCACCCCACTATGCGGTCCCCGACGACGTCCCGAACCTTAGTTCGACGTCGAAATCGTCGGATTTAAATTTTTGTGAAGTGGTCAAGAAGTGTGATGCCTAACATGCCACGCTCATGTGCCACCACTCCTTGTGCTACTTTAATTTTGTGCAAGACACATTGATTGAAAAGGTTAGAGTTGTGGCGTTTTTCTGTTACGGAGCACATCGTTCAGCTTACCGAATGCAGCCCACCCCAGTGTACTTTCTTGACACCTCTTTCACCTGGCATTCTTTCCCAAAGGAACATTGTCAAAGTTATAATGTAATGATTGACTACCTCCAATCCAAAGTCGATTTCCCACATCGATGGGATCTGTGCTTCCGAGGCATTCGTCATAACTTTAGTCTTGGACATGTTCATCTTCAGGCCTCAAGGTAGCATCACAGAGGTCTCGCAACATGTCTCAATCCAGTGTACTTGCTTGAACACCTCTTTCACGTGGCATTCTTTCTCAAAGAATAAACATTGTCCAAGATTTAATGACTGTAATATTGAACTACCCCCAAAGTCATTATTAAGTCGAAGCTAAACGAAGGTGTGAATATGTCATTGATGTGAATTTATAAATCGATATAATCAAGGGGTCACGTAGAGAGTTTCCCCGAGTGACGTAGGTACAGAACATCAGTTACGTCCGGCGTACCCTGGACAAATGACAAGCCCCCTGATTGGAAAATCTCATAACAATGACAACGTCAAACACCGTCGACAAGTATTGTACACACGGAAATATAGAAGATTTATGTTCATGTCACGATTATAAATACAATTAAACAAGTAGATAGGTAAGTGCTACAAGCCGAGCTTGTCTCGACGACGCGACGGATTATAATTTCAAATTTATCGTGATCATAAACAAGAATCTGTATTTTTTCACACATTTTTTATTTTACTTTGTTCACATCCTATGAATTACTACATTGGCATTGTGATATAATGTTTTAACATCAAATTAGCTAGCAAATAAGAAGATCTATACTGTTTTTCATGCAAATATGATTGCAAATGTGTTAAATAAATATTTACACTCGTCCGAGCGCGTGCATACAAAAGAAGTTTCGTCCTATTTTCAATATTAACCAATTAAAGTAAAAATAAATGTTGCTAACACAATCTAGGAACCGATTCTCATGTTGGTCCCATAGAGAAAGTTGTTCATGTTCAGTTTTATGGTGATTACCTATATTCTCCGATCAGAAACTCTGCTACACAATACATAACACAACGAGTAACATAACTTACATAACAGACCACCTATTGAAGCAAAGGTTCACGTTTAGGAACTAGATGGAAAAGGAAAAGTGGTTACATAGGAATCTATCGCACACAAATACGCTGTAAAAGAAAAAAATGTATTTTCTTTAGTCGCACATAAGGCACCTGTGGATGACACCCATGGGATAAGCCATAAACACGGCACAACCTACGACGGTATCTTTTGACTTGTTGGCTTAAAAACACGAACTTTTGACGGTCATCTTTTTCCCCAGTTACTTCATTCTCTAGGATTACAAGTCAAGAACAAAGTTTCAGAGCTTTCTTTTTCTTACTTGTTTGTAGATTTGTAGCTCGTCTGTTGTTTGATACTTAATAACTTTTGCTGTCGGTTTTATTAATGCAAATTGAGTTGCTTGTTATTCCTTACGTACTTACTTCATATTGGTATATTAAATAAAATAAAACTCAGAATAAACCAAAAGAGGAAGGTGTCACATAATGTTTTTAAACTGATTTCAGTAAACTCGTAGGTACTTACTGTGTACCTATCTGTGATTATCAAACTCCTGTGTTGAACATGGGCTTTATAATGAGGCACAAAATTCTGCTAACCATTTTATAGTTTTCTATCCAGCACTCTTTCATACTAGCAATTTGTCAGAAGATTACCAGCGAGATGAGAGAGAATCGCTCAAGTTCGCAGCAATGATATCACCACATTTTTAATAAGGCGACGTTGCCGCGATTTTAAAGCTAATAAGCTAAGGCAGTACCGCACTTATGCGGTTATTCTTAAATAATGATAGTTATTCTATGAGTACCGAAATAATCGCCGAAAAGTCTCTAATGTGAAAAGGTTGTACTATCTCGCCTATATGTCTTTACAAGTTTAGGTAAGGTTTAGGTACATAGGTAATGCTAATTAAACCATCAATGTCACACAAATGTAAATATATTTAATCCAATACAAAGTGCGTGTCCACGACAGGCTTCGTCAAAGGTATATAAGGTCTAACAAAATCAGCTGAAACTATTTTAAGGGGTTAATCAGACCATCAAACTGAACAACTTTCTCTATGGGACCAATATCGAAATCGCGAAAAAAAAATTAGCTGTCCCATACAAAACTGGAAACATAACTCAACTGAAATGTATGGGACAGCTAATGCTTTTGCGATTTCGATATTGGTTCCATAGAGAAAGTTGTTCAGTTTGATGGTCTGATTAACCCCTTAAAATAGTTTCAGCTGATTTTGTTAGACCTTATATACATCACTCACATCCACAACAGGCTTCGTCAAAGAAAATACATCACTCAGATCCACAACTCGTTTCATCAATAAATACAGACTGAATATCTGCAACAAGCTTCGTCAACTTCTATATAAAAATGGGGGGACCTACAACCTATAAACCTCGTCCAAAGCCTCTCCCTGAGGGACGGTTCCAAGAACGCTGGCAAAATTCCCCCTCTGTATCGCCAAGCTTATGCGCTGACGAATTAAACCATTGTTGTATCTGGATACAATAATGTTCGTCACATTTTTTCACATTTTTCATTTACATACATACAAACATACATATTCCCACGCCTGTCTCAGACAACGGAACGCCACATGCTACGATCCTGACAAACCTCTCTAGCTTCCTCCACATTCATTTTGCATTTATGAAATTTAAAAAGGGCCGGAACCTTTGGCTTTGGCTTTAACTAAGGAAAAAAGAAAGAAATCATTAAGATTCTCATCACAATTGCAAATCGGAGACATCTTTAACAATCACTCTTCTTGGAAATTCTATATGACGGCCCGGGTTCGCCATTTTATCTGAGAAATCGAATTCAATCGAGTCTCTGGGAACCAATAAATTGACTGACTAGTGTTAGGATACTGAAAATGTCAAAGCACTCGGCTTCAGTGATCGAATCAGAAAACTGCATATTCATAAAGCCTTAGTCAATTTTTGAAACGTCTTTGCACAATGTAGGGCCCAATGTTTGTTGAAAATTACAAAATGTAACACTAGCTTCGTAGAATGCCCATTCGTCATCATCAGCCTATATACGTCCCACTGCAGGGCACAGGCCTACCCTCACACCCTGTATGGGCGTGTCGTAGTCCACCACGCTTGCCCAATGCGTCGGATTGGTAGACTAGACTTAAAAAAAAAAAAAATCTTTTTATTAAGGACAACAAAGATTCAATGTGTTAGTAGCAACAAGACTTATGAAAAAGTAAACAATTACGAAAACGGAACTTGTGATTTGGGACATGTGTCGCAGCAATGGATACTGGGCTGCGTTCAGAACCTACGCCCCAGGTGCACCCCGAGTGCAACTTTTCGCACTAACGCCGTTCCGAGACTCGGTGAAAAACGCTCTTTGCAACTCGGTTGTCACAACTCAACCGTTCCGAACCTCTGACGGGTTGCAACTTTTAACCATCAAATTCAATGGTTAAAAAACACTCTGACGTTTTAATTATCTGTGGTTACTTGACTTTTCGCGCGTTTTGAATAAAAGTTTGTTTTTCACACTATTTTTATTCACTTTTTGATTTGCTAAAATGGAAAATGAGTTTTTTTATTGTATTTGGAAATGATGGAAGCCCTGGAAGCCCATTATTACTTTAAATGTCAAAATTTGAGGTTATAAAACAACCGTGATCGTTCCGTACCTCATAGCGAGTTAAAAATTGGCGCGGTCGTTCCGTACCTTAGAGCGAGTTGAAAAACAACCGCACCTAAAGGTCGTGAACGCACCCCTGCTAACTATCAGTAATGGCCTTCAGGATACTATTGCCACTACTCCGGATCCGGACCCGGCGTAACAGACAGGCATAGGTAGGCATAAATTTTATTCTGAATGCTCATTCTTTCTCTAAAATGGACAACATTACCTACATTTTAGAAAAGGTGCTAAAATTCTAAAACCTGAGATTATGTATTATTACAAAAAATTGCCTGAATTTGAATTTAATAATCACAGATCACTAAAACTAAAGGGAGATGTGAAAAGGTCGCAGCAATATGCGCAAAAACGGAACACATTGCTCGCGAAAGTAAGGATTCAATATATTATGAGGCTGAAAGCCAGTCGAGATATTATGTGTAAATAGTTTACAATGCTTGCATAGTACTAAAGATTATTCGAACGTTGAGTTCTGATACCGCAATGGATAATGAGCACATTCAAGCTAACAAAATAATTTCTATCGCGTGGTACTGGTGGTAATGCGACACTAGGTTTCGTACTCAGCGCGTTAGTTGGCATCTCTCTAGATCTCTATGTTAATAATCATCAATCTAGAAATCATCTGTTTTCTTTTTCATCTTTCCGGCCAAGGCAAGGCGACAATGGCCAAGATGCCCAAGGATCAAGGACGTCCGAAAAATACAAGATTAATAAAAAAAAAAAAGATTTATAAAAAAATAAATTTTATCGAAAAAATAGCGCCAGCTATAGCGTCCATAATCTTATTATACAGGGTGGAAAGTTAAGATGGGACACAAAGGACAGCTAGCAGAAGCATTATAGCTACTAGGGTTAGTCTCCTTAGAACGTTTTCTTCTAGCTATAATGCTTCTGGTAGCTGCCCTTTGTGCCCCATCTTAAGGGCCTATGTCGAAAAATAATTGAAGCGTAATGGGCGTGTGATAGCTTATATTATGCCTGATGCGAGAGAAAGAGATGAGGCGGCGCGCGCGACTGAAACAACGCAAGCGTAAAACACACTTTATTTAATTGTGATTGTACTATTTATGTAAGTTCAATTCTGCTCTAATCAAAATTTTTAAAATATCAATCTCTTTTTTTTAAATCAAGTCTCGTGTTTCTATTATTCACCGTTTAGCAGTTCCAAGCGTTTATAAATAAAAACGGAGGGTACTTTGGCTTGTTTTTCTATCGAGAAAATGTGTCTTAACACGTTCCGGGACAGTGAACGAGACACAATAAAACTTTTATTGTTATCACGGCTATTGGCGGTCACTGTCCCGGAACGTGTTAATCGTGTTTTGGCTCTAATCAAAACATCAATTATATGTTCAATTTACACATATCCGCAATTCATACTCCTACTGTTAGTACTTCATGATATATGACGCTTTGAAGAATCCTATTTTTTCACATATCCTCTCTGTATATCGATAAATATGTACGCACGGCGACACATCAAGCTATACACAACCAAAATAAGCTGGCCACGCGTAGGACGAGTAACGTATAACGTCTCGCGACCAGCTTATATTGGTTTTGTATAGCTTGATGTGTCGCCGTGTGTACATCGTTTAAGAACACATACTTAGTACTTAATACTTAATAGTTAATAGTTAATTGAAACTGGTCAATAAGAACCGATTCGTACCGATTCGTGGCGACTCACTGCTGTATTCGTTAATTAGTTCCAATTTTGTTACAGAGCGCTGAAGACCAATTGACCAAAGAACGAGGGAGATGTTTAGAGAGTGCGTATTCGTTTTCATATCATTTTATGGTTCTGTCTGGCGTAGAATATTCTACCCAATTTCTGCCCGTGGGTGGGTGAGGGACTAAATTGTTTATGTTGTGTTTTTTAGTCTAGCTAGGGCAGATGCTGTAAAATTAAAAGCGTTACATAGGTATTGAACAAGGTGCCTCAGGACATCAAACTAAAAAAATTCACTATGGAGCCAGCATCGAAAACGCAAAAAAAATCATATGTTTCGTACATTTTGGTCGGTAGCTAAATATTGAAATTTTCTATGGACTAACTGATTATTTTTGTCGCGATTATTGGTCCCATAGGGAAAGGTGTTAATTTTGTATAATTTTCTATATATATAGGGTGAAATTGATATCATTAGCATCCTAAGTTTGTTCCCCTTAAGTATGTAGATATACAGGGTGAAATTGATATCATAAGCATCCTTTTAAACTAAGAGTCTACCCATCAAACTGAACAACTTTCACTATGGCAGCAACCGATCGGAGCAAAAAAAAAATCAGCTGTTGCATACATTTGAGTCGAGTAGGCATTGCAGTTTAGTATGGAACAGCAGATTATTTTTTTGCTCCGATCGGTTGGCTCCCATAGTGAAAGTTGTTCAGTTTGATGGGTAGACTCTTAGTTTAAAAGGATGCTAATGATATCAATTTCACCCTGTAGATAACGTATTTAAGTTAACGCCCTGTATAAGGGTCGTCTGTACGTACATTTATATTAAAATTGTAAACTTGGGCATGATGTAGGTACTTCGATGGAGTTTTTGCAGAAGCATATCTTAGTTTGGATTAACATTAAGGCTTTATTTCGTCGCAATCGGTTCATTCAATCCAAAGTTATGAGAATTTAAAGTCAGTGGTCCTGCTCGCGTACGGAGACGCGGGTGCCGCAAATTTGTAAAGGGATGATCAGACTATTTATTCGCGATTTATCAACGTTGGTCCCATACAGAAAGCTGTTCCGTTTTATGGTCTGATCATCTCCTTAAAATACCGTCAGCATATTAAGAACTGTAAATGTACATTTGTTGCAGAAAATTGTGACGTCAGAAAAGTGTTTCTTGAACTAAGAGAGTGTACGGAGAGAGTGACCCGTAAGATCAAGTACACTGCGGAGAATTGTCACCAAGAAACTACGGACCTGATCATGGCGCTGGACCACTGCGTCAAGGACATTGCCTTCTCCAAGATTGTCTGATGTTTTTCTTCGTAATAAATATTATTGACACTTGAAATGGGGTTTACTTTAACAGTAACGGAAAAATTTGTATCTCTCCCAAAAACAGTGACGTTCATAATTAACTACAATACAAGAAATAAAAATAAATTAGTATTCCTACATTTTCGACTCAGTAAGGTCAACACATCTTTCATGGGGCACTGTATACGCTATTATAATAAGACGAGCGTTAACCCGCGACTTCGTCCGCACAAATTATATACCAGATTTTAAGTCAGTTTCATTAAAATCGGTTCAGTAGTTTTTGCGTGATACTCGTTCAAACAAACAAACAAACAAACAAACACACAAACAAACAGACAGACAAAAAATCCAAAAATTTGTGAAATGGAATCAGGGACACCTAAATACCATATCGTAACTTTTTTTTTTTTAATATCTTCAATGTACAGACAAACTTCCTGTTACAGTTTTATAATAGTATAGATAGATAGATACCAGAGGATATTATAAACTTGCCAGACACCAAGTTCCATGTTAAACATGTCCTCTGTAAAAAAGGGTACTATAAACTCGATGACTATTTGAATGACCAAAATGTCTGGTCTTGACAATGTTACTCTATGTAATGCAATATTGTATTTTAATTGTACTTTGTATATTTTGTTTTGTTTAAAAGATGTGTGTTGTAGTTTCTGGCCGCATCTTCTCTTAACGGAACACCTTCCGACACGGTGGTAGAGTCAAAAAATGACGTCAAAAAGCTATCTATGTGATATTATTCTGAAAAAAAAAATTGTTATATGATTTGATTTGACAGTCACTGCAACTTAGAAACAAAGGGTTCCGTCATAAGAATAACTATGGTTCTGTAGCCGATGAAAACTAACCGAATTGTTTATCTTACCTAAGAGACAATTTTGAAACAACGATAGCGTGATTGATCCTCATGCAACGCCATCTAGTGTGTTACTAGAAAATAAATCTTTGTTACTGGTTTTTTCCGAATCTGGTTTCGCTACAGCATCCGTTATAATTTTGATTGAAAGTACCTATGAAAAGCTATATTTCGGAAAATGTTCAGATTTATTATTCCAGTATTTTAGAAGTTAGAAGGTACGCCCTATTTGTGACTTTGAGCGCAAAAGACAGAAGCATTACAAAGATTAAGTTTCTATTATAATCTCCGCCCCGCTCCGCTTCAGTGGAAACGTACCCATATAGGTACACACGGCGATACATCAAGCTATACAAAACCAACATTGGCCACGCGTAGGTGGTAACGTATAAGGTCGCGCGGCCAGCTTATGTTTCAACTGTTTCAACTTATAAGCAATATTTCAATGTGTAACGATGTGAAAATGGATTACGTTGCAATAACAATTTATAGCCCAGTCATTTTACAGAGTTTTGTTAGGCGGGGTATGGAGTAATTATTAATTGGATTTTTAAACTGTAACTGGCACCATTTAGTGACAAAAAGACTATCTTAACCTGTCACATTCCGACTTTTAAATAACAATTGATAAACAATGGACGACGGTCGATATCGCGTCGCTGGGATGTGACAGGTTAAAACATATTTAAAAAAAATCGCTACACAACATAGAAATCAAAATTGTGTGTCCCAGAAGGCTTTTAAATTAATAATATTAATACCGATGCACTCATTTGACTAGGTTTAACAATATAAATAATTTTTGAGCAAAAAAACAGGCATTGAAATTTAAAAAATTAGGTATTTATTAGAAAATACGAATGTATTTTTCAAAACCTAAATGAACAAAAATATTTACACCATGTTTAAAGTATGTATAAGCCTTAAATATGTGCAAAAAAAAAATACCATCAGGTTTTTTAGTACGAGATAATAGCTAAATTTTAAAATTGGAACTGTTGCTGAAGTGATTTTTTTTAATTTTGGTACATTTCTAGGCTCGAATTGGCTCTTCAATATTATACCGAAAAAAATATCAATTACTAATTAGTCCCGGCTCAAACCGTAAAATGACTGGGATATTAATCAGATTTTCCCATAATTAACGTTAGGGCAATTTATCACGAAATCCCTTCCATTGTCCCATAGTTTTCACATACGGGAATTCTCTATACCTAATATCTCTTGGTTGAAACGATGATAAGGGTTTGATATGGGTTCTTCGTTTTCGGTGTCAGCGTTCGGATAATTGGGATCGGTATGTGGTTCGGATCCGGATATCGGATATGGAACTTTGTCTGCCTCGATCAATCTCATAAGCAAATTTGACATCGGATTTCAATCCAGAACTGTGTGTAGTACTTATTGTGAAGTTATCATCAAGACTTATTAAAGAATCACCTAGTTTTTATCGCTTCCGACACTTTGACCCGTTTCAGTTATACAACTCAGTTTCAGTTTATAAACCTATAACTCGTTTATTCATTGTTGATTGGACACGTTAGACGTTACATAATATGGTGTAAATTAATTTGTCGTACAGCAATCTGCCTCTTCAAGGCATTCAATGGCATATAATTTTTATTAAGTATGTTTTTAATGTCAAACGAAATTTAATTCGAAATAAATATAGTTTAAAGACTAAAGCGGAGCGACTAGCGGATTGGTATAGACATTTACCGTTTCACGTGTGGAATTTATCTGGGTTCCGACCTTTGTTCTTCAAAATGTGACACCTTTACGAATTGTTTCCGATTTTTTAGGTACGACTTAAGCCACGCTTTTGATTGCCCTCGTATTCCCATGGGTTCTAGTTTTTGAAGCAGGATTAAATTTGGTAGGTAGGTACTACTATTTGTACGTGTATGTACTACTATATGGTACTAACTATTTAGTAACCCCATTACTAAAACCCTAAAACTTTTTGACCCAGAAATTTTTTATTGGCTTCACTATATCGTTGCGTAGACGCGCTAATGAGGGATTTCCCCAATTTTAACGCTCCAATTGACAAATAAGCGAACGATATACACATTGATGAAGCCTCGGGCTAAAGCCCAATTTTTAGGCAGAACGGTTAAAATCAAATGCTTATAAAGATACAGGGGGCTTTAGACCACCAAACTGAACAATTTTCATTATGGAAAGCTATAGCTTTAGACCATCAAACTGAACAACGTTCACTACGGAGACATCGGCATCGTCTAAGTTGCGAAAAAAAATCAGCATTCCCATAGAAAATGTATGGAAATTGTCAATAGCTACCCAACTAAATTGTATGAAACAGCTGATTTTTTTCCGTGATTTCGATGTTGGTCCCATAATAAAAGTCGTTCAGTTTGATGGTCTGAAGCACACCTTCGTATGTAAGCGAGTGGTTTGTCAGGATTGTGGATATAGCAAGTGACGTTCTATTGTATCTGCCTACCCTAGTGGGAGACAGGCGTGGCAATATGTAAGTATATTGAAAATTCTAAAATACCTTCGATACTTAGTAGGGTAATTTTTGTCTTGAATATTCCTAAAAGAGACATAATAAATTCACGTAGATCCTATACATATTTTGTATTCCCAAGACGAAACAGATACTTAGGTCAAAATGCAAGATAGAATCCAGTTCTCTCCACTTGTCATATTATTCATAACTGGTACAACATACCATTTGCGTATGTAAGAACCGTATATGGGTCATAATATTTATATATATCGCATATAGGACATTCCTTGTCCATTATCCTTGAAGATGGAGGATGTTAAAAGCTACGAGTGAAGTGAGCGACGTGTGAATCGGTTGATGGTAAAATATTAGTGCCTAGTTTGACTTGGTAGGATGCATTTTTAAAATGGTTTATGTTCCCATAATGCACTTTATCTAAATAGCAGTCGGTGGCGCGTTGCGGAGAGGTATGGTCACCCAATTGGTCCGGGTTCGAATCCGCACGGACAACATGCCCAACAAACCAATGAGTTTATCAAACTTATGTACCTAATACTGACTGCTCTCAAACAGTGAAGGAAAACATCGTGAGGAAACCTGCATACACTGAAGAAGAAATTCTGATGTGTATGTGAAGTGTATCAATCCGCATTGGGCACGCGTGGTGGACTAACGCCCATACACCCTCCCTGAGGGTAGGCCTGTGCCCTGCAGTGGGACGTTTATAGGCTGATGATGATGATGATATTTATTTAAGATATTTAGTGTGTATTTTCAGTATAATAATGAGCCTGTTTCAGTACTTGGACTGGATAGTTATAGAATTCATTTAGAATATCAAGGTAGAGCGAAGTATCTATTGAATAATCTGTGGTAGAAGTACCTCCTTCATCATCAGGTCCCACTCAAGGAGCGTGTAGGCGTTAGTCCACCACGGGTGCCCAATGCCGATTTGTAGACTTCACATACCTACGCATCACAATTTCTTCTTCAGCGTATGCAGGTTTCCTCACGATGTTTTCCACAGAACATTATAAGAGGAGTTAGAAATGCAAAGTAGCGCTTTTGCTTCGGAGACGGCTGTCGCCACTTGTCTTCCCGCTCACGCTGCTACAACTACTCATGCCCTCTCGCTCGCACGCCGCGCGCCTTATGGTGTAATGAAAATCATTGCATAACCTGTGGCGACGCGTTCCACGCCTACTTTGCACTTCTAACCCCTGCCCTCTTATAATGTTCTGCGATGTTTTCCTTCAACGTTTGAAAGCAGTCGGTATTACATACATAAGGTAGAAAAATGCATTGGTGTACATGGCATGATATTCATACGGATTCCCTGTCCATACCCCTCTGCAACGCGCCATCGACATACTTTTTGCAATTTTTATACGGCATCCCGTTGAAATAATAACGGTTATGTAAGGGAAACGGATGTAGCGTAACAGTGGCATACAAAAATTATAGTTTTTAGACCGCTTAGCTAACTGAACCAGCTAAGCATGTAGAGTCAGCACGCGATGTCAGGTGAAGTCATGTGTGAAGATGATTTATTGAACTATTGTTCATTTAGTTCAATAGATTAGATTAGATTCTAGGATTCTCTTCGTATTTACGCAACGAGGACTTACATTATTTGGTATTGGTCTATTTTATTCTAATTTTAAAATAATGGCGTCCATCTTGGTTTTAAGGATTTAGCCAATGTCTAGAATTCAGAAAAGGACTGTATCTTGAGCTTCGTTGTAGGCCGGGAAGTTGCAAGGCAAGCGACGACTGACGCGCGAGACTCAGTGACCACCCAATAGCAGACCTAGAACGCGACTCGGTGTTAGTCTAAAAAGTAAAATTGAAACTTTCAAATGCCTATACAATCAGCCTTGCAGATGATCGTTAATTTTTTACTGACCTTTAAACGTCTGTAACTCCTAAACCGACTGAAGTTATGCAGGCAGACCTAGACCATCCCCATCGCAGAGATGCTCTACACCCCATAAACACTGAATTATCTTTGCTGCTGATGGTTGCAAAAAGTATACTTATCTCTTATAATAATGGAAGAACGAACTGTACCTCTACAAGTGGGGTTTGGGGAGTCTTCGACGTGCGACTGCGGGGCACCTGACCAGCCCCTCTTACTATGTAAATGAGAAATATGACCCCTCCCCCTCGGATCCAAGCAGGAAGACAAAAATGCCATACGATATGATAATGATGTACGTAAGTAGCAGAATCGCCAAGAACTGTCGTTTTGATACCCATTAAATCTGGTAGTTACATAATATCACCCGCAGTTTAGTGCGTGTGTGATCTCCATCTCTTCTATTTGACCTTCTTGATCTTGACTAAAGAAAGTAGAAATATTAGAGTGAAACACATAAATAGGACGTGTTACTGGATGGGGACGCGATAAATTCAGGACACGGCGTCTTGTAGGGTAAACTAGCTGATTGTGGTCACTTGAAGAAAGTTGCCTATCACGGGTTCACGGGCAATGATTTACGATTGACAATATTGACATCCACTTTATTACCTCAAACTAGAAACAATAATTGTAAAGAGAGAGTAAAAGGATTAGACTGAGTAGAATTGGTTTTTGCAAATTATTGGAACTAAAATTATTATCAGAGCTCTAAACTTTGCATGTTGCTCCTTTCTTTCTAAGCCTTGGCCTGTGCCCCCATTTTTAAACAAATATACGTTTTAAATACTTAGTAGCTCTTGATCGGATTTCTAAAGTTCAAGATGTCGATTCTTATTTTGTCGTAATACATTTAAAAAGAAAAACATAAATGGAAAAAATACACAAAGACTATGTTTCGAAAAAGAGTCACGAAGGCAGTTAAAAATGTTCAATGTTTCGAATTAATTAGGTTGCCTGCTTGATTGACGCACGTAATTTTGTTTATATTCGACCATGGTTGGGAATCGGCAATGAGCGTCGATTCACATGCGGGTAATGTTCTTTTAAATGCAATAACAATGACCTTTGTTAAATTTTCCGAAATAAAACTCCAAAATATTTTTTCTTTAAATTGTGTGTGTTCATTCATTAAACAAGTTTTAATCACAATTTGTCTGCCTAATGTAATTTATGCTGAACAGAATAATATCAAACAGGAAACATCAAACTTACTGTGTACTTAGATATGACTGTAATAGGTTTACATTGAAAATTAATTTAGGCCCATTTTGACATAAGCAAACTAAACACAATGATGACATAACCACAAAGTACTATAACGAAACCTATGCCCAAATCAGATCAAACCAACAGCGAAGAAGTTATTATAATAGTAACAAAACAGGCACGTCTACCCCACACACGTCAGGGTGTAAATATTTTGCGAAGGTTTCAAGTTGATAAAATAATACAACAGGTGGCTTCCATTCCAGGGGGCGAGGACAAGCATACACACTTACATAGATTGAGGATACGCAATCCAGCGGGGGTGCGCGAATATTTTGTTTTATGCTTACTTTACCGATGCGCGAATAATTTGGTTTTATTATAATACTGCTGCCAAAGAATTGATATTCAACTAAAGTGGCAATGAGTGGGGCACGTTGCTCGCAGAACCGATAACCGATGGGGTCGAAGAGTTCTGGAGTGGCAACCGCGTACCGAAAAGCGCAGCGTGGGTAGGCCGCCAAAGTGTACCGACGACCTGGTGAAGGCGGCGCGAACCCGTTGGATGAGGGCAGCGCAGGACCGGTCGTTGTGGCGATCCTTGGGGGAGTCCATTGTCCAGCAGTGGACGTCGAACAGCTGAGACGATGATAGCTTACTTTAAGTATATGTAGTCGTTATGTATAAACCGTAGGTACTTAACTTACTTATGTATAAAATACTCTAAAGAGGATAGGCGGGCTTGAATGGTAATTTGAAGAATAGGTCACTTTTCCGACTGTATACGTATTTGTCCGATCTGCCCCGCCCATACCGCTAGAGCCCGGCTAGGGTGCGAAAGAGACAACTGTAGCTCGGTCCGATTTTATCGACATAAAATCGACGAAATCAGCATTTCGTATTACCCTGTTTCCTCCTCCAAAACTAAACCGATTTTAATAATATGAGAAAGACTTTGGCTATGTCTGTATGTTTTGCTTTTTTTGTTTATATCCGTCAAATTTGTTTGCTAGATCTCTGAAAACGGGTGGTAAAATTGGTAATTTTCGAAGATCCCTAGTTCTTACAGTACCTAATTTTTGTACCTAAGTTGACGTATACCTAGGTAGTACACATTTATTTTCTTGATCCCAAAATAAACTTTAAATCCCCAAAATAAAATAACCAGAACAGGTTACCACTGTCTTTGAGTCATTCAACTTTTTAAGACAAACAGTTTTAAGAAAAAAAAGACCAGGATTGGCACTCAAGTGTAACGAAATTATTTCAATTTCGGTACGGGGTCTGACGGATTACCAAAGCATCCTATAATTTTTACATCGTGATCAGCTAATATTGTTCCTAAATTGATAGGTACATACCTACTGTTCACTCGCGTGGTATTTTCAATTAAGAAGTTGTTGTAATACGTTAACAGTTACAATTATTTCAATACACTATGTTGAAATTGAACCTGTTAATTATTGTTGTAAACATTTGCGTCACAAGATACTAGACTTTCCGAACACAGGAAAAAAGGAAGAGGAATAATCTACCGCGCAGTGCGCACCTACATATACACACATAAGTTAACTAAACTCACGACCGTTATCCCTTTGGGGGTGGTCAGAAACATTGCAGTGCGTACCTACCTACGGGTATAAAAATTTTTTTTATGACTATTACAGCTCTGCTCAGGAAGAAACTACTGCGGAGGGAGGGACCACGAAGGGTCTACCGAACCAAATGAATGAACTTAAGCAACCAACGTCGATAGATAGTCAAAGATAGACGTCGAAGCTACGAACGCGTCGAAAAAAATATCACCCATGAAAAAAATATCGCTGATAAACCCTGTCTGTCACTATAGATACACGCACAAGACATAAGAAAGTAGGCCCATTTGATGTAGTACGTTAGAAGCGTGAGGTTCTATCTTGACATACCTATACATTAATCAAAGGTTCAAAGGTAGTATTTACTTCAATGCAAAGTTGTAAAATGCGGATGCGATCCGATTTGTGATCTGACTTATTTATAAAGCTACTAAGTACTCGGTCTCGGTCTAGACGAGGTTACTGGGTCAAGATCGACGAGGTAAGGTCCGATTTATACTAGAATCAGACTGCGGCTTTACTCGGGTAATACTTATAAAAGTTTTTAAAAGTTATCTGATAGATCGTCTGATATATTTTGTATGAAAGATATTTCAAATAATCAGATTTAAATATTCAATTGATCTGATTATATTGCAGTAAAATCTCAGAACGAGAGAAGTATTCTTTCTTTCTTATCGTGAGGGCAGAGCCCTGGTGTCAGAGTTTTTTCAGACCGCCTTACGGCCTCTGACGTGGTTTTTATGTAACGACTACTACCACCAGAGATAGTAGCCGAGACCAACGGCTTAACGTGCCATCCGAGGCACGGAATCATTTCTCTTTTTCAGACAATCAGGCGATTCAGCCTGCAATGTCCTAACCAACTGGGGAAAAACGCACAAAGTGACATTTCACTAGGTGTCCCCCGTGGGAATCGAACCCACGACCTACGTGTCGAGAGCCAATGCTCTTAACCATTAGACCACGGAGGCAGTTAAAGAAGTATTAAGATTGTCGTAATGCAGAAGTCGTTCCAGGTTTTAGATAATATTGCAACTTCCTAACCTGGGCTTTTGACGTAATTTTGGACTAAGAATGTTTTCCCAGAGGGCTAGCCTCTTTTCTACGCGCTTGCAGGGGAGGGGCGCCAAAGTCAAGTTTTGCCCTGGCTCTGAAAATTCGTAGATCTGGGGTGCGATTTTTGAAAATCATTCGTTGAACTCAGCAGTTGAAAATGTCAAAATTACTATGTAGAATATGCATCTTTCTACTGCTGATTTTACTTTCAAAAATCTCACTCCTGGGGTGCGATTTTTGAAACTCATACTTTGAACTCAGCAGTTGAAAATGTCAAAATTACTATGGAGATATTCATCTTTCTACGGCTGATTTGACTTTCAAAAATCTCACTCCTGGGTTGTGATTTTTGAAAGTTAAATCAGGAGATGCGTATCATCATCATCATCATATGCTCACGACTATATTCTCCGAGGGGGTAGTCAGAGATATTCTGAAACCTCAGAACATCCACGTTTCACTGGTAGTACAGCAGTAGATGCATATCTCAGTAGTAATTTTGACATTTTCAACTGTTGAGCTCAGTGAATGAGATTCATAAATCGCACTACTGGGTACCTGGGGCTGAAGGTAGGTTGGTATAATTCCTATTCCACCTTCCTGGTAGGTATCGTCAGGATAGATATTTAAAAATTTAAATAAAATCTCCGATATCCATCTTTTAAACAGTTCAATTGGGTTCCTACCAATTATTCCGTTTTCATGTTTAAATAATGATGCCCAATGAAATGGAACTAAACCGATCTGACAGAAGAAAGTTATTAACCCGACATTTATTTAATATTCCCGTTCTCGCCACGTTCCCGCTTCGAGATCGACACCCCTAATTTTGTTTTAAATAAAAAGGTATTTTCACGTACCAACGGGGTTAATACCTATTTGTTATAGTTTTTGTGAATAAAGAGTTGAAATGTTTAATCAAAGGTCTAATAATTACCTAGTATCTAAACGTACTCATCGTCTGAAGGGAATAAGTTTATACAGGGTGTTAGGGGTAAACAGTTGCATTTACTTAAAGGGGTGATTGTACCCATGATACTGAACAACTTTCCAGAAGAAACCTATAGGAAATTTGAATTTTTGGGCTTTCTATACATAACTAATCAGGGGTTGTTCGCTGGAGGTCATGTTCTTATTTTGTCATGTTCTTGTTTGGTCATGTTCTAGTTTGGTCATGTTCTCGTCATGTTCGGCTTTGGTCATATTCTGGTTTAGAGCTTTAGACCATTTAACATGATTTAACTAGAAACACGGAATATATCAGAGTAGGTACAACTAGAGACCAGCACGGCTAGCATGCCACCCACGACAAAGCGTTTAAACGAGAAAAACGTCATGCGCGCTCTTTCTGGCATACGTCAAATAATAAGGATGGTGAATTGGACACATCTCAATTTTTATCGTTTTCTCGGGGGTGGCATGCGAGGCCTACTGCATCGCGTTAGCATGATCCCCTCTGCCAAGGTACAAGATAACAAGACCAACTGATCAAGAACTTTTACATACAATTCCTATAATTGCGGAAGAAAAGTTTTAAACCAGTCTCGTGTGGGATTCACATCACGAACACGAGACTATTTTTCATGATTTTTAGCAATCAAAATTAGAATCTAAAGTAATGGAATAAAATCTAATGTTGATGAGTTCATTAATACTAGTCCCCCGCAAATTAAAGTGTGTTAGTATAATTACACGCGTAACTCGTCCATAGTTAAATAGTCTAAGGTTTGGACCTTTAGGTCTGCCACACACAGACGGAATTGCGATCCGGAATCCTGATTCAAGATTCAGTGTTGTCAACTATGGTTACAAAAAATACTAGTGCTGTTTTAAAAATGCCTAAAATAAACATGTATGAAACGCCAAATGAATGACAATAATTGCATCTTTAGGTATTTATTAAAACAAAACAAACAATTTCTATACATGATAATTACTATCATGTGACGAATGTTACGATGATGGTTTGTAAATTGTATTTCAATATTAATGCAACTATATCAAAAAAAAAAATCTAAATAAAAATAGCATGGACCATTATCACACAAGCGGTTTTTGAGCGTAGGCGATGTTGCAACTATGCCGCAACAACGTCGCAACTGCACCGTCACGATACGGTATCGTTCCATCAACGCCTACGCTCAAAAATCACTTTAAAATATGCCACCTAAGACATCAGAAAATTACTAGATCTAGTGAAAAATCTCTGAAAGCGGCAACACTCCATACGGAATCTAATTCCGAATCAGGTTTATTCCGGATGTATGTGGCGGACCTAAGACTTAGATTTCTAGCAATCAGCTGGTCGAACGTTCGCATACAGGGTGTAACCTATCAGCATCCGCCGGGTTGACGTCGGTTTACGGCACTCCCTGTATAAAGTTTTTCTTTGGAATTGGCCTTTATTCTTTCCGGAAACTTTTTCAGTATTATGAGTACTCGAGTACACCCATTGAAGTAATGCAACTGGCCAAAAAAACGTAACGTACAAAAAGTCTTGTCAGCCCATATAGCTATATACAGGTTGAAATTGATATCATTAGCATCCTTTGAAACTAAGAGTCTACCCATCAAACTGAACAACTTTTACTATGGATGCAAACCAATCGGAGCAAAAAAAAATCAGCTGTTGCATACATTTGTGTCGCCTAGGCATTGCAGTTTAGTATGCAACAGCTGTTTTTTTTCTAGCTCCGATCGGTTTGCTCCCATAATGAATTTTATTCAGTTTGATGTGTAGACTTTTAGTTTAATAGGATGCTAATGATATCAATTACATCCTGTATAAATTCTAGAATAGATACTTAATATCATTAAATCAAGGAAAAGGTGTTTTTATAATTAAGTTATGGGTGTTTTTTACACACCTGGCTTTACCCACGAACTTTGTCCTCTGTGGTTATCATTTGCTAGGATCTGTTAGGTACCTTTTTTCATTGAAAATCTATATTGATTGAGTACGTAATCTACGATCTATTGTACCTACATTCATACCTTTTATTAGGTATCTACTATTTTTCTCTGGTAGGATATCTATTCGGTGCCTACCATCCTATCTATCGAAGGAATTCTCCAGATTCGCAGTGAAATCCCAAGCTATAATTTTTATTTATTTTAATGTACATACTTCATCATCATCATCTCAGCCGATGGACGTCCACTGCTGGACATAGGCCTCCCCCAAGGATCGCCATAACGACCGGTTATGCGCTGCCCTCATCCAACGGGTTCCCGCCGCCTTCACCAGGTCGTCGGTCCACCGTGTGGGGAGCCTACGCACGCTGCGCTTTCCGGTACGCGGTCGCCACTCGAGAACTTTTCGGCCCCATCGGCCATCTGTTCTGCGAGCAATATGCCCCGCCCACTGCCACTTAAATTTAGCAATTCTTTGGGCTATGTCAGTTACTCTGGTTCTTCTGCGGATCTCTTCATTTCTGATTCGATCTCGCAGGGAAACTCCGAGCATAGCCCTCTCCATTGCCCTTTGGGTGACTTTCAGCCTTTTTATGAGGCCTTGAGTGAACGACCACGTCTCAGTTCCATATGTCATCACTGGCAACACACACTGAGCGAAGACTAATGTACATACTTACCTTCCTTTATTTGTCTTTAATAAAATTATTTCCATTAACTATAAATAGTTTCCCTTGATCATAAAATACCTATATTTAGGTATTTGGTTTTTGTACCTAATCAAAAATCTTTCCCACGAGTACCGGTTTTTAACAACAAAGTCAATCTTTTTTTAAGGTTCGGTACCCAAAGGGTGAGACTGGGACCCTATTCATAAGCCTACGTTGTCCGTCCGTCCGTCCTAGCACAAATTACTAGTTAAGTACTAGTAGTCCTAGCTTCGAAGGGCTGTATCCAGACACGTATTCCAGGGGGGATAGGTGGGATTTGATAACATAGTAACACAAAACGTAAAAAAAAGAGGGTCCCGTCCCGGGAGTCATACAAGCATCTACTTTTTATAACGTTTTTTCTTCTCGCTCTATCGTAAAAACGGTTATACACACAAGAGCCAAACTTCGTGTGATTATAGTTCAAACTCTACACTCTACAGTATAACAACAAATAATAAAAATTGGCCAAGTTTGAGTCGGTCTTGTGCTAGGTGCTTTTTTTTCTATTATTTGGTGGAACGGAACCCTATGCGCGAGTAGCCCTACTCGCACTTAAGTTTTCTTTTTTATAAGTTTTATGTATTCGACCTTGAAGGTAGGTTATTTTTAAACTTCGACAAAGATTTAACTATAGACCTACCTATTCAAATGGATTAAATAATTAGTAAGGAAACATTAATAAGAATGCCGCAATTATAGGCGCTAAAAGTCACGTAGGCCCACATACAAATTAGGAAACGATGAAAATTCGATCAATAAAATTAATTATGACAATCATTAACTTAATGATACTTTTTGACCTATTAATTAGAATTAATTCGCTCTGGATTTCTTTTTAATAAATCCCGACGAGCTTTGTTATAAGACAATGCAGGTTTTGTACGGAAGGTTGGCGCCTTATTTTTCGACGTTGTTTTTTAGCCCAGTCATTTTACGGAGTTTCGTTAGGAGAGGTGGGAAGTAATTATTAATGGGACTTTTAAACTGAAACCGGTACCATTTAGTGACAAAAAAATGGCTACGCAACATAGAAATCAAAATTGTGTGTCCCAGTAGGATTTTAAATTAATAATATTAATACCAATGCACTCATTTGAATTAGATTAACAATAACATTTTTGAGCAATAAAATAGGCATTGAAATTTAAAAATGAGGCTCTTATCAGAAAATACGAATGTGTTTTTCAAAACTTCTAAGTCATCAAGTCATCATCATTGTCTTGCCCATTTCCCATTATTTGGGGTCGGCGCAATATGTCATCCTCTTCCATTCATCTCTTAACCGTCGTCGGTCCAACACTAACTCCTTTTTCACACATATTATCTTTCACACAATCCATCCATCTTTTCTTCGACCTCCTTCTCCTACTACAGCCATCCACATTCATACTTAGCACTCGTCTCGTAACATGACACTCGTCTCTCCGCATTACATGCCCATACCACGATAGTCTATTACCCTGCAATTTTTCCGTCATAGGTGCTACTTTCAAACGTCCTCTAATATACTCATTCCTAATCTTGTCCATTCTAGTTACACCACACATCCATCATCAAAACTTATAAGTAGAGAAAAATATTTACACCACCCACGTTTGAAGTATGTATAATGGTAATGCCTTAAATATGTGCAAAAAAAATTTACCATCTGGTTTTTTATAACGAGATAATAGCAAAATTTTAAATTTGGAACTGTTGCAGACACATTTTTTTTTATTTTGGTAAATTTCAAAGCTCAAATTGGCACTTAAATACAATATCGAAATAAATATCAAATATTAATTAGTCCCGGCTCAAACCGTAAAATGACTGGGCTATTTAAAAAGCGCTAAAAAAAAGAGGCGAAAAGAAAAAAGGCGCCATTTTTAGTCACTGGCTTTTAGACTAGGAAATGCAGAAACATAAATCAGTTAATATTTATACCTAACCTACAAGTTTAATTACTTTTAATAAAAGGGTGATTGTACTCATGATAGGTACCTACTGAAAAACTTTCCCCAAGGAACCAATATCATCATTATTATCAGCCTATAAACTTCCCACTGCAGGGCACAGGAGGGCGATCGCGCTAATTTAAAACATCCAAGTTCAAATCTTAATCCAATTTCAGTTCTAATCACATTGCGAACTAATTACTATTCAATTACGCTGAATTCCTCATCTCCCTAAACTCTATACGTGACTGACAGCTGACAGCCTTTAACGATCTAAGATTTCTGAGCGATCTTTCAAAACCCGTCGAATGAAAAGCGCTATACCGAATGTGTTAAAATTTGTGGTTCGCACGCGGTCCAATCATGGTTCACTTCAGCGATTGCTCAGCAATCGCGCTAAATAAATCGCATCGCAATCGGTAGGCCATGAGAGCAATCAATGCTCTCCTGGCCTACCCTCAGGGATGGTGTATGGGTCCACCACGCGTGCCGAATGCACGTTGCCGTTGGTGCTACACATACGCATCGGACCTTCTTCTCCAACGTATGTAGGCCGGACTTTCGATCTTCGATATATCGCGACCATAGAGATCTAGAGAGATGCCAACCTACGCGCTGAGTACGAAACCTAGTGTCGCCTCACCACCAGTACCACGCGATAGAAAGTATTTTGTTAGCTTGAATGTGCTCATTATCCATTGCGGTATCCGAACTCAACGTCCGAATAATCTTTAGTACTAAGCAAGCATTGTAAACTATTTACACATAACATCTCGACTGGCTTTCAGCCTCATAGTATACCGCCTCCTTAATGTCGCGAGCAATGTGTTCCGTTTTTGCGCATATTGTTGCGACACTGGCCCCGCCCCCTTTTCACATCTCCCTTTAGTTTTTGTGATCTGTGATCGCGACCGTTTCGGTCCAAACTTCATTGTAATAGAGTTGACATTAGAACGCAAACGTTCACGCAATTGCGAAGTTCGAATGTCCGGGTAGACGCCCTGATTTAATCACGAAGTTAAGACCGTTTAAGAGCAGTCGGTGTTACGTAAATAAGCTCATTGCTACATGGCGTGTTCGGCCGTATTCAAACCCGGACCTTTATGGTTGAGTCCAAGTGCCACCGACGCTTTTACTTTAGATATACTAAGGATATAGATACTTACAATCAGCTATCAACATTGCTATCATAGACCGATTTTTTTTTATCAAACTCAAGTTACACCTAAAAGAGGTACTTAGTAGGTAGGTACAATTCTGTTCTATTTTAAAAAAATGGCTGCATCTTGGTTGTGATTGGTGACTTCAAAGATTGTTTTTCGAAAAGAACACTATCTTGAGCCACCAATGGAGCTTCGTTGTAGGCCCGGGAGGGGGCAACCAACAATCGACGAGCGACACGTGACTACCCAATAGCAGACCTACAAGTCCTAAGACGCGACTATACAATAAAACAGTTAGGTAAGTATGTCATGAACTTACGATTTATGGTATTGTGACCATAAGCGGTGTGAAATGTGAATTGTGACAAAAATAAAATAAAGGTAAACAATAGACAGTAAAAGTGTGACGTCACAATAGCATAGCGTAAGCATTATGATGACTTAAAAATTCCGCGAGGGTTTAGTCAGTCATACCACATTCTGAATGGATTCTCCATTCTAATCCGACAATACGCCATGCCATGCACCAATGAGCTTTTCTAACTTATGTACCGTGTCTGCTCTCAAAGGTGAGAACAACATACGAAGAAATTCTGATGCGTATGTGAATTAGCCGAATTATTCGAATTAGCTTGGGCCATAGATTAATATGTATATTGGATATAGATAGGTAACTCGCCTTGAATTTTAAGACAACCTAATTGCATTGCCGCTTATTAGCACTAGGGGGCGCCACATTATGAAGTAAATTGAAAAAGACGATCGGACGACACGAGGATCGAACCTTAGCTACCCGGATCGTAGGCCGGTTGTCTAGACCGCTAGACCAACAAGACAGTGATTGATATGGGCGAAATCTCTCACTACTACAGCGCAGCGCGTGAGGTGTAAGTGCGCTGTTACTCCGATATGAACCCTAGTGCAACACATAGTGCTTCGAAACATAAGCGATAGATGGCGGAAGCTGTCTATGAAAAATGAGCGTTCCGCTTAGTTTGCACTAAGATAACATAGCATGGCTTGGGCCTTCTTGGTGGACTGATGGCCTTGAGACGCCCATACATTCCCTGTAGGCCTGTGTCTTGCAGTGGGACGTATGTATATGTAGAAGTAACTGTATCCCATAAACTTAATATACGTAGTAATATTAAGTTTATGCTGAATCCATAACGAGGCCTTGAAGCTCATGAAGACTATCGTATACCTTTATCTGGTGGACATTTTTGCGGACTCGGTATCTAGGCTCCTACTATCAGCCGAACGATACTAGGCTCTGTATCAGCTAGAAGCTCTGTGGTGGATATTTCCCCCATTGCTTTAAGATAACACCACTGGCTTTTCGGTGAAGGAAAACATCGTGAGGAAACCTGCATGCTTCAATATCGAGGCATGTATTGTACCTACTGTCCATTACAAGTGGCGACGGGCTCACTCCCCGTCACACTGGACAGAGTTTCGGTACTACTAGTGAACCGTGGATGTTCTGAACTTTCAGAATATCTCTGACTAACCCCTCGGGGAATATAGTCGTGAGCATATGCTTATGCTGCTTTGAGATAAATGTATACTAACACTACATGGACATCTTGTCTGAAATAAATTATTTGAATTTGAATTTAACTATTATATGATTATTATTTTGGCACGTATTTAATTAAGAAACTGACTATAAATGTAATCTAATATTCTTTGACATGCATGTCCATTTCTAATTTAATTTTTTTCTAAAATGTTATAAAGTTTTAATAATTTATTAATTTAATGATTTACCGCTCGAAATATTAATCTATGAAATAATGTAATTTAAATTATCCTTTGACTATTTATTATAAGGACTAGCCTTGCGGTAGCATTTCCCCTCTGCCACAGTATAATATTAATGGATCATGTGCATTTACATTCAATTTTATACCGTATCACTAAACGAGACAGCCTATAATTGCGAAACAATAATATCGAACTTAGAACGTTTGGGGTTCAGACGAGACTTCTTTTCATGATTTTTAACGTTCGAAATTAGAATCTAAAGTTATGAGGAATAAAATACAAAGTTGCGGATTTCGTGTTACCTCGCCCCCCGCAAAAAGTGGCAGAAATGCTTGTTCGCAGAATTACACGCGTAACTAGTCCCTATATAAGTAGTCAAAGAAATTATCAAATGACTACTTTTAGTGTAAGTTGTTGAATTAAATGAATTGAATATGTATACAGGGTGTAAGTGACAGTAGCCTAGCAAATACTGAAACGGTGAACTCAGACCATCAAATTGAACAACTTTCACTATGGAGCCTACCTCAGGAAAAGCGAAAAAAAATCAGCTGTCCCATACATTTTAGTCGAGTAGGTACAGCAGTTCTGTATGGGACAGCAGATTTTTTTTCGCTTTTCCTGAGGTAGGCTCCACAGTGAAAGTTGTTTAGTTTGATGGTCTGAGTTTACCGTTTTAGTATTTGCTAAGCTGTCACTTACACCCTGTATAGGCTGGTGATGATGATGATGATGAAATTCAGAATAATTATTGACATTTAACCGACAGTGCCTAAACTCTGTCCAGCGAGCCTAGCACCACTTATTTTTATAAAACGCAAATGTAACTTTCCCTCTTTCGCCGTCATTATGACACAAATAAAATACTTAGGGTTGTTTCACACGCACCACAACCACACCACATCGCAGCGACAAAATGTGGTCAAGCAGTGGTTACGTGAGAATAGTGTCATGTCGATCATGTGGTAGCGTTGTCGCTAGTAGTTACGATGTGGTTGGTTACGTCCGAGTGCACAGACAGTTCATTGCATAGACACAACGTTGTGTCTGCGATGTGGTTGGTTATCAACTTATCACCCACGCGGTCGATAATGACGGTAAAAATGTGGTACGTGTAAATTCTACTATTAATTTTCAATACAAAATATGCGCCCGTCCAGGTGTTGTGGTTGTGGTACGCGTGAAAGAACCCTTAGTTAAGTTAAGGGCCTATGTCAAAAAAGAATTGAAGCGACATGGGCGTGTGATAGCTTATATACCTGTCTGATGCGAGAGAAAGAGATGGGACATAAACGACGCAAGCGTAAAACAAACTTTACTTAATTGTGATTGTACTATTTATGTAAGTTTAATTCTGCTCTAATCAAAATTTGTGAAATATCAATCTTTTTTAAAAAAAATCGAGTCTCGTGTTTATATTATTCACCGTTTAGCAGTTCCAAGCGTTTATCGATAAAGACGGAGGCTACTTTGGCTTGTTTTTCTATCTAGAAAATGTGTCTTAATCGTGTTTTGGCTCTAATCAAAACTAAAATTATATGCTCAATTTACACATATCCGCTAAACATACTCCTACTGTTAGTACTTCATGATATATGACGCTTTGAAGAATCCTATTTTTTTCACATAGCCATGTTATGGTTGTGGTACACGTGAAACAACCCTTAGTTAAGTTAAAGCAAACATTCTAATCATCCCAAAACGTATCACGGTTATAGGTATGTATTCGTGAGTATATTGTGCTAAGTTATAAGGCGACTAAAAGATAAGATTGTAATGCAGCGTTTTACCAAAGACTGTTCTAGTTCTACTATGGACGAAAACTCAGCAACTTAATCATTATTGACACATTAAGCCTGAAACCTAAAACAATTATTAATAAAATAAAAGAGCCAAGAGCTGGCACTTTCCTCGCTCAACGGATCAGCATAGCCATTCAGCGAGGAAATGCGGCCAGCGTTCTGGGTACCCTCCCACAAGGACCGAACCTGCACCACATCCTAGGTTAGTTTAGTTTTAAGTCTCTATTATAATTTATAATTTTATTTAATGTTACTATTTTATCGATCTTTCGAATAAACAATTAACAAATAAAAGTGAACGTTGCGATATTTGAGTATTAGTACACACTTGAAAGGTTGCTGATACTCGTAGAGGGGTTTCTGACCCCCCAAAAGAGATTATTGTCGTGATTATATAATACCTATGTATGTCGTTTGCATCAAACTTGTGAGTTGTGACTAGAGATGATTGCAGCCCGTGGCCGTGGAGGTCATGCGGGCGTCCACGCTTGGTGATCAACCAGTTATTAGCCAGCTATTATTAAAGTTGTCTACAAGGAAATGACCGGATGAAGGACTTGTACGAGTACAGTATGTCTAACAGCTAATGTATGATATGTTACTTACCATTAACTAGAAAATATTATGTATGCAGGGTGTAAGTAGCCTAGCAAATACTGAAATGGTAAACTCAGGCCATCAAACATGCATACTGCAACTAATAATGCAACTGTACACCCTAACACCCTGTAGATTTTAAAATTCTCCTATATCGTAATTGGATAGAATAATACGTAAATAGGTACTACGTCTACGTATTGTGCCATGGAACTATATAAAGGTCTAGCAAAATTAGCTGAAACTATTTTAAGGGAGTGTTCAGACCATTAAATAGAACAACTTTCCCTATGAGACCAATATTGAAATCGCGTAAAAAAATCTGCTGTCCGATACATTTGAGTCTAGTTATGTTTGGAGTTTTGTATGGGGCAGCTGCGTTTTTTTTCGCGATTTCGATATTGTCCCATAGAGAAAGTTGTTCAGTTTGATGGTCTGATCATCCCCTTAAAATAGTTTCAGCTAATTTTGTTAGAATTTTGTTATTAAGTGAAACGGTAAACTCAGACCATCAAACTGAGCAACTTTCACTAAGGAGTCTACCAAAGGAAACGCGAAAAAAAATCTACACCCTATGAATGCTGAATCAGCCTTGCAGCTGATGATAACAAAAAGTACGTCTATCTTTTACACTATTACTTTTCATTTCGTTTGTAAAGATGTATGTTTGGTAGACAGTATTAAGTACCTAGGCATAAACAAAGTCCAACCCACATCAATTCGTCATATAGACAAATAACTCTTTTCCGGTCACGGTTGTATAAAGAAAGACAATGCACAGGAGCGTTCCGTTCGTTATTCGTACAATTTGTTTGTTCGCAAACAAAACAGTTTTAAAGATCTTTATCTTCACGGTCAATTGACTAATGGCGGATCGAACCGGTTAGAACTGCTATTTTCCGGTCACAACCGGTAAATACTTGATTGGAAGAATTTTAGATCGATTAATTTATTATAAGGCTTTGATGTTTTGTAAAATCGCAGAATCTATCGGAGTCCTATCGCTGCGAGTCTAGATGTGAAATTGAACGGAAATGTTTTCCTATAATGAAGGAAGGACGCGATGAGAATGTTTGTTTAGATAAGTTTTAAGTAATCGGTAATTAACACGTTCCGGGACAGTGACCGGCTATAGACGTGATAACAATAAAAGTTCTATTGTGTCTCGTTCACTGCCCCGGAACGTGTTAAATAGGACACCTTATAGGCTCAAGATATTGGAGATTTTAGTACCAGGAGTGTGTTCAGCAGTTGAAAATGTATGGAGATACGCATCTTTCTACTGCTGATTTGACATTCAAAAATCATACTCCAGGTGTGCTATTTTTGAAAGTCAAATCAGCAGTAGAAAGATGCGTATCTCCATACATTTTCAACTGCTGAGTTCAACGTATAAGATTCAAAAAACGCACTCCTGGAGTGCGATTTTTTAATCTCATTCACTGAGCTCAGCAGTTGAAAATGTCAAATTTACTATAGAGATATGCATCTTTCTACTGCTGATTTGATTTTCAAAAATCATACTTCAAGAGTGCGATTTATGAAAGTCAAATAAATAAATAATAAATAACGCTCACAGGCCGAGTGGTGTGGGCTAAGAATAGCACCACCCCATGTCCTCCCGTGGGTGTCGTAAAAGGCGACTAAGGGATCTACCGGAGGATGGGCAGCAGCATCCTCTGAGTACACACATTCAATCCAACTGCGATCGCCAACCCGCCTGCCAAGCGTGGCGATTATGGCAAATCCCTCCATTTTGGGGGATGTCCAGCAGTGGACGTCTATCGGCTGATATGATGATGATGATGATGCTCACAGGCACATACTTTGTAATGATCCCAAGTAAGCCTTAGGCTTTTTGTTATGGGAACCATTCAACAAAGGCACAAACATATAACATCCATGACCGAACCGGGACTCGAACCCAGTTCCCTGGTTCAACAGTCCGGCGTGGCAATCAATACACCAACCGGGTCGTCAATAACACCAAGATTGTTAATAACTTGTACTGTGTATTTTTATTATTAATATTAATTAATAAATTTGCTCATACCTATCAGACCCCTCTCTGGTCAACGCCATCTATTGAGAAATTAGGAACTAACTTTTTTTTCTTCTGGAAAATCCCTCATGAATTGGACCAAATTTTGCAATCTTTAATTTGAATCTCTCTAATGATTTTGAAAACTCCATATAGAAATCCTTAGCCTAACCCAGAGACGTTGCATAGGTGTTGATGGCCTGACCAAATTAAACTTTGGCACGTGGATCGAATAGCTGTTCTTATGTATACATATAATTTGCTAAAATACCCTAATTTTAGCAAATTATATGTATACATAAGAACAAAATATTATGTTACAATTTACAAGATTGCCTGATAGGCAAACAAGAATGTAACAAAAAAGCTTTAAAGGTTAAACAAATTAAAATACAATGCTCAACGAATTTAAAAAACATTGTATAGCAATATACATATAATAAATAGCAATATTGTACTCTTATTATATTCCTTGGCAATGGTGGCGTTGTATCTATTGTAACATCTAGTATATACTATATATCTATATATCTCATCTAGTATCTACAGGGTGAAATTGATATCATTAGCATCCTTTTAAACTAAGAGTCTACCCATCGAACTGAACAACTTTTACTATGAGAGCAAACCGATCGGAGCAACAAAAAATCAGATGTTGCATACACTTGACTCGCGAACTCGTGCTTCGAAATTGCAGTTTAGTATGGGACAGCTGATTTTTTATTTGTTACGATCGGTTTGCTCCCATAGTAAAAGTTTTTCAGTTTGATGGGTAGACTCTTAGTTTAAAAGGATGCTAATGATATCAATTTCACCCTGTGTAATTCAACGGCTAGAATCGTTCTAGTTTTACGGTCTCACTACGTTTTGGTAACGTTGCGTTGCACGTTGACCAAATTGGTGACACAGTCGAAAAGGGTGTTGGCTTGCCAAACTTTGGAGGTGACTGAGGTGAATCCTACCCTTGTATTATCATCTTGTTCAAACATGCGTTCCACACAATGCATGTTTGAACCTTCTACATTGTCGTGCACTCTGTCATGTCACCGCGGCATTTGAGGGCCCCGCAAAATGGCCGCTCGCAAGGAGTGACAAGGCAGCAACATCTAGTGAGCGGCTAAGGTTGTAGAGAGGTGAGTGTGCGGGCGCCGGTTCCCGGTGCTAAGCGCACCAGTTAGCGTTATGACATTTTACACTTCCAACCTGGAGCATAGATTCCGCTCTGGCAACTCCACTTCTGGCCGGCCGGTTTAGACAAGACTGGAAGTGAGGGCCAATTAAATCAATCCAACACTGACATAATAATACACAATTGAGAAAACATGTACAAACGGCGAGCTTATCTCTGAAGAGATTTCATATTCATATTCATCATACAAATATTTGTCCCTTACGGGATTCGAACCCGCGACCCTCGGAACAGCAAACAGGTTCACTACCGACTGAGCTACACGGCTGTCAAATATTGGTAGGCTGATGGATAGGACAAAACAAACTAATAAATTACCTGACCTTTTTGCTACATTCGCTTACGGACCTCCAAAAGTATGAATGTTCACCTCAATCTCATTTTACGAATCTGGGTCGTGTTTTAGTAAATAAAAATTTGTACAAACATCAAATGATGGATTGCCCAAACCTCTCGAGGAATTATATTTACTCAATCTCTTTATTGAATCGGAAAATTCTAGTGAACCATATGATGTCTGCGGCCGTAGTATGGCAGCGTGACGCAGCGCTATCGCGCCTTCGCTCTCTGTCTATTTGCGGGCGAACGAACGAGAATAAAGGCGTGATATTGCTGTATTACGCGCATCATTCTACGGCCTCTGGTTACACTACAAACACCACATGAGGACAGGAGGGTGATATAATATGTTGGAAAATTAATAGAACTCTCTTTCTATCCGAAGCTTATACCTATACAGGTTGTAAACATAAATGTGTAACATATTAACAGGGTGCTTCATTCCATCAAACTTACTATGGGACCAACTTTGAAATCGCAAAATAACATAAGCTGTTCTATACTTTTTGGTCGAGTAGCTATTGACATTTCAATATGGAACCGCTGATTTTATTTTCGCAATTTCAGTGTTAGCTCCATAATGAAAGTTGGTCAGTTTAAATGAGTTTGACGGTCTGAAGTACCCTGTTCGACATGTAACGCATTTAATTTTACTCTAAATTTACACCCTGTATAGAACTGAAATCAAATCAAAATCTTTTATTCAAAATAATATAAATATGACATGGATAGCTTCCTGACGTCATTTAATTGACCACCGAGTCGGAAGGTGTTCCGAGTTTACGGTTTGTTTTGCTTTTTCGGTATTTGAAATGGCAGATATGTAAAGCGTAACCTAACACCTTAAACTCTATTTATTAAAGGTGGTTTCAGTCCATACAGAAGTTTGACGCACAATACGCGTAGACGGAATTAATAAAAGTAATATTATATATATGGAAAAATAGTTTAGAAAATCTAGTTGCCGCGTAACAAATAAAATTTGCAATTTATGATATAATTACGAAGATATAAAGCTTTTAAAATTTTGTATGAAATATTTCAAAACTTTATATCTTCGTAATTATTTTCTAAACTGTTTTTCCTTACTGTTTACGTTTTTCGTTACTTATTTTAATACCGTCTACGCGTATTGTGCGTCAAAGTTTTGTATAAAATTGACCCCTCTGCAACCGCCGTAAGTGAATATAATTCGGAGCGCGCTCCATACAAACGAAGTCTGGTGATGTTTTCTATACTAATCAATTAAAATCAATGACATTTTTCAGAAACAACCTAGAAACTAATATATAATTCGAAACCCTTGGTCCGTGGGGTCCCGGCGCGCGCCCAGGCGCTTTTTAAAGATCTGGCAAAGCACCTGGTAGACTCGACCGGGGATCCAAGGGCTGGCGCTTTCCTCGCTCAACGGATCAGTTTAGCCCATGCTATGTTATCTTAGTTCAAACTAAGTGGAACGCTGGTTTTCCATAGACAGCTTCCGCCATCTATCGGTTATGTTTCAAAGCACTATGTTTTGAACTAGGGTTCATATCGGCGTAATAGCGCACTACACCTCACGCGCTGCGCTGTAGTAGTGAGGGATTTCGCCCATATCAATCACTGTCTTGTTGGTCTAGAGGTCTAGACAACCGGCTTACGATCCGGGTAGCTAAGGTTCGATCCTCGTGTCGGCCGATCGTCTTTTTCAATTTATTTCACAATGTGGCGCCCCCTAGTGTTAATAAGCGGCAACGCAATTAAGACGTCCTAAAATTCAAGGCGAGAGTTACCTATCTATATCCAATACACATATTAATCTATGGTTTAGCCGTTCAGCGAGGAAACGCTGCCAGCATCTTGGCTACCCTCCCGCGTGGTCTTTTAGGTAAAGTTAGTTTTATTCTCTCAATATTTTTATTTATTTTTAATGTACATACTTACCTTCCTTTATTTGTCTTAAATAAAATTATTTAATCTATACAGGGTGACTGGTAATTCGACCTATTCCTTGAAAGGGGTTATACTAGAGTTCATTTGCAACAATTTTTCCCCAGTTAACTGGGGGTCGAAAATCGCTTGTTTTCGAGTTCTCTCATTTTTAAGAATTTTTTGAATATTTCCGTTTTTCGACCTAAAAATGACAATTGTGAAAAAAATACTCCACTCTCTGCACTCTGTAAGCATTTTTCTAGTAGCTGATGAATGAGCGACTACTTTAAACTAAAATACATGTGAAAAATACCCAAAACCACCGAAATAAAAGGTTATAAACCGCAAGACAACAATTTTTTATTTGGATTTTGTTTCAATCCAAAGAGGATTACTCAAAAAAAATGTATTACACTTGGCGTACAAATTGCGGAAATAACTTCCTCAATTCCTAAGCTTTCCAAAAAGATGCAAAAGTTGTGTACTTTAGTTCAAGTTTGGAAAATAAACCTTATTAAACACGCAGATGTGAATTTTATTCAAAAAGTTATTGGTTTGGTGAAAATAAAAAAAAGAGTAAAATAATAATGTTTAGTACCTAATCATATGAAATTACAAATTTTGTTTTAAAGTTTTACATTTAAAAATCACAAGTCTTGCTCAAATTGTCTTCCTCCGTTACGTATGCAAGCACGAAGCCTGCGACGTACTTCGCTTACTGTCACTCGAGTTGAAAGCGTGTCTTTAATTTGTTGGGCAGCTGCCAAAATCCTCTCTCTTAATTCTTCTTGAGAAGAGATAGGTGTACGATACACCAATGTCTTCATATGACCCCAAATGTAGAAGTCGCATGGGGTTAGATCGGGACTCCTAGCCGGCCAAGGGATCGGGCCGCCTCGACCAATCCATCTCAGTGGATAGTTCTCATCCATCCACTGTCGCACGCCCCGGTAATAGTGGGCTGGGCAGCCATCATGTTGATACACCAAAGCTGTTCTTGTGGTAAGCGGCACATCCTCCAGCAGCGGACGTAACTCTTCTCTTAAAAAGTTTTCATAGGCGATGCCGGTTAGGCGTGCCGGCAGAAAGAATGGCCCGATTAAATTATTGTGCACGATTCCCATCCACATGTGGAGTTAATACAGGTAGCCGGGAAGTGCAGATGAAGCTCGGAGGAACTGATGGTTACTTCGAATGAATAAGGCGATACGTTTTCAAACTCAAAAATTATAATGATAAACAATGTAACATGAAATAAACACTAAATGAATTAATTCACGTTTTTCTTGCGAGAGAAAATATGACTGTTATTTTCCTGACGGTTCCGTTGTCCAGGAAACACCGGAACGCTCATAGATAAATACTGACGACCAAAGAGTCCGCCACATCACCCCCCTCGGAGAATCATGCTCCAGCATGATAATGATCTGGGAATCTAACCACGCGACCAGCTCGCGTGACTCTCGGTGGTGTGGTGGCGGTTGAAGTGTTGTCCGCTGCCGGTAGAGCGCCGACGTCGCGAGCCATGAAGGCAGGCTTCAGCCGGTCTACCGAAACTGTCGATGGCTTACCCTTCAAATCGATCTTATAAAATTTATCTTCTCTCGAAATGACTCTGAATGGACCAGCGTACGGTGGCTCGAGCGAAGCTCTCACTCGATCTTGTCGTAGAAATACATGTGTTGCGGTACGTAGGTCTCGAGGCACATAGAAAGGTGTGTTAGCATGCCATGACGTAGGTTTAGGTGCGAGGTTTGCCATGTACGAACGGAGTCTTGTAGAGTATTGGCTGATATCTTCCGCAGAGTAGTCATCGTTGGGGCAAAGAAACTGTCCAGGCAGGCGTAGTGTTTCGCCGTACACTAGCTCGGCGGGCGACGATTGAAGATCCTCCTTCCAGGAACTGCGCATGCCCAGAAGGACCAGCGGTAGAACCTCGACCCATCGTGAGGATGTCGCATAGCACATGATAGCCGCCTTGAGCTGGCGGTGCAGGCGTTCGATGATGCCGTTTGCCGCTGGATGATATGCCGTCGTGCGGAAATGGTGTGCACCAACCAAGGTAGTAAGTGCCTTGAAGAGGTGACACTCGAACTGGCGACCACGGTCAGTAGTCACTCGTGCAGGACAGCCGAATCTGCTAATCCAACCGGTCACAAGAGCAGTTGCACAGGTCTCAGCAGTGATGTCTTTCAGCGGAATGACCTCAGGCCACCGTGTGAATCGATCGATGACCGTGAGGCAGTACCTGTAATCTTGAGAAGAAGGTAATGGGCCTACGATGTCAAGATGAATGTGAGAGAATCTAGATGAAGGGGTTAGGAATGATGAAAAAGGTGAAACGGTATGACGTGAAACTTTACTTTGTTGGCATTGCAAGCATTGCCTAGCCCACTCTCTACAATCCTTGCGAATCCCTGGCCAAACAAATCTTTGCGTGACCAGCCGCACTGTAGCTGAACCTCCGGGATGACTCAAGTTGTGCAAGGAGTTAAACACTTCACGACGATACCCCTGTGTGACGAATGGTCTGGGAAGTTTGTGCGACGTGTCACAATATAGCTTGACCTTGCTAGCTGGGATCGGTATTTCCTCAAGTTTAAGGCTAGAATTACCTTTTAGGAGTGAACTGAGCTCTTCGTCTTTCTTCTGTGATTGTGCCAAAGAAGGGAAGTCTATAGATGCGATGTTACCTTCCATGCGCGAAAGAGCGTCTGCTACTACATTCTCTTTGCCAGAAACGTGTCGAAGGTCTGTAGAAAATTGCGATATGAAATCAAGCTGGCGCATAATGCGAGGTGAGCCTTTTTCGTTTTTCTGTTGGAATGCGTAGATCAAGGGCTTGTGGTCTGTATAGATTGTAAAATTTCGTGCTTCTAAAATATGTCGAAAATGTTTGACGGATTCGTAGACAGCAAGGAGTTCTCTGTCGTAGGCACTGTATCGAGTCTGCGTAGAGCTAAGCTTCTTTGAAAAAAAACCTAAAGGTTGCCAAGAATTATCAACTCTTTGGTGAAGAACTCCGCCTAATGCCGTGTCTGATGCATCGGTCATCAATGCGAGCTGGGCATCTGGTAAAGGATGCGCAATTAATGTTGCATTCGACAAACTTTGCTTGCACTTCTCAAAAACATCCAATAATTCCTTTGTCCATGAAATCTCTTGGGTGCTCTTGATGTTAGGGCCCGATAAAATGTTGTTCAGGGGTGCGTGTAGGTTGGCAGCATTCGAAATAAACCTTCTATAAAAATTTACCATCCCTAGAAAACGGCGTAATTCTCGTACCGTTTTAGGTAGGGGGTAATTAAGAATGGTTGCTACCTTTGCTTCCAGAGGTCGTGTGCCTTTGGCAGTGATAGTGTATCCTAGGAAATTTACTTCTGCTTGTCCTAGAAAGCATTTTTTGACGTTAACTAGTAAACCAACTTCGCTCAGGCGTTTGAATAGCGTGCGTAAATGCTGCTTATGCTCCTCTTCGTCTGCTGAATAGACAAGAATGTCATCTATGTAAGAAAAACAGAAGTCCAGGTCTCGCAACGTCTCATCCATAAAGCGTTGGAATGTTTGTGCTGCGTTTCGCAAACCGAAAGACATCATCGGGAACTCGAACAAACCAAACGGTGTAGTGATTGCTGTTTTGATGATGTCCTCCTGATGGACCGGAATAAAGTGATACGCCTTCACCATGTCAATCGTAGAGAAGACTGTGCATCCATGTAGTTGTTGCGCGTAATCTTGTATGTGGGGCACAGGGTATCGGTCTGGGATAGTTCTCGCGTTGAGCGCCCGATAGTCTCCGCATGGCCTCCAAGCATTGTCTTTTTTCGGCACCATGTGTAGCGGTGACGCCCATGGGCTATCTGACCTGCGAGCGATTCCTGCCTTTACCATTTCCTCGAATTCCGCTTTTGCAATTTTGAGGCGCTCTGGAGCCAGGCGTCGAGGACGGCAGAACACTGAAGGTCCTGGAGTTGTGCGAATGTAATGCTGCGTTGAATGTTTTATAGTCTTCGGGACTCCTGCTGGGCTGGTTAGCTCTGGGTACTCTGCAAGAATTTTATGGTAGTCTGAATCACCTGTTATGACTTTAACGCTTGGCGTGGACGCAGAAAAGCGCGCTGAAGTGCACTTGATCGACAGTGATGTAACGCCATCTATAAGACGTTGGTAGCGACAGTCGACCAGTAAGTTAAAATGTGATAAGAAATCCGCTCCAATAATGGGTCGGTCCACGTCCGCCACTACAAAATTCCACGTAAAATCCCGGCGTAAGCCTAGGTCCAATGGCAATGGAACCGTGCCATAGGTGCTGATACTAGTCCCATTGGCTGCTGCTAAATCATACCCGGCGTTCTGTCTGCGCTGGCGTATGAGTTTGCGAGGGTAAACGCATAGGTCGGAGCCTGTATCTACTAGGTATTGAAGCTTGGTCTTTACATCTATTACAAATAAGCGGCTTGACGTGGTTTTACAATCAGATGCCGCCCCTACTGATTGCTGCCCCCGTTTCCCGATTTATAATCGCAGGGTTTAACGCACTTGCGGGCTTTATCCTTGTGCACCTGATGGTACCAGCAGATATTAATCTTAGGATCATACTCGCTACGGCTTCGCGATCTCCCGGAATTCTGACGCCTTCCTGACCTGCTGCGTGCACGACCTTGCCTTTCCTGCTTCGCCGCCAGTGCTGCCACCTGCCTTGTTAGGTCATTGATGCACTGCATAAGGGAATCATTGTTATTCGATAGGCTATTGACAGGTGGGCGTGCGCCTAGGGGTTCCGGCGCGATCTCACTTACTCTATCAGCAAGTTCGGCGACTGAATCGAGGCTAGTGCCGCGTTGCGTGGCGATGATAGCTTGAACATGTTGAGGCAATCGGTTAGACCATAATGAGCGTAAAAGTTCGTCGGGAACGTTCGAACCTCCTAAATTTTGAAGGTGTCTTAGAAATTGGGACGGCGTCCTATCGCCTATCTCTTCGAGCATTAATAACTGACGCACTCGTTTTTCACTGGACATTGACAATCTCTTAATGAGCTCTACCTTAAGTTTATCGTATTTCTCTGAGTCAGGTGGCTTTGTTATTATATCTTTGACTTCCTGCGCGTAACGATGATCTAGCTGAGCGATCACATGATGATACTTGGTCGCATCCCTAGTGATACCTGAGAGTGTAAACTGCGCGTCGGCCTGCGCGAACCAAAGCTCCGGTTCCTCCGGCCAGAAAGGTGGGAGCTTCACCGATACTGCGAATGTCTCCTTTGCCGTAGTAGGTTGGTTCTCCCCGTCCATATTTCGGGGTGTCGCGGGTCACCACTGTGGAGTTAATACAGGTAGCCGGGAAGTGCAGATGAAGCTCGGAGGAACTGATGGTTACTTCGAATGAATAAGGCGATACGTTTTCAAACTCAAAAATTATAATGATAAACAATGTAACATGAAATAAACACTAAATGAATTAATTCACGTTTTTCTTGCGAGAGAAAATATGACTGTTATTTTCCTGACGGTTCCGTTGTCCAGGAAACACCGGAACGCTCATAGATAAATACTGACGACCAAAGACACACACATTAAGTGAGAATCTGTGCTGGTGAGCTCCTTCGTTAGATTTTCTCGGATTCTGACCTTTAGGGGCCCAAAAATGCAGATTATGATAGTTTGTAATACCATCACGGTCGAAGTTCGATTCATCTGTCCACAAGATTGTTTTTAGATACTCAGGGTCTTCAATGTCTGCATTTATTAGAAATCTGCAGAAATCCATCCTTCTGACAGGATCTCCCTCCTCGATAGCTTGTACTGGCGTGTAATGGAATGGATACTGCCGTGCTGTGTGCTGAGTGAACCAGACTTTCCACTGAGACATACCAAGCTGCCTAGCCACAATTCTTGTTGAAGTAGTGCCGTCTGCTTGAAAACACTGCAAAATTTGCTCCTCTTCGATTGGATCACTAACGCTAGGTCTACCAGCGTCGGTTTGGCGACGTCGAACCGATCCCGTTTCTCGAATGCGCCGATATGTCGTACCAAACACGCTGACATCAGGTAAACGGCGGGTAGGAAAACGTCTTTGATAGTCTCTTCGAGCAGCAGCAGCGTCACCATCACAAAACCCGTAACAATACATGATATCCGCGTATTCTTCATTTTGGTAAGCAGCCATTTGAAAAGGAAGCTGTTTTAGCGCAGAATTTAAGTTAGTTAACAACGACACGTCCGAACTCCAAGATGGTTGAAACTAACTGATTACTTAATGAATTGAGCGAATGAGTGGGCCTCGATTGTGAACCTTAGTACAAACATTCCCGAATACTTACAAAAGAGAAACAATGTAAGCAATAAAATGAAAGAGACAAAAGCAAATCGGCATCTTGTAAGGTTCGCTTCTAGGAAATCCGCTACCTGCTCTGCCATTGTTAACAATTTTTTTCAAACTCTTGTCAAAGTAGACAACATTTGCACCTTTTTGGAAAGTTTAGGAATTGAGGAAGTTATTTCCGTAATTTGTACGCCAAGTGTAATACATTTTTTTTAAGTAATCCTCTTTGGATTGAAACGAAATCCAAATAAAAAAATTTTGTCGTGCGGTTTATAACCTTTTATTTCAGTGGTTTCGGGTATTTTACACATGTATTTTAGTTTAATGTAGTCGCTCATTCATCAGATATTAGAAAAATGCTTACTTAGTGCAGAGAGTGGAGTATTTTTTTCACAATTGTCAGTTTTAGGTGGAAAAATGGATTTTTTCAAAAAAATCTTAAAAATGAGATAACTCGAAAACAAGCGATTTTCGACCCCCAGTTAACTGGGGCAAAATTGTTGCAAATGAACTCTAGTATAACCCCTTTCAAGGAATAGGTCGAATTACCAGTCACCCTGTATGTTTGTATGCAGTCAGATTTTCGTTAAAATGTATAGTTTTAAAGTTACAGTGCCTCAAATATTTCCATACAAATCTTAAATTAATCCTAGCCTAGCATTAAAACTTTACATTTTAACGAAAATCTGACTTCATACAAACATAGAGATTAGTTTCCAGATTGTTTCTAAAAAAATTAATTGACTTTAATTGGATATGATTGAAAATATCACAAGAATTCGTTTGCATGCAGGGCGCATTTGCATTCTCGGAATAAACGAAATACTTAGTAAAGTAAGTTGTCGTACAACTTTACAATTACTAACCCCTATGTTGTACTCTTATTTATACATTCATGTTCCGTTCCATGTGTAACTTTTTGACAAAGTCGGAATGTAACGTTTTATGTAATGGGCCCAGAAGCTCAACAACAATCTTTTAATGCAGTATTACGTTATATTTTTATATTATACGTAACTGAAGAATTATCAATAGGGAAAACAACAAAGAAATTATAATACAAATACAAAAACACCTACCTACCTTTGTACACCACTAAGTACTTTGACGAAGAGCAATTTTAATTACACCCTTAGATAGGTATACCTACATAGAAGTCTAGTTAATTACTTGATTAAGCCTCGACTCGTTTTCCTTGCTCTTTACCTGTAATAGTAAACCGGAAAGGGTAAATTTTATAGAACTACTCATTTATTACGTAACGTATCAATGTCCTGCCAGTGCACAATATTTTAAAAATAAAGGGACTGACGACCCATTTGACAACCGATTTGTTTTTTTTTCGTTTAGTTTTTTAAATTGTGCACTAATTTCAGGGTAGGTACGTCAACAAAATACTACTTTCTAAACTTTCTAAAGTTGCATTATTTTAATTGTACTCATGATACTGAACATCTTTCCCAAGCAACATAAGGGAAATTAGATAACGCAAAAAAGAATTTCGACTTTTCATACAAACGTTCTATGATGAGTGTGATTTTTGAAAGTCACACGTTTAAAATCATGATCGGATGATGCATAATCAAATGGTTAATAAAATAATAACATCTTCATAAAGAGATAAACAAAATAAAAAACATACGGGTCAAATTGAGAACCTCCTCTTTTTTTAATTGTTTAATAGTATTTTATTAAAACATAACAATATTTACAAAACAACAGCACTATAAAATTAATCCAACTAAATTATAATATTTACAAAACTGTATACAACTTATGGCTCGTCGATTAAAAAATAAATAAAAAGAAGTTTTAATTCGTTGTACTTACATAAAAGACATTGGCTATTTTTGATGAAAAAACTTTGATATAATCGGATATAATAAACGGGTGACCGAATTACCCGTTGTGAAAAACAAAACATAAGTTTTTTTTATTAAATATCATTTCACAAAAAAAATCTCATTGTTAAACCAGTACTAGTGTTTATTATCTTTTTTTTTCGTATCCAAAGAGGTTTCAGATTTTCAGACAGAACAAAAAACTGGCCTGGCCTGGGTGGCCTCCAAATCTCGAGACGAGAAGCCCTTTTTAATCAAATCCAAAATATGTTCAGTAAATAAGGGGCAGTTTGGAGTTGGAGGCCTCACACATAGTCAAAGAAAGTCGAAAATAGAGTCAAAACTTGTACTTCAGTGATTTTTTCCGCGCTCGGAAACTAAGCTTGCTATGCTTGCTCGCTCCAGTTTTTGTTCCACACACATATCAACTCTATTTCGGCATGAGCATTTAGTTTTGCCGCCCCAGGCCTCAGACGGCGACTGGCTTAGTCCGCCACTGTTGCCCTGACATCTGGTCCAGTCATTTTACGGTTTGAGCCGGGACTGATTAGTAATTGACATTTTTTTTCAGTATAATATTGAAGAGCCTAGAAATGTAACAAAATAAAAAAAAAATCACGTAAGCAACAGTTCCAATTTAAAAATTTAGCTATTATCTCGTTCTAAAAAAACTGATGGTACATTTTTTTTTTGCACATATTTAAGGCTTTACCATTATACATACTTACTTTGAACATGGTGATAATATATTTGTCTGCTAAGAAGGCTTTGAAAAATACATTAGTATTTTCTATTAAATACCTCGTTTTTTTAATTTCAAAGCCTTTTTTATTGCTCAAAAATTATTTATATTGTTAAATCTATGTCAAATGAATGCATTGGTATTAATATTATAAATTTAAAAGCCTTCTGGGGAGACACACCATTTTGATTTCTATGATGGTTTTTTTTTATATGTTTTAAGATAGTCTTTTTGTCACTAAATGGTGCCGGTTACAGTTTAAAAGTCCAATTAATAATTACTCCCTACCCCGCCTAACAAAACTCCGTAAAATGACTGGACTAATCTGCACGCGAACGGAATGGACGGCAGTGCTATCCGTCTGGCGAAATACTGGGCTGGAAACATTTGAAATGACTTGCCACTTGCCATCGACTCGTTAGAAAAAGACATAGTACAAAATTGTTTTACATTTGTTTACGTTAGTATATATATTCTTTGTCTTTGTTTAGGTTGGTGGTAAAGAACCTAAAGGAGAATCTGTTTTTGGTAGAAACTAGGTCAGTCATCTAAACTATTATAAAACTGTAGCAGGAAGTTTGTCTGTACGTTGGAGATATTAACAAAAAAAAAGTTACGATATGGTTTTTAGGTATCCCTGATTCCATATCACCAATTTTTGGATTTTTTGTCTGTCTGTTTGTTTGTTTGTTTGTTTGAACGAGCATCACGCAAAAACTACTGAACCGATTTTGATGCAACTTTTTTTGTTTGATAGCTAATGATCTGACTTAAAATGTGGTATATAATTTGTGCGGACAAAGTCGCGGGTTAACGCTCGTGTGTTATAATGTTATAAATTAGGTAGATACAGAAAATATCATTGAACAAGGGTAACAAGATAAGGTCAATATATAAAATATAACTAGGATAGGTAGACAAGCAATATAAGTAAACAAACGGTACAAGCCGCGACCTTTTTCAAGGTAATCTTCGTCGGACCTCGTTCACTATGACGAATGCACGACACATCTACTTTTCACTAGTACATTGGGTACTTATTGGGAGTCCATATAAATTGACATCGACATTTTCGACTCGGTAAGGTCAACAAATCTTTCATGAGGCACTATCATATGCTATTATAATTCAGATAGGTACCAGAAGATATTCTAAACTTGCCAGACAAAAAGTTGCAAGTCCTCTGTAAAAAAGGTACCCATAAACTTGTTGATTATACAGAGTGAAATTGATATCATTAGCATCCTTTTAAACTAACAGTCTACCCATCAAACTGAACAACTTTTACTATGGGAGCAAACTGACAGGAGCAAAAAAAATTGCTGTTGAGTCGAGTAGGCAGCGGCGGCAGGTGCAGTTTAGTACAGAACAGTAGATTTTTTTTGCTCCGATCGGTTTGCTCCCATAGTAAAAGTTGTTCAATTTGATGGGTAGACTCTTAGTTTAAAAGGATGCTAATGATATCAATTTCACCCTGTATGTATATTCATACATACTAATATGTATTAATCGCACTCCAGACCTTTTGGTCATTCGACCAAAAGGTCTGGAGTGCGATTTTTGAAACTCATATGTTGAACTCAGCAGATAAAAATGTCAAAATTACTCTGGAGATACGCATCTTTCTAGCGCTGGTTTGACATTTAAAAATCATACTCTAGGAGTGCGATTTTTGAAAGTCAAATCTCCAGAGTAATTTTGACATTTTCAACTGCTGAGGTCAAAGTAACAGTTTCAAAATCGCACCCCTGGTCTTGACAATGTTACACTATGTAATTAAATATTGTAATTGTAAGTACTTTGTACTTGTATTTTCAGTGTTCAATCAATCAATCAAAATAATGAGAGAAATTGTGTTGTAGAGTTTCTGGCCGCATCTTCTCTACAACGGAACACCTTCTGACGCGGTGGTGGTAGAGTCAAAAAATTACGTGAGAAACCTATCTATGTGATATTAAGTATTTTGAATTACAAATTTTGAGTTTGGGTTTGATTTTGAAAATCTGTTGCAATTACAAGCAGAAAAGAAAACATAATTAATATAATAACACTGTTTTCTTATCTTCTTACGGTAACATTAGGTTCGGAAACCTCTATGTGCGAGGACACACCTCGCTCTTGGCCAATTTATTAATTCGAATCAAATTAAAGATTGAAAAATTTGTCTCGGGACTTGAACCCAGTTGAACGCAGTTCCCCGGTTTGGCGGGTTCAAGTCCCAGCCCGAGACAAATTTTTCAATCTTTAATTTGATTAGAAATAGCACAACATGGCTGTAACATGTTTAAAAATCAATAATATTTGAAATTTATTAATTTTTTTTTCATACATCCTGAACCACACACAGATACAGGTGATCAGACCATCAAACTGAACAACTTTCTCTATGGGACCAAAGTCGAAATCGTGAAAAAAATATCAGCTGTCCATACATTTGGGTCGAGCAGAATTGAAGTTTTGTATGAAACAGCTGATTTTCGATAAAGCCCTACTAATGTGTGAAATTAAAAAAAAGTGTTCCAATACATATTGTTAATAAGTTTAAGTCCGATTAACGTACCCTCTGTGCGGAGCCTCGGGGTTTAATCCGTTCAAAGGGGAAAAGACCGGACGGCCTGTCCCTCATACCCTGGTCCCGTGGAAAGTGTTTGGTTTGGGACGCCACCTGTGTCGACACTCTACCACCCTCACATGTTCGTGCACTTCCTGCCGCGCAAGTGTGGCTGCAGCCTTAGCAGAATCGGAAAAAATGGATCTACCAGGGATTGGGTGACAGCTACATTTTCCTAAACTTCGCCGTGGAGACCCTCGGTTGCTGGGGTCCTGAGGGGAAAATGTTCCTCAAATGCCTTTCAAAGCGCCTATTCGAGGCTACAGGCAACAGGAGGGCTGGCAGCTATTTTGCGCAAAGGATCAGCCTTGCGATCCAAAGAGGCAACGCTGCCAGCCTCCTACGCCCTGTGCCCCTAGTAGGGGCTTTAGAGGACATTTTTACCTTTAAGTAGCCGACGTGTTTTTTTTCTGTTTGTTCTGTTTTTTCTACCCGTTGTTCTATAACAACAACAATACCATTACTTTAAAAAAAAAATTACTTATATCGTTTACAAGATCGGAAACGTAATGACTGTTCTAGCCAATTTCGAAGTAGGTAATATTTTGTTTCTGTGATCCATTGTCTCACATTAATTAACTAAATATTAACCTCTCGTCTGTGACCTTAATGGCCTGTCACCCGGTCACCCCCCTGTCTGTGAGGGCATAAATCTGCCACCTCACAGACAGGGATTGTCTTCTCCAATCAGTCTGTCTGTGGGATGGCAGATTTCTGCCAACCTGCAAAAGCCGCTTCTGTGGGCTGGCAGAAATCTACCATCTAAACACGACCGTACTTCGCGGCAAATCTCGGCGTTCACCAAAAACAACGCCTGTCTGTGAGGTGGCAGATTTCTGCGAGATTTGCCGCGAAATACGATCGTGTTTAGATGGCAGATTTCTGCCAGGCTACAGAAGCGGCTTTTGACAGGTTGGCAGAAATCTGCCATCCCACAGACGAGAGGTGAAGAACCAAGAACTGCCAAAAAAACACCATGTCAATTTGATGCCGATTGAATCGGGTAATTACACAATAAAACCCCCGATTTACATAGATACGATAATCATAAAACTAGAAGCGAAAATACCTACAAAACAGTTACTTTATTACCTATCATAATGTGCAATGGACGTGTGACATAAACGTCCCCAGTACTAATCCACGTGCGCTAGCTATTAGCGGCATATAATCGTAAATATTAATGATCCAACCTTGTCTCTGTCTAGGGGCTTCCCATAATCTTCTTTAAATGAGGCCAATCATTTGACAAAGAAAAAACACGGGTTTGGTGTCATCATCATCATCATCTATAGCCCGAATACACGCAACTGCTGAGTATAGGCCTCCATTTGTTTATGCCATTCTCCTCTGTGGGCACTGTAGTATAAGAGATAGACATACTTTTTGTTATTATCAGCTGCAAGGCTGATTCAGTATTCATAGGGTCTAGAGCATCTCTATGATAGGGATGGATCAGGCCTGCCTGCATAACTCCAGTCAGTTTAGGAATTACAGCCATTCAAAGGTTAGTTATGGAGGACCTTTGAATAACTGACCTGTGAACGGCTGTAGCTTCTAAACCGACTGACAGACCATGACAGTTTTTGTATCTACTGTTCGCATAGCAGCAGTGCATATTACAATAATACCTGCATATTCATGCATATTAATTTTTTGCAACCATAACTGACTCCTGGAGTATGATTTTTGAAAGTCAAATCAGCAGTAGAAAGTTTCATATCTCCATATTAATTTTGACATTTTCAACTGCTGTGCTCAGCGAATGAGATTCAAAAATCGCACTCCTGGTCCATCTCCATCACAGAGATGCTTTTAACACTATAAATACTGAATCAGCCTTGCAGCTGATGATAACAAAAAGTACGTCTATCTCTTAAACTTTATACTACTGGGAGTCTCAAATTCAAACTCATAAGTGTAAAAAATTGTTGGTAAATCTAGGTATCAGAATGAGGAATTTAAAATGTAAGAACCTAATTTTATTTTTATAAAATGTGTAGCTACTCTAGGTACAATGTTTTCCAAACATTCCTAATAATATTCAAAAGGCTATAGGTAAGAACTTATAGAATAATCTTGCTTGGAAATAGATGTCATACACTTTCGCGCACAAAATTTAATAAAAACCCTTAGTCACCTCCTAAAAATCTTGAATTTGTCCGTTTCTAAAAGATAATAATTTAGAGCTGAATAATATGCACTGATTATTTAACCTTCTTCGTAAAGGAAGGAATGGAATAAGTATTAAATACAGTGCATTTCTTTCTCGAGAAGTTGTATGATGGTATTACGGAGTTTAAGTAGTTATAGCAAGTTAAGGACATACACATGCTACTACTTTTCACAACCTTCACGTACCAAGGTTTGCAAAAAATAAAAATAAAAAATACAGTATGTGTCTTACCTTTCCGAAAAATCCAAAATCCACTGCTTTTAATGTCCAAAGTCAATTTCACAAAATAAATAAAATCCAGTGACTGTAAAAGATCCGGAAGAACACTGCACTTAGTTAAAAAATAAAGCGGGAAATTATGAAAAATTTAAAATTGGAATCACTGTTCACATTTTTTAATTCCACAAAAAGCCAAAGTAAAAGATTTATTCAACCTTTTTATTAAAAAAAAATTGTTATTATTGAAGACGCGTGAAATCACAGCGAATAACAAACGGGTTGTGCGTACGTAAACATTGCGATCGCGGTTGTGGCGCGAAGTTAGAGTAGAGTAAGGTTATTTTATCAGGCAAGGCTATTGAACGGAGACAATGCCGAACGCTAGCGCCATCTGGGATGTTTCTGATAGTAAGATAATGCGGGCGCGGCTGACATTCCGGGTTGACTTTTTTTTTCGAACTTATGGTTGGTAAAAACTTTATAAAACTTATTCGCGAGTTTACCCCTGGATCCTTTGTCAACTTAAAATCAATGAATCTAAAGTAGCCGAAGGCTGCGAAAATTCTTGGTCAATAAGCCCAAGTAAATTTCATTATTTTGAAATGGGAATAAGTTTTGACGGTTAGGGTCAGTGCACACCAAGCGGAGAACTGTTCGAGCAGTAGTTTTCATTAATGAACTCAATGAATATTAAAATAGATTTGAAAATAGCGCGCAAGAAATAATGCGAACACGGCACAGGGACATGGATCTTTTTCACGATATTTTCAACTCTATTTCAATTACCATTGAGTTCCTTATCAATTGATTAATGAAAACTGTAGAAGTCCATATTAGTCTATGGTACAGACCCGCATTCGAAACTTTTTACGCATTGTCTGGATTTAAAGGCTCATTTTTATACTGGTCGATAACTCACAATAAAAGTGCGTCTGCTTAAGGCTTAACGCTCAAAGCAACTGCCAAACGTGAGGTGCAGGTTCTCTTTATACCTACCACATTTGGGCCTTATCGAGTAATGAAAACGGTTCCCCGCATGCGAGCGCTATTGACGAAAACGGTCCACCGCATGCAGGCTCTATGGTCCATGGCATCCCCCGCATGCGGGCGCTATTGACCAATAGAAATGAGCCTATAGTTAATTTTTTTAAACACAAATGTTTAAAAAAAAATTCATACAAGACCGAAATGAATTAATAGATTATTTAATCATTTTCACTTAACTGATAGTATTAAAGATAACAAGAAAAAAACCGATTCATGGACTCATTTTCTAAATTCGAAAATCCCAAATTACTAGTTTAAAAATTCAGTCGTAATATTAAATAATAATTATATGGTTTCAGTCTACAACTAGTGATTCGAAATTGCCAAAAGTCTTACATAGAATAATTTTGGTATAACACTTAAAGCGACATTTACAAATAGGAATACAAAAATAGAGATAATTAAGGATATTATAAATATTCACCACAGGAGTTCATGTAATACTAAAGACAAAATCCTTGTTGAAAAAATTGTGTTATTCATACAAGTTTGAGTATAGTATCGCTAGATAGTTAAAGTTGATGAATTTATCATCACTTTGCGACCTGTTTAACCACTGCTGAATAAGTTCCTAATAGCTTATCTGACAGTTCGTTTGTCATATATTGCATACAAAATATGTCAAACTTTCTGCCAGATAACCTATTAAGCACTTATCCAGAAGTTGTAAAACAGGCCCTTAATGTTACAAAATAATTATTAACTTAACATGGCATACGAAAATAAAGCAAATTGATTAATCAAGTTTAAACCTAACCTCTTTTAGAGTAAGGCACATTTTAATATCACTGAAGTTAGGAAAGGAACAAAAAAATGACAATAACCTAAACGACAAATGGAAGAAAAAAATAACAGATATGTACTTACCTATAACATTTTTAAAATTATAGCAAAACTAAATAGATTTTATAAATACAATATAAAGCTATGAAATGGAAAAAATATATAATTATAAAATCCAACCAAGAATAATTAAATTTTAAAAATAGAGTAAGGTAAAAAAACTTAAGATAGAATCATAGACAGGACTAAGATGTTTTAAAAAATAACCGAGACTTTATACGTTATTATTATTAGTGCGAGAAAGAAAGAAAAGTTGGATATGACAATTTTGAGATTCTTAGAGAGATACATCGATCATACACTCAGTTGCAGAAACGCTCATTAAAGATATTCCTCCATTAAATCTCATCCTGTCACTATTTGTTTTGTTGACATAATAAATGCTAGATAGAGATTTGGAGGATTAACTTTAATGAACGTACGTGCAACTGGCGGTTAATATCATAAATTAGGTTTGACATACATCAGCATACAAACATCAAATCAATTAACTAATTAATACAATAATTATCGAAAAATTTTCACGAAATAATAATTTATTTTCAGGATGGAAGTTGATGAAGCAAGTTTCTAATTATCTGATTGGTAACAAAGATTCACGCTTTTCGTGTTCTGATTCAAAACGTTTAAATTGGTTTTTCTAGTTTTTCATTATTCACCTGACTTCGTACAATTGGAAGAAGACCACGTTTACTTAGAAAAAGTATATGTCTAGAAAGAGCCTCATGCTTCTACCGTATAAAACAAAAGGGGCCAACTTTCTTAGTTTGGTGCGCGTGAGGCGCCATACAAATTATGTTTGTATGCGTGTATATGGATAGTGTTTCGAGGCCAATACTGGTTACAATTTTTTTTTACGCTTTTGCAGCTTCGACTGTCAATCTTGACATATAAGTTATATCCCAGCACGTTTATTTCGCGAGCCGCCAATCTTCGTTCGTGCAGACATACTTAAAACCATAGATAATTATAATCAACCTTATAATTATTAGTTTAAAGTGTGAAACTGATTGCCCTGTCTAATGATCGATTGTAGATCACGTCGGTCATGCGTCAAGAGTCCAATCAATCGCCCAATAGAAGCACGTCAATTTTGCCGCGCAACCGTAGAGAAACCCGATTGGTTCGCGCGGTTTTGTTAATAGTTCATTGTCAAAACATAGAGTTTAGCGCGATGCGGAATTCAGCACAGTTGAATAGTAATTGGATTGCAATGTGATTAGAACTGAAATTGGATATGAATAGAACTTCGATGTTTTAACTTAGCGCAATCGGGCTCCAGGTTCGCTGTGTTCAGTTTCATCAAACTGAACAACTTTCTCTATGGGACCAATATCGAAATAACGAAAAAAATCAGCTGTTCCATACAAACCTACTCGACCTAAATGTATGGGACAGCAGATTTTTTTTCATCCCCATCATGATGATCATCCCCTTAAAATAGTTTCAGCTACTTTTATTAGACCTTATATTGTTTCAAAGTTATTGTGGGTCAAAGTTTTAAATACAAATCTTGAATTAATCCTAGCATTGAAACTATATATTTTAACGTAAATCTGACAAATGTAAAGCACATATTGGTTTCCAGATTGTTTAAAAAAAACAAATTGGTTAGTATTGAATATACAGGGTGAAATTGACATCATAAGCATCCTTTTAAACTAAGAGTCTACCCATCAAACTGAACAACTTTTACTATGGGAGCAAAACGATCGGAGCTAAAAAATAATCAGCTGTTCCATACTAAGCTGCAGTGCCAACTCGACTCATATGAATGAAACTGCCGATTTTTTTTGCTCCGAATGGTTTGCTCCCATAGTAAAAGTTGTTCAGTTTTATGGGTAGACTCTTAGTTTAAAAGGATGCTAATGATATCAATTTCACCCTGTTTATTCATACTTCGTTTGTATAGAACCGAGCGCGACAATGATATCCCCTTAATCCTAATAAACGTGGTCATACTGTACTTACAGTTTTTACCTATATTTCTAAGTTCTTCACAATAGTACCATTAACAGTGTATGAAGCAAGATGCGAGACGATACCTTAATATTTCTGCTGCATCTACAAGAACGGATTACCATTCATAAGCATACGCATCAGCAGCACCATCTCAATTTCTTTCCTCGCTCGATGCTGTGCTATGTCTGGCATGTATTGTTGCAGACGCCAGTTGGAAGATGTTTTTGCTTCTCGGTGGGTCGTACTCTTCAGGTGGTTGTCAAGATCTTCTATGCTGGGTTCGATGAGGTTGCAGAAACCGCAGTGGAAGAGGCCGGGGCGGACCTGGTGGAATTATGAAGTTTATGACATCAATTATTCTTTATTACCATTGATATTTTAAGGCAGATTTAGACTAGAGAGCTTGTTGAGAAGAGCAGTATGGTACGCCAGGAAATCGTAGGTGACTGAGTGTGTGTGTAGGATATACACCACTAGATTTTAATTTAAAAAATTTTAAGGTCGTATTCAGACAGTGAAACTAAACAATTTCCCTAAGGAGCATGGGTCGAAAATAGGAAAAAATTGTTTGCACCTCCCATAGCAAACCGATCCGCTGATCCACTCTTATATCCATTGACGTAGAATACTATGGACGCCGGGTCTAGTACAACATTCTAAAAAAAATTGTCCGAGACTAAACTACACAGACGTAAGTACGTGTATAGTAAGTAATCTAATCTAAACTATTATAAAACTGTAACAGGAAGTTTGTCTGTACATTGAAGATATTAACAAAAAAAAGTTACGATATGGTTTTTAGGTATCCCTGATTCCATATCACTAATTTTTGGATTTTTTGTCTGTCTGTTTGTTTGTGTTTTTTTGTTTGTTTGAATGAGCATCACGCAAAAACTACTGAACCGATTTTGATGAAACTTTTTTTGTTTGATAGTTTATGATCTGACTTAAAATCTGGTATATATCTGGTATATAGTAATATAATTTGTGCGGACATAGTCGCGGGTTAACGCTCGTACAAACTAAAAACATTGAAAATGCTGAAATTCTATTTCATACCACTTAACATACACCGAGCGCCCGCGCTTGCGCGTAGTCGGCCGATCAAACGAATTTCGCATAATTGGTTTTTTTAACGTTTTGGTGCTCTTTTGAGCGCGGACCCTACGTCCAGTAGTTGTTAAGTCAATGCTTATATCTAAAAATTATAGTTTTAACCTTACCTCTCTTATGAATTCAGATTCGTAGGACGTAAGCACTGGAATTTCATGGAGCACTTTTTCATGTTTCTTCTTAGCTTTATGTTCATCGACTTGATCAACTGTAATATTGACTTCACAGATCTGACACCTCAGCCGGAAGTCCTGCTTTGTGAACGTGAAGAAACTTAGAATGTTCACGCAATATTTCTCATTTATAATTATATCCTGGAAAAACATGTTTTCTACTGCAATCATATTCTTTACAAAATCACCCATTGGTACTTTCACGTTTGTCGGCTTTAAACTTTGCTTGAATTCTGATACTTTCGCAGCGCGGTTTTTATGTGAACTGCCAGTTATGTGTTCCTTCATGTTTTTCAGTGATGATGGTATTTTAGTGTCGCAGATACGACAGTAGACCTTATTGTCTGAGCGGGAGATTGTCAAATCGTTTGCTTTAGCGAACTTTTCGGATTCCTCATCCATATCCTTCGAAGCTGAGGAACTGGCTCTGGATTCAACGCTGTCCTTTCGTTTCTTAGTAACAGGACTAGAGAATAATGTGTTTTTCTTCAATTCATCAGGCTTAAGACCAAAACCGAACGGCTTTGGTGTTTCTTTTTTTGGTGTCTTTATTTTATGTTCCTCAATGTGTGCCTCGATCGATTCGAATTTAAAATCAATGTTATTTGCGCATTTCTTGCAAACAGCAGTTCCTGTTTCAAAGTTGATGTTAATATCATTCTTTTGGAATTTGGTTACTGAATCCAATATTTTTGATTTATTCTCCAATTCTTCTGGATTCTCTTTAGGTTCCTCAGGTTTAGTTTCAACCTCTTTTGTGGCAACAGTTTTAAGTTCTTTTGTAGTAACAGTTTGAACTTCTTTTGTAGTTTCAATAAAATCAGACAATTTCTTCTTCTCCTGCAAGCGTGCTTTGTGCAGTTTCAGCATAGTCTGATGGTGACGACCAGTGATATGAGTTTTGATATGAGCCTGGGTTTTGCAATCTAGAGTCCAATCGCAAAGAATGCACCACTTGTTGCCATTGTCATCATCGCTTATGTATTCAAATGCTCCAAGATACTTTGCCACCTCTTCCTCAAAATCATGGGTGGCATATTTTAGATTGCCAGGGGCTTTCCCTGGTTTCTTTCCCAGTGATGATTTTAATTCGTTTTCTTTCGGTTCTTTTTCGTTATTATTAGTTTCAGTGTCCGCCTCAGAATCAGTTTGACGGCACATTGAGAAGAGTTCTTTGTGGTCTTGCTGGCCGAAATGTGTGGTAAGGCTGTTCATAGCCAAGATTATGTTGCAAGTCAAACATTGGTAGGAGCTGTCGTCAATCTGGAAAGGAAAATTAAATGTTATTATTGAACTTTTAACGTTGCTTAAGATTTAAATAAATTGTTATTCCTGGAGCGTCTTTGAACAGATGACCGCTGCTATGATCCTTACATTGAGCAATTGGTCATGGGTTCTGGGCCAAGTCCCCCCCGCAGAGAAAAATCATTGCTATGCCCTCGGCGGATTTTTACTTTGATTGAAGGAGGTCGAGGAACCTACTATCCAGATTTTGGCAGGGGCCTCACAAAGTGAAGATACGCCAACAATGGTAATAAATGCTCATTCTTATACTGTGACTTAGCTCTGACTTGCCTCAAACATCCAAACTTTGACATTTTGAGATTGAGATTATTGTTTTTAACGTACCTTACGATAAATCAAATTTTCGGCGCCAAATTCAACTTTGATCTGCACCAAATTGAGGATATGTGTCGATTCCGTTTTATGTATAGATTCATTTTCAAATTCTGTATTGCAGATGGCGCATGTGTCATCAATCAGGCCGTTCCAGGCTTTTTCGTTAATAACAATGTCTCTGTAGGCGATGATGTTATTTCCTACTCTCTTCAAGAGCTGGGAGCCTTTGTTGTCGATGTGCTTTGGCTCGGCAGCGTGTAGACCCACTTTGGCAGCGGTCGAGAGAAGTAGATTGCAGAATTCACAGAAATATCCTTTTTTGACCTGGAATTAAAAAAAGCTAAATTTTGAACGATGATGCCTGGAAAAGTAAAAAAATGCATTGCATAGAATAATGCTCACGACTTTATTCGCCAATGGCGTAGCCAGAATTATTCTGAAAACTCAGAACATCCAAGTGTCACTAGTAGGAAAAAAATAACTGCTTATTTTATCAAGTTTTATCTTTCAGTTACAAGTGGCGACGGGCTCACTCCCCGTCACACTGGACACGACAGAGTTTCGGTACTACTAGTGAAACATGGATGTTCTGAGGTTTCAAAATATCTGTTGACTGCCCCTTCGGGGAATATAGTCGTGAGCATATGCAAGCTTTATCTGAAATATTGATACTATAGGTAATTTAAATGATTCAACGATAAAAGATCGAATTAGGCGCGGTAATTTTGGAAGAATAATAATGTTTGGTTAGTTACTACGGCATCCAGGATCCAGGGAGAGGCTAGCGCCCCCATCGTGGCTACGCCCTTGTCACAGACAATGTTTCCTGATATGTGGTAGTCATTATTGAACTCGCACAATTATAAGAGCGTCTCGGTGCGTTGTGGAGAGGTATGGAAACTGAACCTTGAGATTGGGGTTCGAATCCACTCAGACGATATGCCATTTACCAGTGACTTTTTTTAACTTATAAACGTAAAGTATAACCTCTGAAACGTATATGGTGAAGGAAAAAATTGTGAGGAAATGCTGCATATGCTAAAGAAGAAATTCCGAGGCGTATGTGAAGTTTACCAATACGCATTAGGCACGCGTGGTAGGCCTGAGGGTAGGCCTGAGGGTAGGCCGTTGCCGTGCAGTAGGACGTATAAAGGCTGATGATGATTATTGAATTGACGAACCTTTCTGATGCAGTCATCTTTAGACTTCTCCAAATAAGCCGTGGCGTCCAGATTCTTAGAATGGATGGGCTTTGCTATATGTATAGTGATGTCTTCATCACTCCTCAGGTGGCTTTCGCACACCAGACAGTAAGAGTCTATGTTTCCCGTCAAAATTGCGTTTTTATGAAATTTCGACGCCATCTTGGTCTGCAAAGAAAAACACCAATTTTATGTTAATCAATAAAGTAGGTCCTGGGCCCTATTTAATAAACGTGACAATTCAGTATACATTGCTGAGAATGCTAGGACACATAAAGCACTGCAACTTTAGCGTCATATACCATCAATGTACTTCTGAATTTTCATTGTCAATTGTCGCATTTATTAAACAGAGGCCGGCAGGAATAAGGATCTCGGAGAACTAAATTAGTTGACATAGCTCTGAACATTAGCAAGTTGAATTGGCAGTGGGCTGGTAATATCTGCCGAAGAAATGACAACCGTTTGGGAGTCACAGTTCTAGAGTGGAGACCACGAACTGGCAGGCGTAGTGTAGGACGCCCTGTTACATGCTGGACCGACGACCTGAGACAGGTAGCGGGGCGCGACTGGCTGAAGAAAGCCGTGGATAGTTTAGTGGCGCGGCTTAGGAGAGGCCTATGTTCAGCAGTGGACGACGATAGGCTGATGATGGCCTCCTGCTTGCTGTTAACTAGCTGGAATGTGGTATGTTGCCGAACACCTGCACGAGAGAGGACTTGACTTGAGAACACGAAAGGAACACGCTATCAAACTCGTTGAATAATAGGGAGTACGAATTCATATTCGAAAGTGACATAACCAGTATTTAGTTAATGTATTATTATTATTCGATCATGATTTTCAGTGTGTGAGATTTAAAAAAAGGCTTCAGGCCAGAAAAACATAAGGACATCGTCCAATTCCTTTTGGAAGTATTATTAATTTAACTAGGTAGGTACAGTCAGCAGCAATAAGTTATACAGGGTGTTACAGAAGTAAAAATAAAATTTATAACTTTTAAGGGAGTTGTTTAGACCATCAAACTCAACAACTTTCATTATGGGACCAACATAGAAATCGCGAAAAAATAAATCAGCTGTCCCATACATTTAGCTAGAGTAGATTTGTAGTTTAGTATGGAACATCCGATTTTTTTTTCGCGATTACGATATTGGTCCCATAGTGAAAGTTATTCAGTTTGATGGTCTAAACCATCCCCTTAAATGTTCATTTGTATTTTTGTAACACCTTGCATACACTTTAGTACTACCACGTAGAACAAAAGTGTTAAATTACTGCTTAAATTTTACCGCACGTAAAATTACTGCTGACTGTACAACGGGTACATCATGCTACTGAAGTCAAGTAGAAATGCCGAATGAATGATTCATACTAGTTTTTACTAATTGGGTAATCTATGGACACACCGATCATTGTGGTACCTACTTAATAGCTTAATAATAGAAAATAATCAGTATAAGAAAGAATATAGTAAGTACTACATACAATATATGCTTCATTTTTTACCTCACACCTCGTTGAAGACGGTAATATGCCTACATTGTTCTGTTTTATTTAAAATTACCTACCATCCAGACAGATTGGGTAACCTACAGTTAGTGAAATGTTGATATTCGCAACTTCTACATAACTAAAACATTTTCTTTCTCTTTCAGAAACACTACAGGATGCAGTCATTGTTTAAACAAAATGATAATGACAAGATAAAAAAAGTATTTAATTAAATACTTACATCAATTAATTAATGCAGTGTTTGTTTAAATATTTCATTTTAGATAAGCTTTAAAAGACGACAAAAAAATTTTTAGGCGAAAGTGCTACTGCGCTCACCCCTCACGAGCCAAAGAGAATGGAATCACAACGTTTTAAGAGTCGGCACTGCCTAACTAGCTTCGAAATCCAAAATAGTATGAAGCTAGTGTTGAGCTAGGATATCTTTGGAGCCCATACAATCTAGTGTAGTTCATACAATTACGATTTTGTTCGGAGTGTCGCGGCACTGACCTCTGCCCATTGGCACACCCCAGACACTGCTTACAAAAAACAGAAATTGACAAGATGACGTCAGCACATGCGAAACGGAGTCTAGGGCTGCAATAACTTTAGCTGCGTGCGGTACAATGACTTTTTCGTAAACAAAACGCTTTGACACCCGTCTACTCAAAAAGAGTTCTTAACATTCGTCCTGAGATTATATTCTCTTTGTTTCGAAAACATAAATTCTAGCGTTACAATTGTGGTGTCAATTTATGCTACTAGTAACTGCAGAGGTAATCAGAGGGCAGGTGAGGTAAAAAGTTGGTGGGAGGCAGGGAGTGTCCGTACTGTATGAAGTAATAGATACTCTTGCTTATACTGTGCCATTGGTCAAGTTGCATGCCGGGTACAATACTAGCAAATTGTGTGGATCGTCAACTGAATTTTTTACTGTTAACTTAGACTCCAAAGTCACAATGTAACTAGTCATCTCATCATCAAGTTTAAGAACTGTGATTGTATTTGCATTTACATTGTTAGTAATTAAAAATAATAATTTAAAATAAACATGTATGAGGTCTTTCACATTGCAGTGTGCATAATTGGGAGGGTTTAATACCTATCAGATGCTAGCACACAATCGGGCTCAACACCTCAGATCACCGGGGTCTCTTCCGGAAATCTTTGGCAGCATTAACAAGCTGGTGGGTTTCCTGGGGGACCTGGAATGGCAGGAGTAAAGATATTCCCACCTCACGCAAAATGGGAGCCTAGGATGTCGAGTTGCGGAAAACGAGCCCGCTCAACCAATACCCAGATGATAGAAGTCAAATTCTAAATAATGTCCTGACAGCAAGTGATCGGATACATAGTTTTTCAAACTTACACCTTAGGCGTAGCGCACCAAGTTTATATTAAGTGATATTGTGCTTCTCCAATCAATGTCTTGGTCTACAATTGGTTACGAAAAATACTTCACATGTCAATTTGATACCGATCAAATCAGGCAGTTACACAATAGCACCCTATGATCCTTCAGGGTCTGATTGTCGGACCGACTTTTTTTAAATTTGTAATTAATGAACTCTTGCTTGTGTGTTAGCACCGCATTTCCGCCAGAGTCAAGTGTTTATGGGAGAATCTATCCCAATCTCAGGGATTGTTGTCGGTCAAGAACAAGAAGAGATTGAGGATTGTGGAGCCTTATGGCAAGCAAAAAAGAGACGCGCAAAATCCACGCGAGACGAGTGCTCGGGTCAGAACCTGCAACGTGACTCGGACCGACTTTGATTTCTCAACCAAGCCATTCAGACAATCTTCAATACTTTTGATGGTCAGAGTGTCAGATACTTGTTGTACTTTTGAGGTTCCTGGGTTAAATGATGATGTGGGGTAAAGATATTTCAAAATTATTATAAGAAATTTCATTTGTACTTAGTCCGTTTCATAATGTTTGAAAATCACTCGGGATGCCAACACGAAAGAGAAAGCATACAAAAATACTTATGAATGGTAGAGTGAGGTAGATAGACTCTGATTGATTTTAAGACTTTTTGTAACGAACCCTCAGGCCCTGTTTCACTACTTTGGAATAAGTTCTTGATAGCTTATTTGCCAGATCGTTGAACATATTTTTCATACAAAAACAGCCCTTAGCAGAATTAATATTAGATCAAGATTAATAATTTCATGTTCAACTTCTCTAAAGTTTTGAAAGGTAGACCAACGACATTCAAGAAACGCTTAGCTAATTTCCAAGTTGTTCGTTTATCAATACAATACAATTTACAAAAGATTTAAAAATAATGCGTAGGTAACAGAATGATGAACTTGCTCAATGCAAAAAAAGGCACAACTTTTCTTACCTCTCCCTTGATTCGAAAAGGCTCTTCAGATGTCGGCGTTCCCAGGAACAATGCTGGCAGCGCAGCACAGCCACGTCGGCAATTACCCGGCGATGTAATTTTATATATCGTATATTTATTGCAAAAAAGCTGATGAAACTATAATCCTCGACTTTGTCTATAACGAGTTTATAACCGAATCGGTTTTCGTTTTCGGTTAGTTTAGTAGGATCGGGTAGTTTGAGAAAACTACATGAACTAGTTCTCTCGCTACGAATATGAAATGAAATGAATCTTTTTTTAATGACTTTTGAAGTGTTATTTTTGAATCGCATTATTTATAATCTCCATAGAAATTTTGACATTTTCTACTGCTGATTTGTAATTTCAAAAATACTCATTCGTTCTTTCTTTCGTTTCACTTCATTTCACTCAGTCCGTCTAGTCTTGAAAAGTCTGAGATCTACACAAAAAAATGTTTAAGGCCCTAAGCAGACGATGGACAATTTGTCCACGGGCGACCGCGGTCACGCCACCTCAGCATGGGATTTTCTACACATAGCCCAGTCATTTTACAGAGTTTTGTTAGGAGAGGTGGGCAGTAATTATTAATTGGACTATTATACTGTAACCGGCACCATTTAGTGACAAAAAGACTACCTGAAAACATATTAAAAAATATTTCACTAGGCAACATAGAAATCAAAATTGTGAGTCCCAGAAGGCTTTTAAATTAATAATATTATTACCAATGCTCTCATTTGAATTAGATTTCACAATATGAATTGTTTTTAAGCAATAAAATGGGCATTGAATAAAAAAATGACGTTTTTAGTGGAAAATACGAATTAATTTTTCAAAACCTTCCAAGTAGACAAAAATACTTACACTATGTTTGAAGTATGTATAATAGCAATGTCATAAATATGTGCAAAAAAATAATTACTATCAGGTTTTTTATAACGAGATAACAGCTTAATTTTAAATTTGGAACTGTTGCTCACTGTTTTTTTTTTTAATTTTGGTACATTTGTGAACTCAAATTGGCTCTTAAATACTATGCCGAAAAAAAATATCAATTATTAATTAGTCCCGACGCAAACCGTAAAATGACTGGGCTAACATGTGATGTATGCGTTACCGATACCGACGCAAACATCCAAATTTTCATCGTGCAGACGTTGTGACCGAGGGTGTCCGCGGGCAAAAATGTACCTCGTCTGAGCAGTACCTTACTGAGGGATAATCTTATTAACATGTCACCAAGTCTGAGGCATCCGTTGACGAAATTTTGTTTTTCATCAATTTGAAATAAAAAAATAGCATTTTAAGCCTAGTCAAACATTTACCGATTCAATCAGACCATAGGATGTAAACAGCACCTACCTACGGAGCAAATATATTTTGCACGTGAAAAAAGAATTATAAAAAAGAGTGAACTAGTTCATTCTTCGTTTGTCACTACAATACAAAGTTACACGTCAACCGGACGAAAATAGACCACGGCATGGGTGGGCTTTGTGGGTGGGTGTTGTAGACCTTCCTACACAAAAGATCGAAATCCCCGACCATAGACATAACACTCGTTATTTTTCAGTTATTATAGCGGAGAAGCATAAAAATGACAATTATTATCAAGATGTTTTTATTTTATTGACTAAAATGTATAAAAAATCTTGCCTTTGACTTAAGATTTTGCAAGCAACTAATATCGCATCCGCATAAAGGAACAAAAACAGATTTTCTTTCGCTCACTCTGTCTTGTTTCGCGACTATTGTAACATATACTCACCTTACGGTACTGTATGGATGTATTGATCATCAACTGAGATAACAACTCTTTAAACAAGTATGAACCGATTTCTTTAAGTAGTTCAGGCAACGAATGATTCTAGATGGAAAAGTCGAAAGCAGGATATTTGACTAAGGAACTTTATTTGGACTAGTTAGGAGACAAATATACTAAAAGTCCTGACCCCTCTAAGATAAGCCCAAGGTGGGGGGGCACAAAGAAGGTCCCATTTTTTGTACTTTTGTCATAGGACTTAACCAAAGAGTAATATAACTATATTAGAAAAGAGAACCCACTCGTGGCAACATTATGCATCCACCTTATGTCAAATTGAAGGCTAGCTAGCGCCATCTATGTTTCATCGACAATAATTCAACCTATACTATACATACCTACTTATATCTACTCATACCAATGGATATTATTGTTTTTAATGCTAGTTTTCGTTCAATCCCGCACCGATCGAGTGAAATTCCAGTATCCTTACTATTCCTGTAATCTAAACATTGGTAAGAGAACAACAGAAACTCCAGAACATCACTAAATCGGCACGAAATTGAACGAAAACTACAAACAACCCGTACATTACGCAAGATAGGTAGCCATTTTGTGATTTTGTCAATTTGACATTGACATAGACAATAAAATCTTTTATTTTCATAGTTCTGCGAAATATTTAATAGATGGCAGCACATTCTATGCAAACTGAATCTGAAGAAGCCACCAAAAGGCGACTGTCCTCCGCCTGGACTTAACCTTTGAGAGCTACAGGAGGGCCGCGAAAGTAACAGCATTTTAAAAATTATGACATTTGTATGGCGATCCTCATGAAAGTTGAAGATAAAAAGAAAATGATTTCATATTCTTGATTAGCGACCCCGAAAACCCTTGGATAAAAATTTTCAGTCCATTCGGTGAACCTTTAAAAGCTGCTTTGGCGTTTGAAATTGCCATGGCAGCCATCTTGGATTTCGCTATTTTGGATTTTTTTTACCGCCAACCAAATCTGACCAGGGTCCTCTATATCATTTGTTCTAGGTCCATAACCCTATCTGTCGTAGTTTCCACGGGCCGTTGACATCATCCGCCAGGAGTCGATCTTCCGAGGAAGTCAAAGTTTTCCCTGTATCATCAGACCATCCATAAGATGATTCCTAAATGTCATCCTTATACCGTAGTGGGAACCCACAGATCATATACTTATATTACTCTTTGATTGGAAGTATCTGGTCGATTCCCACTTTCCATTTTATTCCCATAACTTTAGATTCTAATTTTGAAAGTTAAAAATCATGAAAAGTAGTCTCGCGTGAACCCCAAACGTTCTATGTTCGAAATTATTGTTTCGCAATTATAGGTTGCCTCGTTTGATGATAAGGTATAAAATTGAATGTAAATGCACATGATTAATTGATCTTATGCCGTGGCAGAGGAGAAATGCTACCGCAAGGCTAGTTCTTATAATAGTCAGAGCATTTTGACGTTCGAGACCACTGAATCATAGAGAAACACGTAACTCGTACGCCTAATGATCTTTCAAATTCAGTAGTGGCGACCGCCCTAAAAGGAATATCTTGAGATTATTTCAGAATCTTGAAATTGACAAACCGTTGAGCAGTTTGCAGTTGATGTCTATGCTGCACTAGTTAAATCATATTTTTACCAAAATAAGTAAAACTTACATACACAGTGTTTTATTTTATAAATGTAAGTATGATATAGGTAAAGAAACAATAAATAGGAATGGAAAGTGTTTATTTCAAGAACAAAATTGACTCACACTGCCGGCCGGTATAAAACTAAGACTTAAATGTTAAACCCACGATAAACCCCAAAAATATCAAGCATTCTATCTCCCTCCCCTTCCTTACATGGAAAAGAGAGGAGATTAGAATGCTTGAAAATCAAGATAGTCTAACTGGGGTTACGAAATCCATCAGGAAAAGATTTTAAACGACTATTTGCGTTATTGACTCTTGAGTCATTCGCACGGGTGTATTTCTATTGTTTCGTATGAACTGAAATTTTATTACAAAGGTATAGAAAATCAGACTTGTCGCGCGATAGAATTACGCCCGTGCGAATGAGGTCTTACAGTTATACGATTTGCATATCGTTGGGGATAGTGCAATAGTGCGTAACAAGCTTTTGCAAAAATCACATAAGTGCCATATGAAAAGCTTTACAGGAAAAACTTCTTGAACTTTGAACCTATCAATTAATAGGTCTTCTTTTTACAATCACAAATAATCTGAATGCTGTTTCAACATGTGATGGACAGTTATAAGTGTGATTTAGAACACTTACGCAACAAAAGATAGTTACAGTGTAACCAAGAAATTTGTAGATTACACACAGAGGGCAGGAAAGTAAGATTAGTCTCAGATCTCAACAAACATATGATCTGAGGCTTTCTTATTTACTGCCTGAGGTGAGTACACTATTTTTCTCCTCAACGGAGGTGGAAAGCGGCAACTTCGTTTAGCGCAGCAGGACGAAAGTTGACGCTTTCCGCCAGGAGGGGTGAAAAATAATTTACCTCATCAATCTTCGTTTGCGCAGTCCCCCGACAAAACCCGAAAGACATTTAATAATCACAGGGTGCAAAGTCGGATAGCAGTGAAAAGGGCGCGAAAACATTTAGTCAATCGTGGCAAAGGAATGACGGTGGCACACACTAATTGGTCAATATATATTTGCACGTTATTAAATTTTGTCAACTGCATAGGTATATTGGATGAACTTATAAACCTGGTACTACTGTACGTGCCATTGCACTATCACCGACGATATAGATACTTAAACCTATCAAATCTTAATGCTGATGGTTAGAGGTTGGATTCACTTCCCCGCCGCTGTGGCGAGAGGATTTCTTAGTACTAGGATCACAGAGTCTCCACGGAGAAACATCTTCGAGATGAACTTGTCCTTGTTTACTGCTTTACCCTGGAAATAAAAGCATAGATTGATATTTACTTGTGTCCGTATAAATTTAAGATGGTCCAGGATAGTTCAGTTAGATGCGGGCAGTATTTAATCTGTAAGTTTTGAAGTTGTGAATCTCGCATAGTTGTGTAGTTCCAACATATTAATTATGATCAATGCTATTCTTATTTTAAAATTGTGGCGATAAGATAAATATTCTTTATTTATACAAAAAACAACAACAATATTATACACCATAGAGAAACACGTAACTCATGTCAACGCCCCGAGAGGAATATTATTGTTTATTTCTCCAATTTTTTTTTTTTTTTTTTTTGTGTGTTTGTATCTCTGCCATCAGTCGAAAGACTATAATCAGATGTGTTGAAAGATTTACTGGCTTTTAAGAGTGGCAGGGCCAACGCCCTACCCTCTTTTAGTTCGGGAGCACATGACTCCGCTTCAACCTTTTAGTGTTGCTGGCTGTCAGCAGCGAGTTGGCGAGCTTGTTTGGGTGACTTCTTAACCGCTCTTTGTATTTTAGTTTGTGCCGCTCTATTTCTTGGAGAACGGTAGGTATTTCCAGGTATTCGTGGATTTTGGAGTTGCGAGAGAACCAGGGAGCATTGGCAATGGGCCTGAGAATGTTGTTCTGAACCCTTTGCAGGCATTGGATGTTGGATTTGCTCGCAGTTGACCACAGTTGGATGCCATAGAGCCAGATTGGTTTGAAGATGGAACAATATACCAATAGTTTGTTGTTTAGACTTAAGGTAGATTGGCGGCCCAATAACCAAAGGAGATTTCTGAACCGATTGTTGATCACGTCTCTCTTTGCCCTGATATGATCTTTCCATGTCAAGCGTTGGTCAAGGTGGAAGCCCAGGTATTTCACACACGTTGTTTCTGGTAGGATTTCTGGTCCAAGCTTGACTGGTGGGCATTTGTCTTTCCTTAGAGTGAAAGTGATGTGGTGAGATTTCGGTGCGCTTGCTTTAATTCGCCACTTGGTTAGCCAGGAGTAGGTAGCATCCAACTGTTTTTGAAGGAGAGTACTAGCTTGAATGGGATCTTTGCTGCTCGAGAGGAAGGCAGCATCGTCAGCATATGTTGCAACAGTTATGTTTGGTACCAGTGGTAGGTCACATGTGAAAATGTTATACAGCACAGGGCCAAGTACAGAGCCCTGGGGTACCCCTGCGTTACAGTTGTAGAGTGCAGATCTGGCATCGCCTTGTTTTACTTGGAAGGACCTATCTGATAGGTAGGATGCTATAAGGGGAAATACAGAATGGTTCAGAAACTTTTTGATCTTGAACAGAAGGCCTTTATGCCAGACTCTGTCAAAGGCTTGCTGAACATCCAGGAATGCTCCAGTGCAGTATTCTTTGTGTTCTAGACTTTGTCTGATTGAGTGGTAGACCCTGTGCACCTGCTGTTGAGTGTTGTTCCCGGAAGCCAAACTGATGCTGGGGAATCAGGTTTTTCTCTTCGAGATTCAATTTCAGCCTTTTTAGGAAAACTCTTTCCCAGAGTTTAGATAACACCGGTGTGAGACTGATTGGGCGATACGAGGAGGTGGCATCGGCTGGCTTTCCATGCTTGTGGATCATAATGATCTGAGATGTTTTCCAGATGGTGGGGAAGTGGTTACTTCTGAAAATAGCGTTGAACAGGTTGGCCAAAAATACCACACATTTTCGAGGTAACTCTTTCAATGTTTTTGGGGTAATCAGGTCGAATCCGGGGGCTTTTTTGCTATCTAGTTTGGCTATTTCTTTGAGATTTCAGCAGGAGATGTGGTCGGCAGCGGAAGGCACATTTGGAAGTCTTGCCCGAGGACACAGTCTATGTCGGGGTCTTCTGGACCACATGACTCATTCGGTCTGAACACTGAGGCTAGATGGACTGCAAATGCTTCCGCTTTTTCAACATCGGTGCGAGCCCATGAGGATCGCACGATTATTTCTCCATAGAACATTTTTCTGCCATTTTTTGTGCGGGGGGGAGGGACCGTTGCTATGATAATAACAGTAAAACGCATCGAATTAAGTAGCCCATCGGGCCTAGGTCGGGGCCGAGAATTTGACAGAAGGGAAAGTATGGGAAATTATGCGTAAGGCCACTCCTCTCGGGGTACGAGTTATGTGTTTCTCTATGATATACACAAACCAGAAGGGTACAAAAGGTGACCTTATCACTAAAAGTTATTTCTTCCAGACAACCAGACCATCTTGGTGTTGATGATTTTGCCACTGTCTAGTTTATATCGCAAATGTTCTTAACGTTGTATGGTTATAAATATTAGGTAAATCAATGGTCATTTAAAAGAAAAAATTTTGTCTTCAGCTATGACCACCCAATAGCAGACCTACAACACGACTCCATTGTGATCACAGGACTTTAAATTTCCCCCCTCCCTTTGGAGGGTTATTGATTATTTGTGGTTGGGCTATTGCAAGTAAGGGTTGTTGTAACACTGAGACCAGTGCTAGTCCTTTGTGTTCGCCCCAAGCTAACCCATATTTTACGCTTTACTTATGGTATTACTCATGATCTTTTCCTTCACGGCCGAGCCAGTGATAATGATAAATACAACCGTACATAAATTTCGAAGAACTTAGTGGTACAGGCCAGGAATCAGTCTGCGGCCACACGATAGAGGCGCTAGCTCTCTTCCGTATGGGCTATCATAGCTCTTTTTTGGAGGGTTTATATTACAGGTTAGTCTACTTCGCATGTCCAATGCCATTTGGTGGACTTCACATATGCATCAGATTTTCTTTTTTCAACTTTTGAGTTAAATAAATTATTATTTAATTATTTATTATTATTATATGCAGGTTTCCTCACAATGTTTTCCTTCACCGTTTGAGAATAGTTGGTATTACATACATAAGTTGACCAATGAGATTTTCTACACCAACACGGCATGTTGTCCATGTGGATACAAACCCGGCCCCTCATGATTTGAGTATCTATACCTCTCCGCAACGCACCGATGCTCTCAAATGCTCTACAAATGTGTTTAACTCTAATTCAAAAGCATTTCAGGGCTGCGTTCACGACCTTTGGGTATGGTTGTTTTTTCAACTCGCTCTATGGTACGGAACGACCACCCCAATTTTTAAACTCGATATGAGGTACGGAACGATCATGGTTGTTTTATAACCTCAAATTATACATTGACAGTAATATGGGCTTCCATCATTTCCAAATACAATAAAAAAACTCAAATTCCATGTTAGCGAATCAAAAAGTGAATAAAAATAATTTGAAAAAAAAAAACTTTTATTCAAAACGAGCGAAAAGTGAAGTAACCACAGATAATCAAAATGTCAGTGTGTTTTTTAAACTTCGAATTTGATGGTTAAAAGTTGCAACCAGTCAGAGGTTCAGAACGGTTGAGTTGTGACAACTGAGTTGCAATAGAACAGCGCTAGTGTGAAAAGTTGCACTCGGGGTGCACCTGGGGCGTAGGTTCGGAACGCAGCCCAGTCATCGTTTATTACGTTTTCACGTAAAGAATTGAACATTTAAAATTGCCGCCAACCAAATAATGCTACATAACCTCAACACCGACTTACAACTTTTTTTTACCGGCTATATTAGCAAAAGTAATATAATTACCTTCTTTCCTTTGCCCGTTCTCGGCACTTCAGTCCACATTTCTTTGACATTTTCCAACACCATGTTGCAATGCCGGTCGAACGCTTTCACACGCCCCAACAATTTTTTGTTGTTTCTACAGTTGATCAACACTTGAGTGTTGTTTTTAACTGACTGCGTGAGCACAGAGAGAGGGCCAGTACTGAATTCTTCTTCCTCAATCTTCGCTAACTCCTCCAAAGTCATCTCCGAGCGTGGCTTGGATGTGGTCGCCCTGAAAAAGTAATTTCATAATTCTCGTATGTTACTTGATATTTTTACTTAGCTTCCCTGGGGAAATACTAAGTATTGAGTTAATTACTTACATTTTGCGTTATTTGTAATCGAAATTGGATGGAATTACACACAGAAAACGATCAAAATCACAGAAAAACACGCGCCGCCACAAATAACCAAACGTCACTTTTTTTTTTCAATTCCAAATTTAAAAATGCGTTGTTTATGGTAGAGATGCGTTCGCGAATAAGACGAATAGCGTTATCGTTCAGTCTGGTCCAGAATCTAGTCTATTGAGCCAACTCTGAGAGGAGTCTTTCAAAATATTTTTTTATTATTGTATATGCATTTTTGTTAATTTTTTACAACTGGGATTATGTTTTCTTTGCACAACTGCAAGGATCCCTAACAACTGTCAAAGCCTACTACCTGGCCTGAGCGAAAAAAAATTGTAGCCTTCATTGCATACAAATGGGAAAAATTGAAAAGAAGAGGTAAGCATGTGCGATACTGAGAAAGTGCGATCGAGACAGGAATACCCCATTGCCTACATTTAACTTTGACTGCTTATATAGGGACTAGCTACGCGTGTAATTCTACTAACAAACATTTCTGCCACTTTTTGCGGAGGGCGAAGTAACATGAAATCTATAACTTTGGATTTTATTCCCCATAACTTTAGATTCTAATTTTGAACGTTAAAAATCATGAAAAGAAGTCTCGTGTGAACCCGAAACGTTCTAAGTTCGAAATTATTGTTTCGCAATTATAGGCTGTCTCGTTCAGTGATAAGTTATAAAATTGAATGTAAATGCACATGATTAATTGATCTTGTAACGTGGCAGAGGGGAAATGCTACCGCAAGGCTAGTCCTTATAATAAATAGTCAAAGACATTTAACGACACGCTTCTTACCAGAGGGGGTGAGGTAAAAATTGGTGGGGAGACTAGGGAGGCAAGGAGTGTCCGTACTATATGTTATGCAGTACTAGATACCCACCCTTATTTTATGCATTACAGGATGTGTAAGAGAATTGCTTTCCAAAACTCAAAATGGAAGTACCCATTAAAACGTAGTGATTATATTCTCTTTGGTACCCATCAATATGAAAACTTTTACTAATGATATCCAAGACTGATATACTAGACCAACTATGATATCTAAAAGAAGGTTCTACCACGCAAAATGTATGGAGGAGCTGATTTTTTGGTTGAGAACTTATAGTTGGTCCCATAGTAAACGTTGTTCAATGTTCATATTGATAGGTACTTTCACCCCATTGAGTTTTCGGAAGCAATTCCCTTACACCTTGTATCACAGATTACCCCCAATAGATACCGCATGATGAAAATTTTGTACAGGTCCGAAGTCATCATTTTTGGCGGTAGGTGCGGGTAGCGGGGCACGAAACAATGCAACATGATTGGCCATTTCAAGGTCGCACTACCTCGAGCTCGCACTACTGTTGCTTAGGTATATCAGTGCAAAATCATAGATATTTGGCGCGCGTCGGCGGCCTTGTATGCGGTATCTATTGGGGGTAATCTGTGCCCTGTATTGACCTAGGATTAATAATAATTGGCACAATAATTTTATAAATCACTAGGAGTTGGAAAAAAACAAAGTATTTCTAGAGTCAACTTTTATTTGCTTCAATGGGTCATTGAAGCTTTATTTTTATCTATTTATCATGTCAAAAATTATATCATTTCCTACGTTTAGTCTAAAGCTTTCTTCTTATCTTAATTAAGTGCATAAACAAATATAAGTAGTAAAATAGGTAATTTTGTATTGTTTCACAGTATCACGATTTTAATAAAAGCTAAATAACACACTTGTATCCCATATATTGCCATTACGTGCAAATTTTGAAATGTAGTCTTTTATGCACCAATTTATTTAACCTTTTTGTTTCCATGCTATTTTTAAACCATGCTATATTGTATTATGTAACTGTAATAAGAGAAAAATAAATACTTTTTAAATCATTTTATGTCATAAAAAGATGAAAATTAATGTTATTCACCAACTGAAATTTTCTTTCGTAATTTTTTTCAATCTGAGTTGAGATAATGTTTATAAAATAATCGATTTAAAACTAAGTGTCCAGTGACTTTTGTAGTAACAAACGAAAACGACAGTACGAAAGCCTGTATAATGTATTTTAATAACGGAATATTCAACAGCAAAAGTGGCTTTGATGCTATATAAATATAACACCTTATTGCAAATAGCAATAGAGTTCAAAGTTGTGCTACTTATTGTGAAAATAAAACTGTGAAACAACTTATTACATAAACTTCTTTGGTTGTATTTACAATTTATTTATGTACTTCGCAATTAGGTATCACAACTAACTTACAAAATAAAAATAAAGAATAATTTAAAATTGTCCGTAAGTAGTTTTTTTATCTCGACTGAGCTGAAGCTTTCATGCTGTTATGGTGGTTGCAGAGGGGTCAATTTTATACAAAACTTTGACGCACAACACGCGTATTAAAATAAGTAACTTTGTATATATGGAAAAATTGTTTAGAAAATCTAGATGCCGCGTCACAAATAACATTTGCAATTTATACAATAATTACGAAGATATAAAGCTTTGAAGTTTTTTATACAAAATTGTGCGCCAAACTTTTGTATGGACTGAAACCACCTTAACTGTTGAAATGACAATGTGCTCTACAATTTTAACAAAGAATATTTTCTCGTAAAATATACCAATCGGCGGTTAAGATATTTTCCTGAAAAGGCAAATTTGACTTTAGTTTAAATAGTAAATCTTAAAATTGTTTCAAATATTATTGATTTTTGATTGATTTTTAAACATGTTACAGACATGTTGTGTTATTTCGAATCAAATTAAAGATTGAAAAATTTGTCACAGGCGGGACTTGAACCCGCACTTTTCCAAACCGGGGAACTGTGTTATCCAATTTCGCCACCGAGCCCACTACCCAAAGAGCGTAATTAAAGTGCGGGTTCAAGTCCCGCTCGAGAGAAATTTTTCAATCTTTAATTTGATTCTTAAAATTTTTCACATTAATATTAATAAAATAATTGTTTTATTCGATGTCACTATTGAACAATCGGAATCTAATGTCTCTCAAATTAAGGGTTTTATTGCTACACATGAATTATTCATCTTGTGACAAATCAGCACCATATATTTGTACACAGCTATGGCAGTATGATGACTGGACGAATGTTTATTTACGAATCTATATACATATTGCTTATTTCAGAACGAAAGCGTACTATTTTCAACACCAAAAAACTAGCACACGCTTTATATATATAAAAATAGTTTAAGCTATATGGGAAACACATCAAAATTGTATTTAGCTAGCACCAAAACATACGGAATATACAAATGTATGTGGAATAAGGTATAATATTAATAGTTAATGATACAATTCGCACAAAACGTCTTTTTTTTGTACGCACGGCGACACATCAAGCTATACAAAACCAACATAAGCTGGCCGCGCGACGTTATACGTTACGCGACCTACGCGCGGCCAGCTTATTTTGGTTTTGTATAGCTTGATGTGTCGCCGTGTGTACGCGTTTCATACCGAAAATTGTCAGTTCACGAAACGAAGCCCTGCGGCCATAGCACGGCAGCTAGTAATAGCACTATCGCGCCTTCACTCTCGTTCAATTTGCACGCGAACGAAAGAGATAAAAAGTGTGATATAGCCTTATCACGCGCATCATGCTACGGCCTCTGGTAAAAGAATGAAGTGGATGGTGCAGTATGAACATTGAACACCACCTTTGTTTAGGGTTGTCTTCAAGGTCCGAATAGCCCTTACAACCTCCAAACTGAGACAGAGCAAGACGAAATTTTTACACAACATTTATAAACTATGAAAAATTACAAATTGATCTTTTAAATTAATTTTTCAAAATTTTTATCGACTTTTGATGTCGACTGCACTATGACAAACATTGCTTATCTATAAGTTGTTCAAATATTAATATTACACCTCATGTGTGGATTATACAGGATGTAAGTGACATCCTAGCAAATATTGAAACGGTGAATTCAGACCATCAAACTGAACAACTTTCGCCATGGAGCCTACCTCAAGAAACGCGAAAAAAGGTGGTGGTGGTGGACTGAGTTCACCGTTTCCGTTTTTGTTACGCTGTCACACCCTGTATTATTAAATAAACTTTGATTGAATCAACACTCTATTTTTATACAAACGCTCAAACATTAAGTCTTTATAAAAATACAAATTAAACGTTCACTGCACCTATGTACTTTAAGACACTTTACATTTTGATCAAATGAATGAGGGATACCGCAGACAAACGATGGCACCACTACCAGACAGGCACAGTATAAGAAAGTGTATCTAGTATATAATACATAATACAGGTATGTAGAACCACAGAATAACTATAATAGTCCTTACAGTACGGCAACGGATATACTTGCGCAGAGCAACGGAGGGGGCCTTACGGGGAAGCGGGCGGCGCGGGTCGCATCCCGAGCTTTGCATGAAGAGGTCGGTATTGCCTTGCATATCTGCGTATGACAGCGCAAGTACACCGGCGCGGCGGCGGGGGGCGGTGGCATTGCCCTACTGTAAGCCTTATAGTAATACCACAGAGAACTATAATTGGTAATACTGTGGTAGAACTATATACTATTACCACAGAGTACCTACTGTTATACAAGTATAGCTAAAAGTTATAACCTCACTTGACGTTCCAGTGGCGCAATCTATTGTCGTTTATGGTAAGCATCATTTTACATACTTTAAAAGAAGTTTAAGAAAAAAAACTATGTACAGAGATCTCTTATTTATTTACCTAGGAATCGTATGAACTTTCCTGCCAATCTCAATAACAGGTAAAATCCATACAAATAATTATTAAAATATATAATAATCTAACTATACAATAATATATCTATTTAAAATGCCATTTCATATCAAAATATGAACACTTGTCGAATCTCAAGTCTTTAGCTGTATTTAATTAAATAATTCAATTTTAATGTTATTAGTAGAAAAATAAATCAATCCAATTTCTTGTACTTTATACATCTCGATTCATAACGAATTAAATATAAGCGGCTGGAAAAATCACGAATGTCTTAGCTAGAATAAATTTTGTCATTTATTAAATTATTAATTATTTCAGTTATAAACATCATCGTTTATAATTTTTTTAGTAATTAAAACTACATGTCCTATTTGTCTAATCAACACAGCACCGAGTTGAAACCAAATTATTCTCGCAAGTTTGTCTCGAAACAAACGGATTTTAAACGACTGTTATTTAATCCGCTTTTCTTGATTGGATAATTCATTTTATGTGGCTCGGAATAACGAATGGAACATGTAGGTTTAATTAATATTGCAACCTATTTGGTTCTCCACTTTTGTTTCAATCTCGTTTATATTTCTACCCAATCTATTACACGGTAAAAAAATTTACAGTGGTCATAAAAAATCAGACTAGAAATATTCCTAAACTCTATTCTTAAATAAAGCCGCAAATAAATTGTCTAGCTATATTTTGCTATTAAGCTGCCATGAAATCAAATCTTTTACACAATATCTTAAGTTTAAAAGTCTATTTTTTCGCGGAAGTTATTTCTTTACCCATCGATTTTCTGTTTTCGAATTTCTGCTGTAAGCTTGCAACGTTCGATGGTTTCGCTGTTAATTTCGTTGCGTTCGTTTTAACGTTTGAATCGGTTCTTTGTACAACCGCAGGTTTTGGAACAACTTTTGGTTTATTCTTATTAAGATTATCAGCAATTGCTTTAACACTATCTACTTTTGAGTTGGCCCGGTTTAGGGGAGGATTTTTCTCCGTCTTATTCAGATTTGATGAAGAATTTATAGGTTTTACAGTAGGTGTCGTTTTTAATGTCGGTTTTTTGTCAACAGATGGCGCTGGCCGTAATGGCGGCCGATTGTCGTTAGGTTTAGCGGTTATGTTAGGTTTCGTTGTAAGTTTTGGGACTTCACTAGTCAATTTATTGTTGTTTATCACATCGGGTGGTTTTATATTTTTAGTTTCCACAGCACAGCTTGATACTACGTCTGGGCTGTTGGATATTTTGGGTGCTAAATTTATATTTTTAGGTACGACTTTAGGTGATTGGGGTACGTTTTTGAACGTGGTTGTCTTTAAACCGGGAGGTGTTACTTGTCTTGTGAACGTCGGTATTTTAGTATTCGTTTTCACAGTTGGTGACGGCGGAGTCTTTTCTTCTTTGATCTCTTTATTCTCAGTTTTGTTCAGATATGTAGGCACGTTGACTGCAGAAGGGTGTAAATACCCGCTGCTAGTCGTCGAAGCGCTCGATTTAGCTCCAGAGTTACTATAAACACTTTCTGGAGCTCTATAGTGATCGGTATTCATATACGTACTGTCCCTATTACTATCATTTTGTTCTTTATTCTTCTTTTTCCTCGAAAGCGTTGACGCTGAGTAAATAGAGTCGAAATTACGATTTTGTATTTCGTTAACGATTTCTCCTAGTAAACCCATTGAATCTGCACTACCTGAATTAGAAGGCGTTGGTTTAGGTGTATTATAGCCTTCTGGGGGTGGTTGGGGGATAGTTTTTATTGGAGGTGGTACACCTGGTAAAGGTTTAGAATGTCTTTCAGGGCTTTCTTCGATTACAGCGTAAATATTGTCACCCGATTCTTCATCTATATGAGCTAGGGGAGCCTGTTTTTCTTCTATGCAATCTACATAGTCAGATGATTTGATATCTGGTTTAGGGTTTTGGTAGACTGGTGTTTCGTTTGACGGCAAAGGCGGCGGTGGGGCCGTAGGTCGTCCTACGACTGAAACTGGTCTCGGAACTCCAGGGGCTTGCCTCATGGACCCGAAACTTTGTATAGCAGCTTTCTGAGAAGCCGGCGCTCTCATACTTTGAGCCCTATTCACAAAGGATTTAGAGTCATCGTCCTCTGAATCGGATACCACCGGGACGGTATTGACAGGGAGTTCGATATCTTTCTGCAATATTGGATTGGATATCAAAAGATTTCTCAGAGCTACTTTGTCGCCATTTTTAGTTATTTTAACTTGATGATTAGGATTTTTGGGTAAAGAATGACTTCGTTCAACTGGATTCCTTTCTTTCTCTTTAGGTTTATCGTGTTTCAAAAAAGACGCGATACGGTTTAAAGAGATACCTTCTTTTACTTTCTTAGGTTCCTCGGGTAGCGGTTTTTGGAAAACATGCCCTGCCGCGTGCATGCTTAAAGGTCGTTTTGGTAAATCAGGTTCGTCAGTTGGTATTGTAGGTGCTGCCCTAATTGGACCGAGAGTTTTAGATCCTTGTAAAGGTGATATCAACTCTTTAGCTGTACAAGTCGACGCTTCTAGGATAGGACTCGATATTACGGGTCTTGGTGGTGGATTTGACATAACGGGAGGTAATTCTTCTTTCTCGGTATTCATTAAAGCTTTGATTCTATTCTGAACAGCGCTGTTAGTCCTTTTTACAGAAGGACTCGTTTTAGGACTAGTTTTTGCCGTTGCAGGAACAACTGGTAACGGTGGTGCGGTTCTTACAACAGGTTTTAGAACACCCTGACCTATAAAACTCTGACTGTTACTACTGCTTCTATGTACAGGTGTTATTTTAGCGCTTTTAGAAAGGTTTTCAGCTATATTTTTGACTGATTTCTTATCGTTGCCTATGATAGCTATTTCTGGGTTGGGTTTTGTTTGGGTTTTTTCTACTGGGGTTAGGGAGAAACCTTTGAAGTTGCCGAAGAAGTTAACAGGGTTTACGTTGCCGGCCGGGCTGTGGTCGGGTTCGCTGCGTAGTAGGCTTGAGCTCATGTCATCTGGGTTGGACACTGTATGGACGTTGATTGGCTGAGCGTTGCTCTGAGCGTTGTTTTGGAAGTTGGATGCGAATTTGGTTGCGCTTCTTGATAAGCGGCGGGGTAGGCTTTGTTTCTTCGGCGATTGGAGTCTGTGGAGGTATAATTATGTTAATTGATTGAAATGACAATGAATATGTGGAGATTAGCTTTGAAATGGGACCTTGGGTGTCACTATATACGCATTATACAATTTGAATGCTTAATTTTAAATTAATGCGCCTAATGTGGGCGCTTGGATTTACGTTTATAGGTGCCGCCATGAGATCCGTTTTTAAAAAAAAAACCGCACAATTGTAAAAATATTAACCATAAGGATACGTAATAAAAAATAAGATGAGATAGTCTGGATACCAATAAATTACACTAAAAATGGCAATTAATAAAAAATCTCAAGTAACACAGGATTTACTTTTATATTTACATAAGGTGGAGTCTTGTAATTGCTACTATGGAGCAATTGGACTAATAAAAATCACAATTCAGTCCTTCTCTTTATACTAACACCTGCCTTCTAGACGACTAGACATAAGTCTATTGAGAGAAGAACTGAATTGTGATTCTTACAAGTGCAATTGCTCCGTAGTTGCAATTACCAGATAGTTGCAATTACAAGACCTTAGGCAAATTAATGGCGTTCTTACACTGCAATTTTACCAATGTCAAGTGTTTTATGTAATCTCAAGTATTTTTATAAGGATTAAAACACAATAGAGCTATACAAAATGGCGGAGGCACGTGGCCAGTCAAACCGCGCGTTGAAAACACATCGGTGAATCCTCTAACCAGGCGACCCACTACACTAAGCACGTTTGATACATCTTGACTATAGCCAAGCACACACTTTTATTGAACACGAGCGTTAACCTGCGACTTCGTCCGCACAAATTATATACCAGATTTTAAGTCAGATCATAAGCTATCAAACAAAAAAAGTTTCATCAAAATCGGTTCAGTAGTTTTTGTGTGATACTCGTTCAAACAAACAAACAAACACACAAACAAACATACAGAAAAATAATCCAAAAATTGGTGAAATGGAATCAGGGACACCTAAAAACCATATCGTAACTTTTTTTTTGTTAATATCTTCAATGTACAGACAAACTTCCTCTTACAGTTTTATAATAGTATAGATAGATTTGCTGACCAGGCTTAATCATGCACTATGAGGTATGAGTCCAAACTAAGATGCATTATATGATGAATATTAGATGAAAATAAAGAAAAAAAACATGCAAACATTCCAGGTTAAAAAAGAGCAACCCAATTAAATCCACTCACCAAACATATGAAATGAAAACACCATCTGCAAATTTACTAAAAACGTTGCCAATTTATAATTTCAATTTCTACTATTGTTTATTTCAAAGTGGCATCATTTTATAGTCAAATGTTGAATAGAGGGTCCTCCTTAATATGCTGACACTTTTTTAAAGGGTTGATCAGACAATCAAACTGAACAACTCTCTCTATGGAACCAACATCGAAATCGCGAAATAAAAATCTGCTATCCCATACATTTGGCTCGAGTAGGTTTGCAGTTTTGTATGGAAAAGCTTGTTTTTTTCGCGATTTCGATGTTGGTGCCATAAAGAAAGTTTTTCAGTTTGTCGGTCTGATCATCCCCTTAAAAAGTGTCAGCATATTAAGAAAAGTATACAGGGTGTAAGGAAAAGTATCAATAACCTTTAAACCCACTAAACCACTACCACCACTAACCTTTAAACATACTCTACCCATCAAACTGAACAACTTTTACTATGGGAGCAAACCTGTCAGAACACAAAAAAAATCAGCTGTCTCATACATTTGAGTCGAGTAGGTATTGCAGTTTAGTATGGAACAGCTGATATTTTTTTTCTCTGAAAGGTTTGCTCCGATAGCAAAAGTTGTTCAGTTTGTTGGATAGAGTATGTGGTTTAAAGGTTAATGATACTTTTCCTTACACCCTGTATACGAAATTACAGATTTTCGAAACTAGTGCAAGATTGAATAGACGGCAATTTAATTTTTTATTTTTTTACTTTTTAAATAATAACTTTTAACTTACATTAAACATATATTGCGCATCAATGAAAGTAAAATCCATTGTCTGTGCTTACCTCTATACCAAAAAGGTATAAGTTTATGAATGTACCTATACCTATGTATAGATTTGTAAGCAGTCGCAGTATTACAAGCCACGGCTTACAAATATGAACTTTATGCCTACGATATAAGGGTGAAAACAGCTTAATTAGTGCAACTTCAGTGAAGTACAATAAAATTACCGTCTATTTCATGAGAAGTTGATTAAAGCGATAGAAAGGAAAGTGCTAAAAAACAAACAAACATTAAAGTGTTTATTAAAGAAAATAAAACTATCTACAGTTATAATATAACTAACTAATATCCAAATATATTATGATTATGATATTTATAATGAAAACAAAACAGGCAAACGTACACAATAACAAATTCTCAATACAAAGGTCACATGTTATCTTAATGATGCAAAGAAAGGATAAGTACAACAAAATACACAGAACATTAAATAATAGGTAGAAGTGCATATACATTATGGCAAAACTCACGCCTGTTTCATTTTGCATACGACATAAATGATATCCAAAGCAAAAATCAACCGTAAAGAAATGCAGTAGTATATTCGTTATGATGATAATGATGAAACCCTTTTTACCCGACTGCGCCAGAAGGACATTGGTTTTAAAATAAGCGGGACGTTCCGCTTCTATTATTGTAATGTTCTGAGCCAATAAGCCATCCTAAAAATAACAACGCACCTTAAGGTACCTACCACAGAATATTAAGAGGGGTTAGAATTGTAAAGTAGCGCTTTAGCTTCGGAGACGGCTGTGGCCACTTGTCTTCCCGCTCACGCTGCTACAATTAATCATGCCCTCTCGCTCGCACCACGCCGCGCGCTATGGTGTTATGCAAATCATTGCATATCCTGTGGCGACACGTTCCACGCCTACTTTGCACTTCTAACCATTCTTATTATGTTCTGTGGTACCTATCTACAACTGCCATCCATAATGAAAAACTTAGGGGAAAATATTTAAGGTGGTTTCAGTCCATACAAACGTTTGACGCACAATACGCGTGGACGGAATTAATAAAAGTAATATTTTATATATGGAAAAATAGTTTATAAAATCTAGTTGCCGCGTAACAAATAACATTTGCAATTTATAATATAATTACGAAGATATTAAGCTTTTAAAATTTTGTATGAAAAATTTCAAAGCTTTATATCTTCGTAATTATTTAATAAATTGCAAATGTTCTTTATTACGCGGCATCTAGATTTTCTATATTATTTTTCCATATATATAAAGTTACTTATATTAATACCGTCTACGCGTATTGTGCGTCAAAGTTTTGTATAAAATTGACCCCTCTGCAACCGCCTTAACATGTGAGCTATCGCGTCCACACATCAATTTCAATGTATTTCAATCACTTATTTGATTAAACCAAAAACGGCTATCATGGCAATTACTTTTTTACCCAATGCAACTTTTTCTTAGAAACAATATCAGCTAATTCGCTATTTCTAATATTAAACAAAGGAGTTCTACCATCACCAATCATTTCATTAGTAGTAGAAGCTAAACCCTGCTTTACTATCACCACATTAGGTTTTCTTTCCTTTGACAATTTCGACGTATCAGGCTTAGGTTTCAAAGCTGGCGGTATATTAGCCACTTTAGATATATCAGTATTACTTGTCACTACTATATCAGCTTTTGTAATTTTCCTGTCCACTTTAAGTTTCTTACCATTTTGATTCTTATCACCTAGGGTTAAGATATTAAAATGCATTGGCTTATGAATGTTAAAATCCGTTGATTTTTTATCTAATTTTTTAACATTAGAATCAGTTTCGATTTTAGTTTCTTTATCGCCAGTTTTAAAAGATAATAAATTACGAATGCTATTATTTTTTTTGTTAAATGGTATTCTAGAAAAATAACTAGAATTGGTGTTAGTGGTTTTGCAGCAGAATAGATGTACGTACGATTTCCTGGGTCGTTTCCACCACAGCAGGACGTTCTGGCGCGAGTAGTAGATCAGGAACAGTATCAGGATGATCGTGGGGATGATGCCAAGGAATATGACGTACATGGCCACCATGAAGTTCTTTTGGACTGTAACAGAAAAGATCAAAATCTAATCAAATATTCAGGGTGTTACAAATAAACATTTAAAGGGGTGGTTAAGACCATCAAACTGAACAACTTTCACTATGGGACCAATATCGACATAACGAAAAAAAAAATCTTCAAATCAATCTTCTCAAAAAAGATTTTCCATCATCATCATATCAGTCGATAGAAGTCCACTGCTGGACATAGGCCTCCCCCAAAATGAGGAGATTTGTCATAATCTCAATGAAGCGATGCGTTTGCGATGTTCCATAAAACTACAGATCTACTCGAGCTAAATGTATGGGACAAAAGATTTTTCTTGCGATTTCGATGTTGAAGCTTTTAAAAATTTGGATGAAAAATTTTAAAGCTTTACATCTTCGTAATTATATTATAAATTGCAAATGTTATTTGTGACGAGGCAACTAGATTTTCTAAACTATTTTTCCATACATAAAATATTACTTTTATTAATTCCGTCTACGCGTATTGTGCGTCAAACTTTTGTATGGACTGAAACCCCTTAAAGGGGTGCTTCAGACCATCAAACTAAACAACTTTCTCTATTGGACCAATATCAAAATGGCGAAAAAAAATCTGCTGTCCCATACATTTCAGTTCAGTTATGTTTGCAGTTTTGTATGGGACTGCGATTTTCTATTCGCGATTTCAGTGTTGATCCCATAGTAAAAGTTGTATAGTTTGATGGTCTGAAGCACCCTTTAAGTAAGTGTCCCATTTAATGTTACACCCTGTATATTAGTTAACTTTGATATCAGTATCCGCCTAAGGTGTACACAGAACACACAAAACTATTGCTGAAATCGCGGTTGATTTGATGTCATCCGTTGAAGAGTTCATGAGTCCATGAGTTCATTGAGTCCATGTCATGGGATACTCATGCTGATACGAAAGAAGTAGAAGAATGGAATCATCTTGACGGTGGTATCCCATTTTAATCAAAACTAAGAAACTTCTACAACATGTCATTTTTCATTAGGTGCCAAAAATTATGTGGATTTTGTTTAGAGTTACTCTTCTATAGTTATTCTTATTCGTAGTCCAAATCGGTTTAGAAATGACGCAGTTATGGCTCAAATCATGTTGATGAAATCTATTAAAACTGAGAACCTGCTCTTTTAGAAGTTGGTTATAAAGTAGGACTTACTGTTGGGGTCGACGGCAGGGCCGGAGTTGTACGAGCCTCCGGGGCCTGGCAAGGAGCAGTCGGGAGGAGCGAATCCTGCCTCACAGTGGCAATTACCTGTACACAGAAACAAACACATTATTTTTGCTACGTTCTTTTTCTTGCTACACTGTTGAATCCCTAAAGTATGTATAAGCAAACTATGGAACACGCCTAATCAAGTATGAACCGTGAGAATAGGTATGAACAACAAAAAGTTTCAAATTTCTCGTGCAATTAGTAAGTACCTGGCTGTAACATGTTTAAAATCAATAATTATTGAAAACATAATTCAAGATATAAAGCTTTAAAATTTTCTTTGCATAATTTCAAAGCTTTATATCTTCGTAATTATATTATTGATTGCAAATGTTATTTGTGACGCGGCATCTAGATTATCTAAACTATTTTTTCATATATAAAATATTACTTTTATTAATACCGTCTACGCGTATACTGCGTCAAACTTTTGTATGAAATTGCCAACTCTGCATCTGCAACCACCTTATAGGCCAGGCCACACACAGGCGGTTTTGCGGGAAAGCGGGCCGGAGGCGGAACTGCGGGAAGCGAATATCTCCGGACCAGCTCGGTTTTCTGTGAGTTTTCTTGTGTATGGTTTGGTGTGCTGGTAATGTTCAAGTTTGTATGTACTACAGAAATACGCGCGGGTCTGGAGATATTCGCTTCCCGCAAGTCCGCCTCCGGCCCGCTTTCCCGCAAAACCGCCTTTGTGTGGCCTGGCATTAAGTGACAAAAAGCAAATACGCGTAAATGTAAACCGTAATCCAAATATAACATTGAGCAATATTGATTGGGTCTTTTTTATTGGGAAAGCAAAACTATTTCTACGCGTGCAAACCTAGTTATAAATAATAGCTTACCTTCAGAATTACAAATGCCATGTCCGGAGCAATCGGAAGGACAGACAGAACCTTTTATGGCGGCTATTTCAGCGCGAATCACTTCCACTGGCATGCATCTTTGATTCATACACATCTGTGAACAAAATAGAACACTTAACAAATTGGAAACACTTTGATCTCGTTATAACTTTTGTGAACGGAATCTCGGGGTATTTTCGAACGATGTCATAATATGGATTCCCTAAGCTCGTAATATTGTTTATAATAATAATAACATACATAAGAGACACACATTACGTGAGATGATAAGAGATTGCATCATTCGATCATGATTTTGAAAGTGTGACATTCGGAAATTGCATTCCTGCTCTGTCAGGCACGGCAGAAAATCAACGACTTGCTTACCAAGTAAGGCACTACGTTGAGTCGTGTCCTATTCACCGTCGCGGCACACACCGCTACTACCTATTATTTCTTTTGATGTACTCTGTTGTTTCGTGTGCGTGCCTTTAATGGTGAATAAAGATTTTTCTTTCTTTCTTTCTTTCTAGATAGCGAGCTTTAATTTTTTTTTTCGAGCAACTTCTAAACAATATCATGATTGTTAAAACGCCCCCAAAAAATAGCTTGGAAAAACAAAGATCTAATTTCTAATAGTTCAAATTGATACGGGTCTCTTTAAAGTTGTTGTAATTTTATTTAAATTTCTCTCCTTAATTATTCAATCCTGGGATTTTCAAGGTATATATAAGGTCTAACAAAATTAGGTGAAACTCTTTTAAGGGGATGATCAGACCATCAAACTGAACAACTTTCTCTATGGGAACGATATTGAAATCGCGAAAAAAAAATCAGCTGTTCCATACAAACCTACTCGACCTAAATGTATGGGACAGCAGATTTTTTTTTCGCGGTTTCGATATTGGTCCCATAGAGAAAGTTGTTCAGTTTGATGGTCTGATCATCCCCTTAAAAAGGTTTCAGCTAATTTTGTTAGACCTTATATATCCATACTTTTGATAATATTTGCCTCCTTCATTCCGATTATTGGTCATGAGTAGAAATATTATGATCAAACACCTTATTATCTCCACACTTCGCGCCGTCAGGTACCATGCCGGGGTCGACGTCACCGAGACCCAGGTCTATGATGGCGGTGCGGCACGGTATTATTGTACCTGTCAACAAAATATAACATTCAAATTCTGAAACTTAAAGTCATCTTTGTACAGTATCAGGTTATTGACATATTGGGCTAATTCAATAGCTACCAACAAAATCCCACAAAAGTAGCTGAAACCATTTTATCACAGGAAAAAGCTGGGCCAATATCGAATTCGCGAAAAAAAAACTGGTGTACCATTTCGGTTAGGATAGGTTTGCAGTTTTGTATGGAACAGCAGATTTTTTTCGTGATATCGATGTTGGTCCCGTAGAAAAGATTGTTTGGTAATTTGATCATCCCCTTAAAATAGTTTCAACTAATTTTGTTTATAAGACTTGTTCGATGATTTTCCCAAATGCATACTTTCTAAACATAACAATCAAGATACAATATCTCCTTTTGGATCAATAAAAACATCTTTTGGAAGTTTTGAATGAAAGTTCTATGCTCAAATACAAATTGTTTATTGCTTCCATATGGTACGTAAGTTGTTACAATAGGTTTCAGAACACAATATGGACCCCGGTGGGGCATTGCAATTTGGTGGCACTAATTAGTAATTACATAAACATTCTTAAGAGCTAGGCTATAACAAATTTAAATTATTTATAATTTAGGTACAGGAGTTTAAAAATTCATCTAAATTGTAAAAGCATTTCTGGACTAGATACTCCTTGAGTTTAGAAATATACTTATTAAAGTTATCTTCTTGTTGTATATTATCAGGGATGGCGTTATAGATTTGTATGGACATTGAGTAGGGGCCAGATCTAAACATATGTAGTTTCGAGGAGGGGGCTTCCAATTTATTTGTGTACCTAGTCTTTCTGCCGGTACTTTTCATCGTAATGTAAAGATGTTTATTTTTTCTTAAAAATTTTGCGTTTTCTAAAATGTTTAAAGGTTAGTGTTAATATTTTATGTTTTATGAAAAATTCTCTGCAACTAGTCATTTGACTAAAACTAAAATCCGAATACACTTTTTTTGTAAGATGAATAGTTTGGACACGTCGGTCCCCACATGATCACTCCATAGCTGAGCCATGCTTGTGCGTAAGCGTAATAAGCAGAAAGCGACGTTTTGAAATCTGTGGTCTTTTTTTAGTTTAAATAGTGCGTATGTAAATTTCGATAATTTTGCTTCTACATTTTTTATATGTACTTTCCAATTGATATTAGCGTCTATTTCGATTCCTAGTAATGTTGCAGTATCTACGCAGTTAAGTTTATTATAATTGAGATCGTAATTAATTTGGAGTACGTTTCTTTGGTAAGGCCTGAATTCAATAATTTTTGTTTTTTTGCTATTTATTTCTAGATTGTGGTCTTTTAATCAACTACAAGTTTCCGCCATTAATATATCTAGTTTTTCTTTGAATTGAATGTTGCTACAACAAGGTAGTAAAATTGATAAATCGTCTGCGAACATCACGCATTCATTATTTTTGGAAGTTCGTTAATATAAATAAGGAACATCAAACATCCCAGTACGCTGCCTTGTGGTATAGAATTTCTAACATGTTTCTTATCTGATTTCGCCTTCTGTATAATGCCGTTCTGCTGATCATAGTTCATGATTTCCACATATTGATATCGGTTTTCAAGGTAGGGCTTAAACCATTTGTGTGTTGTTCCTCTTACTCCTATCCCGTACAGCTTGTTTTTTTTGGGCTCAAAGGCGATAAGTTATTAAGGTAATGATGAGCAATCTGCTAAGTCAAAACAAATCAAATATATCTAATGCACAATCATATGTGTTTACAAAAGGCGTATAAAATAAATATAGTAGGTATCTCTGCAACTTGCTGATTTCAGCATGCAATGCTAATGTCTGGCGCGATGCTGACGATGCGGTAATATGGCGGAGAATGTAGAGTTATCCATGATTGTGACGTGATTCCCTCCAGCCCCCGTAGCAGTTTGTCACGGCTATTATCTCGTTCGTTCGCTCGCAAAAAGAGAGCAACAGCGCTATATCGCGCTGCCACGATATGGTACACGGTACTGGTATGGTAATGAGGTAAAATTACACTTAAACATACCGTTGTTGTTGATGAATATAGCGGACAGCGTGGCTACGGACTCCATGCCGAACTCCAGTCGCTCGTTCAGATGCCTACAGTGTAACATGCCGCACATAGCGTCCTCTAGCGAGCACTGGCGGTAGATCTGCCGGACTCGGTCGTAGCCGCAGTTGCCGTTCCTGTAGTTAAGTAGTTTATAAATATCGGCACAAAATAAAAATTGGAGCAAATGGAGTAAGCTCGATATTTATTTCTCAAAACATGAATTGTAGAATTTCTGACCTTCCCTGACCACTTTTCAAGAAACAAGAAACTAGAAAGTGCACCCCTATAGTATTGCACATTTATTATTATGTTGTACACACGGCGACATATCAACCTACGCATAGTTGAACTCTATGTTCGAACATAGACTCAGAAGGAGACAGGGAAGGTCAGAAATTCTACAATTCATGTTTTGAGAAATAAATATCGAGCTTACTCCATTCGCTCCAATTTTTATTTTGGGTCTAAACTGCTGTTTCATGACAGATACACTCACTTCTTGGATAAGTTATATGTCAAGATTGACAGTCAAAGCTACGAAAACGTAGAAAAAAATTGCAACCAGTACTGGCCGCTAAACCCTATCCACATACACGCACACAGACATAATTTGTATGACGCCTTACGCACACCAACCTAAGAAAGTTGGCCCCTTTTGTTTTATAAGGTAGAAACGAGATGCTCATTCTAGACATATACTTTTTCTAAGACTCACTTGTTGCCCTTGACGTTGTTGCCATAATAGCACTTGTCGTGTGACGTTTCACCCGTGGTTCCCCACAGCAGCCGGCACTGGTCCGCGTGCGACCTGCACGACCCGCGGACACAGTACGCCTGCGCAAACAAACAGCGGTCAAACGATGAACCAACACGAAATTAACAGAGTCGAAAGTACGAGGATACAAGTAGTATTAATATTAACCGCTCGCATCCCGACTTTAAAATAACAATTGATAAACAATGGACGACGGTCGATATCGCGTCCGCGGGATACAAAGGGTTAATAATCATCACATAAAAACGACGTCAAAGGCCGTAAGGCGGCTTTGCCCACACAATAAGAAAGAAAAAATACTCGTCAACTGAAAAAAAAAATTAATATTAATTTCTGTTTAATTATTTTCTTTGGCTTTTCATTCAAAGTCAAAAATCCATGAAATGTATACCAATTCTTTACATGGACGCTTTATTCAAGTCAGGGTACCGACTTAGTGTAATATTAAATTCAGAGCTCGGTTTTTAAGCCTTGCTGAGTTGGGATTTTTTTTCACTGCTGAGCACAAACAATATCTTTTGTAACTGTAAGAATATTTTACAAATTATAAGCAAATTATCATGAAATAATCTGATAAAATGTTTCTCTGGATGTCAAATATTGTATTTGTGTTGGAGATTTCTCTTTCTTTTCATTAGGCTAGAAATAGGTACAAAACTTAATTTTTTATCTTTTTAATTTTTGTTTGAAACTTTCATTATTCTCTAAGAAAAGAGAAGACAAGTAGTTTTAGAGAAATAAAAGGGACGGAGGGAAGTACATTTTTTTTTCGAAGCCTATTTCTTTTTTTTATCTCAATGTCAGTTCAAAATAAAATAAATTTACCTCGTCAGCCTTCCCGCAAGGAATGGAGTCCATCTTGAAGACATCGTTCGGACAGAACTCTGAATGTCCCGTACAGTACTCGGGCAGGTCGCATTCCTTATCCGAGACTCTACACACCGTGCCCGCTGATTTAGGTCTACACGTCTGCGGAAAACAATAAAGGGGCTACTGTTAATGTGCTTGCTTTGCCGTGTTGTCCAGCTTCGAACAGTACCAACCCAGACGGGTTTTATAAGAGGTGACTGATTCCTTTAGGCGTAATTAACATCTTTGATGCCTTTACAGTGTGGTTACCGGTTATAGCTCTGTATCCGACCCCACCTCTGATCATAATTTCGCTTCCCCATGCCATCAAATTTAGGAGGACGAAAGAGTGCATTATGTTTAATGCCGACACTTTTGGACTTAAAATATCCTGCGCACTTGACTGCATTTGTAAAGCTGTCACTGTAGTCGAAGTAGAATTCATCTATTCATTCAATGTGTTTCAAAACATAATAAGAATTTAAAATTGTATTATGATCAGACAACAGAGGTGTGGGTTGTTCAGCAACCAGGTGGGCTGATAATATTGCGAAGCTCGCTGGCAAGACTTGGATGCGATTTATGTTGGGTACGTCAAATGGCTTAAACGGGAATTGCACCATATTGCCGCCAATCATAACTTTTGAACATTCGACTTAATTTTTCGCTGATCCCTCATCGATGCATTTTTAAGGAGTTACATTAGTACCAGATTTATAAGTTCCCCCGATGTAGATTCTGTGCAGTTGACAAATTTTAATAGCGCGCGAAATTAAATTGACCAATCAGGATGGGCCACATTCAATGTCTTGCCACGATTGGCTGATTGTTTTCGCGCCCTTTTCACTGCTATCCGACATTGCACCCTTTGATTACTAAACGACTTCAGGTTTTGTCGGGGATTCTGCGCAAACGAAGATTGCCGAGGTTAATTATTTTCCTGATCGTACTGCATACATGTTGGGTTTGTATGAGAAGAGGGTTGATTCTATACGTACGGTGAGGTCGCAGCAGGCGCCGGAGCCGCAGGTGGCGTTGCGGCGCAGCATGCAGGTGTCGGCGTGGCAGCACGCGTGGCAGGCGGTGCGCGCGCGCCGGTCGGCCAGCGTGCCGCAGTCGCACTGCTCGCCCGGCTCCACGAAACCGTTGCCGCACGTCGGCGAGTCGAATAGCCGCTTCGGCTTGTTTCTGTTTCGAGATGAACGTTGTGTTAATAAGACGGTGAGCAGACGACGGATTTCTGGGCCGCCAGACAGTAATGACCGTATGTCTTTAGGTAGAATTCCGATCCTAGCGACCGCGACCCACTGCTCTGTATGAATTTACATGAAGCACTGACGAATGTAAGCGACCGAGTCGCGCGACCGGACGGTCGCTTGCATCCGCCAGTGTTTCATAATATAAATTCATACAGAGCAGCGGGTTGCGGTAGCGCGTCGCGGTCGCCGGTCGCGCGCCGCAGTCGCTAGTATCGGAATGCTACCTTTAGTATGAACATACTTAAGAGGTAAATAATTTTTTTTTGTCCTCCTAGAGTATCTTTTTTCACGGAATATCTAAGCGGAAAAATGCGGTGGATTTTCACTCGCGTAATTTAGCTCCATTGTCAGCAAGCATAAATGTTCTGAAATCACCATATCAGCGGGGCTATAGTATGCGAACCCGCGATAGCAGTCTTTTATCTCGTTCGTTCGCGCGCATATAGAATGAGAGAGGAAGCGTGATAGCGCTATATCACACTATCGCGGGTTGGCGCACTAGCCCCGCTTGGCGAGCAAAATGCTTCAACATTTTCTTGCTAAGACGGCGCGAAATCACGCGAGTGAAATTCCGCCGCATTCATCCACATAGATAACTGATCATTTAGTTCATTATTTCGAATCTTACCTCAAACAATAATCCATTCCTCTCTCAAAAGCCAGCGCCAAAGATCTCAAGCTGCACGACGACCAATGTATAGGAGTCACCGATGTACTGGACGGACTCATTATGCACTTCTCATCGGGGCATTTACAGTCCTCATCCGTATCGTGCTCCATGCCGAAGTTGTGGCCCATTTCGTGGGCTATCGTCGTGGCCACGAGACCAATGACCTCGGAGTGGTTCGTGGCCACACCGCCGGAGAATTCGAAGGTGCAGATAGGCCCTTTGAGAGCTTTGCCTACGACCCCATCTTGGAATTTTTGTCGGCTGTAACAAGAGAATTTTAATTTGTATGGAAGGCGTGTGTAAGAAAAAGTATCATTTAACCTTTAAACGTTCTATAGTTTAACCACATACTCTACCCATCAAACTGAACGACTTTTACTATGGGAGCAAACCTGTCAGACCAAAAAAACAGTTGTATCATACATTTGCGTCGTGTAGGCATAGCAGTTTAGTATGGAATACCAAACTTTGTTTTTGCGCTGACAGGCTTGCTCTCATAGTAAAAGTTGTTTAGTTTGATGGGTAGAGTATGTGGTTAAACTATAGAACGTATGGTTAAAAAAGAATGATTTAACTAAATCGCTTTTTACCGATAAGACCGCCTGTTTTTGTGCCTTTTGTATTTCCCGATTGTTTGCTTTCTGCATACTATGTTTTTTGGTGTCAAATAAAGTATAATTGATTGATTGATTAACTGTACCTCTAGTGGAAAAGGATACAAGTACATTTGCACACGACTCTACTTGTACCCTTTTTCACTCGAGGCAGGATTGATGAAATTTCCCTGAGAGATCAATTCAGAAATGAAGATTCGCACAGGAACCAGAGTAGCCGACATAGCTCAATGGGCGGGCACATTGGTCGCAGAACCGATGGCCGATGGGAGCGAAGAGTTCTCGACCGCGTACCGGAAAGCGCAGCGTGGATAGTCCCCCCAAGGTGGACCTACGACCTGGTGAAGGCGGCGGGAACCCGTTGGATGAGGGCAGCGCATGACCGGTCCTTATGGCGATTCTTGGGGGAGACCTATGTCTATTGGTGGACGTCTATCGGCTGAGATGATGAATTGCTTTAAACCACTTTCTGAATAATAGAATTGTTTAGTAAATACAAGCATTTACCCGCGACTTCGTTTGCACGGGTACCCGTCATCCTAGCGATTATAGACATTATAGATAATAAAAAAAATTGTGATTTGGAATAATGGACACCTAAATTTTACATCTTCAATGTACACAGACACACTTCTGTTACAGTTTTATAATAGTAGAGATATACTAACGTCAACAGCTGCGCGTTATCGTTAGGTATCTCAGCGGAGAGGGTCGCCTTCCTGTAGTGGAGGAAGTGAGTCAGAGTGAAGTCACCGTTCTCCTCCAGCACTATCTCGTCCTGTTCACTCCACACTACAACTCCTACAAGAGCTATAAAGATGTTTAGAGGAGAGTATACCTGCAAAAAAAAAAAAAAAATCTATAAAAGATAAATTAATGTAAAACCCTTGGTTTTACCCCTGGGTGCTGTAGTGTAACCACTCGAGTCGATCAGAATCAACACGACCTTTATGGTGCCAACGAAACCCTGTTACTAAGCTTATTGTTTCTTGGCGATTCTGCTTCTAAATATTTAGTAAATCTATTCCAGATAATGGAGAATAAGACAACAGTATTTAAAAAAGTCATAATATCTATGATCGGTATGTCCCAAAGAAACCTTTTGCATTAGAATCGATAATTTAACATCGCCACTTTATAACCGTGATATTTAATCACGAACTTGCTCGTTCCCGGATTGATTCGTTAGTCAGTCGTCAAGAGAATACTCTGACAGCAAGTTGACCACTTACTTGCTTCCACCAATCTTCACGGGGCCTGCGTTTTATTTCATTTACATATTCGGGACTTCCAACAAAGTATAAACACTTTTTATCACTTCCTTTTGAATTTTACTTAAATTCTGTTTGACAGTACAAACATTTAACACCAATGACCATTATTTGTGACGATATGTTGAGAATAATGACGATAACATTTCAGAAATACTCACAGAATTAATGATATTAGCGACATCCTTCATCTGCCTGTGGACTGTGTGTATGTTCTCTCCGTTCGCTTTGAACTCTCTGTTGTCGGCCACGAGGACTAATTCAACGTAACGCGACAGCGAGTTTGAGTTATATGGACCTCGGACCTGGGTGTCGTCGTGGGCTTCTCTTTTGTGCTGGCAAAGAGAAATTAAATTAACACATCATCATCATCAGCTATTAGTTTTATCAGCCATGTAGTATGGACCAGCAATTTTTTTTTGCGCTGTCAGTTTTGCTCCCATAGTAAAAATCGTTCAGTTTGATGGGTAGAGTATGTGGTTTAAAAGTTAATGATACTTTTCCTTATACCCTGTTTACATCCCACTGCAGGACATAGGCCTACCCTCAAAAAGGCTTGGTCGTTAGTCCACCACGCGTGCCCAATGCGGATTGGTACACTTTACATACATCAGAATATCTTCTTGAGTGTATGCAGGTTTCCTCATGATATTTTCCTAAACCGTTTGAGAGCAGTCGGTATTGCGTACATAAGTTAGAAAAACTCATTGGTACATGGCATTTCGTCCTTGCGGAATCGAACCCGGAGTGGTATGCACACTCGCCCATACCTCTACCTCTACCTCATGGACGAGTGTCAATATCTCTCTGCAACCCGCCACCGAGGCTCCCTCTGAAACGAGCACCACACGGAAATATGTTATAGCACTAGTATATGCTCACTACTATATTCCTCGAGAGGGTAGTCTGAGATATTCTGAAACCTCAGAACATCCACGTTCCACTAGTAGTACCGAAACTCTGTTTAGTCTAGTACCACAATATAAGACAGTAATCCATCTTTATACAATGGTACCAAACGCACCGTACGCCTAGTATGCACACATTGACAATATCTCCGACTAACACGAATGCGCCAGACGGGGCTACACGTACGTACGCACACATACAAGCCGCGTTTGGTACCACTGTATAAAGATGAATTACTGTCTTATACTGTGCTAGTTTGAAGTGAGTGAGCCCGTCGCCACAGTGGGTACAATACATGCCTCAAAATTGAAGCATGCAGGTTTCCTCACGATGTTTTCCTTCACAGAAAACCCAGTGGTGTTACAAATCGTACATAAATTCCGAAAAAATTAAAGGTACCAGTCGGCCTGGACGGGGATCGAACCATCGCCTCCTGGCGGCAGGCAAGATTACGCGCCACTGGACCACCACGACTTTGACACCACTGGACACCATCGAGGTGTTTCAGCCAGTCTTCCGCTGCCGGGGTTAGCCTGTGAAGTTCTTCGATTCCACCGGGGAAACATCGCAGAGTGCACTCATTTACCACATGGGAGAGGGTCTGGTCAGATGCCCCGCAGTCGCAAGTCGTTGAGGGAGCTCAAACCCCACTTGTGGAGGTGGTAGTTGGTTCTTCCATGGTTGGTTCTGAATCGGTTAAGCTTAACCCAGGTCTTACGGTCCTTTTCAAAACCAGCCGGCTCGACAGTCGGGTCACGCACTATGCTTGCATGCGGATGGTCAAAAAGGCCCCAATCTGCCGCCATGCATTATTAACATCGTACTGGCAGTGTATTCGGTCGTCGGTCCAGATTGGTGATCTGGATGGATGATGGGATGTACTTTTCAATATGTTATTGGTATGATAAATAGCCAGGTTTGTAGCTATCTTACCCGACTGATCCTGCTCTTCTGAACACTCTTCTCGCTGAGATGTTTCTTCAACAACAGCGGGTCGTATTCAGTGTCGTTGGTAACTCCACCCTTGTAGCCGCAGTGGTAGTTTGTGTTCAAATCAGAATGATCGTATATGTAGTGGGATGATTGTAATTTACTTCCTGTAATAGAGAAAACATAACAGTTTTTATTTGTCCGTCGTCGTATGTAATTGTCCGTCGTTGCAAAAAACTAACCAGATTAAATATCTCGGAATCCTTATCGACAGCAACCTATCTTTCAAACCCTATATCAATCTCCTAGCTAATAGAGTCCGTAAATTAATATTTGTTTTCAAACACTTACGCCATGTTGCCGACCCCTCCACTCTAAAGATGGTATACATAGCCCTCTGCCAGTCAATACTTATTTATTGCAACACCACGTGGGGTGGTGCGCCAAAAACCCACTTTGTGAAAATCGAGCGTGCCCAACGTGCATTACTAAAAGTTGCCACCTTCAAGCCCAGACTGTTTCCTACGAAATCGATATCTATGAGTACTGTGAAGTGCTCACAGTCCGTCAGCTTTTCATTCTGCATACTGTCCTTCTCCAACATTCTGTGACTCCACACAACACCAATAATGCTCCAAAAAGAAACCACCTAATCGCACGTTCCGTTCAATACAACACAAGTTTCAGTCATAGATTCTTCTGTTTTCTTGGCCCATTCCTATATAACAGCATACATCGCATATTAAACATACACACCCTTAACAATAGACTATGCAAAATTTCCTTAAAAACGTGGTTACAAAATCTATCCTACAACGAAACAGAAAATCTTCTTCTCCCCCCCGAATAATGTCTCTCTCCCTCTCTCTCTCTCTCCCTCTCTTTCATACTGCACACACACCTCCACATAAACACACGCCCCTACATAAACACATAAACACACCCCTACTTATTCACTCACCCATACAAACCACACATCTTACAAGTACATTGTACATTTAATTTGCAATAAGTTTTACAGTTGTAACTGATGTCAATAGCTCAGGCAGGTAATTCCTACCTTTCATGGCATCAGTTGTACCTACCAATACTCCTAGCCTACTATTCTAACATTTAGTGCTTCATTATTTTATTACAAATCCGTCTGTAAAATGGCTTTTTGTGGATTAATAAATATTATTCTTATTCTTATTTGAACATGAAGGCAGAGCTGGTGTCAACAATGTACAGCAGTGTTATGATGAATAGAAAAAGTAAATGAATAGCAGTAGATGTTCTGGAAATTGGCAGAGTGCGCGTTTAGGACATGGACAGAGTGGACATTTCGGGTAGTGGGGTGGGCGTTATGGAAAAATATACATTTTGGGAAGTAGACATTCTGAACCGAGTGATGGTCTGACCATAATGGGATGATCAGACCATGAGACCAACTTTCTTTATGGGACTAACGTTGAAATCGCAAAGTGTGACAGAGTGGACATTTCGGGTAGTGGAGTGGGCGACATGGAAAAATATACATTTTGGGAAGTAGACATTCTGAACCGAGTGATGGTCTGACCATAATGGGATGATCATACCATGAGACCAACTTTCTTTATGGGACTAACGTCGAAATCGCAAAGTGTGACAGAGTGGACATTTCGGGTAGTGGAGTGGGCGACATGGAAAAATATACATTTTGGGAAGTAGACATTCTGAACCGAGTGATGGTCTGACCATAATGGGATGATCAGACCATGAGACCAACTTTCTTTATGGGACTTACGTCGAAATCGCGAAAAAATGTCTGGGACTGCAGTTTTTTTTTCGCGATTTCGTATTTGGCTTTATAGAGAAAGTTGTTCAGATTGGTGGTCTGATCATCCCCTTAAAAAACCATCGGCATATTTAGAAGGATCGTATATTTAAACATAAAGTTATGTTGGCGTACCTTGAGCAGGCTCGATGTATCTCATGAGCTTTCCATCGAATATAACACCTCTGACGCCGTGGCACGTGGACACAGCCACCCAGGAACCTTCCTTCCCTCTTACACTGCCCGAATACTGACATATATCTAGCTCCTGTGGGTAGAAACATTGTTATTATTCTTTGACTATTTATTATGAGGACTAGCCTTGCGGTAGCATTTCCCCTTGGCCACAGTATAAGATCAATTAATCATGTGCATTTACATTCAATTTTATACCTTATCACTAAACGAGACTGCCTATAATTGCGAAACAATAATTTCGAACTTAGAACGTTTGGGGTTCACAGGAGACTACTTTTCATGATTTTTAACATTCAAAATTAAAATTTAAAGTTATGGGGAATAAAATCCAAAGTTGTGGATTTCATGTTACCTCGCCCCCCGCAAAAAGTAGCAGAAAAGTTTGTTAGTAGAATTACACGCGTAACTAGTCCCTACATAAGTAGTCAAAGTTATTATTAGATTGGTAGGTAGAGCCTTACATATTTTAAATTAAAGTTTCCCGCCGCGTTTTTCTATCTGTCTGTCTATGTTAATCTCGGAAACTACTGTAGGGATTCGGATACGGTTTTCACTATAGATAGATTGATTCACCAGGAAGATGATGGAAAGCGAATCCGGGGCAAGTCATTCAATTTTAAATAAAGAAAACACCTGAGAAGAGAACAGATCTAATTGCAATGAGATTTAATTACATCAACATAATTTTTTGTCTTTTTTTTTGTAGATATTTTGAAATAATCAGCAAGCTTTGAAACTTCTTAGTTTAACTTTAGTACACTTATATTTATAAAAAAGGGGTTTCTATTTCTAACTAATGTTTAAAACGAAGGTGTCTATGGTAGATCCTATTTTATTGCTCAAAAATAATTTATGTTGTTAAATCTAATCCAAATGAGTGCATTGGTATTAATATTGTTAATTTAAAAGCCTTCTGGGACACACAATTTTGATTTCTATGTGGCGTAGCTAATTTTTTTTAAATCTGTTTTAAGATAGTCTTTTTGTCACTAAATGGTGCCGGTTACAGTTTAAAAGTACAATTAATAATTACCTACCCCGCCTAACTGAACTCCGTAAAATGACTGTGCTAATAGTTTAGATTTCCTAAAAAGAATACAAAATACAACATCTGTTATGCCCCATTCCTTACCGTCGAAAGTATTATAAGTACAATCAACTTGGCTTTTTAATACAAAACACAATTTCAATGCAAAAGTGCTTGCTACGTTTTTCGTCAAAACTTTCTTCCTATCGAGCTATGACCGAGATTCGAACCACTCACGCTTGACAATGACTATCGAGTTCAATAGTACAATGAACGGAAAACAAAACTATTAGTTTCTATTGAAATCCAAACTTTACTTGTAAATTCATAAGGTTCAAATCTAGAATAAATCTAGCTCTAATAAATCACAATACTGTCAAAAGATTGAATCTCTACACGCACGTACTAAATAGGGTACAATTTAGATTGACGATATTTCGCAGTACATTTGTCTACACAAATAAATGGTACGCTATTGTAAAGTCCGCTACGAAATCCCTTGACAGCCACTTATGTTTTACGTGATAAGAATAAAAATTGCTTGTTTGATGATACTTAGTGAACAGACAGCTCTGTGAAAATAACATAATGGCCCGTGATATTACAATACGAAGCGTATAATTCGTATGATGGAACAGCGTGAAACCACTAAATGTTATTAAATTGTCATCTAAAGTGGTTAGAGATAGCTGTATTTACTTCTCTTACGGTTTTGTAATAGTTTTTTATTTCACAGCATTCTTATTCGCAGTTCACAGCAATATGACATGAGCATGACCATTCAATTTGAGGGCGAACAAAACAGGGCGAATTATTAACAATATTAAGGGCCTGTTTCACCGCTTCCTGCACGGCTAGCATGCCACCCACGACAAAACGTTTAAACGAGAAAAACCTCATGCGCGCTCTTTCTAGCATACGTAAAATAATAAGGATGGAGGCAGATCTCGATTTTTGTCGTGGCATGCGAGGCCTACAGATAAGTTTCTAGGCCTACAGATAAGTTTCTGTGTAATAGATCAGAATCCTATCATTTATTTACCATATTATCATCATCATCATGACCGTTATCGGCCACAGCGACTGTTTACTCACAGCTGAGAGCGACGAACGTGAGTTCTTTGCATGTTAGCAAACCCCCCCCTCTTCAGACTAGATTGTTATGGATGGCCACAGATGAAGGGATTTTAGGTGCGCGAACGTACGACATCCTTCAGAGTAAATGAAAAGGTAAATGGCATTTACTCTTAAGTTAATGATATCCTACCGACTGCGCCGAACTATCCGTAACACAACTAACCTCTCTCTTAGGTTTATGTGTGACAGTCCTGCCGTCCTTCTGGTAGCGAAGCACGTGGTTGTCAGTCACCAGGTCCTCGTTCAGCCGAAGGTCCAACACGTACTCCTCACCATCTATGTCTACCTTAACCGTCACCTCTGAATGATGTGCACCGCTCTGGAAAGTTCATACAAGTTTTTGTGATATTACAAAAACGAAAAAGTAAGGTATTGAGGGTATCGAATGCACACGCACATGCCAGGTACAAATGACTTTATTTTGTATGTACCGTAATACCGACTGCTCTCAAACGGTGTAGCAAAACATCGCGAGGAACTGCATACGATGAAGAAGAAATTTCGATACGTATGTGAAGTCTACCAATCCGCATTGGGCACACGTGGTGGACTAGAACGCCCATGCACCCTTCGACGGTATGCCTGTTTTGCAGTGGGTGGGACGTATACAGGGTGTAAGTGACAGCCTAGCAAATACTGAAAAGGTGAACTCAGACCATCAAACTGAACAACTTTCACTAAGGTAGGCCCTCAGGAAATACGAAAAAAATCTGCTGTCCCATACAATCAGCTGTACCTACCCGACTAAAATGTATGAGACAGCAGATTTTTTTTCGCGTTTCCTGAGTAGGCTCCATAGTGAAAGTTGTACAGTTTGATGGTCTGAGTTCACCGTTTCAGTATTTGGTAGTCAGTCACTTACACCCTGTATATACTGATGATGATGATATCGTTTTGTAAAATAATATCATAGGTAGTAATCTTTTACTATGTTATGTTATAGAACGGTAAAATCCGTATTATCCAAAAGGTGCAGCACCTTAAGGTGGTTTCAGTCCATACAAAAAACGTTTGACGCACAATACGCGTAGACGGAATTAATAAAAGTTATATTTTATACATGGAAAAATAGTTTAGAAATCCTTGTTGCCGCGTCACAAATAACATTTGCAATTTATAATATAATTACGAAGATATAAAGCTTTTAAAATTGTGTATGAAACATTTCAATGCTTTATATCTTCGTAATTATTTTATAAATTGCAAATGTTATTTGTTACGCGGCATCTAGATTTTCTAAACTATTTTTCCATATATATAAAGTATTAATACCGTCTACGCGTATTGGGCGTCAAAGTTTTGTATAAAATTGACCCTTCTGCAACCACCTTAAGGCCCTATGCTAGGACGAAACCACTTGGAGGCATCTTTTATTTTGCATTTTTCGACTAGATTTTTACAATTTACCGAAACCAAATTCATACCTCAGTATTTTGGATAGTTTATCTAGTGAAATAAGGCGCAACGCTGATGACGGACATTTTGCCCATGGTCAAAAATGAACTTCCGGAAAAACGTACCCATCCATCTGTGGTAAGTTCCATAGTAAGGCGGCGCGGCGGTTATTTTCAACCGGGGCGGACAAAGTGTCAGTAAATCTATATACTAAATGAGGGTACTCAACTCACATTATCTCTAGTGTTTGATATTTCCCGCTTAGTTCTCGCATGGTGTACTGTTGGTTGAACTATTCTGTGTCTACTGAAGTCTGTAGCTGGACTTTCTGTAACAATCAAGAAAATACTTCATTAGTTCATGTCTACATACATTTATATAATTACTAGCGTTAACCCGCGACTTCATCCGCACAAATCATATACCAGATTTTAAGTCAGATCATAACATAAGCTATCAAACAAAAAAGTTTCATCAAAATCGGTTCAGTAGTTTTTGCCTGATGCTCGTTGAAACAAACAAAAACACAAACAAACGGATAGACAAAAAATCAAAAAGTTGGTGATATGGAATCAGGGACACCCAAAAACCATATCGTAACTTTTTTTTTGTTAATATCTTCAATGTACAGACACACTTCTGTTACAGTTTTATAATAGTTTAGATGATGTACACCTACAAAATGTTTATTTATTACCACTTTCGCTGTTGACGACCTACGTAGTAGGACGGCGACAAATGGGCCGCAGTGCTGAAGAACCCACGTAACGAGTCTGTTCAATTGCATTTCACCTGTGCTCATGACCTACCGCGCGAGTCACCGAAAATGTTACGCCTGCGCGGGTGATCCACGACGCGAGCCACATTTATTGTTTCAACGTTACAACTGTGCGCACGACCTACGAGGGGGGTCAATTTAAGCACTGCGCGAGGATCATGGTTTTGAGCTTAGCAGCGAAAGTGTTAAGAGAGATCCATGAAAATAATGTCAATTTTGTCAAAAAAGGCTTTTCAGCGTACGCATTGGGGTTCGTCTGAGGCTCTGCCCTCCCCACTAGGGATAATGGGCGTGGGTATAATAGAAAAACAAAGAAAATATAAGGAAATGAAACATTTGCCAACAAATCGGTATGAATCACAAGTAAAATAGTTGTAATTTGCATACAACACTGTTGTTCTTAGCTTATTCGTAGGTTTACAAAGGCTTTGTCTCAAGGATTACAACTTGTCATAGAATGCATTACATTATACAGTTAAGGTATTTCATCTACAGGTGTTGGAATATGGTAACTTGCTTGGAATGATACGCTGATTGAGTGGTTCGTATGATAACTTGCGTATGTGAACACGGAGAAGTAGTAATATGCGACAACAATTTATATTAGCAGACTGCATTTAACATTTTGTTGTTATAACTAAGTTAAATCTATCAGAATTAGGCCCGATTCTACCAAACGCGAGTAAATTTTATTCTTAGATTAAGACGCCGGTTACTCCAGAGTACTGATTTTGCGTTTTACCAACCCTAATCTATGAATAAGTTGTAGCCCAGTCATTTTACAGTTTGAGCCGGGACTAATTAGTAATTGGCATTTTTTTTTTCGGTATTATATTGAAGAGCCAATTTGAGCCTAGAAATGTACCAAAATTAAAAAAAATCACGTCAGCAACAGTTCCAATTTTAAAATTTAGCTATTATGTCGTTCTAAAAAACCTGATGGTAAATTTTTTTTGTACTTATTTAAGGCTTTACAAATTCATTTATATTCATTCATTTTACCATTATACATACTACAAACATGGTGTGAATATTTTTGTCTACTTAGAAGGTTTTGAAAAATACATTCGTATTTTCTAATACTTACCTCATTTTTTAAATTTCATTGCCAATTTTATTGCTCAAAAATCTAAGTCAAATGAGTGCATTGGTATTAATATTAATAATTTAAAATCCTTCTGGGACACATAATTTTTGATTTCTATGCTGCGTAGCGAATTTTTTTTTAGTATGCTTTAAGATAGTCCTTTTGTCACTTAATGGTTCCGGTTAAAGTTTAAAAGTCCAATTAGTAATTACTCCCTACCCCGCCTAACAATACTCCGTAAAATGACTGGGCTATTGAGAGTAAATTTGAGACGGCCAATTTCGACGGTTTAAATCTTATACAGAGACCTACACAGAGACTAATGAAATGTCAATGTCACATAATTAAAAAAATGTAATAAAAAGAAACCTAACAAATTAAAACTGTATAACCTCACATTGCAATAAGTACTGATACAATGACCTCTTTCTTTAGGTGGATTATACATTCGTTCTTTTAGTATGAGTTTAGAGTTGTAGAGCACAAATGAAGTTATTTCGGAGTAAATAACAAGAGTAAAATTGTTCCTTGTATACTCTTCTATAAATCAAAGTTTGGTCGAATAGCTACAAATTTTCTAGTAAAGTCTGCTATAATAAATGGTTGTCACATGCAAGTTCAACAGTCAACATCTAACCCCCTTGCACTTATAAAGAATTAGATAAAGGGGTTAGGTTTCTCTGAAGCTGACTTGACTGTACTGTTAATAGAAATTTTTCTCCGTGAAATTGCTTTCTTCCGTCTTTTAGTTTGCTTGTCTTATCAAAAATATGGACCCAATTCTGATGGAGAGAGACGAGATTTTTTTTAGAGTCACACTTTCAAATCAGCCGTAGAAAATGACAAAATTATAACGAATCTCTCGTTTCAAAAATAGAACAAGCCATAGCAATAGCATAGAAACATTCATTCACATGGAACGGGTGCATCCACTGATGAATAAAGGCCACTCCAAAGGTGCGCCACAAAACTGTCTTCGGCCTTTGATCCAGCCTCTATCAGCCACCTGCCTCTGGTCGTTGCTGTCTCATAGATTCATAATATGGCAGGTTATGTTGTAAGTACAAGAACCTACCTACGTTATAAAATGGTCACAATTTGAATGCACTAACAGTTTGCTAGCATTCTAGCATTATTCACGTGGCGTAGGTCGGTTAGTGGAGCATCGCTTTGTCAAATAAATTAAAATGGCCGGACGTTGTAAACTCGATCGACATCCTAACTAAACGCATAGAACGATTCTGTATGCAATGTTTGTATGAGACATGATAATGAGACAAGACAAGAACCTATGCACTATCCGCCGCGTGGTTCCAGCTAAGAATGGACAACCCCATTTCTTCCCGTGGGTGGCGTACAAGGCGACTGGTTTCTTCTTTTGCAGTGTTTTTGTGGGCGAAAGGCTAGCCACCTATTACTACTTGATACATCCCGAAACTTTTAATATGCTAAAAACCTTGCTACAACTGCACGCTTCAGAAGATGGTTAGTAGTTATACAAGGTTTCTGATCACCCAGCAAGTGATTACGGTCGTGAGTTTATGTACCTACGAGTAGCTATGCAGTATAAACACGGTGTTAATAAATGAACGCAAAACTTAAAAAACGTGCTTTTAAAATCTATAAATGTACAACAAACGATTATTCGTAGTAGAATTTCCAATTATTTTCCTAATCTATCGCATCAGCTTTACAGCCAAATAGGATGGGCCAGGCGGTCAGGGTGAACGGAAAACATGCCAAATAGTAGAAAGCAAGCACGAATAAACGCGGATTTACGATTGCCTAGACTTGACAGAATGATCGTCTCCAACGGTACAAGCTAGCTCGTGCCTGCACAACTGGTTTCCTCATCATTTTTACCCGATAAGGCATCGTGTACACATGCTACTGAAGTACTATCACAGGTTACATACCAGTTAATGTAATTACGGTTACTTCGATCGTGCGATTGTAACGCACATCTAGCTTTGGTTTCAATTCGCAATGGCTTGCCGAGTGTCGAAACCCGAGTTTGTCAAGCGCACCCTGGGCAGTCAGACTCGATACGGCCGTTACTGACTGGCTAATCTTTACACCACAGAATGAGTGATTGTCATGCGCTGAATTGGCAATGGGCTGGTCATATCTGCCGAAGAACTGACAATCGATTGGGTGTCAGAGTTCTATGTGAGATGGGCCATCGTTTGTGAAGTTCCACACAAGCATGTCACATTTTGCGCATCCGAGAATCCCCACATGACCCTTGTCCTTACTGCGGTTCGCAGTCGGTTTAAGAACTTCCAGGTCGACCAAGGTAAGTCAAGTCCAGGCGGGAGGCTCTCACAAATGGGAGTTGGGAGGGACACTTTTTGTCGCCAACGAGTACACCTCGCTTGGCAAAACCATGTCATCTTCTCGACTATAGAAGAAAAACTGCAATAAGTTCACTATTGAATACAAACCTACCTGATCAAGAGTAGATTTGGGATAATTCACGTTTGGCATATTGTTCGTTGTTAATACACAATTAGCAGAGGTGCATCGCCTATAGATATCTATCTATAGGCTCACCAGGGCGCTCATTCGATTCGGTGGTCGTTTCGATCATCGATGCACCTCTGCTGCTGACATCCGTCAGCTTTAATGCCATTTCAATTGGAGCTACTCCTCCGTTTTTCGGAAGGTCGCTAATCAATTGGTCTCGGACAGTACCGTTGGATAGCGGTGTGCGTTACGCTACATCCGAGGCCAATTAAGGCGAATAAAGAATCTGAAAAAAAGTTTACAATAAACTTGCCTCCACCAATCTGCAACTTGTAGTCGATTATGCCAACCCCTTTCTTTTTGCGTTTGCCCTACATTTGAAGCCTACAAGCTTTATGTGAATAATAAATAAATAAATATCTTGGACATTGGCACACAAATTATCTAGTCACATTTAAAGTACCTGGACTTGTATTATGATGACTAGACAACGATATAGAATACATATATACATGACTCGGGTACAAATATTAATATTCATCATATAAATATTTGCCCCTTACGGGATTCGAACCCGCGACCCTAGGCACAGCAGGCAGGTTCACTACAGACTGTGCTACCGGGCCGCGGGAATCATCATCATATCAGCTGAAAGACGTCCACTACCGGACATAGTCTTTCCCACAGATCGCCCCAACAATCAGTCCCGCGCTGCCCTCAGCCAACGGGTTTCCGCCACCTTCACAACGTCGTCCGTCCATCTTGTAGGGGGCCTAACAACTAAGTGAATAACAGTTTGAGTAGCACAAGTGGTAGTAGTGTTTTCGGATCACAAAGAATTGTGACCTGACCTTATTCTAGCTGAGACCATACGACAAGTGTGTTTAATACCTAACATAGCCGTGTCAACGCGATGTATGATTGAGACTAGTCTATCGTTACTACATCTTAGTTTATTACATACGTTTATAGGCACTTGGGTATAGATCGATGACCTGCTAGATTTATGGATCATAAAACTTTCCGATGGAGACGTTTAAGTTAACAGCACTCTTGAGAAATACTGCTGATTTTGCTGCGATGTTTTATAACAATACTGTAACGGGATTTAAAGATATGAATAGTATGTCAAAGTCTATCTTTATGTAATTTATTAGATTGCGAACGGGATTAGGACGATCCAAGGATAATCTGCGAAGATGGGACACCATTACCCGTTGGTCAGTCTGTTCTGTGCTGTGGAGCGTGAGCGTGGTCAGGTGAAAACAATTTGACATCTACCGCAGTCGTGAGATCCCCCTCGATGAATTAGACAAAGTGTGATCACCTTCACACGAGAAAGAAGTCTTTACGTTCTGGACCGAACTATACTCAGTTCAGGAATAAGAAGGACAAAATGTAAACAACGACCAGTGTAGAAAATACCATCTCGACATGGAAGAAAACGTATCTCCAGAATGAACAACAGTAAATTGGAGCATAAATGAAATTTAGCAGAGGTAGCCCGTAGAGTAACGTCTTTCTCATAAGTCAAATACGGAATATGCTTGTTACCTTGTTCTTAAACGTGTAATGCCTGGAAACCAAGGTAGTGTATTAGGCTGTGTACTATTCTTAATTTACATAAATGATTTACCCAAAATATTAGACAAAGAAATATTACTGCCTGTTCTTTTTGCTGATGATGTTTCTATTCTAATAAAATGTAAACAATCCAGCAATGCAAATGCTTTATTATACAATACTTTAAATAATATAACTGATTGGCTAAATAAACATAACCTTGAGATAAATTATACCAAAACTAAGATAATACAATTCAGACCATATAGTAAATTACCCTTCAAATTAAACTTAAATTTTCATAACATAAATATAGAACAAGTAAATACATTCAAACTACTGGGCATAATCATAGATTCTCATTTAAATTGGAAATCACACATAGAACAAATTAAATCTAAACTATCAAGATTCTCTTACGCCCTCTTTGAATTAAGACACAGCACGATCTTAGAAGCCGCTCTATCAGCCTACTATGCTTACGCATATTCTCAACTCAAATACGGAATAATGCTTTGGGGCAATAGCACAAACATACAAGATTTATTTATATTGCAAAAGAAATGCGTCAGAATATTAGCTAAAATTAAAAATACAGACTCATGTAAACCTTATTTTATAAAATATAACATACTAACACTTCCGGCAATATATATTTATGACGTATGCATGTTTACTTTTAAAAATTTAAATTCATTCACAAAGGTACAGGACACTCACAACCGTAACACCCGACACAAAGATAGATTATACCTACCACCATCTCGGATCAAAATGTTAAACTGTAGCCCCTATTATATGGCCGTAAAAATATTTAACAAGTTGCCTAGAAATATAAAAAACGAGCACAATGTTAATACGTTTTCAAAAAATTTAAAAAAATATTTAATTTCTAAATGTTTCTACTCTCTACATGAGTATCTTAACCCATAAGAATAAAAAAGTAGACCTTATCACTAAGAATATTATTTTATACCGTATGTTGTATAAGTTAATAGTTAATTTTGTTATTGAAATACTGTCCTCTTTCTTTCTTTCTTTCTTTAACTCCTTTTGCAATACCTTAAAAGGTGGCTAAGTTGTAAGTACACTGTAACATTATTTTTAAGATCATATTGTACACTTAGTATGCAAAATAAACATTTGATTTGATTTGAACCTGGCTTCATGTAAATTTTTGTAAAAGTATTCTCCAGCAGCCGTTACTGTGAATCAAAATTAATTGTGAAACTTTTCGGTTGAATTGAAAATAGAAAGACAATCAAAGTTTTTTCAATAGTGTATTAAACTGAAATACTTTATGCAATAAACAATCATTAAACGAAAATATTATTATTGCCAATAACGTGTTAGTAATTATATCAAAAAATTATATCATATCGCCACGGTTGAATGGGTGTTACCACACACGTAGAATTTTACGTCCACTTTTAGTTTGGCCCATTTAATAATAGTTATTTTTGTATCTATTGCAACGTGACACGAATCCCCGAAGTCTACTCATATGCTTTTAAACAACAACAAAAATCATTATAATCGATCCATTCATTTTTGCGTGATACTGACAGACAAAAAAAAATCTGTGATTTGGAGTCAGGAACACCTAAAAACCAATCACCACACTGTTCAGGGCTGCAATCTGCAGAGTCCGAATAGAACTAACTACAAAAATCATTATAATCGATCCATCCATTTTTGCGCGATGCTCGAACAAAACGGAAACAGACAAAAAATAAAAAATCTGTGATTTAGAGTCAGGGACACCCCTGAACGCCATAGAACTAATGATAACACGATAATCGTAACCTTTTTATTGCAAATAGGGTATCTTCAATGTACAAATAGGTACACTTCTATTACAGTTTTAAAATCTTGTGTTTGTTTTTCTCTTATCATATTTAACAATCAAAAGAAGTCAGCAGAAGGAACCGATATGTTATTAATGAGGTTATTTTGACGCTAATTCCTCTTCAATGAAATAAATAATGACAGCTTAGCTGTGATCGATCACATTTCTAATCTATTTTCTTTTGAGCCGAAAAACTTTAACGCATTCCGCTCCCTTAGTAGGTACAGTAGGTTTATCAATATATACTATTATAAAACTGTAACAGGAAGTTTGTCTGTACATTGAAGATATTAACAAAAAAAAAGTTACGATACGGTTTTTAGGTGTCCCTGATTCCATTTCACCAATTTTTGGATTTTTTGTCTGTCTGTTTGTATGTGTGTTTGTTTGTTTGAACGATTATCACGCAAAAACTACTGAACTTTTTTGTTTGATAGCTTATGATCTGACTTAAAATCTGGTATATAATTTGTGCGGACGAAGTCGCGGGTTAACGCTCGTAATAAATAAAATAAATAAACTACAATGCGTCAATGATAATGATAACAAGTCTATTCTATTCTATTTTTAAAAAATGGATGCCATCTTGGTAGTGATGATTTTGCCAATGTCGAGTTTATAGAGCAATAGTGCTTGACATTGTACAGTAAAGGATATGGCGATCTTGAAGCCCTGTTTTTATACAAAAACATACACTCGAAACCGCCATGAAATGGCGAAACCGCGTGTCCACTTAAATCGCGAGCCGAACGAAAGACGTCTACTCGAGAGACCTCTAGCCACGCGACTCATGATAACAAGTCAAAAAGGCACTTATTCCTTATTTGACAAAGGAATGATAATTTTTTTCAAAATAACAGAATCCACCGGGTTGTGCCTACAATTTACATGGAAATTGGAAAGCGCAATCGAAATAAGAAATCGATTTTATTCCATACACATTCATGTAAGCCCATTGATTTATCATATCTTTATTTAATTTGGTGCTGGGAAAGTTAAGTTGATTAAACTGGGAAACCCATTTAAACACTAAAAGTGCACAGTAGGTGGGTACACGCGTAAACAACTCTGGTTGTTTTAGCAAGTTTCTGACCACCCCGAATCGAACATAAATAGTAGATGTAAAAATATTTGAATAAACTAGGCTTATGTAGATATTTAAAGTCAGCAACATTGAGAAAATCAATGTTCGTACGCAAACATCGATCAGGTTTTCAGTTTTGTAAAAACACTTTATTAGGTTTTTCCAACTAAAGTGTTCTTCGTACAAAACTAAACTAAAGGACTGAGCAAGGAGGTGATGCATAATAGTAACCACGCATTAACCGCTTATCACCGTTAATACAAGCTTACTAGATAAAGAGATTAACTAAAAACAGGATCGTCCTGTCTAACAGTCAACGTTACTATCTCACCAGTTGAGTACGCTTTAGATATAACCACGACAAAACATTCAGTTATAATTAAGATTAGCTTTTGACATTTTTATTCCCTTTTCTGTTTAAACTGTTATTTCAACTTGACCGACGGGTGACGATAACGGATTTATTATTTATCTGTAATATTTGAAGCTGTCGGTTCTTAAAATGGTCATCAAACCTTTGTCAATCGACAAGTAGGCGATAACTTTGATAATATGTTATTTAAGCACCATAATTATTAGAGAAGGGAATGCTTCAACGGTTTGGACATATCGAAAGGATGAATGAAACTCGACTTACGAAACAGATAATAGGTGTAGAGTGTGGAAGGAAATATTGGTAAAGGCAGACCTAGGAGGGAGCACACAGACCAGGGGTCTATTTCATAATAATTTTTTTTATTAGCCTATTTCATCCCGCTGCTGGGCAAAGGCCTCCCTTTTTATCCTCCATGCAACCCTGTCCTGAGCCAGTTCCATCCACTCTTCGGCGAATGTATCCAGGTCGTCCTTCCATCTCTTTCGGGGTCGCCCCTGACGTCGACGCCCATTCTCCGGGATCCAAGGTGTTAAGACTTTGGCCCATCTTTCCAGGTGCAATCGACAGACATTGCCGGCCCAATCCCATTTCAACTTGGCGGTTTTCTCACCGACATCGACTATTTTCGTTTTTTTGCGTATTGTGGTGTTTCTGACGCGATCTGTCCGTTTAATTCCTAATATGCTACGCTCCATCGTCCTTTGGCAAACCTTGAGTTTGGACTTCTGTAATTCTGTTAAAGTCCATGTTTGAGCACCGTAGGTTAGGATAGGCAGGATACACATGTCGACGAGTCTTCGTTTGAGTGATAAAGGAAGGTCACCCTTCATCAACTCCTTCATGGACCCGTAGCTCTTCCAGGCGTTGTCTACCCGTCGGGCGAGTTCTCTGTCCTGCCTGTTGTCGAAGGAGACTACTTGGACCAAATAGACATACTCATCGACATAATGTATTACCTGCCCATCTACCTCGACCCTACGTTTGGTGGTGTTGGTCATTAGTTGCGTCTTAGATCTGTTCACGGTCAGTCCAACCTCAAGGCTCGCCGTGCTTAGGTCTTGAAGCATTTTCTCTAGTTCTGGCGCAGTTCGAGAGAAAAGGACAATGTCATCGGCGAAACGCTTATAAAATAATTCATACAATTGTAATTTACAATGACAATTCAGGGTACATTGTTTATTACTTATGGTGTTCGACAACATGTGTCCTAATATTTTCAGTAATAATGTATCACAAATTGACAATCGTAAAATTACAATCGTAGTCATCGAGCTTTTTTCATAAACAAGACAATTGCCATTTCTTGACATTTGTAATGCCCTGTATCATCTTAATAACCCACCTAATTCCATCCCTCTAACCCTCATATGTACGCGAAGGCCTTTGCATTTGCCCTGCAGTGGGACAAGCTATAGGTACCTATCTTTATTAACTTCTAATCGGTTAAAAATACGCGGAGATTTGTTATCGGAAAGAGACTTGAACTTATCTAAGCAAGTTGTCTTTGCCATAGTTAGCCGTATGACTAGTTGGGACTTGGACAGGAATATGACTGGTTAGGAACAGAAATAGCTTGTAAACAGCTTTCTATATTTGTAGCTGAGCATGTGTCGCTTAAAACAGAAGTTGAATTGAATGTATCTTACATTGAAGCGATTTGTTCTAATGGACAAGAATACGAATGTAGTTGACAAACCAAATTGGGAATCCATGTTCCAAAACAGATTAGATTCATAGTCGGGCTCGCTGGTCATCAAACTTTAAAGACTTTATTGCGACACAGGCACACAGGTAATAAAGAGGTGGTGAACACTGAACAATGTCATGTGTCATGTTAGTGGTGTTCATTGTCTAGAAATTGTGAGTGGTCGCCGCTGTTGTTCCTGGTTTACATGAGGTACGTTGGTTGGAATGTGTGGTGGGCTGATGGGGCAAATATACGAAAAAAAAAAATGGGCGTATTCCATACAGAACTGGAAAGCTGTTATTTTTTCGCGATTTCAATGTTGGTCCCATACAGAAAGTTGTTCAATTCGATGGTCTGATCTTCCCCTTAAAATACCGTCAGCATTTATAAGGACCCTGTATAGATTTATGACAACTTTTCAGTATTAGTATGAGTCATGGCTATCGTGGCTATCTCCGAGAAGGATAAGTACAGATTATGTATTTCTAGCTGCTTCGATCCTCATTTCCTAAAATACTCATATACTGTAAGCTTTTCAGATTAAGACATAAACATTATGACTGGGTAGCTAGAATATTATAAATCCTTATAAATTCTTGACATTCTGTTTTTTCTCATGTTTGTTATATTTGTCTAAATATCCTCTCATTTTAATAAACACTGATATTAATGTTAGTGAAACATTTTTATCCCTTTTTCCCGAAAACAAAACGAATTCAAAGCGAGCAAAGCTATGAGCAAAAGACAGCAAATTATATATTGAAAAATTGAGTCTCGGGCGGGACTTAATTTGATTCGAAATAGCACAACATGGCTGTAACAGTCATGTTTAAAATCAATAATATTTGAAAAAAGACAGCAATCTAATAAACAGATAAATCCTAGATTTCGCAGTCTACACATTTAAGTCCTTATTTAGCTAATTTAGAGTAAAATCCTACAGTGTTTAAGATACATTTTCAAATACAAGTTGCTACAAAACCCATCACAATATCAAGGCAGTCGATAACAGACTTCCACATGCGTTTTTAATCACGCCTAAATTATAATTCGACGTTTCAAATGAAAGTAATTACGTCAACCTAACAGTACTAATACTGGAGTTGCATACGAGTAACGAACCATGCGCCATGGCACAAATGCACCAAACATGTTCAGAATGATAATTAGATGCACCGATCCGAGACCCCTTCGAATACGAATAGCAGGAGCCCCATTGTGCTCGGTTTTTGAACTTTTTGACATGTCCGTACAAATGTCAGAGTTAAGCGATTCTAGATGCTAACGTGCTGTAATAGTGGACGTTTTGCGAATTACGCGGCATTTGTTATCGTTGGTCAATTGTTTTTTTAATGGAAAACTGGCAGACATAAACGAGTGTTTTACGTAGATGACTCAGAATCAGAATCAACGATGCGATAAGTTCTGTGATGTTTTGTCAAAAATGTTTGTGTGCTATTAAACAATAAAAAGCTAGTTTTTATATTCTTCTCTCGTGTCAGCATTAGCTATATCGCATGGCAATCACTCATCATCATCAGCCTATTATACGTCCCACTGCAGGGAACAGGCCTACCCTCAAGGAAGGTATATTCACTCCTGCTGTAGTGGAAAGATTAGCTAATCAGCAATGGCAGTCAGTTTTTATGTTGCAGTTCTGATTATTAATTAGAAGACTTCTTTTACTGGTCAAAGTATGATCAAAAAAGATAACAGAATACAAATTACACCAGAATTACACCCTTAAAAGGTAGTTGGTATTTGTAACAAAGTTCCCGTGCTTGTCAAAAGCAAACACTACTCTAACAAAGTCCTATAAGTTTCTCAATATTGATTCTTGTAGTCTACATTATTGACCGTAGTAGTTATTGTTCAGTTTACTACCTCTTACTAAGACACTTAGTATTCAGGACAATTTACCGGGAGACGACAAACTTGCCAAACATTAGCCCTGTCTTTAGGCAGATCAATACCCTAGCAAAACAAACAAAACTGTATCTAGGACGGCGCGCCATGGTATCTTACTAGAATTAGGTAGGTGTTCGATGTAGGATAAGCTATAGAAATGGAGAGAATAGAGAATATTTGTTAACCTCAAGCTTCGATGGAGCAATGAGAAAAGAGGAGACCTCTTTTCCTCCTCCTTTGACCTCCGAACCTTGGAGAGGAGAGTAAAACAAATTCGCTATTTCTCTTTGTCTGTTTGTAAGGATCCAAGCAGGAAGACAAAAAATGCCATACGATATGATGATGATGTACGCTTAGATCTTTTAAGCTATGAATTATATTTTGAAGTGGTTTTTACCATCATTTAGAGAATTTCTTCCGGAAGGTTTATGAGTATACATTTCTCAACATAAAACATTTGTTTTAAACTATAATATTAAGATGTTCCTTTGTAATTTTTTCTATAGAGAAAATATAGTTTTTTACGTATTTTGGAAACAAAAAAGTTTCAGGAATACGGTCAAAATTTACATAATTTCTTCCTGCTGCAATGTGTTGCACTAATTTTGCTAAATCTGTTCTAATGAAGCTCGATTAGCTGTTGTCAGCCTCCTGATAGAACGCCCATAGTAATTAATAATGTTTAGCACTACTGTACAGTTTGCACAAATCTCTCGAATAAGAACGGGCTGCACCACCACGATAGGTCGACAGTTTTATCTATCTTCTGGCGACCCCGAAAAGCAATATGGCATGTAGTAAACTAATATCACAGGATAACATAACAATTTCAGTGAAACGAAACGGACGTGACACTTTTTTCAAATGCATCCCGAACAGGAGTGAGGTAAAAAATAAATATGAAATGCATGGCGTGCTCTTCTTTTTTTTATTTAAATGTTATTTTGAGCGTTAATGATGACGCACAGTCTGTGAACTTCCTTCCATTGTGAGAATATTTCGGATTAACACAGCACACGAGTTACATTATTGTACGGTTATGTTTTTCAATTTCTTTGTTAATGGAAATTGTTGGAATTAGGTACTGTTTTAAGAACTTCAGTGTATTTAGTTTACTTGATCTTTTATGACAAATTAAGTTTATTTGATTTATTAAACTTACATAAAACTTCACAGCCTCCTTTCCAGGTTGGTTAACACGATACCTTTTGATAAGAGTTTCAGGATGGAATTAATATAAAATTCCCAGCATGATGAAGATCGAGCTTATCTAACGATCGATTAAATTGTTACTACTTGTATACATATTAGCATAAGCTCACGTCAAGACCGTATTTCAATCCGGGATGGACAGTAACTTTGTTGCAACTACAAGAGGGAAGTGTGAAGTGTAACGATCGAAGTGAAGCGCTATTATTATTTAAGTATTGGACAGAACGTATAACTTCGTTTATATTGTTTTGTTTAAAATGTGTTTTAGAATTTCTGGCCGCATCTACTCTACAACGGAACACGGAAGGTAAGCTACAACTACGCGGTGGTAGTCACAAAAATGACGTCAAAAAGCTATTTAAGTGAAAATATTTGAAATGACGTCAAAAAGCTATTTAAACAAAAAATTTTGCATGAACTATAGATGCTTTTTATGGTACATAATTAATATACGTTGAGATGGATGTGTGGTGTTACTAGAAATGACAAGATTAGGAATGAGTATATTAGAGGAAGTTTGAAAGTGGCTCCTGTGAATGAAAAGCTACGCGGTAATCGATTATCGTGGTATGGACATGTGTTGAGAAGAGATGAGTTTCATATTTCAAGACGAATGTTAAATTTGAATGTGGATGGCTGCATGAAGAGAGGACGACCAAAGAAAAGATGGATGGATTGTGTGAAAGATGACATGTGTAAAAAGGGGGTGTGCGCAGAAATGACGGCTAAAAGAGATGAATGGAGGAGGACGACATATTGCGCCGACCCCAAATAATGGGATAAGGGCAGGAAGAAGAAGAATTAATATACCTTAGTCTTAGTACTATAAAATTACTAAATCAGTACTATGGACGGATGTACTGATTATGACTTTCAGCTTTAAAATGACGTCACACATTATAATATTGTACTTTTAATTAGTAATTTAGTAACATGAAAATAACTTACGGCTAGTAAGGAGAAAACAATTGGCATTGAATATCAAGTTTAAAAACAAATGTAGAGCAACAGCATTGCTACATAAACTTTTTTATTACAAAAACAGGCCTTCTTTCAAGGTCGACCACTGCTGATCAGATGACTTTCTCCAAGTATTCAAGTAGAATATTATAGTACCTATAGTTTGTACGATTTGAATGAAGCTGGAGTGAGTATAGTATGTAAAGTGTAAACTAGTTTTTATACTTGAGAAAACATGTTTTGTTTTTGCAAGTACCGTGTTCATTCCATGTGGTTTCCGCTAGAACTATTTATCCTCAGTTCTATGGTTTCATACTTAAAATAGAACACAATTTTTCATCCCGTGATCATAGTGCGAAGCGCAAAAGAAATAAGGTTTCTATTGCAATATCATATATTTGACAAGTGGTTCTATTCTATCCTTCTTCTTTTCATGTCAGCATATCGTATGACAATCACTCATGCTGTGGTGTAAAAATTAGCCAGCCAGCAATGGTCATATCGAGGCTGAATGCCCTGCGCCAGAGTAACTCAAAGTGAACCATACTACAAGTATTATGTCAGAAACATTTGCAAACCAACATCTAGATTTGTTTTAATACATTCAATACTTTAACGATATAAACAAACGCATATTCGATAACAGAGTAGTAGCCTTAAGCTCCACGTTCACGTTCATTAACAGATGTTCAATAACAGAATGCGAACAGGCGAGGAGTGCCCTGCCTAGGGTTAGCCCTCGCCTCACCAGGAGCCTCTTGCGTCTCAGGAGAGATCAACTACGTCTAGTTACTGGAGCCCTGACTGGTCACGGCCCTTTTAACAAACATACTTTTTAAAAGTTACGCGGTGATTATTTAATCTAGAAATAAACATTTTAACGGGTTCCCTTGTCATCAATGATCATGGCAGTTGTCATCATCATCACCTTATTTAAGAGCTACGCTCTTGTCGGTGGAGTTTTCGCCAATCCTGTCTCCTTTCCGCTAGTCTCTTGAGTTCTTGATACGATACGACATCAACCTTTTCCTTCACTTGGGCCAGATAACTCTGTCTAGGTCTTCCTCTGCCTCTCTTCCCCTCTATCTTCCCTTCCAGTATGGTTTTAAAGAAATTGTCGTTTCGTATCTAGTGTCCGATCATTTTTCCCCTCCGGTTTTCGATTGTTTTAAAAAAATGTTTCTCTTTTCTTTAACCATTCTTGGCAGTTGTAACACTGCCGAAATATCGGGAACTCAAATATACCAAAACGCGGTAAGAACCCGTTAAAATGTTTATTTCTAGATACTTTTTAAATATTGGTGTTACTAACAGTCCTCTGTTCAGGGTGTGCATGGAGGTTGAAGAAACGGCTGCGTACGTGCTACTAGAATGGAACAGGCTAGCACACCATCGGGCACAACACCTCCGATCATCTATACACTCTTCTAGAAGTATTCGACAGCATTAACAAGCCGGTGGGTTTCCTGGAGGACCTGGGGTGGCAGTAGTAGTCATTAAAAAGTGAACCCGCTCGGCGCTCAACCAATACCAGTACCAAGCTCTACGTTTTAAATGTGTCATCCATTTTTCTTCTCTGCAAATTTTCATGCGCTTTAGTGCACTTTATCACCAACACCATTCTGAAGGCTATTGTTGATAAATTTGACTGTCCCATTCTGGCTCACTGGGTCAAACTGGTGAACAGAGTGGGTACTATATTTATATAGTAGTAATAATTGACATTGTTGTTATGTAATTTTATTCTGAATTGTGTTCATGTTCCTATCCTACCTCTTAACTTATATGGGCAAAATCTGAAATAAATGATTTTTTTTTTTTAGTTTTTGAATTTCACATAAAAGTATTATAATAACACAAAATGTTTTCTTTTTCAATTACAAAAGCGTAACGGCTAACTCGTGAGTGGCTGCGCGGGATTTGCATAACGAATCGATTAGGACGCATGCAGTCTGACAGGTCGGACTACACACGGTCCCACATCGCTCTCACGATCTCACGATTCACTATTTTATTTTATTTTCTTGGGAATACCAACAGCTGTTGACACAATACAAAATATGGATGGCTAACAGAAAGCCAATATGGAATAATTTATCCCACTCCACTGCACTGGAGGACAAAGGCCTCTCCCGAATAAGGGTGAGAGGGGATGGGCCACAATCAACTACGCGGGCCCAATGGGTATTGGTGGAGGGAAATTAGTGGTCAACTTGCTATCAGAGAAGGTAATATCGGAATGGTGGCCAAGAGAAGAAAGTGGACAGACCACCGATGCATTGGTCAGACGACATTGTAGGGTTTGGGTCAGAATTGGAACAGGTTGGCACAGGACCGTAAGGTGTGATGCAATAAAAAGAAAGCCCAGCAGTGGATGTGGGCTGATTTGATTGATTGATTGATTGATATGTATATAGGGTGTAAAATTAAATGCGTTTCATACTTAAGGGGGTTTAGACCATCAAACTGAACTTTCACTATGGGACCCACATTGAAATCGCGAATAAAAAATGTGCAGTCCCATACATTTGGATCGAGTCACGATTGATGTTTTCTGTGGAACAACAGATATTTTTATCGTGATATCAAACGCATTACACCCTGTAGATACAACCAACTATAACTACAGTACAAGCATTAATATTCAAAATACAAATATTTTCCCCTCGCGGGATTCGAAACCGCGACCCTTGACGCAGGAAGCAGGTTCACTACCGACTGAGCTATAGAGCCGTCAGTTTATGTGAGTATGTATTTAGTTCTAGTAGTCAGATCGGTCAATGTGTATCTAGTGTTTGCAATCAGCACTTGTTAGACTGACATGTGCATTAGCTCCCGTGACACCGTTTCGTTATCTCGTCAAGATTATTGTCAGATTCATTTTCGACCTTGTTCTTGTTGTCTGAATGACTAGTTTTGTGAAAACAAAAGTTTTGAGGTTTAGTTTTACTGTTAAATGCAAAATTATGTTAATTGTTGTTTGGAAATGGTTTTCATGTACGCTTGTATGTACTTGCCGGTTTAGTTTTTGTTTTTAGAAGCTATGATAAGAAGCGAAGTTATTGTATTATTAAATGGTACATTTATTTATCTACAATCAAAAAAATATCTGGTGTTCCATACAAGACTGCAAACCGAATAAAGTAATCTAGAAATAAACATTTTAACGGGTTAAAATGTTTATTTCTAGATTAAATAATAACCGCATAACTCTCAAAATCGAATAAAGAAAGTTGTTGATTTTGATGGTCTGATCATCCCATACCTATAGTCCCATCCCATAGTCTATGAAAGACCCTATACAGTATACAGTATAGATACATATAGGTACAGTATACATATAAGGTGTATAAAGATTAAGAGCTGCATCTGGAATCTGGACATAGGCACATAACAGATATATAAAATTATTTTCCTTTTCTGGAAAAATTTAACCATTACTACAGATTATTTAATAGTTACTAGTCCTTTCAGCCTTTCATTAGGTCTTTCAGTAGCCCTTTCAGACACAAACTATGTCTCTACCCATTCAGACCGATCCCCGCTACCCAACAACAGCAACGCCGCCAACAACGCCCAATCAATGCCGAGCCGTTTCGTACCCATTTTGAATGCTCGGTTGACCCATCGTGGTCCCACCAATCGTCCGCCAGTAAGTGCTCCCTGATAATGTTGAAAACAAAAACATATTATCTCTACCAAACATTAAAAATATTTCTATTATTCCTAGACGAGAAGCCGTACTCCGACATTGAACAAAAAAAAACAATGACAACAGACACGTGTTTGACTCGTGTAACACGAGTGACCATCGAGTATCGATATTAAGTAAACATTCGATTACTACCTGCACCGACTGATAACGAATCGAGACGAAATGACTCACACAATAAGTAAATGACTCAACCATTTTTTCCCGCGATTCTTATGTTTTTCTCAGATTCTAGATGTGATTATTGTGTTGTTTGGTTTGTATGTGAATGAATAACTAAGTGTAGACACAAGAATTGGTTAAAATATAATTATTCAGTAGTTAAAAGGATCTTCTAAAGAATTGATAAGATACAGAATGTAAAATTAAATACGTTACATATGTATGGGGGTGATTCAGATCATCCAACTGAACTATTTTCACTAAGGAGCTAATATTGAAATCGCGAAAAAAATACAGCTGTTCCATACATTTGGATCGACAAGCCGTTGACGTTTTATATGGAATATCATTTTTTTTGCGATTTCCTTTGGTTCCATAGTGAAAGTGGGTCAGTTTGATGGTCTGAAGCACCCATTTCATATGTAACGCATTTAAATTTACACCCAAACAGTTCCGTGACTAAGGCCCGATTCGACCAAACGCGAGTAAATTTTATTCTTAGATTAAGTCGCCGGTTACTCTAGAGTAAACTGATTTTGCGTTTTACCAACCCTAATCTATGAACAAGTTGAGATAAAATTTTACACGGCCAACTTTAACGGTGTAAAGCTTATACAGAGACTAATGACATGTCAATGTCAGGAAATTAAAAAAAAATATATAAAAAGAAACCTAACAAATTAAAACTATATAACCTCACATTGCTATAAGTACGGACACAAAGACTCTTTATTTAGGTGGATTATACATTCGTTCTAGTATGGGTTTAGTGTTGTAGGGCACAAATGAAGTTATGTCGCAGTAAATAACAAGAGTAAAATTGATCCTTGTGTAGCTACTCTTCTATAAATCAAAGTTTGGTCGAATCCGGCCAGAGTGATATAACGCACAGCCTAAACCTCTGAAAATACAAACATGAAAGGAATACATATTCTACAGAGAATTATGTAGGACTATGGGTGCATTAAGACATCATTTTTCGAAAATCGACTCCTAAAGATGCAACAGGGTAGTACAGTTTTCCCAAATCCACGTGAACGAAGCCGCGAGCAAAAGCCAGTCACGCATAAACGGCTGAACGGATTTGGATGATATATTGCACACAGATAGAATATGTCCAGGATACATGTTGAAGTCAACGCAGACGAAATCGCGGGCAAAAGCTAGTTATACATAGGTACATAAACTCACGACCATAATCTCATTCAGGGTGGTCTGGTCATCCTGAAACACTGTCATCCATTCCCTCGGTCAACTTTTACGACATTCGCGGTACGATAAGCAAGCTGATTTATTTAAAAACATTAAATAATCGGTGTAATTTAATAACAAAACGATTAAATGTATGAATGAAAACATTAGAGTAGTCGATAATGTTCATTTCCTCATCCCTATCAGCGGGTTCAGGCAAATTAATAAGGTCAGGAGTCAACAACATTGTATTATATTATTATCACACCATATTAATAACAATGCCATTGAGTCATATTTATCTCGGCCTTATCACCGTTTTCATGGTTGTATTATTTTATTTTAAATAAAAAATATTGTAAATACAAGGCTTGTTTTGTTGTCGCTACTTTGTTTGAGTATAAAGAACTGTACAGTGTACAGGGTTTTAGGGAGAAGTTGGTGTGTCGCTAACAAATGCAAAACAGTGTTTAAACCATCTCGTAATATCAAACTCATTATTTATTCAATATACATATTAGGCAATAGACTATTAAACGTAACTTTTTTAAAGCTACCACCGCGTGTCCGCGTCGGAACCTCGGAACATGTTGTCGATATAGAGAATATGCGGCCAGCAACTACAACATAAGATAAGCAGCACGGCTAGCATGCCACCCACGACAAAGCGTTTCAACGAGAAAAACGTCATGCGCGCTCTTTCTGACCATCGGTAAATTAATCATCATCACATCTCGATTTTTATCGTTTTCTCGGGGAGGGCATGCGAGACCTACGGATATAAGTACTCAAAACAAAAGGTTTAATTCCTAATATCAGCCCTAAAAGCCCTTTGCTATCCAAGCATACTTTCACAATGTGTAGCCCCACAACAAATTCACATCTTTATTTGCAATAAATTATTTGGCGCAGCCGATAGGATAAGTTTTACGTTCGTTGTCGAACTTCTTCTCCACGCTCTTTTATCATAGGAATAAACATCTAATAAAAACTATTCATTAGTTTAGTTAGCGATAATCTGACGGATCTTGCACGCGGATTATATCTTGTCTGTTGCCATTGACGAAGCTTATACCGGATATAAGATGGAGATGTGATTTTGGCTTGAAAAAAGCCTGCGTAACTGCGTTGCAGATTCGAGCTTTCTGTTAATTTACGTTCATGAAATCTATTCTTATGCCTCGACTCTAATATTTTACGCAAGACCTAGTACTCAATGAAACTGAATGAAAGCTCAGTGCTTTCGAAACGTGCAGATTGTGGACGCCCACACGCATCCTGCCGGGGCAGCTGTGCGACCTATTGACTCATTTACTTATTGAATCATTCGATGCGATAGTCAGGTACTGGATTCAAACTTTAGATGGCCTATTTTGAGATGCTTTATCAGTAGTAACAACAGAGAATAATGACCCTTGTTCTCTTGCTCGGATTCTAACCGGGCCTACGTCCGGTTGTCAGTTATTTGGGATGCTATGAAGGTTTGTTCACGATATTATTATGTTGGAGTCGCGTGGCTAGAGGTCTCTCGAGTAGACGTCTTTCGTTCGGCTCGCGATTTAGATAGCCACGCGGCTCCGCCATTTTATGGCGGTTTCGGGTGTGTGTTTTTGTTTAAAAACAGGGCTTTGAGATCGCCATATCAATTACCGTACAATGAACGTTAACTTGAATTATAATAATATCGTCAACACTTGATACTGGCGAAATCTTTAAGGAAACGCCATTTAATAAAAATAAAAATAGAATATTATTATGTTTGTTTCGTTAAACCCGTCTCTTTAACAAGGGCCTAAGTTTCCGTTCTAAGCTAAGTGCTCGACGTATTACATTAAAAAAGATACGCATGTCGAGTATTGCTTAATTGAGACATACGCGTAGTTCAGACAAGTCAAGCCTAAAAAATATAAAATTATAGGAAAACATCTGCAATAGGATTTTTTTCGAGATTTTAATCAAAATAAAGGTAAGATAGGCCCGTAAAATCTCACTACAAAAAGCCTCCTTTCGCTATAGCGCTATACGCAATCACTATCTAGCTTTCTTCTGGCTCAAAAATACAAATACCAAGCTGACCACTAAATTACCTTTCCTCTACCAACAGAGAAGGGTCCACGTCTCCACGTATTAAAGGAAGGGCCCCCTCTACCATTCATACAGATGTAAATGGAAATAAAATAGATTGATGTCCTCCTTAACGTATCCGTCAACTGCGACACCCATGTGAGTAGCGAACCCAAATTTCCGCCTAAAGGTCCGATCGCTCGTAAAGCAGTAAAGAAATCTAATGTCACATTTTGGCCTTTTACCACCATACTTCGAAAAAATAGTATTATAAAAGGATAATCGTTTCCGATCTAGGGAGAACATGGTACAGAAAGGGCAATGTTTATGCATATTTTTGTGGCACTGTCTATAACGTTTTAACTGTCAAAATATCTTCTACATGATTTATTGCAACTTTAAAGGATCCTCTAAGAAACCTATTTAAACATCAGGTATAGGTTTGTTAGTTATTATCCTGTCTGCATATTTCTGAGAAAACCAAGTTATCTTTGTGTCTGAGAGACTTACTAACAATGACTCATAGTCATAAAACACGTTTGACTTGGTCCTAATTAATTTGCGATGGCAAAACCGGAGTTTGATGTGTTATTGTTAACTTTAACAATGTATTAGAGGGCTTTGACTGGACAGTATGAGACTACGTGTACAAACATTCCAAGTACTGACCAGCTTTGAAGTTTCCATCTCAATCAATTAATCAATTGGATCAGCTCACATCAATCCACTGCTCCTCCGTTTTATTGCGCCATTTCTCACGGTCCTGTGCTAATCTCATTGCGAGCCCGTCACCCTCACAAAATCATCAGACCAAAACTTGCTGATGGTCTGCCTACTGACCACCGTCCCTCTCTTGGTCAACTCTCTGATGGTGCCTTGGTCCACCGGCCGTCTTCCCGTCTAGCCAAGATTCCTGCCCATCTCCACTTCAACTTTGTGATCCCCACGTCTTTAGACCCTGGTTCTTCGTCGAATTTGACGTTAGTAACTCGGTCCACTAATGAAGTTCCCATCTATGCTGATGTTAATGAAATAAATGCTTGCTTTGCTGGTAATTGAATTGGCGATGGGCGGGAATCACAAACCAAGAAGAACCGACAGACAGCATGAGTAAAGCTCTGAATGGTAGCCGAGATCAGACAATAGAAGACTGGGTCAACCAGCAGCCAGCAAAGTGCACTGGAATCTCTTAGATGCCATTAGCATAGGACCGAGAAGGATGACAGAATGTGGAAGAAGCTTAGTGGGTAGACAGGGTAGTTTCAGAAACAGAAAAGACGCACGACCGGACGTCCTAGTTCAGAGATCAGAGATTGGCTGAAACTATTTTCATTCATTATTTATTTGTTATACACAACACTAACAACTGACTGTATTATGTTTACGTCATTATATACGTAGTTTAATTTTCCGCCTACATTGAGTCTCTTTAGGTTAATATGTCTGTGGTTGCAAACCTCCCACGTCACTATAACTAAACACAAAATTAACGAGAACTTAACACTTGTTTAATTTAACACATGCCACCTAGCTTCTGTTACTAATATCCATTGCAATTAATTGCGGTAAACTGTATTACCGCACACCACACGTAACTACACTCTAATATGTCACTGAACTTACTATCTTGAAAACTTGTCACTACAGTTCAATTTTGATAGTCCTAAAAATGCAGTTGTGTCGTTTCGAATTGGACGACAATAAAAATCCAATTTTACCACTGTAAATATACTGTTGTTTTAGCTGTTAAGTGTGGGAGCATAGAGTCGATATTGCATCGTGTGGAACGCAAATAAATTGCTATATAAAAGTGAGTCAGCGCTGGAGACTAGACGGGGAGTTCTTGACCTCTTGATTGTGAGATCCGTGCTTCTGCTAACATATGGCGCTTGTGGGACACTTCTATTAGTGGTTTGTATGTAGCTCTATCTAGATTTTAGAGAAGTTTCGCTGTGGTACGTTCTGGTACGATTTACGTTCTACCAAATCGTACCAGAGCGTACTTCTGGTACGATTTGGTAGAGCATCAGAGACCGTACAGTGCGACCAGGAAAATAATTCCGCTCGTCAATCTTCGTTTGCGCAGCGCAGTGCAAAATCGGGCATTCTCTATCTCGCTCCAACTCGAATAGCAGACTTATGGATGCTTCGGCAGCGAAAAGGGCGCGAAAGCAATAAGCCAATAGCGGCAAGGTGTCACATCATGATTAGTCAATATAATTTCGCGCGCTTTTAAAATTTGTCATCTGCGCAGGTACATCGGTGAGACTTATAAACCTGGTACTACTGTAGTATGATGTACGTGATAAGGCTATATCACGCCTTTTATCTCGTTCGTTCGCGCGCAAATAGAAAGCGCGCAAAGTGATCGAAGGCGTGATAGCGTTATATCACGCTGCCATACTACGGCCGCAGCGTACTAAGGTTATCCCCTTCAATGATGTGCATTGGTGACCCAAAAAAGACACTGAGAAGACAGACGATTGACGTTATCACTGTGTTTATTTTACTGTATTTCTATCTACACTTATAATGTTATAAAGAGGAAAGATTTGATTGTTTGTCTGTATAGTATAGGCTCCGAAACTACTGGACCGATCTGAATAATTCTTTTACCGACCGCGACTAAGTCCGCACTGGCTAACGTCATCGTAGGTAGCTAAAATATACCAGTTTTAAAGTCAAACCATAAGCTTTTAAACACAAAAGATTACACAGGTCCACTAGTTTTTGCGTGGCGCTCGAACAAATCACAGACTTACAGTTTTATAATAGAGTATATTAAAAAATTTACCGTGTGGTGTTGGCTAAGAATAGCACCATCCCATTTCCTCCCGTGGGTGTCGATTCTGGCAAATCTCCCCGTTTTGGGGGAGGCTTATGTCCAGCAGTGGACGTCTATCGGCTGATATGATGATGATGTGATGATATTAAAAATACAGTCTTGTTTTCAAGGCGTCAATTTTATTACGAAAGAAAAATATTTTTTTCCATAATGCTTTGCTATCAGCTTCATCATCAGCTCTTGTCCACCCATAAGCCTGGTCCCCATTATGGCACTCTTTTCTGTCTTGTGCCGGTCTCATACAAGACTCCTCGCAATAATATCACAATCACATTATCAACGGTTAATGACTTTTAATTAAAAAAGTTATTGAACCGTTAACTAAAATTTAAGTTACAGAGGCGGAAGAGTAACTCTAAATTAGCAACAAATTACGCACAAGCACAACGGTCCGCTGGTTCGAACTCACTTTCGTAATTTTAAATTATAGCTACTCTATTTACTTTCCAACAGTTTTCCATAGACAACTTTCACGCTCATAATATATTATTCAATTTACATTTTAGCACTAGGTGTAGACAAACTTTATTACTTACTTTTAGCAATTATATTCTTTAGCCCAGTCATTTTACGGAGTTTTGTTAGGAGGGGTAGGGAGTAATTATCAATGGGACTTTTAAACTGTAACCGGCACCATTTAGTGACAAAAAGACTATCTGAAAACATATTTAAAAAAAAATCGCTACAGCTCATAGAAATAAAAATTGTGAGCCCCAGAAGGCTTTTAAATTAATACTATTAATGTCAATGCTAATGCATTCGTTTGAATTTAACAATATACATTATTTTTAAGCAATAAAATAATTGAAAGCATTGAAATTTATTATATTTGATTTTTATTAGAAAATACCAATGTATTTTTCGAAACCTTCTAAGTAGACAAAAATATTAACACCATGTTTGAAGTATGTATAATGGTAATGTTTTAAATATGTGCAAAAAATGTAAATTTTGTAAATGCAAAAAATATTAACACCACGTTTGAAGTATGTTGTATAATGGTAATACTTTAAATATGAGCGAAAATAAAAATTACCATCAGGTTAATAAAAAAAATTACCACCAAAAAACCAATTAACTAGATAATAACAAAATTTTAAATTTGGATCTGTTGCTGACGGGATTTTTTTTTTTATTTTTGTACATTTCTAAGTTCAAATAGGCTCTTAAATACTATACCGAAAAAAAAATCAATTATTAATTAGTCCCGGCTCAAACCGTACAATGACTTGGCTAAATACTATAAAACAAAGTAGCTATTCTCGTTTTAGTAAAAGTTGCTTGTGAAACCACGCAACAGATTTTGATACGGTTTTCACTGTCATTTAGAGTATGTCTGGAATTTTTGTACACAACTACATTTTAAAAATATGGCAAAAATAACAAAATTTTTAACCAAACTTTAAAACTGTTTAATTTTGACACTTTGCGGGAACGATCGAAATGTTAAGGTTAAGGCCTTCTATATAGATGGTTTTAACCTCAATATAAATAGGTAAGCTAAACTGTGTGAGGTATTTATTAACGTAAATATGGTGAAGGTCATTGTAAAATCATCGGTATTTCACTAAGATTTTAATTTCGCCAGTCAATGCTCGCTAAAACAATTGCCAATTTAAACCAGTTCAAAAGTATCAACAAACAGATCAATCTAGACGATGATAGTATTGATATATGTATTGTCAATGTAAACTATAAGTAGTTCCGTTATACAAAGTTCCACGAATCAAACCATTTTGATATTTATTACGAAGGAATATAAGCTTGTGTTGGGGGCATCTTTTTATGTCGAATGGACGCAGTTGCCTACAAGTGGTAGACTATTGTCAATTTGTCATTCTTTGTTGTGGTGATGCGAAAATAGAATAGGCTCGGGACAGTGACAGATAAATGATAGTCCAATAGGCTCACAATATCTATCTATCTATACTATTATAAAACTGTAACAGGAAGTTTGTCTGTACATTGAAGATATTAACAAAAAAAAAGTTACGATATGGTTTTTAGGTGTCCCTGATTCCATTTCACCAATTTTTGGATTTTTTGTCTGTCTGTTTGTTTGTGTGTTTGTTTGTTTGTTTGAACGAGTATCACGCAAAAACTACTGAACCGATTTTGATGAAACTTTTTTTGTTTGATAGCTTATGATCTGACTTAAAATCTGGTATATAATTTGTGCGGACGAAGTCGCGGGTTAACGCTCGTTCTATATAACGAAAGAGATCAAGATCCATTTTAATTGTAGAATTGTAAAGTACCAAAATGCTCTGCTTGCTCTCTCAAATTAAACATTGCATGCTCATGGGCAGATCACAGAGCTCTATCTAAAATACTGTTCACCACCATTATATTACCTGTGTCGCAATAAAGTCTTTGAAGTTTGATCAGAGGAGCAGGTTAGTTTTATGGTTGCAGCTTTGAACGGCTGTATCTCCTAAAACGACTGAGAGAAAATGTCAGTTTTTGTACTGTTCGCATAGCTAAAGTGCTTATTATTACAGTAATACCTGCATATTCATGCGTATTCATTTTTTGCAACCATAACTGACCTTTAAACGGCTGCAATTCCTAAACCGACTGGAGTTATGCATTACAGAGATGCTCTTCATCCTATGAATACTGAATCAGCCTTGCAGCCGATGATGAGTAAAAGTACGTTTATCTCTTAAACTAGACGTTCATATGATGTCAGAATAGGTAAGGCCTGCGAAATTGAAATTGAAATTGAAAAAAGTTTTATTGTGCAAACAGAATGTAGGAACTTATACCCAAGACGCTCCAGAAAATCACTTCGACTGGGACTAGATAATCTGGGTGACAAAATGTCCAAGAAATCACCATTATAAACTACGAGCGTTAACCCGCGACTTTGTCCGCGCAAATTATATACCAGATTTTAAGTCAGATCATAAGCTATCAAACAAAAAAAGTTTCATCAAAATCGGTTCAGTAGTTTTTGCGTGATGCTCGTTCAAACAAACAAACAGACAGACAAAAAATCCAAAAATTTGTGATATGGAATCAGGGATACCTAAAAACCATATCGTAACTTTTTTTTTGTTAATGTCTTCAAAGTACAGACAAAGTCCCTGTTACAGTTTTATAATAGTTTAGATATTCCCCCGTCACGTTTTTCTGTCGTCCTACTATACTGATTTTGATATATGGTTTTCACTAATACACTGAAAAAAATGTTTTGTATAATAGCATAACGTTATGCTATTTTAACCAAACGTTTGGTTATGTGCTACAAAACAGTTTGGGAGTCACTAAAGTTCGGTTATATTAACAAAACATTTTTTTCAGTGTAGATAAAGACAGATTTTTACCAGGAAGGTTTCTGTCCGTGGATACTTAGGGCTACCCGTTGGATGCATGTATAGATAAACCTCTGCAACAAACAACAGTAGATTACACACCAAGGGCAGGAAAGTAAGAAAGGGTCTCAGGTCTCAAAGCCGAGGTCAACAAACATGTGATCTGAGGCTTTCTTATTTACTGCCCGAGGTTAGTATACTATTTTTCTCGACGGACAGAAATAGGCATTTTCGTTTATCGCAGCGGGGCGAAAGTTGACGGTTTCCGCCCGGAGAGGAGAAAAAATATTTATTATAGAGGCATCCGAGTCAGTATGGTCAACTCCCATCTCACCCTTATTCGTGGGAGGAGGACTATTTCCTGCAGTGGGATCCCACTTATTGTTTAGGCATCTATCAAACTGTAAATCAGTGTTCAAGATAGCAGAACCAGAGTCCGTATCCGAACATCCTCTTACGGGTTGTAATTACGAACCAAAAGACCACATCAACCCAAATATAGTTAATTTTATTCACTCTACACAACAAGGACGTAGCCTTACGCAACCTTAGCAGAACTAGAGTTAATATTTAAAAATCTGTAACTCCCCCACTTGACCCAAAAACCTTGTTCAGCTAAATTAAACATCATAGCGCTTTAACAGGGTCGCTTTGACATAATTCGTTACGCTAGTTAAAGTGTCAGATTTCATTTTAATTTCTTAACTGGAGGTTTGAAGATAATGTCATCATTTAATAATCATTACAAGTCAACTGCCTCTGTGGTCTAATAACTGCCTCTGTGGTCTAATGGTTAAGAGGCTATGTGAAAAAAATAGGATTCTTCAAAGCGTCATATATCATAAAGTACTAACAGTAGGAGTATGCGGATGTGTGTAAATTGAACATATAATTGAAGCTTTGTTTAGAGCCAAAACACGATTAAGACACATTTTCTCGATAGAAAAACAAGCCAAAGTAGCCTCCGTCTTTATCGATAAACGCTTGTAACTGCTAAAAGGTGAATAATAGAAACACGAGACTTGATTTAAAAAAAAAAGAGTTTTATGTCTTCTAAAGTTTGATTAGAGCAGAATTGAACTTACATAAATACACAATCACAATTAAATAAAGTTTGTTTTACGCTTGCGTCGTTGGTTCGATTCCCACGGGGGACACCTAGTGATATGTCATTTTGTGCGTTTTTCCCCAGTTGGTTAGGACATTGCAGGCTGAATCACCTGATTGTCTGAAAATGAAAATGATTCCGTGCTTCGGATGGCACGTTAAGCCGTTGGTCCCGGCTACTATCTCTGCGATGGGTATTAGTCGTTACATAAAAACCACGTCAGAGGCCTTAAGGCGGTCTGAAAAAAACTCTGACACCGGGGCTCTGCCCACACGATAAGAAGAAGAATATTATCAATTTACGACCCAGGTTTAGGTTGACTATCCACCTTCTTCTTCTTTCGCGTCAGCATGAGTTATATCGCGTGATAATCACTCATGATGTAGTGGAAAGATGAGCCAGTCAACAATGGTCATATCGAGGCTGATTGCTCAGGATTATCCCTGACTGCCCAGGGTTGTCCACCAGAGAGGCAGCGACCGAGAAGATAATCTCATAATCATTGGCCTTTCCATCTACAAAAGAATGATTCAAGCACACATCCTTAATGATTTCTTATAAAACACCTTGAGGTCATAATAATGACGACTTTTGGACCATTATTTAATTATTATTTACCCTCTTATGTACTTAGGTTTCAATCAAATCTGCAACTTACATTTGTGAATAATTATGTTATTATTGATAATGAATGAATGAATGCATCATAACCTGATTATTATAAAAAGCGAAGTAGCAATTCGCTTTTTATAATAATCAGGTTATGATGCATTCCAAATTGTATTGGGGGGGGGGGGGGGGGGGCACCACGCTTGGCACAGGTGAGGAGATCTTAGAGGCTTAGGTTTTCGTAGTCAATATCTCAACCAGCTTCGCACCGTTGAACGAACTATACTATCGCCTTTATATGCGCTAATAAGTTCAAACTATGAATCAAATATTGTTTTATGATTTAAAACCATATTTATGAATTACTACGTGAAAACTAAAGCGGGAGGGGGGGGTCTTGGCATATAATCTATGGGTGATCACCGAGGGGAGGGGCAGTGCCGGATTTATATTTTTTATGACTGTAGGCCACTTTATTTCCGCCGCCCCATGTATTTTTCTAAAATAATAATTTTCCGTTTGTGGTAAGGAAGGCACTCAAGTTAAATAAACGATTAAATCAGTCATTAAGAAAGAGAGTAAAAAAAGAAACAAGAATAACAATTTTTAAGGGACTTTTTAATTCATTATCTCTGTTTCTAGAGAAGAGCTGAAAAATTCATTTTTTCTTGAGACGATGACGATAATTCTTCACTCGTTTTAAACAGGAAAAACTCTTTTCCGATGAACATCCATTTTCCGAAGTAATATAGATAAAATAGGTACAATAACAGTAGGTAACCTAGGATTGATAATTTTCAATAGGAATGAGTTTCTATAGGGATTTAACATATTAAGTAGTATAAAAAACCATGAGAAAATCAGTGAACTTGTTTGACATTAATCCTCTGAAATCGAGTGAGTGTCCTCTGAAATCTGCCGCCCCTAGGCCGCGGCCTATACGGCGTATTGACAAATCCAGGACTGGGGAGGGGGGTAAAAAATGGGTCACGTAGTATGGGTACGTTTCCAAAGTACTTACCTAATATCACAATTAATATTCAACAGGACTCTTAAACCAGATCCGATCAGTATCTTACTGAATTAATTGTCAAATGTTCAAAATTCTTCTCACTATTACAACATAGATATACGTAGCCAACGCAACATACTGTTTGTATGACAGTAATGTTAATTAATATGTAGGATATCATTAGTCCAATTATATTCTACACAGTTAAAACATTGCAAAAACGGTTTTATTGCGTTTATTTATTGCTAGTTTCAAGTTAATCTATACTATTATAAAGCTGTAACAGGAAGTTTGTCTGTACATTGAAGATATTAACAAAAAAAAAGTTACGATATGGTTTTTAGGTGTCCCTGATTCCATATCACCAATTTTTGGATTTTTTGTCTGTCTGTTTGTTTGTGTGTTTGTTTGTTTGTTTGTTTGAACGAGTATCACGCAAAAACTACTGAACCGATTTTGATGAAACTTTTTTTGTTTGATAGCTTATACTATTATAAAACTGTAACAGGAAGTTTGTCTGTACATTGAAGATATTAACAAAAAAAAAGTTACGATATGGTTTTTAGGTGTCCCTGATTCCATATCACCAATTTTTGGATTTTTTGTCTGTCTGTTTGTTTGTGTGTTTGTTTGTTTGTTTGTTTGAACGAGTATCACGCAAAAACTACTGAACCGATTTTGATGAAACTTTTTTTGTTTGATAGCTTATGATCTGACTTAAAATCTGGTATATAATTTGTGCGGACGAAGTCGCGGGTTAACGCTCGTTATGTTATAAACTTACAACAGGCTTATTAGTTACCTATAGGCACAGTTAAGAGGCTATGTGAAAAAAATAGGATTAATTTAGGAACGTCGAATTTGTATCTAGTTGTTATAAGTGATCGAATATCGCACTGGTAATCTTTTTTTTTCCTGTATTTCCTGTTATACCGGATGTTGTTTCAGCAAGAATAAAATTATTTAATTCAATTACCTACATAACAAATACGAATAGATGTGATTCAGCAAATGTAAGTATGTTGTTTTCATTAAGAGGCAATGTGAAAAAAATAGGATTCGTCAAAGCGTCATATATCATGAAGTACTAACAGTAGGAGTATGATTTGCGGATATGTGTAAATTGAACATATAATTTAAGTTTTGATTAGAGCCAAAACACGATTAAGACACATTTTCTCGATAGAAAAATAAGCCAAAGTAGCCTCCGTCTTTATCGATAAACGCTTGGAACTGCTAAACAGCGAATAATAGAAACACGAGACTTGATTTAAAAAAAAGAGATTGATATTTTAAAAAGTTTGATTAGAGCAGAATTGAATAAATACAATCACAATTAAATAAAGTTTGTTTTACGCTTGCGTCGTTTCAGGTGCGCGCGCCGCCCCATCTCTTTCTCTCGCATCAGGCAGTAAAATAAGCTATCACACGCCCATTTCGCTTCAATTATTTTTCGACATAGGCCCTTAAACTAGTTGAAATATCTATAAACTTGATCTGCTATCTGTATGGTCATATTATTATGAATGTAATTGATCTATCGTCGATCTGAAGGCTAACCTATAAAAAAAGATTTCCCTGATGGTTCGGATTCCGGTAAGTATCTGTTGTGATATCGTCTTTCTTATTGTACTTGTACATAATATAAGTTAGTTTATTCTGGGTGCAAAAACATGAATGATATTATTATCAGTCATTGATGTCCCATTGCCGGGCAAAGGCCTTCGTCCGATCTCTCCAGGATTTCTGTTCTGCGCTTCGATTGAAGGAAGCCATCAATTTCCACCTTCATCTAGGTCTGCCTCCACGCCGATTTCGTTTCGCTGGGGACCAGAAGGTGGTGGTTTAGCCCATATGTCATCTAGCATGCGGCAGACACGTTTACAGTGGTAGCAACATCTGTCACTCAAGTTCTGGAGCGAATTACTTCGAGCCTCAAGCCGCAAGGTTTGTCAGAAAGCTATGGAGTGCATCATCCATCAAATAGGCTTCTTCTGGGTAGCTCGCTACATCTTCGATCCCATCTTCGTCCTGAGGACTAGAGTGAGGTCAAGAGCAAACCCATACGTAATTAAAAAAAAATCCTAGGCTTAATAATAATAATAAATATCTTGGACATTGTCACACAAATAATCTAGTCACATTTAAAGTACCTGGACTTGTATTATGATGACTAGACAACGATATAGAATACATATATAGATACAAACATCCATGACTCGGGTACAAATATACATACTCATCATATAAATATTTGTCTTAAAAAACTGATGAACGATAACAATCGTAAAAACCTTAGTTTTAGCTCCCACAGTAATCTAAAAAGTAAGTAAGAGCAAAGGTCCATCAATAACAGACATGCTAATTAAAAGAACCTACGAGTTCAAGTCAGTTTTACACATTAAAGGTATTGCCAAACCACTTTCTCTTTCAAGTTTTATTACTTGCACAATTCTCGAGACCTTTAGGAGACTTATATGGTAAGCCGATTATCTTTTTTTGGAAAAAGACGCGAGTCTTAAAAGAAACTCGTATGAGCCTCCAGCTAATATCAATTCTCGCAAAGAGCTTTTTAGAGTTAAAACGTTTAGGTATTTTTAACTATCCTAAGGCTTCGATTACAAATAAAGAACAATTTTATAACAGGGTATGAGATGTCATACCTTATTGTCCGCCTTGTCATATCTTGAAGGATGCTTCAAGATATGACAAGGCGGACAAAAACCTAGGTGCATCGATACACAATCTCGTGATGTAAAAATCTAAAGAAATTGTTGTGCACATTGTCATATCTTGAAGAAACACTTTGGTATCCAGTTTGTCGTCAACGGGTTGGCTCAAAGACCGAGTAGTTCGTAATCCCGTTTGTCAAAACCCAATACATTTTCGACATCTCTGCTCAAGATATAGTGCACTCAGATATCAGACTCTCCAAAAATGGCAGAATCTAGTGTTTTAACACTTTTGGTTCTGCTATTTTGGAACGTTGATTTTGTGTCTAGTTGTTATTAGTCATCGAAGATCGCACTGTTCATCTTTTTTTTCCTGTATTTCCTGTTTTACCGGATGTTGATGTTGGTGATAAACTATTTTCTATAGTACCTAGATACTAATTGATGTTCCAACTTCCAACGTGACATTCATCAATTGAACAACTTACTTGCATTTTCTCTTATCAATTAGTTTCTTTTATTTCCTTAGCAAGGTTTTAAGTATTTAATTTAGTTATAATTACCAATCTCAGGATGCTTCATGTTTACACCGAAACGTTGGGTTCTTGGGGTCCAGAAGCCAAAAAATGTATCAAAGATCTGTCGGTGCGTCTCCACGAGACCACCGGGTGCCACCAATGACCGTAGAGCTGGCAGCTTCCTTGGCCAACGACTCAGCTTGACTACTCAAAGGTGGAACGCTGCCAGCATGCTCGGGACCATGTCTCGCGGGGATGCACCCGAGTCACCCGACGACCTTTTTTACCTTTAAGCTCTTATATGTTACTCCTTCCTTGTTTTCATTTTTATGCAATTGTATTACTTAACAATAAAATTAGAAGGAAATTACATACATATCAAATACGAATAGATGTCATAAAGCAAATGTTACAGAACTGTTGTTTTCATTCAGAAAGTGTTTTTATGTATGTTTGTTACTGTAAAGGACCGATAGCTTAGTTCGTAGTATACCTTATGCTGGGCTGAGGATCACGGGGTCGAAATATTTGTAATGTGAATAAGATTATTTTTGTAAGTCTGGACTAGATTCTGGTTCCTCCTTTTTATCCTGACAACATGTGAAAGCAAAGCCATGGGCAAAACATAGTCTATCATAATATTTGCTGCAATTTCATAACTATCAAATAACAACGCACTTCTACGCAAATAGCTTCCCTATTCACCTCATAATAAAATACTATTATGAAAGCAAAGCTCTTATCAACAAACCGTAACATTTACTATCGGGCATCAAGCAAACATTTACAAAGCTGTTACATTTTATTCCACCTAACAAGCCCCCTGATAGAACTTTATTATCATCCTAATAGATGTGCAAATTGCTTGATCCCCGTGCCTTGAAGTTGTTACATTTCATGCCACGTAACGAGACCCCTGAAAGGACTTTATATTCTTCGTAATAGATGCGCAAATTGCTTGATCCGCGTGCCTTGATATGTAGTACAAACAGGGCAGTCAATCATAGAGATTGCAAAACTGCAGTTACGTGAGCTACCGGTGCATTCTTACCCAACCGACGTGGGATCGTGTCAATCGATTGCTATCAAACTTAGGGTAACCACACACGGTCCACAGTTAGCCGCCACAAGTGGACCAGTCACTCAACTATTCTAAAATTTTCTACAAATAATGCAGTATGAAGCCGCGCTCACCCCGAAAAAGTCGATAAACTTTACTCTTAAAAATATCGTGGCAAATAAGCCGCTCTCAAGTTATCTAAATACCTAAGCTCCTCTCAAAACCTTTTCGATGTTTATTTGTTTATTATCAAGTCTGCTTGCCAACTATTAGAATTTACCCTTGAATATCTTGAATGTTCTGTTGTTGTTAATTTTGGTAAAAACACATTTAAAACATTATAAACTGTTGAAACACTGGTCATTTTCGGACACTTTACGATCTTTAAATGTCTCAAATGGTATTAAAGTTACATGGTAATGGTATCCGAACGGCCTTATACTCGGTCTTTCGATTTTCGATGTATTGTGATCGTTTGTGTCGAAACTTCATTGGAAGAGAGATGACATTTGAACGAAAACGAAACGAATATCGAAAATGAGAAGACCGAGAGTGACATTCATAATTTTAATTGACGTTAACCATTTTGTAGCGTGTGATGGCGTGGCAAGTCTGCCTACCCCAGGCATGGTACAATGGCGTGGGCATTTGTATGTATGTACATATTGTATTAATAAAGGGTTTATTCATCCATTCACCTACATATGCAGGTAAATAAAGCATCAACAAGGTAAAGCAACGAAAAGTAGATTTTTGCGGATTTCATAAATCATTTATATACAAAAGTTTTCAGGTTATGCGTTCATTTGTTAAAAAGTAGATTGCTATCACACAGAATGTAAAGAATGGTTCATTTCTGTGCCATTGTGTTTAATAGTGCGGAATTGGTATTCGTTTATTACTAATATGATTGCTTAGTTTCAACGTACTTACATACTTAGAACTGCAACTAATGAATTCACACGAGTGGAACAATAAACCACAAATCTAGGCCCGTATGTTGTAAATTAGTTTTTCCATGTATTAGTTGAGATAGAGTTAGTACCTGCCTCTCAGACTTAGATAACCATGATATCGACGAACCTTGCTATCAATGAAAAGTATTTCGGCATATCGTTTTTAGCTTGGTTTGAGGTATTATGGTAATTTATTAGTTTTATCCTTCGGTTTTTTTAGGATGAGCAGACCATCAAACTGAACATCTTTCTGTATGGGACCAAGGACGAAATCGCTGTATAATACAGAGTGTTAGGGTAAACAGTTGTAAAACCACTTTCCCTAAGAAACCTATAAAATATACCAAAAAAAAAATTTACTTTCATAGTTTTGTATAAAATTGACCCCTCTACTAAAGTAACCACCTTGGTGGTTTCAGTCCATACAAAAGTTTGACGCATAATACGCGTAGACGGAATTAATAAAAGTAATATTTTATATATGGAAAAATAGTTTAGAAAATCTAGTTGCCGCGTAACAAATAACATTTGCAATTTATTATATAATTACGAAGATATAAAGCTCTTAAAATTTTGTATGAAAAATTTCAAAGCTTTATATCTTCATAATCATTTTATAAATAGCAAATTTTATTTTTTACGCGGCAACTAGATTTTCTTAACTATTTTTCCATATATATAAAGTTACTTATATTAACACCGTCTACGCGTATTGTGCGTCAAAGTTTTGTATAAAATTGACCCCTCTGCAACCGCCTTAAAGTAATGCAACTGTTTACCCTAAAACCCTGTATAAATAAGTGAGCATGGATGGAAAAATTAGTAAAGGCAGACCTGGGAGAACCAAATAAGGGACGTCATAAAGATAAGGCCAAAGTAGCCGAAACCTATGAGAAGTAATCTAGAGGAAGCCAGAGAAGCATGTCATTATCACCCTTACCCCTCCGGGAAAAAAGGCGTAAAATTTTGTTAGTTTCTATTACAAACCAAGGATGTTTTGGTAGGTAACAATTTTGAGAACCATCAGATCAGACTGAAGCATAGAATACGGCATCATCAACAGCTTTTGTACGTTCCACTGCAGCAGGGCAGAGACCTACCCTCAAGGAGGGTGTATCAGGTGTTTGGACGTAGTTCACCACGCGTCTCCAATGCAGATTAGTAGACTTCACACACAGACTACCTAAACTAACGCCAATCACAAGCTTATTTTACATTTGGAAAAAAAAACGATGTAGCCGATTTTTTATTGCAATTTCAGAGAACATACGTCGACACTGTGAACTGGGTCTTTTGAATTTTTATTCGACTTACAAGGAATCTTGTATGTGAGAAATTCCAAGGATTACGGCATATCTACAAGCAGCTGGTAGATTCTTTGACCTCTACGACCTAAATGTCTTGCAATGCTGCATTTTTAGTCGTCCGCGGTAAACCCAGGAGTACGGTAATGCATTTCATGAATGCCCATTTTTAATGTGCCTTCTACAAGAATGGGATAGGATAATCGTTCTAAGATGGGGGACAATGACAACTGATGACATTGCATATAAACAATACGCAGTAACGAATGAATGAAAACTAAAAGCAGGTCGCCACTGACGTAGAAAAAACATTGATCATCATACAATCTTTGTCACAGTTCAACAACCTTACAAAAACATAAGGAAACTACTACAATTGGAAGCAAATAGCGTTTTCAAGTGTTTCAACGTACAGTTAAGTCTTTTTAAAAACTCTTATTTTCGACATCGTAAGTATGAGATTGGCCTGATACACTAGACTTAAATATTGTGTTTGTGTAATGAACTATACGGGCTATACTAAAGGAAACGACGGACTATTATCGTATTGTGTTAAATTGAGACTTCCCCTGCCCTAGTCTCTGAAACAAGAGGTAACGGTAAGGGCTTTTGTCTCATACTATTTCGATGAAAAGAAACAAGAAAGCACGTTGATACCAATGGCCATTATCATTGCTTGCAGAACAGATGGCCGATAGGGCCGAAGGTACCTCTAGTCGTCGCGACATTCGCAACGTGGGTGATAGGCCCTCCACAAGGTAGACCATCGACCTGATGAACGTGGCGGGAATTCGTTGGATAAGGGCAGCGTTTGACGGGTCGCTGTTGCATTCCTTGCTTATATCACAGAATAAATACTAGTACATTGTATTCTATTCTATACACATAAGTATTTTAAATCCTTACTGAGACAAAGAAAATGTTGTTCCATCCAACTCCATTGGGTTTTGGCCTCCGAAACGAGAGAGCTTTACTTCTCCCCATCTGCGCTACCTCTCGCCAGTAGCTGGCTTTTTCGAATGTTATACATACGAAGGTATACGAATACGACCCACTGCAAGGCACAGGCCTACCTTCAAGGAGGGTGTATAGGCGTTAGTCCACCACGCGTACCCAATGCGGATTGGAAGACTGCAAATACGCATCAGAATTTCTTCTTCAGCTTATGCAGGTTTCCTCACGATGCTTTCCTTCACCGTTTGAGAGCAGTCGGCATTACAGTACATACGTTATAAAAAAATCATTGGTACATGGCATGTCGTCCGTGCGGTTTCGAACCAAGACCCTCATGGTTAATAATTGTCTATGTCCATACCTCTCCGCAAATCGCCACAGACTCTCAGTAGAGCCGTAGTAATCCTCCTAAGTCCTTGGAATACAAGTTCTTGTTGAGAATTGTCGCCGAGAAAGTTCTCGCTAGTGTCTGCATTAAACTGATGAATTTCTGATGACACATACGTCCCTCATAATCATAAATCATACTCAAACAATAATCCAAGTGCTTACTGGACAGTTCGTGTGTTTGTAAACAATTCACTGGAACATGATAATGCATGATCCGCATAACACGTATAATTTCATGACTGAATTTCGTCTAGAAAACAGATTAAACGAGTACAAAATATCGGATGAGTCATACTCTTATAGAAATTTATATCTAATATATAAATAAAATAAAATTGTAAACTTGGCTTGTCTGTTCATTGAAAATGTAAGCAAGACAATTAATTGATTACAATGCTCAAAGGATCAGGATTGCGATTTGTGAGAGTCAGGTTCAAATCAGAAGTAGAAAATGTCAATGTCCGCATCATTCGAACACGATTCAAAAATAGCATTACAGTTTTTTTTAGATGTTTGTTTGTAAGAGCTCTCATCACTCAAAAACTACTGAACCCTTCGACCAAATTTTGGTGGAAGACTGCACCTATCAAAATGGGGTTGTATAAAAGCATAGTGCTTAGTTTGGAGTAACATTTAGTGTTTATTTCATTGCAATAGGTTCACTCAAACAACAGTTCTTGATATGATGATGATATGTTAAAGTTTGCAAGGAAGTACTCTAGGTACCCACGTGTTTCAGTGGTACGAATTCGCTAGCGCCACTTGTGGTAATATTATACAAAACATGAAATGTTGCAGAATTCGATGTCTGGAAGTTTGCAGAAATCGATGTCTGGAAATTTGCATAAGACAAAGTCTGCAGTGCATCATGAAAATTTATGATGTTATTAAGATACTTTTAACATAAAGATAAGAAAGAACCGTATAAGATGATTTAAAACCACTTTTAGAGCAGGAAGCAAACAGGATGCTGTGATAGTTAACATCGGAGTGAAAGAAACGAGAAATCATTTCCGATCAGAGTACTTTGATACAGCAATTTCCTTACAAATTGTTTAAAATTGAACGCAAAGCAAGAATAGTAGATTACACAACGAGGGCAGGAAAGTAAGAAAGGTCTCAAGATCTCATGTACAACAAACATGTGATCTGAGGCTTTCTTATTTACTGCCCGAGGTTAGTATACTATTTTTCTCGTCGACGGAGGCGAAAAGCGGCAGCCTTGTTTAGCACGGTGGGACGAAAGTTGACGCTTTCCGCCCGGAGGGGTGAAAAAACATTTGAGTACGGAATCTGTATGAAATTTGGTTTTAGTCACAGAGAAACGACACGCTCCGTTTTAGTACATCACATATACGATGCGAACTCAAATGAACACCGCAAAATTATTGTATTCATTTATGCATTTATATGTTGACCTTAACCTAGAAATTTTATGATATAAATTACCAAGCTTATTTTATTATGAAAAAAAGTTATATCATCAACCAAATTAAAACACTTACACAACCGGTTTTTAAATTGCTTTTAGCTCGATTTTAACAAAAGAGATTGCTTTGCTTTGCGTTGCGCAAACCATCAAATTCAATGAAGTCAGCAAAGGTCGATAGTTATCTCATATTAAACTGTTTAATCTCTTTTGGTCAGAAGGAACCTAGGAACGTGGATCTACACGACTAAACAATTAATTTTTCCATTTTGTCTGGAATTGCGACATTATTATAAGGTCCTACTTAATATGCCGTCGGTTATTCAAGGGGATGATCAGACCATCGAATTGAACAACTATGGGACCAATATCGAAATCGCGAAAAACAAATCTGTTATTTCATAGAAAACTACAATTCACATTTTTTCGCCATTTCGACTTTAGTCCCATAGAGAATGTTGTTCAGTTTAATAGTCTGAAGCACCCCCTATGTAACGCATTTAAGTTAACACCCTGTTTTCTGGCGATTCATGTTACCAATAGCACTGAAAAAAATTGTTTTGTTAAACTTAAATATAACTAAATTGATTATGTGCTACCAAAGTCACTAAAGTTTTGTATACAGGGTGAAATTGATATCATTAGCATCCTTTTAAACTAAGACTCTATCCATCAAACTGAACAACTTTTACTATGGGAGCAAACCAGTCGGAGTAAAAAAAAATCAGCTGTTGCTCACATTTGAGTCGAGTAGGCAGTGGCGATGGCGGCGGGTGCAGTTTAGTACGGAACAGCTGATTTTTTTTTGCTCCGATCAGTTTGCTCCAATAGTAAAAGTTGTTCAGATTGATGGGAAGACTCTTAGTTTAAAAGGATGCTAATGATATCAATTTCACCCTGTATACAAAACATTTCATTATTTTCCGACCCGGTGGCACAGTCTGTAGTGAACCTGCCTGCACGGCTAGCATGCCACCCACGACAAAGAGTTTAAACGAGAAAAATGTCATGCGCGTTCTTTCTGGCATACGTAAAACAATAGAGATGGAGGCACATCTCGATTTTTATCGTTTTCTCGGGGGGTGGCATGCGCGGCCTACTGCTGTGCCGAGGGTCGCGGGTTCGAATTCCATAAGGGACAAATATTTATATGATGAATATGAATATTTGTACCCGATTCATCTGTATGTTGTTGTTTGTATCTATATATGTATTCTATATCGTTGTCTAGTCATCATAATCATAATACAAGTCCAGGTACTTTAAATGTGACTAGATAATTTGTGTGACAATGTCCAAGATATTTATTATTTCAGTGTAGTTTGAAAGTTTTGTAAAACTTTTTCGATGTGCATTGCATACTACTTAGTTAGCTAGCATCTTTATATAGATGTCAGTTAAACAGAATAACGGTTAAGTCGATGCAACTTGAGACGGAACATCTGTCCTTTTTTCTTTCTCTCTAACGCTGACAGATATGTGTTGTTTTTGCGATGTTCTGCGGTTCTTTTTTTTGTAACCGGTGTCATTTCGGTTTCTTCACACGTCACGTGTTTAAGATGCCAAGAGTTCTAAATAAGTTCCACAGATCAAGCCATTCATGTATATACCTACTTTACGACGTCACATAGGCATAGGAGTTTTGTTAGGAGCATAGAATATTTAGGAGACTATCACTTAAATGATGTTCAAGTCGCGATATCGTTCCGCCAACGCTCAAAAATAGCTTGTGTGATATGGCTTTAAAAGAAATGCTAAATATAGAAAACAAAGCGAACTGCTGTCATAATCTAGGTGCTAAACGGCGCTCCTAGACTCTAGGAGAATTCAGGAAATGCGAGGTATTACTTACGAGCACCTTTATAAAAGTAAGTTGATTTCATGCTCTAGTTTAAATAAATAACGCTAAGAAAAAATACTTGAAACAACAGGTGCGTGATACCTTTCACGAGCTCACACCTTACATTGGCACTTTAGTAATTTGAGATACATTTGATGTAATCCAAATTCTCAGTAATAAAACATCAGATAATTTCGCAGACCGCGTTGGTTTTATCGTTGTCTATTTTTAATAGATCACATTTCGAGCCTTCTTGCGCAAGACAATAATCAAAATATTAATCCAGTTTAGAACGTTATCTAACAGTTTTCGTTTCGATCAATGTTTTATTATGTAAATTATGCTTAGGATTCAGATTAACGCGGTGATATGAAATTCTTCAAAGGCATTCTTATGCCTTTGAAGGGGGGACGTCATCTCCCTCCACGGACCTTTCTTTAAACTATATCGTTATAGAATCAGCTGTTGTTGTTGTATATACTTGCATTAATAGAAATCAAAATTATGATTTCTATTGCAATGTTTTTGTGGGTGGAAGGTATACAATACAGGCTGTAATCTTAAATACGTTACGATATCGACCAGGTTGCTTCAGATAATCAAACTGAACAACTCAACTATGGTACCAACAACGAAACGCGAAAAAAAATCTGCCGTCTCATACATTTTAGTCGAGCTATTGGTACATTGAAATTTTCTATGAAACAGTTGCTGTTTTTTTCGCAGTGAAAGTAAGTTTGTTCAGTTTGATGGTCTGAAGCAACTTGTTCGATATGTAACGCATTTAATTTAACACCCTGTATAATTTCATACTGAAATAGACTGTGACGAAAAGTGACAAGTCCTTATAATGTTACAGCAAACTTTCTGTCCATCTCCGAAAGTTAACGCGGTCGTGAACATATATGTAAGTATTAAAGTGGCAAAGTTGAATGAAACTAAACGGGGTCTGTTTATTAAACACCTGCAGTAATACCATTCATATTGTACAAACATACAACATATGTCTCTCGTCTTATACGGAGTTTTATTTTTAATAATCCAAACACATAAAAACGGGATCTATAAAAACAGTGGACAAATGGACAGACGTACATTATAGGCAAGGGAACTAAGTTAAAAGAATGAATAATATATTACAAGGCGATTAAGAAAAGTGTCCCGTGCATTTTTTTTAAATAAAAAATAATATAAATTTGACTTATATATACAGGGTGAAATTGATATCATTAGCATCCTACCCAACAAACTGAACAACTTTTACTATGGGAGCAAACCAATAGGAGCAAAAAAATCTACTGTTCCATACTAAACTGCAATGCCTATTCGAGTCAAATGAATGCAACAGCTGATTTTTATTTTGCTCCGATTGGTTTGCTCCCATAGTAAAAGTTGTTCAGTGTGATGGGTATACTCTTAGTTTAAAAGGATGCTAATGATGTCAATTTCACCCTGTATAGGTGAAGTAAACAAGTAGTCGATAAAATTTACTATGAAATGAACTCATCTTCTTAAAAATGTTATTTGACATTTCTTCACAGTAATAAACCGATTTTAATGACATTTTGAAGACGCCTATAAAATTGGGAACTTTCGGTCAGTTGCACGTACGTTCATTATAGTTAATCCTCCATTAAATGTCTTGCTAGCTTTTTCTACGCCAACAAGACAAAAAGTGACAGCAAGAGATTTAATGGAGGATTAACTTTAATGAACGTACGTGCAACTGGCAGTTAGTCACTCAATTACGTTAAACTGAAAATGGCCAAACCGATTTCGAGTTATAAAAAAAGTATATTGATACGTCAGTGCGCGCACGCACTTTTTGTGATGCACTTGGCAACACAGCGTGCTCAGACGCAGTACGCAGTTTCAAAATTAGAACTGTTCCATCTGACAGCTCGACGGATTCCAATTTAGAACGTTTGTCTTCGATGGACCTCATTCGCTTGCCAATATTGAAGCTCTAGGATTAAACTGCTAACTAAAATGCTAAACTAATGCGTGTGAAATGTTTATTTTCTTTTACGGTTTAATGACTAAACGGATTTACTATGAAATGTATGCATCTTATCTCTACATAGATTACGTAGGATTATACGGCGGTAACTGGAAACTGAGTAGTATTCCGGCATCGAATAAACCACCTATTTCTTACAGCGGGTGTTGCGAATGCATCGCATTGCAACATTTAACTAATATAGAACGCATCCAAATCGTAACCGCAACTGTCAACGTCATGTTTGACAATTCGTTTTCCGGGGTCAAATTATGATAAGAAGGATTCAGATTGGGTGCATCGTACGTCGTCGCAACATCTACTCGTCTCCGGACTTTATCAGTACGGCCGTGCTGGCAAGAAACCCAGGTACTTCAAGAGAACGACCTTTTGGATTACAAGTGCATTTCAACTCAACCAACCGACGGCATCCCACACCCTGGAGCCACAGGTATGAACAGCGGGTGTCGTGTGAGGTGACTAAGGGATTGTGGTTTCTTGTGCAGTGTTGTGAGGCACTTGGCACTCGGAGTTGGCACATCATTCAAACCTGAAATGTTCGATATGCTAAATGTGAGCCTTGCTTGCAACTGCTTACTTAAAAATACTCAATCAAATCAAATCAAAATCAAAAATTTTTTATTCAAAATAATATCACATAGATAGCTTTTTGACGTCATTTTTTTGACTCTACCACCGCGTCCGAAGGTGTTCCGTTGAGAGAAGATGCGGCCAGAAACTCTACAACACACATCTTTTAAACAAAACAAAATATACAAAGTACAATTAAAATACAATATTGCATTACATAGAGTAACATTGTTAAGACCAGAAATTTTGGTCATTCAAATAGTCATCGAGTTTATAGTAGCCTTTTTTACAGAGGACTTGTTTAACATGGGACTTAAACTTTTTGTCTGGCAAGTTTAGAATATCCTCTGGTATCTTATTATAATAGCGTATACAGTACCCCATGAAAGATGTGTTGACCTTACTGAGTCGAAAATGTGGGAATGCTAATTTATTTTTATTTCTTGTATTGTAATTATGAACGTCACTGTTTTTGGGAAAGAGATACAAATTTTTTCGAACGTATAAATTATTTTCGTATTTTCTGCAGCACGGCCCCACAGCAAAATACCATAAGACGCGATACTATGGAAGTACTATAGTTGGTAGTTGAAACAAGAAAAGTTCCTGTCCAATCAATCAATAAAACCTTAAGTATTTAAATCACATTTTTGCTTGGCACATGCCTATGCCTATAACCTATGCTCATGCACTAGCCTATAATATTCCACTACTGGGAAAAGTCCTCCCCCGCAACACATTATCAATTAAAACCGCCCCAATCGGGAGATTGGGGGGTTTTAATTCCCTTCTTCTTCTTCTTATCGTGTGGGCCCTGGTGTCAAAGTTTTTTCAGACCGCCTTACGGCCTCTGACGTGGTTTTTATGTAACGACTACTACCACCAGAGATAGTAGCCGGGACCAACGGCTTAACGTGCCATCCGAAGCACGGAATCATTTTTCTTTTCAGACAATCAGGTGATTCAACTGGGGAAAAACGCACAAAGTGACATATCACTAGGTGTCCCCCGTGGGAATCGAACCCACGGCCTACGTGTCGAGAGCCAATGCTCTTAACCATTAGACCATGGAGGTAGCTCCCTAAATGGTTGTGTATTATCAAAAATATTCAAATATTCAAATCAAATAACAGACCCATTTAGTATCTAGTCTAGTCTACCACGTGAATGAAACATGATTGCCGTCCATTGGCAAGCCTTTTAACATGTCAAATAACAGCACTTGTTTTAAATTGCTTGTGTTTAACATAAAGTCGAGACAAGGTCGGTACAGTGATTACGATCTATTTGACGCAGGACTTGCCGTTCACTGTTTTACTAATATTGATATCATTTTTCTAAACCCTACAGGGTGTAATTGAAATTAATCGAGAGATTTTGTAGGGGTGGTTCAGAATTCAGACCACCAAACTGAACAACTTTTATTATGGTAGCAAACCTGAAATCACAAAAAAAATTTGCTGTTCCATACTAAACTGCAATGCCTACTCGACTTAAATGTATAACAGCAGATTTTTTTTTGCAATTGCAGTTTAGCTCCCATAGTAAAAGTTGTTTAGTTTGATGGTCTGAACCACCCCTAATTTGTCGACTCATTTCACCTTGAAGATGTAAGAAAATAAAAGGACATTGCCAAATGAAATCTTTGGAGGTTGCGTATCAATTTCTCATTGGCCAACAATAGGAAAAAAAAGTTTAAAAAAAAAGTTTTATTGTTATCAAGTCGTTTTTCTTCTAACCTTAATGATCTCACGGTAATAACTCCATTCGGGATGGTCGGATACCCTGCTACAACACAACTCTTTAACTACATAAGTTTAAGTTAAAACTCCCGTACCTATGTCATAAATCAAAACATTTCACTCCTAATTAGACTAAAAAGAACTCTCTGAATCGCGGCCTAAGAGCTCATATCGATTCAAGCAAAACAATTTTGAGTTCATTGGTATTTGGTACTTTGTATTTGTATACTACCGTAGCAGTAATACAATTACAAATATCCTTACTAAAATGTATGTTAGAGGAACACAATTACAGACTCTAACTGTAATTTTACAATTACAGTCTAAGCCTCTAGGTAAGCATTAGGTCGGACGTCTCAAGGCTGGGGCACACAGATTGCGGCAGCGGCTGCAGGACGGCTGCGGGCAGGCAGTAGTTGCAAACTATGGAATTATATACGAGGTGTCACACTAGAAGCAGTCCGACTCGGCTGAGGAACATCTGCGGAACGGTAGCCGCTGTGTTACACTTCTCATATAATCCCATAGTTCACAACTACTGCGTCGGCCCGCAGCCGGCCTGCCTTAAAACTTGTAGTTTTCATTACCAATGACCCTGAGACTATTTCGTAATTAACGCTTTATTAGCGGAAACCAAAAGGTCAGGTACACTGCTATGTATGACTTATGAATTACGAACGTGCAAAAAGCCTGCGTAATACGCCGTAATAGCAAATTGACCACTAATGAGAATCACCTCGTATCCGAGTGCGATACTTGCAGAAATTGTAAACATACACCTACTTTGTGGCTATGGGGTGGGGATACAATGATAGCGATTTTTCAAAACACTCAACTATTCAAGACTATAATTTCGAGCTCTAGTATCAATTCGCTTTTCAGCAATCATAGTTGCAGAATGCTGAATCCAATATTTTCATTCCCATTTTAAATCATATCTATTTACAATTTTTTTTATTATTAAATGTAAATTTGATGGAACAACTGTCTTCCAGTAGGCCTCGCATGCCACCCCCGAGAAAACGATAAACGAGATGTGCCTCCATCTTTATTATTTTACGTATGCCAGAAAGAGCGCGCATGACGTTTTTTTCGTTTAAACGCTTTGTCGTGGGTGGCATGCTAGCCGTGCAGGATCCAATTCTCGAAAGCCAGGGCTACATAATCTCTAATAATACCTCTAATGTTCCAATTGTAACCTTATTATGTATGTAGGTATTTTTTTGACTTTTTATTGTGAAAAATAAACTATTTTTATTATTTTATTTTAATGTACAAATCTATGATTCAATTTCAACTGTAAAATCAAAAGTGATTATATTCCTCTTATATTGGAGCTCCAACTTTACCAACGGCAGACGTGTAGGTGGGTCTAAGATTATCTAATAAAAAACTGGTTTTTTATTTTCATCCGACCATCTTTGAGTCAATGTCATCGGAGATCATACCTCATATTGAGTTACTTAATCTTACTTCACTTTTGATCTACCATAAAACGTCAACGAGATTGTGTGCACCCAAATCTTGACGCTTCAAGCTTTTAAGTTTTTATTTGAAGAGATGATAATATGACAACTGTTCTTTGACATAAAAATATGACCCTCTCGGATTGAAGCAGGAAGATAAAGATGCCACTTGAAAATCATTTATTTGCTTTGAACAGGGTATTACAAGATGGAGTACAGATACATTTCAAGATCTCCAAATTCAGCCATATAATACAGCATGCGTACGAAATGATGATTTGGGGAGTATAGGCAAAAGTAACAAAGAGAGACTATGTTGTCTGTGCTAACTTCGATAGGAGACACGCATGATCTCGAGCAAAATCAATAATCCGATTTCGATATCTAGGATGTTTGGTGCATTTTGATTCGACAGACTCACTCCCACCAAAGGAAACAGTCATCATCATCATATCGTATGGCATTTTTTTTTTATCTTCCTGCTTGGATCCGAGGTGTTTGAGCCAGTCTTCAACAGTAGTGATCATTCACAGCACTTGACAGTGACAGGGAAGTGTATCGAAAATTCGAGACACATTATTTTCAGGACTGCCTATACATATAATATAAGGGAAATCCAGCGGATAACAAAGATAGAGTTGAGAACAATTGGTCCATCTTAGAGCAAATCATTCAGCTGTAGTAACGGCTGGTAAGGTCAATGGTCGATGGAGGAAACATCCACTTAGCGTAATATTTCCATAAAAATGTTAGCTAGCCTAAAGTTAAGGGAGACTGTATGATTCTATGTCAAATTTTTTTATGGTTAACGTTTACGTTTATTGCAAATAGTAAACACATAAACAAGATCATTGAACCCAAAATATTCAGGCAACAATACTATGGTGTTTTGTTTACAACCAGCCGAATGATTTGCAAGAACTGGCAGTCGGCCAATGAGCGCGTGTTTCGCAAGTCTGCGTTTGCGCCGATTTCCGGGCGTTTTTTATTTCAGAAGCTGCAAAGTCCTGAGAAGATGACGTGTCCGCTTTTTAAGAGCTGATTAATTGCTTCCGAAAGTATTTTATGGAGTGTTCGACTCATTAATTACATGTATATTGATGTAACTTAACTATCTTAATTGAAATGTCGTCATAAATCTTTTCTGATAGGGTTTATAAATAAGAGACAGTGTGTAAAAGAGAGAGATAGTGCTTAAATGAACATATAAACATGTTGGTACAAACTTATCAAAAAAAGGTAATACATTTTACCATTCGTTTGATCATAGGGTCCACCCACTCTTATTTTAAATGTAGCTTTCAACTAATGTAAGTCTAAAAACAAAACAATAGAAAGCAAAACTGTTATTGGAAACCACCATAAATAACACTCAGAGAATCGCGTGCGAAAAGCCAACTAAGAAACTAAATTAGTAACGTCCAGCACTAAATTTTCATTATTCATTCCAAAGTACTTTTACAAAAAACATTGTGTCGTTTTACTTAGCACCATTTAGGATCAATTACCTAATGGACTAAATGGGAAACACGCCTCGATCGGCAATTCCTTTTTAGGCAAACGTCACAGGCATAAATGGGTAGGGCTCATTGTTATTTAATTTGAAACAAAAGATTTCGTGATTCTTTGATATTTTGTAAAATGAAACGAGAAAAGTATAATTTAAACATGAGATTGCTATGATCAAGTCGGGGCCCAGGTAGATCCAGAAAAAGTTTGCGCAACGATCTAGATGGTCACAGAGCAAACTGGAAAGTTGATAGCGTGGGATAGAGGGGTGGCAACGTTTGGGGAAGATCTTTGCCCAACAATTCGGATGGCACGTTAAGCCGTTGGTCCCGGCTACTCTCTCTGGACGCAATAATCGTTAGATAAAAACCATGTCAGAGGCCGTATGGCGGTCTGAAAAAACTCTGACACCAGGGCTTGCTGCCCACACGATAGGAAGAAGCTAAGTTGGATTTTTTTACGGTCCCTCTCAGACGGAGGCCAAAAAAACATTATTCTTCCTTTAGCAGTTCTCAAAACGAAGCAAATCTTTACAAAGACATACCATTTCAAACATTTACAACACCTCTTCGCATATTGAATTACTCTATTTCCAGTTAATCTTATCTCATTATCTAGAGACAGTTCGTATTGTTGAAGTGAATGGCACAATAACTGAGTTAACAGAACTCGGCCGCGCGCGCACGTGCGCCTGAGTCAAGCTTTTGTGTTCTCACCAGCTACCAACTTCGATTTCAACCTACTTTTGTCTTAGGTCTCACACTTTGTTCCGCGATAAGTAGATCAACTATCGTTTTACGTGTATTTTGTAACATTTAATAATTAATTGAATCAGGCGTTACTTTGTGGAAATCCATGACTAATATGTAGATGACACGATTGTATCAAGACCTCCGCTTCCAAGTACCTAGTAGACAAAGTTGTATTACGTTATGCAACACAACCTGCCCACCAAATAATTTCTACTCTACACGTGTTTCGCCGACGAACGTCCGACGCTCGGCGGAGTAACAACTCTGTTTCGAACGTTCGTCGGTCTAACTCCTGAGGATGCTCCTTGGTGGAGCGAAACACGTGTAGAGTAGAAATTATTTGGTGGGCAGGTTGTGTTGCATAACGTAATACAACTTTGTCTACTAGGTACTTGGAAGCGGAGGTCTTGATACAATCGTGTCATCTACATATTAACATTTAATAGACTTTCAATAATGCCTGGTTTTACTTGAAAGTTAAAACGACTAACATTTTACACTAACTTTGGCCATTTGCTTTTATTTACCACTAGTTTTTAATTACTAACATAACTTTAACAACTTTTCCTAAGGAACATGTGTCGAAAAACGAGAATTTTTTTTGACCTCCCATTAAGAGGCAATGTGAAAAAAATAGGATTCTTCAAAGCGTCATATATCATGAAGTATTAACATTAGGAGTATGATTAGCGGATATGTGTAAATTGAACATATAATTGAAGTTTTGATTAAGACACATTTTCTCTATAGAAAAACAAGCAAAAGTAGCCTCCGTTTATTTATAAACGCTTGGAACTGCTAAACGGTGAATAATAGAAACACGAGACTTGATTTAAAAAAAAGATGTTGATATTTTACAAATTTTGATTAGAGCAGAATTGAACTTACATAAATAGTACAATCAAAATTAAAAAAAAAGTTTGTTTTACGCCTGCGTCGTTTCAGGCACGCGCGCCGCCCCATCTCTTTCTCTCGCATCATGCAGTAAGCTATCACACGCCCATTTCGCTTATTATTTTTCGATATAGGCCCTTAATGATATTAGTAAAAAGTTTACTAATGTCATTGCCTCATAGGAAATCGATCGGCCGATTCGACGTACCTTAGGGAACGTTGTTTAGTTTCATGGTCTGAATAAACCCTTAAAGTTATGTTAGTAAAAAAACACTTTAAAACTAGTGGTGTATAAAAGGATCTTATTATGCGGTTTATCTCACTGGCATTTAGTTTGACAACAAAATAACGCGTCAAAATCTACTCTTGTTTAATTAGCTAAGAACAAACGGAATTTCAGCTGTTCTAAATACGCCTGCTGCATTTTAAAAGACATATCAGAAATAAAACGCACCTGGCGGTTTCACATGAATGTCCGGTTCGAGGTTCGAAGGACCAAATATTGAAAAATTGGCTAAACATCTGTTAATTATAGGATCTCTGGTAGCTGTAGGTACATGACATCACTGCAAACAAAAATTTTTTAGTAATGAAACTTGCACTAACGGAAAGGCGGGGTCCGATTAGTCTATACAAAACGTATTCCCCTGTTTTCTCCTGGATAATGAATGACACTAGAGCAAATATATTTTTACCATACAATCTATGATACCTCTGCCATGTCCCTGTGTATTGTTTTTGTCCATAAATTAATTACTATAAGAACTAGGAACCTTCAAAAATGACGAAATAATTCTCAATTTTACTGCTGTGTTCAGACATCCAGCAATAGCCAAATCTTTCTCATATTAAAAAAAAAAGGTTTACTTTTGGAAGAGGAAACAGGGAAATACGAAATCGTGATTTCGTCCATTTTATATAGGTAAAATTAGTCCGAGCTGCAGTTGTGACTTTTGCACTGGTATAGCTCAGTTGCTCGGGAAAAAGTTTTGGTGAAATGTGTTGTACTCTTAATTTTGTACCACCTATTTGAACCATGTTTCTGCAAATAAACAATTTCAATAAATTAGATCTGTTAAAAACCTATTTTTCAAATTTCTTGTGTCTCATTAAGTCGCTCTAATTCTGCTAATTAAAACCAATTTGGTTCCTTCTTCCTTTCAAAACAAGTTTTATTCTTGTAGGTATAAGAACACAGAAATCTGTGGACCGGTCTGCGGATTCCAACTTTTTAAGGAGTTGTCTGGAGATATTCCTTTTTAGTTCAGTGGTATCTTCGAAAGAAAAAGACACTCGTAAAAATTTACGGGCATCGGTCCAGCGCGGTCGTTTTTACACATCGGTCCCTAAGCGTTTCCAACCTTTTTTATTATAGTTATTGGAGTCGATTTTGGTGAAATGACTTCATAATATTATATGAACTAGTTATCTTTTATAGAATTATGATACGATGAAGAATGCCGTAATAGTACGCAAAAAAATTGGGATGCAAGAGCTCAGTTTATATAGGAGGTACATTCAATAGGATTTTTAACAACGATTCGACAAATATGGAGAAGTTTAGTTATGGTTGTTCAGTGGGGTTTTTAGTTGATCTAGTGACCCTAAAGTTTAAGTTCTTCATAGATCTATCAAATCGTAATCTTCATATTGTGTAACTACAGGATTCAATCGGTATCAAATCGGCATGGTGTTTTTGGCAGTTCTTAGCGATTTCTGCTTATTAATATTTCCTTAATTAGATTCAGACAATGGATAATGATGGTTACCGAAACAAAATATTACATAAAAATTGCTCACTAGTCATAATACGTTACCGATTCTGCAAACTTGATATTATGTCAGTTTGTGGGTTTTTATTTCTCTGCAAAAGAGTGGTAATTTAAGACCTATATCTACGTTACCGACGGACAGAACTAGGTGGAAAAGGATGGAGGAGGCCTTTGCCCGCAAATGGGTACTCGAGAGCGAAGTGAGTTAGGTAATGGATAATTTATAATCATGTTTTAATGTACTATTTATAATGAATTTGAATGATATGTATTTATTAATGATCTCGAAATAAATGGCTTAATTATTAATTACTATTATTATTATTATCTACGTTACCGGACTATTATGTTGGAAATATTTAGCTTAGCCAAAACATCGTTCCTAAACTTCAAATCAACTTAATTCTTTTTTTTTTTTATTACGTCATTTTTTTTATTAATTCAGCGTGAACCTTTAGAATAAAATTTACCACGAGTCTGTGAAGTTACCAGCGAGATAAAAGGCCAGTTCTTTTAATAAAGCCAGCGTATCAAATCATAACGGTGCATTCCTGACCTTTTGCGGTTTTGAGGAATTCGTGATGCTTGTTGTTTGAGTCGATTCGTATTTTGCGAGAAATATATCAAGAAGTTAGCTGCCACATGTCTCATGAATCTACAAAGATACCCAAAGGGGAAACATATTGTTATTTTATCAGATAGCCAGGCTGCTCTGAAAGCGCTAGGTTCTGACGAAATAGAGTCGAAGCTAACATCGGAATGTGCCCGAGCACTTAACCGGCTAGGGGCGGTATTGATGGAAATGGGGCTGCTGACGAGCTGGCACGAAGAGGGGTGGAAGAGGACGCCATGGGCCCCGAGCCTTACTGCGGCATCTCTCGCAACACCTCTAGACGTGAGCTAAAGGAATGGGCCGTGAACTAAAGCTCTGGTCGGATACACCAGGACTGAGGCATGCAAAAGAACTTGTGACCGGCTTTTCAAACAGACATACCTCGGATGCCATCAATTCAAACCGCAATGACTTAAGACTCTTAGGCCTTAACAGGACACTGCAAGTTAAACAAACACCTACACAGAATGGGGCTTGTAGATTCACCCACTTGCAGATTTTGCTGTAAAGCAGAGGAAACGCCTATACACCTCCTCTGCGAATGCGAAGTGCTCATTCACAGCAGGAGTCGCCATCTAGGTGGATACATAATAACACCTACTGATATTAGGGACCTCCCCTCCAAAAGCATAACACGGTTCATGAAGTCCGTGGGCCTAGGAAATGATCTTTAGGTCTAGGGTGACGGCTACAATAGATCTATCCAGGTCGCAGTAGCTATTTGGTCATTGACCAAGCCCTTATAACCAGATAATAATAAAATGCAATGTTAGCTGCCACATGTCTGTGCTGTAAGTTGAATCGCGCCTTTGACTACTTATATAGGGACTAGTTACGCGTGTAATTCTACGAACAAACATTTCTGCCACTTTTTGCGGGGGCGAAGTAACACGAAATCCGCAATTTTGGATTTTATTCGCCATAACTTTAGATTCTAATTTTGAACATTAAAAATCATGAAAAGAAGTCTCATGTGAACCCCAAATGTTCTAAGTTCGAAATTATTGTTTCGCGATTATACCCAGCAAACAGTTTGGTCGTATAAGGCCCCCATTTATATGACTATTTTGTAATTTCGTCATATACTGGTGTTTTATGCGTCTAATGTTCGACTATACGACACCTATACGACCAAATTGTTAGTTGGGTAGGCTGTCTCGTTTATTGATAAGGTATAAAATTGAATGTAAATGCACATGATCGATTAATCTTATACCGTGGCAGAGGGGAAATGCTACCGCAAGGCTAGTCCTTACAATAAATAGTCAAAGACATGCACTCATGACGCAGTTTATAGGGCAATGTCAGCAATATGTGTGTAATGAGGAAATAAAACATTCAATTACTCATTTATGCACATTTCCAGTTATTTTGTGTCTTCCTTTTGGTTACGGGTGTTTACCGTTATGTATCCTGATGTAGTTCCAGTTTTATTCCAATAAATCATATTATACAGGATGTAAGGAAAAGTATCAATAACGTTTAAACCGAGAATGTTCTACCCATCAAACTGAACAAGTTTTATTATGGGAGAAAACCTTTTTTGTTCTGACTGGTTTACTCCCATAGTAAAGTTGTTCAGTTTGATGGGTAGAGTACGTGGTTTAAAGGTTAATAATACTTTTCCTTACACCGTGTATAGAGAGAGTTAGGGTAAACAGTTGCATTACTTTAAGGGGTGATGCTCGAAGAACCGATGGCCGATGGGACCGAAAAGTTCTCAAGTGGTTACCGCGTACCGGAAAGCGCAGCGTGGGTAGGCCCCCATTAGGTGGACCGGCGACCTGGTGAGGGCGGCGGGAACCCGTTGGATGAGGGCAGCGCAGGATCGTTCGTTATGGCGATCCTTGGAGGAGGCCTACGTCCAGCAGTGGACATCCATCGGCTCAGATGATGATGATGATGAAGGGGTGATTGTACCCATGGTACTGAACAACTTTTCCCAAGAAGCCTATAGGAAATTCTAAAGAAAAAATGTGGGCTTTCCATACTAAATGCAATCAGCTGATCGAACGTTTTTATGAAAAGTCGAAAGTTTCTTTGGTAAAGATGTTCAACATCATGGATACAATAACTCCTTAAAGTAATGCAATTGTTTACCCTAACACCCTGTATAGTAAATAAGTAGGTATGTTGCTGGTGTTAGTAATTACTTTGATTATATCGAACCCTGTTATCCATACAATGGAATTAAGAGGCTATGTGAAAAAAATTGGATTCTTCAAAGCGTCATATATCATAAAGTACTAACAGTAGGAGTATGCGGATGTGTGTAAATTGAACATATAATTGAAGTTTTGTTTAGAGCCAAAACACGATTAAGACACATTTTCTCGATAGAAAAACAAGCCGAAGTAGCCTCCGTCTTTATCGATAAACGCTTGGAACTGCTAAACGGTAAATAATAGAAACACGAGACTTGATTTAAAAAAAAAAGAGATTGATATTTTACAAATTTTGATTAGAGCAGAATTGAACTTACGTAAATAGTACAATCACAATTAAGTAAAGTTTGTTTTAAGATTGCGTCGTTTCGTCGTTTTAATATAAGCAATCACACGCCTATTTCTCTTCAATTATTTTTCGACATAGGCCCTTAAATGAATATAACAGCCTAGTGTGAATGTCCGTACAATTTATTAATATTGTTTTCAGGCCAGCCTAGGGTGAGTGTATTAAGTGAGCTATTCAGGTCGAATTGTGTGCTAGAAATGCTAGAATTTAGTGGTCATTCGACGCTTGTATTTATGACGGCAATAAAACGGGATGGTATCGTATTATTATTTATTATTAATTTGTGTCAAAATGATGTAGGTAGTGCATAGCGTTGGTAGATTGAAGGCTCGGCCCACCCATCAACCTCCTTTTTCGTCCCTTAAGTAGAGAAAATAATTATATCTTCGGGGTTGAGACATGGGATGCTCCCTTCATGTCGCACTAAGTCTTAAAGGCTCTGACGACCACTGAGCCGGGCCTAGCATGCCATGCTGCCTGCTAGAAAACGAGAAAGATAGAAATGTGCATCTGATCTGACCCTCTAGCATGCCACACCCGAGAAAACGACAAAAATCGAGACGTGCCTCTGTCTTTGTTACTTGACGTATGCGAAAACGAGCGCGTATGATGATTTTCTCGTTTTTTCGCTTTGTCGTGCGTGGCATGCCAGCCCTACACATCTCTGTTACTTTTTTAATAAGCTAGCGTGATGGTTTTGTCGCTCTGTCGTGTGTGGCATGGTAGATTTGTTTGAGCCCTACTATTTTTAACCGACTTCAAAAAAGGAGGAGGTTTCTCAATTCGACCGTATATATATATTTTTTTTTTTATGTGTGTTCGCAGAGAACTTCGTCGTTTATGAACCGATTTTGATGATTCTTTTTTTGTTGGAAAGAAGCTATTTCAACGGTGGTACCATGATAAGGAAACCAGGATCCGATGATGGCATCCCAGAGAAATCGAGGGGAAACTTTGAAAATCGTAGTGCCGGCTAGTGCGTTTGTTAATTTAAAGCACTACTATTAAATTGAACTAATGAATTCACCACTGAAAATTGTGAAATAAACAAAATTTTAACAAAAAATTAAAACCGCCTTCAAAAAAACTAAAAAGTTAAAAAATAATATTGCAGCTGATGACTTTTTCGTTCGCATCATAAGAACATTAATTTGTTTTATAGAAGTCGGTGTCAAGCCAAGCCAAAAAACTAATGCAAGCCCTGTCGCGAATCGTACCGGCTTGACAGCGACTTCGATAAAACAAATTAATGTTCTTATGATGCGAACGAAAAAGTCATCAGCTGTAATATTATTTTTTAACTTTTTAGTTTTTTTTATATTTCACGCTTTATTTCTCTAACGGCCCCTTTATGGCCAGCCGATTGAAGTTTATCAGGTTGCATCAATACGTTCTATTGATAAGAGAGGATATGTTATTGTCCAGTACCCATATCAATGAATGAAAAGTATAATATAATTGTTCAGGTGGGACCAGCAGGCAGTTGGACTGCAGAGAGATGTTGTACGGAGTATACTAGTAATATATTTATTTGATAGTTTACGTTGCTAAAGAAGAGATAGATCATGAATTGTCACTTTATTCAACGGGTCAGCTTATCTGTATTGTACCAGTTAAGTAAGATTGATAGTGAGATCAATTGATACGCTATCTTATCTATTTACAATCACAACACTAACACTATCCTCTTTACATAGGTTGATAAAAACAACCTTTAAAATACTGCAAGTTTACCATGATGAAAACCTGAAAAAGTTGTTCTTTTAGTCTAGTTTCTGAAGATCCTAAAACTGTATACGATCGTATGTCTGGCTCAAAAGTACAATTTACATCACGATGTTTTCTGACTCAAAAGTGCAATTTACAACGCGATGGTTTTTAAACTCAAAAGTGAAATTAACATTGCGATGTTTTTAAACTCAAAAGTGAAATTAACATTGCGATGTTTTTAAACTCAAAAGTGAAATTTACATCGCGACGTTTCGTGACTCAAAAATGAAATTTACATTGCGATATCATCGCCAAACAATAGGTCAGTAACATAAACTTAACAAAAGCAACGCATTTAATTAAAACCACTCAAACGGCATCCCATTAGAAAGCAGTAGGACGTGACGTCACAACGTCACAGAGGAAACGCACCGTGTCCCTGCATGGAAGTCATCATTCCCATACCAGCCCAGCTTTATCCAGAAATAGCGGCTCACACTGCGCGGCTACTGGCGTAAGTCAATCCGCGCCTCCCACTTCTGTCCCCAACCCGATCTCATAATGCAATTGAAATTGAAGGGACGAGATGAGCACCTAAATTGGATTACAGTTCATGAAGATTACGAAGTTGCGCGAAATTGAATTTTATAAAATAAATTTATCTTCTGGATTATACCTATTTGTCATTCTTGGTTACAAATACCTATGCCAGCTTCCTGGTTACATGATAATAGTGTAGACTCATTATTCTTCGAAACGAAAACCCCTATAATGAATCTGCAGCCAGAATTGGCAACACTCAAAAAGTATCAAAATGCTTATCAGAACATAGATTCAGACAGGAAGCAGGCATAGATATCGTCTAGATTCAGACTATGTTGAAAAATACCAAGTAGATACTGCAAAACTAAAATGTAAACTTATCCAACATATTAAGCCGTCATGGAAGAACATTTTGAAAATGATGTTAATTTAAATTCTTTATTTTTATTTTTTTTAAATTGGTTATTTTATGTCAACGTCACATTTACATCCTAAACACAGGAATTCACAAACCAACACAAGATAGACCCATTAGACTAGCCGTACAGCACCCAACTTAGTCTCAGCACCTCCCTTTCATACTTTAAATGAAAATGAGGAGAGTGAGAGAGATCAGGATATAATTGTCAGTTCTAAAAACAGCTGTGGACGTAGGGTGCGTTGGCTTCCAAATGGCGCTTTTATTTTTATTGTCCAAATGAGTGCTTTATTTAATGAACAATTCGGGAGCGGAGTCAATAAACAATCTGACTGACATCAGATAGGAAGCAATTAAAAATTACTACAGTACTGCTTAATGGAACAAGGCTCATATGATTGACATTTATGTTACTGATTGCATGAGATCCGAGATGGAGATTAATGAGTGAAGTCCACCCTAGCTAGGAAAAAAAGGCTATCATATTCGCATTTCAGTCGAAAACGGCATCAATTTGCCTTTCTTTGAAAAACCTGCAAAAAACTGTGGTCAGCTTTGACAAGTTCTTGATTTATATTTTCGCCAATCGACATCCTGCGTAGTTCGCTTGTCCAGGACATCGAGTAAAGATCTAAGTTTGTCAAAAATGCTTGTCCAAATTTAAGTGCTTGACAAACATGTTTGTCCGTCTAGGGCGCGCTTTCGTCCAAAGTCAAAAATTAAAGTCACGCAAGTCATCCATAAATTAATCGGCCACCAACGTGATTAAAAGGAAATTTTATAAAATATTAAATGGTACAGGTATGAATAAATTGATGTTGCATTAACCTCAGTAACATACTGTATAGCTTTCCCGGATTTTATGAGTAACAGTAAAACTGAAACGTTTCCCTATTTCAATAAATTACTAAAACCACAAAACCACTAGGAATATGGAACGCTCCAAGCTGAGTGCATCAGTCACCGACCTACGACTATAAAACTCACTGTCGAGTAATAAAGATAAAAAATAAAAAAATAAAACAAACAAGGGATCTCATCAGTGTTCAACCACGCATATGCTGTGACGTAAGAACGCACCCCAAACGGATGCTTGGCTCCAAATTCAAATTATCATTCGAAAATTAAAAACTAACGCGTGCTGGCTGACACGAAACAAGTTTTTGTGGCAAACAAATCGTTAGAAAAATAAACATTGGGATTTGGGATGGCGCGTTTTTTAGGGCAGACGAAAATTATGTATTGTTAAGTTTTGAGAATGAATACCGTATTATTTGATAAGATTTATATTAAAAGACTTCAAAAACTTAATTAAAACCGTATTCACAACGACATTCATGGTGAAAAAGTTCACTATTCTAGTCGATCAACAATCAAAATTAGCATAAATATATTGAATGAGTCAGTCATCGGAAATCCGCTGTGAATCAAGATTCATATTAAAGAGACTATGCAAAAGTATCCTATGAATACAAACAACATCCGTGGCATTGCAATACGACAATCATATGGCAATCATGACGTGTACCCTGCCATTGGAATGGCATGCAAACCGTACCTAATGGATGGGAATCTTTAGCCAAGGTTTTAACGCGACAAAATATTTGAAGGCAATTTAGGTTTGATTAGCACCAAAAATACTTAAGCAGCTATTGTTTGTTTTAGGTGTGAATTAGGGTCCCTAGAGATTAATCTCGACTTTTTACTACCCTTGGTTTCCTAGGTTGGAAGGAAATATGAGATGATACTGAACTTCTAGAGAAAAGAGGAAAGGCGGTCTGCAAGAAACTTGAAGAATATGTTTTAACAGATCTATTGCTGTCGCGCATTGGCTATTTCAATCTCCTCTTTGTTGATTAGACAGAGCACAGAGGAGCAAAAATATTTTTTGAAGATATATGATCTATTTATTAAAGATGTCGCATAACTCTGGAGCCCAATTGCGCTAAGTTACATCGAAGTTACATTCTTATCCAATTTCAGTTCTAATCACATTGCAATCCAATTACTATTCAACTGTGCTGAATTCCGCATCGCGCTAAACTCTATCTAACTGACAGCCAATTACGTTTAAGCGATTTGTCAAAACGGCTCTAACGGCTGTCAAGAGCAGTACCGCGATTAGCGCAATACCAAATGTGTGAAAAGTTATGGTTCGTACGTTGTCCAATAACAGTTCAATCACCGAATATTTGCCGCGATTGCAGCCCTGGTCGACGAAATCATCCGGTTTTCTCAATTGAACCGGACAACCTAGACTATGACGGGACTGGCCGGTCGTAACCGTCGAAACAAAAATGCTTGAGAAATTAATATTCAAATCAGGAATCAATGATCAGCGTTGATAAGATTTGACTTCGAATTCAACCGTTTGTTTTGAATGTTAAAACTGTTGTTTAACGACTTACGAGAATTACACACTGGCGTTTTGATGGGCGATTTCATTCAGTTCAAAAATCACCGATCGAAACTATGTCGAAGGGCGGCTCTTAGATAGATTTTTAGGCTTGACAAGGGCTTGACTTAAGCAGAGATTATATTACCAAACATGCAGGGCCGATTTTGGCATACATTGCTTGCTTTGATCCCTACACTTTAAAATAGAGTGAACAAATCAGGCAATGTATGCCGAAATCGGGCCCGACCAACTGCTAGCGTAATTGCTGCTTTAGCAAACTGACAAAAATTACAAGGTTATATCTGTTTGTCTGTTTGTTCGAGTATCATGGGAAAACTATTAAACTAATTTTGATCCTGTTTTCATTGTTTGAGAGCCTGAAAAAAATTATGATAAAGGCTCGTCTTTGACTTGTTTGACTAAGGCCGGATTCGACCAAACTTTGATTTATAGAAGAGTAACTATACAAGGAACAATTTTACTTCATTTGTCTTCTACCACACTAAACCCATACTAAAAGAACGAATGTATGATCCACCTAAAGAAACAGGTCTTTGTATCCGTACTTATTGCAATGTGAGGTTATACAGTTTTAATTTGTTAGGTTTCTTTTTATTAATTTTTTTTTATTATTATATATTGAGGTTATTATATAAGGTTGTCTGGAAGAAATCGCTTCTTAGCGATAAGACCGCCTTATTTTGTGCCTCTTGTATTTTATTTCTGTATGTTACTGTTTATGTTTTGGTGTAAAATAAAGTATATTTGATTTGATTTGATTTGACATTTCATTAGTCTCGGTATAAGCTTTACACCGTCAAAATTGGCCGTGTAAAATTTACTCTCAACTTATTCATAGATTAGGGTTAGTAAAACGCAAAATCAGTTTACTCTAGAATAAACGGCGATTTAATCTACGAATAAAATTTACTCGCGTTTGGTCGAATCAACTAAGTCAAATGTCTGTTTTATTTTCTATGGGTGGAACTCATTCAAGTGATTAAAAAATCAAAATAAGGCTAACTTCCGACGTATCTTTATTAGGGATGTCCCCTTTCGCAAGTTATATGGCGTGATATGTGCTTCCCCTTATTAAAGGTTGTATGCAAAGGATTTCCTTCGCCTGGCTGTAATTTATGAGCGACAAACATTTAAGGGCTTCAGAAGGTCATTTACCTCGCCTTTTAACTTTGTAGAGACATTCTTGTAGTGTTTGAAATGATACTTCCCCATTCTGTGCCAATATTGTCACTCTATGTTAATTTAATTGTGTAGTTAATCTGAAACTTGTCAATCAAGTTGTCGTAATTTACTTTATTTATAGGCTTGTTAGAGAGATAGCGTAATTTCTATTCGATGTTAACATTTTGCGTAATTTCGAAGTTTATATGAATAGTGATTTGAGGAATAAACAAAATAAATGTTTGAATGAATGAATGAATGAAATATACTTTATTTACACCAAAAGCAAATACAATGCACAATAGGAAACATAAACTGAATATGGTACAAATAAGGCGGTCTTATCACTAAAAAGCGATTTCTTCCAGACAACCTTAGGGTAGAGGAAATATAACAAAGAACGGGTCGGTGTTATAAAAAACAAAATTATAGGTGAAAAGGAAGTGAATACAACAAATACATAAATAACATATAAATAATAATATATAATATATATCATACATGCTACAACAAAACATAAACATACCTACACGTACCGGATTAATTTAGATAGAAAAATAGAAGGGGGGAAAGGAAAAATCAGGAACAGAGGTTGTTTGATGTTGTTATATTTATTTATAAGGCCCGATTCGACCAAACGCGAGTAAATTTTATTCTCAGATTAAATCACCGGTTACTCTAGAGTAAACTGCGTTTTACCAACCCTAATCTACGAATAAGTTGAGAGTAAATTTAAAACGGCCAATTTTGACGGTGTAAAGCTTATACCGAGACTAATGAAATGTCAATATAACATCATTAAAAAAAAAGAAATAAAAAGAAACCTAACTTACCTACTTTGTGTACATACATAATAACTGTTTTTTTGTTCTTTTTATGTTAATAGAGAATAAAAAATAGAGTTAATTTGTGACATAGAGACACCATAGAAATTTTGGTTTTAAAACATAGAGTGTAAGCAAAAAATTCTTGGTCAATGGTTTGAACGATTTTAGTTTTAGGTCGTCTAAAAAACAAGAGAGAATTTTTATCACATTGTTTTATTTTCATCAATATACCTACTCAAATATTTTACCTATGTATCTTCTATACAGGGTGTAAATTAAAACATGTTACTTACTTAAGGGGGTGTTTCAGTCAGACCATTAAACTGAACAACTTTTCCGATGAAATCAACCACATGCATGCATAAATAAATTAACAACATAAAATACTAAATGCCACCACAAATACCACAATGCTAAGATAGTTAATAAAAACGTTTCCTTAACAATATTAATATAGATGGTGGATGATTTATTATTATATTATTATTAATACAAATTTCCTTTAAACACTCAATTTGCTAGAAAAATAGGGATGCAAAAACCAACATCAGTATCAACAGGATGTCCTGGCGGCCACTTCCTCTGTTATAAAGCATGTACCTAATCAATCATACAGTAGAAAGTTATTTTTATCTACGATAAAAAAAAATCATATTTTACATTTTATTGTACACATACAGGGTGTAAAATGAAATGCCTTACATATCAAAGGGTGCTTCAGCCTGTCAAATTGACCAACTTTCAATATGGAACCAACTTTGAAATCGGGAAAAAAAAACTCTTACATGGAAAGTGTATGAAACAGCAGATTTTGTTTTCGTGATGATAGTATTGAAGGTAGGTATGAAGTCGCGTTGCATTTGCAGAACAGTTACAGGGCGTTCGCGAGTCTGTTACCTTCTCTCCGGCCTGCCACGAAGGTGCATCATTTAAAGGTGGCCCAAGTATGTTTTTGTACGAAAACTAACCTTGAAATCACCGAAATATCAATTACCGAACATCGTCAAGCCCATTTGCTATTTACACTTGACAATTTTTTAAAGGGATGATCAGACCATCAAACTGAACAAGTCTCTATGGGATCAAAACCAAAATCGCGAAAAAGAAATCGAAACATTTCATACAAAACTGCAATCCTACTCGACCCAAATGTATGGGGCAGCAGAATTTTTTTTCGACTTTCTATATTGGTGCCATAGAGAAAGTTGTTCAGTTTCATGGTCTGATCATCCTATTCAAAAACAATCAGAATATTAAGTTGGACCCTGTATACTAACAACCATCCCTTTGAAGGTCATAGTCTAAAAAACTGTATACAATATCATGGTCATTGGTCATAGGCTAAAAAAGTAAAATTAGATAAATATATGTATATTTTATTTTTAATGCATAACTGCATTAAATTGCAGAGTAACTTTCTGTTCAGTGATAACCTTTATTGCAAAGTGCATATTTTAATAGGGGAACCAGTGAGGCCATTATTTATGGTCAATCAACTATAATTTATTGATCTAGATAAGAAATGTCGAATAACATCAATCTCAACCCATTATGTCGAACAGTACTATAATGTAACATTATTGTATATTCCAATATCTACATTTTCAAGTCACCATATTCAGTTTCGACTTATATTCCAAGTTACAATAAAAGTTTCAAAAAATAATATCCCTTTTGAATAAAAAAAAAAAGAGAGAGCTTAATTTTCAAATAGGTAATTCGCTAGTTGATCACCATTCAAATCAGCAACTCTTTATCAGACGCCAAAATGCCTGTTTTTTATGCAAAATTGTGTTAAATAGTAACTATTGATGTCATCAACTATTTCACTACTTTTTACAGTTTAACCTGTAATTCAAAAAAAATTAAGCTGAAGACTTACTGAAAATGTGAGTTTAGTATTATTATTATTGTGTGTCTTTTCCTTATCTCGGGACATAAGTGTCCCGGACCTTTGGGAGGCGTGCGTGGGGCCGAAGCCAACACGTAGAGGCCCGTCAGACAATACACAAAGTTGAGAAAACATGTACAAAGGGCGAGATTTCTTCCAGCAGACCCGTAAAAGAGACAGTGTTATTTTCGAACATTTTTTATAATGAGAACTTCTTAGCTTAAGATGAATGTTAAAACGAGCTGTGTGAATGGGTTATGAACACCACAGCACTGTTCAGGGCTGCAGTCTCCAGGGTCTGAATAGAACTAATGATACCCAACCTCCAATAGGAGATGGCACCACAGGAAAAAGTATATCAAATTATGAGTAACTTTTTTTATATCAAATTATGAGTAAAAATAAAGTAAAGGGGAATTTTCATGATGCTATTTGGGCAGTTAAAATAATTTTGTTATTGTACTATGGTATAAGTTTTATTCAGGGTATATTCCATCACTTAAGGATAAGTGTAGTGTAGGTGAAACGTGCCCTAAATGTACAAGATGTAGGCCTTTTTCACCACTTCTTTAAGTTCTTGTCAGATTGTTTGACATATCTTTCAGACAAAAATAAATAATTATGTCAAATGATAATGTCAGATAAGCTAACAAGAACTTACTAAGAAGTAGAAACAGGACCTTGTTTGTCCTTATTATAGGCTTAGCCAAAAGTTTTGCAACAAGCTAGAATAAGTACCTAGTAATATAAATTTATTTTTTTAATTACAAAGTTTTAAAAAATGCGAGTTGTACAGTACAGGCTGATAATAACATCCAATCGCACCAACCACTAGAAAAAAACATTTAGGTAATAAATTATGTTCTAGTTGACTGAATCCTATAACTAAGCGCTCTTACAGACAAGCGACACTTTGCGGTCGCCGTGTGTCGTGGAGGGTCGCGCGACCGTAAAGTCTATGAGCACGACCCACGGCGACAGCAAAGTGTCGCTTGTCTGTAAGAGGTCTGGTTGAAAACAAACAAAAAAGTACCTAAAAGCTAAATTTAATTTTTTTTAAGTCATCTTCGTGAAGTCAGTCTTGCGACAAGCTCAGAATGTCAGAATATGGTCAAAAATATCACTTGATGAGTCACAGGATATGGAAACCCCTAGGAAAGTTTCATCTTATTAGTTAAGTAAAAAAAGTTACACGAATACTTCATTCTTGCAACTACTGCAGTCACAAGGTTCAAAAAGAGCTTTATAAGCTTCATAATAGATTGATCAAATCCAAATAGAACTATTTGCACTAAAAAAACAAAATAAACAAAAAACTACGAATTTTTTAACACAACAAAACTGACTTGTAACTGGAAGTTTATTTGCATTATATTATTGGGTTATAAACTATAACTTACTTAGTTCCTGAGCTTCAACGCTGTCCTTTGTCAGGGATAATAAAATTAAGAAATACACAAGGTATAAACACCACGCACTGACACCATCACTTTTATACATTTTAACACTGAAAATACTTTGTGACATTGTAAACACTATAATTATACTACATTAGAACTAAGAAACAGGCATGTTTAGTACTAAAAATAAAGTTTTATGTCCTAAAAGGCACTGCACATCATTCCAACATTCACGACGAGTTGTCTTTCTGGCTCACTGGCTCAAACAAACATGCAAAAGTTGGACAGATTGAGTCCGGGTTGCCAGAATACGAAACTCCGATTCTCTTTAAAACAAGAAAAAATCTCGTAAAAAGTACCAAATCGCTCATTGATTTAAGCTTTCAGTGTTATATTTTTAGTTATTAGGCTTATATGCATTGCACCTATATAAATTAAGCCTTCGTTAAACACAATGAGAGTACTATTCGTACGAGAGTACTATTCGTATTCCACACAATATTCTTTGGGTCAAGCAAGTCGAGATACTTGCGTCTGTCTTTGTTACTTAACACATGCCCTAGCTCAAATGAGCGCGGATAATGGTTCTCTAGTTTTGGTTTGCGTGTGTAACTTACAAGAATGAATATTGTCTCATACTCATACAGTATTTATTGAATAAATTCGCGTATATTAACGAGATCTCGCGTATGTCTGGCAACCCTTAATGATACCTCGGTAGTGAAGTGCGAAGTGCGGGAGGGGCGCAGTCAGTTTGCCACAGGTAACACAAAAAGTCGTTTCTGTAGAGTCTGTTTAGCATAAAGCGCCGAATAGCCCAGTCATTTTAAAGCACAAAAAGTCTCTGACAAGAGAGAGAAAGATAAAAGACAGTAAAATATACGCGCGAGAAAGACAATTAGTTTCGTGCATATTGTCTTCTCTTTTTCGCGTATAAGTTTGTCCTTCGCTATAATCTATACTAGTGGCAATATCTCTTGTCTTTTCTTTTCCGCGTATAGGTTTATCCAGGCGGAGGACAGTCGCCTTTTGGTGGCTTTTTCCGATTCAGTTTGCATAGAATGTGCTGCCATCTATTAAATATTTCGCAAAACTATGAAAAAAAAGATTTCATTGTCTATGTCAATGTCAAATTGACAAAATCACAAAATGGCTACCTATCTTGCGTAATGTACGGGTTGTTTGTAGTTTTCGTTTAATTTCGTGCCGATTTAGTGATGTTCTGGAGTTTATGTTGTTCTCTTACCAATGTTTAGATTACAGGAATAGTAAGGATACTGGAATTTCACTCGATCGGTGCGGGATTGAACGAAAATTATTTTCAGTGAAACATAGATGGCGCTAGCTAGCCTTCAATTTGACATAAGGTGGATGCATAATGTTGCCACGAGTGGGTTCTCTTTTCTAATATACTAAGGCCCACTTGCGCCAAATGCTGGGTTAAATTGCGTAACCCCGTCTTTAGTAGCACCGACCTAAAGATTGAGAGAGTGTTATCGAAGATAGTCTTGCGCCAATGAAAACTAGTTCATAGTTAACTAACCTGACAGTTCTCTGTTTTTCGCTGGCAACATCCTAAATGACCATAGAGTTTATGTAATCCGACAAAATATGAAAAGTGAATGATGAATGCACATAATATATACACTTCTCTTTCACACTGCATCTCTTTGTATTTGTCTGTCTCATTTGTTTTATTTTGGTAATGACATTTCGTTTTCATCGTTCATTCATGTTATCAAAGAGCATGTAACACACTACGTTATGAGTCGGTACTTCCATACTAAAAACTGGTCGTGACCGATTATCCAGAATGTATGAAACGTGTGCAACCGTTCAAAGGAATTAAATGGCGCGGTGCACGTTTCATATAAATTTTTTTTGTTAGAGAGTTGCGCGAGCCTACAAAAAAACTGTAAAAACACCTGTAGCCTCAATTTTGACATTTAGCACGGAGTTTAGTGACTTAAACCTACCACATCGGCGGTTTAAATATAACACAAGTTTAGCCCCTAAAACAGGATGGTGCAAGACATAATTATAATTTAATTCCAAATTAGCGTCTAGTTCTGAGTTAATAACGATAACCCTGCTAGGCGCAAGTGGGCCTTATATTACTCTTTGCAATAAACGCGGATACAAAGACCAAGATTTCGTGTATATGTATTCGAACGTTTTGATCTGGAAATTTAACGAACTCAAAATATTGTCTATGGTAAACAAATGTGCTGACCTCTATTGACGAACGAAACGAACGAATCACTTTCACAAAAAAAAGTAAAAAACATTTTGTCGTAAGCAAGCGAAAAAATTTTCGTCTATGGAATTTTGTGAATTTTTATGAACGCATTTTTAACTTTTTGAATGGGGGATTTTTGACTGGCTGTTAGTTTGTTGGACAAACAATCAACAATCAGTTTTGTTGTTGTTGGTGAGTTTTTCCTCTGTCGAGCACAACAATAACTGTCGAGATTGATCGTTATTATTGCAGATTGATACTGTAACTGCTGCGTGAGCGGTCTAAAAGGACTCTGCCCACATCACAAAGCACTAATGTGTCCAATCTCCATCTTCGGTATGTTTTAATTTTATTTACTTATTTGGTGTGGGTATTTAGTAAATACAGATCTTTGTTACCCAGTTTGCCAGATATCAAATTCCTCAACATAACATATTCAGTTGAAACTACTGCTGTTTATGAATAAAAGTGACGCAATGAAAAGGACTTGAATGAAAACTTGGATGAACTCCGTGATGGCTTCAATATTTTTCTTTCACCCACTATAATATGCTCTCCTGCCTGCCCTGCCTTTGACTTTGTGATGTCGTAAACTAAGATGACTCTGACCAAATGTAGGGTGAAAAACTAGTTTTTAATTAGGTACTAACTAAATGTTAAGGGGGTATTTAGGGTTACCAGGGCCTAATATCGAAAATCCGGTCTTGAAGGATGAAAAATGCTGCTTTCCGACAAAAAGCAAAAACTTTTATTCAAAGTTATAAAAAAAAAATCATGTTAAGTAATCAACACTTACAAGTCAAAGTGTTAATTATATATCCTTATTATTGCTAGAAACTGCTTTTAAAACTTGGTTTTGACTGCAAATATTATTGAAAAATTGCTCACAGCTGTATTCTTTCCAGTTATACTTCGTAAGTAGGATGGCTCTAATGGACTCCACTGATAGTCTGTTTCTCTCTTTCATCCATTGATCAATCATCAATGAGAAAATACGTTCAACGTTCACATTGTGAGGCATAATGCAAAAAAAATACTGGCAAATGCGAAGTAATTCAGAAATGTGACTTTCGTCATTCACTTCAGTAAAGAAGGCAACTCATCTTTTCTCAGCAGTCTCACAGTCGTCTCAGCAATCTCACACCCGGCATGAGTCGAAAAATCCAGTCTGGCACAAATTCCAGGTGAAGTCCGGTCAAGGCATTAAAAATCCAGTCAAGACCGGATTTATCCGGTCAGATGGTAACCCTAGGTGTATTCCTTATAAAATTTACATAGGGATTCGCATTGTGGTTGCATATCCTCTTTGCCAACGTACAAGATCAACTAATCATGTGCATTTACATAAAATTTTATACCTTATCTCTAAATGAGACAGCCTATAATTGCGGAACAATAACATTAAACTTATTACACGTTAGGCACTTTTTGTGTTTGAAAAATATTATGAATAAGTATGGTTTTTAGGTGTCCCTGACTCCAAATCACAAATTTTTGGATTTTTTGGTTGTCCTTTATTTTGTTTCTTTGGGCATCAAACTTTGATGCAACAATACCGATACCGATTATCGTATACCGCCGATTATCGTGTTTTATTACGATAATCGTCATCGTAAACACATTATACGATTTTTACGATACAATATTTGAAAAAAAAACATACCTACATGTTTTGCTTGAAACTAATTCATACAGATATAAGAAACCGACTTAAGCCAGATAATTTAAACATGTTATGTTTTCTCAACAAAAAATTTGTCAGAAATTAATTTTAAACACTAAAATTCATAAAGTATCTATGTAGGTTTAATTATACTTAAGTGTACCTTTTTTTTTTTATTTATAATAAATGGACTCTTGCTTGTGCGTTAACACTGCATTTCCGCCAGTGTCAAATGTTTATGGGAGAATCTATCCCAATCTCAGGGATTGTTTTTGGTCAAGAACAAGAAGAGATTGAGGATTGCGGAGCCTCGTGGCAGGCAAAAACGCGACGCGTGAAATCCACGCGAGACGACTGCTCGGGTCAGAACCTGCAACGTGACTCCTAAGTGTACCTTATGTAGGCACTTAAGTAGGCAATATCAGAAACAGACTGAACTGACTGTGTTCGCTACTAGTATTATTAGATAGAATGAATAATTGGTAAGTTACCTGATGTTAAACATTAAAAAAAAGTATATTAAAAACTATAATAGATGTTGATTTCTAGTTGATTTTTAGTTATAATTTCATCATCATCATCATCATATCAGCCGATAGACGTCCACTGCTGGACATAGGCCTCCCCCAAAATGTGGGGATTTGCCATAATCGCCACGCTTGGCAGACAGGTGTGTGATCGCAGTTGGATTGAATGTTTGTACTAAGAGGATGCTGCTGCCCATCCTCCGGTAGATCCCTTAGTCGCCTTTTACGACACCCACGGGAGGAAATGGGATGGTGCAATTCTTAGCCGGCACCTCACGGACAAAACGGACGGACGGACGGAGTTTTTATTTAAAGTATCGTAATGTATTCGTATCCGCATTGGGCACGCGTGGAGGACTAATGCCCATACACCTTGAGGGTAGGCTTGTGCCCTGCAGTGGGACGTTTATAGGCTGATGATGATGATGATAAATGTATTCGTATCATATCTGTATTCGTATCGTAATGATATATCGTTGCACCACTAGGCATCACGCATAAGCTACTGAACCGATTTTAATTAATCTTTTTTGTTTGAAATCTTATGATTTGACTTAAAATCTGGTATAATAATTTGTGTGGATGATGTCGTGTAAAAGCTCGTATTACCTAAATCCATGTAAGATTTAAATTTTCTTTACAGAAAATGGCGTCTAAGTTCCACAAGAATGTCGTGCTGACGGGCAGCATTGACTGTTACTGTCTAGCTTGCGACAGTCACCTGAGGTGCAAAGAGGATGCCAATAGTCATATCGAGAAACCAATTCATAAGAAAAACTTAGAATCAACTCAGTATTTTGAAAAGTACAAAGAAGACCATGTTAGGAAGGTAAGATACATACATATAAATAAATAAATAAACAACTTGGATTATCTATTCCCATTGGAATGAAAGTACCAGCATATAGCCTGAACTTGTATTATGATGACAAGACAACAATACAGAATACAATAGATACAAACATCCATTACTCGGGTACAAATATTATAAATATTATAGTACAATATATGCCAGCCCCCATAATAAGATAAGATACCTCAATACCATACTTCAATGAGGTAAACCATACACAACCCGTACAATTCCAATACATTATCTGCCTTATTTACGCCTTACGCGCGTCCTCTATTCTATTCTATTTTAAAAAAATGGCTGCCATCTTGGTAGTGATGATTTTGCCAATATCTAGTTTAAGGAGCAATTAGTGCTTGAATGTCAAGCACTAATTGCTCCTTAAACTAGATATTGGCAAAATCATCACTACCAAGATGGCAGCCATTTTTTTACGGTACGGTAATGGATATGGTGATCTCAAAGCCCTGTTTTTATACAAAAACACACACCCGAAACCGCCATAAAATGGCGGAGCCGCGTGGCTACTTAAATCGCGAGCCGGACGAATGATGTCTACTCGAGAGACCTCTAGCCACGCGACTCCACGCGCGTCCTCACTTTAGCGGATACAGCCTTCTAACACCATAAAGGCCAGGCCACACAGGCGGTTTTGCGGGAAAGCAGGCCGGAGGCGGACCTGCGGGAAACGAATATCTCTGGACACGCGCGTATTTCTGTGTGGTAGGATACAACTCGAACATTACCACCACACCACACCATACACAACAAAATACAGAAAACCGAGCGGGTCCGGAGATATTCGCTTCCCGCAGGTCCGCCTCCGGCCCGCTTTCCCGCAAAACCGCCTGGGTGGCCTGGCCTTTAGTGATAGTGATAGAACAGCATAATCTAGTATTTATTCTGATTTACTGATATACCTCTACGAAACTGACCCTCAGCCCCTCCCAAAAATCCTTACTACAATGTTTTAAGCAATTTGCTATTACCACAGGTCAAGAAAGGATACTATTGTGAATTCTGCAACATACTACTCCAAACTGCAGCAAAGGTGACCTTGCATATAGCAGAACAAAAACACAATAATAACAAAGGCACCCAGCTTCTGAGACGTCTCGGGAACAGTATTATATCACCAGACGATGTCCTAATCAGTGAGAACGCTTGGAACGGCTTCATAGATGAAACCTGTGCTGTTTGCAACACTGAATTCTATAGCGAACATATACATAAGACTGAACAGAAACATATTTTGAATTTGATTCAGAAGGAAATTGTATTTGGGATGGATAACACAATATATCGCAAAGTGAGTATATTAGATAGAAAGTTAAGGATGCGATTCCACTGAAGCGGAGTGGAGATTGGTAAAATCAAACAATACAATAACTTAATTCTGTCGCTATTCTAAAGCAAAATGAAATGACGAAAATTGGGGAATTCAATTGGCACCGCTCTCCTTCAATAGAAATGCATCTTAAACAATTTTATTACATTAGTAATGTCTTATAATTACAAATATTTTCATCAAATTATCTCATTTTGTTTTTAATAACAGCGATTTGTAAAACCACAGGCTTTTTGGTGAAGGAAAACATCGTGAGGAAACCTGCGTGCTTCAATTTCGATTCGAGGCATGTGTTGGACCCACTGTCCATTACAAGTGGCGACGGGCTCACTCCCCATCACACTGGACAGAGTTTCGGTACTAGTGAAACGTGGATGTTCTGAGGTTTCAGAATATCTCTGAATACTCCTTTGTGGAATAAAGTCATGAGCATATGCTGTAACAGCGATTTGTGACATGTCGTTGATGCTATCCATGGGTAAACCATCGTCAATGCAAATCTTGTCTAATTTAAATTTGCACCTACGCAAAAGTATTCATGCTTTTACCTTTGACTATTTATTATAAGGACTAGCCTTGCGGTAGCATTTCCCCTCTGCCACGGTATAAGATCAATTAATCATGTGCATTTACTTTAAATTTTATACCTTATCACTAAACGAGGCAGCCTATAATTGCGAAACAATAATATCGAATTTAATCGAGACTACTTTTTCATAATATCCCATCCCACACTACTGACTTCTATTCCTATTCCTTCACTGTCCATGCAGTCCGGCTCTGGAACTCTCTCCCGTTTAATATAAGAGAACGATTGCTTCATTTAAAAAACAAGTCAAAGATCACTATCTCTCTCTTCATTCAATAAACTAGTATATTTATTTGTTTATCATTCTTTATAAATATATATATATGTGTATGTATGTATGTATGTATATACCTGTATCTTTATATAATCATATCTATTTATTAGTGTTAAATACTGTTTTATTTGTTAAATGTGCACACTATGCCTGCCTCACTTAATATGCTCTCTCTCTTTCACGGGTTTGCTGGAAGAAATCTCTTTAGAGATAAGCTCGCCCTTTGTAATTGTCTATTATGCTGTTTTCATTTATATTTCCGTGTGTACAATAAAGTGTTAAAATAAAAAAAAAAATTATTTTTAACGTTCAAAATTAGAATCTAAAGTTATGGGAATAAAATCCAAAGTTGCGGATTTAATGTTACATCGCAAAAAGTGGCAGAAATGTTTGTTAGTAGAATTACACGCGTAACTAGTCCCTATATAAGTAGTCAAAGGCTTTTACAGATTTCAAGATAAAATGGAGAGTGTAGCGGTGGTTTACCTATTTATGGTCTGAATTGGACATTTATGTTGGAATGGTGAAAAAAGAAATCTGCTCTCATTCTAAACTGCAATCTTATTCAACCCAAATGTATCAAACAGCAGATTTTTTTTTCTGCGTTTTTAATGTTAGTCCATACAAAAAGTTGTTTAGTTTGATTGTCTGATCTCGTCTTAAACCATCAGCATAAGTTATGTTGGACCCTGTTCATTTTTCCTATGAAGTGAAGAATCACTGAAAATAGTAAAGAATAGAAGCAAAGCATAGGACAACTTTTTTTTTCAACTAAATATTGATTTGTTTTAAATTATTTTTCCAGATAGATGACTCGTCTTTCCAATGCTTGACTTGTAATATGATATTTGCACTCAGCACAATCACAACCCACTCCAAAGATGAAAACCACAAGACAGTCTACGCTAAATGTCGCGAAATAAAACCGCCTGTTATTAATTTATTTAATGATAAGGAATCTCAAAAAGAAAATTGCAGTCAAACAGCTAATAGTACTCCCGATAAAAACCAAAAAACGCAGACTGCAGACCAAACTCAACTTAGACCAAAAGCTGTGCCAAAAAATAAAAAACCAGAGACTGATAAAAAAGTAGATAACCAAATCAAAAAGGCGACGAATGTGATGTCTAATAAAATGAAAAATGAACAAAAAGTTAATAATGATGTTCCCAAATCTGTTGATAAAAACGTAACCGCTATTAACTATTTTCCCATTCCAAAAAAGCAAGATCCTGACTTAACGAAGGAAGAGCAGGAACAACACAACCAAATAAGAAAGGCTTTAAATGTGTTTTTAAATGAAACTAGAAATGAGCCACAAACAAAGACTGATATTAAAAGCCCAGAATCTGATATCAACAGCCCAGACACTAATATGAAAAAAGCTTCTAAAAAAGTCAATGAAGAAACAACTTTATGTTCTGTGAATAAGAAGAAAAACCAGACTGCCGATAATGTGTCGAAAGAAAAAAAGCGCGATGTCTTGGAAGCCGATGATAAAAAGGTACCTAAAAATATAAAGTGTTCTGATAAAAATTCATCTGAATGTTGTTTGAAAAATGATGCAGAACAGACAGGCAACAAAACTGAAGTGAATAAAGGGGTGAAAAGGTTTAATAAAAAAGGTTATACTATAAACAAGAAACAATGTATAGCCAAGCCTGCAAATCCTTTTGCCGTAAATACTTGCAATGTACAGAAAACTGATGAAACAACTAACAATATTGACACAGAAGCAGCAAATGGTGATACAAAAAAAGAAAATAATCAAGTGGTTTTAGTTCAAACTGATGTTGAAGCTAAATTAGACCTTAATACTGAGAGACAAGGCTTTAGTAATCAACATGACAAAGATGAAGTCCTGGACAAAGTTTCAGACTACCAAAAAAATGGAATCAACATTAATTTCGAAATAGGAACAGTATTTTGCAAGAAATGTTTCGGAAAAGTGAATTTGGATTGCAAAATGATTGAGGATCATATTGATGAGCACAAAAATAAACCGGCAACTAATGATAAAACATTTACAGAAGTTTTGAATAAAAACTGCAGCAAGACTGTCTTAAAAGAGATTCAGGCTAGTGAAATAACCAAAGATGTTAACCAAAACCATAACATTACTGTCAACAAGAACAAAAAACCAACAACAGCAAAAAACGAAGATATCAAATCAAATAGAGATAACGCTCTTGTAATATATGTGCCAAAAGCATCTCCCGAGCAGGTTAGAGAGAATGTAAAAGTTCAAAACAAAGCAACACCTCAGCCACAAGTAGCATCACCGGAACCAAAAGACCCAGAAAGTTTTGCCAAAGCAAACAAACTAACATTCAATAAAGGCAATAAGAATGCTTTCTGTCGCCTATGCACCACTAGAATACCTTCATCCTTACGCAATATGAAAGAACACGTAGCTGGCTCATCCCATAAGACGAAAGCGGCAAAAGTAGCAAATTTCAAGCCAGTCATACCAAAGAAATCCATGAAAATGTTTGTTAAACAGAAAGTTGAGATCTCTAACAAATATTGTCATGACATAATCGTCAACGATCGACTTTGCCTGTCAAAGTTAAGTTATTGGATGATAACGGAGAATGAGGTGACTCTCAGATGTCAGGTCTGCGAGATGAATTTGACTAAAGAGGATGTCAAGCGACATTTGGACTCGTATTTTCATGAGAGAGCTATGGAATCGACGCCTGTTGTGTGGAATTTGGATACCGAATTTATACGAGAGGTAAAGACATTAACTTAATGTTAATGATTTTTCATTTCGAGAGGGTTGATGGCGCGTTGCAGAGATCGAAGGACACTCAATCTTGAGGGTCCGAGTTCGAATCGTCACGGTTGACATGCTATGTACCAATGAGTTTTTTTAATGAATGTATGTAATACACAAATGGTGAAGGAAAACATTGTGACGAAACCTGCTGAAGAAGAAATTCTGATGTGTATGTGAAGTCTACCAATCCGCATTGGGCACGTATATTGGCTGATGATGATGATGTCTTAAAATGATTGATACTTAGAAGTTCAAGATACTGGTGTCCTATCCTAGATAGCTCATTTGATGAAGAAAAGTGCAAGGCCCATTATAAATGTGACCCCAATAGTAGTAGGCATTTTGCAGAAAGTCTGCATTCAGCTATTAAATCTATCTATACTATTATAAAACTGTAACAGGAAGTTTGTCTGTACATTGAAGATATTATTACGATATGGTTTTTAGGTGTCCCTGATTCCATTTCACCAATTTTTGGATTTTTTGTCTTTCTGTTTGTTTGTGTGTTTGTTTGTTTGAACGAGTATCACGCAAAAACTACTGAACCGATTTTGATGAAACTTTTTTTGTTTGATAGCTTATGATCTGACTTAAAATCTGGTATATAATTTGTGCGGACGTAGTCGCGGGTTAACGCTCGTAGTTAATAATGTTGTGGTATGAATGAAGACGTAGTGGCTAAAGTACCTAAAGAGTTTGGACATATCGAAAGGATGAATGAAAGTCGACTTACGAAATATAAGGCGTGTGTGGAAGGAAATATTGGTAGACGAACGTGGACGAACCTGACCAGATCAGGCACGTCATTAAAAATGCCAGGTTAAAACTAGATGAAATTGACGGGAATGTATGACAAGATGTATGGACCTAGAGGAAGCAAGAGAGGTGTGTCAGAACCGCCCAAAGTGGAGATCCATAGTCTCTGCCTACCCCTCTGGGAAAAGGCGTAAATCGTTAATTTCAAATTATATTAAACTCGCCAAGGTTCGTCCGGGTATATTCCACTGCGGCTTCTGTAACCTGATCGTCGGATGCTGGGAGGACGTCGCCAGCCACCTGAAGTGTGAAGACCACGAGGACTCCCACTACGACGCCAGCTGCCGGCTGCAGGACCACATGCCGGTGGTGCTCGAGCACAGGCACCAGCAGGAGACTAACTTTCTGAGGCAGCTTATGGAGTTCTTTTAGGTTTCACCATCGCACTTATAGGTTTGTAAGGTACCTGATAGGCGTAATTGTGTCTGTTTATATGAAATTGCTTATGGCCTCTTACGAAGTGGATTGACACAATTAAAAGACATCATCGGCGATTCATACATTTTTGGTCCAAATGTGAAAGTACCGGCCAACAAAAACTAATACTATATTCTGTTAGAACTTGTTTGTCTAAGCATTTATTGTTATGCCACGAACGTTTTTTTCATCTAAAATGTATGAAATGAAAAGGCAGATTCTTTAAACCAAGGAAATTGGCCACAGCTTTGGTGCCATACAAAAAAATTATTCGACGGACTGGTTCTAACAGAATATACAGGGTGAAATTGATATCTTAAGCATCCTTTTAAACTAAGAGTCTACCCATCGAATTATGATTATGAACATTTTTTACTATGGAACCGATCAGGAGCAACAACAAAAATCTGCTGTTGCATACATTTGAGTCGCGAACTCGCGCGTCGAGATTGGAGTTTAGTATGCAACAGCAGATTTTTTATTTGCCCCGATCGGTTTGCTCCCATAGTAAAAGTTGGTCAGTTTGATGGGTAGACTCTTAGTTTAAAAGGATGCTAATGATATCAATTTCACCCTGTATAGTTAATTTCATCGAAAATGTATGAAAAGGTTGATTTTTCGAACCCATATAAAACCAAGGACAATGGACCTACAGCTTTGGTGCCATAATGATAAATGTTTAGAGGGACAAGTCTTAACAGAATATCGCATTTTTTTTTGGCCGGCACTTTCACATTTTGGACCAAATCCGATGATGTCTTAATGATTGATTTTGCTGATTTTAATCGAAATTTTTGCACATTACATTATACAGGGTGTAAACTTAAATTCGTTACATACTTAAGGGGGTGCCTTATACCATCAAACTGAATAACTTTTACTATGAGACCAATGTAACCTCTCTGAAAAAATTGCTGTTTCATAGTCAGTTTCATACAGGTTTTTACGTGGATATTCTGAGTTTTCAGAATATCTCTGGCTACCCCCTCGGGGAATATAGTAGTGAGCATATGCTTATGCTTACATTTTGGTTCATGAGCTATTGACATTTTCTATGGAACCGCTGATTCTTTATCGAGATTTCAAAGTTGGTTTCATATTAAAAGTTGTTCAGTTTGATGGTCTGAGGTACGCACCCTCTTATTTTAATGTAATGTAATGTACATTCCACCCGGGATTCACTTCATGAGTTGGTTATCCAATAGAGCATCTCAGGGTGCGTGTCCACTGAAGCGAAGCTGTATAAAATCAACCAATTGAATTACTAAATTTTCATCGCTTTTCATAATCAAGCTATTATAATGGTTGGTTTTACACATTTCCGCTCCGTTTCGGTAGAAACGGATCTTTAGGCTCGCTTACTGCCAAGTCAAGGCGCGGAATAGTTGAGGCGTATTGAATCCCACAGAAATCATAGAGGAGGCTACTTTTAAGCGCTACTAAATCACAACTAAATAGAGTTCAAAATAGCGTGCTCGAACATTATGCCACAGGAAACTATGTCTTGCAGGCTATTTTTCAACCCTATTTTCGTTGTGATTTAATTCATTATCATATCAATAAGAACTGCTCTCGGGCATGTTGCTGCTCTGTGTACTGATCAATACTGTTTGATGCCATGACTCAAATAAACCAAACCTCTGCACAGTTATAATCATAGTATTTAAAACCTACAATTTTAATTTTGTTCTCGTGTTTTGATATTTCTTTAGTGGACGTGCCTTTTTTATTATTTTGTTTATTTACTTAGTTTAGGATTGTTGATTAATTCCATTAAGTATTGGGGCTGAACTTCATCTAGCAGCTCGTAACCGCATTTTTTCACGCTTTATCCTTTTCTGTCGCTCAGGAACGTCCCGCGCAAAAATAGCGGGAATGCGACATCACCGGCATGCAGTGCTGCGACCTATCTCGCTCTAGCAAATAGAATAGAATGACGTTCCTGAGCGACAGAAATGGATGGAGCGTCAAAAAATGTAATTCCGTGCTGCCCAATGTAGTTCAACCCTTACCTTAAATAAGGAATATTATCTGTTATTTTCTTTTTTAAATTGTAGGTATAAGGTATTAATTAGGTATTATAAATAGGGATCGGGTATTCGGATGCATATTATCTATTTTTTAAATATATTTCGGGATACCAGGAAATCCGGGAATGCATAAATAATCGGATGCATAGTATGGAAGCAACTTCTTAAAACTATTAAATTTAAAAAAGAAAAAACATTCACATACATACATACATAAGCTCACGCCATTGTCCCATGGGGGTAGGCAGAGACCACGGACCGCCACACGCTACGACTCTGGCACACCTCTTTAGCCTCATTGACATTCATACATCTTTTCATGCACTTCCGTCGATTGAGGGTGCTACGCACTTGTCCTTTTCGAAAAAGATCACTGATTTGATCATGATATGTTTTCCTCGGACAGCCTCTCCCAACACTTCCGCTCACCTTTGCTTGATAAATTTCATTCGTAAGTCTTCTTTCATTCATTCTCTCTACGTGACCGAACCATCTAAGCATACCCCTCTCAATCCTTGTTACAATATCATCCTTCAACTTACACCAATCCCTTATCACACTGTTCTTGATTCGATCAACCAAAATAATACCACACATACTTCGTAAGGAGCGCATTTCAACTACATTCACTCGACTTTCATTCCTTTTATTCCATACCCACCATTCACCATTTCCCAACTCTGACACCAGGGCTTGCCCACACGATAAGAAGAAGATTCACCGAGAATGCTAACTAACCGGATGCATAGTGAAGAAGCGAGTTCTTAAAATTTAATATGATAAAAAACATTTTTTTTTTTTCGTTAAAAAAGTTCACTCCATAATAGCCAACACCTCAACTTTAGATAAATATGCTTCCGATTATCAGATCTCTAATTATAATTTTCATATTGATAATGATACATTCCTTTAGCTCGGCGTCGCAGTCTGAAAAGCTGCGTCAGATTTTCTACGCGATGATATTTTTTAAACTATTGTGGTTGAACCTTATCGGGCAGCACCGCATCGCCTTTTTCCGTCGCTCCATCCTTTTCTGTCACTCAGGAACGTCATTTGATAGAGCAAATAAGATAGACGGAACGCGATCGCGCGCGGCGGTGCTGCGGCGTGCGACGGAAAAAGGCGATGCCGTGCTGCCAGATGAGGTACATTACTCTGTGCTAACACTAATAGCTTAGGAACCAATAGGTATAGGCAAAACCTAAAGAGGTGCCATAATTTGGGAGAAATGTTTAAGGATTCAAAATGTTGGCCAAAGTCAAGGGCTTGTCAAGGGGTATCCGGTAGATTTTAGGGTCCTTCATAAGTTCAAAAGTGAAAGTAAGTTACATTATTTGTGATCGATTGTGCGTCTGTCGGGGCCTTATTGAAATTATTGTTAAATGTGATATTTAAAATTATAATTATTCTTCCTACATTACACTGTGACTGTGAGATATTTACTCGTCTGTGATTTACTTTAGTTTGTAAGAGTTGATTTTGATAGTTACTACAAGCTTGAGAAGTACCGCTTTTGTTAACTTTTCAAATTGTAATGATTAAAAATTTTAATAAATAATTTCTTGTTTCATTTGAAAAATATTACCTGCACGGCTAGCATGCTACCTTTAACGAGAAAAACGTCATTCGCACTCGAGAGAGATGGACCTAGTACTTACTATCTCTATGGAGAGATGATAGATGGAGGCACTTCTCGATTTTTTTATCGTTTTCTCGGGAGTAGCATGCGAGTACTGAGGTATATGTATAGAGCTAAATCCGCATTTCATGAAATCTCGTTCAACTTTACTGGCTGAGGCGATATATTACTCTTGAATTTAGTCACTCACTGCGTTCACGTGAAGCAGTTTGATTGAAAAAAAAATGTCCTTATAAAAATTCAAGAAATGTAAGCAAATGTAAAGGAATAACTTTTCATAGGTAATCACGATGAATTAATTATTAAAAAACATTTTGAATATATTAAACAATATTTTTTCCCGCCCTCGAAAAATATATTAAACGAGCGCTAACCCGCGACTTCGTCCGCACAAATTATATACCAGATTTTAAGTCAGATCATAAGCTATCAAACAAAAAAAGGTTTCATCAAAATCGGTTCAGTAGTTTTTGCGTGATACTCGTTCAAACAAACAAACAAACACACAAACAAACAGACAGACAAAAAATCCAAAAATTGGTGAAATGGAATCAGGGACACCTAAAAACCATATCGTAACTTTTTTTTTGTTAATAATTTCAATGTACAGACAAACTTCCTGTTACAGTTTTATAATAGTATAGATAGATTATTAAGCAAATGAAAAACAAGGACAAAACTATAAGCGAAAAAGAGAAGACGCACGACGCAAGAGTATGCACGAAACTGCAAAGTTCGTATAGTTTTAACTATCTTCTCTCTATCATTTTTTTGCACACCGTTCCACTCACCGCCTGCCGCACATTACATAGCGCATGAATTTTGTTGGACGTTCTTGAATTTATTTATGTAGCAAAAAAATATTATGTTCCTTAGGAAAAGTCCTAAGGAACGTCGATCGAAAAACAAGAATTTTTTTTGCACATGTCATAGAAGATCTGGAGTGCGATTTTTGAATCTCATACGTTGAACTCAGCAGTTGAAAATGTATGGAGATACGCATCTTTTTACTGCTGATTTAACTTTCAAAAATCGCACTCCTGGGGTGCGATTTTTGAAAGTTCAAATCAGCAGTAGAAAGATGCATATCTCCATAGTAATTTTGACATTTTCAACTCTCGAGCTCAGCGAATGAGATTCAAAAATCGCACTCCTGCCTCCCAAAAGGAATGGAATCACTACGTTCTGCCACCTTCGTATGGAAGGCCCAAAACATTTTTTTTCGACCAATGTTTCTTAGGTAAAGTTTAATTATCTGGAAACACCCTTACAATATTTTCGGTATGATTAATGTTTGTATTTATGTGTGTATATAGAGAATAAAACACAAGAATATGTATAAAGATTGTTTTATTCAATCTTATTTGTTCCTTTTCTTCCCTTGAAACAATATATTGATACGTTTCTAACTAGAGATGTTTTCCACTAAGAGTATTTTACACAAGTACAAAAAATCGCCTCCAATGGCCAGCCATTACGCATGAATACATATTTATTTAATAATTTTTAATTATAATACAAATGCTACAAATTCACTCTTCCATCACAATCTTGAGATCAATGATAAAATTTGATAAAAATGTAACACTGTATTTTGTACCAGAAATGGTTGAAAATTATAACATTGGCGTCCACCCATTTTATTTAATTCTAAGGCCGAGCGCAAACGTCTGCAGCTGATGCTTATCATTGAAAATTGAACTTTATGACGTATGGTATACGTTACACATTACTGAGCTTCTAATACCATATTTCTTTTTTATCTGCTGTCGTCTGCGCCAAGCCTGATACAGGTTGGAACTTTTTCTAAAGTATTCCCACAAATTGTTTCTAAAATCAATGTGAATCTATAGATAAAGAATCAACCTTTATTTAGTAGAAATCTACTACGATAACATGACACTACCATGACCTGCACCTCCAAAGTGTTTACAAAACTCACAACGCATGCGTGTTTTAAGACGGACGTTATAGAACGTAGAGAGAGAAGTAATAGAGGTCGGAACGTGTTTTGTCCTATTCAATCAAAAAAGAGATGCATACTAGCAAAATCGCTCTAGTTAAAAAAAAGGAGATCACCACCTTATTACTGTTCTTATCTACTGGACCCAAAAATGTCACTTCATATAAATTGTATAGCATTTTATGACCATCGCATCTCATACGTGGTTACACTGTCATTCTGTCTACCAGCTTAAGCGAAAAAAAATCTTGGTAAATGCCATGTTATCCCAGTAGATCTCTATTTGTCAGTTTTACCAAGATCACATCAAGTAACACTTGATCGATAAATATAAAAATTAATACTACAATACATATACAATACATATAATATAAACTATGTAAGCCAAAAGGATCACAGATCAATAGTCAGCATTTACACACAATTTTTGGCTACAAATCTTTGAGCAATCTCACTTTGGCCATTCGTATGGACGGCATATTGCAATAGTTCTCAATTTTATAGCTGCACAAAAGGTCAAGAAATCATTGTACGTATGGATTGAGGAACCATTTTGTTCTATTGAAAAAAGGATTCTGCGCCCCGCTCATTTAGCAGGAAAGGAGTAGATTTTGTAGGTCCAATCCTAGAATTTGTAGCAAAAGTTTATGTTCTATTGAAAAAAGGATTCTGCGCCCCGCTCATTTAGCAGGAAAGGAGTAGATTTTGTAGGTCCAATCCTAGAATTTGTAGCAAAAGTTTAGAGAAGTTATATGAACGTAAAGGTGGCTCCTCAATTTATAAGCACAAAGAAATCTTTATTTCAAATAAACATTGTGCAGAGAATGTTCCTTATATTTAAAAATGTCCTGTCCAACGTTATTGGTCCAAAAAACAGCAGTCCTATAGTCTGACAAGTTCTTGCTGGACAGTCCCGCATGTTGGCACAGGCCAGGTACTCTAGATGTTAGCGGGGAGCGGGTGGTGTAGCGGGAAACGGAAGCGCGCGCCGCTCACCCGCAGTCGCACGTGCTACCTCACCTCGCCTCAACGTCTGCGCCCCGCGGGACGGTCTCGCGCTAACTTGTCGTAATATACAGGGTGTTAGGGTAAACAGTTGCATTACTTTAAGGGGTGATTGTACCCCTGCTACTGAACAACTCTCCTTGTTGAATTTTTTTTCGACTTTTCTCATACAAATGTTCGATTGCATTTAGTATGGAAAGTCGAAAATTTTTTTTGCGAATTCCCCTTAGGTTTCTTTGGGAAACTTGTTCAGTATCATGGGTACAATCACCCCTTAAAGTAGTCCAACTGTTTACCTTAGCACCCTGTAGATTCTACAAAGAAAGCAAAATCAGACTATCTCGCCTCTAACCCTAGTCAATGTCAACAGAATATCTCTCACCCTTTTGTGTAAGTAAACATAGCAACCAAATTTCGGTCACATGAGTAAATACCATAGAGACAAAGCTTCATACAACCGGTCTACGACAGGTACCTACACTACTACAAGGCGGAGTGTGCGTGATCTTTCACCGACGAGTTCACCTACACGACGCCTATGGATAAAACCGGCTCGGCCCATAGAAGCTTTGTATCTGTGACTTTATTACCCGTGTGGTTCGGTCGCGTTCATTCTTATTCTTTAGAAGACCACTGCTGGGCAAAAGACTCACTGATAAAAGTCAGATGGAGTGCCATACAATTTTTATCAAACTACTTTTTCAAAGGCTTTTTGTATAAAATAGATTTGCTAGGCCAACCTCCGATACTAAGGGCATTTTTCACCACTTCTGAATAAGTTCTTTTTACCTTGACAGATCATTTGACAAATCTTTCATACAAAACGATGTGTCGGATAAGCTATTAACAACTTATCCAGAAGTAGTAAAACAGTCCCTAAGTGGTTCGTTGCGGATCGTCCGCCGAGTTATGTCTAACTAAACATAACTTTAAGAAATAACACTCTAATATGCAACATAACAATTCTAGGTATATTTTGTTTTATTAAATTACAAAGAAATTTACGTTTACTTTGTCTTATAGTTACGTCAACTTAGATTCATACATTGCATTAGAAAAATGCCTTTGTTACGTCAATATACTAAATAGTAATAATTATCAACAGAAAAGTGCATAAAAATGTTTGAATACACTTTTTTAATGTCTAGTCCCAAATGTACAGCGAATAGCTAGTTTACTAGGAACTATTTGTCATATATGACAAGATCACCTTTACACAATGGTTTGGTTACATTATTTCTTGGAAAAGATTTTACATCCGTGAAAAAATCAACTATTAAATTCACAATTTTAAACCTTTACAAAGCATAGTATGAAAGTAGTATTAATTCTTTTTATTTAATAAAGGTCCGTTTCAAAATTTGTAAAAAAATCACTACCCTAGTAATTTTTATCTCACTCTGGCATACATATCTTCTTATGCTTTGTCTCTTTCGTATTCGCACCTCAAGTGATTTCCTAACGTTTTGTTAATTGATAAACAAAACGTTGACCTCTTAATAAGATTGTATCCCGTCTCTTTTATTTTACCTAGAAATGAAAGTGGGCGAAAGAGAATGCACGCGTTAACAGGTTCCTAGTCAACAGTGAGCTCAAGGTTCTCAGTGTATTGCAATAACTGAAATTGTAGACGAGACAAGCAAACTTTACTGCTCAGTCCGCGGCAGGCCGCGGTTCGATTCCTGGCCGGTACCACTAAGTTCTTCGGAATTTATGTACGGTTGTATTTATCATTTACTAGCTCATAACTGCCTCCGTGGTCGAATGGTTAAGAGCATTGGCTCTCGACACGGAGGTCGTGGGGTTTGATTCCCACGGGGGACACCTAGTGAAATGTCACTTTGTGCGTTGTTGTCCCAGTTGGTTAGGACATTGCAGGCTGAATCACCTGATTGTTTGAAAAGAAAAATGATTCCGTGCTTCGGAAGCCGTTGGTCCCGGCTTCTATCTCTGGTGGTAGTAGCCGTTAAATAAAAACCACGTCAGAGGCCGTAATGCGGTCTGAAAAAACTCTGACACCAGGGCTCTGCCCACACGATAAAAGAGATTAGAGAGACTAGCTCGGCGGTGAAGGAAAACATCGTGAGGAAACCTGCATTCTGGAGAATGAAAAGAAAATACCAGAAGTTCGGAGGTATGCGTAAAATATGAGTGAGCTTGGTGCGAACACAAAAGACCAGCGATGGTCGCAGTGTGACACATCGACCCTTGCTTGCAATAGCCCAGCCACAAATAATAATAATACCTCTCAGTCATATAATACAAAGTTGTTTTTTCCACGGATTGCACATAAACATATCAGCGACTAAAAACATCCCTAATAATAGACGATTGTACTCTAAGACCTTCAAATAGCTTATTCTATATCACAACTCGAACTTAGAGATTGTTTGTCACTGGAGTCACTTGCATTGTCACTATTCTGTCACTACACAAAAATAACCACAGCCATTGTCTTCTTTTTATTTGCTTATGATTATAATGCATTTTCTTTCGTTTTAGAGTTGATTAGAAAGCGCTAGAAGTACTGACACAAGTACCAATCAGAATAATCATTGATTTCATTCTACTTCAGTTGTTTCTGCGTGATGCTCGTTCAAACAAACAAACAGACAGACAAAAAATCCAAATATTGCTGATATGGAATCAGGGACACGTAAAAACCATATCGTAACTTTGTTAATATCTTCAATGTACAGACAAATTTCCTGTTACAATTTTATAATAGTTTAGACATAGATAATTATTACAGAACTAAATTACTGCGCCTCAATTAAATTATTTCGTGTTCCAAATAAAACAAATAACAAAATTAATCAAGAGTTAATAGAATGAAATCAGCTAGCGCTTTAAATATAATGTATGCTTTATCAACATGTTACAATAGTTTAAATGATGTATTTATGCAATAGACTCGATACACCACCATTTTTTATATACTTACCAGAAAATTTCTAAGGGATAATTCAAATTAAACAAATTTCCCTAAGGAACCAAAAAAAGTCTAAACCTTTCCTAGAAAATTGAACGGAATTCCTCAGGAAAAGTTGTTTATTTTTATTATCAAAATATTACCCTCAAAAATTTTCTGGTATATAAAAATTGTGGTGTATAAATATTAAACACTACAATAGTAAACACTTGCATATAATATTTAAATATCCAGTCCTTACAAATCAATTTAACACTCAACTTTCGACATTTGCCATTCTGTGATTCATCAATACGTACCCCTACACAAAAATAGTTTTTTTGGGAACCAATTTTAAAAGTTTATCCGCACTTTACACCAATTTATTGTCACTTTCACAAACACTTGATTCCCGCTGTTCCGACACGTTTTTCCTGAAGATTTTTTTTTTCATTATTCACCAAACTGGAACTGTCCATAATAAAACCTTTGAAACAAATGTCTTCAAAAGAACATAATTATAGCCAGTTTATAGACAAATCGTCAGTGTTCAATTCAACAGCGGTGTGTCCATATTGAACTTGTAAATGTTATTACAGATCTCGTCCAATTGTCGCTGGTGGTCGTACGGGGTGCATAGTTTGATCCTTCTGTCTCTGTTCTCGGAGACCATCTCGATGACGCCCCACTGCTTGAGGAGTCTGAAGCAATTGCGGATGGCATCCATTGATACTGCTTCGCCTGTGAAAGAGGTGGTTTCAGGTCAGATTTAAACTTGAAAAAAGGAAACAAACAAATTGAAAACTTCATAGCAATCAGAAATCACAATATTTGGGAAGAGTTAATGATTGTAAAGTTAAGGTTATGTAGTTATAATAATTAATGTGTATGTTTTCTTACGAAAGTGTGAAAGAAAAACAAGGCTGAAGATTGTTCCACGGATAATGCCCGGAATCCACCAAAGCACAGATCAATCAATCAATCAAATATACTTTATTTTACACCAAAAACATAAAAAGTAAAATACAGAAATAAAATACAAGAGGCACAAAATAAGGCGGTTTTATCGCTAAGAAGCGATTTCTTCCAGACAACCTTAGGGTAGAGGAAACGGTGAAAAGAAGAAAGGTAGGCGGTGTTTCCAGAAAAAAATATCAAGAATCAGCAGTTATTAGTAAAAACAAAAAGTAAATATACAAAATAAACCTATTATAAATACATATATTATAAAATACATACTCATATAAATATATATATATATACACACATACATCATACATAAATACGCGTACTACACAACAAAATACTATAGGAAAACATGAACCACAGACATAGGAAAAGATGTACCTATGAAAACAGATCGAGGGTCAGTTCAGTTATCAAGGAAATGAGACTTAACTTTCGACTTAAAAACATTCAAGGAAGGTGCACGTCTGATAGTAGCACGGGTGCATATCGCCGACAAGGCCTATGAACACTGAACCCGCCATGTTGGCGCAGCGGGTCGGCGACTTTGGCGTATAGAAACGTTAAATGGACCATGACAAACAACAACTAACCGTAAACCATTCTATTCTGTGTAAAGTTGTCAGTGAGGCAGTCGAGGGTCTTCTTGACGAGTTCCTTCTGTGAGCCGTCTGTGATGCAGCGGCAGGTCGCCTCGTACGCTTCCAGTAGAGGACGGATCGTTAGTAGTAGGCGGCGTCTGCAATTTATTTTAACAATGGTTTATTAAGAGTCAAAATAGCTTGGCATTGCAACAGTTCAGGAAATTAATGGAGCGAAGGGGTCGGAAGGCAATTAGGTCTGTCGCCATTATATTAGGTTATGACGTCACTGTGGCGCGGCCAATGATGCTCAGTTCGAAACGGACCGCCATTCTTATTGCTGAGAGGGGTTTTGTCAATAAAATACATCTAAAACTATGAAATGCGATGTTCTTGGATTCGGTTTTAGGGGCGGAACCTGCACGCACCCGTCTTGTCCCCCGTCTCTGCATTTTGCGACACCTCCGCTCCTTTGTGTCCTCCATCGGTTATCCGGACGTCCATAAGGCTCATAAGTCATAACAGTGATATGACACTTCTAACCAATGATATGTGTCATTGCTTCTAACGCACGCAAAATGATATAAAGGTCGTCTCAATCGTGTGTGAGCGCGAACTGTATTCATACATCTAGTCTACGGACATGTTCAACCATCTTAGTCTTTAGACGTGTACAGCAAACTTTGTCAGAGTTTTTTCAGACCGCCTTACGTCCTCTGACGTGACGTTAAACGAGAAAAACGTCATGCGCGCTCTTTCTGGCATACGTAAAATAATAAGGATGGAGGGAGGCTCATCTCGATTTTTATCGTTTTCTCGGGGGTGGCATGCGAGGCCTACAGAGATAGTAACCGGGACCAAAGGCTTAAACTTGCCGTCTGAAGCACGGAATCATCTTTATTTTCAGACAATCAGGTATTCAACCTGCAATATCCTAACAAACTGGGAAAAAACGCACAAAGTGACATATCACTAGGTGTTTCCCCTGGGAATCAAACCCACAACCTCCGTGTCGAGAGCCATTAGACCACGGAGGTAGTTCTTAGTAGACGTGTTCACCCATCTAATCTTCGGACGTGTCTTCTTTTGCCCACAACACTGCATAACCTATGTAAAAGGAAGATGTTGTGGATAGTGTCAGCTCACCTCTCTGCAATCGCCTCCGGTCGCGTAGATATGGCGTACTTGATGTACATGGTGGGGTCGGGCACGTCTTCCTCGTCGTCTTCCTCAAGTGACCGCGCGAACCGACGCGACCATCTCTGCTCCTCTAACCCTTCGTTCACCTGCAGATAAAAGTACTATTTAGTTTGATGATACAGGGTGTTACAAAAGTAAAAATAACCATAAAGCTGAACAACTTTCACTATGGGACCAACATCGAAATCGCGGAAAAAATCTGATGTCCCATGCATTTAGCTCGAGTAGATTTGTAGTTAAGTTAAATTTCGATATTGGTCCCATAGTGAATGTGGTACAGTTTGATGGTCTAAACTTTAAACCAGTGTTAAATGTAGTTAAATGTTTATTTGTATTTTTGTAATACCTTGTATTATTTTTTTATTTATTTGTACAGTATTCTTATTACACTAATAACAACAACGTGGAAGTTTCTCGGAAAGTCCTATTTTCAAATTGTCCCTTTTTTTATGTACTTTTCCCATTTTCTTTTCCCTAGGAACATACCTACCCTATCCAAAATTAACTCACACCTTTATCCCAGATGTGTAGGCAGAAACTATGCATCTCTACTTTGGGCAGTTGTGACACATTTCTCTTGCTTCCTCTAGGACAAGATCTATATAAGATATTGTCATACATTCCGGTCGATTTCGGCTACTTTTTACTTTTTTTTAATTTATTTATAATTAATGGACTCATGCTTGTGCGTTAGCAGTGCATTTCCTCCAGTGTCAAGTAGTTTATGGGAGAATCTATCCCAATCTCAGGGCTTGGTTTTGGTCATGAACAAGAAGAGATTGAGGATTGCGGAGCCTCGTGGCAAGCAAAAACGCGACGCGCGAAAACCACGGGAGAGAAGTTCTCGGGTCAGAACCTGCAACGTGACTCCTAGTTTCAACTGGGTATTTTTAAATCTAAATGAGATCCTAGTATCGAACGAACTCGTGTCTTGGTTCATGTTACAACAACTAAGGTCAAACGCAAGTTTAGCCTAGAAAAGAGAAAATTTACCTGTGTGTTTGAGATGACCTCATCGGCGCACAAGTTATTGACGGCCTCCAGGATCTGCTCCTCGATGCGGTGGCATGGCGGGCACAGTATGAACTCCTGGCTTAGTATCTCGCATAGCTGGAGGGATGCCTCCATTAGATCTGTGTGACGGACGTATTCTTGGTCCGCGTTCGGTTGACGTAGTATGCTTTCTAGGGCTGTCACTGTTTAGACAAAAAGATTGGTTAGGTACATTTATAAAACCTAAACATGCACAGTTTCACGTTTATAGAGTTAACGACGCAAAAAATATAGTCAAATGATCAAAAGTTCTGATCCGAAAATATAAACACAATATTCGTTCTTGTGACTAAGGATCTTAAAACCGTTCAAGAAAACTTATCAAACTGAGCGCGTAAATTACGCGATATCTGGCATTTTGAGTATCTACCGGTTTGCGCATCTGTTATAATGCGTACAAACCAATTCAATGGTTTGATGCCATTTGTTTTTAAGGACGTTTATTGAGATGCAAATGCCTTACTCCTGCCCTGCCATGGAGGCCTACATGCTATAGGAGTGATGATAGCCCATACGGAAGACAGCTAGCAACTTAATCACGAAGCGGCAGTTCGATTCCTGGCCTGTACCACTGCGTTCTACGGCAGTTGTACGGTTGTATTTGTCATTATCACTAGCTCGGCTGAGAAGGAAACAAAAGAAAATAACAGAAGTTCGAAGGTAAGTGTCAAAATATGGGTGAGCTTGGGGCGAACACAATAGACCAGAAATGGTCAAATTGCAATATACGAATCATTCTTGCAATAGCCCAGTCAACAATACGTGCTTGTTTATTTGTTATGTTTACGCGAAGCTAAAGTAGTGGTTTTTTCTATGGATAACGATGGTATTTACCTAATATAGCGGGGGTCGCGTAGTGTGCGACGAGCGCGTTGGCGTAGTAGGACAGTTCGAGCGAGGCGGCGATGGAGACCTGCGGCCTGACGCGCTGTTTGTCGCCGCTGCCTTCGCGACGCACCAGTCCGCGACCCAGCATGTCCAGCTGCAAACAACATTATTCCTTTACTAGAGTTAACCCGCGATTTCGTCCGCACAAACTATAACCCAGATTTTAAGTCAGTTCATAAGCTATCAAACAAAAAAAGTTTCATCAAAATAGGTTCAGTAGTTTTTGCGTGATGCTCGTTCAAACAAACAAACACACAAACAAAGCGACCGACAAAAAATCCAAAAATTGGTGATATGGCATCAGGGACACCTAAAAACCAACCATATCGTAACTTTTTTTTCTTTTATATTCAATGTACAGACACACTTCTGATACAGTTTTATAATAGTTTAGATTTAGATAGGCCACTGCTTATACAGGGTGTATCAAAAACACCCTAGTAATACTTAAGGGGGTGCTTCAGACCATCAAACTGAACAACTTTTATTATGGAGCCAACATCGAGAAATAATAAAAAAATTATCTGTCCCAGTTTCGTATGGGACAGCTGAAAATTTATATTTTTTCTCGTCTAAACCACCCCTTTAAGTATTACTAGGGTGTTTTGTTACACCCTGTAATATTCTGAAGCATATGGCTATGTGCGAAGTGTAATAGCTCGCAGCGCCCGGGGGGCTCAAATTTGTAATTTTTTTTTACTTTTTGCTGATAGAAGACATCATTTTAAGAAACTAATGAATTTTTTTTGCAATTCATCGTGTTTATCGATACAAATTTAATTTTTAACTGTAATTTGTAATCGGCAAAAGTGGTCGCAAAAAAATCATTCGAACTCCATGGAGAAAAACCTTTTTAAGAAATAAAAATCACCTGCCATCTCTTTTTAACTCTATGCTGGAAATGTATCCTCTATGGTCTTGCGTGATCTGAACCCAGCATCGACGCTCTGTCTGATGCTGCATCATCTCCGTTCAGTTAGTATCACTCACCGCACGCTTGACGACAGTGTTGGTATCGCCGCTGTACAGATCCCTGCCGGCCTTGCTCAGCGAACTGTTTCTAGCATCGACACTAGCTTGCAGCTGTTTGATGCTGCATCCTTTTCTCTGTTCGGTTAGTAGCACGTAGGAGACCACGTTGGTACACATCAGGGCTGTGGCTTGAGCTGCGTCTGTGAAGCGACGTTATGGATATTAAGAAACTTGTTAAAAAAAGAGGATTGGCAGATGCTACATTGACAAGAGCGTGGTTCTTATAAGGTTAAATATGCTTTAATATCTGGCCCTATGGGTAATAGGCATCTTGTACGCAATAGCGTAAGAGTGAATAGGCATCTTCTAGGCACCAAGGTAAGATTGAATAGCCATTTTTTGGGAAATAGGGTGAAAGTGAATAGACATCTTCTGGGCAACAATATGTGTGAATAGGCGCCGTCTTCTAGGCGATAGGGTAAGAGTGAATAGACATACCACAATATCTTCTAGGCAAGTGTGGTCTAACTGGATATGCGAAGATGAACGTCTAGACTAAGAGATAAGTGTACTTTTTGCAACCATCAGCTGCAAGACTGATTCAGTGTTTATGAGGTGTAGAGCATCTCTGTGATGGGGATGGACCAGGTCTGCCTGCATAACTCCAGTCGGTTTAGAAGTTACTGATGTTTAAAGGTCAGTAAAAAATTAACGATTAGCTGCATGGCTGATCGTATCATATTATTGTAGTGTGCACTGTATGTGAACAGTACAAAAACTGACATGGTTCATCAGTCGGTTTAGGAGATACAGCCGTTCAAAGGTCCGATCTTTGAACGGCTGTATCCCCTAAACCGACTGGCAGTTCATGTCAGTTTTTGTACAGTTCACATAGCTACAGTGCACATTACAATAATATCATACGATCAGCCTTGCAGCTGATCGTTAATTTTTTACTGGCCTTTAAACGTCTGTAACTCCTAAACCGACTGAAGTTATGCAGGCAGACCTGGTCCATCTCCATCACAGAGATGCTCTACACCCCATAAAACTGAATCAGCCTTGCTGCTGATGTTTGCAAAAAATACACTTATCTCTTAGTCTAGTCGGGCTTCTCTTCGCTTGCTGTCCGAGGAGATTGAAACCAAACGAAGCCAACAGTAAATAAAGAGGAATCTCACCATAAACAAGATGTCGTCCGATAGCTTCAACCATCATCTTGTGGTCGGTGCTAACGTCGGCGCCGTAGAGGCTCGAGTGGCTGTGGTTGTAAAGGATCTGCCTGTCGAGGTTAATAGCCAGGTTGTTGTTGGGCGGAGTCAATTTCAGCGTCGGCTCCGGGGCTTTCAGGTAGTTGTACTTTTGGAAAGATGTAACTAGTTCCTGCGAAAAGAAAAAAATTGAGGGTAAGAATTGTATTTGATTAGTATGATCTGATTTCGGCACCTTGCATTTTAGGGATCAGGACAATCTATTTGTTGCTAGAAAGAGTGCATAAGAAATCGATAGGATAGTATAGTCACACCCTAGACACTACGTATAAAACAAAAGGGTCAGCATCTCAACAGCAGTAGCAAAGGGTCTGATGCTGTAGCGAGAGAGGAATAATAGCATGTCCTCTCTCACCACCCCTAAGGGGTTCCTATAGTGACACATGACTTACTTTCAGTGAGATGGGTTGGTTGAAGTCTACCCTGATGCTGCCGTGGTTGGTATTAAGCGTCCGCCAGATGCCCCTCAACGCCGACCAGAAGGTCTCCATCTGTTTGGGCATGCCCAGCTGTTCTCGCACGAAGTTGCCGTCCACCAGTCGGTCGTAGTTCAGAGTTACGGGCACTAGGAGAGCGTCGTCTATCGTACCGTCGAGGTACGCGTCCATTATTACTGAGAGGATGCCCGCTGGAATTAAATTAAATTAAATTGAATTAAAGATTAGTTTTTGTAGATATTATTATGGGTCATTTTGGTTTAGAACTTAAACGACTATATTTGTGTCATTGCTACGATTAAGCAGAGACGTTTGAGTTAGTTGGGGCCCTTGGGGCCTGTGCACCGTATGAACGCAAATCGTTTGCCCAGGAGAGTCATGCTGAGCCAAGTAACCTTTGCTAAACGAAATGTTGGAAGACCCTTGTTACATGGTCTCCTTTAAAATTGATCACTCGAAGTTGGAATGCCTTGCAAGTGATAGGGATGGGTGGAAGAAGGTATTAGCAGGCGGTCGATCAACCCACGGTGAAGTCTGGTTCGAATCTCTGATCGTAAAGCGAGCCAAAAGACACAGGGACGTACAAGCTCCTGCACCAACCGACACACAGAACCAGTTCTGCAAAGGCCGCAAATGTGGCAGCCCTTATCGCTCTAAAATTGGCTTATACAGCCACGAACGTCGGTGTCTTGTTCAAACAGACGCTGATTGAAACATCTACTCTTACTTAGATGAAATAAGGCCGGTAATATCGGTTAGGTTTGTAAAATAAGGTATTTGAAGTTTTTTTTCGGAGGGCTGCATCGAAAACCGATCAGTAAAATAATGCAGTTTTTCATTAGAACGTATCACTTCACTTGTCGACTTTTAAACTTCACGGTAAAATAAAAATTAAATTATGGTGATATACTCTATATCTCCAAAAATGATGTTTACTATCCGTAAAAAATATAAAATAGGTAATTGAAAAGAAAAAAAAGCACTTGACATGCCGAATTTGAATATATGACATTCTCAGGGCAAAGGGACCTTGTCGTCGTTATGGAGTTAATAAAGGATCCAAAATCTACATAAATTTCATGGAAACTGAAACAGAGAACAAAGTCCCTTTTCCCAGAAAACGTCACATATTTTTATTTGTATAATGCATGCTACACACAATTTTCGTGTCGGCACGGTATGCTAGACTTGCTAAAGAAATGTAGAACCGAATGTGCCGACCTCAGCATGTGTTTCACACGCCTCTCGTTAAAATGAACAATAGGATCGGTGTGCGAGTAATACATTTGTGAGATTGTGGCTAACTCACCTGACATGCTATCTGCATTCCGAGTCAGCAAAAAAAAACAATTAAACGAACATGTAAACATTTGTTATAGTACAACAATCTGACATACACATTACTATATACAACTTTTTAACACAGTTTTCCATTGTGGGCCACAAACATCCAAACGTCACAAACATTCACATTTATAATAATAATTTCTTACCTTTAGGCGGCTGCGGTTTGCCCGTCCTGGTCCTGCCGCCCTCAATAAAAAACTCGAGGTTATTGTTGGCGGAGAGGCTGTTCAGAATGTAGGCCCTGAGAGCGGACTTGTACACCGGGTCGCCGTGGTACTCCGACCCGTCCACGCGCCGTCTGATGTAGAACGCGCCGCAACCGCGGAGGAACCAACTGCGGAAATGTTTACATTTTTATTAATAACGAGCGTTAACCCGCGACTTTGTCCGCACAAATTATATACCAGATTTTAAGTCAGATCATAAGCTATCAAACAAACAGAGGGAAAAAATAAAAAAAATATATATGACTTGGATAAGATAAATATTCTCTATTTGCACACCAAAATAAACAACAACAATATGAACAAGAAGGGTACAAAAAGCCGCCTGAGTTGGAGTCGGAGATACCTAAAAACTATATCGTAATCTTTTTCAGGTCAAAATCTAAAATGTACAGACACAATTCTGTTAGAGTTTGCCTAATTTTGACTTCTCGATATTACGAGAGTTGGACGATGGTACCACAAAAGAGGTCGGCTTCATACAAACGAGCGAAACAGGCGCTCGCACGTAAAGACGCGTACTATCAACGATATCTGATCAAGTCGGTCGAACGCCAGTACTATCTATTAATTTTATGTATGTGTCTCGCTCGTTGCGTGTACCCGCCCTTCTGTACCTGTCCCTTTTCAGACGGTACACAGGTGTATTAATATCACTCTTACTCAGCATCACGTGCTAGCCTCTTTTGAGAGCGAGCCCGTTTGTGTAAAAGGTGTTACGAAGACAGAAGAAACACTTACCCAAAGAACGGTATCCTCATGTTATCACCAGCGGCGACTAGTGGAGGTCTCAGCCCGGTGAGATACAGCGTGAACGTGACCAGTATGTAGTCGAAGTGAGATCTGTGGAGAGGCACGAAGACCAGTGGTAGGCCGGCCGCCTTGGCGCGCCGGAGTCGTTCTACGCACGCGCTGCGAGTGCCGCATCCACCGCCGGCGACGCGACGTATAGCTTTGTGGCACAGCCAGGCTACCAGTCTGCAAATAAGAAGATCGACATTAATTCCATTCCTTTTTTATATAAAACCCCTTTGATACCTGGAAGAGATTGATTTATATATTTTACTGGTTAAGAAACTTATATAGCAATTTGATAAAGTGGCAATGGGCGGGGCACATTGCTCGCAGAACCGATGGCCGATGGGGAAAAAGAGTTCTCGAGTGGCGACCGCGTACCGGAAAGCGCACCGTGGGTAGGCCCCCCCACAAGGTGGACCTAGTGAAGGCGGCGGAAACCGTTAGATGAGGGCAGCGTAGGACCGGTCGTTGCGGCGATCCTTAGGGAGGCCTATGTCCAGCAGTGGACTTCCATCGTCTGAGATGATGAAGGCTAAAAGTTAAGTAAATAAGACTCAATTTACCTAAGCACGTTGTTAGACATAGCGGAGCTGATATCTCTCAGTACTCTCATAGCTCTGGCCTCAACTCGTCTCCTCGCCGCCGGGTACCGCGTTACGGCTTCCCCTTCACCCCCTCCCTTATGTTTCTCCTCTTTTGCCTTACGTATCTCGTCTTGCGTTGTTTCTTCTATCGCATTTTGAAAGTGCTCGTCTTGTAATACCTGGAGAAGATAGATTACTGGTTAAGAATGCACAATCAGTATAAAGTTTGTCCTACAAACAGGGTTTTTCATTTCTTAATATCTGGTATAAGAAACACAGTATAAGAAAGAGTATACGTCACCTCTCGTGGAAGACGGACAGTAGGCAATGTTGTAGTGATTCCTCATTCGCTCTCACTCAGTATCGCCCTTGCTTACCACTTTTTGTCAATGCCAACCCAACCCATTTGTATGAAGTGACATGCAAAGTGTTCAGGGTCTTAATTGGTCACTTTTGAAGTTTGAAATGCCTGTCGTTTTCCTCCCGTCTTCATCGAAGGGTGAGGCGAAAATTGGTAGGTATGTAGTAACATTATCTTTCTTATACCGTGCATACGGAACCCGCAGCTCAACTTACATTGGGTACGACGTCCTTGTAGTCGTACTTGATGAGGTTGCAGCACTGTGCCAGGTCGCAGAGGTACCTCGACACTACGCCTCCGTTCGCGAAGGTCTGGCGACCTATGTCCAGGATGTTGATGACGGAGCCTCGGTCCGATGTCTTCGGATCTTGCCATGATTCCTGTGGACAAGAAAAACAAGTTTAAAATTTAAATTGTTTTTTATTAATAGTTTTTGTGGGTTCGAGGACGACCAAAGAAAAGATAGTTGGATTGTGTGAAAGATGACATGTGTAGAAAAGGAGTGAACGCTGAGATGATGGCTAAAAGAGATGAATGGAGTAAGACGAAATATTTGCGCCGACCCCAAGTAAAGGGATAAGGACAGGAAGACGTTTTTGTGGGTTCAATAAGAAAGAGAGAGAAGAAAGCGTAGAAAACCCAAGTGAGGACACGGAATATTGGTGAGGGGAAAACATGTGTCAATATAGTTTTTATTACATGCGCACGACCCGGTATTTTTATCATACATATAGTATGGAAAAAAGTGGTAAGTGCGACTTTCGCTGTCTGGGAAGAGGTATCTTTTCTAGGTAGCGAAGTCGCTTCGCACGCGAGTAGAGAAACCACACTAGAGGGTCTATCCAGGCTGGTCAAGACACATGCAGAAAAGAGATAAAACTAGCGTTTGATTAATGACTCATAATAAAACATTTTTTTACTCATGCCGGAAATAAGTACTAAATTGAAACATGTTTTTTTCAATGTAAACATACTATTTTCGAATGATTCAAAAACACGAGGTTTTATAATATAAAATCGTAAAAAAACAAACAAACAACAAAAACCAGCCGTCGACGGATAGGAATGTATTTGTTTTGAAAACATTTGGATGTCCCATGTTTTATAAATGGAAAAGATATTTCAGACAAAGTAGTTTGCACTGCAACGCCTATTTAGATTCAATATTCATCTTTAACTTTACGATTATAAAGTCTATAGTAGCACAAACTTTCAAAAGTTCTGCATATCAATTAGCAAACTACATCATTAACTATGTACACATAGAGTTGAAAATAGTGAATCAGACCACAAAACCCCGTTATTCATTACATCATGATTACATTCAGGGGCAAGGTTCCAAACAAGCCGCTTTAAAATTTCTCGCACTTCATTCGTGCGTAATATTGAAAAGAAAGACAGAAACATATAAATTGTCTAGTCGAGAAAGAGATAAATATATTTAGGTAGTAATCAATTTATTTATATCCATTGAGATTGGAGCAGACGGCAAAATTATTCGTCAACATGGATGTAAGTTGTACCATATGGGAGTAACACCTAGTTGTTCCCTTGAGGCTTGCTCACTCGAGTCGAGGACATTTTTGAAATTTTTTCATACAAATTATGTCAAAAACGTCCTCCACTCGAGTGAGGAAAGGAAATGTCAAGAATACGGATGTAAGACATTTTCGATCAATTGTAACTATAAAATAGTCAATGAAAACATATAAACTACGCTGTAAAAATTATAGTTGAAAAAATTTGTTTAATCATCATCTTAGATAATTTCACATCAAAACGGCTTTACCAAGTATATTGATAAGTTGACAACAAAACATTATGTACGTATTTACTATGCTAATTACTAGCTACTGCTAATCAATAATCATTTAATTATACTAAGTACGCAATTAATTTACTATAATCAAAACATCATCGTATTTATTTTCATCGAAAAGTCATGTAAACATAACCTAGACAGATAACAGTCTAGATTTAACCGAAAGCTATTATATTTTTTATCATCATTATAATACTATACTTTCTTTGTCCCCGAGTTCACGTGTAGAGTTGGTTTATATTTTTAGGATAAAAAGAACCGCTTTGTTCTTTCTCACACTACATTACCTGGACAAAAGGCACACGCCTTTTATTTATTGAATTTGGTTCGATGGTTTCAATGTGAAGACGTAACGACGAACCATCGCCTCCTGCACGGCAGGCAAGGTTACTCGCCACTGGACCACCACGGCTTTAAAAGAGCCGAAAAGGATTAAAAGAGCTCGATTAAAGTCTAAGGAAAAAATTTCACTAGTCCTTGTATTTTTCATCGTCAAGAGACAAAATTGTCACCAACCCTGACCTGAAGCAGAGTTCTATATTATCCTCTCAAATTTTCCGTAACCCAAGATGACGAATATAAACCGAGTCTCTACAAAAATACGCACAGATGACGTGTCTACTCGTTTTGCCACGCACGCGAGTTTTGGCGGTCGCAGAAGTCACGTGTAGAAACACAATGTTGTGTATATTTTATTGACGACTCTTTCGATGCGAGAAAATCAATGACATTCTATACACAACGAATTCACATCAGCGCGCTTTTAACGGGACCACCAAAAGACAAGTGTGCTTGTTTGTTTTACATTACTGCTTTTTGACCGAGGAAATTTGATGGGACTGGAATGTCAGCGGCAATGTATGACAGCAGAGCACAACTGAAGAATGCTAAGGTAACATTTTAGAAACGTGCCTTTTTCTGGTTTTGTTATTGTATGACTTGGTGAGTCCATGTGTGTAGAATATCATTGGAGTAAATGAATAACTTGGGAGAAGATCATCATCATCAGCCTATACAATATACGTCCCACTTCAGGGCACAGGCCTACCCTCAAGGAACTTGGGAGAAGAGGATAGAGGTAAAAGTAGTGAAGCTTTGTTTCTGAAATGTTATCTGGCTTTTTAGGTGAAGGAAAACATCGTGAGGAAACCTGCATGCTCCAATTTCGAGGCATGTATTGTACCTACTGTCCATTACAAGTAATGACGGGCTCACTCCCCGTCACACTGGACAGAGTTTCGGTACTACTAGTGAAACGTGGATGTTCTGAAGTTTCAGAATATCTCTGACTACCTCCTCGGGGAACATAGTCGCGAGCATATGCTATGCTATGTTATTTGAATTAAGAAACATTTTTTTCTGTAGAGTTCGTCACGTAGATTTTTTGTTCTGGATCATTTTTAATGCATGAGTGGGGGAACTTATAGGATAGAACGAAACATCGAGTAGGTTCGAATGAGGGGGGAATAAATAAGTGTCGATGCTTCATTCACTTACAGCTCTATGCTTATAAATATATTTTGTTTGACAGTGTAGATCGACGGATTAAAATGAATTTTTTTATATAAAGGCTAGAGTAACTTCTAAGGTGCGGATTACATAGAAAAGACGGCGGGCGGGCGTGGCGCGGGCGGGGTGCGGCAATATAAACCTTATAGTACGCAGCATAGCTTCGTTTGGAGAATTACGCCCGCGCCTCCAGGCGACGTCGCCTGGTGGCGCGGGTGCGATTTTCCTTTACGACAAAAACGATGCTATGCTACGTACTATAAGGTTTATATTGGTGTTACTTTGACAATCCGCCACCGCTACGTCTCTAACTTTTGATTGAAAGAACCGATTGCGATGTAATAAAGCCTAAATTTTAATTCAAACTACGCTTTATACCCCATCCAAATCGGTTCAGCCGTTTTTGAGTGATGCGTGTACACAAACAAACAGACAAAAATTCAAAAAAATTCTCATTCTCCATTACATACCCTAAACTAGGTAGATAATAGATACCTAGACTAGATATTTTCACCCCCAATGGAACCCCAATGATTATTTTTGAAAATATCATCAACGTACCTACATTCACGCCAAGTTTTTTTATTAAATAGGTGTAGAATATACAGGCTGTAGCAAAACACCCTAGTAATACTTAAAGGGGTGCTTCAGACCACCAAACTGAACAACTTTCACAATGGAGCCAACATCGAAATCGCGACAAATAATCAGCCGTCCCATACATTCGTTAATTCGGTACTGCAGTTTTGTATGGAACAACTGATTTTGTTTTCGCGATTTCGAATTTGGCTCCATAGTGAAAGTTGTTCAGTTTGAAGGTCTGAAGCACCCCTTTAATTATTATATTACTAGGGAGTTTTTTTACAACTGTAATAAAGATATTGGCATTATAACGTTTTTGTGGCATAACAGAAAAGACATCGACAAAATAATTTCAATTGCTCAGGTTCATAGTAAAGTAAGTACCTATACTAGCCCAGTCATTTTACGGTTTGAGCCGGGACTAATTAATAATTGACAATTTTTTTTTCGGTATAATATTGAAGTGCCAATTTGAGCCTAAAAATGTACCAAAATTTAAAATAAGTTATTATCTCGTTCTAAAAAACCTGATGGTAAATTGTTTTTTGCAAATATTTAAGGCTTTACCATTATACATACTACAAACATTGTGTGTATATTTTTGTCTACTTAGAAGGTTTTGAAAAATACATTCGTATTTTCTAATAAATACCTCATTTTTTAAATTTCAATGCCTATTTTTTTGCTCAAAAATAATTTATATTATTAAATCTAAGTCAAATGAGTACATTGGTATTAATATTATTAATTTAAAAGCCTTCTGGGTCACACAATTTTGATTTCTATGTCGCGTAACGATTTTTTTTAAATATGTTTTAAGAGAGTCTTTTTGTCACTAAATGGTGACGGCTACAGTTTATAAGTCCAATTAATAATTACTCCCTACCCCGCCTAACAAAACTCTGTAAAATGACTGCGCTATACTAATACCAAGCTGTTCCAAATTTGGAATGGAGACAACCGACACCAGCTTCAAGCACGTGGCGCTACTGGCATCGCATGACAGTTGTGGTATAAACATGTGCCAAATATTTTTTCTCTTCGTGACTATCAGAAAGGTTGGACGTTCGTAAAAGGTCAACGACCATGGCGTTTTAGCTAATTAATTAGTTAGGTATGTCATACATTAATTAACAGCAATACTCTTGTCTGTGAAAAACTATAGAATGACACAAAATTAAATTCTTTCTTTTTGGCAAGATAACGATTAGGATTTTAGGGTTTATCACATGGATTTAGAACCAAAGCATCCATAATCTCCTTATACAAGCATGGAAGCACGAAAATTTACCATAGCGGTCGGTAATGTTCGTTCTTCTTTCGTACGTGTCCTTTATCGATGTTTCCAACGTTTCTATAAATTTTTGTCGTTGGCTTAGAAAGGGACAAAGTTGACACGACGGAAATTTAAGATAGAAGGACGATCATTACCGATCCCCAAGGAGTATTTTCATGTTTCACCGCTCTCCAATACCTATGCCACCTTCCTCGGTTTGTCTTTTGCCTTGGTCACTTCACAATCCACACATCATAGCCCTACTTACACAATAGTGTTAGTTTCCAATAATATCGTGTACAAGATCGATAACGTATTACGAATGACTATGTACTAGGCAATTGTTTCTGTGATCATCATATCCATTATCTTGAACTAATTAACTAATCACCACTTTTGGATAAGATCTTGTTCGTTTGACATATTTTGAATAAATGATATGTCAAACGATCTGTCAAATAAGGTACCAAGCTATTTTTTCTGTATAATTAATTACTACCAGAAAAATCTGTAAAATTAAGATGTAATAGATCGAAAAGGTAAACAATGCAATCTAGACTTCACCCGTACCTATAGATGTTATAGCCACGAGGTCGTCGCACTACGGTGCGTTCATTGTACGAAAACCCACCTAACAAGCCATTATGATACTTACTACACAAACTTTACAGTTCTATAACGAGACTTTCTATGTTGAACTGAACATAAATGATTCAATCAGCATATAAAGTTGCGCCATGCAAGCAAGTTTCACTCTTAGTACTAAGATGTAAGGTTTCATTGAGGGGTCTTATTAGGAGGATTGAACAGTAGTCTCGCAGGCGACTCGCGGTTGGTCGAGAGAGTCACGCCACACTATGTTTAAATTTGGAATATAAAGCGATTCAAGCGGATGGATGAATCGTGTATTGTCAAGCGATGAGAGCTAATCGTTGTCACATTCTCTGATACCTTGCCCGTTTGTGATAAGGTTGGCTTTAGCGTGAACTCTTCAAAGGGAATTCAATGCGCATAGTGGACATTGTTAGGTGATAAAGAGAGAAAAAGAGTCTTTGTGTAATAGAAGGACAAAGTGTTTAATTTAGTTTATAATTAGAAAATGTTAAATTAATTCTTAATGATTAACTAATGCATTTGATATGTGCCTTTACAAGGTGTTAGGGTAAATAGTTGCATTACTTTAAAGGTTGATTGTACCCATGATACTGAACAACTTTCACCACGAAAACTATAGGAAATAAGCAAAAAAAAAAAAAATGTTACTTAAAATACTAAATGCAATCAGCTAATCGAACGTTTGTATAAAAGTCGAATTCCCTATGGGTTTCTTAGGGAAAGTTGTTCAGTATCATGGGTACAATCACCCCTTAAAATAATGCACCCTGTATAGTTAACATCATACGACCACTGCCCACCCATTGCCATTGCACATTGTTGTGCCCACCTGTAACTGGGTTATGTATGAGAATTATACCTAACTAAAGATGTAAATGTGAGTGTTATAATATGTAATCTGTTGGTGAGCCTAAATAAATAAATATCTAGTAGTTCTGAATCTGATGGCTTCACTCGCTAAACTAGAGTTGCCAGCCGGCAAATCAAGAAAAGTGCTGGGATTTAACGTCTGGTACCGTGTTCAGTCATTACTTATACCTAATAAAAATCTGCTGTTCCAAAGGCTGTTCCATAGAGAAGGTCAATATTTGAAATCGCTTTTTAGCGATAAGACCGCCTGTTTTTGTGCCTTTTGTATTTCCTGATTGTTTGCTCTCTGTATACTCTGTTTTTTTGGTGTCTAATAAAGTATAATTGATTGATTGATTGATTTAACGTTTTTATAAGTGCTGCAAGACCACAACTTGAGAATAACCTTAGAGGCGGATTGTCCAGATTGCGCTGATATGCAAACCCTTTCACCACGATGGCAAGTCTAAGAATGTGAAATGCCATCGTGAATGGAATCCCTTGATCAAATTGTCTATTACGCTGGTAATTGTCTATGATAGGCCGACACTGACCCTGCACATTCAGTATTCCATGCGTCATCTCATCGGTCGAAGCGCCTTGGAACGTGCGCCTACACCTATTTGCTTATAGATTTTCCTTTTAATGATCTTGGGTTGAGACGTGTTAGATTTTGTGGGATTTTTGTGTTAACAACCTAGAAAAAAAGAAATAAACTGTTGCGATAGATGGCGTTGATGTGACTTGGATCAGAAGACGGAAATTTAGGCTAAAAAGTAAACAAAAAGAATCATATGGAACGAAGTCTCTGTTCATATTTTTTTCTGCTTACTTAAAAACACTAATTTTTACTATTTTATTTCACCATCATAATCATCAGGGCACAGGCCTACCCTCAGGGAGGATGTATGGGCGTAAGTCAACCACGCGTGTCCAATGCTGATTGGTAGACTTCAAATACGCATCGGAATTTGTTCTTCAGCGTATGCAGGTTTCCTCACGATATTTTCTTGCACCGTTTCATTGGTACATGGCATGTCACCCGTGCAGATTCGAACCCAGGCCTCTATGAGTTTTTTATTTGTATTTTATTAACAGTAAGGTTGTTCATCCACCTCTCATCAACGCCATTATCGATTCATTTGGAACTATCTTTAAATGTGGCTTTCGGTAAATCCATAACCAAATGTACAATGTAACTACAACTAGGCATAGGCATAGGCATAGGCATCTTGGACATTGTCACACAAATTATCTAGCCACACTTAAAGTACCTGGACTTGTATTATGATGACTAGACAACGATATAGAATACATACATAGATACAAACATCCATGACTCGGGTACAAATATTCATATTCATCATATAAATATTTGTCCCTTACGGGATTCGAACCCGCGACCCTCGGCACAGTAGGCAGCACTGCGTCTACCATTAAAATCGACCGCGACCCGTCCTTGTACCCAGCTGACAGATAACTGTTAGATATAAAACATACGATGATAGATAGCACTTTGTTAAAGATGATATATTAATGTATTAATTACTATCGTTTTATTGTTTGAGAGATCGACAGGACAGTAGCTGTCATAAAGTTGAGAGGTCGGTTTATTTATATGTTAATCTTCTCGTGCTAATCTTTAGTTTAGGGTTAAATTGATTGTTTTTATATGGTGTTCAATTAGCAAGCATTAAAGAGTTTTATAAAATAAAAAAACCTTTATACATTACTAGAGTTAACCCGCGACTTCGTCCGCACAAATTATATAATAGATTTTAAGTCAGATCAGAAGCTATCAAACAAAAAAAGTTCATCAAAATCAAAATCGGTTCAGTAGTTTTTGCGTGATGCTCGACCAAACAAACAAATAATACAAAAATTGGTGATATAGAATCAGGGACACCTAAAAATCATAACTTTTTAAAATAAATCCCACCTATCTCCCCCCCCCCTGGATACGTGCTTGCATGCACTCTTTAAAATTTTCTTTCTGCATTTAGCAAAAGAATGTTCTTCTAAAATAATAGTAAAATTTGACATAGAATTGCAAGCAGTCTGTCTATAAATACAACTTTGAAGGTTTCTGACACCGCCCCCATTTTTTTATTCATAAAATAATAAAAGGATCTCTTCAGTTAACAGGATTTACAAAGATTTGGTACTTTAAAAGCAAATGGATGGTCGATATTTTCATGCATAATTTAAAATTTACTCTTGCACATATATAACGAAATGCGTCAATGAGGGCATCAGCCTAAACGCAGTCGAACAAAGGTTTAATTTTGGTATATATGCCTAATTTTTTTCGTAATTACATCCATAAGGTTACCGAGGGTCTGACAGAAAGTTTAAAAAAAAGGTTAAGCATAATTATAATAAAAAATCGGTCAAGTGCGAGCCGGGCTACTCGCGCACCGAGGGTTCCGTACCATACCACCAACAACATACTGACTTAAATCAAAAAATCTCTGGGTTCTTTAGCACGAGACCGACTCACGCATGGCCGTATTTAATATTTGTTCTTTACTGTAGAGTTTGCTCTATAATCTAATCACACCAAGTTTGACGCTTGTATAGATTAAGCGTATTGTATGTATTACCGTTGTTACGATAGAGCAAGAAGAAAAAACGTTGATAAAAACTAGTTTCTTGTATGAGGCTTGTATTCCCTTAATTTTTTACTTTTTGACATTTTTATTATTTGTTAGCACATTCTGTGTAGCTATTACGGTTCAAAAGTTACTAATAAGCTCTAAATGGGTAGGAGAGACAGACAGACGGACGGACGGACGAACGGACAACGTAGGCTTAGTAATTGAGTCCCGTTTTCACCCTTTGGGTACGAAACCCTAAAAAGTGATAACATTTTATCAAAGTTCAAATACAAACAAAAAATATTGTTTTTATGTTGTTTAAAATCTGTAAAATATTAAACCGTCTGTTTATATATATTTCCTTTCCAAGCAAGTTCATCACTTTATTTTGAATGTTTCGTTAGTCAGCCTTCCCACACAATATGCCTGTCGCATCACGCGTGTCCGAGTATACCCAGATGCCCAGATAATGACTCAGTTTTCTTGTAAAGGAAGATAAGATACCTTGTCTATTAATAGATAAAACAAACATCTTATTTACGAATACTATCTCATTGTAGCATAAAATAACAAAGAGAGTGCAATGTTCATTTAACACTGCCTTCTTTGTAAAGTAACGAACAAAAGAAAACATTATTAGCGGGGGTCCTTTGAACCTTGCAAATAATTACTGCATTGTACCAATTTCCGCAGAACGCTTGACGCATCTAAATATGGAATCAACGTGACACAAGAACAAAAGCAAGCTTCTGACAAAACAATAAATTGCAAACAATTTAAACTATCATCATCATCTCAGCCGATGGACGTCCACTGCTGGACAGAGGCCTCCCCCAAGGATCGCCGTAACGACCGGTCCTACGCTGACCTCATCCAATGGGTTCACGGCTCTTTCACGAGGTGCCCGTTTGCGCTAAGATAAAACATCGAAGTTCTATTCTTATCCAATTTCAGTTATAATCACATTGCAATCCAATTACTATTAAACTGTGCTGAATTCCGCATCGCGCTAAACTCTATGTAACTGACAGCCAATAACGTCTGAGCGATCTGTCAAAACGGCTCTAACGGCTGTACCACGATTAGCGCAATACCATATTCGCACATCCGGTAGAACAAAGTCAGAACTTACATTTCACAAACTGTTCAGTAGAGCAAAGTAAAGATTTGAAATTTTTAAATTCTAGATTTGGAATTGAAACCTTTAAAGAATTATGCTAAGTATGTTTTTATCTTAATAATCTATGTGAACTAACAAAGTGTCTTTGTGCTACCAAACGCGTAACAGGTGATGGAACATTTTGTCATTATTAACTCAGTTTCGTAAATTTTGACAGTTCTGACTTTGTTCTACCGGATGTGCGATGTGTCAAAAGTTATGGTTCACACGTAGTCTAATAACGGTTCAATCACCAAATATTTACCGCGATTGCAGCCCTGGTCGTCGGTCCACCTTGTGTGGCCTACCCACGCTGCGCAAGTTAAACTATACTCAAAGCAATTTGACCAGTGAAATTCAGTTTGGCCAGAAATTACGAGACGCATATGAAATTTGGATACTCGTGGTAGTAGTGATGGACAAACACTCTTACACTTCTCACCATGATCTGGTGATGCTGATGAAAGATAAGAAAATGAGAAGAAATAAAGGGAAAAGATTCATCTTGATTATACTATGATAACCGGACCTTTTGTAACAACATTAAGTAATGATTTATAAAATAAAATTATAAGGCGGCAAACGAACGACCTGGTTAATCTTGCCAAGAATATGGTGTGTTTATTACCATAGAGCTCCGCCGAGAAAAGCGTTGGTCTTAAATGAATGATGATGATGATTCGTCTCCTCCAAGGTAAAAAAGCTGAAGCGCCATTTCACCGAATGGCGCTTCAATCTTTTTACCATACAGGTAACGATATGAAAAAAGGCAGATAAGTTTCGACCTTGTAGTCAATTACAATAGTCTCATTTAAAATAAAATGAGTTTTATTCATGTCATGACACTATTGACACAGCTGCTGTGAATGTAGATTATAATTTGAGATAATTTTGCTGTAAACTACATAATACCAATCTTCATTATTTACATGACATAATGCAGTATGATAAGATCTTTGAAACCTTCAAATGTTATGTTACTAGCTCGACAGAGTTGATTTGAAAAAAAAAAAACATTTTACATTACTTATTATTTCAAGATCGTACGTAGTGAAACTTGCCACAAAGAGCTGTTATTACTTCGTACAGCGCGCAACGTATGATCACGTACGCGACGTTCCCGTCTGGAGCGAGTGGCAGAAATCAATCAAGCGCAGCGCTTACGATGCGCCATAAATGTAGGTACTTATCTCGGTACCTTCTAAAAGGAGAAACATGTTTAAAAATACAAAAATATACGTCATCTTTGCGACAATTTTCTATCGAGTGAAGTAATTCCAATCGTGTATTAAACATGATTTCACTAGATAAACTATCCAAAAATACTGTTTTCGATAAATTGTATAAATCTAGTCGAAAAATAAAAAATAAAAGATGCCTCCAAGGTGTTTCGTAGGGCCTTAAAGATTGTTCTTCGATTTAAAAATTGATTTTTTAATTTGTTCTACTCTTCGCGGGCTACCATAAAAGTCGACATGGTCGACGTCTTGACCACCCCTGCATTAAAGGAATCGCATTCGCACCCCTTAGGTTTAGTAACCCTTCTTTAGTGTCTGAAGACCCATCATTCGTTAGCTCTAAAAGGTAATTTTGAAGTACAAAATCCTCATTAGAAAACCTGAACCAACATTATCCGCAACCTTGAGCAAGGCAACCAGGGTCAATGTACGAAATTGCCGACAAATTGTCTTTGCGGTAACATAACGGTTGTTATTACCAATAACATACCTTTTGTCTATGGTCTTGAGATGTTTTTAAATTGTAGGTATGGATTATAATTTCAGTTTATTACTGTGGTATTACTGATTGGGGATTTTATTTTTAAACTTTAGGTCTTGGATTATTGCTACTTTTTTTGTTTAACGTTCACGATTTTTTTGTAGGTGTACCATTAAAACATTTTTATAAACTACCTTTTTAATTCTGCAATTTATTTTTTATTACTCTCATTTATAATACATTATTGCATTGTCGTGGTTCATACCTAGAGTGTAAACTTAAGTGCGTTACATATTTTAAGGGGTGCTTTAGTCTATCAAACTGAACAACTTTTACAGTACGACCAGGAAAATAATTCTGCTCGTCAATTTTCGTTTGCGCAGAGCATTGCAAAATCGGGTATTCTCTATCTCGCTCCAACTCGAATAGCAGAGTTATGTATGCTTCGGCAGCGAAGAGGGCGCGAAAGCAATAAGCCAATAGCGGCAAGGTGTCACATCACTGTCTGACTGATTGGTCAATATAATTTCGCGCGCTAAAATTTGTCAACTGTGCAGGTACATCGGTGAGACTTATAAACCTGGTACAATGGGACCAAAATTGAAATTGCTAATATAAAAAAAAAAAAAAAAATCTGCTATTCCACACCTACATAACAGTATGCGTCAAGTATAATGGCCGGCAAACGACTTGGCAAAAAACGTCGACTGCGCAGAACAAAATGTGTATGCGAAAGCGCTACTGCGCACACCCCTTACCCCTTCCCTATTGATCAAGATGTTTGCCGCGTAGTGTAGCCAAAGATATTTTCTTTGGAAAAACCCATTAAAATTTCGCGATTTAAGGATCGTCTCTATCGAAAGTTGTTTAGTTTTATGGTCTGAAGCACGTCGCCCCCATGAAATATGTAACACATCTAAATTTACACCCTGTATGATTTTAGTTACACCAGGTATTCAAAATAAAATAAAAAAACAATCTCAAGAGCACCAAAAACAAAAAATTCTAATTTTGTGGTACTTCCGCGATCTTCTTATCGTGTGGGCAAGGCCCTGGTGTCAGAGTTTTCAAAGACCGCCTTACGGCCTCTGACGTGGTTTTTATGTAACGACTACTACCACCAGAGATAGTAGCCGGGACCGACGGCTTAACGTGCCATCCGAAGCACGGAATCATTTTTCTTTTCAGACAATCAGGTGATTCAGCCTTTTTTTTTTTTTTTTGACGCTGGGAAAAAATGCTTTACGCATCCCCCCCCGTTGGGGGACAGGGGGGGTATGTGGGACTCCCCGGTGCGAGTCACCGGTATACCCACTAAAATAACCCAGCGGCATTCCCGCTTCGCCCGGATGGCAGGGAACTGGGAGACCAGCAGAGCCTTTACATCCAGTCCCCCACCGGCGATGTCCCGCCGCTCCTCCAGGAGGGAGGAGTCAGAGAATGTCTTCCCGCGAGGGTTGTGAGTAGTGCAATGCGGGCGGAGGCGCCCCCGCACCTGTCGCCCGCTACTCACCACCGGGAGGCTGAAGGCGGTTATGATACCGCCGACCGCCGCCGTCGGTTTTAACGACTTCACTGTCGGGTGTTATTGACTTTTCCTTGTCTCGGTGGTGGCGGGGAAGGAAATCCTTCCCAGCCTGCTCTGCGGTACGGTGAGTACACGCAGAGCCCGCCCTTGCTCCTCCACTGTGCCCTCTGATACGCAGAGGGACACGTGGAGAAACGAACGCAGCCGAGCCACGCTGACCCGCCGCCCTCCTGTGGTCACATCTCAGTGATGCGACCACCCCGCTTTGGGTTGGTTCACGCCGGCAAGCCGGTACCCCCCATATCTGGGGGGCATTCCCCTATCCACCACCCGGGGGACGCGCCCGATAGCAGACCCACCTGCCACGGGCAGGTGATTCAGCCTGCAATGTCCTAACCAACTGGGGAAAAACGCACAAAGTGACATATCACTAGGTGTCCCCCGTGGGAATCGAACCCACGACCTCCGTGTCGAGAGCCAATGCTCTTAACCACTAGACCACGGAGGCAGCTTCCGCGATTATAATCATTAAAGTTTACAACGTGCGTCTTAGAATAGGTTACCGGTTTCGTCGATGATACTATACCACAAAAAGAAGCAGATAGGTATGTAACTAGCGCAATTAATACTCTCTTTCAATAGTCCGCGTCAAGCAATGCTACAAGCGAGACGGCTGTGGCGCGGCACAATTTACTGCGCCATTTTATATGAAGATAAACATATCTTGTGTAAAATATACTTGGGTTTGTACTACTCCATCGCGAGAGCCTCTATCCTTTGGAAGGTATAATAAGCAGTTGGCACTCGACAAAGACAATATTAGTTATACTAATGGTGCCTTTTAAATTATCTGACATCATTTATCCCCCCCGAAATCCGAACCCGAAACTAAAGTCTGGATACGTGCTTGATTCAGACCCTCGTTGCTACTGCAATGAATGTCTTAAGACGATTCTAATACGCCCAAACTCGATAGGTATACTAGTTTCACCGTTATTACGAGTACCACCTTCCAGCTCCATCATCAGACCCTCACTTATACCAACATTTATTGTGAATCTCAAAGATGTCTGGTAAAATGTTTGATGGCCGCATTTTCTCTACATCAATAACACCTTCTGGAGCTGTCATAAATTAATTAAAAATATGTTCTTATTAAATATCGTTCTTCATGTCTTCCCCATATGTTATGTGTATGACAGACTTTGAACTTGATTTTTTTTAAACATTCATGTAATGTCAATAGGTGACTGTGAAAATAAATCGCTCAATGATAAACAGATATAGACAATCAAATCGAATGAGTTTGATTTCACAAATGATTAGATTGCCTTGATTTTATATGAGTTGGCTTCTATTGCATCAGAATTTTGTCAAAACATAGCATATTCGAGGCTAGTTTATATGAAACTACAAAATGTAAAATGTATGTAAATATTATTTAAAATTAAATGCATTAACATTGAGCAGGGTGCTTCAGACCATCAAACTGATCAACTTTAACTATCTATGGAGTCAATATTGAAATCGCGAAAAAAGAGCCGTTTTATAGAAAATGTCAATAGCACTCGACCAAAATGCATGAAACAGCAGAAAATGTAAATTTAGCGTTATTTTCAAACGGTTATATTTACTGAGAGGATAAAAATAAATATAATTTTAATGTAGTCAAATCCAACGGGTGCGCGCGCATGAATGCATTCCCTTGCTCGGCTCCCCTCAAGTTTCTCCAGAAAGTGTGAGGTGAGGTGGGTTATCTGAAGTCAGAGGGGGGCGGGGAGTGACCGTTCTGTATGTAGAACTTTATACTATTACCTATTCTGTGACCACATATAAGACGTAGGGCTAAGATTGGTTTAACACATGACAGTTTGCAGTTAATTGTGTGCAGTATTCTCCACTAGAAAAGTTGATAGAAAATTAAAATCAATTTGTATGTGCGTTCACTCAAGCGCCTAGGCCATTGGTAATAAAATAACGGATGATCAGCCTTGCTTAATGGAATATCTTGTTTTGTTGTTTATTTATTCAGTTTTTGGATATGTTTAAAAGGTTATAATCTCATAATATTGTAAATATTCATGTAAATAAACTCTTTTACTATAATTTGCTGCAATTATTTAGATTTTTAAAGTTCCGCACAAAGTGGTTTCGGCAAAAGCCGTGCGGTCGATTTGCTGAAACTTGGTGCAAAATATTTAACACTGATTGAAATTCTAGTTTCAGATTAATGGTCATACTAAAATGTTGAAAGCACAAAACAGTTTTCTATAAAAATACTAATAGACGACTACTTTATCTACCAGATTTTTTTTATTGGTTATGGGTATTTCAGATAATGAGATCGGCTGATCTGCACTTTTGTATGAAAGGCCCAAACATTTTTCTCTAAAAAAACTTAAATACATCAACGTGCCATATACTACATTTTACCAAAGTTTAATCTCAGTCGACCAAACGGCATTTCCCATAAATATGCGGTATTTTTTTAATTATGGACAAAGTCAACGAACTCTATAATTTACATATAAAGAGAGTAATACACTTCTAAGCAATGTTTTGCGTAGGCAACACCCACCGCCGACTTGTCTATGACTATGACTAAGTATAATGGTTCGAACATTCACTGGCCAATCTAGTCGGTTGTGTGGGGGTCTATTGTAATGCAATCAATTTTAATATCGCTTCATTTTAAACTTTTACGGATCACAGTTAAAAAAATATACTAACAACATAAAACATTAATAACCAGAAAGCTGAAATTATTTGTTGTTTTAAATAGGTATAGTGACTAAACATAAGACATAGTAGTCCGTAATGTTTCGATAAATCGAAAACCAGCAATAACTGTAACGTGACATTCTTTTTTTTTATGGAAATGTTGTTTGTTGTTTTAAGTAGGTATAGTGACTAAACATAAGACATAGTAGGCCGTAATGTTTCGATAAATCGAAAACCAGCAATAACTGTAACGTGACATTCTTTTTTTTTATGGAAATGTCTAGAAATAAAACGACTGAGGGCAGCACTGGAGTGGAGGCTCGGTGCCCTGCTAAGAAAATAGCAGAAATTATTTTTCAGAATCATTTGAACATTTTCAAATTCTCGTAGATTCACTGTCTCGGATTCTCTCTTCCTTTTCTCCTTTTCTCTGAATTTTTAACGGGGTGTCTGACGAGCTAGAGGGGGTCCTAATTTTGAATTTGACACATTCCGATTAATTCCGATTCATGTACAAATAATGCCTAAATTCCATAGTTCATGCAACGTTATTAATTATTATACAATTCAAATCCACAAAATATCACTTCTGGTTCTGGCCGATTTTTAAGAAAAAAACAATAGTTTGGGTTATGTACAGGAATGTCTCCAAACAGCAAAATATATAGGAAATTTGGTTCGATCATTTCGTGAAAACTACTATTTCGAATTTGTCCTGTTTTCACTATTCGAAAATCTATGAAAACTGAAATACTTTCGACGCTGAAAGTATTTTTTGTTAAATATAAGAATACAAGTAACCAAACTTTTGTGATTTCCAAACTGTTTCTTACAAAAGTTTGTTTATGTTTTACAAATCAGTTTGGAAGTCGCTAAAGTTTGGTTATAATTACGTGACAAAAAAAAAAATGTTTGTGTATCACGGGTTCGGATAGAATGGAATCAACAACATGTAAAATAAAAGGAAATCACGCTTCCTTGTATTTTTAACCCCCGACGCAAAAAGAAGGGTGTTATCAATTGAACGTGTGTATCTACACAGATACACACGTTCAATAGGATTCTATGAGACCACAGACAGATACACATCTGTCTGTGGTCTCATAGAATCCTAACGGATGAACCGATTTTCGTTTAGTTTTTTTTTGTGTCATAGATAATTTTATCCCGAGTTCTTAGCCATGTTTCATGAAAATCGGTTCAGTAGTTTTGATGTAACTTTAAAAATTATGAAATACCCAACATTTAATTTCTAATTTAAAAATTCCCAACGCCAAGAAAAAAACATTTAAAAAGTAAAAAATAATTCTGTCACCTATTATTTTTGTATGATGCAAATGTAGGTATGTTTTACTTTTTAATTCTCTATAAGATATTTTAGGTTAATTAATGTGTCGGGGACCGACCGCAAGTAATTGTAAAAAAATCAATAGTCATTTCATAGCGGTCCCCTACGCATTAATTGACCTAAAATATCTTATAGAGAATTAAAAAGTAAAACATACCTACATTTGCATCACACAAAAATAATAGGTTACCGAATTATTTTTCACTTTTAAAATGGTATTTTTTTGGCGTTGGTGGTTTTTTAATTTGGAATTTAATACATGTTCCCTTTCACGAGAATTCGTTCTCGTGAAAAGGATAGTACCTAATACATGATATATCAACAAAATATTTCTACAGTACTAGATAATGCATTATTTTTTTCTGAAGCGGAAAAGAGGAAACGCTTCTTCAATTATCAAAATAAAAACATAATTTAATAAACAATAAAGAGTAAATGACCCATACGGCAGAAAGAGACAACGATATAAACAAATATTGACGTCATATCATAACATATAAATGTCACAGATATGGCTATCATTAAACCGTTGAGTTATAAAGGAGTATTCCTCACAAAGAAATTATGCGTAGTTGATAAGACACGAACACTTTTAAATTTGAACTTTGTTTCTTTGTCATTAACAGTAATTATTGCCTAATGATATCACGGCTTTGTTTTAGAGGCATAACTGGTAACAATCACGATACATCCACGTGCCAAGCCAACCGTTATTACGGTAAATGCACTTAATGCATCTTCTCACAGAATCAATCAATCAATCAATCAATTATACTTTATTTAACACAAAAATAACAGAGTATATAGAGAGCATACAATGTGAGCAGAATGTGTGTGTGTGTGTGTGTGTGTGTGTGTGTGTGTGTGTGAGCAGAATATGTGTTACTATGGCGGATTTGCTGAAAAAAAATAAAACAAAACAAAAAGTTAAGGGGTACCACAACCCTATATTTATATTAACCCCATATAAGCATATGCTCACGACTATATTCCCCGTAGGGGTAGTCAGAGATATTCTGAAAACTCTCCTCTCTTGTACTTTGCTTTATCGTAAAAACATTAATACTACATACAAGCGTTAAACCTGGTGTGAGTATATTACCATATTGCAAACTCTAAAGTAAAATAACAAATAATAAAAACCGGCCAAGTGTGAGTCATGGTCTTCCTTTGTTTATTAGAGAATTGGTTCTTATCATTGACCCTGCCGATTGGTGCCATAAAAGAACAGGGTCTTATTTTTTCTGATTTTAGTCAGTTCAGTTACCGGCTGAGGGAAGCGATATAAAAATAAATAACGCGCACAGGCACATACATTATAATGATCCCAAGCAAGCACTAATAGGCTGTTTATTACGATAACCATACAACACGGGCACAAACATATAAATATCCATGACAGAACCGGGATTCGAACCCAGGACCCTGGTTTGGCAGTCCGGCGTGGTAACCATTATACCAACCGGGTCGTCGGGTTAATAAAAAGGAATACTTCCTTTGAGTAGGTAAACTGTTCTATATTCAATATTTAGAGTATTTTCCCGCCAGGCAAGGTTCGTTTTATCCACCCTGTGTAAACCTAAGCATGAGCCTTACTACAACAGATTGTGTGCTTAAAAAGCTAGCTCGCAATTATAGCGATGTATCTGACCACCCCAAAAGGATTCAGGTCCTTAGTTTATGTATGATAGTTATAATAACCACGCTATGCGACGTTCTTTGGGAAAAAGGACTTTGTTGTCGGTTTTAGTTTCCAAGGTGAAATTGATATCATTAGCATACTTTTAAACTAAGAGTCTATCCATCAAACTGAACAACTTTTATTATGGGAGCAAACAAATCGGAGCAAAAAAAATCTGTTAATGATATAAATTTCACCCTGTATACATATTTATTTAGAGAAATGAGTCAATTTATTGTAGGCCTACAAACGGTTACGTTTATTGATGGACACTCTAAAAACATAATTTAATTTATAAAATAATTTATAATTTAAATAATAAAAAAAACTAACATATCTTACCAAGTTTAGATGAGGTATAGCTAATATTACCACTATAATCTAGAGATTATGAGAAACAAATCGACATGAGTTACATAACTAATAATAACTATAGGCCAACATAAAAAAATTTTATGTTAGCCTATTTCCCATACTAAGATTGAGGATGTTTTTTATGTAGATTTCGGATCCTTTAATAACTCCAACTCCATACCGACAACAAGGTCCCTTTGACCTGAGAATTATGTTCATTTGTTGGTTTAACACACGCTACGACAGAATTCTTAGACGTTTTTTATAGAATATTAATTGAATAACGTATCTCAAAGGCGACAAGCACGCGTTTATATAATTTTTATGCTTCTTTGGAATGTCAAGCACGCGGCGAGGCGCGTGTTCGCTGCTTAACGATTTGTTTGCATGTTATTTTTATCGTTTTTTAATGTGATATGGTTTTAGTACGCAGGATACATTTATTAAGTACAACAGCAAATATTGAATCTCTTATGTATAAGAGATTCATTATTTGCTGTAGGCGCAGCTTGCCATTTAATATCGTTCATATCTCTATTAGCGGTAATTTCAGCTTCCACTCATTTGTTACACATTATTACTTACATATCTTCTTTGGACTTCCTTTCCACATTCATATTCTTTATGAATGATACCAAATTATAAGAAAGAGTATCCAATACTATATAGAGTCCTTCTCGATATGCTGACACTTTTATAAGGATATTATCGGGCCGTCAAACTGAACAACGATAGAGAAAGTTGTTCAGTTTGATGGTCTGAACATCCTCTAAAAAGTGTCATCATATGTCATAGACTTGTATACATACAGTTGGACACTCCCCCCTCTAGACCTCTGGTAGGAAGCAGGAAGTTAAGAAGTAGGAAGTTAATGGGGTATCAAATGGACTGAGTCTCGAATAACGTTCTTAAAAATTAGTTCCTAACTTTACTCCCAAAAAAAGTGATGACCTCTACAGGGTGAAATTGATATAATCGGCATCCTTTTAAACTGAGAGTCTACCCATCAAACTGAACAACTTTTACTATGGGAGCAAACCGATCGCAGAAAAAAATCTGCTGTTGCATACATTTGAGTCGAGTAGGCACTGCAGCTTAGTATGGGACAACAGATTTTTTTTTGTTGCTCCGATCGGTTTGCTCCCGTAGTAAAAGTTGTTCAGTTTGATGGGTAGACTCTTAGTTTAATAAAAAGGATGCCAATGATATCAATTTCACCCTTCATATGGACCACAGTCAGGCCTGTCTCACTCCAGGGCTCAGGTACGTTTGACAGCCTGACCCCACCGCGGGGTGCATCGTCGCTCATTGACATAAGGGGAATTTTATTTTACGTTCCTGAAGCGCGCGTTCGAAATTCGAAAAATCGGCTTGAGTGTACTATCTGTTACTGTAGGTAGTTACTATTAAATAATCTCTGCCACAGTGTAACAGTACCATTTGTGGCTAAATTGTTGATCGGAGATGTCCTTCTCTTAATCTCAAGTACTTACCCTTGATATAGGCGCGCATCTGGAGCAAGCCAACCCGGCGGGGGGACGTATCACAGGCTGCGGGGCGGGCACCACAGGTCCTTCCTTCACCCTGTATAGCGACGTCGTTCGGGCCTGTTGGCAACAACATTCATCATCATCATAGTTCGATAGTAATAGTAACTGCCTCCGTGGTCTAATGGTTAAGAGCATTGGCTCTCGACACGGAGGTCGTGGGTTCGATTCCCACGGGGGACACCTAGTGAAATATCACTTTGTGCGTTTTTTCACAGTTGGTTAGGACATTGCAGGCTGAATCACCTGATTGTTTAAAAAGAAAAATGATTCCGTGCTACGGATGGCACGTTAAGCCGTTGGTCCCGGCTACTATCTCTGGTGGTAGTAGTCGTTACATAAAAACCACGTCAGAGGCCGTAAGGCGGTCTGAAAAAACTCTGACACCAGGGGTCTGCCCACACGATAAGAGAGATATTATACTGACGGATGTAGGCATAAGGACGACGTTGCGTTGAGTACCTAAGTAATTGTTATAAAGGAATTAAATGATGTAAATTTCATACCAGACTTTTTACAGAGGACGCATATGTATCGGCGGAGAACGAGCTGAAGGAGACGAAAAAATCGAATTCACCTCGCACCGCTTCCGCGTCGAATCTGACGAATCGTCAAAAGAATTAAAAGGAAATTCGTTTCATTCGCGTCCTTTGGCTCCGGCCGCGGATAGATATGCGTCCACCCTTATAGTCTTATAGGAAAGGACATTTACAGGACAACAATCAATATCAAGGTCGTCGCCTTTTTGTGAAATGGTGCTTCAGTCTTTTTACCTTGGACGTGACGTATGTGGTTTTAATTCTTAATGTAGTTTCAGTCCATATAAAATTGACCCCTCTGCAACCACCTTAATGTGTTTTGCTACAAAACAATAATTGGACTAATTCGACTTGTACTGTTCCATACATTTGCGCTCACATGCGTTTAGTTCTAGTTGTAGCATATATTTTTGTTTCCAACAAAAGTATTAGTCTATACGTGTGTGTACTCACAAATTACGTAAGTCTAATAATAATGTAGGTCATTTTCAACACTTGAGAGTTAATGGCCAGTAATCTCACTTAACGAATTGCCTAAACAACGAGGTTTACTGACCTAGTGAAAACTGTTTTCGTGCCAAATGATTATAATGTGGCGTGCTGAAAATCGTCTCTACATTACTTAACTTGTAATAAGCGGGTAATGTCACTGGCTAAATGACATTACGCATGACGCATTAGATGGTACAGTCCGTTAGCACTTAGAATAGGATTCGGGTCTTAAGTAAGTTAAGTAAGCTAAGGGTAATTGTCAGAGGCACGCAAATATAATATTACTCCGCATAACCTTTTTACAACCATTGAAAAACTATTTAATTAAAACTTTGCTAAAATAGTTGTACTATTAATTCTCATTTCATCATCATTATTCATAATTTTCAGCCCGTATGTACCCACTACAGGGCATAAGCCTCCTATTTTGCCATCCATCCCGGTCCTGTGCCAGTCGCATCCAGGTCTTGCTTGATCATATCTGTTAATACCAATATAACCGATTTTACCCGACAGCTGAATCCTATTCTAAGTGCTCCCGAACTGTACCAATGCCCAATGCGTCTTCCACACAGGCGTTTTGGTCGGCAATTTCTAGGCGGGGCGAGACCGCGGCCACAGATTACTAGTTACTATGTAACATAACAGATACATCATTACCTTAGAAAACGACAAATTCCCACGCTTTAATTACCTTATGACAGAACGACAAGCAAAAATGTATCTAATGAAGCTTGAATCAGCTTTGATATTACTTCGTAAGCGCGCGACGTATGCAACCTTCTAGAGCAAGTTATAGAAATCAAGCAAGCGCATCGCTTACGATGCACTAAAGTGTAGCTGCTTATCTTGGTACCATGGGCCGAGTGACGTACGCCTGCCGCGGCGTGCAATCTGAATGAAATCGCTGAGAAATCGGCGATCAAAACGCCAGCGTAGAAGGGCTCTTGTATTATATTAGGTAATTGTTCCATTATAAACAATTTGGTTTTGTAATGTGCTAGTGTGCTACAAACGCAATCGCACATAGGTCGTTATCTAAGTCAGTTTGGTTAGCAATCAGTTAAAGTCTTACTTCAAATTCAGATGGACCCTGTTCATTGAGAACTTGTAGCTGTATCTCACAGCCGCTTGCCACGAGCGTCCTTACTTGGTTCAAATCAAAGCACCGACACTGGGACACCGAACCGTAGCATGACGATTCTCCGCTAGTTCTTCATCCACAATCTCGGGACGATATTTCACAAGAGTCTGGTCCACCACGCGCTTGCCAAGCCTCGGAAAGTTTCAAACGGATGAACGTATAGATCAAGCGATTGGCTTGACTAGCGTAGACTTGCAAGCGCTCAAATCGATTAAAATTTTGCGCTCAAGTCAAAGGAACATTATGGCAAACACTTCTATCATTAGTACAGCTGCTTTCGAATTCGAAGAATAGGCGCTGTTTTGTCTTTTTCGACCGCCATGCTTGGACGCTCAGGCCAGGACTTAGGCGGATCAGACGATGCTCCGCAATTCGCTCCGGTGTGCGGTTTTTTAATACAAGCGTTGAAGTGGAGCGGTGCATGATCCCACCTAGTCGCGCACTCACAAGCATGATAATGTCGACGTTTCGTTAGCCTGGAAATAGCAAGGCAGCTCAGCATGTAATAATCGTGTAGATGTTAAGAGACACTCACCGCGAGCTCAGCATCCAGTTTGGCGTACATGTCGGCGTGCCTGTGCCGGCGGCGCGCGCGCACAGCCTGCCGCAGCGACCCGCTCGAGTCCCTCCCGCACCATCCCCCCACGCGTTCGCCGACCACCTCCAACATGTCGGCTACGCGGCTGCAACAATAGGGTTAAGATAAATTTTGTTTGTTCGTTTTTATGACGCCTCACTTCATAAAGAAGTTCTTCAAAGGAAGCTTTCCACCAGAGCTGTTCGAGGTAGCGAGGCAAACATTCACCAATAGGTCGCTCGTTCGATCGCCTCATAAGTAAATTAAAACTTTTCTATTGGTGGATTTTTTCCTCGATTATCGCCTCGCTACCTCGTGCAGGCTCTGGAGCCTCACTGACAGTAACAAGCATACTTAAAAGTATACAGGGTGAAATTGATATCATTAGCATCCTTCTAAACTAAGAGTCTACCCATCAAACTGAACAACATTTACTATGGGAGCAAATCGATCGGACCAAAAAAAAATCAGCTGTTCCATACTAAATTGCAATGCCTACTCGACTCAAATGTATGCAATTTAATCCGATCGGTTTGCTCCCATAGTAAAAGTTGTTCAGTTTGATGGTCTATCCATCTCTTAGTTTAAAAGGATCCTAATGATATCAATTTAACCCTGTATGTTTATGTGCTGCTGCAGGTTACCCGCGACTTCGTCTGCTTTACCCGTATAAAAAGTACCCTATGTATTAATCCAGGCCATGGTCTATCTGTATGGCAAATTTCATCGAAATCCGTTCAGTAGTTTTTGCGTGAAAGAGTAAGAAACATCCATCCACACTCACAAACTTTCGCATTTACAATATTAGTAGATAGGATAGGTTAGGATATATGAAACTAGAATTCATTCGTATTTTTGGCAGGATTCATAAGAAGGTTTTGCAGTTTTTTCCTCATTTATTTATTTTTAATTTTATTGTTATTATTTAATTAAATATATATTTTTTTTATTTAAAAAACACATTGAATAAAATAAATATTCTAAAATATATTTTAGTCAAACACCTACAGACATGGCGAGTACCTAGAAATTGAATAAAATATAAAATGACGGATTAGCAAAGACAACGAGTAAAAAAGTATAATAGGTACCTATTTTGAGATCAGAATTTAAATTCATATCATGGTGACATGCCTTCGATAAATCGTACATAATGATAATGATAGATCGAAAAAGAAAATCCAAACAATGCACCAATCACCGTGACTTTTAAACGGTCCCGAACTTTTCTTCGTGGTCCCGAACAAATAAACATTTAAAATAGAAATAAACAATACGACAGGCTATTGCTACTACATCTCTCCGGTAGCATAAACAATAATAAAATAGTTTACTACTTATAGAAACTTCGTCTACTCGGTGATCGTGAAAGATAACAAGTGGTTAGTGTTTTGATCAGGTGCGTTAAACATTTGGACCGAAGGTAGTCAACAATTTGACTTAGTATACCTATTGGTAATATTAAAAGTATGCTCCAAGTCAAGCATAGCCAATTTAGAAAAATATTATTGAATTTCAACATACAAGTCCAAACAACTAAAACAACAAAAAGAAAAAGCTCGTTTCTGATAATTAATTTTTCGATTAAAAAATGAATACCTATTGGTTTTAGACGTGTAAGCCTATTTCTTTCCAGAAATAATTTAAAAATTATTTGACTAGTTTAAAAATAGACGAGAACGTGGTCTGAAATAAATACTACTGACGTAAAACCACAATAACTGACGCCAAATTTCTTGCAACAAACAAAAATATTGGACTAGTCGAGTCACATAATCATAATCAGCAGAAAGACTGGTCACTACCTGAGGAACGGCGGCCATTCAGGTCCTGAATAGGTGGTAGGCCGCCGTTCTTTGCTAGTCTCCACTCTACGTGTCAAATTCTGGTTACTAAGAGTCTACCAAAATTTCGTTGGTAGACTACCAAAATTACTTGGTACACCTAGGGCTATTCATAAGTAGCCCTTTTCTAGTCTGGAACCTCCTGGGAGGTTCCGGTATAATGGCCGGCAAACATCTTGAACAATATAGCCTTGACTGCAGAACAAAAGTAGGCGAATGCTGCACAGCCCCCTTAACCCCGCCCATTTTTTAACTTGTTTGCCTGGTACCGTAGTTAACTTCACTCAAAATAAATTGTTTCCCTTTTTATCATGCATCGTTTTTTTTTTACGTAGCCTGTTCAATGTCCCACTGCTGGGCAAAGGCCTCCCCTTTTACTCTCCAATCCTCTCTATTGTGTGCAACTTCTGGCTAACTCTCCAAGAAGGCATCCATGTTGTCTCTCCACCTTTTTCTGGGTTTGCCTCGACGCCGGCGACCGTCCTGGGGAACCCAGTCCGTGGTGATTTTGGCCCATCTTTCCGAATACATTAGCGCACCAACTACACTTCACAATATTTGAAGTGTCACTTTAACTAACTTTAAGTTGAAATAGTACATTCAATGCTACAGTTTGACACCCCTGCACAGCTTTCTATACATCGAACGCTATTAAGATATCGTGACTGGTCTAAAGAGCAGCTGTAGCACTATAGCCTTGATCTTCAGTTCATTCAATAACCACTATAGTATAGCGTAGTAATTTCATTGAAGGAACTGGTATTGCGATATAAATAAACGGTTGCTAAGGTTTCGTTTGAAACGTTTACGGTAAATGCTGCGTTTTCTTGTTTTAGGGCCTGTTTCACCACTTCTGAGTAAGTTCTTGTTAGCTTATCCGACAGATATTTTGACATATCTTTCATACAAAATGTGTCGGAAAAATATCTGTCGGATAAGCTAACAAGAACTCACTCAGACGTGGTGAAACAAGCCCCAAAATGTTGTATTTAAACTATCTGTATATAGCTGTACTAGCTTTTGCCCGCGACTTCGTCCGCGAGAAATTAGAATATCTTATCGAAAAATCCTTTCTTAGTGCAACCCTAGATCCTACGTAGAATGTATAATATGTGATACGAGAAGTTTTATCGAAATCGGTAGTTTTCTCGTGATGCGCGAACAAACAAACAAACAGACAGATAAAAATTCATGATTTGGACTCAGGGACACCTAAAAGAATATAGTAACTTTTTTTATATCTTCCATGTAAAGACACACTTCTGTTACAGTAATAAGTAATTATAATAGTAGAGATTATAAAATACTAAATTAGGCTTATTAATTAACCGACCACGGTTGTACCTAATTTAATTACTAACTTCAAACATACCTCAATAAAATCAAATTAAAAGGACATACGATTTTATTGGGTGCAAAGTGCGAACAAATAAAAATGGCAAACTCACGTACCTCCTTTAAATTGTAAATTTTGGCTCTTTTAAACGTGTTACATAAAGAATTACGAATCTGTACGAATTGGTACGAAACCGTCAAGTCATAGTAAATGTAAATTACGTAGGTATCCCAAATGAATATGCGTAGTTTATCGCGATGCTTTATTTTTGAGTACTTCAATTCGCATAAATAAATTGTCTGTCTATTAGAATATAATTATTTATACATATTATGTCTACAAAAATAATTTGTCAGACCAACAACCATTGTTATTATTGTTACCTTAACATTTAGAAAAATTGACTACTATAATAGTCTAGTAACAATAAAAAACTATATGTAACCGATTTAACCCAATTTAAGCCCTGGCGTGCTATTCTCTTGTCAAAGTCACACATTATAATTCGTATACGAAAGTGATGCCGATGCCGAACGAACCCTATGGAATTTATGCATTATTCGTAAGTATTACCAATTAGGTTCTGCGTGCGGAAAGTCATACGTTGAAATAAGCAGTTGGCGATGATGCATCTTTCTACTGCTGACTTTGAACGTGTTTCTTTCAAAAATCTCATTCCTGTTCATGGAAAATTTGTGGAATCGTACAGCCGATGAGCCCGACCTACTTTTGCATATGTTAGACACAGTGTAACCAGATATACTGTAGATCAAAAGTAATAAAGAACAAAATAAAAGGAAACATACATTTTACGATAGCCCGACTGTAAAACTTCGCGAAAAATTGTTACGAAAGTGGAAATGATACAAATGAAAATTTTTCGTTAAAATTGCGACATCAATTTCTCAGAACTGAAGCAAAGAAGTAAACGGAGAGTCAAACTTATTTGGATACTTTAGTCATTCTCAGAGATGAATCACGCGTTTCACCGAGCATTACTTTCAATAATCCCGTGATCTAATGCGAATGAAGAGTCAAGAGACTTCTCTATATCCTGTCTGTACTCACTCTTTCTCTATAGCAAAATAAAAATGTAACATAGTTTATAATAGGATTCACTTGCAAGTTTGGAAGTAACTCTATATTTCTTTTCGTCTTTTCGTTTACAAATTAGGTTATGGGGAATTCAAAAATAACACTGCTGTTTTTCCAGCTGCCAGAAGCTTTCTGCTCCAATTTCTTAATGTCTTTATACAGTTTAAGTGATGAGTCAGCTATATGTTTACCTCGTGGCACTCCTAGAATAAACTAAACGCTATTTTGACGAGCATGCCCCTACTACTCCTTCCCACCACTGTATATTTTTTGGTTAACTTACACAGCATTGCTCAGGGAGCAGTTACTGCTTATTGCTGCAGACCATGGGACCACACCAGTGACGGCGAAGCGCCCTGGCAGGTCTACCAGCGAATGAACTTAAGCCACCTGCCCAAGGGCACCCCTAAGGGGTACGGACCTCGGCAATGGGCGTTGCTGGGATCCCCAGGATCAACAGTGGCGACCACTCATAACACTCGACAATGAAGTCCAGTGAGCCCGGGGATGACTCTAATTCGTAGCAGAACTCTCAATGCATTCAATCAAAGAAGATAGAGAGGATAAACGCCTACGCCTTGTTGTAAAACCCCGGGTGTTTTAGACTTAGACCATAAAACTGAACAACTTTCTCTATGCAGCCAACGTTGCCAAAACAATAAAAATATCAGCAGTCCAATACATTTGAGTCTAGTAGGTAATGCAGTTTTGTATGAAACAAAATTTTTTAAACAAAAGCCGTGGTGGTGCAGTGGCGAGTAACCTTGCCTGCCGTGCAGGAGGCGATGGTTCGATCCCCGTCCAGGCCGACTCGTACCAATGAGTTTTTCGGAATTTATGTACGATTTACGATTTAGAGATTTATGAGTGGTGTTAACCACTGGCTTTTCGGTGAAGGAAAACATCGTGAGGAAACCTACATGCTTCAATTTCGAGGCATGTATTGTACCTACTGTCCATTTACAAGTGGCGACAGGCTCACTTCCCGTCACACTGGGCAGAGTTTCGGTAGGTAGGTATTTACTCATCTATGTTTAAAGAATATTCATAACAATTCACACTTGACTGTTATTAGCAATAGTGACTAGGGACAGCATTATTAAATTAAATTTGCACGTACTTATACAGGGTGTTAGGGTAAACAGTTGCATTACTTTAATGGGTGATTGGACAAATGATAGCAAACCACTTTGCCAAAGGACCAAAGAAAATTAAAAAAATATAAACTTTTCATACAAACGTTCGATCAGCAGATTGAATTTAATATGAATTTCCTATAGGTTTCTTAGGGAAAGTTGTTCAGTATCATGATTACAAACCACTCCTTAGAGTAACGCAAATGTTTACCCCAACACCCTGAATACAAGCGATTTCTTCCAGGCAACTTAGAGCTATTTTTATATCATTGCTGTCAAAAATATATATATATTTTTAATTTTTGAATGAATAATTTAGTAAATCACGATACCGGGTTAACAAAGATAGGTTTTATCGACATCGAACTAATAATACATTACCAAATTGATTATACGTTTCAACATTCTGTCTGTCTGTCACACGTGGTCGGCAGTCGAATCGGTAATAAATAAATAAATTTTTAAATAAATTTTTATTCGGGAAACCAACAGTCAAATTACAAACGAATGGTTACAAACTATGAACATAGAATAGACCAATTACAGGAATCCGCTAATGGTAATTTAAAATTAAATGAAAAAGTGCTTGCAAAGCTTATACAATAATAGCTACCTATCAGAAGGTAGGTAGGCTAAAATAACAATAAATGATAAGAAGAAGGTATATTGCGAGGCAAAGACTCAGTCTAAAGAGCTTTACCAGTTATGCCCTTCTTAAACTGTGCCAAAGATAAACAAAATGGATCCAAATCAAAGTATTCAAGGTTGTATAATACAGTAGCTCTATACATATATTCATTTTGCGTATAATTAGTGTATACAGCGGGTTGAGCGAAGAGAGCCTTTCTAATAAGATTTCTGTTACATACAAAGTAATTTATGCAATTTACTAAGTCAGGACAGTCCTGATGGTTTCTTATTATCTTATACAATAAGGATTGATCAGCCAGTTCACGTCTAAAAGTAAGTGAATGCATATTATAATGAGATAAGGCATCACTGTATGTGTCCGGCTTAGTAAATGATCTGTAATTTAAATATTTAAGAATTAGCAATATATGTAATGCAATAGTTTGTTGGTAACAATAGGTGCGATGCGTACCTACCTAGTCGATGAATTGCTGTTTATAATGGCTGAACAGTTTACCAATTTTATTTACATAAGTAATTATTTATTGAAGATTGGCTTTCGGCAATTTAATAGGTATCTTGGACATTGTAATTTATAGTATGTTTACCCTAAACTGTTTACCCTCTAACAGCCTGTATAAGTTTTATGCAGGGTGCTAGGGTTGGGTGGCATTACTTTAAAGGGGTGATTGAACCAGTGATACTTAACAAAATTCAAAAATAGTCAAAAACTCTATAAATAGTCTCAACATTCCATTACGTGACCTATACGCCTCCAATTCATATTTTTGCAAATATCTTCACTGTACATACAAATACTTATTATTATTATCAAGTATCTCTGTAAAAGGCTTACTCACGGGCCGTAGCTCGGACCTTTGGAAGGCTTGCGTGGGGACACAGGTCCAACACGCAGAGGCCCCTTTGAGACACTTTTATATAAATGCGATGGGATGCACCAAGCGTGGTTTATCTCTGAGTGCATTATGCAAATGCACCAGAAGACATACCACATTCGGTGCAGAGACTATTGTAGAAAGGACAGAAAACTACTAGGGTTATGGGGTTGACCTGGGTGTGCCGGGAAATCTGGGTTATTGCGGAGGGACTCGGGACGCCTGCCGAAACATTATTTTCATTATTATTACATCCACGCCAAGTTTACAATTTTATTATACCTATTTATAGATACTCTAGTATGATTAGACGTATAAGAGTTTTATAGCATTCTTCTAAGTGATTAAAATTTTAAACATGAATTGCGTGACATTAAATGATCAGGCCATGCGCTGGCAAAGGGGTCAATTGAAAGTCGTTAATTTCGAATTATTTAAACAATTTTGATTTAGATGCACATTTAATTGTTTATTAATGGAATAATTTTAATTTTAGATCAATTAATTTGAATGGAAAACAATTACTAACACTTATTACATTATTTTGACCCCGAACATACGTAGTAACTATTAGGTAACTATGTGCTCAAACTGGAGATGTAACTCAATAAGATATCCATCACATTTCAATTGGTTTGCCATTAGATTCCACTCTATTATATGATAATCTTTATCAGAGATGACTTGATGACTTGTAAACTATATTTGGTAAATAAATGATTTAGTTTTTATAAGTACCTACATTTATACTTACTAGTAGATACACTACTCTGATAAAATACTTTTTCTATTTGAAATAAAAGAATGTAAATATTTTGATAATAAGATAATCTACACTACAGACATACTTCACAAAGTAGGTAAATACAACGAAAATGACCTACCCCTCTACCCATTCGCAAATCCTTATGCAAATTAAGGAGTAATATGTAATTGAACATTAATTTTATTGCTTTAACTATATTGTTTGATTCCTTCGATACAGGCGTTGCCTTGTGCAGAGGTCCATGTAACAATATGCAATGTATCTTTGGCTGGCAAATAAATATATTACTATTACTATTCATTAATTTGCATAGCTTACTAAGCTATCTATTGTACAGAAGTATCAACAAATGAAAAAAAAACTAGAATTTCTTTATTGTTTATCTTTGGCACAGTATAAGATAGTATAAGAAGGGTATAACTCTTAAAGTTCTTTAGTCTGAGTCTTTACTTCGCAATGTACTTTCTTCTTATCATTTATTGTTATTTTAGCCTATCTTCTGATAGGTAGCTATTATTGTATAAGCTTTGAAAACAATTTTCATTTAATTTTAAATTAACATTAGCGGATTCCTGTAATTGGTCTATTCTATGTTCATGGTTTGTAACCATTCGTTTGTAATTTGACTGTTGGTTTCTCGAATAAAAATTTATTTAATTAATTTATTTATTTATTTATTAAGCGCCATGTAAAATTTTTGGTCGTTCTATTATTCTACAGGGTGAAATTGATATCATTAGCATCCTTTTAAACTAAGAGTCTACTCATCAAACGGAATAACTTTTAATATGGGAGCAAACCGATCGGAGCAAAAAAAATCTGCTGTTGCATACATTTGGAACAGTAGATTTTTTTTTATTTTGATGGGTAGGCTCTTAGTTTAAAAAGATGGCAATGATATCAATTTCACCCTGTATACAAAAGCTTCATCATAATATAAGTAAACATCAAATAATTATTATATTTACCTGGAAGTAAAGAACCAATAGAGGATGGCAGTGAAGATGGCCAGCTCGGCCGCCCCACTGGCCACCCTGACATGTTCCACCACCGTCCACACGTTAATCATAGTCTCCATCTCGGACCACTTGGACCACCTTGACCACTCCGCAACACTATCCACTACATCACCTTCCGTCCAGTTCCACGTCAACTTTGGTTCGATAATTTTGAATATATTCACAACACTGTTTTTAAAAAGTTTAGGAATTTATTTTTAATTGAAATTTCGTAGCACATAGGAATAGTATTTTTTAATTGAAAAAATTCTTTAATTATAATAATTTTAAAAGTCACAACAAATTTTAAAATCTGCTATTATTTTGTACAATTCCACTTTCAAAAAGATCACTGAAATAATAATTAATTTAATAATAATTGGCTCATCGATATCACTTGTTAGTGTAACATTACACACAAGAGACGTGCGAACTGTATCGAAGCTCAACACATACTGACTCCAAACGAACCGATATCGTAACTAAGAGGGTTTGTTTGACGTACAACATCACACGTTAGCCTAGTGTTTGGCCCAAGCGTGATAAATAATATACATTCAGCTGATGCAGGCATGTAACAGGGTTGTTGAATGTGTCCCAGTTGGCTTTTGATGACATTTATATTCTTTGGCTACAAAAGAGTTTGAGTTTAAAGGTTAACGCGCACGATGAGGGCCTCATTGTGCGCGCCGAAGTTTTCATTAAAATTCCGCGTTCGGCGCGTCATTCATCTTTAGACCTTTGACTACTTATTAGGGGCTAGTTACGCGTGTAATTCTACGAACAAACATTTCTGCCACTTTTTGCGGGGAGCGAGGTAACATGAAATCCGCAACTTTGGATTTTATTCTCATAACTTTAGATTCTAATTTTGAACGTTAAAAGTCATGAAAAGTAATCTCGTGTAAACCCCAAACGTTCTAAGTTCGAAATTATTGTTCCGCAATTATAGGCGGTCTTGTTTAGTGATAAGGAATAAAATTGAATGTAAATGCACATGATCAAGTAATCTTATACCGTGGTAGAGGGGAAATGCTACCGCAATAGTCAAAGACTCTTTAGACAGATCAATGGATTGAAGATTAGCAACAACAAAACATATATATATTATATGAGCGTTAAACCCGCGACTTTATCCGCACAAATTATATACCAGATTTTAAGTCAGATAATAAGCTATCAAACAAAAAAAGTTTCATCAAAATCGGTTCAGTAGTTTTTGCGTGCTGCTTGTTCAAACAAACAAACTTCTTTTTTTTTTTAAATCCAAAAAGTGTTGATATGGAATCAGGGATACCTAAAAACCATTTCGTAACTTTTTTTTTGTTAATATCTTCAATGTACAGACAAACTACCTGTTACAGTTTTATAATAGTTTAGATATGTTTGTAATAAATCTTTTTTATTTTCAGGGGTCTCAAATGTTATCCTTATCATCAGAGGTTTGGTAATTTGTGGACCTACGAAATAAATTCCTTACTACATGCCTGAGGTGCTATCAATAATATAAACAATAATAAATACGACCTAATTGATGACCGATAATGGAGAACAAAGTTCAAAATGTTAGATTGACGATGATACTAATGGAAAATTTGCTGGAACGCCGATAAATATGTACTTATTTTTAAATGACCTTCTTAAGACTGTTCCTAAGATGATAATAGCCTGAATTTGAGAGCAATAGACCAGTCATTTTACGGTTTGAGCCGGGACTAATTAATAATAGATTTTTTTTTTCCGGTATAATATTGAGGAGCCAATTTGAGCCTGGAAATGTAACAAAATAAAAAAAAATCACTTCAGCAACAGTTCCAATTTTAAAATTTAACTATTATCTCATTCTAATAAACCTGATTCCTGATAGAATTTTTTTTTGCACATATTTAAGGCTTTATTACCATTAACATTATACATATACTTTAAACATTTTTTCAATTTCAATGCCTATTTTATTGCTCAAAAATAATCTTGTTAAATCTAAGCAAAATGAGTGCATTGGTAATAATATAGTTAATTTAAAAGCCTACATACAATTTTGATTTCTATGTTGCGTAACGATTTTTTTAAATATGTTTTAATATAGTCTTTTTGTCACTAAATGGTGCCGGTTACAGTTTAAAAGTCCAATTAATAATTACTCCCTATCCAGCCTAACAAAACTCCGTAAAAAGATTGAGCTACAATGCATGAAAGGAATACCATGACATAAGGACGACTGAAACTACTATGATCAAGATTAGATCTAAATAAAAACGGGCAAAAATCCAGGTCATCGTCAAACTTTAGAGTTTAAAGGTGTGACAAGACAACTGCCAGACAGAGCTCAAAAGAACTGATACTCGAATATAAACATCAGAGAGCAAATCCTTGCCTTCCACCATCCATCCATCGCACTGAACAACTATTACTTACAGGTCAACATAGGAATCGCGGAAAAAATCAACTGTTCCATACATTTGGGTCGAGTAGCCATTGACATTTTCTATGGAAAAACCAATTATTTATTTGCAATTTTAATATTGGTAAAGTTATTCAGTGTGATGGATGGTTGAAGCACCCTCTTACATATGTAACACATTTAAGTTTAGACCTGTATAGTCATTATAGGTAGAGGTAGGTATAGCAGAGCTAAAGTCCTCAGAAACATGAAACAAAGACATATTTAAACAGATGTGGCTTCATAACAAGTGTGGTATGCAGATCAATTTACAAAGAAATATTCACGTGAACAATGGCAATATGTCAAAGATAAATTAAGCATAATAATTAAAATACGGATCGGTGATGTTCATCTATACTTTTTTTACCAGACCATGCTTGACTCAATAAAATCGTTTTCTGGTGTACCTTACTATATGGATCTTGTTGCGACTAGGGATAACTTCCGTGCATTCAGATGTTTTTGCCATACTTATTACTGGAAGCAATATAGGTCATAGTTTCAGGACTATGTTAGGTTCCTATTGTTTTATTATATTTTGTATTTTTGGTGCTTTTGCGGTAGTGTCTTCAACACTGCCATTAATGATCTCCGGAATCAGTTCTTTAATAGCCATGTTTTTTTCCTTCTTATTGCAATGGAGGGAAGTCGGATATTTCGTTTTCCTACTCCTCCTATCATCTTTGATTAATTTATTGCGGGTTCCAAGACAGATTAGAGTCATCCCCCGGGCTCGCTGGACTTCAGTGTCCAGTGTTGTGAATGGTCGCCGCTGTTGACCCTGGCTTACAGGAGTTACTGGGTGGGAATGTGTGGTGGGCCTATGCCCGATATACTTTTTTTAGTTAGCACTGCATTTCCGCCAGTGTCAAGTAGTGTGTGGAATCCCAATCTCAGGAATTGTTTTTGATCAAGAACAAGAAGAGATTGATGATTGCAGAGCATCGTGGCAGGCAAAAACGCGACGCGCGAACACCACGCGAGACAAGTGCTCGTGGCAGAACCTGCAACGTGACTCGACTCATTGTCCATACTTATAAAAGAGTTCCGCGATTGACTGACAGACAACGCACAGCCTAAACCGCTAAAGATAGAGACATGAAATTCGGAATATATATTCTATGAGAGGATATAGGGGTGCACTAAGAAAGAATTGTTCGAAATCGACCCCGGGGTAATCCACGCGGACGAAGTCGCGGGTCAAAAGCTCGCTCTACATAAGGAAACGGTATCAAGCCATTTTTGCACTAATAACTTACAAATAAGAGTTATTCCAGGGGATTTCTTACAAGACATGGAGTGTAGTAATTACGAGTAGAACAAATGTCATGCATTAACCCCTGCATAAAACGTACAAGCTAAGCTTGATGATGATCTTCCCAAAGTTCGCTGGACCTACCAGTAGTGTTAAATGAAAAGGACGACCAAAGAAAAGATGGAACGATTGTGTGAAAGATAACATGTGTGAAAAACGAGTCAGCGCTGAAATGACGGTTAAAAGCACAGAAAAGAAAAGTAGGCGTGGAACGTGTTGCCACAGATTATGTAATAATTTGCATAACACCATAAGGCGCGCAGCGTGGTGCGAGCTAGAAGGCATGAGTAATTGTAGAAGCGTGAGCGGGAAGACAAGTGGCGACAGCCGTCTCCGAAGCAAAAGCGCTACTTTGCATTTCTAACCCCTCTTATAATGTTCTGTGGTTAAAAGAGATGAATTTAGGACGAGGATACATTTCGCCGAACCCAAGTATTGGGATAAAGGCAGGAAGAAGAAGACTACTGAATTCCCAGTAGATATCGACTACAGCGAGCACTTAGCTACATAAGCAGAGCACTCTCTCGTCCTCACACTCCTAAATCTGATGGAACTGAGTCGAATGCAGTGAGGGTTGATCAGAGATGTTAACAATGCCTGAAGGGATTACTCGCCTTTTACGACACATATCTGGGCTGGTGGTGTTTTAAGTCGAACAACACATGACGAAAGGCTTGTAAGGGGGTAATAAACAGACGAAAACAAATAACCCAAGGGACTTAGTTCCAAATTTCAAAAAGATTGGTTATTGTTAACATTTTTTAAACAACTTGGAGTAAACTTTAGTGAGCAAATGGGCCAGCGCATGCACGCACACTACAGCAACGTTTACAAGGTACACGTTGCAATAGTGTGATGTCTCGCATGCAGTTGAGAGATGCAAAAACTTTACTGAACTGCAATCAGGAGGACAAAGTGTGATCGAGAAGTGATCTCAACTCAAATGCATTATGATCATTGACCGATGATCTGGTTGCGATTAAAACGCAGTAAGATTGTGTGAATATTAACACATGATTGTTAATTGTTATGTTTGAGTAATAATATAACAATAACTATGTACATACATATTCACACTTAGATAAAAATGATCAGTACCTACCGAAATTATTACGTTCGAATGACTGTTATCGATTCTGAGAACGATTTTGAGGTTTTGATATTAACCCCTTTAAATTAGTGTAATTAAAATTCAATAATCGTACGTAGTAATTATTGTACTCTGTGATCGTACTATCTAAAAGAAAACTTCAACTAATATTGGGAGAAGGGCAAATAAGTTTAAAAAATAATGAAGTAAACTTAACCTTATCCACAGATTATTTAATAGTTATCTTACACATTTACAGTAGGTAAGGTACCAAACTGAAAGTCATATAACTTCTACAGAATATTTGTACCTTACGTACCAATGTTTACAAGTCATTATTATTATATAGGGTGTTAGGGTAAACAAGAAAAACTGCGAGAGCGTCAAGCAGAAGGTGTTTGCTCGCAACAACCTCTTGCAGAAACTGACCATCACCAAATGGGGAGCTTCGCCTCAAGTTCTGCGGACTACTGGACTGGCTCTCTGTTTCTCCGCAGGCGAATACGCCTGCCCGGTATGGAGTCGTTCCGCCCACACAAAGCTCGTGGATACAGCATTAAATGAAACCTGTCGAATCATTACAGGCTGCCTCAAACCGACTCCGGTACAAATGCTCTATCCATTGGCTGGGATTGCGCCACCAGAGGTCCGCAGGGCCCTTGCGAGCTCAATTGAAAGAGCAAAACTCGAGGTTGATCCATGGCATCCTATGTTCAGATACTCCACAGTACCTCAAAGGCTCAAGAGCCGCAAAAACTTTCTGAAGTGTGTCCACCCTATACAAGGTATTGGTAATGGTCCTCGAGCTAGATGTGACCTCTGGCGAAGAAAGAGCACGCTACCCGACCCGTTTGTCCCCCCCTCGGAAAGCCTTCCCCCAGGACATGAACTGCCCAGGCCGATTTGGAGGTCTTTAAACAGGCTCCGAACTCAAGTCGGCCGGAGTAAGGAGAACCTGTCCAAATGGGGTTTAATCGATGGATCAGACCTGAGGTGTGAGTGTGGTATTGCCCCTCAGACTATGGCTCATCTCATATCTTGCCCTTCCTGCCCGCAAACTTGCACGCGAATGGAGCTTATGGACGCTGCTGGTAGTGCTATCCGGTGGCAAAATACTGGGCTGGAAAAATATAAAATGACATGCCATCGACTCGATAGAAGAAGAAGGGTAAACAGTTGTATTAATTTAAGGGGCGAGTGTACCTATGATACTGAACAACTTCCCCTGAGAAACCTAAAGGATATTAAAAAACAAATTTGAACATTCCACACTAAAAAATGCAACCAGCAGATCGAACGTTTACATGAAAAGTCGATTTTTTCTGTTAAGAATTTATCTATGTTCGTTTGGAAAATTTGTTCAGTATCATGAGACGAATTAAAGCAACTGTCTAACCTAACAACCTGTAGTATATGTCTAATTACGTTTACGAAGAAAATGTTAAAAAACTATGACTATCTAATAAATACTTAAGGTGGTTGCAGAGGGGTCAATTTTATACAAAACTTTGACGCACAATACGCGTAGACGGTATTAATATAAGTAACTTTGTATATATGGGCAAATAGTTTAGAAAATCTAGATGCCGCGTCACAAATAAAATTTGCAATTTATAATATAATATACGAAAATATAAAGCTTTTAAAATTTTGTATGCAAAATTTCAAAGCTTTATATCTTCGTAATTATTTGTTACGCGGCCACTAGATTTTCCAAAAATATTTTTCCATATCTAAAATATTACTTTTATTAATTCCGTCTACGCGTATTGTGCGTTAAACTTTTGTATGGACTTAAACCACCTTAACAAAATTAGTATTAGTATTTGGCAACTAATAATTAGAGGCCCAAGAATACCTACATGAACACCGACACGATTTCCAAACACTGAATCACGCGCCGATGTCATTGTACGCAAATGAGATTTTGATAACGCAATTCGGTTAACATATTTCATAAGGTTAACCGATAATTTACTTTATAATGGATAAATAATTTATATGTTTATTTGTTACAAGAAATATGTTTGGGATTGTTGATTAATTGGCAGCTAAAGCTTTTATAAGCCATGATCTAATAACAACATTGATACCAAATACCGAGATAAGATCTAAGATGCAAGAGGAATTTAATGCAAGTTGAACTCGAACTTGATTGTTTTGGTGTGCAAATTTAGAATAGTAGGGCGCAGTCTAATCCAAATTATATCAAGATTAACTTTAACTACGCCCTACTATTTTTCATCCCTGAAAAAATTAATTTTCACACAAAAAGATAATGTTTGTTCAAATGATTTTTCCCAACGCCATCTACAGGATGAAATTGATATCATTAGCATCCTTTTAAAGTAAGAGTCTACCCATCAAACTGAACAACTATGGGAGCAAACCAATCGGAGCAAAATAAAAATCAGCTGTTGCATACATTTGAGTCGAGTAGGCATTGCAGTTTAGTATGGAACGGTACTCTTAGTTTAAAAGGATGCTAATGATATCAATTTCACCCTGTATATTGAGATAGCAGGAGGCTGATATATCCATGCTACCTGGCTGTCAAACCATTTCTCATTGCCAAGCATATTTCTGCACAAATTAAACGAAAAAAAGGATATATTTAATTTTCTAGTGATTAACTTGGAAAATAAAACATTTTTATCTTATCTTGAACCTCTTTAACTAATCTCAATACCGAAAACTGCTACCGAAAATATTTTATTACATATATTTATCTTAACTATTATAAATCTGTAAACTGTTTGTTTGTTTGTGCGGGCATCACGCAAAAACTACTGAACCTATTTTGAAACTTTTTTGTTTGATAGCTTATGATTTGACTAAAATCTGCAAGGTATATAATTTGTGTTGACCAAGTCGCGGGTAAACTCTAGTTTATTATAATCATAACCACCATCCTCTAGATCCTATATCATTATTTGGGGTCGGCGCGATGTGTCATCTCATCTCCCTCCATTCATCTTTATTAGCCTTCATTACGGTGCCAGTCTTTTATTACATTTAAAACGTAATAACTACATAACATACTGACTCCAAAATACAGACATTATTTTAGCCCAAAAAAAATGTATGCGTGTACTAAAATAATGATTATGACTCGACAAAATCTCGCAAAACGTAGTTAAAAGTTAAGATAAATACGGACATAAGAAATCAACCAACACATCAAAGTATCGTCAAATATGAATAGGAATAGCGATGTAAGTATGCAGGTGTCGGACTAACAATGTGATGTGATGACCGGAAGGAAGTTAAACCTTAACCTTGTAACAGTTATCGACTCTTCAAGGAGTAGAGGATAAAGGAATTACCTATTGTACTTCACTATTAATTATATACAATCTTATATCACAATAGCTTAGAAAAGATGTAAATGATACTAATTTTGACTTTGACTACTTATATAGGGACTAGTTACGCGTGTAATTCTACTAACAAACATTTCTGTCACTTTTTGCGGGGGGCGAGGTAACATGAAATCCACAACTTTGGATTTTATTCCCATAACTTTAGATTCTGATTTTGAACGTTAAAAATCATGAAAAGTAGTCTCGCATGAACCCCAAACGTTCTAAGTTTGAAATTATTGTTTCGAAATTATAGGCTGTCTCGTTTAGTGATAAGGTATAAAATTTAATGTAAATGCACATGATTTGATAAGGTATAAAATTGAATGTAAATGCACATGATTAATTGATCTTATACCGTGGCAGAGGGGAAATGCTACTGCAAGGCTAGTCCTTATAATAAATAGTCAAAGACTTTTGATCATGATCCTTGGCTAGAAATAAAAGATGATGACAAAAGTTGGGTAAAAACTAGGTTAAACTATATTGTCTTCCTTCAAAGACATAGTTTTGGCTTCGACATAAAAGTATTGAGCCATTATCAGTTGGCAAGGTCGCACTTCTCTTTCAAAAAGATAATAAAATTTCACATAGTTAGCTAAAAATATTGCTTGGCTTAGAAGCCGAATTCTATTCCCCCTAACTGCATTGCAAAAAAAGAAGGATTCTTTATATAGGCACCGGCCCTGCCCCGACAAGATCAATTGTTCTTGTGCATTTACATACATTTTTTCACACAGCTTATAATTGCGAAACAATAACTTCAAACTTATGACGTTTGGGGTTCACACGAGACTACTTATCATGATTTTTAAAGATCAAAATTAGAATCTAAAGTTATCTAAACTATTATAAAACTGTAACAGGAAGTAGATCTGTACATTAAAGATATTAACAAAAAAAAGTTACGATATAGTTTTTAGGTATCCCTGATTCCATATCACAAATTTTTGGATTTTTGTCTGTCTGTTTATGTGTTTGTTTGAACGAGCATCACGCAAAAACTACTGAACCGATTTTGATGAAAACTTTTTTTGTTTGACTTAAAATCTGGTATATAATTTGTGCGGACAAAGTCGCGGGTTAACGCTCGTAGGGAATAAAATCCAAAGTTGCGGATTTCATGTTACCTCGCCCCCCGCAAAAAATGGCAGAAATGTTTGTTAGTAGAATTACACGCGTAACCAGTCCATATATAGATTGTCAAGGAGTTTAAAGCAATTGCTCTCAAACGGTGAAGGAAAATATGGCGAGGAAACCTGCATACGCTGAACAAGAAATTCTGATGCATAAGTATGTGAAATCTACAAATACACATTGGACACGCGTTGTAGACTAACGCCCATACACCTTCCCCGAGGGTAGGCCTAGTTTTATATACTGACTAGAGTTAACCCGCGACTTTGTCCGCACAAACTATATACCAGATTTTAAGTCAGATCATAAGCTATCAAACAAAAAAAGTTTCATCAAAATCGGTTCAGTAGTTTTTGCGTGATACTCGTTCAAACAAACAAACAAACACACAAACAAACAGACAGACAAAAAATCCAAAAATTGGTGAAATGGAATCAGGGACACCTAAAAACCATATCGTAACTTTTTTTTTGTTAATATCTTCAATGTACAGACAAACTTCCTGTTACAGTTTTATAATAGTATAGACGAGCGTTAACCCGCGACTTTGTCCGCACAAATTATATACCAGATTTTAAGTCAGATAATAAGCTATCAAACAAACAAACACACAAACAAACAGACAAAAAATCCAAAAATTAGTGATATGGAATCAGGGATACCTAAAAACCATATCGTAACTTTTTTTTGTTAATATTTTCAATGTACAGACAAACTTCCTGTTACAGTTTTATAATAGTTTAGATGATGATGAGAGTAATTGCAATAATATTATGTCATACTTAAACAATGGTAATTTAGATCGAATTTAAGAAAATTCTAGTTTCAATACAGAGCCGTTGTAACGATTGCCTCAATTAAACCGTAGAATTTTTCACAATATCGTGTTGATCCAGTTACCGTTTCTGATACTACTATTTACCACGTGCAGTCATGTATGTAACAAATACATAAATAACGCACGCGAAATACTGGCCATACATTTTAATAGGCCCGTGACACACAAAGCAAATGTTACGGTGAAAGAAGGTAACGATAAAAGTGTACAGGTTGATCAAAAACATTTTCGTGATGACCCAACAGTTTTAGGGTTAGTTTTTTTTTGGTAATGTCAAAGATATTTGGACTAATCACCGACCATTATCAGACGATAGCTGTCCTTAGAAAAGAACATTTTGAAAATGGGGAAAAACAAGCTTACGAGTTAGGAGCAATGCAGACGTTCGACCATTTCTAGAATGAGTTTGAATGTTCCTTAAAATATTCGAATTTAGATATCATTAAAATTATGTTAAGTATCATGATTTGGATTACAAAGCCTACTGTATACAATCTTAAACAATATAAAGAAGACTTATTTAGCACCATGATGAATAAAACATTAGAGTAATCAGATCGTAAGTATTGCAAGAAAATCCGGTTACAATTTGAAGCAGTTGTCGGAAACGAGTGTACAATGGAATCCTCGTAGAAGACCAACAAGTGACAGTTAAAAATAATGGTTATTGACTGGTATCACTGAATGAAGCCATCCATAAACGATTTCAATTCAACACAGCTCGCAGGCAAGTTGCGTGTGCAGAAAGTGAAATCGACAGCCAAGTTAATATTAAAAATAATTTTTCGGAAGCTATGCACGTGAAAAATCGTTGTGGAAGTTTATTTTAGTATCCAGCTGTTTAGGTTACCTTTAGAAACTGATCACTTTAACTGTTTCACTTAGAAATGTTACGATACGCTTTGCATAATACGATAAAGTTACAAAATAGCACTTTGATGAAACTGGTAATGAAAAAAATACTAAAAGAATACGTTTTTATATAACACCGGCGCAGGAGGCGTTCGGTGAAATTAAGACGTACAGACTCGAGACGTCCGTCCACGCGCACGATAGACGCAAGACTGAAGATACCTATATCGCGAGCGACGAACATCCAGTCGAGACGAAGTAGAAATAGTATGTTTCCATCCATTGCCTGGTCAATGATACGTTTGAAATACCATATTCTTAATAACCAAGCAGTGAATGAGAGAATTATTAATGTCTTTCAAAGTTACGAGAACAGATCCAGCTAATTTAACGACTGGCTATATTGGGATGGAAATGGAAAACCAAAAAGTAAATGTTCGAACAGGGCTGTCAGCATTCCTAAAGGGATTTCTGTTGACAGACGGGCATCGTCAAATGCTGAAGTAAATTATGTTTTCTTATTCTCTTTTTCCATGAAGATACCATTGAATATTTTTATTTTTGTATTCCCAGAAATGGGAAATTGTTTCTTTATTTTTCGTTCTCATTCGATTCTGTATCTATTATACGCAATACTGATATGGTATAGATTTTTATTTACTATCATCTATAATTGCTGTTAGGTAGAGTTAAAATCAAAAGGGCGCGCGGGTTAGGTGGCCACGTGGCTCCATCTTTTTTGCCGTGGTGATTCTTTTGTATTTTCGTTCAAAACCAACCCTTTGAGATCACCTAAATATCGATTAACGAACAACATCAAGCACATTTGCTATTTAAACTAAACAATTGGGAAAATCATTGACACCACGATGGAGCCACAATTTAAAGATTAGAATAGAATAGTAGTTTTCAGAAAATAATAGGACTATCATATCTCAAGCCGTGGGTGTCGTAAAGGTGACTAAAGGAGGCAACAATGTCCCTTTGACCTTGGAATAGCACCTAGCGTCCTTGGCAACCCGTATGATGGCGGGGAAACCACAACAATTGCATTCCCGAAGAGCGTTGACGTCACGCAAGCGAAAGGCCGTAAATCTTTACGAAACGCTTATGCAATATGGATACGTATTGCGCACACCCCATATAATAGGGTAAGATCAGAAGGAAATAATCGGCAAGACACAATAGTATTGAAGATCCTGTGCATCCTGGGCATTAAGAAAGACTCGAATCATAGTCATCAGCCTATATTATATACGTCCCACTGCAGGGCAGAGGCCTGCACTCTATGGAGCGTGGGCGTTAGTCCACCACGCACTACACATACCGATCAGAATTTCTTCTTCAGCATGTTTCCTCACGATGTTATCTTCACCGTTTGATAGCAGTCGGTATAATGTACATAAGATAGAAAAACTCATGGTACATGGCATGTCGTCCGTGCGGATTGGAACCCGGACCTTCATGATTAGCGCTCTTACAGACGAGCGACACTTTGCGGTCGCAGAGGGTCGCGCGACTCACGGCGGCGACCGTAAAGTCTATGAGCGCGATCCTCTGCGACACACGGCGACCGCAAAAGTGTCGCTCGTCTGGTGTCCATACCTCTCCGCAACGCACTACAGACGCAGAGAGTCTATAATTTATGTTTTCTTTTAAGTACTTACATATAAGTTATATTGTGAAAAGGTGTTAGCTGTAATGCAATGTTATACATTTGTTAAATAAAATAAATAAAAATAAATAATGCTGGATCGCAAATCTTCACCACGATTACAAATCGTGCTATGACATGCCATCGATTCGACAGTAGAAGACTGCAGAAAAGTCGAAAGAATTCGAGAATCGACTAGAAGTACAATATCTAAATGATGGCATGAATCCAGAGGGTGATCACTGATCAACTTGACATTTGAAACGTCTGTTTTTAACAGCACGCTTATAATTTACAAAACAAAGAACACGCGTTGATCCATGCTTACAATGAGACAGTGTCAAATTGTCAATGGCACTGTTTAACATTGACCGAGGGTAATGTTAACGTAACTTCTGTACTTTTACAAAGGATATTAACGTTTTTTGTTCGATTGCTGAAGATAATCGTCGTTATCTTTAAGCTGACAGACGTCAACTGCTGCTAACCTAAACTAACCTCTCTCAAATGACTTGTTAAGATAACAACAAAATCCATACTTATAATATAAATGCGAAAGTATCTATATGTCTGTTATGTTTTCATGGATAAACTGCTGATCCAATTTTGGATAGAAATAACTTGAACCCTGAGAAAGGACATAGTCTTAAATTGCACGCTATCGAAGAAGTATCAGCTGAATATAATTTATGCCAACAAATAAAAGCAGAAAGAGCAGAAAACGATAAAACTTTGGGCCATAAAGTAACTATCAGGAATTTGAAAAAAAAAGTCATCACGGCGTAGGGCAGTATAATTACTAGGCTAGGGACCAACAATTTCCAAAATATCGGATAGAATAGTTTCCCAAATCCAAATCGTTTAGTCTGAGTTTGACTAAATGAAATTATTAGGAGGCAAGTTTTGAACACGATTTTTGAACGGGACCTTACCATACATAAATTACTGGCATAGAATAGAGTATTAATTAATAAATTATTCTTATGTTACTGGTGCAAAATTTCTTTTCAATAGTCAACCCTACTTCCTACTTCAAATAACGCTATTATATTATACGAGCGTTAACCCGCGACTTCGTCCGCACAAATTATATACCAGATTTTAAGTCAGATCATAAGCTATCAAACAAAAAAAGTTTTATCAAAATCGGTTCAGTAGTTTTTGCGTGATACTCGTTCAAACAAAAAACACACAAACAAACAGACAGACAAAAAATCCAAAAATTGGTGAAATGGAATCAGGGACACCTAAAAATCATATAGTAACTTTTTTTTGTTAATATTTTCAATGTACAGACAAACTTCCTGTTACAGTTTTATAATAGTATAGATAGATAGATAGATGTAAATTGAAGCCCTTTTTTTTTTTTTTTTTTTCTCCTTTGTCCTTTGCAATCTGTCGTTTTTTGGACAATCAGCAAAGAGTGTGACGTATATTAATGTTGGCTTGCTTGGTATGCACCCAGTGATGCATCCAAATTAAAGTGTCTTAAGGAACGGTTACCCTCCCAGTAGATTGTCCTGTGGTATCTTTTTCTTAAGTCTGCGGGTCTGAGCCTCTTCCCTCATTAGATTTTGAGCTAGTATGGTTGGGTGGTTTAGTATCCTTTTCTGATAATTTCGTGTGAACTCTACTATTTCCTCCTTCACGTAGCGAACATTAAGGTCATGGTTCGCTACGACCTTAAGCCCTTTTTGAAGCTATTATATTTCCTAACGTTGTTTTCAAGGTCTTCAATTCAACAGGTTTTATTAGGGTTAAGTCTTATGGTAGTTTAGCCTATCAACTACGACCTAAAATTCGATTTTGCAACACACTCAATTAAGATAGGCATTTATGCATTGTCACAGACAATCAAATACAAACGTGTCGCCAAATATCCATCTTACCTTCGGTGGCGTAGCGTAGGTTTCTGCCACCCGTCCGGGGCACAGCCCGATTTTGCCGCCTTAATAAGAAGACCTATATCAAAAATAACGGAGCGAGCGAAGCGAGCTTAAAATTTTTTAGCACAACTATTTCAATTATTGTTAGAAATCTTTTGATTTATAAATGTAAAAACACAATAGAGCGAGCGAAGCGAGCTCGACTTTTCTCCCAAATACGAATCAGTTGGAGCCAAAGCTTTTTACGTACAATATGTGCAAAGTTACCTAAGTAAACGCTATGGATCGAGCGAAGCAAACTCGAAATTTTTGGCACCACGTCTTAGCCAGAAAGAACTATTTAGTATTATATGTACCTACAATAATTAAAACATAAACTTGAGCGAGCGAAGCGAGTTCGACTTTTCTTTATTCTATGAAATGGCATTATGGACTGTAGGTGTAAAGACATAACCTTTTTGTAATTTGGTGTGGCAATAAAGCACATCTTATTTATTTGGAGATAGGAAGGGATATATGCAGATCAGACTGCCCACCTTCACTAATAGAGAGGAACCCGAAGACGATAAATTTAGTCAATATGGCAACAAAATATGTCACTGTATGATATGATAGTGATTAATAATGATAACAAAAAAAGGTTATCACACAATCACACGCGAACACGGATGTCCACCTCGGTCGGTAACCAATTAAGTAGATAAATCCACGTGTGGGATTAAAAGTAGGATTAGAAAATAGAACAAAAAAATTATCTAAAGATTAACACAAATCCGAGTTATAAATCGAGTAGATAGTGTTGTTTAAAAACAAAGTACTTAGATAATTCTGTTATTGTATCAAGTGACGCAGATTGATTTGCAAATGTGACCTCTAGATATTCCTAAGACTCCTTGACTCCTTATTTGTAGGGCATTGTTATATATCTATGGTTGCGTAAGGATCCCACTCCTGTTGGGAAAACGCCTCCTTTTATTGTACATCATTACCACGCTGAGAAAGGGCCTGAACGAATCAACTGCTTAAGGTGGTTTCAGTCCATACAAACGTTTGGCGCACAATACGCGTAGACGGAATTATTAAAAGTAATATTTTATATATGGAAAAATAGTTTAGAAAATCTAGTTGCCGCGTCACAAATAACATTTGCAATTTATAATATAATTACGAAGATATAAAGCTTTTAAAATTTTGTATGAAAAATTTCAATCTTCGTAATTATTTTATAAATCGCAAATGTTATTTGTTGCGCGGCATCTAGATTTTCAAAACTATTTTTCCATATATACAAAGTTACTTGTATACATACCGTCTACACGTATTGTGCTTCAAAGTTTTGTATAAAATTGACCCCTCTGCAACCGCCTTAACGAATTCTCCGAAGCACAGAGGCGTTTGCCCCCTTTTTTTTATCGAATCCCAACTAATAAATCGTTTTGAAACTCATTGCTTGCTCATCGTGTCGACTTCAAATTCTGAACAAAGTCGCTAAATAGTACCTTGCCAGAATTGGGCAACCGATACTGCATCGTCGCTAGCGGTCATGAGCTCCTCCTGCGTGCAGGTGTTAGGGCACGCAGGGCACGATGTGAGATGGACTATCGTTTGTGGAGCTCCACACAAGCAAGTCACATTTTGCACATCCGCAAACTCATTAATTTGATTTGATAGCTATTTCCTGTAGTTTCTTTTATATTACGAGCGATACGATCCGTTTACAAACCGATTACGATATTATGTTAAAGAAATCCAACTTTTTAGTTCGGTTTTAGTCAGTTCCATCGTAATATGACAGGATATTATTGAGGTTATTGCTTAGCTTCAATGACCGTTCCGGTCACTTTAGACATCAGCAGCAGAACATGTATGAGACTAAGAATTCCTCTAACCACTTTATGGTTAATAACCCAATTAAACATGTCCAACACGACATGGAAGTACTTGAACTTGGTCGACGTGACCATTTCAAGATCAAGAATTCGAAACCAAACTTGATGGAGGTCATGGATTGAATTCAATTGGTCGTAAGAACCCAATTGACACTAATTACTACTTCATTGCACATAAATAACTAATCAGGATCAATAGTACAGACTTTGCGAGTAAGGTACTATAATTATCTATACTATCTTCATTTATAACAATAAAACAATTTTCATATACAAAATATTCCAGATAAAAAAACTCGGGGCGTCTTCGATTGGGTCGTGTCAAATATATTTTTTAAAACATAATAACTACTGAACTGCCCCCGATTCAGTCGGTATAAGTATTCAGTATTATCTTAATATCTAGTTATTGATTTAAAATAATGGACAAGATTATCACTAAAACAAAATATTACTTAAAAACTCCCCAGTACAGTACAGTCATAATCTCATAATACGATACCGATCTTGTTAACGATATATAACCTGAAACTTACACAATAGCCCTACTGATTTTGATGACTAGATAAATGGGTTTAGACATTCGGGAAATTAGAAGTTTTGATTATGAACCAAACTGAAGGATAAAAATGATGAATCATGACCCAGAAATAGCACATGCCCTAGAACTATATTAGAACAGAATACAAATTACATATCCACAAGGATAAATGAGTAAAATCTAGTTGCATAAACGAATCTGAGAGTATTGGGGCACGATCGATTGGTGTGTCATCTCATCCTATCTTTAACAACTTATTTCTGGGTCAATTCAAGTCTTTGCTGTGCTGGGTACAAACTTCTCACAAATAAGGGTGAGAAACAAGCAATACTAGAACATATCATTTGTGACTGCGATGTCTTGGCGGCAAAATGCATGTGCCTCTTCGGAGATGGATACCCGAAGCCGGGAGATTTTACGTTTCTTCCCCTCAATGGTATTGCCTCCTTCATTGACCATGTATTTGAAGGGTGAAGAAAGCAAAAAGTATTGGGGCTGACACCAAAGATCACACTGGGTCGAAGTGTTGCTGGCTTGCCAGCCCCCACAACAAGATAAGATAAGAAGCAATACTAGAGGGTACCAAAATTATGGCTTATCCGCATCTATAGCTACTTACCACAGTCAGGAAATTTTTTTTACAGCAGCGTGGTCACTTTTCCTGTGTGCATGACCAGGTTTATTATGCAAGAACATAGAGGGGTTTAGGGTGGAATGATGTGTCAGGGAGGGCAGCTTTTCATCCGAAAAGAAACCGTTTTGCCTTGTTCGACAGTTACACCCTTCTGAGACTTTTATACTTATAAAAGACTTCCGTGACTCACTGACTGACAGACAACGCAAAGCCTAAACCTGAAGATAAAAACATGAAAAGACTTTGCCCACTTGACGAAATGTATTCGTTTCAAATCTTTTCATAACTAACGAATGTGTATGAAAAGAACACATACAAATAGTATGATAGCTAAAATTATACACAAAATAGGAGGATTGATCAGAAAAATTACCCTTTTATATTGTAGCATTTCTTATAAAATTCAAATTTACCAGTTTTGAGGCGAAACGGATTGGGCGTTTTCCTTTGGACAGAGGGAAAAAAGGGGTAATCCGCTTGGACGAAGTCGAAGCTCAAAAGCTCGTAATTTCTAAGCCTAAAATCAACTTTGAAACAGCTCACATGTGTGGAAAAAGAAAGAAACTGTGGAAACAAACAGGAACGCGAACAGCGGCAGTTTCCTGAAGGCATTTATGGTCCAAGTGGGTATGAATGAGTAGCAATTGAGGGCCTGGCTCAATCGGCCGCAATTGCTTAACACCGCTGTAATTGATAGCTCTCGAACGATCTGTCACACGACGTCGAAGACCGCAAGCACCCTGTATACGACAAAACAGTAACGATACTGTAGTACCAGAAGCCGTAGCATGTTGCACGTGATATTTCACGCCTTTTATCTCGTTCGTTCGCGCGCAAATAGAAAGAGAGCTAAGGCTAAGGAAAGTTACTAACAAAATGAATCATGGTTATTCGAATAAATACCATTTAATTATTTTAAGGCGCGATAACGCTGTATCACGCGGTTTATAAGTTTATAAGACAAATGTTAATAGCGCGCGAAATTATATTGATCAATCAGGTTGTGTCACCTTCATTCCCTTGCCACGATTGGCTTATTGTTTTTGCGCCCTTTTCGCTGCTATCTGACTTTACACCCTATGATTATGTACTAAACGAATTCTGATTTTGTCGGGGGACTGCGCAAACGAAGATTGGAGATAAGGTAGGAAGATAGGTAAATTATTTTCCTGTACGGCTAGCATGCCACCCACAACAAAGCGTTTAAACGAGAAAAACGTCATGCGCGGTCTTTGTGGCATACGTAAAATAATAAAGATAGAGGCACATCTCGATTTTAATCGTTTTCTCGAAGGTGGCATGCGAGGCCTACGAGTCGTACTGTACCAAGTTTATAATGCTTAAGGATGTACCTATATCCGCAGTTGACTATAGTTAAAAACGCGCAAACCAATCACGATACCCTAAGGTTGCGCGTCAATAATGATCTGCTTCTGGTCGATTGATTTCACGCCTACCGCATGACTGACGTGCTGCCCGAATTATAATCCCAGCAGTGGACTAGCAATAACAAACATGCACTGGCATTGGTCAAGTGATGACATTGCGAAGGTAACAAGGTAAGGTCTCTTAGATCATGGCATGGTATAGTATACCGCCCTCGATAACATGACTAACATGAGTCAGGTGAAAACTATTGTTCTGTTTATCCTTTTGATTTAATCTTATCGATGTTTCTTTCATATTCAATGCTCGCAGTCCCGTAAAACTGAATCGATGCGAAATGTTTACATAACGACTCCCATCATCGTTCTAAAAGTGAATTCATGAATCAATTTGTCTTAAATAGTTATATAATATCTGATGATGAATGTAAATTCATCTCTTTAAAGAAATCTTGATTATTTTGATATTCACACACGAACACTGCATGAGCACTGCAATGAATACTTTTAGGCAGACTGTGCAGTGTCCTACACGGCTGGGCATAGAGCTTCCCCTCCTAAATAAAATCCTCTTTATCGCACGCACATTTACATAAAACGAGCTTAACCCGCGACTTTGTCCGCACAAATTATATACCATATTTTAAGTCAGATCATAAGCTATCAAACAAAAAAAGTTTCATCAAAATCGGTTCAGTAGTTTTTGCGTGATGCTCGTTCAAACAAACAAAAAAACAGACAGACAAAAAATTTGTGATATGGAATCAGGGATACCTAAAAACCATATCGAAACTTTTTTTTGTTAATATCTTCAATGTACAGACAAACTTCCTGTTACAGTTTTATAATAGTTTAGATTTAATTTAATAGTTTCATAGTTATTTATTTGCATTCATGTACATACAGCACAAGGTGTTACTTTAAATTTATAGCTAAAGATGGTATATAAACCCTGTCAGGGCACAGGAACATTGGAAAGAATCCGAATCAGAATAATAACAAGTCCAGAGAATCGTTACTGTCTCAGACTATACTGTGCTGCAACCGCGGTGTCAATTTGCAGTTTGACATAGGTACTAAACACACTTACAAGGGTCTTGGGTCTTAACTCACCTTCGCGTTTCAAGTTGATTTGGTTAACCGACTGGAAAAGAGCGGAACTAAATTAAAGATTGAAAAATGTGTCTCGGGCGGGACTTGAAACCAAACCGGGGAACTGCATTATCCAATTTCGCCACCGAGCCCACTACCCAGAGAACGAAATTTTCAATCTGTTGCGTCTTAAGGGGACGAAATAGCACAACATGGCTGTAACATGTGTAAAAATCAATAATATTTGAAGAGCGGAAGTATTTATCCTACAGGTCTAAGAGAAGTTTTTGAACAAGAACACACCAAAGTGCTGATTATTTTAACTATGGTTCTTTCGTGCTTCATTTTAACGTCAACTTGTATCTTTCATATTTGATTCAACTGCAAAATAGGTGAGGTAAGAAAGTTAAAAGTAAAAAAAACAATAGCTCCTATTTTAAGGTAGTGTGGGGACTTGACACAGATGATGTCAACACTCAAAAGTTATAGAAAAGAAGCCAACAGATGGCGATACCGTCGCACTCGCAAATGTGCACGTAAGACAACTTGCGACGTCACATAGGTAACCCGTTAGCCGCCACACATAAGGTTCACAATCGTATAAAAGACATGACTCGCGCAAGAGAAATAATCACAGATATTCGTTTTATACAAACAAGTTCCAACTATTACAGTCCGCAGTAATAAGCATTCGATGCTCCCTGAGTAATGTTGTATTGGTCAATTCGGAAAAAGAAAAAAAAAGAACTGTTGGGCCACGGCCGCTCCCCAGGCTTCACACCTAACCTGGCGGAAGATTCCCAAGTAGCACCTCCATAGTAGCAAACCTACCTTTGGAACCAAAGATTTATTTAGTCATTAATTTAGCCCATAACATTAGGCGTGTGTGTGCTAAAGTATCTCATAAAACTAAGAATAATTAAAACAATTTTAATGAGCAATAACACTTCGTTACGCTAGGAAGAGAGAATGGAAACAAGTATGTGGTAATTATAAATTCGTCTTATTAAGGTATGGTTATCTATTTACATAATGGCCATTGTTACAATGGCACAAGGGGGACAATACAAACCTGATCCGTTATATTGTAAATTATAAAAGAAGAAAAGAAAAGACTACGAGAATACCAGAATTACCCGCGACTTCGTCCGCACAAATTATATAAGGTCTAACAAAATTAGGTGAAACGATTTTAAGGGGATGATCAGACCATTAAACTGACCAACTTTCTCTATGGGACCAATATCGAATTCGCGAAAAAGAAATCTGCTGTCCCATACATTTAGGTCGAGTAGGTTTGTGTGGAACAGCAGATTTTTTTTCGCGATTTCGATATTGGTCCCATTAGAGAAAGTTGTTCAGTTTGATGATCTGATCATCCCCCTCAAATAGTTTCACCTAATTTTGTTAGACCTTATATTCCAGATTTTAAGTCAGATTATAAGCTATCAAACAAAAAAAGTTTCATGAAAATGGATTCATAAGTTCTTGCGTGATGCTCGAACAAACACAAACAAACAAACAGACAGACAGACAAAAACTGATGGTGATTTGGAATCAGGCACACCTAAAAACCATATCGTAACTTTTTTTTTAGTATCTTCAATGTCCCCACTCCCCACACACTTCTGTTACAGTTTTATAAAAGTTAAGATAAGACACAATAAAAATACTATAAGTTGAGATGAGATGGAATTCGTAAAATTACGAATGAGAAATCGAAAAAAATTTAATTTTCAAATGTTACAAATATAACCTCATAATATGTTACAAATATAACCTCATAATATTACATAATATTTTGGGGTGATCAGAGACATTGCTACAACTTTACAAACGACATTTTGAAGAGAGCAGTTTTAGGACGCAATTTTATGCAAATTCAGTGTTCAGTAGATGGAAAGACGCATGAAGTTGTTGTAATCTAGAAAACACTTAAAAAGTCTTTAAACGTAAATTCATTTTAAACCCTATTTTTTAAATGTTGGCAACTGGCTGTTTAGAAGCGAATCAGGATTTTTAGCAACATATTTGACATGTATGGAGATATGAACATACAAATTATGTACGAGTATCAAATGATGCTAAATTAGCACCTACGAGAATAGATTCCGACGTAAGTGGAGCGATGCAAGAGAAATTATTTGTTGTTAATTTTCAACCTTAAAATCAAATAAATAACGATTAGATTAAATTGATTTGGATAAAGATTAAAATTATGGAAAACAAACATGTTTGACATTGTAACAGGCTCTTACTGCGTTCTGTTATCTGAGTTGCCGATATTTTGGAAATGTTACTGCCTTGTTAGGTTTCACGAAAATGAAGTAATGTTTCTAAAAAGAATGAACATTTATTTATTTTACAGGTCAGTGACAATGACAAGTTTCCGTGTAAATAAGTACAATTTATAAGACTATACCCTATGTCTCAATTCTGACTTGCCATGCAAGATAAACATTATACTAATGTAGCAGTCGCAGTCCGTCAATCCATCTTCATCCGCACCTGCTCCCGTCGTCGTAGAGATAAAATGTATATAAAAAAATATCTTGGACATTGCCACACAAATTATCTAGTCACATTTAAAGTGTCAGAATCTAGCCTGAACTTGTATTATGATGACTAGACAACGACATAGAATAAATATATAGATACAAACATCCATGACTCGGGTACAAATATTCATATTCATCATACAAATATTTGTCCCTTACGGGATTCGAACCCGCCACCCTCGGCACAGCAGGCAGGTTCACTACCGAATGTGCTAACCGGGCCGTATCAATTAGTAAGTTTAATCGTGAGCTTTTTAAAACACAAAAGGTTGCATAAAAATCCTCCCAGTAGATTTTGCGTGATTCTCGAACTAACATACAGAAAGAAATAAAAAGTATGTGATTTGGAGCCAGAGACACCTAAACACCATCCTAACCTTCTTTTTAACCGACTTCAACAAAACAAAAAGGAGGTTCTCAATTCGACCAGTATGTTTTTTTGTAAAAATCTTCAATGTTGGTACTGACACGCATGTGTCACATTTTCTAGTATAGTTGTCTCTGTGCTAATGGCGATATGGTGTCCTTTAAAATTGACCACTCGAAGTAGGAATGCCTTGCAAGCGATATAGACGTGGAGGAAAGTAGTAGCTGACGGTCGAACAGCCCACGATGAAGTCTGGTTCTAATCGCTGGCCGTATAACGAACAAGAAGGCACAGGTACGAACAGGCTCCTGCACCAACCAACACACAGCACAAATGCCGTAAATGCGGCAGGCATTGCCGCTCCCGAATTGACTTATACAGCCATGAACGTCGGTGTCTTAACAAAGCAGACGCTGTTTGAAACATCTAATTTATATGAAATAAGGCCCGTGATGATGTCTTAATACTGTCTTGACATGCCACATACACATTACACTAGTCTTCTTAACACTCCGTCAATCCATCACTAGAATTTAAAAGAGCGTTAACAAAGGTGGTATTAAAAAAATTGCAGAATCCAGTAATAATGACTAGTTGGAACGGGATCCTGATAACCGAGGGGTATCATTTGAGAATATACAACATATATTTCTTAATTACACCTCTAGGGCTGAGGTAAAATAGTTCTTATAAGGGCTTTATTACACTAAGGTAAAATACGTTTTTTTTTAGTTCAAGCCAGTAACTGAAAAACTGCGCAGTGATAGATTATCGTGGTATGGGCATGTGATGAGAAGAGATGAGTGTCATATTACAAGATGAGTGTTAAATATAAATGTAGATGGCTGTATGAAGAGAGGACGACCGAAGAAAAGATGGATGGATTTGTTTTTCCGTGAGTACAATAAAATAAAATAAATGGATTCTGTGAAAGATGATATGTGTAGAAAACAAAATTTAAAAAAAAATTAAAACCGCCTTCAAAAAAACTAAAAAGTTAAAAAATAATATTGCAGCTTACTGATTGCTTTACGCGGTTTTAATTTTTTGTTAAAATTTTGTTTATTTCACAATTTTCAGTGGTGAATTCATTAGTTCAATTTAATAGTAGGGCTTTAAATTAACAAACGCACTAGCCGGCACTACGATTTTTAAAGGTTCCCCTCGATTTCTCGGGCATGCCATCATCAGATCCTGGTTTCCTTATCATGGTACCACCGATGGAATATCTTCTTTCCAACAAAAAAAGAATCATCAAAATCGGTTCATAAACGACGAAGTTATCCGCGAACAAACATAAAAAAAAATATACGGTCGAATTGAGAAACCTCCTCCTTTTTTGAAGTCGGTTAAAAAGGAGTGAACGCAGAAATGACGGCTAACAAAGATGAATGAGGACGAAATATTGCGCCGATGGAAAAAGGGCAGGGGGATGCTGATGACTCAAATATTTGACGAAATGCGTGCTAGACAAAATGCGTATTGGAACAAGTGCTAGTAGGTCTTCTTCATTAGATGTGGGACTGTTCTGAACTTGAAAGCTTAGAGGATGATGAAAGTTTATAATTATTAATGTTTAGTTTGTTTATAAAAAATAACTTTATTTTTTAAACTCTGTAGAACTCAGTTCCATCGCTTATGAAAACTAAGGCCGAGCTTTGAGACTTTTTGTGTTCGATCTCCCGTACGTATGTCAAAGTCCACACATACGTTTTGGAACACACCGCATAAAAGAAGAAACCAGCTTCCTTCTTCCTTCATCGCTATTTAAGCAATATCGCTTAGCTGTCATAAGCACAGTATTAAAGGTTCGCGGGGATGTTATCAAAACCAATAAGCGACGATAAACTCAATTTCCCCTCTAAATTGCGTGCTAGTGACAATTTATAACTATTTGATAACCTGTTAGAAATAAGGGTTATAGTTACACATTTGCCTTATGCATTTATGCCTTTTCTTATAAACAAGGCGAAAATATTTGCTGAGGATAATGTCAGTGTTCAAACGCCGAGGAGAAACACCCGCCACCATCAAGGAGCTCGAGGTGCCCAACTGGACTGAGATGGCACAGAAAAGAGATAAATGACGTGCTTTCTTGTCGGAGGCTAAGACCCACTTCAGGTCCCTGAGCCAGCATAGTAAGTATGTAAGTATGAGCCACCATACCATACTAGAGCTTACCAATAACAGACCTACAACGTGACTCCGATTAATGTAATAAAATTACATACATTATAAACAAATGTTAGTAAAAACAATATTTCCCAGATATTATTAGGCTATGATGAGATCCCAGTTTTTTTTTGTTTTTTTTGTACATTATTAGAATACAAAGATGAGAACTGTTAAAATATAATATTATAAAACGGATATACTATGATAATTTTTATCAATTTATAGTTTTAGCAAAAAGTTTATAACCCAAAGTATTTTCTTAGTCAAAAAACATTTTTGTATGTAGCCATTGTTTTATTAATTTTCTCACACTAGTAAATTTATACTTATAAATAAAAGCAAAGACATTTTATTGAATAAAAGAGTTCCGTGCCTGAATGAGAGACTACGCACAGCCTTAACAGCTGAAGATAGAAACATGACATTTCAAATATAATATATTCTACAGGATGCACTAAGAAAGAATTTTTGGAAAATCGACCCCTAAAGGGGTAATCGACACGAACGAAGTCGCGGGTCAAAAGCTCGCATTACATAATTGTAATTTTTTTTTCGATGTCCTAAGAACAAAAAAAAGAAAGAATCATCAAAATCGGTTCATAAACGACGAAGTTATCCGCGAACACACATAAAAAAAAAAAAAATATATATATATATATACGGTCGATTTGAGAAACCTCCTCCTTTTTTGAAGATGGTTAAAAATGGAATTAAGAAAAAATTATTAGGTATTTCTAAACTAATAATAATTGACACTTCGAAATTCTAGTCGTACATTCAAAATAATAAGATCTACCAAAATAAAAATTAAAAAAAAAACTGCTTTTGAAAATAAGATTCCACATTATTTTTTAAGGTTTTTTTCTAGACGACAACTTTAAAAATTTACAATGTTAATATAAACACGCAGCCGGGATCCCGGGACTTTGAAATTATCTTATCTATGACCATATTTTTTGTTGTTCCACAAAAAACTTTGAATAGCTATTCGATTCGAGTCAATTATATGCCGGTTTTGTCACACAAGACAAGACAGAGAAACACTGATAGATTAATACATTTTGTTAAAACAACCTTATTTCATCTAAATTAGAGATGAAATAAGGCCCCTGATGATGATGAATCAATTAATCATGCGATAGTTTAAAATGCGTAGATTATTGTTTTAACAAAATGTATTAATCTATAAGGCCCACTTGCGCCAAATACTGAGTTAAATTGCGTAACCCCGTCTTTACTAGCACCGACCTAAAGATTGAACGAGTGTTATCGAAGATAGTCTTGCGCCAATGAAAACTAGTTCATAGTTAACTAACCTGACAGTTCTCTGTTTATCGCTGGCAACATCCTAAATGACCATAGAGTTTATGTAATCCGACAAAATATGAAAAGTGAATGATGAATGAACATAATATACGCACGTCTCTTTCACACTGCATCTCTTTGTATTTGTCTGCCTCTTTTGTTTTATTTTGGCAATTACATTTCGTTTTCATCGTTCATTCATGTTATCAAAGAGCACTACGTTATGAGTCGGGACTTCCATACTAAAAACTGGTCGTGACCGATTATCCAGAATGTATGAAACGTGTGCAACCGTTCAAAGGAATTAAATGGCGCGGTGCACGTTTCATACAAATTTTGTTTGTAAGAGAGTTGCGCGACCCTACAACAAAACTGTAAAAACAGGTGTTTCCTCAATTTTGACATTTAGCACGTAGTTTAGTGACTTAACCTACCAAATCGGCGGTTTAAATATAACACAAGTTTAGCCCCTAAAACAGGATGGTCCAAGACATAATTATAATTTTATTGCAAATTAGCGTCTAATTCCGAGTTAATAACGATAACCCTGCTAGGCGCAAGCGGGCCTTAGTGTTTCTCCGTCTTGTCTTGTGTTGTGTGACAAAACCGGCAGTACCATACAATTGACTCGAATCGAATAGCTATTCAAAGTTTTTTGTGGAACAACAAAATGTTCCAAACAGCGTCTGTTTGGTTTAGAAACCGACGTTCATGAATGTATAAGCCAATTGATAAGTAATATCTTAACTTAGAAAATACGATTTCGGATATAATCGAGATCGAATATAATTGTAGGTACGTATATTTGACATTTTAGTATACGGATTCTCTCTTTCTTGTTGTGTATTATTACTTATTGTTATTGTAAATTGTCTGACATTTGTATAATTTTATTTTACTAGAAGTCTCACTATGAATGAATGAAATAATGTATCTACTTAACTTTATTTTTCCTAGACTAAATAATTATCTCACTAAGACACTATTTGTGTATATGTCTGAAAAGACAGAGTTCGGTGAAACTACGTAAGAAGCAATGTAAACTGCCAACTTGTACCTGAATTTCCTACACAATAAAGAATTTATTATTATTATTATGTATCTCTGTAAAAAGGTTTACTCACGGGCCGTAGCCCGGACTTTTATCTAAATGCGATGGGATGCATCAATCGTGGTCTATCTCTGAATGCATTATGGAAATGCACTAGCAGATATACCACGTTCAGTGCAGAGACTATTGTAGAAAGGACAGAAAACTACTAGGGTTATGGGGGTGAACTGGGTGGGCCGGGAAATCTGGGTTATTGCGGAGCGACTCGGAACGCCTGCCGTAACAAATGTCTCTAGTTTGTCAAAAATGGCAGACGGTGACTTGCCAACTCATTTGATGGACCAACTCGCTCGCAAGGAGCGACAAGGCGGCAACATCTAGTGAGCGGCTAAGGTTGTAGAGAGGTCTGCGGGCGCCGGTTCCCGGTGCTAAGCGCACCAGTCAGCAGGTCCCGGCGTTATGACATTTTACACTACCAACCTGGAGCATAGGTTCCACTCTTGCGACTCCACTCCTGGCCGGCCGGTTAAGGCAAGACAGGAGGTGAGGGCCAAATCAATCCGGGCCCTCTGGAGAATCGGGTCCGTGGTGTCGCCAATCACCAACATTATTATTATTAGAAAACCATAGGGTCATTCCATGTAACGGGTGTTACAGATCGTCTTCATAACAAGACATTGTTTTGGAAGAATGTACCTAGAGGTTTTCAAGGTTTGAAAATACGTAAATAGGATAATTACGTCAAACAGAAATTATGAAAAAACCTGCCTAACAATGTAGTATGCCTAATATTATTATGCAGTTTTTTTCATGATTTCTGTTTTAACGTAATAGGTAATCCTATTTACGATAGTTTGAAATGCGTAGATTATTGTTTTTAACAAAATTGATGGATTCATCTGAATTTGTATACTGCTGTTCTTCTTTCTTCTCTGTGCGCTATTATAAACCAGCAGTTCCAGTCGAATAGCTATTCAAAGTTTTTTTGGAACAACTAAAAATTTTCTTCCGCTATTTCGATGTTGACTCCATAGTGAAAGTTGTTCAGTTTGATGGTCTGAAGCACTCTTTAAAATATGTAACATTAGTTTATTACACCATGTATTTCTTTTTAAGGTTCCGTACCTAAAGGGTGACCCTATTCGTGCGTCCGTCCGTATGTCTGTCTGTCTGTCTGTCTGTCATATCTGTAATAGCTAGACAGTTGAAATTTTCACAGAATGTACGTTACTATGGCGGATTTGCTAACAAATAATAAAAATAACAAAAAGTAAAAAAATCAAACAATATCAAACAGAAAACTAGTTTTTATCAATGTTTTTTCTTATCGCTCTATCTTAAAAACGGTAATACATTCAGGCGTCAAACTTGGTGTGATTAAAGAGCAAACTCTACAACAACAAATAATAAAAACCGGCCAAGTGTGGGTCGGTCTCACGCTAAATGACCCAGAGAAAAAAAATTGTTATGTTAATATGTTGTTGGTGGTGTGGTACAGAACCCTCGGTGCGCGAGTAGCCCGACTCGCACTTGACCAGTTTTTTTATCTCATTCACTCTTCATTGGTTATCAAACAGCAAATTACTTAATTTCTAATACCACTAAATTTAAATTTAAGGTACAAGGAACAATATATGATAAATATAATATTAGAAATGAAGAAATTAATTGATAACTATAAATATAACGTCTGTATCCCTTCCGAACCCATAACCTTCATACCTAGATCGTAGCTAAAGATGCTAACTTCCAAAGTCAACAAGATTGTGTATTTCTGGACCATCTTGCGTCATTTAGCATCAATCAGCAGATCTAAGACCAAGACACGAGTAAACTGATCAAAACAATTTAATGAGGGATTTTCAGAATGGAAATTTAAAAAAGAAAGTTCTAAATGGCTCCAAAGATGGCGTTGATTTGATGGAGATGGATGTACATTCAAATACAAATAAAATAGCAACATTATTTTTGGAAGGAAAAGATGATTTTAGTGATGTGCCTAATCGATTATTAATAATCGATTAATCGATTATAATGATAATCGATTATAATGATAATCGGTTGCAATCGATTATCATTTCTAATCCATCGATTATAATAGATTTTTAGGAAACTGTCAGTCTATAATTTTATTTTAAGTTGTAAGCTGTTAAGCTGTCTGTGTAACCTTATAGGAGATCTCGAGAAATATTTTTGGTTTGGTTTTTTATAATTATTATGTTCCAAAACTGGTCAGTTGACTAATTTGATCGTATCATTATGTATTTTTAAACGCAAACTTCTTAAACTTCTTGACGATACCATAATCTGAGTAGGTATTAAATTAATAATGAATACTTATGTAAGTGTGTGTCTATCCGTCACAGTCATCTTTTTTAATTTTATTGCACCTATACGAAAATATCATGAAGTGAAAAATTGTCTTCAAGTACAACTAATCAGTGATTAACATACCAACTAAAGTATCTTTTTTATTTCATACTTTTATTCAGGATGCCTAGACGTAAGACGTAAGAATAGAATGTTCGATACATTTTGAATATTTTTTAATCCTAGTTCAATAATCGGGTTACGGATTACGATTATTTTCATAATCGATTTATCGATTAGCAAAATAATCGAATCGGCACATCACTAGATGATTTGGCTTAACTACGCTACGCTTAAACTAGCTGTCAGAAAATCGCCCTTGTTTTCCTTACAATGATAAGCTGTGATGTCAATTTTGCATAGATAGCATTATCTCTTTATTTTACTACGGTAATGTGCTACTAACCCTACATACGTCACGAATTGATATACTTAATGTGTTTATGAGGTCAGATGAAAGTCAATGATCTTATAGACTAAGAGATAAGTGTATTTTTGCAACAATCAGCTGCAAGGCTGATTCAGAAGTTATGGGGTGTAGGGCATCTCTGTGATGGGGACGGATCAGGTCTGCCTGCATAACTCCAGTCGGTTTAGAAGTTACTGATGTTTAAAGATCAGTAAAAAATTAAGGATCAGCTGCAGATCGTATGATATTATTGTAGTATGCACTGTAGCTATGTGAACAGTACAAAAACTGACATGGTTCATCAGTCAAATTAGGAGTTACAGCCGTTCAAAGGTACGAACTTTGAACAGCTGTATCTCCTAAACCGACTGGCAGTTCATGTTAGTTTTTGTACTTTTTACATAGCTACAGTGCACACTACAATAATATCATACGATCAGCCAGGCTGATCGTTAATGTTTTACTGATCTTTAAACATCAGTAACTTCTAAACCGACTGGAGTTATGCAGGCAGAACTAGTCCATCCCCATCACAGAGATGCTCTACACCACATAAACACTGAATCAGCCTTGCTGCTGATGATTGCAAAAGTACACTTATCTCTTATAATATTGGTATAAAAATTTGAAATACAATAATAGCACAAAATAGGCTTCACGCAACGCTTTCTTATTAAATCTTATAAAATTCAACTAGCATCGACACGCTTGTTCACTTTTGAGTCATAGCAATTCGAAATTAGCACCACAGTATACCTTACAGCGTGCATTGTTAAAATTCATATATTTTAGGTTTTCGTTTATAAATATGCAGTCTAAAACCAAATGGGAGTAATCAAACAGGTTAGGGGCCCAAGCAGTGGCTGTTAAAATAAATGTTCTTTCTAATACATTTTTTTTTAAGAAATATTTTCTTTGTCATAGGCGTGTGGTTCCGGCTTAGAATGGACCACCCAATTTTATCAGGTGGGTGTCGTAGGAGGCGACAAAGGGATAGCCCATTGCCACAATGTGTTTATTTATATATATTTGATTTTTCTGTTTGATGAATCTGTGTATTGTTCCTTTTTTTTTATTTTGTGTGTGGCAATAAAGTGCATTTTATTTTTTATTTATTTATGTTTTTAATAAGCGTTTCTTGTGCATTGTTTTTGTTGGCGAAAGGGAAGCCACCAGTCAGCTCTTGACACATTATTCTATCCCGGAACCTGAATGTGCTAAAAGTGAGCCTTGCTACAACTGCACTCTTCTATTCTATTTTTAAAAAAATGGCTGCAATCTTGGTTGTGATGATTTTGCCAATGTCTAGTTTATTTAGCAAGAGTGCTTGACGTTGTACGGTAGTTGGTGATTTCAAGCATTGTTTTTCGAAAAGAACACGGAATTGCCTTCGGAATTGCGCAGCTGTCAAATCTACACAAAATCACAATCTTGATTCGGAATTCCGGATTGCAATTCCGTAACTATGTGTGTGGCGGACCTAAGAGAGGAAATTGCAGATGAACGAAAAATCGCTCATGTCGGCACAAAATCAGATAATACTACAGTATAATATTTAGCAGTATTGATAATATTAAATAGATATTTATTTAGTAAGAACTTCTTTGCATATCGAGGAGCCATGCCTTACACGTTATCCTGAAACTATTCAAGGAGTCCTGAGTTCTTCCAGGTAGGCGGAGGTAGTTCCAGATCTTGGAAGCGGCAAAACGAAAACTACCCCAAACAGAAACCAATTTAGAAGATGGAGAGACATGCAAAACAGGATAACGAACATGTCTGGATTTCCCCTTCTGCCTGTCACTCCACCCCAACTTGTCAGCAAGATATTGTGGAGTTTATATATGTATGGTATCATCGATGAGCGCCAAGAGTCGAAAAGTAGCATATTTTATATCCAGTCCAGTTATCGATCATTTAAGCGTTCATTCGTTAACAAGCAGTATAATTTAGCACAATAATAACGTTATGACGACTCGACTGTGAAAGCAGAAACAAGTGCGAGTTAACGCAAACAACAATAATTAACTAGCACACATTTGTTTACTACCAGTGCACGTGCACTCAATGTCCTTAGTGCGATGACTTGACAGTTGAGAAATTAACTTAAATTATAGATCGACGATTAGATAGCGCTAAAACAATGGATTAAGTAAAGCATTGTGTTATATACGTAAATGTTCGTTTTATGGCGTAAGTAATTTCGTTTCTTTTTTTAGGATATGTTACTCGACGATACACTGGTCATCACTGGTGTAACCCGGAGCACAGATTAATAATAAGTACGAGTCCGCCGGGCTAAATTCTTTCTCGCCACTTTAACTTCAGCAAGACCAATAACAGCCCTCTGTTTCTTTTTGCGCACATCCGAGGGAGATAAAAGTCGCAACAGAGCCTAGCCACGTGAGTAAATATCCCTAGATAGAACAAGTTTCATTTCATACAAGCGGCCGCTGTCAGTCACCCATATCTAGTTCTTGTTAGAGGACGTACTACAATATGTGCACTTACTTACTCAGCCGGGGTATGTGCGCGAAATGAGGTGGTCCATTGTAATATAAGCCGAGACCACACTGTTTAAAAGTTAACCATATTTTTTAAATAGGTATTAAACAGCTCGTTTTAACACTTTCGCTGCTAAGCTCTAAACCATGATCGTCGCGTAGTGCTAAAACTGATGCCCCTTGTGGGTCGTGCGCACAGTCGTAACGTAAAAAAACCAATGCGGCTCACCTCGTGGGTCACCCGCACAGGCGTAAAGTTTGGGTGACTCACGCTGTAGGTCATGAGCACAGGCGAAATCCAATAGAAGTTGACGCCCCTCGTAGGTCGTGCGAACAGTCGTAACGTTGAAACAATAAATGTGGCTCACGTCGTGGGTCGCCCGCGCAGGCGTAAGGTTTTCGGTGACTCGCGCGGTAGGTCGTGAGCACAGGCGAAATACAATTGAACCGGCTCGTTACGTGGGTTCTACAGCACTACGGCCCATTTCTCGCCGACCTATGGCGTAGGTCGTCAGCAGCGACAGTGTTAAATAAATGAGTTGAAGTACCCACGATTCCGACGACGACAAAAGAACAACATTTACAAAATACCCGTTGCATTTTTCGCGTGAGGATGTCAATTCATACAATGCGACTATCATTATGATTTGTAATACGTCGGACGCTGGTCACAATTTCGTAAACTCCATGTAGGTACGTCGCGTCGCAATCTTCCGCCTTGACAGATTTGCGCAATAGATTATCATGTAGTTTTTAGTTTTACTGTTTTTGGGGCTCTGTACCTAAAGGGTGCCAATGTGGGAAGCTACGTAGTATCTTCACGTCCCAAATACCGCAGTGTCTTAAAACGAAAGTCTTCGATCAGTGTGTGTTGCCAGTGATGACATATGGAACAGAGACGTGGTCGTTCACTCAAGGCCTCATAAAAAAGGCAATGGAGAGGGCTATGCTTGGAGTTTCCCTGCGAGATCGAATCAGAAATGAAGAGATCCACAGAAGAACCAGAGTAACTGACATAGGCCAAAGAATTGTTAAACTAAAGTGGCAGTGGGCGGGGCACATTGCTCGCAGAACCGATGGGGCCGAAATGTTCTCGAGTGGCGACCGCGTACCGGAAAGCGCACTTCTTGGGGGAGGCCTATGTCCAGCAGTGGACGTCCATCGGCTGAGATGATGATGATGACTTTAAGGGGATGATCAGACCATCAAACTGAACAATTTTCTCTATGGGACCAATATTGAAATCTGCTGTCCCATACATTTAGGTCGAGAAGGTTTGTATGGAACAGTAGATTGTTTTTCTTTTTTCGCGATTTCGATATTGGTCCTATTGAGAAAGTTGCTCAGTTTGATGATCTGATCATCCTCTTAAAATAGTTTCACCTAATTTTGTATCTTTTGAAATGTGATACAAAAAAAAATATCTCGCGAGACGGTTTAAAATAATATGCGTTATTATTATTAATTATTATGGCGCATTTGCTAACAAATAATAAAAGAAACAGTAACTCAAAAATTAAGGGATATCATACAAGAAACGTGTTTTTTCTTCAACGTTTTTGTTTTTACTCTATCGTAATTAAACGGCAATACAAACGTCAAACTTGGTGTTATTATAGTGCATATTCTAAGGTAAAACAACAAATAATAAAACCCAGTAGCTCGCGCTAAGGGTCCCGGAGAAAATATTTTTTTTTGCAATATTGTATGGTGGTACAGAGCCCTCCGTGCGCGAGTCCGACTCACACTTGGCCGGATTTATTTTCTATTAAATTACAATTAACTTGCGGTTCCCGATGTAGAAGCTTAAAGATAAGCCTAACCGAGAGGCTATGCTGCATGCATAGCAGTTAAGAAGAGTTAAGATAAAAGGCGGAGGGATGTTTTTTGCAGTGTTTTTGTTCGAGCAAGGAAAGCCACTATAGGTGCTTTGACTACACACCATTTAATCATCATCATCATCATATCAGCCGACAGACGTCCACTGCTGGACATAAGCCTCTCCCAAGATGAGGGGATTTGCCATAATCGCCACGCTAGGCAGGCGGGTTGGCGATCGCAGTTGGATTGAATGTGTGTACGCAGAGGATGCTGCTGCCCATCCTCCGGTAGATCCCTTAGTCGCCTTTTACGACACCCACGGGGGGAAATGGGATGGTGCTATTGGGGGGGGGGGGGGGTGTGAGATTAATTTTCTGTTAATATCTTCAATGTACAGACACACTTCTGTTACAGTTTTATAATAGTTCAGATTCCATCCCAAGACCCTAAAGAATATGGGCTATCCTAGAATTGCGGAGTTGACTGCATCAAATATATTTTATGCAGTCAACTCCGTTCCTTTTTAGTTTTATCTTCTCAGGAAAAAATATGTTTGAAATTAATGCTATACTTACATTTTCAGTAATTCTGTACCTAGAATACTGTTTTTAATAAAAGGATTAACTATAAAATAGTATTGAAACGACGACGAAAAACAATGACAACTTTTCATACAAAGCTCGTGTTATGACTTTTGATAAAGAGTTGCTGATTTGACTAGTTGGAAACTCACCGATTGCACGCCTAAATTGGTGTATTGGTTGTAGCAGTGTTTCTGTTCTGACCACTACGAAAAGAATTATGATCGTGAGTATGCTGTTTTTATTGTGTATGTTGTATTAATTATGTATATATTAATATTAACATGTGAAGTGGATGATTATTTATAGACTTTAAGTGTACATTTGTATTGCAGAGATTAGAATTGTTAACGACATGTTAAAATATAATATTGTTATAATACAATGTTATAAAATATTATAATCCCTTATTAAGTTGGTTTCAGTCCATACAAAAGTTTGACGCACAATACGCGTAGACAGAATTAATAAAAGTAATATTTTATGCATGGAAAAATAGTTTAGAAAATCTAGTTGCCGCGGTACAAGTAACATTTGTAATTTATAATATAATTACGAAGATATAAAGTTTTTAAAATGTTGTATGAAAATTTTCAAAGCTTTATATCTTCGTAATTATTTTATAAATTGCAAATGTAATTTGTGACGCGGCATCTAGATTTTCTAAACTATTTTTCATATATACAAATTTACTTATATTAATACCGTCTACGCATATTGTGCCACCTTAAATAATGAAATACCTAGTTGCAAAACATATTCAAATTTTTATATTTTGAATATACATGTTTCAGCACTTATTCCCATAGTTGCAGTGACAATCTTCATATTGAAGACATCATTAGAAAACAATAAGTAAAAACTGAATGAGAATCCGACGACTCAGCTCAGACGACAAAGTGCATCTACAGCAGGGGTGCTCAAATGGTTGATCATGAGCACTATTGGAGTCGATCGTGGAAAAGCATCTACATTTTATTGAAAGACTCTAAATTAATTGTGATATGTTGGCGCGGCGATTGCAGTCACAGCACCATCTATCTTATAATAGGTGTACTTAATTGCTCTTGCTTAGTTAAACAAATGACTCTATACTCGGAAACCAATAAAAAATTTTATTTATAAATGATCGAGCTTTTGACTCATGACTTTGTCCGCGTGAATTACTCCTTTAGTGGTCGACTTTCGAAAAATCTTTTCTTAATGCACACCTACATCCTATTTTTTTTTATCTCCTTTGTCTTTTGCAATCTGTCGTTTTGTTTTTTCTACATCCTATATAGATTACACATGTATTCTAAATTTCATGTTTCTATCTTCAGCGGTTTAGACTGTGAGTTGTTTGTCAGTCAGTCAGTCACAGTACGTACGCCTCGTAACAATATCTCTGCCTGCCACGCGTGCACCAGACGGGGCTACGCAGAGATATTGTAAGTGTGTGTGTGCTACGAGGCGTGTGTGCTACGAGGTGTGTGTGATACGAGGCGTATGTACTGGTGAGAACACATACAAGCTAGGCTTTGTACCATTTTATGAAGATGTTTTACTGTCTTATACTGTGCTATAAGTCTGAGCACCCCTGATCTCATACAAAGAGGTTCAACTAGACCGTGTATTAAAATAATAACAATCTCAAATATTATTGATTTTAAAGATGTTACAGGAATGTTGTGCTATTTCAAATAATATTAAAGATTCACGTCCCCTTAAGACGCAACAGATTGGAAATTTCGTTCTCTGGGTTGTAGGCTCAGTGGCGAAATTGGATAACACAGTTCCCCGGTTTGGAAGAGTGCGGGATCAAGTCCCGCCCGAAACAAATTTTTCAATCTTTAATTTGATAATAACAATTGTGGAAACGAGAGACAAAATCTAAGTTGTTTGCCCCTAAGATGACACTCTGACCATCTCTGCCTACCCTTCTAGACGCAAAAGGCGTAATTAATAAGTAAGAGCATTAAACAGTTTAATAGAGGTAAGTATCAGGAGAGTTTAGCTAGTAGCTGCAACTGCAGCACAGAGCGAGCCAGATTTTATCATATTGTCAGTGAAAATAGTATATGTTTTGCGCTATTTATATGCGAACATAACCTAACTTTTATTATATTCCTGCAACCTCTAACAATCAACTAATTAGAAATACGTGTACGTACTACACACGGTATTATAACAGGCAGTTTCGTATATGTTTACATTCTATTGTAACAAAGTTGACAATACAACAAAAAGAAGTAAGCATTTTTGAACTTTGCTTATAATAAAAACATAATAAATACTAAGTACTTACTTGAGCCTGGCGTTAGAAGAGAAGGATTTAATCAGGTCTTCTTTCGCGTAGAAGCTAAATTCACTACACTTCAATAGTTCATATAGAAATTAGAAAAAGGAAACCAAAAATTTCAGAAACAACAACCGACCGCTGCCGCAAACGAAAATTTGGTGTTACCATTTTTGTCTCCTCACTCTCCCTGAAACTGATTACCGAATTACCGAATACACATATGTCCTGAGATTCCCTTAAAAGAAATATTATTACTGAAAGTTGTGCTTATTATCGATACATTTTTATAACCTTTTAATAACAAAAACAATTCAACGTGTCCAAAAATATTCAAACTGGGTATGTATTGATGAAAAAGCTGTTACCTATGTGAAAAAAAGTTATGGTTCGCGATCAAAATTCAACTTGAATCTTAGTATTTAAAATCAAAGTAAACACCAGAAATATTTCCTTTAATATTGGGAACATTTACAAAAGACTAGCAATACTATTTAAACGTCAGTCAAAAAAATTGTTTCGTTCCTTTCTACGCAGATGTGGTGAGAAATATAACGCTGTAATATAGTTTGAAATTAAGTTATGATTACCTAATTACCACAAAAACACCACCTACCAAAAAAAAATCTTTGAACTTGTACTGCGTGTAAAGGATTTTTTGCTGCGTTCTATTCTACGCAAACATAATAGGGTACCTATTAATCGTTTCTCAAAAAAAAGAAGGCAAGGGAAAGAAATTAAAAAAAACACTACACTATCCACATTGTTAATATTCTTTTGTCAATTTTCTTTAGATTATATGGCATTAGAAAACAAGCCCAAATAAATCTAAAACCAAAATACGTTCCGTTCCAGGATGATACAGATGACACGAGATGAGGTCATCACAGCTGTCAAATGGGCGAATATTTGTCAAAACAAAAGTCGAAATTGGTTGAAATTCCACCAAATATTTTACAAAAATGGGCTTATTCGGCAAATCTCCCGAGAGAAATCCAAAAGAAATGGTAAGGCCTTTTCGTGAGCTACTTAAATTATATATTTCAAAGTAAACATTTTCCATAAACACGAGTTTCATTTTAGGTAAACGAGTGGTCACACAAAATTAGGAAAGAGGGCTACAATTTAGACAGACAAATTAGAGGTATGTATTACTACATTCTAATATATATTACCTACAACTCAGTTGTTCAAGAAAAAAACATCAACAAAACATTGTAACAATCATAAATATGTTTTTCAGCAATACAAAGGGAGGAGGATAAAATCAAAAAGTCCTTGAAGGAGGCAGCTACTAAGAGCGATAAACAAGTGTGTACAATACTGGCGAAGGAGATCATAAGGTCAAGGAAGGCAATAAGTAAAATATACACGAGTAAAGCACATCTAAATTCTGTTCAGATGCAAATGAAGAATCAGCTAGGTGCGGATAATTCTTATTCTTCTTTTCGTGTCAATTGTTTTACTATTGTATCTAAACTATTATTAAACTGTAACAGAAGTGTGTCTGCACATTGAAGATATTAACAACAAAAAAAAGTTACGATATGGTTTTTAGGTGTCCCCGATTCCATATCACTAATTTTTGGATTTTTTGTCTGTGTGTTTGTTTATTTGATCGAGCATCACGCAAAAACTACTGAACCGATTTTGATGAAACTTTTTTGTCTGATAGCTTATGATGTGACTTAAAATCTGGTATATAATTTGTGCGGACCAAGTTGCGGGTTAACGCTCGTACTATAATAAAACTGTAACAGAATTGTGTCTGTACAATTGAAGATATTAACAAAAAAAAGGTTACGATACGGTTTTTAGGTGTCCCTGATTCACCAATTTTTGGATTTTTTGTCTGTCTGTTTGTTTGTTGGTGTTCACCCTATTTAGCAGGTATTACGAAGTTTTGATCTGAAACCAGTTAACAGACCTGCGTCTAGAGGAGGGGGGGATGGTGTACTTGCCCTGGATGGCGAAGCGTGGTTGGCGGCCAGCCACTGGCCAACCTCTGTGTTTACAGGATCCTATTCCTAATTTCAGCGTCATAGACAAAATACAAAATAATTTTATTGTGAAACTTTGTATATCCTACTGTAGAAATAACTTTGTATGATTATATTTTCAGCAACATTGAGAGTAGCCGGTTCATTGCAGAAGTCAACTGAGGTAATTATGTTTATAGTTTAAACAAGTTATGTTCTGTGACCAATTGTATTGTTTGCAACTAAATAGTGAAAACTGTTTTGCTGTATGTACGGCTATGAATTAGCTAGAACTATCGCCTAATGGAAAATAAAGGTTACTCTTGCCTGCAACTTTATCTGTATTGATTTTGCATACAAAAATTTAAACGCAAATGCAGTGCGTTAAAATTCATCAATTGCGTCCATAAATTTAAACGCACTGCGTATCGTGCATTGGAAAATGGCTCATGACTCTCTCTTTGATATTGTTGTACCTACTTATTTAATAATACTACCTTATAATTATCTATACTATTATAAAACTGTAACAGGAAGTTTGTCTGTACATTGAAGATATTAACAAAAAAAAAGTTATGATATGGGTTTTAGGTGTCACTGATTCCATTTCACCAATTTTTGGATTTTTTGTCTGTCTGTTTGTTTGTGTGTTTGTTTGAACGAGTATCACGCAAAAACTACTGAACCGATTTTGATGAAACTTTTTTTGTTTGATAGCTTATGATCTGACTTAAAATCTGGTAAATAATTTGTGCGGACGAAGTCGCGGGTTAATGCTCGTAGTTATATAAGACTCTAAATTTGGGAAGAGGAGGAAGGGAAAAGAAGAACCCATTCTAACCTGTAGGACTCGCATGCCACCCCCGAGAAAACGACAAAATTCAAGATGTGCCTCCATCCTTATTATTGCACGCATGCTAGAGAGAGCGCGCATGATGTTTTTCTCGTTTATACGCTTTGTTGTGGGTGGCATGCTAGCCGTGCTGGAATAACTTTGGCACTGCTATCTTTTACATACAAACATGCTTTTTCTTTCTATTTTCCTGTTTTCCTTTTTTCTTTAGAATTTCTCATTTTTGTTGTATTTTAACTAACAGCTTATACCTCCTCAAACCTGCCTATGCCTATTGCATGCTTGCCTTTAATTGAGGTGACACACGCCTTTTGTCTGTCTATGTATTTGTTATTAATATTGTGTTCACCTTGCCGGCGATCCTGAAGAAATAAAATTAAATAAATAAATACAAACATTCGCACCCTAGTTCACCCCCTTAGGGAATAAATTTCGATAAATCCCTTCCTAGTGCCACCCCACCCTCTGTAGAAAAAATAAAAATAAATTAATCATTTTATTTGATTTACTTAATCAATTTGCTAGAACTTTACAAAACCCGTTATCAAAATCAAAACAGGAAAACAAACTTGGTGATCGTGAATTCGTGACAAATACACTCTCAGTGCAGCTGCTTGTGCACCAGGAGGGAGGCATAGGTGGGTATCATAAATCCAAGTAGCGCACGCACACACAAGCAAAACAGCATTTAATTTAAAGCAATTGCGCTAATAATGACACGGATCAATAAGAATAAGCTAGAAATATCGCTTTTGTCGACTGCTTTACGAAAACAAAAACGCCAAAAGGTTGTAGTGTGCGTGGCAGGACAGCAAGCTTCTATTCTTTTGTTTAGAACATAGCCTTGGACAACGTGACATGTACGCTGATCGAGACAAACCTTGAGTGGTGCATACGGTGGTTGAACATAATTGGCCCTGCCCTGCCTGAATTTGCCATGAGTGCCCGTCTATGCAGCGTCTTGTAGCTTTTTGGTAGCTTAATGATGATATAAATCCGCAGGTAATGCAAGCCATGCAATCATTAGTGAGGCTGCCGGAAATAGCAAACACTATGCAGGAAATGAGCAAGGAGATGATGAAGGCAGGAATAATCGAGGAGATGCTTGATGAGACCATGTCCGGTATGGAAGACGAAGAGGAAATGGAGGAGGCCGCGCAGAGCGAGGTTGATAAGGTAAGAGATATCTTGAGATGATGAAGGCGGGCATCATCGAGTAGATGCTGCACGAGACCATGCCCGGCATGGAGGTCGACGCAGAGCGAGGTTGTTAAGATAAGAGACATATTGAGGGAATAATCTCAGCCAAAAGACGTCCACAGCTGAATATAGGCAAACTGCATAAAAATTGTACAATAGCTTGGCATTCTTTTGGTTGTCTATAGTTTATTTCATGGTAATAAATTGATATTTTAACCATTTCCTTCACTATTGAATGGATAGCAAAAAAGGCTGAAGTTAGACAGGTTGTCTGCTGTCATAAATCAACCCAGTAGTAATTTAGTCATCACATGATCATGGCAGTTGTACTTACACTTAAATAAAAATTCAGTTATAACCAGTTACGTTTAATTTTAGTCTAAATAATAGCCGCATAACGAAATAAAAAAACAATAACTTATTTTTACTGTTATATCCCCTTAAAATTTAGCTTAAATTGTATTTCACCCCAACTTCCTTCCACCTTAATATTGAATTGTACCTCACAGGTCCTCTGGGAACTAACGCAAGGCAAGCTGGGCGAGGCGCCCGCTCCACCCACCGTAGTGGAGGGAGCGCCTTCCACCTCCACCGCGCGGGAGGAAGAACCGGAGCCCGACGAGAGCGAGCTCGACGAGATGCAGACCAGGTTGCAGGCTCTGAGGTCTTAGCTCGAGGCACTCGTCGGTATGTATGTGGGATGTATCTTTTTCTAAATACTGTTTACCAAAATGATAACAGTGATTATAATTAATTGAATCAGGCGTTACTTTGTAGTGATTATAATCTTACTAGCTGGTGCCCGCGACTTCGTCTGCGCTTCGTCTGGACAATTCACACAATATCCTTATAAATTGTAGCCTATGTGTTATTCTGATATATCTAAACTGTTATAAAACTGTAGCAGAAAGTTTGCCTTTATTAACAAAAAAAAGTTATGATATGGTTTTTAGGTGTCCCTGATTCCATATCACAAATTTTTGGATTTTTTGTCTGTCTGTTTGTTTGTTTGTGTGTTTGTTTGTTTGAACGAGCATCACGCACAAACTACTGAACCGATTTTGATGAAACTTTTTTTGTTTGATGACTTATCTGTTATATAATTAGTGCGGACAAAGTCGCGGGTTAACGCTCGTAAGCTATATTATTGTAAAGTTTGATTAAAATCCATTCAGTAGTTTTTAAGTGAAAGAGTAACAAACATCCATCCATACTTACAAACTTTCGCGTTTATAATATTAGTAGGATATTGTCAAAGCAAACATCAGTTACTACTAAGGATGAAAAGAAAACTCGAATGAATATGCTTTCCTTCACACTTGAGAGAAGGAGAGGCATGTTGCTTTAAACTTGCTTATATCAAATATGTTTAAAAGATATAAGACTAGCCAATCATGTTAATGAGTCAGATCATACTAATGACGTAAAAAAGTTAAAGCTATCTAGACATCCCTACAAGGCCACAATAAAGGAATACCCTCCACTAGGCGCTGACTAATTACACAAATAAACATCTACGCCCACATGATCTGCTTATACAGGGTGAAATTGATATCATAGCATCCTTTTAAACTAAGAGTCTACCCATAAAACTGAACAACTTTTACTATAGGAGCAAACCGATCAGAGCAAAAATGATGGGTAGACTCTTAGTTTAAAAGGACGTTAATGATATCAATATCAACCCTGTAGTGACGGCACTGATTGCAGATAGTTAATAAATTATTTTGCTTTAACACCCGCCATTATATCTTAGTAAGAATAGAAATTAATGTTTTTTTTTCTTTGCAGGTACAATAGTACATGATTTTAAAAAGATTTCGTTGCGATTTGAATTCGCTAGAAATGCCTTATGAATATATTGTAAATAATTGTTGTGTAATTAAGTTGCCTCTTTGTACGCCGGGATAAATAAACTGAACCTTAACTAATATTAATAAGGTTGAATTTACAATGTTAGTTAAAGACGCCGATCTTCTTGGCATAGAGAAACTTACGTGACCTATCACACAAGCTTAACTGATTCGCTGCGATTTTTAACAGGTTCGGTGAGCGCAACGGTATCCTACATAAATAGCTTGTATGAAACGGCCCTTAAGGGCAAGTAAGCATCCAGATTTTCGGTTATTCACTTATACAACAATTTCAAAGAATTCGCTGTAATCTAATTACAGGATTTCGGGGGATGGGGATAAATCCCAACGATCCTATGTAATTTTGGATACTTGCTTGCTTAAGGGCCAAGCCACAGAGGCAGTGCGGCGCCTTATCTTTATCTCTACGCTGAATCAAGCTCCTTACATACATTTTTGCGCGTATCGTCTGGCAGAGGGGAAAAGTGGCAGTGGGTAATTAAAGCGTGGGAACTTATTGTTTTCCAAGGGAGTGATGTATCTGTTAAGTAACTCTTTAGTAACTTTTGGCCTCTCCCGTGACACAGGTGCTGCGCCGATGCCGCTCCGGCGGCGTACGTCGAATTTCTTATTACCTCTCCCTGTACCGTGTGGCTTGGCCCTTAAATTTCTCAATATAAAATCATCTGTATAAAAAAAATCACATTTCCTGGCAAATTAGATAAATACAATAGCTTATTAATGAATACCTTATACGAAGTTTCCCTGTTATATACGAGTTTTCCCTGTTGACGGGGTCGTGCCGCTAGGTAAGTTTTATATCTACAGTGCAGAGTGATCCGGGCCTAGCCCAACTGCCTTTAGAAGCAAGGTTATATAATCTGAAAACCGATTTTGTATTCTGATACTTAGTCCAATTCGAATAGAGTTATAAATTGTATGTAAGATATAATACGAGTATGCGCTAGCGAAACCGATCTTCGTTTTATATTAGATTGCGTAATACAAATTACAGCATGCCATTTTAGAGATTCTTCTGAAAATCGTCAATTTCACTTTACCTAAAGTTGTGATAGTAATTATTGTATTATTATTTATCTATCTATCTATACTATTATAAAACTGTAACAGGAAGTTTATCTGTACATTGAAGATATTAACAAAAAAAAAGTTACGATATGGTTTTTAGGTGTCCCTGATTCCATTTCACCAATTTTTGGATTTTTTGTCTGTCTGTTTGTTTGTTTGTTTGTTTGTTTGAACGAGTATCACGCAAAAACTACTGAACCGATTTTGATGAATCTTTTTTTGTTTGATAGCTTATGATCTGACTTAAAATCTGGTATATAATTTGTGCGGACGAAGTCGCGGGTTAACGCTCGTCTGTTATAAATGTAAATCAGGAAAGTACATAGCTTTTTATAATTTTGATAGATTTGTATGTTTGATGTATTTGTATCTATGTTTAACTTTAACATAATTGTGAGTAAACGGTAAGCGATGTGAAAATTTATTGAGTATTGAAATAAAATTAATACACTAATGTTTATATTTTTGTTTTATTCGACAAGCTGAACCATTAGGTACAGTCTTCAGCATATCTAGTTTAAATATTTGGTCTTTACCCTTTTCTTTCTGTGTCAACATTGTCAATAGTCTAGGAAAAATACGGTTTCAGATTGCATTAAATACACTTTAGTAAATTGTGTTTGAACTAATATTACTGTTAGTTTATAACACTTTTGTCGAGATTTAGTGGTTATATAGACTGAGGACCCAGAGAAATACCTTAAAATCGATATAAATGTACAAAAGGAAACCTAATTATAGCATACCAGCAATACAGACAGTTAATTATCACAAGGCAAATTTATTGTGTATAAACAAACAGTAAATAATTAAGTTTTGAGGTTATAATTTTTTTATACTTACAAAATATTAAATATCTACTCAAATTTACGATATTAACCGGCCATTATTATTGTTATAAGTAAAACGTATAGAACGAAGCCGTCCTCTGCAAAATCACCAGTTTTCCATTTTTTGTTCATACCTAAATTTAATGTTTTATAAATGTCTTAATTATTCCATAATACACAATACAAAATCTGGGATTATTGAAAATTTATTTTTTTCAGGTATGTATCTACTAATATTTCAAACTATCACCTAAAGTGCAATTAATGCAACCTATTCCATGCAAACATCCGTAGATTTCCCCGACTACAATGAACGAAATGCGAACCATACTATATTTAATTACCCGGGACAAACTATTCAGTTAGGTAGGTCCAACTTCGAGAAAGAGATCAACCGTCGAATCCAACTCGGTTGGGTAGCGTTCGGGAAGCTACGTAGTATCTTCACGTCCCAAATACCGCAGTGTCTTAAAACGAAAGTCTTCGATCAGTGTGTGTTGCCAGTGATGACATATGGAACAGAGACGTGGTCGTTCACTCAAGGCCTCATAAAAAGGCTGAAAGTCACCCAAAGAGCAATGGAGAGGGCTATGCTCGGAGTTTCCCTGCGAGATCGAATCAGAAATGAAGAGATCCGCAGAAGAACCAGAGTAACTGACATAGCCCAAAGAATTGCTAAATTAAAGTGGCAGTGGGCGGGGCATATTGCTCGCAGAACCGATGGCCGATGGGGCCGAAAAGTTCTCGAGTGGCGACCGCGTACCGGAAAGCGTAGCGGGGGTAGGCCCCGCACACGGTGGACCGACGACCTTGTGAAGACGGCGGGATCCCGTTGGATGAGGGCAGCGCAGGACCGGTCGTTATGGCGATCCTTCGGGGAGGCCTATGTCCAGCAGTGGACGTCCATCGGCTGAGATGATGATGATGATACCGACGGTGGCGCCGCGGTGTCGGAAAACCAACTGGCCCGTCATCGAAACTGATCACAGTTAAACATATAGAGAAATTACGCGATGGTTAAAAATAAAACCGGCAAAGTCAAGTCATCATGAGATTTCTATGGAAATGACTAGTAATGCGTTCATTTGCAACGAATTTTCATCGTGCGGCCGCGGTCTCGTGCCTGCGGGCTTTCAATCTGTGCTGATGCCGCGTAGAACGTAGGTACGAAGAATTTGTTGAGCTACAATTCTTAAAATAAAAAGCCATATAATATAATATCTATAAATATAATGATAATAATACTATATTATAACATTGGCTACAAAACGAATCAACTAATCGTATCACAGTTGGTTACAGCATCTTGGATGAGAGGTCCAGCTCCAGCTGAAGGTCTTGGATCGACTCCTTCTTCAGTAAAGGCTTTCTGTCGCTCTCTTTTGTCTTTTTTGGGTTCTTTTTCTTTGTTAGTCTGAAAAAAAACAAAGATAAGTTAAACTTGCTGACAGAGCAGTTGCAAGCCGCCTCAAAAGGCTTCTGATCTGTTTAAACAAGCATATCCATATGCTCACGACTATATTCCCCGAGGGGGTAGTCAGAGATATTCTGAAACTTCAGAACATCCACGTTTCACTAGTAGTACAGAAACTCTGTCCAGTGTGACGGGAAGTGAGCCCGACGCCACATGTAATGGACAGTAGGTACAATACATGCCTCGAAATTGAAGCACGCAGGTTTCCTCACGATGTTTTTCCTTCACCGAAAAGCCAGTGGTGTTACAAATCGTACATAAATTCCGAAAAACTCATTGGTACGAGTCGGTCGGGACGGGGATCGAACCATCGCCTCCTACACGGCAGGCAAGGTTACTCGCCACTGGACCACCACGGCTCCTACGGTTGGTATTCAAACAGGTATATAATACCATCCTAGTCCTACAAAAAGGGGAGGCGCGGAGTACTCAAAACCGACGGGCATGTATGAAGAGATGTATGGATGTGCATGAGGCAAAAGAAGTATGTAAGGATCGTAGTAAGTGGCGCGCCCTGGTCTCTGCCTACCCCCCTGGGAAAGAGGCGTGACGTTATAGATAGATAGATAGATAGATATAATACCATCTAACAGATGATCCGGGACCTTACTTGCTATTCTGGATGGAATGTAGGGTCAAGTGATGATAGCTAGCTTTTCAAGCACCAAAACACTGCATCGGAAACCTTATTCCCTAGTCGCCTCTTTTAACATCCACGTAAAGATCATCATCTTCCTGTCCTCATACTATTACTTGGGGTCGGCGCAATATGTGTCTCTTCCTCCACATGTTATCTTTCACACAATTCATCCATCTTTTCTTTTAGACTAAGAGATAAGCGTACTTTTTGCAACAATCAGCTGCAAGGCTGATTCAGTGTTTATGGGGTGTAGAGCATCTCTGTGATGGGGATGGACCAGGTCTGCCTGCATAACTTCAGTCGGTTTAGAAGTTATTGATATTTAAAGGTCAGTAAAAAATTAACGATCAGCTGCGAGGCTGATCGTTTGATATTATTGTTGTATGCACTGTAGCTATGTGAACAGTACAAAAACTGACATGGTTCATCAGTCGGTTTAGGAGTTACATCCATGTAAAGGTCCGACCTTTGAACGGCTGTATCTCCTAAACCCTGGCAGTTCATGTCAGTTTTTGTACTTTTCACATAGCTACAGTGCACACTACAATAATATCATACGATAAGCCTTGCAGCTGATCGTTAATTTTTTACTGACCTTTAAATGTCTATAACTCCTAAACCGAAGTTATGTGGGCAGACCTGGTCTATCCCCATCACAGAGATGCTCTACACCTCATAAACACTGAATCAGCCTTGCTGCTGATGGTTGCAAAAAGTACACTTATCTCTTATAGTATTTAGATTCCTCTCTTTATTCATTCATCCACATTCTTATTAATACTCGTCTTATAATATGATACTCATCTCTCCGCATCATATGGCCATTAAATATCATGCTAATCGATTACCGGAACGCTTAGAATCTAAACGTTCCGTGAGTTATATGGTCTAAGCAGGTCTAAGACTTAGACCATATAACTATGGACGAGTAGCACGTGTTAATCGACTAACAAACTTTTCTGAAACTTTGTGCGGGGGACGAGGTAGCATGAAATCCGCAAATTTGGATTTTATTCCAATACTTTAAGATTTTATAGTTAAAAATAGCCTCGTGTAAACGCCAAACGAGACTAGTTTGAACTTATTGTTCCGCAATTATAGGCTGTCTCGTTTAATGATAAGGTATAAAATTGTATGTAAAAAATGCCTTTGACTACTTATAAAGGGACTAGCTACGCGTGTAATTCTACTAACAAACATTTCTGCCACTTTTTGCGGGGGGCGAGGTAACATAAAATCTGCAACTTTTGATTTTATTCCCCATAACTTTAGATTCTAATTTTGATTGTTAAAAATCATGAAAATCAGTCTCGTGTGAACCCCAAACGTTCTAAGTTCGAATTCATAGTTTCGCAATTATAGGCTGTCTCGTTTAGTGATAAGTTATAAAATTGAGTGTAAATGCACATGATCAATTGATCTTATCCCGTGGCAGAGGGGAAATGCTACCGCAAGGTCAGTTCATATAATACATAAAGTTATAAAATTGAGTGTAAATGCACATGATCAATTGATCTTATCCCGTGGCAGAGGGGAAATGCTACCGCAAGGCCAGTCCATATAATAAATAGTCAAAGGTAAATGCACATGACCAATTGATCGTGTAGCTTGGCAGAGGGGAATGCTAACGCGAGGCTGGTCCCTAGTTATATGGTCTAAACCGGAACGTCATACAATTAATTCTAGACTAGTTAGGGTGTTTTTAACCCACTCACCTATTGACCACACCGTCCGGGTGGTCCATCATTCGTATAATGTCCGCCTGGTCGGAGGAGTCCAGCGGCGCGACGGATATATCCCTGACCGCTCTGAATTTACCGCAGTTGTTCAAGTGCTCGTTCTCCAGCCGGAAGAAATTCCATATGAAACGTCTGCCAATCAATAGGGATTATTAATATTAGCAAATATTCGTTTTCAAATCAAATCAAATTACTTAGGTATTTCAGACGAAATGTAAATTTTTCAGCCCATACAAAAGTTTGACGCACAATACGCGTAGACGGAATTAATAATAGTAATATTTTATATATGGAAAAATATTTTAGAAAATCTAGTTGCCGCGTCACAAATAACATATGCAATTTATAATATAATTACGAAGATATAAAGCTTTTAAATTGTTGTATGAAATATTTCCACCCAAGTAACCAGAGGGGGTGTGAAAAAAAATTTGGTGGGAGGCAGGGAGTGTCCATATTGTATGTAGAACTGGATACTACACAGATATGTACACATAGATACTCTTTCTTATACTGTGTGCGGCTTAGCTTCTTCTTCTTCTTATCGTGTGGGCAGAGCCCTGGAGTCAGAGTTTCTTCAGACCGCCTCACGGCCTCTTTAGTGGTTTTTATGTAACGACTACTACCACCAGAGATAGTAGCCGGGACCAACGGCTTAACGTGCCATCCGAAGCACCGAATCATTTTTCTTTTCAGACAATCAGGCGATTCAGCCTGCAATGTCCTAACTAACTGGGGAAAAACGCACAAAGCGATATGTCACTAGATGTCCCCCGTGGGAATCGAACCCACGACCTCCATGTCAAGAGCCAATGCTCTTAACCATTAGACCACGAAGGATAAGTTATAGTTAGCTTAGTCTAAGTCGATTTTGAAATGCGTGAGTTCGGAATCAATCTGAAAAGATGTCACTGAATCTGGGCCTAAGAAACCCTTGGATCAAGAAGAAGGGGACAAGTTACCTGAACACTTCTAAAGGCGCGAGTAAAGAGGTCATAGTATCTGCTGAGACTAGGTTGTTCTCAGTCAGCATAAACGAGAGGGTCCAGATGAAACGCAGCACGAAGTCCTCAACTATCGCGAAGTAGTAGAACTGCGGAAGAGATATACAAAATATAAGCCTAGACCCGCGAATTTGTTCGCAAACAAATTATTTGTAGTACTAGATACTCTTTGTTATATAGTCACAATATAACAAAGAGGCCTAGATTAAATAAATAAATAAAATTTTTTTTAATTTTTTTTATGTTGGAAACCAACAGTCAAATTACAAACAAATGGTTACAAACTATGAATATAGAATATATGCTATGTTATCTTAGTACAAACTAAGTGGAACGCTGATTTTCCATAGACAGCTTCCGCCATCTATCGGTTATGTTTCGAAGCACTATGTGTTGAACTAGGGTTCATATCGGAGTAACAGCGCACTACACCTCACGCGCTGCGCGAGTAGTGAGAGATTTTGCCCATATCAATCACTGTCTTGTTGGTCTAGCGGTCTAGACAACCGGCTTACGATCCGAGTAGCTAAGGTTCGATCCTCGTTTCGGCCGATCGACTTTTTCAATTTATTTCATAATGTGGCGCCCCCAAGTGCTAATAAGCGGCAACGCAATTAGGACGTCCTAAAATTCAAGGCGAGTTACCTATCTATATCCAATATACATATTAATCTATGGAATAGACCAATTACAGGAATCCGCTAATGTTAATTTAAAATTAAACGAAAAGCGCTTGCAAAGCTTATATAATAATAGCTACATATCAGAAGATAGACTTTAACGGATACTCACACCGGTACTGGATTCATTGAGCCAAGTCAGAGAATTTGTGGATAGGTGTGGAGGTACTGGGTATCAGAGAATTTTCAACCCGCTTTTAAATGCCGTTCACCTGGTTTAAAGAATATATACACCACGAGTGCGATATTTGAAACTCACACGTTGAAATCAGCGGTAGAAAATGTTTACTATGGATTTACTATGTTTACTATGGAGATTATGCATCTTTCTACTCCTAATTTGAACGAGTAAGTTTCAAAAATCGCACTCCAGCATCTAACGGTGTATGTATCTCACTCACCCCCGGGCTGTAGACAATCTCCTCTCTCAAGAACTTGTTCTCGGCGGCAGGTCCGCATGAGAACAGCCCCCAGTCCATCTTGACATCCCACGTGTAGGTGTACAGTGAGGACACAAGTTGACACGCGAACCACGCGTACAGGAACGGGTTGTCGTACCGATCCGCGTAGCTTGCTGCAAAAAAGAAATAATCAGGGCCAACCCTCTCGATATATATATATATATATACATATACATTTATATATATACATATACATTTATATATATACCAATATACATTTATTTGAATATGTAAAAAGTAGACGCCGCTGTGACATGTTGAGAATAATATCAACTAGAACAAAGTTCATGCATCAAAGTATATTTGCCATAGCTCCAAAAATCTATAACAATATACCGAAAACTATACGGAACTGCAGGAACATAAATGAGTTTAAGAGAGCTTTGACCATTACACCAACCGGGTCGTCATTAGTTTCTAGATCTTGTTTAAAAAATGTGTGTAACTAAAATTTAAACCAACAAATTAAACCAACTACTCACAACTGTAAAGGCTTCTCAGCGTCGCGAACATGACGACAAAGAAAGTAGTGGAATATTTGCCGGCGTTGACGAGATGCGGGAAAGCTTCCTTACTATCCCGGTACCGACGGAGGCACTGCCAGAACCGAGTCCAGGCAGGGACTATGTTCACAAGGCCTCGCGTTATCATGAACCAGCGGGTCGACTCGAATGAATCTGAAAAGATATTCGAGAAAAATTTATATTTTTATAACAATAGATGGCATAAATTAAAAATTGTCATAGCAATTCCATGTTATAACTTGTTTAGTTTAAGTACCTACTAAATTGTTTTCTTGTGTGGAAGAAGAATAAATAAAGTTAATTATTATTATTATTTAAAAAGCGTTAGCGTAGGGGGTCCCACGCTAAGAACAAACATTTAAACAATTTTTTACAGTTACTAAAAAACTACTGAACCGATTTTAATGAAACAAAGCTAAGAACACTCCCGCAAAAATTTGCTTTTATTAAAAAAAACCGCATCGAAATCAGTCCACTCGTTTGGGCGCTACGATGCCATAGACAGTCATATCCACAGACAGACAGACCGACATAGGCGTCAAACTTATAACACCCCTCTTTTTGCGTGGGGGTTAAAAACATGATCTGAAAAACATAATATCCACTTTGGGGCGCTACAATGACTATAACCTATAATTTTATTTTATTTTATTTAATGTGGCACACCAACAGTATACATATAATGTAATGTAATATAATGTATAATATTGCAAGTAGACGAAATTAGTTTTATGGAGGAACTGAGGCGGAAGGTTCCTCCATTGAAAAGGGTAAAAAGTACTTCCGCCAGGCTAGGTGTGAAGCATGGGGACCGGCCGTGGTCCTGCTGATTTTTGTCGGAGATTTCGAACCTTAGTATAGCAGCTTACGGGTTTCCAATGTGACAACGCAAATTGTCTTATGTCGTATTTTTGCAAAGAGAGACTAGTGGCGCCATCTGTTACAGTTTCAATGATTTTCCGCAACATGGCGAGCTGTTTTAATTTTCCGGTCAGCAATAGATAGTGGAATATTTTACTTTTGCGGTGTTGTATTGGCAACGGAAAAAGAAGCTTAAAGCTAGTGGAGATGTAAAATTTACTCCTAAAAAAGTGGAGAATTAAAATTGACCTAAAAGTCGCAGCACGAATCATGCATCGCCGTCGTGAGGTGGTTGCATGGAGTGCCAGTGATGTGCAAAAGGGTCTACGTAAACTGGTCAGCATATACAAAGTCGCGGGCACAGCAAGTCAAATAGCGGAAGCTTACCGTTAACATTGAACCAGTCGCCGCCGGTTACATAGAAGGCAATAAGGTAATGGAAGTCCAAGAAGGCAGCTGCGAAAGAGTTCCACTGATCGGCCAGCCAGAAGTCCGCGAACAGCACCGGCATGAACGGCGCCGCTAGGATTCGACCCTGCGACAGACGAGATAGAGTTCAGAATCGCTTTAAAATAACGTTACGTTTATTAATACAGCTTGTCCATAAAGTGTAGAAAACAAATGAGGGCGCCATCTTTCCTCGATAGCTGCGCTGCATCCATCCGATCTGCGAAAATGGTCCGTCGATTTATCGATCTCCATGTAAGAGGTGTAGATCGGTGAATTGATAAAATAATTCTTTGTTCTAGGAGGTGCTTCAGACCATCAAACTGAACAACTTTAATTATGGAGCCAACTTCGAAACGTGAAAAAAAAATCTGCTTTCCCATACGTTTAAGTCGAGTCGAGGTACAGTTTTGTATGAAGCAGTCGTTTTTTTTTGCGATTTCGAAGTTGGCTCCTTAATAAAAGTTATAATAAGGTGTCAAGTTTTACTAGGGTGTTTTGTTACACCCTGTAGAAAATTTTTCCTTGCAAGAATGTCTATTAATCACACATAAAACTGTCAAATATTCAGTTCACACTGCCACCGTTTTCTACTTTCTTTGGTCAAGCTGCTATCATCATCATCTCAGCCGATAGAAGTCCACTGCTGGACATAAGCCTCCAAGGATCGCCACAACGACCGGTTCTGCAGTGCCCTCATCCAATGGGTTCCCGCCGCCTATAAAAAGTGTTAATGAATTAACGCAAAACTAGAAAGCAGTTTGTTTAGAATCGAGAGCAGAATCGAATTATCATGGTTTCAACATAGGTAATTTTTTTCAAAATATTTTATAGCTGGTTTATAAAATTTAAAATTTACTGAACCCGATGTCAACCCACCGCACGGGCATTATTATTATTATTTGTGGTTGGGCTATTGCAAGCAAGGGTCGTTGTAACACTGAAACCAGCGCTGTGTGTCCTTTGTGTTCGCCCCAAGCTGACCCATATTTTACTCATACCTCCGAACTTATGGTATTTTCTTTTCATCCTCGGGAATGCAGGTTTCCTCATGATGTTTTCCTTCACTGCCGAGCTAGTAAATGATAAATACGACCGTACATAAATTCCGAAGAACATAGTGGTACGGGCCAGGAATCGAACCGCGGCCTCAGGATTGAGGCGCTAGCTCTCTTCCGTAGGGGCTATCATCGCTCCGCCCCACGGGCATGCTCACCATACTATCAAAACAAGATTATCAAAATGTATCCATGAGTATGTTAGCGCTTTCATTCATTGCTGAAATGATAATAAATCATTTTTGCCTCAAAACTTAAAATGCGAATAACTTTAAATTTTAAGTATCAAAATAATGAAATTAGTGTTTCATTCTAATTATTTTGTTATAAATCAGCTGGGGTGTATGAGGTTTTGCGCTAATTCATTAACACGTTGTATAAGCTATATTGTTAAGAAATTTATCTATTTTAAACCGATCGGAGCAAAAAAATAATCAGCTGTTCCATACTAAACTGCAATGCCTACTCGACTCAAATGTATGCATCAGCTGATTTTTTTTTGCTCCGATCGGTTCGCTCCCATAGTGAAAGTTGATCAGTTTGATGGGTAGACTCTTAGTTTAAAAGGATGCTAATGATATCAATTTCACCCTGTATACTCTTCATGCTATGCTTATCATTTTTATTATAATTTGTGCAGGACAAGAAGAGGCTAGCACATGTAAGTTGAGGGCGTGCGAGAGAGAGAGGAATACACCACTGCTTATTGTCGTCCACCTCCCTTACCAACTAGAGGTGATTTCAAAATCGTGATTGTCCTTACTGTGTGTGTAGAGATATTAGTACTCTTTATTATACCGTGGTAAAGAGCGTAAAATACTTATGGATGTATTAATAGTACATTATGATAGAAGTGAGCAAAGTTGGTCATTTGCGCCGCGGCGGGATTGCAGCACGAGCCGCCAGGCGAGTGATGCATACTAGCCGATGTCTGTAATGACCAACGCTCACGCGTTTCATACGACGTTTTTCAACATACTTGCGAAAAGTAATAAAATACAAAATTTCGTAAAATACAACAATGTTAGATAAATATTTGTGGAAAATGGAGCTGGGCTTCTTTTTTTTGCGTTACGTCCGAACTAGTGCGGTAATGTAATTATTTTCGCACGCGTGTTTTATAAGCTGCATGATGTACCTAAAGGCGGTGCAATAAGAGCCACTTTACGAGCAAGCATATTGAAAAATTATTTAAAAAATATAACAAATCAAAATACTTACACATATCCTCAAGAACCAGAATCTAGCTTCATGCCTGAACACTTTCAATGGATTCACAAGAAAGACCACCATTATTATCACAAGCGCCAAAGGGTTCACAAACGGCGGTATACTCAAACTTGCACTGTATATAAAACTGAGTATACTAAGCGCCCATACTACACCAAATATGGCTGCTAGCTCCATCAAATGTTGTTCTGAGAGATGATTTCTTGGATCTAGTTCGAATATTAATACGTGGTTTACTCCGGAGGAACGCCATCCGTATACGTTGATGCCTATTAAAAATATAAATTCTACTAGTAGGAATGGACCGCGGTACAATCTGAAGGCTGTCTTGAAGTTTTCTGTTCCTCCTTCGTGGAATAGTGCTGAAAACAAATTAATCTGATTAGGATTGTATGTAGGTAAGAATCTGTGTGCACGACACTATAGCTTGGCCTCCGATTTTTGCTACTTTCGCCAGACGCAACTACTATATTTATGGAAGTGATTAAGTCCTTTAAACTGGTTACGAAACAATAACAACCTCCTCTTTGTTGAAGTCGGTTAAAAAATAGGCACCAAAAAATCGGAAATAAATGAATATGAACCTGTGTTAGATTTTCTTGAATCTATGCAAATCCGCACAATTTACTCAACACTCAAATATCCAAAACTACAAAGACTTCTTACTTAAGGTGGTTTCAGTCCATACAAAAGTTTGACGCACAATACGCGTAGACGGAATTAATAAAAGTAATATTTTATATATGGAAAAATAGTTTAGAAAATCTAGTTGCCGCGTCACAAATGACATTTGCAATTTATAATATACATAATTACGAAGATAAAAGCTTTTAAAATGTTGTATGAAAAATTTCAAAGCTTTATATCTTTGTTCGTCGTATTGTGCGTCAAAATTTTGTATAAAATAGACCCCTCTGCAACCACCTTAAAATTTGGCAGGGGTTCTTCTGATCGTGAGGCGTTTTTATTACCATCTAGGTTCACAAAACGATGTTTCACAATTCAACCCCTAAAAACGGGGATGAATGTTTATATGAGAATTGTGTAAGAAAGAATGGGAATTCCAGCTAGAGGTATTCATAATATTTCTAATATCGAAAATATTGCTCATTTATTTAGTTTTTACTTTATTTTAATATAAAATAACAAACTTTATTCTAAGATTTTATTAGCATTTTATGTAAAAATAATTCACGGGGCCTTAGTGCGCTAGATGGCGCTAGTGTCATGAACATAGCCAATAGGCCACTTTTTGTAAACATTTCATTTTAATTAATTATTCGTAATAAATTGAAGATCATACGTGACGTATAAGGTGTTTAATATTTGTTGTCATGAACATTGAAAGTTATACCCTGTATAGTCGCTACTAATGTACATACAATATATTCATAACGCACTATACACCTTAGTAATACCAAAGTTAAACATAAACAATGATAAGTCAACGAAGACCGCAAGATATATAAAAGATTAGATAAAGCATGCAAATATACAATCTTAGCTAAAGATTTACGGTTTATTTTACCATAAGAGTTATCTAAGCAAAGTTTGACCAAGATAACAGTGGAAAGCCTACTGGAATAAATTTGAATTAGGTTTCTTTCAGGTCATAGACAAGGTTAAGCCAAGTAGTTGCTAGGTCAGGTAATTTCCACCCACCACCTACCCATGGTCTTTATCAACAAATGTCTCAGGCAAATCTTAAAGATCTTCTGGCCGAACACCATCTCTAACGATGAGCAATGGAGACGGACGGATGAGCAGCTTATAGAGAAAGTGATCCTTACTCGAATGTGGCAGTGGCAAGGCTATGTATTAAGGAAGCCTGATGATCACCCATCCAAGACAGTTTTAGTATGGCACCCACAGAACATTATAAGAGGGGTTAGAAGTGCAAAGTAGGCGTGGAACGCGTGCCACACGGTCATACAATGAATTGCATAACACCGTAAGGCGCGCGGCGTGGTGCGAGCGAGAGCTGTACCCCACGCAGGAGTAACAGGAAGAAAAGAAGAAGACCCGACCACGGTGTAGTGCCCATTTGCTTTGCAAAATAAAAAAACGGAACACAAATGGTTAAAGTTAATTTTTTGATCAATGTTATTTTGGCGGCATCGCGCGTGCTTGCAAACTGCTACAGATAGAGAATAAAGAAAAAATTTACGAACCTGTATCTAGAGCCGTTAAAGATACTATAAAAAAAGTAATTCTATACATTACAGTATAGAATTATTATAATTTAAGAAAAAATTAAAAAGGTTAACAATTTTTGATATTTCCAACAATCACGGCAGTTGTAACACTGCCGAAATGTTGGGAATTCACACAGTAAAAACACGCGGTAAGAACCCGTTGAAATGTGTCATACTTATTAATTAAAACATACTCACCAGAAAGAACAACAGTGATAAACAAAACGATAAAAGAACCAGAGAACAGTCCAACTTTGAACGTAGTCCACGGACTCTGTTGTTCACCCAGAGGCGGCACCCTCAACTTCTTCATGGCTTTCTGCCTATCCCCTCCCTCTAAGTCATTCGTTACTGTGGCTTCTGTATCACTTATTAGTCTATCTATGTCTTTGTTTGTGTAAAAATGGGAAGTTTCCACGTGCTCTGCTCTCCATTGCGCTCCGTTGCCTAGGTTTAGTAACTGGAATAGAAATTGCATCAATCATCCTCACGGAAATGCATAAATAAATAAATATCTTGGACGTTGTCACATAGATAATCTAATAGGCGAAACTGAACCAGGGCACTTGTTAATGATAATTGATAACAGATTGCATTATCAATGTTTATAATTGGGATTGATGATTAACAACATTATTATCTAAATCTAAACTATTATAAAACTGTAACAGGAAGTTTGCCTGTACATTGAAGATATTAACAAAAAAAAAGTTACGATATGGGTTTTAGGCTTTTAGGTACCCCTGATTTCATATTCCATATCACCAATTTTTGGATTTTTTGTCTGTCTGTTTGTTTGTTTATGTGTTTGTTGGTTTGTTTGAACGAGCATCACGCAAAAACTACTGAACCGATTTTGATGACACTTTTTTTGTTTGATAGCTTATTATCTGACTTAAAATCTGGTATATAATTTGTGAAACAGTCGGTCGGTGTTTCGGACACAGTCGCGGGTTATCGCTTGTTCATAAATAAAATCGCGCCGCCGCCGCCGCCGCGCGTGCCGAAAGTTAGTAAAAATAATAAATTTAGTAACAATAAATGATTTATCACGAAATTGTACTTAGTAACAGATACTTCATGCGTTTGTTAAGTTTCGCCAACTAATTAGATTTAACCTTATAAATGCAAACACCCATTATAATAGCCCGTAATGTTTCGATAAATCGAAAATCAACAATGACTACAATTGCAATGTGCAATTCTTGTTTTTAGGAAATGTTAATTTACAAAAAAAAATTATAACAAAATACGATTGAAAGCAGCGCTGGAGGCTCCGGACCCTCTTAATGCTATAGCTGACTGAACATAAGATCTTAAAAACGAGGGTGTGAAATATGTCGTCTGTCGATTGTCGCTCTATAGAAAGAAAGCGAAATAGCTGTGCCATATTTCATACCCTCCCGCAAAGTACCGTTGTAGCCTGGCCACCTCGTATTATGTGCATACTCTACCCTAAGACAACGAAAATCTCACCTTATCATGTTTCTTCAAAATCTTCCGAAACCCAGTATAATTTAAATTCTGATAATTCTGAAGCAATATTAAACTTAAGTAAAACTCGCTGAATGCTAGTTTTAGTTCTTGCACCTTCCGCCGAGGTATGGGCGCCTTTTTACTGTCTCCCCCACCTTTAGGCTTCATTGTGTCGAAGTGGGACTTTAGTTCGCTTTGGAGAGTTGCGAATTTACGAGTCGCTTCTGCTAGTTTTTCTGTAAAAAATATTAGGTAAATAAAAATACTTGTACATTGTCACACAAATTATCTAGTCACATTTAAAGTACCAGCATCTAGTCTGGACTTGAGAGATTAATAGTTTCTGTTCATCGAATTGACCAATACAGCATTGCTCGTTACGGGCAATGGAAGGACCGTAATAGTAACGAGAAAGCGCCCTGATGGGTCAACCGAATGGAGAAAGAACTGAAGCAATATAAGGTCAATAAGGTGAGATTCAGTTTCATTTACACGTAGGTGCAGGATACGAAGAGGGTTTTCTGGAGTGCCATACTGAACCCCGATATGTCTAAAACGGACCCTGGGCAAGCCTCGAAATACTGGCTGTCAAATGTCTTTTGGCTCTGACCCTTGATTTGTGGCATATCATATATAATTTTTTTATATAATTTATTTAATTCAAAAGTTTTTTTACATTTTAAATTTTGAGGTCTTCCCTTCGAGCAATTCGAGACTGCTCGTATTGGGAATGCCTCGCAACTTCCTTAATTAATTGTAACTCTTAGATTGAGACATGCCAAAATGTTTAACTAGAGTATAAAAAGTTAATTAACAAAAAGATATTGAGATAAAAATGAAAATATGCGTGTGAGTGAGTAAGTGTGTTGTGTGTGTTGTGTGTGTTTGTGTTGTGTGTGGGGTGTGTATGTTTGTGTTGTGTGTGGGGTGAGGTGAGTGTGTGTTTGTGAGTGAGTAAGTGTTAGGGTGAGTGTGTGTGTGCCTTGTATATGTAAATACCTCATCCGTGTCTGTCGATCATTTTTAGATAGTATTATATAATATATATATACACACATTTACACATATATACACATATATATATATATATATATTTTTTTTTATATTATTATTATTTTATTTTATTCTATTCAAAAGAGATTCTACTTCTTCGTATGTTTGTTTTTTCAACCACTGTTTTAGAGTCTTTTTACATGCATATTGTATTTTGGGATATATTTGTAATTTGCGGTTTATAATGTTATAGACGTAGGCTGATTGGGTAGGGTACTGTCGTTCAGCAAAAACAGTGCGAACTGGGGCCGAGTAAGCTACTATGTCATTTCTTCTTTTGTTCTGCACTGCTAGTTTAAAAGGTAATGACTTGTGAAGTTTCATAATCAGATTTAAGACATATAGTTTTCTCACTGATAAAAGATTAGTTAAAGTATACAGAGATTCTGTCGGGAATCTATACGGCTTGAAAAAAGATACTTTTAAGAGGGATCTCTGAGCTCTTTCAAGATCCAGAAATTTGCCAGCGGTAGCTCCACCCCACACCGGAATGCAATATGTTATAACAGACTGTGCCAGGGCCATATAGATTTTACTAATTAATTCCTTTGTCATCACATGTCTTAGTGTTTTGAAAATGTAGATTAACTTTCTCACTCTGCCCATAATTAACTCAAGGTGGGTATGCCATGACAGTCTTTGGTCCACCATGATTCCGAGATATTTAATACAGCTCACTTTCTGAATAGATAGGCAACTACATCCGTGAGCAAGTGGGTCACCGCAGGCATGGATCCTAATAACAAAGTCGACTCCTGGTTGGGAACTTTGATATGGGGTAAAGCAGATATAGTTCGTTTTCGTAATATTTAGTGTTAAAAGATTAGAGTTTAACCATCCAGCCACCTTTGTAAGACCATTTTCTGTAGCTCTCTTTACGGTTTCCCAGGAGTCTCCGGTGAACACTATAGCCGTGTCATCCGCATATGAGAAAATCCGCCCTAGCATAACATTATTATGAATTAATGGTTGATTGATTGATATGCTCACTTACGTCTGCGGAGATTTCAGAGATATTGTATTTAGAATATCCACATTTCTCTAGCAGTGCCCAAACTCTGTCTAGTGTGACAGTTAGTGAGTCCATCGCCACTTGAATAGACAGTGTAAATAATACACGCCTCGAAATAGAAGCATACTTGTTTTCTTACGATGTTTTCCTTCACCGAAAAGCCAGAGGCAATAAAATAAAACAAATATTTTATTTGCCATGAGGTTCCAGCTTAGAATGTATCACCATTTCATTCAGTGGGTGTCGTACGAGGCGACTAAGGGATAAGGTTTCTTATGCAGTGCTTTTGTGGCCGAAAGGCTAGCCACCTATTACCGCTTGACATATTTTATCATTCCATCGTGAAACCGTCAATATGCTTAGCGAAATCTAATGAGCCCTGCTGCAACGGTATTCTTTAAAAAAAAGGTAGTTGGAGTTGTAATGTTTCTGAAGCCGAATAGCCCTGTCATTTTACTGAGTTTTGTTAGGAGAGGTGGGAAGTAATTATTAATTAGACTTTTAAACTGTAATCGGTACCATTTAGTGAAAAAAAGACTTTCTGAAAACATATTAAAACAAAATTCTTTATGCAACATAGAAATCAAAATTGTGAGTCCCAGACAGCTTTTAAATTAATAATATTAATACCAATGCAACACATCTTAGGTGTTGACTAAAATTTTGTAGCCAACGTCATCAGATCATCATCATCCATTGCTGAACATAGGCCTCTCTTAAAGCCACCAAACTAATTAAAATTGTGTAGCCATACAAATTATTAATTAGTCTCGGCTCAAACCGTAAAATTACTGGGCTATATGCAGTTTTTTTGTGGGCAAAAGGCTAGCCACCTATTGCCGCTTGACATATTTTATCATTCCATCCTGAAACCGTTAATATGCTAAGCGAAATCTAATAAGGCCTGCTGCAACGGTATTCTTTAAAAAAAGATAGTTGGAGTTGTAATGTTTCTGACCCCGAATGGGATGTCGTAATTTTATGTATTTGCGATATCGTTTACATTGAGAATATGCTTTGTTATTATAGTTGTCATCTCATCCATCATACAAACCAAGACATTCAAATCATACGAGAGATGTTTCCTACAATTGATGAATGTGAATATCTCATTTAAAGTAATGGAAACTTCTCGTCAACAAGCAATATTAAACTCAATTCATATTCAAATAAGGTTGAATTAGGTTGATACTAGGAGCAGAAATGTGATGTTGTGCATTGTGATGCTTTAAATATTCCTGTTGCAAATCATTTTCAACTTAGTCACTGTTATCTTAAGACTTAAACTATAAAAATTAACACTTGGACATAAGTATGTTTATTAGTGTGAGGAAGTAGCATACGGGATAAAATTATTTAAAAATTCACGCTGCCAATTTATTTATTATTCTAACATTTTAGAAAAATGTTTTATATAAGCATAAGCATTCTAATCTAATTCTAATACACATTTATTTTGTATCATTGTTTTGTAAGTACCTACTTCATAAGGATAAGATAAGAAATATTCAAAGAAATCAATGTATAACACTAAAATAATACGCATATCTCTCATCACTCTTGACTGGACGACACACGACATTCCATGCACGGCTTCATTCCTGCTCCGCGAAGGCTGCCAAGCCGACGCAGCTTTATGAAGTGTGTCGATCCACCGAATACTGGCCCAGCGCAAGCGAGGTGTACTCTATGGCGACAAAAAGTGTCCCTCCCAACTCCATTTGTCCCGCCGTCTGAGAGCCTCGCGCCTGGACATGACTTGCCTTAGGCGACCTGAAAGTACTTAAACCGAATTCGAACCCAGGTCGGTCGCAGTAAGGACAACATGGTCAGGTGGGGATTCTCGGATGCGCAAAATGTGACTTGATTGTGTGGAGCTCCACAAACGATGGCCCATCTCACATCGTGCCCTCTTCTTCAGTGTATGCAGGTTTCCTCACGATGTTTTCCTTCACCGTTTGAGAGCAGTCAGTATTACGTACATAAGTTAGAAAAACTCATTGGTACATGGCATGTTGTCCGTGCGGATTATCTATAACTTATTACGTATTTTTTATATCTGTTTCTGATTCCACGTAGACGAAATCACGGGCAAAAGTTAGGGTACATATGTGTTTTTTATCTCCCTAATTGTCGAACCTTACGACATTTTTCGGCTCCTCAGCGATCAGCAATGCTACCTCCACACGCTCGCGCGATCTTAGGCAAGCCCGATGTACATCGACTCGTCTGTAAAATTATTGTTACTAGTTTACTTTATAGAAACGTCAATGTACAGTGGACTCGTCTAAGCACGCGCGAGCGTGTGTAGGAAGCATAAGGTCCGCCACATACACACGGAATTGCGATCCGGAATACTGATTCAGGGTTTAGTGTTGTCAACTATGGTTACAAAAATTACTTAGAGTGCTGTTTAAAAAATGTTTAAAATCAAAATGAATGAAATGCCAAATTAATGACAATTGTATTTTTAAGTATTTATTAAAATGAAACAATCAATTTCTATACATGATGATTACTATCATGTGATGAGGTCATGATGTTACGAATGTTACGATGATGGTTTGTAAATTGTATTCCAATGGTAATGCAACTATATCAATAGATTATCGACAGTTTTAAAATTAGACCTAATCAGCATACAAAATGGCATGAACCATTATCACACAAGTGGTTTTTGAGCATAGGCGATTTTGCAACTATGCCACAACGACGTCGCTACTGCACTGTCACGATACGGTATCGTTCCATCAACGCCTACGCTCATGCCACCTAAGACATCAATAAATCACTAGATCTAGTGAAAAAGTCTCTGAAAGCGGCAACACTCCATACGGAATCTAATTCCGATTCAGGTTTATTCCTGATGTATGTGGCGGACCTTAGAGATTAACAAAGTTCGTTCAGACCGATATAGTACCTTTTCGTGTGCATAAGGAAAAAGTAGCACCAAAAGCAGTATAAATAAAAGATAAATCAATGATCTGACCACGTTTGTCCCTGGACCGGTTTGTGTACGTCATACGACTGACTGGGTATTACTTTTATTTAGTGCAATGACCATCGCGATATTATCCATAGCTGATGACCTTATTTTCTTTAATCTTTCTCTGCTAAGACATCATTTAAAAAGATTCTGGTTCGTATTCTATTATAATTCTTAAGTGTATGCAGCAGGGGGACTAATGCTGATCGGGAGTATTTCTAGATTGTCATGCAGTGGCGTTAGCGTGGGTTTCTGCCACCCGGGGCACAGATTATCTTTATAAGAAGACATATCCAAAAAATAACGGAGCAAGGGTCTCTTGTGGTCCCTTGGTCAGACATCTTTCGATATATAAATGTAGGTAAAATAAAAAAAACACTTAGAGCGAGCGAAGCTAGTTCGACTTATCTTCTAAATACGAATCAGTTGGAGCCAGAGCGTTTTACTTACAATATGTGCAAAGTAACCTAAGTAAAGTCGTTATGACGATCCTTGGGGGAGGCCTATGTCCAGCAGTGGACGTCCATCGGCTGAGATGATGTACCTAAGTTAACACTATGGATCGAGCGAAGCAACTCGAAATTTTTAGCACCACATCTAAGCCAGAACTCTTTAGGATTATGTGTAGGCAGGTAAAACAATGAAAACAGAAACTTGAGCGACTTCAAATCAATCAATACTTTTCCCGAATTTGCCTCCCCTAGTAAAGTGTCGGGGCATTTGCCTCCCCCCCCCCCCCCCCCCCCCGCTACGCTACTGATGCCAAGTCATGCAACAGCGTCAGACATGAACATGACGCTAATTGCCTGGCTAATAGCTTGACTATGGCCACTGTTCATGAGCCGGCGCCGAACATTCTTGACCATATCTGGCTCACCGGACTGTTCGCGAATCTCCCGGTGTTTTCCCTATTTATATATATTCTACTGCCGTCTGTATCCTCGGCATAAAACCATCTCGTTGACAAGTCAGGAATATTTTCCTGGATGAGATCGCTGAAAGTCGCTAGCATGACGGACTTTTTGTCCGCGCCAAATAGAAATGACTGTTAATGAATTTAAGATATTTTGTCCATCGTGTGCGTTAACTTCTTAGAGAACTGTCATTTTTCACGGAAGATGTGACTGGTGGAAAAGATGCTCCGTGTCTACAGTACCAAAACGTTGTTGGGTACGGATTCGAACCCGCGACGCTCAGCACATCATGCAGGTTCACTACAGACTGAGCTATCTGAGCGCCTTGATTATTGATCTTAGATTGACAATACCTGAATAAAAGGTGTTTATTTTCTTCAACTCCTGATCGCAGTAATGGAAGAACATCTCGTCGAAGTTGGCGAAGTGACGTGAGAGTACTTCCGGTTCCACATTCTCTGCAGATGGCGCCTCTTCGACAGTCGTGTAGAGCATAGCTTTCATTTCCTGTGTAAACACAAATTATTTTACATTGTGAAGGATTTTTGTTTTTTTAAGTGAAAATTTTTAAGGCAGGGCAATCCTCGGATTCGCACGCAACCTTTTCGTGTGGCGGAAGTTCGAAATTTAAAAACAGCTGCGGAGTTTCACTTCAACCGGGCGTCCCGTGACGGCCAACTTTTAGGGGTAGGTATTAGAGACCATCTAACTGAAAAAGTGTATTGAACAGAGGCTTAATGGAAATCACGAGAAAAATCTGCTAATTTCATACAAAACAGCAGTTATCGACTCAAATGTATGAAACAGCTGTTTCCGTTGTGCGTGTTGTCCGGAGATATTCACTTCCCGCAGGTCCGCCTCCGGCCCGCTTTCCCGCAAAACCGCCTCTGTGTGGCCTGGCCTTTAATACTTGGTTACCAAGGTCAAGGTCAAGGATTGTTTTATGCACAACTAGCGACCCGCCCCGGCTTCGCACGAGTTTCCATCTCCTCCTTGCAGAATCTGCAGCCGGTGGTGTCACTTAAATTCAGTGTGTGCATGTGTTTATTTAATTTGCAGTGGCCTGTGAGTGACCTTGCTATTGTAGCCTTTGATAAGTGCTTTGGAGTAAATAATGATAATAAATATCTTGGACATTGTCACACAAATTATCACGTCACATTTAAAGTACCTGGACTTGTATTATGATGACTAGACAACGATATAGAATACATATATAGATACAAACATCCATGACTCGGGTACAAATATTCATATTCATCATATAAATATTTGTCCCTTACGGGATTTGAACCCGCAACCCTAGGCACAGCAGGCAGGTTCACTACAGACTGTGCTACTGGGCCGTCAATATGCAGGCGTCTACGCAAAAAGGGTCCAGTTATCGGCATTTTAACCCAGATTTTTATTATTCCATATGATCATGTGACTGATCTAGATTGCACAATCTAACTTAAACTCAAAACCCGACAACTAGACCCTTTTTGTATGGACACCCACATATGTCATAGAACAAAGTCTCCTGCTGCATTTTCTCTGTCCTTCTATCTAATAAAATTGTAAATTTAGCTATGATGTATGTACATTAAAGATGATGATTGTGCAAAAAATATTATTGGAGAGGTACAGTATACGTAATGGAATAAATTGAGATCATTTTTAGTATTTATGTCTATTTGTGCATGCATCACTTAAAAACTACTGACTGGAGTTTGACCGTTGAGTCGTGACACAAAAGTATAGGGGTTATTATTATTATTTGTGGCTGGGCTATTGCAAGCAAAGGTTGTTATGTAAAACTGCGACCATCGCTGATCTATTGTGTTCGCCCTAAGCTCACACATATTTTACGCATACCTCCGAACTTATGGTATTTTCTTTTCATTCTCGGGAATGCAGGTTTCCTCACGATGTTTTCCTTCACTGCCGAGCTAGTAAATGATAAATACAACCGTACATAAATCCCGAAAAACTTAGTGGTACAGGCCAGGAATCGAACCACATCCTCGTGATTGAGGCGCTAGCTCTCTTCCGTATGGGGTATCATCGCTCAAGTATAGGGGTTAGTTTAGATTAACATTTATTCTTTACTTTATCGTAATCGGTTCATTCAATTTAATGTTCAGTATTTAAAGTCAGTGGTCGGTGTATGAAGGTGTGACTGTTTAATGTAGTACATATTGTCTAAATTATAAATTAAATAACAATTTCTTAGAAAGACCTTGAAAATATTCTAAAAATCTCGTTGTAGTACCAACAATGGTTCCATAAATAATGTTATAATGCAGGCCAAGGTAAAAGAAAATCATGGGTGTTTCCGCTCCTTTTTCATACATTTGTAGAATTATGTAGTACGAAGGGGACTTCACAGAGTGAATAAAACGTGTTATTTCTAGAAATATGTCTTTGCAAATGTTTTAAGTCTGTATCTTAGATAAAAAGAAATTATTTGTATTTGATTTTGAAACAAACCTCATAGTTGATGTATTGTTTACGCCACTCGGGCGTAATGTGCGCGCTCAAGTGCTCTGCGAACTTCATTTTGTGTCTCCCAGCACGTCCTTATCATACGTATCACCACGAAGAACTGTTTGTTACTGAGAACTGATCAGCAAAACTACTGTACGCACATAACCAACCAAAGTTTGTTTAACGATAACCCGACAACAGTGACCTCATTGTGAACTAACTAATGCCTTATAAAACACAGGAATGATTACAGATTAACGCGATACGGATTAGCCGATTATATCTTTATTGAATTTACGAATAACACAACAAAATAAGATAATCTTTTATTTTATTTTGACAAATTGCATGCAAGGCGTTCTATTAGCCCTTGACCTTATCACTTGTCATGTGTTGACGGAATGAAAGAAAACATAACGGATCCAGCAAGAGAAAGAGAGATAGCAATAAATTTTTTTCCGCTACTGCCTGGCTACTGCAACGTCTAAAAAAAATTTATACATCTGCCAATTCTGTCATTTTGGTTACGTTCAAAAATATTGGGAGTGATTTTTATTCGATCAGAAAGTCAAATGGTAATAGGATTGTTAACCGATGGAGCGAAAGCCTGTCTGTAGAAACAAAGCTAAGCTGGCGAAAACTAGCAACAGTAAAACTGCATCCGACCGATGAAGTACTGTTTTCATGATCAACTCTTGATAAATTTCTGGACATCTACCGGAAATAAACGACTACAATTCTTACACTATATGTCGTAATAAGAAAAACACATGCTTATGTATAAAAAGTTTAATTCCTATTTTTTATCACTTCCTTTCTCTCTATATAAAGACTGGATGATGTTTTCGGGTATAACTCTAGCGACTTTCCGTGGCTCTTTGACGAGGGTTTTAGGGCATTGCATTTCTGACCAGTTGGTGGGCACCATACCAACTCCTTGTGGAGATCCTTCGGCTGTGGCTATCACAACTCCTAGTTCATTTTCAGCTGTTGAGAGGTGGTACCAGTGAATCTCCGTCATGGGTAACTGGTTGTTTCATTAAGGGAAATATTCTTATCAAACTGCTGTTGGAAAATTGTAGCTTAAAAAAAAATTCTACCTCAAAGGATTTAATTTCAGTCATTTATTTTGAAGATAAACCTGGATCATTATAATTTTAGAATACAAATTAATTTTATTTGAATTTGTGAATGAAAATGAGATCTTCCAATACCAATACAGCCTAGCTAGCATGTTACACGCTTGTTACACATGATACGGCTATATCACTCCTTTTATCTTGTTAGTTCGTGCGCAAATATAATGAGAGCGAAGGTGCGATAACGCTGGTCATGAATATAATAATTTCATCAATGACTACTATAAAAAGACTGGGATAGGTGCCTTTTAGGTAACAATCATCAAAGGTTAAGCCTTTTAGGTACAATATATTGGACATTGGGTACAATACAATATTAAGTTTGTCTTCTAATTATTAACAGTCTCTTTTACGGGTCTGCTGGAAGAAATCTCCTCAGAGATAAGCTCACCCTTTGTACATGATATCTCAACTATATGTGTGTACAATAAAGTGTTATAATATACATAATACATACCTCGAAATAGAAGCAAGTAAATATAAATTTAAAAAGGATACAACTCTAGCCAGTATAACATCTCCAGGCCTGAAACATTTATAGGGATCTATCCTATCTTTATCAGTGGACTTTATGTCTTCTTTCTTCAGAATACCTCTGTAAGGCCTCACGAGGACTGAGGAGCCAACACACAGTATCATACAGTTGACTTGTCTTGAATTTACTACCATCACTTTTGCTGTTACTATGTCTCCGGTTTTAGGCAGAACGCTTGGTGTTCTTGCGCTTTCTACTGATACTGTAGTGACCTGAAAAAAAAAATGTAATTTTTAATTTGCGTAGATTGATTATTATCAAGACAAGCTGAGCGTGTCTACTAGAAAGGCGTGGAGAATGGAGATATGACAAAAATGAATGAAAAATCACTTAGTTGCAATATTTTGTAAGCAATTTCAATTAAGACAAACAACCTAGATTTTCTCTCGCTCACTCTGTGTAATAATCATATAAGCCTGTCTTGTTCGCGTGACTAATATTATAATAAAGTCGGTTCTATATTCTCTAGTCTGAGTACCATCATCTCAGCCCATAGACGTTCACTGCTCGACATAGGCTCAATTAACGGGTTCCCACCGTTTTCACCAGGTTGTTGGTCCACCTTGTGGGGGCCACTGTGTATATTCTGTTTTTTCTGTTTAAGATTAAATTTAAAAAAAAAATTCTTTTAATTAAATCTTAACCGAGTCAGTTTAGTTTTACCGAGTTTATTTTACTTATAAAATAGTAAGACAAATAAATAAAGACTAAACTAGTTTGTTTACCTTAGTTTTGTCATCCTCCTCCATTTTCAAAACACCAGCTAAAGTAGCGTAAATATAACCTCTTAGCTCGTAAGTTCCTGATCCTGAGACAAATTCCTTGTTCGCTAAGCTCAGCCGCATGCCAGGAATGCATATTTTTCCTATTTCTTTGATCTTTTCTGGATTCATGTTTCTGGATCACTATAATATTTCTGGATTGATTTTCAGTTTAAGGTTATGTTAATTTCATAAGAGAAAACTTCAATGAAATTATTTTATAGACTTTCGTACACCTTTAAGCGTTTGTTTTAATGAACAAAATGTAGAAAATTACTGCAATAAAGTTAAATTAAAAATCACGCAAACATGAGTTTGTTGTGAGGTTTGTTGACAGTTGTGTTTATTTATCTTAAAATAATGCTTCTGAGTAAAAACATGAAAGAGATAAAAGAACGTTCTCTTTAAGACAAAAAATGATATTTTACTCTTTCTTACGAACATTGACGTGCAGTGCGTGAATAAAATGCATTGAAATGTCAACTCCGTGGAAGGAAAAATTTTAAAGTTGTCTCTGGTTACTAGAGGTTGACTAATAGTAATAGCATAGATCCCGTAATAGTAACAGCTTCTTTATAAAATAAAAACTTGAACATTTGTCATTGTCACAAACTGCAAGAAGAAAAAGCAATACTCTTGCATTTGTGAAAAATTTTAAAGGTGAAAAAGATCAGATTTTGAACACAAGCTTGACTGGCTTTATCTAAAAAAACTCACTTCAAAACTATATCGTTCCGATATAACGATATTTCTTTAATACCTCTACTACGACGTGTCACGTCAGCCGGTAGCTTGACATTTGTCGAGTTGTATTAGAAATTGTGAATCTACAAAAAAGTGAATTATCCTCAAAAATCTTAATAAAACCCGGTAATAATGCTTACCAAATTCGAAACGAAGTCTGCCAGGGTAAAAGGCATATCGTTTCATGCTAAACGACCATGGGTTTTGGCCAGTTTGCACAATGGTGTGATTCAGCTATGGGATTATCGTATGTGTACGTTGTTGGAGAAATTTGATGAACACGACGGTCCGGTGCGTGGCATCTGCTTCCACAGTCAACAGCCTCTGTTCGTGTCCGGTGGAGATGATTATAAGATCAAGGTAACATTGTTTATTTGCTGTTTTAAAAATGATTTTTGAGACGATGAGTTTCGTCATGTTTTCGGAGTTTGCTATGTGTAAGAGGATTTTTCGATGGTAATTTCGTGTCTTTCTATAATATTGTATCATCTTGGAATTATTATGAACCTTCTGATCATATATTATTGAATTTATTGATCTATACTGTGTTGTTAAAGGGACTTAAATAATTTAAATCTTATCATACCTACCATCTGTCTGATACCATGCTATGTTACACCGAAATCTGTTTAGCCAATATGATACGTTTGAGTTCTAAATTCTGATTCCAATAAAGCTCTAATAAAGCTCTTGTCGTGCTGTTGATGATTTCTTCAATCAGCAATGCTTATCAAGACTGCAGTACGTTTTTTTTGGCAAAATTGAGCCACAATTTTTTCAGATTCCTCGTGACGAGCTCTACATTTAAGGATAAGAGCATACATACAGTACTCTTGCTTAACATTTCTACCGCTTCCAAATGCGATATTACAATAAGTATCAAAGTTTCATAATAGAGCTCGTCACAAGGATTCCGGAAACATAAACAACTTAACCCCACCAAAAAAATACCTACTGCAGTCTACATAAGTACAGCAGCAATGTTTGAGTTATATTTTATATTTATTCAATTTCGGTAGGTCACTTCAATTTCATATTACAATAAAGATTATAATAATGTAATCTATCTTAACTGTGGAAGTGAGGTTTTTGAGATCAAGCCAGTCAAGCTTGTGTTCAAAATCAGATGATTACATCACATCTTATTATGGGGACTGGCAAGCAAACGCTTCCTTTGACCCAATAGGATGTTTCGTGTTGACCCGTAAATATTTATTTTCTTCACCCTTCTAAAACATGGGTAAATGAGGGAGGCAATACTGTTCAGGAAAAGTAACCTGTAATTTCCCAGTTCTGGATATCCATCTTCCAGTATAATGCAATCTATGTTTTACAAAAGAATATTTTCACTGGAAGGTACTAAACTACAGATGCAAAATAATATATTTCATTACTCTTATTTTATAAACTTAACTGAAAATCTTTGATACTTGAAGAAACACTGGTCCCATAGGTTTCAATTGATTACAGTTTGAGGTTGGCTGGCACTAAATAATATAAATTTACTCACACACAAAACCACACATGAATACACGCACACTCATACACAAATGCACACTCACGGAGAAACACCTACAAGATGAAATCAACTCTGACCCAACATCTTACCAGAGTGAGTCCTGAAATAGAGCACTATACAATCAGACATTGTGTCTATTGTCAGCAATTATGCTGCAAGCCATCCTATTGCCTAGTTTTATTTGTAATGTACTTGTGGGGACTTGCTACAGATGTTAGCACCCACAAGTTATAGCAAAGATGCCAACAGATGGCGATACCGTCGCCCTCGGAAATATGCTCCATACAAAGACAATGTTCACCGTGAATACATAACTCGTAACCTACTACAAATAAGGTTCGCAATCGAATGTAAGACATACATGTCGCAAGAGAAATAATCACCGAGATTCAATACATATACAAGGTCCAACTAAGAACTGTTAGACCACGGCCGGTCTCCAGGCTTCACACATAGCCTGATGGAAGATCTTCCCTTTTCAATGAGGGAACATTCCCAGTAGCACCTCCATATACTCTATATAGTCTATTTTCTGCTTTCTCTTATTTAATTATGAAAATGTTAATTCTTAGTTTAGTAGATTCTTTAGAAGCGGGCTTTGTGTTGTAAAGTTTATATTGGCAATAAAATATTGTTCTATTCTTACAGTTCCACTAACACTGAACATTTGTTTTAGGTATGGAACTACAAGCAGAGAAGATGCCTGTTCACTCTGCTGGGACATTTGGACTACATCCGGACTACATTCTTCCACCACGAGTACCCGTGGATCTTAAGTGCCTCTGATGATCAGGTTAGTACTTAGACTATTTATTATAAGGACTAGCCTTGGGGTAGCATTTCCCCTCTGCCAAGGGATAAGAATAATTGATCATGTGCATTTATTCCAATCTCAGAGATTGTTTTTGAGCTAAAACACAAACTAAGAAAAGATTGCGGACCCTCGTGGCAAGCTCAACCGCGAACCGCACAAACACCACGCGAAAGACAATACTCGCGTCAAAACTTGCAACCTTACTCAATATTCTATTGTTTATTAAATTTATTGCTGCAGCTGTCGTATTAAGTCAATAAAATTTTACACAAATACAGTATGGTAATGGTGTTTAGAGAATTTATTTGTCTGTTTAATACATTTTGTTGTATTTGGGTCTATTCTTCTCTTAATACTTATAATTATTGATTCAATTATCCATTATAACCAATGACTTACCGACTACTGGACGTATGATCCGCGCTCAAAAGTGTCCGAACCAAAAGAGCACCAAAACGTAAAAAGAGAACTAATTACGCAACAGTCTTTGTATGATCGGCCGACTAGGCCAGTCCTGTCTCACTCCACAGCTCAGGTACGTTTGACAGCCGGACCCCACCGTGGGGTGCATCGTCGCTCATTGACATAAGGTGCATTTTATTTTTTGTTCCTGAAGTGGGCGTTCGAAATTCGAAAAATCGGGTTGAGTGAACTATCTGTTACGGTAGTAACTACTAAATAATCTGTGACTAGGCGCACGAGCGGGCGCGAGGCGCGCGCTGTGCCCCGATGGGGGAGTGGGATGGGAAAGAATTTCAGCATTTTCAATGTTTTTAGTGGATTTATATTACTACACGTACAGTAGTACCAGGTATATAAGCCTTACCGATGTACCTGCGCAGTTGACAAATTTTAATAGCGCGCGAAATTATATTAACCAATCAGGATGTTCCACCTTCAATACGTTTACGCTATTGGCTAATTTGTTTTCGGGCCCTTTTCGCTGCTATCCGACTTTGCACCCTTTGCCTACTAAATGACTTCGGGTTTTGTCGGGGACTCGATCCTGCTCTGCGCAAACGAAGATTGACGAGCGGAATTATTTTCCTGGTTGTACTGTACTCAGGTTTGTGTAGTTTAGTCTCGGACACTTTTTTCGAGAATTTGTGCTAGACCCGGTCAGTCCATAGTATTTCTACGTCAATGATTATAATCAATAAAGGCAGTTCGAAAATATATGCGTATTTTTGTGGCGAATAATATTTAAATACATCTTATGGTAGGAGTGGAAGGCCGAAGAAAAGATGGATGGATTGTTTTAAGGATGATATGTGTAAGAAAGGAGTGAGTGCTGAAATGACGGCTATAAGAGATGAATAGAAGAGGATGACGATATTGCGCCGACCCGAAATAATGGGAAATGGGTAAGGGAATGATTATGATGATCTTCTTTTATGTAAAAAATATATTTTAAAAACTTTCACAGACAATAAGAATATGGAACTGGCAGTCCCGTCAATGCATAAGCGTGCTCACCGGCCACAATCACTACGTGATGTGCGCCCAGTTCCACCCCACCGAGGACTTGCTCGTGTCTGCCTCGCTGGACCAGTCCGTGAGGGTGTGGGACTTTTCCGGCCTGAGGAAGAAAAGCGTCGCTCCTGGTCCGAGTGGCCTAGCTGATCATTTGAGGAATCCGCAGGCTACTGATCTGTTCGGGCAGGTGAGGAAGTTATTTTATGTTATAAGTTGTGTTAGTATTTTAGTTAAAATGAAATAGGAGTTTATTGATGATTTGCTACCATTATTTTGTTTTATTTACTTGACGGCCCGGTAGCACAGGCTGTAGTAAACCTGCCTGCTGTGCCGAGGGTCGCGGGTTCGAATCCCGTAAGGGACAAATATTTATATGATGAATATGAATATTTGTACCGAAGTCTTGGATCTATATATGTATTCTATATCGTTGTCTAGTTATCATAATACAAGTCCAGGTACTTTAAATGTGACTAGATAATTTGTGTGACAATGTTAAATTAAAATTATTTGAAGTCCATACAGGATCCATAAAGTGTTTATAGGACATGTATAGGTTGAAATGCAAAACAATTTGAACATTTCCGATTTTCTGATAAATTATTTGTTAGACTGATGGATGGACCATCAGTCTAACAAATAATTTATCAGAATTATTTGTTAGACTGATGGATGGACCATCAGTCTAACAAATAATTTATCAGAAAATCGGAAATGTTCAAATTGTTTTGCATTTCAACTTTAAAAATTTTATGAAATATTTTTATTAGTATAAAATCAAGTTAGGCACACAGAGAGCTTTATTCTCAATGCCAATCAATCAATCAAATCAGCCCAAATCCACCTACTGCAATTTACTGCGATTCAATGCAAACCAGATGTCTACGGCAGTGTCTGTCTCTGCTTATGTGATCTAAGATTAACCTAAAATGAGATTAGTTTATGAAAGATATCGAGCTATGTAGCTATATAAACACCAAATGTATGTTAGATGGTGCCACTTGCAGAATATGGATCTGTTTTGACCAACGAGAATTTCTTTTCTTTGGATAAACGCTGAGCGCATCATACCTTATTTCTGGCTCCCTACACAACGCTGCGATACCTATCATCCTAACAAAGTCATCGGACCACTATGCTGGTGGTCTGCCTACTGATTTACTAAACAATCAATCGATACTATGCAGGCGGACGCAGTAGTGAAGCACGTGCTAGAGGGGCACGATCGCGGCGTTAACTGGGCCTCGTTCCACCCTACGCTGCCGCTGATCGTGTCCGCGGCCGATGACAGGCAGGTCAAGCTATGGAGGATGAACGACGCCAAGGTTCGTATACTATTGTGAAGGGTTGAATAATGTTATATTTTAATTAAAATATTAATCAATCAAATAATTATACTTTATTTTAGTTACACCAAAAGCCTAGGCAGTAAAAATTCAGAGAAGAGCGGTATAATTATAATAATAAATTATAGTACTCTGTGGTAATAATTAATCATGTTTTTTCGTGAAGACTCCTATTACTGTAATATTACCGTATCGGAATAAACTAGCGACCCGCCTTGGCTTCGCACGGCTAGCAATTTGTACAGAGAGATACTTCTCGTGAATCATTCTATCTTTTAGTGAACACTAAGTAGTTTATGATATTTGCTTATAGAGACGGCGATAGAAATACATGGCGGAAGACTAATAATATGTTTCTTCTTGATTTCTCTTTTTAAATTCTCTATCATTGTTCTCATCATTAGCCTATTAATACGTCCCACTGTAGGGCACAGGCCTATCCTCTTGGAGGGTGTATGAGCGTTAGTCCACCACGCGTACCCAATCTGGATTCATCATCATCATTTTCAGCCCATATCTACCCACTGCAGGGCATGAGCCTCCTCCCTATTTTGTCATTCTTCTGGATTGGTTGACTTCAATTTCTTCTTCAGTGGATGTCTTCCTCACATGTGGTGTGGAATCGTGGGTCTGCTGGAAGGAATATCTTCGTGAGATCAGTTCACCCTTTATACCTGTCGGTCCACCTATTGTATTCATCCATTTAAAATAAAGTGTTAGGTGATTTTTGTTTAAACTTTAAAGTAGGTTATCTCTGAAACGTTACACCGTAGGACAATTTTTTAGACTAAAATACCCTACATTTGGTGCATAGCCGCTTAAAAAAAAAAAAGGCGCCAATATTACCCATACATATCCTAAAACATAATTGTAGTGTATACCCTACTAAAATATGACTCATAACAGTTATAAGCTGATGTCAATAGCTCAGGCAGCTAGTTCCTGCCTTTCATGGCATCAGTTGTACCTATCAATACGCCTAGTTAGCCAATTATTTTAACATGTAGTGGATCCAAATTATAATAGAAATCCTTCTGTAAAATGGTGTTTTGTGATTAATAAATATTATTCTTATTCTTATTCATGTTACCACTTGTGATGGAGATTATCTCACTATTGTCTCCAACAGGCGTGGGAAGTGGACACATGCCGGGGCCACTACAACAACGTGTCGTGCGCTTTGTTCCAAGCGAAGCACGAGCTCATTCTGTCCAACAGCGAGGACAAGTCCATCCGCGTCTGGGACATGACCAAGCGCACTTGTTTGCACACCTTCCGCAGGGAACATGAACGGTAAATGTCTTTCTTTTTTGAGTGCGCCAGGAGGTTGTGTTGTTTATGTGATATTGAAGAATGGACAGTTGAGTGACGGCTGTGGGGGAATCCAGGGCCTAGTTACCATTGAACTAATGGTGGTGATGGGAATTTTTAAAGAAATTTACAAATGAAAGTAACACAACCATATTGAAATATACTACGCGATAATTTTCTTTCGCTCTTTCTGAGCTCGCACTCACTCACTATCGTACATGCTTAGCTCTTATAAATTTTTACCATTTGTATGAAATGACGGCTAACGGCCGGGTCACGGGACAGGGCGAACTGTCGCCCTGTCCCGTGACCAGGCCGATAGTGTCCAAGGCTCTTATAAAAATGTTTCCACGTATTGTCTGGTAGCAGAAAAGAGTGGCAGTAGGTAATTAAAGCATGGAAATTTATCGTTTTCCAAGGGAGTGGAGTTTAGTATAATGTGATACCATTTTAAAATCTTGATTAAATGGGCCAACTTTTGAAATTACTTGCCTGGTTAGCGCCATACATTTTTTGTACAGGGTGTCGTCTCAAAGTTCCCAAAGTAAAAAATTTTACCAGAGTAGTCTAGGAGAAGATAGTGTTTTCTTTAAAAACTATGGCACTAATCCTCTATTTTTGAATTGAGCACGCTGAATAGATTATTCAGGATTGCTTAACAAATATTTTTATGAAAAATTTTACAAATTTGTAGTCACTACATCTAAAAGTTCAACGCAGGGTGGCAATTTATCATTGTTCAAAAAAATTACAAAATCTCGAAAACTATTAAACATTGAATTTTTATCGTATTTTTCCCTGAAAAGTTATAAATTGCCTATCTCCTGTTTTCGGCTTGACGTTGAGTTTTAAGACACTTGTATAATTGCAGTTACTGGGTGTTATCGGCGCATCCCACGCTGAACCTGTTCGCGGCGGGCCACGACGCCGGCATGATACTGTTCAAGTTGCAGCGGGAGAGACCCGCGTACGCCGTACACAACAACATGCTTTTCTACATCAAGGACAGGTACATACAATTATGATGGATATCTTTAATCGTCACTAGAAAGATCTCACGATGCAAAGCATCTTTTGCCGTTTCATTATCCTATCATGAGCGATAACAGCCCATACAGAAGAGAGCTAGCACCTCAATCATGAGGCCGCGGTTCGATTCCTAGCCTGTACCACTAAGTTCTTCGGAATTTATGTACGGTTGTATTTATCATTTACTACTACTGCATTCCCGAAAATGAAAAGCAAATACCATAAGTTTGGAAATATGCGTAAAATATGGGTGAGCTTGGGGCAAACACAAACTACCATTGTTGATCTCAGTGTTACATAAAGACCCATGCTTGCAATTGCAATAGCACAACCACAAATAATCAACCCTTTAATACAAATATTAATTTAAATATATATTTAACCCAATAATTTTTAGTCTTCTTTTCGTGTCAGCATGAGCTATATCGCATAACAATCACTCCATGCTGTAATGGAAAGATTAAATTAAATTCAATTAGCTAGTCAGTAATGGTCGTATAGGTCGTAAGGTGTGAGTTCGACTGGAACTCGGGGTTGCATTTTCCTAAAAGACTACTTTAAAAACAGTTATTAAATAATCTAGAAGTAAACATTTTAACGGGTTAAAATGTTTATTTCTAGATTAAATAATAACCGCGTAACTCTCAAAAACTGTATTAGTTATTAAATAGTTTAAAAGACAAATAAAACTATTAGATTAGAGATTGTTCAGTGTAGTGTATACTTTATTTATTTATTTATTTTATTCATTTTAGGAAAACTTACGGACTAATTACAGGATAGTAGGGTATCAACATTTTTATAAAACAACATTGCCAACTAAAAGTTTTCACAGATAAATCTCATTCGTTTTACACACGTTTGAGTGTAAAAAAAAATACAAATTTGAATCAATAAAGTAATAAAAAGTTACATTACAAAAAGCTCCAAGTTTGCTGGTACTTCAAACCATCCACAAAAGAAAAGGAATTATACAATGTGTTAATGAATTAACGCAAAACTAGAAAGTAGTTTGTTTGTTCACTTTTAGTTACATAAAATTATTAGTTTATTTGACGTGTTAATATATAAATTTGTGCAGGCAACTTCGCAAGTTGGATATGCAGACAAACCGAGATGCTCCCGTCATGCAGATCAAGGGAGGCGGCCGTCATCAGCCGTACAGGTAAATAAATTGTTTATAATATATTATCTGTCTAAAGACCACAATTTTTCTCTCAAACAGAAATCCACTTTTCCATACAAAATTGCAAAACTACTCTACTCAAATAACGAAGATTTTTTTCGCGAATACGATATTCAATCATCTTCATTCATTGGCTCCTTTGAGAAATTTGTTCAGTTTGATGGTATGATGGGGCAGATACGCTTCAGACCGTCAAACTGATCAATTCTCCGCACGGAATCAACTTTGAAATCGCGAAAAAAAATCTTTTGTTCCATAGAAAATGTCAAATTCGGCCAAAAAGTGTGAAATTCGTTTTTTTCATGATTTCAATGTTGGCCCCATAACAAAATTAGTTCGGTTTGATAATCTGAAGCACCTGTTTGCTCGTGTTTTACAAATAAAGTATATTTAGGGTTGAGACACATTGACCGATGGCGAACTACGGGTCCATACTAAAAGCACGTTTAGTATGGGACACATTCCGCATCCTCCGCCGTTGACGTGGCGAACGCGTTCCCATACTAATGTATTACGTGATTTTTTGTATGAGCCCGCCGTCGTTTACAAAAAAAAAATACAAAAATATTTACTTTGCACTTATTTTACGTTAAAAATTAGTTCACAATTGACATCTCTGAACTTTATCCCCCCCACTAAGCCTGGCCATGCGTAGGGCAGGAATACGCTTACCAGTATGAGAAAACGATACGACACTACAGTTGCAATGAGAGTGCAACAAAAACTATAAGTACTTGAAGTAAAATCAGAAAACGGTGCTAAATCTTAAATACTTTTGTGATCATCCGAAACGATGTGCTAATGCATCTATGTTCGTAGTATATGCGTGTATTTTTTTAACGTCGGTCAATGTGTTTCAACCCTAATCGTTATCTTTTTTCTTCTAACAGCATGTCGCTCAACCACGCGGAGTGGTGCGTGCTGGTGAACTGGCGCGTCGGTGAGAACAGTTCGTACGAGCTGTACGCGGCGCCTCGCGACGGCACTGAGGCCACGCAGGCGGAGCCCTGCCGCGGCACGGCTACTACCGCCGTCTGGGTCGCCAGGAACAGGTTCGCGGCGCTAGAGAAGAACAATCAGGTTAGTTGTTAACTTTCCACTCTATTCACTATCACATAAAAAAATCAATATAATAAATAAAATAATACCATTCTTATTATAATATATTAAAATATTGCATGGAAACATTTTAAGCACAACATTAACTAAATGGCTAAATAAAATGTGTTTTTACAATGTAAAAGAATATATCGATCAAGACGTTAGACTCTAATAATTAAGGTGCTATAAATTGTAAAGGTTTCTAATGATAATAATTATAAATATGCTTGATTATTTTAATATTATATAAGGGTAAATTCACGAGCTATAACATAATTTGCACATCTGTACGACAGATCAAATACAGAGACTTACCTAATGCTGAAAAACTTTTTGAAACTGTATTTATGCAAATAAAAAACTTCATTTCATTTCATTTCATTAGGATATCTGCCCTCAGATGTCAAAATGCGGCAACCCAAATTAGGACTATGTCCTTATTTATAAACTAATCCCATGGGTTCGCGAGCTCCTAAGGTCACGTTTTAGTATGCTTTAGAGGTGACTTAAAAAATATACATTGTGTTACAGAAGTAAAAATAAAAATTGAAAACTTTTAAAAGGGTGGTTTAGATCAACTGAACAACTTTCACTATGGGACCAACATCGAAATCGCGGAAAACAAAAATTTTTTGTCACATACATTTAGCTTGAGTAGATCTGTTGTTTAGTATGGAACATCACAAACGCATCATGTGCGATTATGACAGATCTCCTCATTTAGGGGAGGCCGATGTCCAGCAGTGGACGTCTATCGGCTGATATGATGATGATGATGAAACATCCGATTTTTTTCGCGATTTTGATATTGGTCCCATAGTGAAAGTTGTTCAGTTTGATTGTCCTCACCGCCCCCTTAAATGTTTATTTGTATTTTTGTAACACCCTGTTTACTGTCGAATTGAGAAACCTATTCCTTTTTTGAAGTCGGTAAAAAAAGGGCTAACGTTGAAGTTGGGTTAGTTCAATTTTGAACTCCCACAGTCGCTATGTTATAGAGCCATTCATTGTTTATCTATTGTTACCTTATAGCCGGGATGCGAGCGGTCAATACGGGCCTTCATTTCGTAAGTCTAGAAGCTAAAAACTGAACTTTAAACTGGATTTGGACTTAAGCTACCGTCTTTTGTTATACGAGGGCAGATATGCTCATGTCATGAGTCATGACTATATTAAATACGAGCGTTAACCCGCGACTTCGTCCGCACAAATTATATACCAGATTTTAAGTCAGATAATAAGCTATAAAACAAAAAAAGTTTCATCAAAATCGGTTCAGTAGTTTTTGCGTGATGCTTGACCAAACAAACAAACAAACAAACACACAAATACACAGACAGACAAAAATTCAAAAATTGGTGATATGGAATCAGGGACATCTAAAAACCATATCGTACCTTTTGTCAATATCTTCAATGTACACACACACATATACTTTCTGTTACAGTTTTATAATAGTTTAGATAGTTTATAGGGTTCTTTATGCTAACCATGTTTATTCATTGTTTCATATTGCAATGAATCCGATTTAAATGGGTGCAGCCGCTGTGGAAGCTAGTCTAAAGTTCAGTAACTATAAAAATTTAAATCTGTTTTCCGATTTTGGATTACCCTGTGTTTCTATTACGTGTTAACTATTCAACGATAATTTCTACTTAACCTTTTTCTTCCACAGTTGGTAATAAAGAACCTCAAGAACGAAGTGTCAAAGAAGATCTCAACGCCGACTTGTGAAGAGATAATGTACGCAGGCACGGGCATGCTACTGCTCCGAGAGACAGAGTGTGTGCAGCTACTGGACGTGCAACAAAAGAGGACCATTGCTTCTGTAAGTATAACTGTCTGAACAACTTTTACTATAGGAGCAAACCAGAAATCATAAAAACAATCTGCTGTTCTATATCGTAAGCGATGCGCTTGCTTGATTTCTTCTACTCGCGCCAGATGGCAACGTCGCGTTAGTCGCGTTGTATGAAGTAATAATAACGCTGCTGAGTCAAGCCACATTTTTTTGTGCGTACCGTCTAGCAGGAGGTAATAACGACATTATGTTTAGGTAGACGCGTAAAGCGTGGAAATTTATCGATTCCTAAGGAAGTATCGTATTCGAAGGATTTATCTGTTCCGTAGTCCAGTTGTACCAGGTTTATAACTCTTACCGATGTTGCTGCGCAGTTTAAAAATTGTAATGCCACTTTTGCGGGTCTTAAATCCCTTGCCGCGATTGTCTAATTGTTTTTGCGCCCTTTTTGATGCTATCCGACTTTGCACCCTTTGACTATTAAATGTCTTTTATCTTGTTCGTTGGCGCGCAAATAGAAAAAGCGAAGGCGCCATAGCGCTACATCACGCTGTCATGCTAGCCATGCTGGTCGTACTGTAACTAGTAATTTATGACCAAAGCAATAAACTAAATCTCTCACTCCACAGGTAAAAGTCAGCAAATGTCGTTACGCGATCTGGAACTCTGATATGTCTCTGGTAGCACTCCTTGGCAAGCACACGGTGACGCTCTGCACCAAGAAGCTGGAGCAGCTCTGCACCGTGACGGAGGGCGCTAGAGTCAAGTCTGGAGCCTTCGACGATACCACCCCCCAACCTGTCTTCATATACACCACCGCTAACCATATCAAGTACTGCTGTAGAGACGGGTGAGTACCGGAACCAATCTCTAACCTCACGGGTAAAGGTCCGCAAATGTCGGTATGCACAAGGTGACGCTCTGCACCAAGAGGCTAGAGCAACTCTGCACCGTGACGGAAGGCGCGAGGGTCAAGTCCGGAGCTTTCGACGATACCACCCCCCAACCTGTCTTCATATACACCACCTCTAATAATATCAAGTACTGCCATAGAGACGGGTGAGTTCAAGATTACAAAAATTCGAAAAAAGGTTTATTTAGAGTCAGGGATACTTATACACTATCGTAATCTTATTTTTGTTAATATCTTCAATGAACAGACATTTATGTAACAGTTTTATAATACGAGTAGTTTAGATTTGATGTGATTGATAGCCTAGTCTGAGCGATCTGTCAAAACGGCTCTAACTGCTGTCAAATGATTAGCGCGATACCGAATGTGTAAAAAGGTGTTGTTTGCACGCGGTCCAATCTCGGGTCAGTAGAGAATAATTTAGCGCGATTGGTCTCCTGTCTACCTCGGCGTAGAAGTCACACTTTGAAAAAAAAAATGTCTGGCTTCTGCAAACGTTCGATGTTTGCTGTTTCCATGTTTGGTTTGACAAGTCAGATTTTCTAGAATTTTCTTCAGATATTATAAAAGAATGATTATTCCGCAGTGACTACGGCATCATCCGAACACTAGACGTGCCGGTATACGCGTTGAAGGTGCTGGCGAGTGAGAGCGGTGCGAGAGTAGTCTGTCTCGACCGGGAGTGCCGGCCCAAGGTTCTGAACATAGATCCTACCGAGTATAGGTAAGCGTTTATAACATAACTAATTTATGTTGGCAATAGTTGGAATTGCCTAGTCTCTCGGTCTGCGTTGAATTTTGCGGCGTATGTCCGTCTCCCTCTATAAAATTACTCATAGAATGGATGAGATATTTTGTCAAGTCAAGATCATTTTGTCATCATCGATCTTTAAATTATTGTTGATTATAGAGCCATGTTGCGCTATTTCAAATCAAATTTAAGGTTGAAAAATTAAGTCTCGGGCGGGACTTGAACCCGTAACCTGCCAAACCGGGGCTTTGCTTTCGCCCAATTAAGCTACCGAGCCTACTAAGTATGAGAAGAAAGTTCTTTAACCCATTCCGTGTAGCGTCCATCCATCTTTTCCTGCCAATAACTCTGTAACGTGAGGTTTTAGAAGAACAACTTTAATATTTTTTTGTTTGTATGGGTATCCTCAGTATAAAATATAATTTAGTTTTATCTTCTTAGTAAAAAACATTTGAAAAAAACGCTATTCTCACAAGAAACGCTATAATACCATGATAAACTACAGGGTGAAATTGATATCATTAGCATCTTTTAAACTAAGAGTCTACCCATCAAACTGAACAACTTTTACTACGGGAGCAAACAGATCGGAGCAAAAAAAAATCTGCTGTTGCATACATTTGAGTCGAGTAGGCATTGCAGTTTAGTATGGAAGATAATTGAGAAATTAATTTTTTGCTTCGATAAGTTTGCTCCCATAGTAAAAGTTGTTCAGTTTGATGGGTAGACTCTTAGTTTAAAAGATGCTAATGATATCAATTTCACCCTGTACGAAAAGTAATGAAATGTTGATGACGTCACTTGTGGGTATTTAGTTCAATTTTTCATAAATTGCGCTCGTTTTGACGTAAGATTAAAAGTTGCTAATATGACTAATTGTCCGATCCCCTGTTCCCCAATCGATACATAAAGGACATCCGGCACATAATACCAAAAAATGTATAATTATTATACAGGGTGAAATCGAAGACATTCGACAAATTTTGGTGGCAAGTTGTACTCCTGATTTAGATCTTATATTACAGGGTTTTTTTGAAATCTAAATTATGAGAAAAAAATACAATCTAAGCATACCAAAACATTCAGAAGGTGTTCATAATAAACGCTCTGTATCAGAAACATTAAAAAAAAGTTAAAATAATTTTTTTTAAATAATTCTTTAAATAAAAATGTTTCTCAAGCGAACTGTACATTTTACCGGCCGGCCCGGCCCGGTCAACGTTCATCCCCTCGCAGGCGGCACCCCCTGGCAACTCCAGCGAGCCGAGCATATCCCCACCTCCCCCACCCCACCGCACGGTCGTATGCGCCTCCCTGCCGCAAACAAAGCAAAAACAGTTCCAGCTCGATCGCGATCGATTGAGGTTGCCGCTAATCAATCAGTGCCCGCTTACGAATTGGACTAGAACTTGGATTTCAGTGCAGAAATGTCGTACACAAATCGGCAGTGGCCCAGCTGGCCGTCGCGATCTTCTGATCTAACACCCCCTAGACTTTTATTTGTGGGGAGAAATTAAAAGACGTGTGTATGAAACTGAATCGACCACAGTGAGTGAACTGAGAGAAAACATTTTCAGTGCATTTGACTCTGTTAAATCACAAACTTAGAAAATTTAAAGACAACCAGTGTCGCCGGGCGGAGGTGGTCACTTAGAACATCTCTTAAAATACACTTAGGTAATGCCATTTTCTTTTACTACTCTTTTTGGTATACCAATTGGTATACCATTGATTTTTATACCAATAAATATCGTGCTTTAAATGTTTAAATTCGCCAAAACTCAACGGGTGTAATCGTAAGAGAATAAAATCGAATGACGCAGATGACGCTATTGTTTCGTACCGCTCACTCGCACATTCAACTACCCGGTATCTGTACAGTCAGTCACAAATTAAATCAGCTACAATAATTAATTACGATATTTCAAAATCTCGGACGTTATTTAATTTCATCTAAATCTATTTTTAAAACTAGCCTTATCTCGAGTATAACACTATCTTCAATTTTGTCGATTGATTTCAATTTCACCGTGTATATATATTTTTTATTTCATTGCATAGTTTATTTTATAATGCTTTGTTAGTTATTACAATTTTTATATAAATTTATTAGTAAAAAATTACTAAATAACTAAATAAATAAAAATAAATTATAAAACATGAGTAATTTTTATAAAACCCCATAATTTACAGTCAAAATTTCTATACATTTTCTGGTATTTTGTAAAGGGAATGTGCCGGTTGTACTTTATATTGTGCGCCATTTTGAAAAATAAAAGAAAAGAGCGGCTGATGAGTATACCAGGCTCCGATCCGAGGAAAAATCTTCAAATCTTTTATAAAGATGGGTTCAACGGTTTATCTGTGAAAAGATAACTAATATTCAGACTTATAAACCTTCACAATTATAATATTATTGTCATTTTATTCTGGCGACGTCACGTTCGTTTTGTGTATTTTTTTCTTATGACAGATTTAAACTGGCGTTGGTGACGCGCCAATACGACCAAGTGCTTCACATGGTTCGAACAGCTAAGCTGGTCGGACAGAGCATAATCGCCTATCTGCAGGAAAAAGGTTAGTAAAACTACTACATTTAGGGCCTGTTACATTGCTTCTGTATAAGTTCTTATTTGACAGATCATATGTCAAGCGAGCTGTCAGATAAGCTGACAAGAACATATCCAAAATGGTGAAACAGGCCTTTAGGCTTCGATAAAAGAAAAAGGAATGGAGGGCCTTACCTGAACATTTCAAATGAGATCATCATTCTCTTGCCCATCTCCCATTGTATTCCATTTTTCATCCTTTTTTGAATGATATAAATAAATTAAAGCAATTGCTAGTCAATATTGTCTTTACTTTGTCGAAACGTCAGTACCTCAAATAAGTACTGAGATGACAGTACAAGTGTAATACTTTGTGTGGATCAATCAATTGCCCTACTAAATGCTTTGGGCCTTGCTTTCATCGATGCAGAATGGCAAATAAATGTTTCTGGTCTGGATGGATACTGTATTTTTATCTTTCTTTCAACCAGGCTACCCTGAAGTGGCCCTGCACTTCGTAAAGGACGCTCGCACTCGTCTCTCGCTCGCCCTGCAGTGCGGTAACATAGAGGTGGCGCTAGAAGCCGCCAAGAGTCTGGACGAGCCGGACGCCTGGGACAAACTGGCCAAGGCGGCTCTGGCTACCGGCAATCACCAGGTTTGTATTTACACCACTGTAGTCGGTATCAGAAGGAGATGAGCTCAGACATATCCATAAAGCTACAAATTCCAGGGTACAATATATATCGATACAACCAGTGTTCAAATACAAATGAATGTCCACCGCGTCAAAATTATCGACATACTGCAATGTGGTGCCCTATACATAAAGACCAGTAATAATGTTTTATAGCGCGCCCCTTCATTTTGAAGTATTGTTAAAGAGATACCTATTTAAATGATGCAATCTTTCCGTCAAATTATTTAATGTAATATGACTGTATGTATAACCTACTGTATACATGACCTTAGTTTAAGAATGTATTTTTGCAATGGGTTAGTTTCTGGCCGCATGTTTCCTACAGCGATAACATGCTACGTTCCGACCGGTCGTAGATACAAAAATAGGTTACGTCAAAAAAGTGGTTTGCCATTCCTAATTTGAATTGATTTTTTACCTATAATTTGTGTTTGAATGAACATTGTTCCGGGTGTTCTGTGATAAAAGAAATTAGAGTTGTATGTATGGAACCCTACACCGACCGGCATTGTAGATTTTTCGAACTATTCTTACCATAACATATACATACATCATATCATAATTATCATAATTTCAGCCGAATGACATAAAATGAGATAAAATGTGTAATTATTAATAACTTCGCAGATAGTAGAGATGTGCTACCAGCGAACCAAGAACTTCGACAAGCTATCGTTCCTGTACCTGATAACGGGCAACCTGGACAAGCTGCGCAAGATGATGAAGATCGCGGAGATCAGGAAGGACGCCTCTTCACAGTTCCAGGGCGCGCTGCTGCTCGGTGACGTCAGGGAGAGGATCAGGCTGCTGAAGAACGCTGGACAGGTGAGCTGGGTTTATTGGCTATAGACATGCTATCAGCGGACTAAGAACTTGGGGCAAGATGATGAAGATCGCGGAGATCAGGAAGGACGCCTCTTCACAGTTCCAGGGCGTGCTGCTGCTCGGTGACGTCAGGGAGAGGATCAGGCTGCTGAAGAACGCTGGACAGGTGAGCTGGGTTTATTGGCTATAGACGTGCTATCAGCGGACTAAGAACTTGGGGCAAGATGATGAAGATCGCGGAGACAAGGAAGTATACACAGTTTAAGGTAGCGCTGCTGTTAAGTGACGTCAGGGAGAGGATCAGGCTGCTGAAGAACCCTGGACAGGTGAGCTGGGCTTATTGGCTATAGATGTGCTACCAGCGGACTAAGAACTTGGGGCAAGATGATGAAGATCGCGGAGATAAGGAAGAATACACAGTTGGCTGATGAAGAATGCTGGACAGGTGAGCTGGGTTTATTGACTATAGATGTGCTACCAGCGGACTAAGAACTAAGACGTTTCAAAACAAGATTTACGAAAAGAGTTGTATACTTAAATGTTAATATGTTGTTTGGTGGTTGGTGGTGTGATACAGAACGGTGCGCTAGTAGCCCGACTCGCACTTGACCGGCTTTTATTTTTCAAGCTTGTCGTTTCCCAGCTATCCCTCGCGTACCTGACGGCAATAAACCACAAGCAGCTGGAGGAAGCGGAGCATCTCAAGACTGCCCTCGAGTCGGCGGGCCTGCCGGTGCCCGAGGCGAACCCCGACGCGGTGTTCCTCAGGCCGCCCATGCCGGTGCAGAAGGCCCAGCCCAACTGGCCCTTGTTGGCCGTCTCCAAGTTAGTTTATTAACATCATTTTCCTTTGCCCTTATTATTGCCATCATTGACTACTAGTTTGCTAAATGTGGCTGGTATGTGAACCTGAAATGGAATATGGCCTGAACTTATTAGACAGAAGATTGAGCACTAATCGTCATAAATGCGTCTTTTATTGCGAGAAGAAAAACTGGAGAATTGATAAGATAACTCTTTATTCATTTAAAACATGTGCATTCAATCCATAGAGATCTAGAGAGATGCCAACCAACGCGCTGAGTACGAAACCTAATGTCGCATTACCACCAGTACCACGCGATAGAAAGTATTTTGTTAGCTTGAATGTGCGATCCATTGCGGTATCAGAACTCAACGTTCGAATAATCTTTAGTACTACGCAAGCAATGTAAACTATTTACATATAATATATCGACTGGCTTTCAGCCTCATAATATATTGAATCCTTACTGTGGCGAGCAATGTGTTCCGTTTTTGGGCATATTGCTGCGACACTGGCCCCGCCGCCTTTTCACATCTCCCTTCAGTTTTTGTGATCTGTGATTCAAAATTTCTCTTACAAGGGTGCTGGTAATACTGGATGTTCGAGACACAATCTAGCCTGTTCTGAAACACAGTTCTTGCTTTTGAACTCAAGGAAAATAAACATTTTTTTGAGCAGTGTTCTGGCAACAGACAATCTGCTTTATTTTCGAGATAGGAATGCGGTCTTGTATTGAGAGCGAGCGAGTGGGTTCACATACGGTTGTGTCGTAAAAAGAGAAGGTACTAGAAGGAAGCACGTGTCTTGTCATATTCACTCAATAAGAGATGCACATAGCAAATTTGCTCTAGTTAAAAAAGGAGATCGCTACCTTATTGCTGTCCTTATCGGCGTAACCACGTTTTTGTACCGACTCCACCTGACTCCGACATGTCACTTCATATAAATTGTATTGGATTTTATGACTATCGCTATCTCATATCCGGTTACACTGGTTACACTCAGCCTTGTGGAACTCTGTCATAAAAATGGATGAAACATGCATGCATGTTTCAAAAATTTACAATATCTCTCATAATTTGTTTAAATGTGACTCTCCAGTCCATAGTGTATTATTACCTTTCTTTCCGTCTACCAGCGTAAGCGAAAAATTCTTCGTCTATGGGTTGTGTACAGTTAAGGGTATACAACTTATTGCTGCTGACTGTACATCGTGCAAATCGTATTGAGTCAAATGTGTTTTAGTTGGCAGACCTCGATATCGGCAGAAATGACTATGTAAGACAGCTATTACACGATCCGCGGATCGTGATTCTCGATGTTGATCCAGATTGATCGTATAATGCATTGACATACAAAATAATGGACGCCGGGTCTAGTACAAAATTATCAAAAAAGTGTCCGAGACTAACCTACACAAACCTAAGTACGTGTAGTAATACAATCGCGTAATTGGTTCTCGTTTTACGTTTTGGTGCTCTTTTGGTTCGGACACTTTTGAGCGCGGACCCGACGTCCAGTAGTTGGTATAATGTGTTGGATTGTCGGATCGAGACATCTGATCACGAATTATTATATCTTGATATCCAACGAGATCTGGATCAATCGTGTAATGGCTGCGTATGCAAACGCAACATTGCAGGAGTTTCTTCGAAGTAGCGGGCGGAGCTCGGGCGGGAGCGGACGCGGCGAGCAGTGTGGCCGCCGCGGATATAGGCGACGAGCCCCTAGAGGCCGGCGGCGCCTGGGGGGATGACGATGATGTACTCAACGACAATAAGGTGAGATCTTCTTGAGGGTACATAGATACAATTGACTGGAGCAACCGTGTTGACTATAGAGCAGCCGTGGGGACGATAGTACAAATACGAAAAACAAATTCAAAATTCTTTATTTTTCTCACCACAAACACAAAATTAATAAAAACAAATAAAAATATTGAATTAAATACAAGAGTTTGTGGGTGGAGACTGGTGCTTGGTAAGTATATGTACTTGCGTACACATATCTGTACTTCAAGTCACCAGGTCTTCTCCTGCCAGAAGTAAGAATAGTGTAGCCGTGAGGAGGATAGTGTAGACGTGGGGATGATAGAGCAGCCGTGGAAACGATAGAGCAGCCGTGGGGATGATAGGGCAGCCGTGAGGACGATAGAGTAGCCGGGACGAAAGAAACAGACGTGGAGACGTATATCGACCCCTGATGATTAATTCAAAATGTTTTATGTCACATTAGTAATGTAAGATGTTATGTATTGTTCTGCTCGTCACTATTATGTCAATATGTCCAGGACGAAGAAGAGGAGGTTATGGAGGACGCGTGTGACGACGGCGGCTGGGACGTCGGGGACGAGGATCTGGACCTGCCAGAGGAACTGGCTCCCGTCTCCGGTATGTACGGGAGTTTTATTGTTTACCAACTTTGTTACTTTAGGGGCCATAGGTTCAGAATATTTTCTATGAGAAACGCGATTGCCCAGCCTTCAGAAAAGTGCGTGCGTGTGCCGTATTTTTGATTAACAAGAATTAATAAAAGTACTTTTATTGATTTTTTTTATGATTTTACTAGATAAACTAATAACAATAAATAATTTTATTTCTCAACAAATAATCTCAATCTCTCTAATGGTGAATATGTGAGTCAAATTCTAGTAAATATAAACGGTTGCAAGTTATTCTAGTTTGAGAAAAATGCGTTATTTTTTGAACTTCTCGAAAAAAAATATATCGTGTGAAGTAATTTCAATCGTGTTTTCAATTTATTGTTTTACTAGATAAACTATCCAAGAATACTGTGTATTTTTTTCGTTTCGGTAACTTGTATAAATCTAGTAGAAAAATAATGGACCCCTTCCCAGGTAATTCCGGGAGGAGCCTACCTCAGGAAACGCGAAAAAAAATCAGACATTTTAGTCGGGTAGGTACAGCAGTTTTGCATGGGACAGCTGATTTTTTTCGCGTTTCCTGAGGTAGGCTCCATAGTGAAATTTGTTCAGTTTGATGGTCTGAGTTCACCGTTTCAGTATTTGCTAGGCTGTCACTTACACCCTGTATAATGTTCTCAGCGGATATAGACGGAGGCGAGGATTCGTCGCAGTACTTCGTGGCGCCGACGCGCGGCACCAGCTCCTCGTTATCAACCAAGTTGCGGACGGCACACGACCACGTCGCTACAGGACAGTTCGAGATAGCGTTTAGGTAATTCAGACGCCCTGGTAGCGCAGTCGGTAGTTAATCTGCCTGCTGTGCCGAGGATCGCGGGTTCGATTCCCGTAAGGGACAAATATTTGTATGATGAATACGAATATTTGTACCCGAGTCATGGATGTTTGTATTCTATATTTATGTATATCGTTGTCTAGTCATCATAATAAAAGTTCAGGCTAGATTTTGGTATTTTAAATGTGACTGGATAACTTGTGTGACAATGTCCAAGATATTTATTTATTTATTAATTCAAACGATAGCTTATAAAAAAAATACGAGTCTACGTCTACAAAATTTTGTTTCTTTTTTCTTTGGAACTGTTGAACAAATTTTTCAGTGAAGTCAGAAAAACGGCTTTCACCCCCAATATTTCAAAAACTAGTGCCATGTAAGATCTAAAAAAAGTTAAAAAAAAGTGAACTAGTTATTTAATTAAATTAACTATGTAATTGTATCATAAATTTGCAGATTGTTAAACGAGCAAGTAGGCATAGTGAACTTCGAGCCGTACCAGGAGACGTTCCTGAGTATGTTCGGCGCGGCTCGGCTGTCGTTCGGCGCCCTGCCGCTAGTGCCGCCCCTACAGGCGCACCTGCATCGCAACTGGAAGGAGGCCAGTGGCAAGGAACTAGCACCCGTCGTCAGTGAGTATAGTCCTTTGTGTTACGGTTCATATAGGTCTGCCGCACCAGGAGACGTTTATAAACATGTTCGGAGCGCTGCCGCTGGTGGCCAAACATTATCTGAACTATACTAAAACTATAAAAGGAGTGTGTCTGTACTTTGAAGATTTTTGAAGAAAAAGATTACAATATGGTTTTTAGGTGTCCTTGACTCGATATCAACCTGTTTTATTAGAATTTTTGTTTTTTGATGAAACTTTTATCGTTTGAAATCTTATTATTTGACTTAAAATCTAGTATATAATTTGTGCGGAAGAAATCGCGGGTAAACTCAAGTACCGTGTCAAATCTATATTGTAAAATAATGGTCAAACTTGTTCATTTATTTCTAGCTGCAAAACTAAACGACCTGGTCACCCAACTACAACAGTGTTACCAGCTCACAACGTCTGGTAAATTCACGGAGGCGGTGGAGAAGCTGCAGCGTATAGCGCAGACAGTGCCCCTCCTGCACGTGGACACCAAGCCGGAGCTCAGCGAGGCTCAGCAGCTCCTCAACATCTGCCGGGAGTACCTGCTCGGACTACAGATGGAGACGGACAGGAAAGGTACGAGGAGAAACTAGTATTATTTCAGAGCGTCTAGTATATTCCTAAAGGCAGTCGTCTGGTTAGTTCACAAAGATGGTAGTCTTGAACTGGGAGGGGACGTAATCAAAATACTGTTAAAGTTGTGACTATAGTTTAATCACTGTCGCGTCAATTCTTCTACGACTCTGTCATCCATGACACAGTGGCGTGCACTCAGGGAAGACAGTGAAACCCTAATAATTTCTAAACTAAAAAACATTTGGTTTACTAAATGACTTTGATTTGTTTAAATACAGGTAGTTAAACAATTAAAAGTCATTTAGTGAACACAATGCATTTAGTTTAGAAATTATTCGAGTTTTACTGTATTTGTGTCTACCCTGAGTGCAAGCGCCTGCAGTGACCCCACTATACTTAACATTATCTTATCCGAGTACGCTTCCTATCTCTCACAATATATTATCATCGATCTTTATCTAAACTTACATACTCGCACGTAGACGCGTGCTCGCTCCACCACAGTCTAGTGAATTCACAAATGCAGTCGTCTGGTGAATTCACAAAGGCAAATTCACGGAGGCGGTAGTGAAGAGTAGAGAAGGCAGCGCAGGACCAGTCGTTGTGGCGTTCCTAGAGGGAGTCCTTTGTCCAGCAATGGAGGTCCATCGGCTGAGATGATGATATTTTAGAGGAATCTTCCACTCGTTTGTTGGAATGCCAGGGACAGTTCTTAGTCGGAAGTAGTTCTAATCTAAAGTCTTGCCAACTTTAATAGTGCTATTTATGACTCGGCGGATTTGATGCGGCGAACGATGGCGGGCCCATGCAAAAAGCACGTTTAGTATGGAACGTCGTCCGTTCTCTCCGACGTCGATGCGGCGAACGGCGCCGAGCGCATTTCCATACTATCGTGGTTTTATTTATGAACCCGTCGTCGTTCGCCGTCGATCAATGTGTCTCAAGCCCTTAGCGCTACTTGCATCAACATATAGACTGCAGCGCCCGCGGCATGGCGCCTCGATAAACGTTTTATCGCGACTGCTAACTCATTCGTTCGCGCGCTTTGACTATTTATTATAAGGACTAGCCTTGCGGTAGCATTTCCCCTCTGCCACCGTATAAGATCAATTAATCCTGTGCATTTACATTCAATTTTATACCTTATCACTAAACTAGACAGCCTATAATTGCGAAACACTAATTTCGAACTTTGGGGTTCACGCGAGACTACTTTTCATGATTTTTAACTTTCAAAATTAGAATCTAAAGTTATGGGAATAAAATCCAAAATTGCGGATTCCATGTTACCTCGCCCCCCGCAAAAAGAGGCAGAAATGTTTGTTAGTAGAATTACACGCGTAACTAGTCCCTATATAAGTAATCAAAGTTCGCGCGCAAAATGAAAGAGAGCTAGGGCGCGATAGCGCTTTATCGCGCCGCCATGCCGAAGGCGCAGGTTAAGTTGGAAACCAATGATTTTTGTATAGGAAAACAACTGAGCAATTTTTTTTACCAGGAGTTAATTGGTTATCTAAGTTGACGTAAGTGGTAGTGAGATTTAACCCCTGCCCCCGAAATCTGTGTTTGTCGTAAGCCGTACGCAGACGACGCGCTCTTTCTCCACGGCGGTCGAAAATGAACGTCTCCACAGTATGGAATTTACCTCAGATGTTTGCGTTCATCATCACAGCCTGCATACGCCCCACTGCAGGGCACAGGTCTACCCTCAGGGAGGGTGTATGGGCGTTAGTCCACCACGCGTGACCAATGCGGATTGGTAGACTTTACATACGCATCGGAATTTCTTCTTCAGCGTATTGTCAGCATATGCAGGTTTCCTCACGATGATGGTGTTGATTTTGATTTGATGTTTTCCTTCACCGTTTGAGAGCAGCCGGTATTACGTACTTAAGATAGAAAAACTCTTTGGTACATAGCATATCATTCGTGCGGATTCGAACCTGGGCCTCAAGATGTCTGCGATGTCAGGATAACTACGTTACCTACACTCAAATCCGTAGTTGCATCGCACATCGTGTCAGCGGACAAAACTCATATCTTATTTGCAGATACTCACCTTATTTTTTCTTTTGCAGCCATGCCCAAAACCACACTAGACGAACAGAAACGTACCTGTGAAATGGCCGCTTACTTCACCCACTGCAAGTTACAGCCTGTCCATCAGATCCTCACCCTCAGAACAGCCTTGAACATGTTCTTCAAGCTCAAAAACTTCAGAACAGCCGCCTCCTTCGCCAGGAGACTTTTAGAACTTGGACCAAGGCCCGAAGTAGCCCAACAAGCCAGGAAAATACTCCAAGCGTGTGAGAAAATTCCAACAGATGAACACCAGTTATTGTATGATGAGCATAATCCGTTCACTATCTGTGGAATTAGCTACAAACCTATTTATAGAGGAAAGCCTGAGGAGAAATGTTCCTTATGTGGTGCCAGTTTCATGCCAGAACATAAAGGGAAGTTGTGCCCAATTTGTGGAGTCGCAGAGATCGGTAAAGACGTTCTTGGGTTGAGGATTTGTCCATTACAGTTCCAGAGATAGAATGTTGGTTAAATTTTTATTTAATTTTGAAATTATGATTATGTATTGAATGCTTATGTATAAGTTCATAGAATAAAGTATTGTATATCGCGTTTTTGTGATTTTTTTATTTGTTACGGCTGAAGCACAGAATAGATAATCTGTAACTAAGGATTATGAAATTGTAACAAAAGTGTGTGTACATAGAAGATATTTAAAAAAAATACCAAATGGTTTTTTGGTGTCCCTTACTCCAAACCACCAATATACCAGATGCATCTGGTGTGAGGAGCCACCTTAAGGCTGCCTATCCATTGATGCGAGCCAGCTGGCGGAGCGGAGTAGCGAGGAAATATTAATCAATCAGGATTGCATAAAATTTCGGCCGAGATTTTGATTGCAATCTTATTGGTTAATAAAACTCCGTTTCTCCGCTCCGCTAGCTAGCTCCGCGTCAATGGACAGGCAGCCTTATGTTCATGTAACTTCTCTATACTTTTGCTACAAATTCCAGAATTGGGCCTACAAAATCTACAAATTTCCTACAAAATGGATATATAATCCATTTTTCCGTAGCAAATGTTGCTCCTCGATCCATACGCACATGGTGAGGTGGGGTATCTGAAGTCAGTGAGTGGCCGTTCTGTATGTAGAACTATAAATACTATTATCTATTCTGTGGTTTAGTGTCACTCGCATGATTAAGACAAATCGATTGAGGTAAGAATCATCAAAATCGGCCCACGCGTTCGGTTTCTAGAGTGCCACTAAAAGGAACAAACTTACATACTGTTACGAGCGACGGGTTTCGGGATTGGAGTGAAACGCTAAGTCCAATTTATTTACAGAGTTTATTGGGTTACACACTTACACACGGACCACCTCGCAGAGGTTCCCCTTTTAACAGTCCTCCTCGCAGGGGTTTCCCCTCTCACCACTTTCACTGTTCACTACGTCACGACGCGCGACACGCTATGACGTCACGACGCACGGCACTATGACGTCACGACACGCGACACACACTACACTGCACTAGACTGACACTTGTCTACTCACTGTTCCACTTTACTTTGCACTTTACTTTTCACTAGTACTTTTCTACTTTTACTTTTCTTCCTTTTTGCTTCGCACTTTTCACTGTTAAATCAATACTCACTTGCGTCCGCAAACTCGCGGCCTTATATACCCCTTAGAATTTTCTAGATGCCCGAATTTCGTTAGTCTTTTCTTTATTCCTTTGTTCCCCCTTCCGGATATTTCTTAATCCCGCCTTCCTTCTCGAATTTTCCCAAACACGCCCCCTTTTATTGTTTCTTTACAAATATTTCTTCTCTCTCTTCGGTCTAGAACATTCCTATTGTTTTTGGTTCTTTTCAAATATTCCTTCTCTCTCTGTTTTCTAGAACATTCCTAAACACGCCCATTTTCTATCTCTTTCCAAATATTCTTACTCCCTCTTACTTTTCTAGAACATTTCCAACAACAATAAAATCTAGAATTATTTTCGACGAGTCTCGAACCATCGACCCCCGGCACGGGAGTCCATGCGTCGACCGCCGAGCTACGAAGCTTGTTGACAAACCGGCCGAATTTTTGAATGCCTTTCTATAGCTGCGTCATTTTACAGCATCCGTGACACTGCCCCTCCCTTAGTTCTGCTCGTCCCGAGCATCATTACTTCCGAAATAACGAGCTAACCGATCAACGTGCACTATCTTCAACGGGCTCCTTGGCGATCGTCGGATTCGATATGTGACGTCATTTATTCTGATCACTACCTCATACGGCGCTTCCCAACCTGCCTGTAACATCGCGCACTTCCCTTTCTTACGAACCGGGTTATACAGCCAAACCGGTGTTCCTTCCTCCTCCTCACGAGCAAACGGAATGCGCCTAGGTCGTTGCTTGATTGGCGCCACATCTCCTGTATTAATCGTGAGCTTCACCATGTCTGTTCTACCAATATCTGCGCCGTTCTTAGAGAACCAGTTCTTTGCTATCACAGTCGGTGACTTAGTCAAGTCTTTGCTGGAGTCTTCCATAACTTTCGGTACTACATCCCCCTCAGTCTTACGATTTCTAGGAGGATTATCCTCATAGTGATCAACAACCTCCTCCTTCTCAATCGACAGGTTCACATCTCCGACGTTAAGTATCGGGTTCGAAGTAGATGAAACTGATCTAACAACTGTCCTCGCCGAAATCCAACAAGATTCAGTTTTAACCTTTTCCATCACAGCACTTCCCCGTGGTAATCTCCCATCGTTACTCTTGGACAAAACTACAGGTACCACGGTCTGTGATCTAGGCTTGAAAACTATTCTTCTCACACAGTAGACCTTTCCCGATGACCCACCTATCATCGGAACCTCCTCTGTGTTACACAGTAATACGCCGTTTTTCATGTCTATATTGCACTGGTGACTTTGTAAGAAATCTAAGCCAATGATGCAATCGTCCACTATTTCAGCTACAATCACCTCATGTTTGAAAAGAGTTTTCCCGATCTTAAAACTCCCAACTCTCCCCTAACAGGTATGCGCTGGCCAGTAGCTGTTGTTAACTGTAGGTTGGTTTGCTGCACAACTCGTTTCTGATAACTTTCCATATCGCTTATCAGTCGAGCATTGATTACCGTCCTCGAAGCTCCGGTATCCAAAGTTAATTGACAGCTTCTACCATTGACCTCTCCTTCAACTAACAGACTATTTCCGTCCGATGTTTGTTTGACTCCAATGGTTGGATTTGCAACATAACCGCCCAGCGCCCTCCAGTTTTCCTGCTGCTCATCAGTCGAGACTCCTATATCCCGACGGCCTGTACGCTTCAGGCAAGAGCTGCGAATATGCCCCAGTCCACCACACTCGTAGCACACATAACGACGGCCTGTACGCTTCGGGCAGGAGCTACGAATATGCGCTCGTTCACCACACTCGTAGCACACATAATTGACGCTTCGATTTCTCGGCGCTGATGCTCCAGTCGCCACAATCTCCCTAAGGCGAGCGGAATGAGGATCCTGACGTACAGCTTCCACTTCCAATGCATGAGCAACAGCGTCCCTGAGTGTAACATGGTGTCCAAGTCGCACTGCAGCTCGCACCTCCGGGTCCCGTATCCCATCCGTAAAGGTCTGCAGGAGCATGTTATCGATACCTGCCGGTTCGACTCTCTCTACTGCCTGCTGCAAGCCTTTTGTAATATCTTTATGAAGCGCCTCCTGCATCGAGCGCATTTGTTCTTCCATCATGAATGCCTGCTTCTCCTGACGGCGACCCTGCTCTTCTTTTAGTGCGTGCTGTTGCTCCTCCTGCCGGCGAGCCTGTTTCTCCTGCCGGCGAACCTGTTCCTCCTGGCGGCGAGCTGCCTGTTCCTCCTGACGGCGAGCTTGTTCTTCCATCATGCACTGGATTTGATAGAGGAAATTCCCTGGGTTCTGCTCCGGGGTGCGCTGCACTTCGCCTCCCTCAGGTCTTCTCTCTGGGGTTCGCTGTACCTCAGTTGCAGGGACCGCACCTTCCTGCCGCGCTTCCGACATGGCCCGGGTGGTGACACCCTTTAACTCCTTCGGTACCAGCGGCATCCTACTCCAATCCCACTTCTGACACCAAATTTTACGAGCGACGGGTTTCGGGATTGGAGTGAAACGCTAAGTCCAATTTATTTACAGAGTTTATTGGGTTACACACTTACACACGGACCACCTCGCAGAGGTTCCCCTTTTAACAGTCCTCCTCGCAGGGGTTTCCCCTCTCACCACTTTCACTGTTCACTACGTCACGACGCGCGACACGCTATGACGTCACGACGCACGGCACTATGACGTCACGACACGCGACACACACTACACTGCACTAGACTGACACTTGTCTACTCACTGTTCCACTTTACTTTGCACTTTACTTTTCACTAGTACTTTTCTACTTTTACTTTTCTTCCTTTTTGCTTCGCACTTTTCACTGTTAAATCAATACTCACTTGCGTCCGCAAACTCGCGGCCTTATATACCCCTTAGAATTTTCTAGATGCCCGAATTTCGTTAGTCTTTTCTTTATTCCTTTGTTCCCCCTTCCGGATATTTCTTAATCCCGCCTTCCTTCTCGAATTTTCCCAAACACGCCCCCTTTTATTGTTTCTTTACAAATATTTCTTCTCTCTCTTCGGTCTAGAACATTCCTATTGTTTTTGGTTCTTTTCAAATATTCCTTCTCTCTCTGTTTTCTAGAACATTCCTAAACACGCCCATTTTCTATCTCTTTCCAAATATTTTTACTCCCTCTTACTTTTCTAGAACATTTCCAACAACAATAAAATCTAGAATTATTTTCGACGAGTCTCGAACCATCGACCCCCGGCACGGGAGTCCATGCGTCGACCGCCGAGCTACGAAGCTTGTTGCCAAACCGGCCGAATTTTTGAATGCCTTTCTATAGCTGCGTCATTTTACAGCATCCGTGACAATACATAGGTTGATAAACACATTGCCCTCCTTTGAGTGGCGCAGTTGGGTAAGAAAGAAATGATAGATTGCGCTTTTAAGGCTGTTGAGGGTTTGATGACGGTTTGATGTGTCTCCCCCAAGAAGTATAAACCCTGCAACTATTAAATAATCTGTGACCCTGCTTCATGCATGTGACCCTGCATGGTAGAGGCCAAAGAGAATGTAATTCACTACGAGGCAGGAAGCTGGGAATAGGTATTGTCTTAGAGGAAGGGTATTGTCTATACCTGCTCCTGTAACATGGCAGGGGCATAGAGATAGTAAGTACTACATAATATCCTCCTGTGTTGCTCTCACCCCTGTATAATATTTTACAGGGGCTGGAGTACAGATAACCCAGGAAGCTGGCATATTGTATTGTCTATAACTGGAGGACACACTGCCTGGCGGTCATCATCATATCGTATGACATTTTTTGACTTCCTGCTGCCTGGCGGTGAAACATGAAAATACTCCATGGGGGTCGGTAATGTTCGTCCTTCTTTCGTAAATTTCTGTCGTTGTTTCACACGTCAACTTTGTCCCTTTCTAATCCAACGACAAAAATTGATAGAAAGGTCTCGGGTCTCGGTCTTGGAAGATAGTTATAATAAGTTTTTATTGTTTGTTTTCTGGTCGGTCAGAAATTCACTTTTAATTTAAAAAGAATGTCAGATTCTAATTTTAAATCTGACAATCTATTTCACAGACTAATTAGAACATCTATTTGAATCTTGCTACGCATGGGAACATGGGAGTATTAAAACGTAGTGATTATATTATCTTTGGTGATTATTCCGAAGTTACATGTAGTACTACGAGTATTTATTCTGTGGTTACATTCGACAATCGTGTAGTGTCACCAACTTATCTGTAAAATGAGCGATGGCGCCACTTTCTGTATCAAAGAATGAGAGACTACATCAGTGTCGCCAGACGTGCAATAATTATCCTAGATCCATGATATTTTTGAGGGGCATGCGATAGAAAATAAAAGTCGGGTATCGCACGACAATTCACAAAAATTCTAGGATAATCCACGATAATCCACGAAAATTTTGTAATTTAATGAAATCTGTGTATCAAATCATTATTTTCAACCATATTATCCGTCAAATTCCAATAATATACATCATTTTCGCGTTAATTATACCTAATACTAAAATTGAAGTTCTAATAAGAACAATTGAGATAGAAAATATTTCCTCACCGTGTCGTTTCAATCAAGAGTTTTTACTAAACTTCCCAAAAAACTTCGTACTTGCCTACCTATAAATAGGTAACATTAAAACATTAAATAGTGGCATGCACGTGGCATGCAATATAGGTAAGAATGATTGAATTTCACGCATCGTTTCACTCTTTTAGGTTCTAAGAGAGACTTTTTCGAATTTTGGATGCGATAAAACACGATAATTTTGCTGTTAATCTGGGATAATTCTTAAGTGTGGATCTGGCAACACTGGACTACATCGACTGACAGCAACAAAATGACGTTTTCAAAATGGCATCAGTAGTTCCCCCACAGAGTACTTTTTTAGTTCCCCGTAAGGTGATTATAATTATGTTCCTTGGTAGTTCCGCTCAAAGAGAATGCTCTAACTAGTCTGTGGAATGGAATCACTACGTTCGAGTCGGCACTGCCTAACTAGCTTCGAAATCCAAAATAGTATGAAGCTTTGAAGCTAGTGTTGAGCTAGGGTATCTTTGGAGCCCATACAATCTAGTGTAGTTCATACAATTACGATGGTTCCTCTTTTGGCCATTCTACAGATAAGTTGGTGAGTTGGTGGCACTGTACAAGAAATTACAACACAGATTCGCTTTCCATTATTTGTGTATAGTGGTGTAAAGTCTTTTTTCCGTCTGGTGGTGCGTGGTCTTCCGTTGGTGTTTGCCCAGCAATTTTCAATTTCTCAGCAAATAGTTCCAAGTTGTTGGAATATGATTATTAATCGAATTGTCTTTTTGTGAAAAATAGGGCGTGTTGTATTGATTCAATAGCCACAATCTACACGGTGCGGTGCGTTGTCGCGCGACGCACGTCGCTGCGGCCCTACCACACCTCGACTTTAAACAATCTGCCAATGCGACGTCGTTGTGCCGCCGCAACGCACTGTGTGGCTTGACAATCAAAGTTGTGTATTTTGTAGATCATGGAGTAATCCAGAGGCATTTTAGGAAAAATCCAGTCTAAACTATTGCCATTTTGAAACTAGCAGAGATAAAATGCAAGATGCACCTTGAATTTAAAATGCGCAGCGGTAAAGGTCTACGAGAGTTCGTACAAAGAGATTTAACTTAATAATATTGAATGTCTTTGAGTTCGTAGCAAAATGCAATTTTATTAATTCGTTTTTATTTAATTCATAGCAAGCAAAGTTTTGTTGGATTTAGAATGTTTACCCAATTCGGTATCTCATGTTTTTTTTTGCCATTTATTTGAAATTTTTTGCTGGTTAAAGAGCCCGCGACGATCAGACCTTCGTTATTTTATAAAAGCTGAAAGTTTTTCAGCGCATGCTCCCAACACAGGTAGGAATGATGAACAATTATGAAATTCAGCTTTTATACTCTAACGGAAGTAAAGTTACAATGCCAGACACCCTTAAACTTTAATAAATTGTAACTATACAGAACTATACTTACGTTAGAGTGTCACCTCAGGAGTGTGATTTTTGAAAGTCAAATCAGCAGTGGAATGGTGCGTATCTCCATAGTAATTTTGACATTTTCTACTGCTGAGTTCAACGTGTCAGTTTCAAAAATCGCACTCGTGACAGTATTTATTCTGTGCCAGGAGCACACCACCTCATATTTTCATCAAATCAAATACAAATTAACTTTGCAATATGTATTGATTTTACAATAACCTGCATTATATAATATTTTATAATAATCCACCAATACGTCTAATTTGTTTATACTATAGGTAGGTAGTAGGTACAATATTAATGCTATACTCGAGAGTCACGTTGCAGGTTCTGACCCGAGCACTCGTCTCGCGTGGATTTCGCGCGTCGCGTTTTTGCCTGCCACGAGGCTCCGCAATCCTCAATCTCTTCTTGTTCTTGACCAAAAACAATCCCTGAGATTGGGATAGATTCTCCCATAAACACTTGACTCTGGCGGAAATGCAGTGCTAACGCACAAGCAAGAGTCCATTTATTATAAATAAAAAAAAATAAAAAAATGCTATACTCTTTGTAATTTGGTTGACGCAAATATAATATTATATAATATAATATATTTTGTGTAATAAAGGAAATAAAATAAAATAAAATGACCAAGTGGTTTGTCGTCTCCTTGGAAGACAAAATACGTTTTTTTTTATAATAAGTACCTACTGTCTTTTATCTTTGTACAGCAGAAAAGTGGCATAGGTATTGTCTATTGTGTAGTTGAAAATTCATTTGAAATTCAAATTATGAAAAAAACTAATGGCATTGGCATTTTATTGTTACTCAAGCAACAAATTTTTAATTGAAAATATTGGGTATTTCGTGTCTTATTCTCATAATTATTATTGGCTCGCGTAACTCTTCTATCAAAAAAACGTTATATGAAACGTGCACCGCCGCCATTAAATTTCTTTGAACGGTTGCACACGTTTCATACATTCTGGATCATCGGTCACGACCAGTTTTTAGTATGGAAGTCCCGACTCTTATAACGTAGTGAGTTACATTCTCTTTGGTCATGTCATTGTTATTCAAGCAATTCTAGAGTTTTTGGCCAATGGCCAATTTTTGGCAGTTATTTGTCAGACTCGCGCAACTCTCTAACAGAAAACGTTATATGAAACGTGCACCGCCGCCATTAAATTTCTTTAAACGGTTGCACACGTTTCATACATTCTGAATCATCTTGTCAGCTATGTTTGGAGTCCTCATATTTTATTGAATTTTTATTGTTTATAGTGAGTTTTGGTTCGTAAAATTGGTGTTGTTTTGCGTAACAAAGTATCGTGCAAGTGAACAATATACTGTTCAGTGAAATATGATGGGGTATGGGTCGTAAACAGGAAAAGTGTTCCGTCATTTATAGCACGGCAAAGCGGTCGGTTCACTTCTTTCCTGTTGACTTCTCTGCGTTTCCCGCGTCTTTCGATCGTCTCCAAAAACTCCAAAGAAGCGTCGAAACGTCGAACACTAATGTTTTAATTGCTATAAATAAGAGAATTTTATTGAAGAAGTCGGTTGTATGGGATTTTTAACACTTTACCTTGAATTGTACAAAAAAAAATCAAGTAATTTAATTGAAAAGATTGGGTATTTCGTGTCTTATTTTCTTATATTAGAGAAACATTGTGTTTTTAACGTTGTAAATGTTTTTTGATCGCTTCAGTGGGGGCCTCGTTTTCAGCGAAAGTGCAAATTCGCCTATGATTTTTCAGGCTAGATGAATCAGTGAAGCGCGTCCACAGCATTTGTCTACCATTTATATTAGCTTTCGCAAACTCGTTTCTTCTTTCGTTCGTGAAACAATTCGAGCAATAAGCATTCATAAGTAATGGAATTATTGCTCGAATTGTTGTTTCGTTCGTTTCGTTTCAATAATTCAATTGTTCAACAGGCACCATCAGGCTCGCGCAACTCTCTAACAAAAAAATGTTATATATATGAAACGTGCACCGCCGCCATTAAAAATTCCTTTGAACGGTCGCACACGTTTCATACATTCTTTGATATCGGTCACGACCAGTTTTTAGTATGGAAGTCTATTCTATTTTTATTTAATGGCGTCCGATGCGTTATCACTTATCACAATTGTGCCAATGTCCCGTTATGTGGAGAGTACACGTAGGAAAATGATTAGTAGCATTTCTGCCAATGTCAAGTAGTTTATTATAATCTCAAGTTAACGTTTTATAGTTAAAACACAAAAGAGTTTACAAAATGGCGGAGCCACTTGCAAGCCTAACAGATGCCAATACGCACGCGTGTGACCTCCCCCAGACTTGCAGCGCGACTCCCTAGTATGGAAGTCCCGACTCTTATAACGTAGTGAGTTACATTCTCTTTGGCTGGGACAGCGTTGTGTCGTTTGTGTGTTCCTAAAGTACCGGATGCCCATCAAACCATAAATGAGGGATTTAAAAAAAAACTAGTTCGTAATTTCTCTTTAGATGGCGATGACCAGATAGGGGTCGATTAGGTATGAGCAAATATATTTTTTTAATATTATTAATAAAAAGAGACAGTACAAACCCTCTCATATTATTGTTGGTTTATTATTAACAATATCGGTGTAGGTCTGCTATTGGGTAGTCACGTCGCTCGTCGATTGTTGGTTGCCCCCTCCCGGGCCTACAACGGAGCTCCAGTGGTGTCTCAAGATAGTGTTCTTTTCGAAAAACAATCTTTGAAGTCACCAAAATAAATAAACTACCGTCAAGCACTCTTGCTAAATAAACTAGACATTGGCAGAATCATCACAACCAAGATGGCAGCCATTTTTTTTTAAATAGAGTAGAATAGAACAAACTACAAAAACCTAACAGAAACTGAGAATTTCAACAAAAATAAACTGGGAAACATGAAATCGCCACTTCGTCAACGGATACGTCAGATTCCGTTAAGAAAAGCAAAGCCTTAGACGAAAAATTTCGCTCTCAAAGCAAAGAAAATAGAAAAGTGAAGTGACCAATCTCATCGGTCAAATCGGCTCAAACGTCAGCTTATATTGGTTTTGCGTAGCTTGATGTGTCGCCGGGTGTACTGTGTATTTTAATTATTAATATTAATTAATATATTTGCTCATACCTAATCGACCCCTCTCTGGTCAACGCCATCTATCGAGAAATTAGGAACTATTTTGTTTTTTTTTTGCTTCTGGAAAATCCCTCATTGCCCACAGTACATAATTTGGCGTGTCTGTCGCAGGAATACAGTTATGTGACTATTAAAAACAGAAAAATTATGATCTTTCTGGTTCATAGAGTCTGATGCTCTAAGATCTTATAATTTGATCTGATTATTGTCAATCGAATCCACTTCTTACAATATGAAGGATTTGTTTTAGTAATATTATAATTTCACTTAATAAAAAAATCACAATATTCCTAGTACCTACTTATCTTATTCAATATAGGACCCGAAGACCACTTCTTCTTTTTTTTCTCTTTTTTTTAAGCTACCACCGCGTGTCGGAACATACTGTCGCTGTACATAACATGCGACCAGGAACTCCATAATAGCACATAATACCTATACTGGGTGTAAGTGACAGCCTAGAAAATACTGAAACAGTGAACTCAGACCATCAAATTGAACAACTTTCACTATGGAGCCTACCTACCTCAGGAAACGCGAAACAAATCCAGCTGTCCCATACAATTAAGTCGGGTAGGTAGCAGTTTGTTTGGGATAGCTGATTTTTTTTCGCGTTTCCTGAGGTAGGCTCCATAGTGAAAGTTGTTCAGTTTGATGGTCTGTCTGAGTTCGCCTTTTCAGTATTTGCTAAGCTGCCACTTACACCCTGTATAATATAATTACTTAAAGTTATAGTAATTTGGGTCAGAATTTGTAGGTTGTTTTAGGTTATTTACAAACAAGTCAAAGCATTTCTTTTAGGTATGTAAAATAACTTGCAATGTAGCCTAAGTCTGTGCTTGCAATAATAAAAATACTTAGTTTTTTGCATTTCTTGTATCTTGTTGTTGAAAGTCAGGTCGGTTACGTCCTTTTCCCTGAACGTCCATCGCCCGAATTCCTTGTGCGACCATTTCCCCGAACAGACATTTCCGCGAACGTCCATTTCCTCGTATGTCCATTTCCCCCAAACGTCAAATTTCCCTGAACGTCCATTACCGAAATTATATCGATATTTCCCGTACGTCCATTTTCTTGTACGGGCGTTTTAAACGGAAGGATTGTTTTCAGGGTTGGTAGATTAAAGTACCCAACTAACACGAAATTATAAATACCATTGTCATTAGAATTATTCCGATTGGTACATCTCCACAGAAATGTGCCGTATTTTTTTTTTGTTACGCAAATTGTATTTGAAATCGTTATTATTTACGCAATGGGTTTGCATTTTCGGTTTGTTGTAAAATCAAAAACATTGTTCTCCATAATTTAAAATAACAGAATCGACCCACCTGGAGTGCCATTTTTGAAACTCATACGTTGAACTCAGCATAGAGAAATACGCATCTTTCTACTGCTGATATGACAACGTAGTGATTCCATTCTCTTTGGATTTGGCTTTCAAAAATCGCACTCTTGGAGTATGATTTTTGGAAGTCGAATCAGCAGTAGAAAGATGCATATCTCCATAGTAATTTTGACACTTTCAACTGCTGAGCTCAGCAAATACGTTACTCTCGGAGTTGAAAAACACTGCTGCAAAAGAGTCGAAGCTTTATGGGCTGACAAGTTTTGAAGACGTTCACACGTGACTTATCTTATCTTCAATCCAGGTAAACAGGTCTACTTACGGTAGTCCACTAGTGCGGTTATGTTACTTTTTTTTCTATAGTTTGTAAATCTCAGCAAAAAGTTTATATGTAAAAATAAAACTTTTTTCTGAATAAATTAATCTGTTTTAGTTACAATATGATAAATAAACGCTTCATTTCATCAAACAATTTATTTTAAATATTAATATTAATAATTTGTGTTCTAAATACATAAATATTAAATTTATGGCGTTTTTAATATTATGTTGATTGCAACAAAATATCGCGCATAGCTATCTCAACCAAAGGCACGGAACGCAAAAAAAAGAACCCCAGCGTCATTTTCAACAAATATTTAGGAATCTAAAATTTTTGTATTTTACGAAATTTTATGACTTTTTCCTCGCAAGTATTTTGAAAAACGTCGTATCAAACGCGTTGGTCATTATAGCCCTCGGCTAGTATGCAGCCCCGCATCCCGCCTCGGCTTTAATGACCAACTTTCACTTTTTAACCGACTTCAAAAAAGGAGGAGGTTTTATTATAATGTAATATTAAAACATCATAAATTTCAAGTGACACGATACCAAATAAAAAAACACCGACGGTATATTAATATGATTTTACTCTCTCTCCACATTTTGAAAGCATGATAAGTTTATACAATAACTTCTCAAAGTGGCTGACTTATGACGGTGCTGACTTATAAACGTGGAAACTTATATTCGGACAGATCGAATATAAGTTTCTTCTTGTGTTTGAGAACATTGTTCCAATTTGTTGTAAGAGGACATTATGTGATTTGTAGTGGATATGGAGTTGGTAAAAGCCTTAACAGCTGATCCTATTAAAGCCGCCGAATCATCCAGTATCCCTTCATTGGGGCGATTTTTTTGTCAATCCAGGTTTACAATAACTTCACAAAGTGGCTGACATCTATTCGAATATAAGTTTCTTCTGGTGTTTGAGAACATTGTTCTAATTTGATGTAATAAGACAATATGTGATTTTTAGTGGATATGGAGTTGGTAAATGCCTGAACAGCTGATCCTATTAAAGCGGCGGCTTTAATAAGTAAGTTTAAGTTATTGTAAACCTGGATTGACAAAAAAATCGCCCGAATGAAGTGATACTGGATGATTCGGCGGAATCATCCAGTATCATTTCATTCGGGCGATTTTTTTGTCAATCCAGGATTACAATAACTTCACAAAGTGGCTGACATCTATCCGAATATAAGTTTCTTCTGGTGTTTCAGAACATTGTTTCAATTTGTTGTAAGAAGACATTATGTTATTTTTAGTGGATTTGGGGCTTAGGGGGCCACTCGGGCATACAAAATCTCGGCCTTGCCCGAATTTACTACTTCCTACTTATGATGTAGTATTTTCGGGCACACGGCGACTCGAAGTCGGGCTCGCCCGAATGTACTACTTCTTTATTGTGACATAGTATTTAATTAATGGAACAAATTAACAGATAGGGTTCGCAATAATTTAATAAAAATATACTAATAACGATAAACAATAAATAGCAAAAAAAATCATGTTAACAAAAATATTATCAATAACATTCAAAAATATTTAACCTCTTCATAGCTCATTAGATATCTTTAAAGGATTATCAAAATACATGTAATCAACATAAACACATTGCTATTTTGTCAATACAATGACCTACTGTTATTTCGCTATCCAGGAGTTCAATAAGTGAGGATTCTAAGTTCTGTTGACCTTTAATAGACTCCTTGGTTATGTTGTATAATAATTAGAATCTTTTGAAAGAGTTTTCAGTAACTGTGCCAAATTTGGTTTAGGTCTAATCATTTTGCGTGATACTGGATGATTCCGCCGAATCATCCAGTATCACTTCATGCGGGCGATTTTTTTTGTTAATCCAGGTTTACAATAACTTCACAAAGTGGCTGACATCTATCCGAATATAAGTTTCTTCTGGTGTTTGAGAACATTGTTCTAATTTGTTGTAAGAAGACATTATGTGATTTTTAGTGGATATGGAGTTGGTAAAAGCCTGAACAGCTGATCCTATTAAAGCCGCCGAATCATCCAGTATCACTTCAATGAGGCCATTTTTTTGTCAATCCAGGTTTCCATCCAATTCGATATGGTCTCCATATGATGAGATTCGGACATCATCTGTGTTATCGGCACAGTCTTGCCGTTGTTATCGTCGTACATAACACCACTGTACAAAAATAAATGATTTGTCATTAATCATTTCGTTACTCGGGCCAACTCCTTTAAGAGGGTACCGAGCCTATTGTGCTGCCCTCAATCGTATTTTTTTAATTTCTAAACAATTAAACAACATTTCAAAAAAACAAGAATGTCCCATTGTAGTCGTGATTGACTGATTGGATTTCAATTTATCGAAACATTACGGATTATTATATTTTATGCTTGTAGCTATTATCGTTAAACCACCAAAAGTGGACTTTCGGCGGTTTTTAAAGATAATAACTACAAACATTATAAAAAACAAATCCGCAGTAACCCGATAAATTGTAAATCAGCAATGACTACATTGTGACATTCTTGTTCATATTGTGTAATTGTTAACATGTTCCGGGGCAGTGAACGAGACACAATAGAACTTTTATTGTTATCAGTTATCACGTCTATAGCCGGTCACTGTCCCGGAACGTGTTAAGAAATTAAAAAAAAAAACGATTGGGGGCAGCACAATAAGCTCGGTACCCTCTTAAAGGAGTTGGCCCGATGCAGCCTTAAATAGACTACAAGCGAGTGGCGTCAAAACTCATAATAACTCTATTAGATTTTGAGTATTTTACGTCTGACTACTACTAAAACGGTTTCATCTGAAAATCAACACCCTGCTTTCGGGCAAGGTCTATGTTGAGCTGGGACCTATTTGCTGCTGTAGCATACAATAAATTACATTCTGTTCAATTGATGTTTCGTTGTATTCTTGTTTTGTAAACTTGTGAACTGTAATATTATGTGTGTGTTACTTATGCAAATAAATTGTTTATCTATCTATCTACGACGACCTGAGCTGGTAACCAATAATAGACGGACGTAAAAAAGGATACATGGAAGTTTGTCTAATTATATCACTGTACGGGCGAATGTTTGCCATAATAAATAGTGCTGAAAGTGGATTCGGATGATAATAATTACTACTATTATATTCACATTTTATGGAAGTAGTTTTAACAATTTCCTACAATGATAATATAACACTATTAAAAGCTATACACAGATAATTATAGAAGTAACAATATTAATTTATTGGAACGAATATTATACAAATCCTTTCAATTTTGCACTTAACCTTTTTACGAATCAATCTCGTTGAAATACAAAAATAGAATAGGAAGCGCGTCTTTTTTTCACTCTCCAGTTTAGCGGAAACACGCTGGCGCTCAATGCTGATTGGTCGACTCGGATCACTGGTTGTATTACAGAGGGCGCTGCTTCAACTGTTGATAATCCAAGCCTGGGTGATAGATAGCGTTAGTAGGACATTATTAATCCTTAAGACGCCGGTAGATGGCGCTACTGAAGATTGCCAACAGTAGTAAATCTCCGTAATCCATAATGTCATTCGATAATTTGTTGCGAAGTACGATTGGAGATTCATGTTTCATGTTTTCCCCTATTTCTCTTCATAGTCGTAAGAATAGTTAATACTCTATAGAAACGAAACTCGCGCGCCAAACGCGTTCAAGGTCACGTTAATAGCCTACCGTCTCGCCTCTGCTTAGCAGAGAAATCTGTCGGGGCTTGCGTCGGCCGCCCCGCGCGCGCTCGTGAACGTTCCGAGCGATTTGAATTATCGATATTCACCATGCCTTCTTATTGCAGTATTTGGGTATATTGAATGACTGATATCCAAGTCAAACTATTAAAAGAAATCTTAGAATCTTCTTTTTTTGTGGAATTCGGTTAATAGGTTGTAACACATAATGAAGTAGACCATAGATAACATACCTATAAAATACCATATACGAAGTAAATAAGAGCCTAAGAAAATAGTTATTTTATGTAACAACCCTGGCGGCCCCCGTGGGCGACAGCGGGTCGTTGCGGGCTGAGGGGGGAAGTAGGTGTTTATAACGGGGGCGTTTGGAGAATGCACAAAGGAGATTCCATTCTATAAGGTGTAACAAAATTTGCTGAAACTATTTTAAGGGTATGCTCAGACCATCAAACTGAACAACTTTCTCTACGGTACCAATACCGAAATCGCGAAAAAAAAATCTGCTGCCCCATACATTTGGGTCAAGTTGTGTTTGCAGTTTTGTATGGGACATCAATTTTTTTTTACGATTTCGATATTGGTCCCATAGAGGAAGTTGTTCTTTTTTATGGTTTGAGCATACCCTTAAAATAGTTTCAGCTAATTTTGTTAGACCTTATATAGAGTATTAGTTATTCTATGTCGTAGTGCTGGTAACAATTTAATTTTTTTTTCTGGGGTTGTGGCGGCATACTTCATCATAATCCAGAATGATGCCTTCGCAAAAAGCAATTTTCTCTGTTGGCCAATTAATGACAACTTTGATTTCGGCACAACATTCGCTGCAAGACCCATAGCACGTTACTGTGTCACCGTATTTGACTGAATGTGTCTTAAACGTCCAACTGCATGGAATTTTTGTATGTTAAATTCCGGTAGCCTTTTGATTCCTATTCTTATCTTAAACTTCGTACCTACCTATACAGTTCGTACAATTAATTCGCACCCTTAAGATCATTTTCCAAGGGCGCAGTTGCAAGGGAGCTCGTACTGCATAGCTAGCATGCCACCCCCGAGAAAACGACAAAAATCGAGATGTGCCTCCATCTTTATTATTTTACGTAGGCCAGAAAGAGCGCGCTTTGTCGTGGGTGGCATGCTAGCTAAGCTGGGCGCATAGAAGGCTATTTACGGCACTGCTAAGCGTTGAGTATGAAGTAAGTTACGGCGCCATTGCCGACCTATCTGCCCAAACGGGGGCTCCATAGTACATGCACCAGATGTATGTTGCGGAATATATTATTTTAAGTATTTGTAAGAAAGACCCCAAGTCGAGGTGGAAATACGCGCTAAAGTAAAAAAATAAGCAGTCTCTCGATATTTTCTGAGGAGAGATGCGACTGGATACAACTACCACAGAAGCAGAAAACTTAGTTCGAGTACATGTTCAAAATCGTGAATCACACTTTAAACACGGAAGGTGAATTTGATAATAATAATAATTCAATGATAAAATGTGATATGGGAGATGAATCTAAGATTATTCATTTTTATTTGATTTTCAGATTTGTCTATCATCTTATGAAAAAATTCAACTGTCGCTTTAGTTTTAGGTAGTTTATTGCGAATATTTTTTTTTATTAATTGGAAGTGTACTTTTTTAAATGATTTGAACAAATTTACCTAATGTAGTTTGTTTTTAATGATCGGTACAGTAAAAATATTATTTTCACAAAAAAAAAAAATGTCTTTCCAATTATTGTTTAAAAACTTGTTGCGATGTGAGACTGTGTTACTTAGGGTTAATTCAAAACAAAAGTAAAACTAATTGAGGCACTAACTTGTATGTTATGGACCTCTAACCGCACCAATTCCCGTATTAAACAAACTTTTTATAATTACTTAAAAACTTGTTATAATACTATAATGTGGTTTAAAATGATCATATAAAGGTTCAATCAGTTCAGGAAATATCTACATCGTTCTACCAAGCACCTGTACATATATACAGGGTGAAATTGATATCATTAGGCTCCCTATAAACTAAGAGTCTACCCATCAAACTGAACAATTTTGGAGCAAACCGATCGGAGCAAATAAAAAATCAGCTGTTCCATGTCGACGCGCGAGTTCGTGACTCAAATGTATGCAACAGCAGATTTTTTTAAAAAGTGTTAGCATATAAGGATCCTGTATACATACAGTTGGACACTCCCCCCTCTAGACCTCTTGTAGGAAGCAAGAAGCAGGAAGTTAAGGGGGTATCAAATGGACTGAGTCTCGAATAACGTTCTTAAAAATTAGTTCCTAACTTTACTCCCAAAAAAAGTGATGACCTCTACAGGGTGAAATTGATATCATCGGCATCCTTTTAAACTAAGAGTCTACCCATCAAACTGAACAACTTTGATGAAAAGTAGACTCTTAGTTTTAAAGGAGAGGAGGAGGACTCTAATATCAATTTCACCCTGTATAGATTTGACCGAATGCTCGGCTTAAAATGAGATTTCTGAACTTTTTAAGCGGAGCATTAACATGCTTGCTGCATGTTTGCATGCTTGCTTGTTGGTTGTTTGCTTGTATGCATATACTCGGGTACTCTAAGTTCCTGACCCAACGAGATTGCGGAGTCTTTCAATAAATTTTTTATAGACATAAATATCAATAAACCAACGGATCCAATAATTATTAACCCCATATCCTCGTTTCATACATGTCAATTTAATCCCAATACGATATATCTCTCTCCTACGGATCCTAACGAAATCTTAAATATATTTAAGTTACTGAAGAACTCCGAATGCACAGGATATGATGACCTAAATATAAGAATATTAAAATTAGTTTCAAAACACTTATGCCAACCATTGTGTCACATAATAAATCTTTCACTGTGTCAAGGGATTTATCCAGCTAGACTTAAATACTCGGTCATAAAACCGCTCTTTAAAAAAGGGTAACAACCAAGATATGAATAATTTTAGACCCATCTCTCTGAACCCCGTGCTGAGTAAAGTAATCGAGAAAATCATGTGCTCCAGACTTACGTCCTTTATAGAATCGCATAACCTTCTAAATAATAAACAATTTGGCTTCAGGAAAGGCAGCTCTACAACATTAGCCTGCTTCTCCCTTGTAAAGAGTGTTACAGAAAGCCTAAATGATGGAACGCGACTCGCATCTATATTTCTTGACCTAAAGAAAGCCTTTGACTCTGTCTCGCATGGTGTTTTAACAAATAAAATACAAAATCTAGGTATTCGTGGTAGGGCTAACGAATGGTTACAAAGCTACTTAAATAATAGGCAACAGTGTGTAGAGATTAGCGCAATTATAAAAAGAAATAGAAATACTCATTATAAATCTTTTCACAGGTCATCTTACAGTCACAATAAATTCGGTGTGCCCCAAGAGAGCGTACTCGCGCCCCTCCTATTTTTGCTCTACATTAATGACTTGCCACAAGCCATAAAGCACGATTGCATCTTATTTGCTGACGACACGACTCTTATCATAAAAGCAAATGATGAAAATACCTTCAAAAGAGAGATTAATGATACTCTAACGTCGATTACTGAATGGCTTAAATGTAATAACTTAAGCTTAAACGTTAGTAAAACTAAAATAATGGAATTTCAAACCTATAATAGTACCTCTATTGTACCTAAAATTACATTCAATAATGAGCAAATTGAGTCAGTAAACGATACTGTATTTTTAGGATTCACATTAGATAAGTATTGCAACTGGAAACCCCATATTCAGAAACTGTGCCTGAAACTAGATCGTTATGTCTACGTCTTGAATCGTTTGAGACTAACTACTTCTAAACAAGCTGTTCTCATGGCTTACCACGGTCTCGTTTCGTCAAATATTCGATATGGTATCATTTTGTGGGGAAACTCGGTGGAATCTGATAGGGTTTTCAAATCTCAGAAAAGATGCATTAGGGCATTATGTGGTGCAGGCTTCCTGGACTCCTGCCAACCTCTATTTAAACGGGAAAATATCCTCCCGATGCCCTGCCTGTACATATATGAAATGTGTGTTTTTGTCCACAAGCATTCTCATTTATTTCCGAAATATTCTGACTTGAGCACACGCAGACAAAGGAAAATTTACGAACATGAATTATGCGTACCGAATAGACAAAGACTACAACTATTCAGTAAAAATGCCTACTGTATGGCTGTAAAAGTGTATAACTCATTACCTAACGAATTTAAAAAACTTAACACTTATAAGTTTAAGAAGGAGGTGTACAAATATCTTTTGGATAAGTGTTATTATTCAATACAACAGTTTATCAAGTGACTTATTGTATGGTTATTGACGCTATGTTTGATTATTTTGAATTTATGACATCTTATCTGAATATAATACCTACCTATCTGACATTCTAAACATGACTAATTACTAATTATTGAATTTGTTATTCGTAATAATTAATTTGCTTCACTGTATACAATAATATAATTTCTTGACTGAATCATACCTGTAATTAACATTTGCATGCCTTCATGGTAGAATATGCTGGAAAATTGTATTTTTATAAAACCTTATGTACCATATTTTTGCAAATAAATTATCATTATCATTATCATTATCATTATCATTATCATGTTGGAGGATTCAGGAGGGCTGCGCCCACCGCGAAGGAGGTGCTGGGGGTAGACCCGAGACCCTGAGAAAAAACTTACATAATGCAGGTATTTTTTATTTTTTTTATTTTATTGGTCCTGAAAGCACCAAACGCTGGCTGGAGCTGGTTTGGGCTTGGTTGGTCGGTCAAAAAGTTTTTCGCACTTTAGGTCCAATTCAAATCGGATCCAATTTCAATTCTTTTTGCCCTTTTCTTGCACTTTTGCACTAAATTTTGCTTAAATTTTTTTATGATTATTTCTTGCGGTTACAAATAATTTGATACAATTGGTCTTGGTGGTACCGAATTATCTTTAAACAAATCAAAAGGGTTTCACTAAAATGCAAATTTTACATTATCACGGTTTTTAGTATCTACTTTCACTGGCGCAGGCGGCTCTATGTACCTGAAAGACAAATTGCGGTTTCTTTAACAGCGTCACACCTTCTATAGGGTGTAACAAAACACCCTAGTAATAATTAAGGGGTGCTTCAGACCATCAAACTGAATAACTTTCACCGTGGAGCCTACCTCAGGAAACGCGAAAAAAAATCAGCTTTCCCATACATTTTAGTCGCGTAGGTTAGGTACAGCAGTTTTGTATGGGACAGCAGATTTTTTTCGCGTTTCCTGAGGTAGGCTTCATTGTGAAAGTTGATCAGTTTGATGGTCTGAGTTCACCGTTTCGCCCTGTATAGGCTTATGATGATGATGATTATGAAGGCTGAAGAAGCTTCCCCAAATAATAATGACATCTCATTGTAGTCCCTGTTTCAAAGCAAATAAATTATGTTCTACCTATTATGTAAGATATCCTGTATCTCATCGAAGGTCTTGCCCTTGGTCTCCGGGAGGCACTTGGCAGAGAAGAGGAAGCCGATGCCGCAGCACAGCGCTAGTATCCAGAAGCCAGTATAAATTCCAACAGCTTCTGTCACATCTTGGAAGTACCTGAGAAAGAAATATTTGGTCAAATATTAAAGTGGATTTCTAGATAGGACGCTTGTGCCAACATCATCATCATCCTGTCAACGTCCACTGCCCTCTCCCAAGGCGTGCCAAAAACTCTGTCCTGGGCCTTCCTCATCCAGTCGCTCCCCGCTAACTTTTTTAGGTCGTCTGTCCAGTGGGCAGCAGGGCGTCCCACAATACGCCTGCCAGTTCGTGGTCTCCACTCCAGACCTTTGACACCCCATCGGTAGTCGGTTCTTCGGCAGATATGGCCAGCCCATCGCCACGACAGCTTGCTAATTTTCTGATCTATGCCAACCGTCTTGTTTTATGCAACATCTTTATACATAGCATAGCATATGCTCACGACTACATTCCCCGAGGTCAGAGATATTCTGAAACCTCAGAACATCCACGTTTCACTAGTAGTACCGTAATGGATAGTGGGTACAATACATGCCTCGAAATTGAAGCATGCAGGTTTCCTCACGATGTTTTCCTAAGCTAATGGTGTTATCGTACATAAATTCCGTAAAACTCATTGGTACGCGTCGGCTATAGTGAAAGCTGTTCAATTTAATGCTCTAAACAACTCCTGTGCCGCTATTAGAAATACCATATTTCCTCAACCAAGTCAATGGCGACTCGACCACTCCATTTTTTTCGAGATTTCAATGTACTTATGTGAATGTTGATGATCTGAAGCACCCCCTTAAGTATGTAACACATTTAAGTTTATACCGGACTAGCTTTTGTCCGCGACTTCGAATGTCGAATATCGACAAATCCTTTCTTACTGCACCCCTACATCCTCCGTAGAATCTACATTCCAAATTTCGTGTTTTTATCTTTAGCGGTTTAGGCTGTGCGTTGTCACGAAACTGTTTTATAAATAGGTATAGATTAAAAGGATAGTATGTGTACCTGGTCCATACGAAGCTAACAGCGTACTTTGAGAAAGTGCAGACCCCGTTAACTATAGACTTGGTCCCAACCGGGAACATCTCCGACACCAACACCCACGGTATTGTACAAATATACCTACTTAGATAGAAAGGATAGTAGGTTAGTGTAAAATACCTGGCCCATACGAAACTAACAGCGTACGTCAAGAATGTGCAGATCCCGCTGACTAACCTACTTACTAGATAAAAAGGATAGTAGATGAGTGAAAAATACCTGGCCCATACGAAGCTAACAGCGTACGTCAAGAATGTGCAGACCCCGCTGACTATAGACTTGGTCCCGACCGGGAACATCTCGGACACCAGCACCCACGGTATTGGAGCCACACCTGTCCCAAACGTTATGCAATAATGTTTATGGCCAAACATCAATACATTTACATTTGTTATCATCAATTTGTTATTAATTTAATGGTTTTTGACGTGGTTTGGTTTAATTCCCTTTAATCTTAGAACACTGATAACTTTGACGAGTCTATTCTCTTAATTCATAGATTGACTAATTTAATGACCCAAACGTATAGAAAAACTGAACGTATAGAAGTTGTTCAGTTCGAAACATGTTCGAAAAGTATATTTTTTAAACAGATTTTTTGCGATTTCAGGTTTGCTCCCATAGTAAAAGTTGTTCAGTTTAATTGTCTCGCGTATGATTCTCTGAATCATTCCTGAAAATTTTCAAAGTGTTTACAAAATCGGGTCGACAGGAACAATAGTCAAGATACGAACCCAACATGCAGAAAAACAAGATCGCCACAAGGCACGTCATCGGCAGGAACATGAATGATGATACGTCATACTTGTAGAACGAGCCCAGCAGTTCGTAGATACCTAGCGAACACTGGAACACAACAAAAATTGTCACACAAAAATGTACTACCTATGAAATCTATAGGGCTATTGTGTAAGTTTCTGATGGCTGCAGATTTTTTACGAGGAGATGGAATCATGGAAACTCATCTGCACCTTCTATGTGACTGTGACCCCCTGATTTACAAACGTAATACTCATCTAGGCAGACTAGTATTGATACCAGATAAGATACAAACCATCCCGGTCAAAAACCTGCTACGACTTTTGACTACAGTAAAAACTGAACTGTAAAAAGGGCGTTCAAGGACCAGCGATGGTCTAAGTGGCATAGGTGTAAGCTTGTCAACGCCTCAAACCCACCAAATAAATAAGTTTTCGATTGTTTACAAGATCGGTAACGTATTTATCACTGTACCAGACAAGTTTTAAGTATATTTTGTTTCTGTAATCTTTATACGAATTACCGGACATTAATTAACTAAATATTAAGAAGCAGAATAGCTAAGAACAGCCAAAAAACAGCATGTCCATTTGATATCGATTGATTCGGGTAGTTACACAATATAATGCCAGCAGCCATATCTGTTGCCACTGTCTCCTTAGGTTAGACGTGCCAGCCATTTCTTATTTGAATCAAAAACTAACTAAAAGGTTTAATCAAAATCTTTGTTGTGTGGGCAGAAATCTTTCATTAATGTTTTGTACTATCTATTATTGCTACAATAAGACCAAATGGTTTTGCCACTAGTCTGATTTAAATATCCTTTACAAATGGGATCCACTAAAAACAAATGTAAATAGGTTGGTACTTTAGGTACCTAGGTAGGTAAAAAACCGTGACTCTTAAGATAGCTCTAGTCTTGAGTATGTGGACTACAGTCCACAGCCATGAGAAAAAGTATTTCTCTTACAATACTAATTTTGTTAATCATCTGCAAGTCTGCAACAGATGCTAAAGCTATGATGATGATGATGATGCACTCCAGATGATTAATCTAATCTGGAGTGCAGGACTAAAACGTCCACTCGTCTCCACAAAATCTAAGAGTGTAAAAAAAGAATTATTAAACTTACAAGTCCGACAGTCATTCCAAACGTACTGATGCACATAAGTCGTTTCCTTCCGAGGCTGTCCACTACAAATGGCGTCACCATGCTCGAACATAACTGTAGAAATGTCAAAATACAGGCGTTATTTATAATCAAATGCTTAGTACCTTTCAAAACAAAGGTCCTGAACCTTCAACTCGGTGTGCAAACCATCCAAAACTGGATAATATTTGCTAGGGTATAAATATAATGCGCATGTATCAGATTGCACAGTATTATACAAATATTATCAATGTTACGTAGGATTTGGTCTGATCTCGCTCTGTCGGCCAAAAGTCAACATTCGCGAGTTACGTATCCGAAGCGAAATTTTACGCAACATTGCTAAGAACGGCATTACATGAAAAGGCAAAAGTTTCCCTCAGTACCTCAGCCGTAATAACAAACATTATCAATACCTATATCAGTATACCTCGCGGCACAAAACTCTAGCGCTCGAATGAGTGTATTTAGACAAAAATAGTGCATAGTGTCTTGAACATACCTGAAAGCCACCAAACACGACGGCACCCTTTCTAGGAGACAGTGAGGTGTTCAGCTTTGCCAGCAATTCTTCCAAGTACATCAGAATAACTCCTAATCCCGACATGTGTTGCAGCATCGTCATGAACACGCAAATTCCTGGAGAAAATTAGTAGGTATTTTCAAGCTACGGATACTTTAGTTAGACGAAGTAACGGAAGGTGGAGTAAAGCGCTAAAAGAGTATGGCCGAGCGAGATTAGGCGAAAGAAGACGGTCGTCCAACAGCCAGGTTTGTTGATGACATCTAGAGAAGTACTGGTAACATTGGATGCGATCGGTGCAGGACCGAGAAGGATGGCATAATATGCTTTATAGGTACGCTACATTGGATGGATAATAGACGACTGGTTGCAGCAACAGTTGGCAACAGGCAATTAAAAACGGAGACCACCAAAAAGCGTTTGACGTGGCTTCTTGCTGCGTAGACACAATGCAAGTATACTGTACTTGCATTGTGTCTACGCTATGAACGCTATGAAACAAAAATAAAACCAGGCTTTTTGAAATCAAATTGGTAGGTAATCTTCTACAGAAGGAACCGTCCTCTTCTTTCACATTAAGGATGCACGAAGAGAGCCTCCGAGCCGAGTAACATACTGAATCAATTCCGATGCGTCTTGCGCACCCTGAGCAACTAGCAAACCTCTGATGCTTATCCTCTTTAATGGCAAGTCAAAATAAATACAGCGCCAAAAATTTCAACAAAAGAAGGCAAACCAAACGTCCTACCAACTTTAAAAAAGAATTACCTACCCAAAGCCTTGACACTTCCCCTGGTGGCCCACAGGTCCTGGATCTTGTGCGGTACTTTGAACTCCTTCTCTACGGTTTCCTGCACAGCGTCCAGTTCTGTCTGCACTGATTCTTCGGATATCCCGCGCAATGTCTGCAGCACCTGTGATGCTTCTTCGTTGCGACCTGTAATTATGTCAGTCACCTGTCGGTGTGAATTTTGACGTGTAAATTGGTTTCTTGTTCGGTACTTGTGTGGTACAGGTAAAGTCACCCAAAGGGCCATTTGCTAAATTAAAGTGGCAGTGGGCGGGGCAATTTGCTCGCAGAACCGATGGCCGATGGGGCCGAAAAGTTCTCGAGTGGCGACCGCGTACCGGAAAGTGCAGCGTGGGTAGGCCCCCCACACGGTGGACCGACGACCTTGTGAAGGCGGCGGGAACCCGTTGGATGAGGGCACCGCAGGACCGGTCGTTGTGGCGATCCTTGGGGGAGGCCTATGTCCAGCAGTGGACGTCCTTCAGCTGAGATGATGATGATGTCATGTACAACTGTTATTCCCCTCAGTACTACTAATTGTAACGTCTTTTCACCACGATGGGAAGTCAAACTCTATGACGTGTTACCGAATCCACGGAAGATGTTGTACCAAAGGGAAATAATTCATCCCAATGAAACAACCAGGCACTAACGTGTTGTGTGTGGGAAACTGCTAAATTAGCAGTGCAAAAACTAAGAGTGTCTTTTGAAGTTATGAACACTGAACAAGTAATTGGTACAGGTACATACTGTGCAAGTAAAGTACGCTTTTAGAGGCTTCCGACTAGTTTGCTCTGTCCTGTCAATGTCAAGACAAGATGGAATGGATAACGGGACAGAAGAGAACAAGACGAGCGAGGTCAACTTATTATTATATGTGCTGTTATGATTGTTGAATTTCAGTATTGTTATTTTAATAGTAAATTAATAAACCTTTAAACACTAAGTAGTACGGTGACTCTGGCATCAGGAACGTGGTAGGCACATAGATCAGCGTCATTATTCCTCCAACAGCGGTCAGGCCCCAGTATGATGTAGAAGAGCCGATGGAATAGGTGAGGAAGTAGCCGAGGTTTATGAAGAACGTGAAGAGGACGCCCAGAGTCCCTCGGATTTCTTTCTGGAACATTTGTGCAACATAGTGTTAGGTAGCAAAAACTTTCATTCACGATTCAGGCCTTGTGGTTTAATTGGCTGAATCTGGTGACGATTAGCGGATCATCCGGATCTAAAAGGGGAACACTAGACAATTTCAGAATATCTCTTGCAACTCGAATCAGAGAATATTAGTCAGGAGCCATTTACTTTATGCGTAGGCTTTGTACTAGTATTGTGATTTTTGAAACATTAATCTCAAATGCTGGAAGGGAGGGGCGCGGGAAATGCAGAAAGATGGGAGATGAACTGTTTCGAAAAGAGAGAAGTAAAGTTGATGTGGAAACAGAAACAATGATCTTGAGATACTACCAAACAAGTAAACAGACTCACAGCTGAAATTTCTCCAATATAAATTGGAATAATAGAGTAGTGCATGCCAGAAGTGATACCCCAGAAGAATCGGGCGGCATACAACATTGGCAGGTTAGTAGCGAATCCGGCCAGTGCCCAGCCGACTAGCAGGGGCAGGTTGCATGCTATGAAGATACTGCGACGGCCGACGTAACTCCATAATGGTACTATGATGATGGGACCTGGCAGATAATATAAGATAAGAATAATAATGATTGCAAAACCTAAAAACTATGCACATAATTTGTTGATAATAGGTATCAGAGGTAAAGGAAATTCGTTTTTTATATTAGTATCTATCCTCTATAGGTGCTTTGTGGCTCGCTGGACCGACGTTTTGATATAGCTAGCGGGAGTGCCTGGATGCGGAAGGCCGAGGCTAGAGTATGAAACGTGCACCGCCGCATTAAATTTCTTTGAACGGTTGCACACGTTTCATACATTCTGGATTATCGGTCACGACCAGTTTTTAGTATGTAAGTCCCGACTCTTATAACGTAGTGAGTTACATTCTCTTTGCGTGTATCTAGAATGTATTAATTATCCTGTTACCCGGTATTCGTCGAGAACAGTAAAAAATGTTTTTTTTAAATCTTTATTGAAAAGAGCTTTGTCGCAAATCGACCATGCCACTAATAAATGTTGTTATTGGATGAACTGTTATCATTCCAACGACCCAACGCAATTCCCAAAACGTATGTACCTACTTTATATTATTTCGTCTCAATTTTGCTACAGATAATATCCCCGTGTTCCAAATCGCATCAACCATTGGTTGAACAGCTGAGGCATGAAGCTTCCACCCCTCATTCAAATAAACAATGGACAAAGATTTCAAGATTCTCGACTCAAGCTTGCTAACTTGCTCACAACTTCTTTCGTACCCAACAATGCACCGAGAGGGAACAGGGAGGCGATCCACTCCTCCTGCTGCAGGGTGGGCTCGCTGGTCAGAGGGGAGTCAGGTCCATGCAGCTTCCGCAGCACAGGCGAGGTCCAGGATATTGCCATCGCCGAGCAAGTGTGGCTGGCACTTACTAAAACATTCTTTGTAAGTTATACACCCCTATTTTTCAATTACCAAAAATATTTTAAGGGTTTATGTATTTAGAAAATGAAACTAAACAACTTTCCCTAAGGAACATGGGTCGAAAAACGATATTTTTTTGGACCTCCTGTAGAAAATCTATTATATGGCCCACTGCAGAGCACAGAGCTACCCTCAAGAAGGGTGTATGGGTGTCAGTCCACCACGCGTGCTCAATGCGAATTTGTAGACTTCACTTATGCATCGGAATTTCTTCTTCAGCGTATGCAGGTTTCCTTACAATGTTTTCCTTCACCATTTTAGAGCATCCGGTATAAATTAGAAACACTTATTGACACATGGCATGTCGTCCGTAAGGATTCGAACCCAGACCTCGAGATTGAGTTTCCATACTTCTCCGCAACGCGCCACCAACGCAGCGCTCTCGTATCACTTTTACTTTGTATATAAGGTCTAACAAAATTAGGTGAAACTATTTTAAGTGGATGATCAGACCATCAAACTGAACAACTTTCTCTATGGGACCAATATTGAAATCGCGGAAAAAAACAGCTGTCCCATACATTTAAATCGAGTAGATTTGTATGGAACAGCTGATTTATTTTCGCGATTTCGATATTGGTCCGCTATAGAAAGTTGTTCAGTTTGATGGTCTGATCATCCACTTTCCACTCCACTAATTTTTTAGACCTTATAATATGAGGTCCAAAAAATGTACTCCTTTTTCGACCATACACCCTTGTAAAGTAATGTAACAATTAAAAATGTTATAATTATGATCACATTTCACAAACAACGTATAAACAACTAGGTTATGAATTTATGATCATTGCTACAACTACCACCACTTGACACGCCATCGCCATTCTGTCGAATCCTTGCTACAACTGACGGCTTGAAACATTTTTTAGTATTTCCTGTAGCAAAGTTTCTGACCATTCCAAAAAGGATTAATATCGTGATTTTATATAATGCCATGCAAATTTAATAAGATAGAAATGTTCAATAGCTTTCAAAATATTACAATTAAGTAGTAAAGAATGGCCTTCTTGACAACAATACGCATTTGGATTTTTAAGTTTTCGTCAACGCAAACAAAACATTGTAAGTAAAGTAGGTAAAGTATTTTAGCAAACAATATCGATACACATTGAATGATAATGAGTACATCTCATTTTAAAGGCCTTAAAATAGGAACCCTTGCTATTATGTTTCTTTTTTTATTGTGCGTTTGTATAAGTGCGTGTCGGACCACGCTCAGGTTAGGGTTCCGTAGTTGCCCGTCACAATACAATATGGACTTAGGAGGCTTTTTATTAACTGCGATTTAGCGTTTAATAAAGTCTAAAAAGTACATTTTATATGTTGGTCGACTATTACTCGTAAACTTGTAAAGCCTACTTAGGGGTGATAGTTATATATACTCTGCCATGATTTTTTTCCCATATCCAGAAACAACCGTGTAGCTGGCAGGGGGGGGGGGGGGAGGAATATTTCGCTACCACTTTGCCGGCGTGACGAATATGTATGCCCATTCCAAATTACAGCTTTCTAGTACTTAGCGTCTCTGAGCTAAGCCGCGGTCGGACGGGCGGACAGACGGACTTGGCGAAACCATAAGGGTTCCTTGTTGACTTCAGAACCCTAAAAATTTGAAATTGCCAAATCTGTCCAGCAGTTCTCAATTGATTCGCTTACCGACGAACATCATTTCATTTTTATCTATAACTAGCTGACCCGGCGAACTTCGTACCGCCTCAGAATAAGTTTTTCCCGACACACACTTGGCCGTTTTTTTGTTTATAAACCTTCCCTGACATGTGCACCAAAGTTTCATTGCACTCGGTCCTAACGTTCTCGAGTGATGTCATGACCAAGGGAAATAGGGATTCAGTTTTATATATGTATACATATAGATATGTAAAGATAAAGATAGAAGATAGCTGTTGCCCGCTTCTTCGTCTGCGTTGGCTTCAAAAAGTATCTTATGTATTAATCTAGAACATATTCTATCTGTGTACCAAATTTCATCTAAATCCGTTCAGCCGTTCATGCGTGACTGGGCCTCAAACGTCCAAACATCGTCATAAACTTACACATTTATAATATTAGTGAGATTGTTTGACCCCAAATTAAAAAGAGAATCCGAAATTCAAGGGAGAGGATGAAGAATCTATGGAATGGTAGGAAGTTTATAGTTTAAATCTGTAAAAACAAGTGTTGAGGTATTTAATTTAAAATTTATAAACACCTACTTACCAATAATCGCAATCACATATTGATTTTGTAATCTTAATTTCCACTTCGATTTTATTCTTTGAAACATTGTCTGATCATGATCACTGTTAATTTGACTGAGCGTGTTCAACTTCAACATTTTCATCTTTGGCTCGTTTTTAAAATTTCAGGCAAACGTGTATCCATGCCGAGACGAGATTGACAATGGCATTGAATTTTAAACTATAGACTTCGAATATTTTTGCATTACAATAGAAATATTAAAACGACTAATACCGGGGCGAATAATAGCGAGGCGTGCCGTGGCCGATGTACATTGATGTTTTTGTAAACAGAATTAGTAACAATTGCCTTTATAGACGAGTCGATGTACAACAGGCTCGGCATGCTGCACGCAAAGAGATTACCATAAATTATGTACAGAAACATTAACTTGTTAGAGTTGTTGGTACCTTTATTGAACTGCGGTCGCCAATCCGTCTGTGAAGAAGCAGTGATTGTGGCAAATTCTCTCTTATCAGAGAGGCTCATATTTAGCAGAATACCTCGTGTCGCTGATGATGATTGGCGTTCCTTAATTATCAAGAAAACACTCCGCACGCGCCACCGACGCTCTTGAAGATTAATTTCAATGAAGAGGGGAAACTAAATACTTTGTTAACATTGAAAATGTTTTTCGATCGCTTCGGTTTTCAGCGCAAGCAACCAAGCAATAATCTTTGGCGAAAGTGTCGTAAGTTTTCGGGCTAGATAAAAATGATTGAAGTGTCAAAAGAAAGTATTTTCGTCTCAATAAAATTTATTGTAAACTTGCAAAAATCGCTGAAAAGGGGTGGTTTTTGGGGGGTGTGTGAAGAGCACTTTTTAAATGTTTATATTGTACTTTGGTTCAACATCTTGGAGGTGTTTTATTAATATTTTTGGAAAATGATGATTTTTGGAGTTATGCATTTTTTTTAAATGCCCGTTTCATGAGCTACTTTATCTTGCAATGTACCTAGTTATAATATTATTATAGTGCGTCCAAGATAAAGCTTGGTGATTTTGACAGGCGGATTTAGAGATATCATTTTACTTTCTAAACCTGTTCGAGCCGCCAAAGCTTTATAATACACTAAAAATATACAAGATTGATTAACATTTATTATAAAGTTAAAGGTTTTACGTCTTACACATTTTCAGAAAGTAAGATAATTGCTCTGAAACGATCTGTCAGAATCACCAAGCTATCTTGGACGCACTATAGTAATTATTTTTGTTTTATTTAATTCAACGTCTTTTAATGAGTTCATTATCAATGTACTTGAAGGTCACCACACGTAGTGTACGAGATCAGTGATTTTTTAAGATAGGATACATAGGGCCCTGGGCTGCAATCGCAGTAAATATTTGGTGATTAAACCGTTATTGGACTACGTACGAACCATAACTTTTGACACATTTGGTATTGCGGATTACCGCAATACCAAATGTGTCAAAAGCGCAACCGATTACGCGGTACTGCTCTTGACAGCCGTTAGAGCCGTCTTGACAGATCGCTCAGATATTATTGGCTGTCAGGGCTGCGTTCAGAACCTACGCCCCAGGTGCACCCCGAGTGCAACTTTTCGCACTAACGCCGTTCCGAGGCTCGGTAAAAAACGCTCTTTGCAACTCGGTTGTCACAACTCAACCGTTCCGAACCTCTGACGGGTTGCAACTTTTAACCATCAAACTCGATGGTTAAAAAACACTCTGACGATTTAATTATCTGTGGTTACTTGACTTTTCGCGCGTTTTGAATAAAAGTTTGTTTTCAAACTATTTGTATTCACTTTTTGATTTGCTAACATGGAAAATGAGTTTTTTATTGTATTTGGAAATGATAGAAGCCCTGGAAGCCCATATTACTTTAAATGTCAAAATTTGAGGTTATAAAACAACCGTGATCGTTCCGTACCTCATAGCGAGTTAAAAATTGGCGCTGTCGTTCCGTACCTTAGAGCGAGTTGAAAAACAACCGCATCTAAAGGTCGTGAACGCACCCCAGTTACATAGAGTTTAGCACGATGCGCACAGTTGAATAGTAATTGGATTGCAATGTGATTAGAACTGAATAAGTGACTAATAACTGAATAATTGGATAAGTATAGAACTTCGATGTTTTAACTTAGCGCAATCGGGCATTTAAAGTGTTAATTAATAAGTCGCAAAATATAATGATTTTTACACATAATAATTAAAATAACAATTTTGTTATATTTATTTCTTAGAAACTATTTAACTAACTTACACATTAACTGATTTATATTTATGGTATAACATTATTGTTTATCGGGGTTTTCGATTATTCAAACATCAACTGGTTTATTTTCTTTTGTCCTGAAATAGAAGAAAAAAATAGGTTATATGAATATGTTAATAAACAGCAGAAATGGGAGTGAGTGCCTATCTATACCACAGAGTACTATAACTTTACAAATACTAATTTCATTTTCAAATGATGAAATTAAAGAAGAAGATATACAATGTGTTAATGAATTAACGCAAAACTAGAAAGTAGTTTGTTTAGAATCGAGAGCAGAATAGAATTATCATGGTTTCAACATAGGTATTTTTTTTCAAATTTTAATTATTTACAAATTTGTTTGTAAAATTTACTGAACCAGATGTCAACCCACCGCACGGGCACACTTGATTATTAAAATGTATCCATGAGTACGTTAGCGCTTTCATTCATTGCTTTGCCTCAAAACTTAAAATGCGAATAACTTTAAATTTTAACTATCAAAATAATGAAATTATTGTTTCAATCGAATTATTTTGTTATAAATCTGTTAGGGTGTATGAGGTTTTGCGTTAATTTATTAACACGCTGTATAATGTCCATATACATACTAATAATAATTAAAAAAAGCACATAATAATAATAAAAAAAAATATATAATAATTTTATTTGTTTCTTTTATTGTCGACATTAATAATTTAAAATTGTGTTTTTTATTTCAATTTTCGGATTTTTGTTGTTTTTGTTTTATAATTTACTTATTAGGTTTCTTTTACACAATTTATGTTGTTTGTGAATAAATAAATGAATGATGATGATGCTTAATTACTTGGGTTTGCTGGAAGAAATCTCTTTAGAGATAAGCTCGCCCTTTGTAATTGTCTATTATGCTGTTTTCATTTATATTTCCGTGTGTACAATAAAGTGTTAAAATAAATAAAATAAATAAATAAATTAATCAGTCAATCGAATCTCTGTTAAGGCAGTTGCAGAGGGGTCAATTTTATACAAAACTTTAACGCACAATACGCGTAGACGGTATTAATATAAGTAACATTGTATATACGGAAAAATAGTTTGGAAAATCTAGATGCCGCGTTACAAATAACATTTGCAATTTATAAAATAATTACGAAGATATAAAGCTTTGAAATTTTTCATACAAAATTTTAAAAGATGCTGAATGCTACTGATATGGCTAAATAGACGTGATCAAACTTGTATCTAATAACATCTTACTTGTACCTACCCTATTTATTGGCAAATAAATTATTTGTATTTGATGGTTTTTTATCTATGATGATGAGAGTGTGACCTGTTATTCAGCATGTCCTGTATCTCGTCGAAGGTCTTGCCCTTGGTCTCCGGCAGCAACGTGGCGGAGAATATGAAGCCGACGCCGCAGCACAGCGCTAGTATCCAGAACGCAGTGTAGATGCCGTGCGAGGCGGCCACGTCACGGAAATATCTGCAAGTTTGAAAGATCACATACATAATACGATACGACTTCAATCCCTTATAGAGTGGTCTATACAGGGTGTTACAGGAGTAAAAATAAAAATTGAAAACTTTTAAGGGGGTGGTTTAGACCAACAAACTGAACGACTTTCACTATGGGACCAACATCGAAATCGCAAAAAAAAATCTTTTGTCCCATACATTTAGCTCGAGTAGATCTGTAGTTTAGTATGGAACATCGCAAATGCAGTGCATCATGGCGATTATGACAAATCTACCCATTTTGGGGGAGGCCTATATCCAGCAGTGGACGTCTATCGGCTGATATGATGATGATGATGATGGAACATCCGATTTTTTTCTCGATTTCGATATTGGTCCCATAGTGAAAGTTGTTCAGTTTGATGGTCTTAACCACCCCCTTTAAATGTTTATTTGTATTTTTGTAACACCCTGTATAAATGTTACGTCGTGTTGAGTCTAAATTACCTGGTCCAAATGAATCCAGCGAGCCAGCACATGAACGAGCAGATACCACTGGCGAGGCATTTAGTTTTGACTGGGAACATCTCCGCTACTAAGATCCATGGGACGGGACCAACACCTGGCGGAGTTAAATTATGATTGTAAATTATAAAGTCTCCCGCCGAATTTTCGATACAGGTGCCCGATTGCGCTAAGTTAAAACATCGAAGACTCCACCGACTTCTACTCCTACTCTTTCACTATCCATGCTGCCCGGTTGTGGAACTCACTCCCCGCCGATATTCGTGATTGTCAAATATTTGCGTCCTTCAAAAAGCAAGTGAATGAACACTATCACTCTCTAAAATAAGCCATAGTTTATGTATGTTTATTGTATCTATTTGTTTATTTATAATTATGTTCATTTATATTATATATATATATTTAACTTCCATTTAACAACAAGTATCTAGTTTTTATCATTTGTGCTGTACACATTTTGTCTGCCTCACACTTCAGAACTGTCTCTGTTGCGGGTTGGCTGGAAGAGATCTCTTTAGAGATAAGCTCGCCCTTTGTACATGTCTACTTTAATTGTTTTTTCTGTAATGTTATGTGTACAATAAAGTGTTAAATAAATAATAATAACTTCTATTCTTATCCAATTTCGGTTCTAATCACATTGCAATCCAATTACTATTCAACTGTGCTGAATTCCGTATCGCGCTAAACTCTATGTAACTGTGTTACTCCTAAACCGACTGGAGCTATGCAGGCAGACCTGATCCATCCCCATCACAGAGATGCTCTTCACCTCATGTATACTGAATTAGCCAAACCAGCAGAAAAAGTGATTTCAGCACTTAAATTTTCATTGTTTTTCTATGAAAATCAGTTCTTGAGTTGCTTTGTTCTTAAAAAAGTTTCGATACAAAAAAGATCATATTCAATAGTACAAATAAATTCTCTAAATAAACTTTTTATTTACTAAATAAAATGATTTTTTATTATTATTTTCTTCACAAGTGTGTTGAAAAACGTCGTATGATACACGTGTGTATTGATGATTACCGTCCTCAATGTCTCAATGGCGCCTCAGCGGTAATCACCAACATTACACACTTGTACCATAATGTACTATTACAGTCTCCGTTCAGATTCCTTAGTGTAATAATAGTTTTGTTACATTATACTTACCCAATGTGAACAGTATCATGTATATGATGAGGCACAGAAGTGGTATGAAGGCAAAAGATGATACGTCATACTTGTAATATGAGTCCAGTACCGCATAAACGCCTATTATTGTCTGCAATTATAATAACATCATAGAAGTCGATCGAAAAAGGCGATCAATTTAAGGATTATGTTTATATTTGTAAAATGGTAAAGTTAAATAACTGTAAGGTAATAACAAAATATGTCTGGGCTGTAGACCCGGTATGTGTATGCAGTGATAATCTAAACTATTATAAAACTGTAGCAGAAAGTTTGTCTGTACATAGAAGATATTAACAAAAAAAAAGTTACGATATGGTTTTTAGGTGTTCCTAATTCCATATCACCAATTTTTGGATTTTTTGTCTGTCTGTTTGTTTGTTTGTGTGTTTGTTTGTTTGAACGAGCATCACGCAAAAACTACTGAACTGATTTTGATGAAACTTTATTTGTTTGATAGCTAATAAAATAAATAAATAAATAACGCTCACAGGCACATACATTGTAATGATCCCAAGCAAGCACTAATAGGCTGTTTATTATGGAAACCATACAACAACGGCACAAACATATAAACATCCATGACCGAACCGGGATTCGAACCCAGGACCCTGGTTTGGCAGTCTGGCGTGGTAACCATTACACCAACCGGGTCGTCAAGCTAATGATCTGACTTAAAATCTGGTATATAATTTGTGCGGACGAAGTCGCGGGTTAACGCTCGTATAATATAAAAATATCAAATAGAGCGAGAAAAGCGGGTCCGCATTTTTTTGTACGCTAAGTATATAGTTCAAAAACCAACCTCACCCTTTTTCCTTTCCCTTTCTAGACTACACACGGTTGAGTGGATAGATATAAGAATAAATAAAAAAAATTTTACTTTGGAAATGGTTGGAGGATAAGACTAGAAACAAATATTTGGTTTATATTTGTGCTACCGCGTCAAACTTAGCTTTATTATCAAACTGCCCATTTGTCACGTAGTAGCAATATAATAATGACCGGGTAATATGATAAATAATGAAGTTTGAATAGTAATTAATCACTTTGCCCGATAAAGCTAGACATTATTAATAATGCCCGCATTATTCACTTGGTCCATAACATATAGATACTTGGTTAAAGATCAAAAATACCTTCCGTACCTGACTGGTTTTCTTTACCTAATTAGGTCGATCAACTATGAATCCATCGAAATTGAAATTGTTAACAATATTTTAATTTAATTGAAGAACGTATCTGATCTAATTTGGAATATAACTATATTTGACTACTACCTCAGAGAATATAACCGTGATTGTACATAGAATGATCAAGATAAACTTACCAGGAATATAGTGAGGCCCAGAGAAGTTGTCCACATGAGGAATTTCCTTCCCAACCGGTCCACTACTAGTGGAGTGATGCAGCTCGTTACCACCTGTTATATCAATAAACTGTGTTCAACTGTTAAATCACGGAAATTGTATCTATATTAAGGGACAGCCCTCCGCAGATTGAAACGGTGAACTCAGACAATCAAACTGAACAACTTTCACTATGGAGGGAAAACGAAAAAAAATCAGCTTTTTCATACATGCTGTACCCGACTCAAATGTATGGGACAGCTGATTTTTTTTTCGTGGTTCCTGAGTTTTCCATAGTGAAAGTTGTTCAGTTTGTTGGTCTGATTTCACCGTTTCTGTCCTGTCTGGAGGGCTGTCCCATGCACCCTGTAGGTATAATACTACAAAAAACCCACAAGTAACTTCTTTCAGTAAAGTTTTTGAGTTTGTATGGAAAACGCCCAATGCCGTTTCGCTTCAAAACTGGGTAATTTGAATTTTCTAAGAAATGCCACGATGGAAAAGGATAATTTTCATTTCCTTGGGAAGCACGATATTCCTCCTATCCTGTGTATAATTTCAGCTATCATACGATTTGTATGTGTTCTTTGATCATACACATTCGCCAGCTGCGAGACGACCAGAAACAAATACACTTCGTCACGGAGCCAATGTCTTTCGAAAACATTAATTGGTTTTGTCTACGCAGGTTATACAATATGCGTCGTATTAAAGCCTTGTATATAATTGAACTTCAGAATAGCAGACAACCTACCTGAACAACACCCATAATGATGGTGCCATCGGAAGCAGATATTTTAGTGCCGACTTTGACGAGCAGCTCCTCCATGTAGAACAGAAGTACATCAATGCCTGACAGCTGAAGCAGCATGGCTAGGAATACGCAAATACCTGCAACAGAATGGTAACTTTTAAAACTGGGAGTATACTGGAGACTAACCATACGATAATAATACTGAAATCAGGATTTTGTAACAATAAAATGTTCATCAATACTATTCTTAGTTTTTTTTTTCGGGCATAGGCCCACCACAAATTCCCACCGCTGTAACTCCTGTAAACCAGGATCAACAGCGGTGACTATTCCCAACACTAGACAATGAAGTCCAGCGAACCCGGGGGATGACTCTAATCCAGGCATGTGCGTTTTCTTGCGGCCCTATCCAATTTTAATATATTTTTAATAGGTATAATTATATTTTAATCGGTTCACGATGCGGCCCGCAAGCGTGTAGACTTGACGTAGGTACCTACTCATATTATGTAGATACCACCACGAATGGAGTGGCATTGAGTCATGATGTGAAAAAATTCGAGCTCACTGATTCTACTATCGTGAAGCATTTGGTCCACCAGTGACTTTGAGTTTGCCTGCTCTAATCTGTCTTGGAACCCGCAATAAAGAAATATCCGACTTCCCTCCATTGCAAACGGGAGACAGCAATAAGAAAAAAAAGCATGGCTATTAGAGAGCCAATTCCAGAGATCATTTATTCATTTATGGTCTAATATAGTATTTTATTATCCTATGGCTTTTACTACGTCAACAAGACAAAAAGTGACAGCAAGAGATTTAATGGAGGATTAACTTTAATGAGCGTTTCTGCAACTAAGCGTAAGTCTCTTACTCTAAGTACTCGTAGTAGTAGATGGCGCCACGTCCCTTAAGACGGAAAAGGTGGAAAAATTTCATTCTCTGACGGAGTAGGAGCCTACTCCGTCAGAGAATGAAATTTTTCAGCATTGCATTTTTTTTTTGGTAGCAGGTAAGTACTTAAGTTTTCAATCTTTAATTTGATTTTAAACAGCCAACATGGCTTTAACATGTTCATAATCGATAATATTTGAAAGTACATTTGCATCCAAATATGAATCTTACCCAATGCCTTCACGTTTCCCCTTGTTTCCCAGAGATCAGATATCTTGGGCGGCACTCTGAATTCCCTCGCCACCAGAGCCTGTAAACCTTTCAGTTCTTCTTGCACAGTCTCCTTGCTTGTTCCACGCAACTTCTGAAGAACTTCCGTCGCTTCCTCATTACGACCTGAAATAAATTTACAATAATAATGAAAAATAAATCATATTGAACATAGTCACACAATGACCTGTGACTTAGGTATGTCCATTGTCCAAGTTATGTACCTGGCCGTAAAATTTAGAAATATCATTGTAGAACAATTAACACGAAAAGAAGAACTGGATAGTTCTAGTCCCATTTTATAAAATACAGAAATTCAGCCTGGACTTGTATTATGATGATTTGAGAACGTTATAAAACGTACAAACATTTACGAGGTTTAACAGATCGACTTAGATGACACACATTTGGATTTCAGAGGTCCATTCGTCCACTTCATCTGGTCTTTTCTCTTACGAAGAGTATACAAGGTGCTAGGGTAAACAGTTGCATTACTTTAAGGGGTGTTTGAACGTGGTTTGAACCCATAATACTAAAAAATGTTTAGGACTTTTCATAATAAATGCAATCAGCTGATCGAACATTCGTATGAAAAGTCTTTTTTTTTTGCGAATTTCCTATAGGTTTCTTGGGAAAAGTTGCTCAGTATCATAGGTACAATCACCCCTTAAAGTAATGCAACTGTTTACCCTAACACCCCAGGGCAGGCTTTCCACCGGAGCTGTGTAAGGTGTCGTCGTGATGAGTGGGGAACTAATCGCCAATATTAATAGCTCTCTGTAATAGTTCAACTTCCTTATGGTGCGATCGAGCAAGCGAGCTATTGGTGGATTTTTACATTGCTCACAGTCTCGCACAGCTCTGATGGAAATCCAGCCATAATGGAAAATACATAGTAAGACCTCGAATCTACAGTTCTAGGTAGGTGCTTGAAGATAGAAGGGCGATAAGATGACCCAGTCAAGAATGATTTACCTTTCAAAACCAAGAAGAACGGTGTCTCAGGAATGAACCACGTGAAAGGAACGTAGAAGAGCGACAGGATCCCACCGGAAGCGGTCAGACCCCAGTAGGAGGAGAAGGGGCCGATCGCGTACGCCAGCAGGAACCCGACGTTGATGAAGAGGAGGAACAGAGCGCTGAGAGCGCCTCGTATGTGGTCCTGGAACCAGCATGTTATGCTGCTATCATTATCATAATTTATTTCCCACTGTAGCATAGGCCTCGTCTCATGTGTTGTAAAGTTTCTGGCCGTATTTTCTATACAACGGAACACTTTCCAACGCGGTGGTAGAATCAAAACAACGACATCAAAAAGCTATCTAGATGTGATTATCTCGTAAAAATTTTTTTGATTGAGCTTGAGTTTTTACGAATGAGTGTGAGTTGGTGGGCCATACGCGGATCTAATAAGGATTGGTAGATGCATGTTTGTGGTCTACTTGCTGGACCTCTAATAACGTGTGACGGAACCATCCGGGATGAACTGCTTAATGTGCCTTCTGAAGTACGTATAGTTGCTATGCAGCTGCTATGACTTACTTACTTAGAGGTTACTTTTCGCAAATTGTGGCCGAGATTAAGCAAATGAGGAGTGGGTCGTCTGGTAGCAGGGGTGTTGATTATATTAAGAGAAGTGTCTGATCTGAGCGACAAATGCTTTTCAGATAAAGAAAAGACAAAAAAAAGACTATGTAAGTGTCTCGGTAAGAACAGGTTCTTGCTATGCCAGGGCACAGGACCGATAAAGATCAAAAGGGGGAGAAGGCTTAAACAGGGTGTAAACTTAGGTAAATGCGGTACATACTTAATGGGGTGCTTGATGTTCTGAAGCACCCCATTAATTATAATGTAACGCTTTTAAGTTAACACCTTGTATTATGCCCCGTAGTGAATGGATACGCGTTGAGGATGATGAAGATAGGTAATGATTTGCTAATCCCCTTACCTCAGCAATTTCACCTATGTAAAGAGGAACCATGGCGAACTGCATGCCCGTCGCGCATCCCCACATGATCCTGGCTGCGTACAGGGTCTGCAGGTCTGTGGCCACCCCAGCCAGCAACCAGCCCAGGAGTAGGGGGATGTTGGACAGCATGATAATCCATCGCCTTCCTATGTACTTGGACAGGGGCACTGTTATGAGAGGACCTGGAAATAAATAGCTAGTTTTTAGGTAATCAATTTTAATCAAAGTAATGTCGGTTTTTAGGGGATGATCAGACCATAATACTAAACAACTTTCTTTGCAGGACCAACATCGAAATCGCGAAAATATAAACAGCTGTTTCGTTCAAAACTGCAATCCTTCTCGACGATATCGATTTCGATATTGGTGGATGTTCCGTAGGTAAAGAAAGTTTTTCAGTTTGATGGTCTGATCAATCTCTTAAAAAACCGTCAGCATATTAAGTTGGACCCTGTATATTGTTTAAAACAGCCCTTCGGTTGCAATCGAAATTTAGGTTTTAAATACGATGTTTTTTCTAATATGGTTACGATCAAATAATTTCCTAAACTTCCAAATATTATTGGTTGATCGATGTTGTGCTGTTCCAAAAGAGATTGAGCATTTTATGGAAACTCCAGCCCTGGGCATACTTTAAGTAAAAAAAAATTTATTTTCGAGTAAAATCGAAGAAAAAAATAGATTGCGCATGCAAGCTGAAGTAGGTATTTATATTGGCAGGTACAATATATCTATGTAAAGAGAGACTGCGGACAAAAAATGTGTAAGTAGTGTATGTTAACCAACAGGTTTAATAGCCCAGGTGCCTTTTAAATTATGATACTTCCAAGCAGTGATAATGATAACACAACGAACAAAAAGAAACTCATACTTTAAAGAATGAAGGGTAACCAGTAGGTATTATTTTCCTTGTATAAAAACAAAAAAACTTAAAAGATTTCGCCCTTATACAGGCAAATTCGGCATATATTATTATCGACCATTTATATCAGCAATGTAGCCCGCAGTGAAAACTAAAGTATAATAATAGGGTCCTGTTTTGGCACTCTTGGACACGGAACTCAAAAAAGTAACAGTCCTTTGCATCCATATCTTTTTAGAAAATAACTAGTGCGTAGCACCTTCAGCCGACAGAAGAACAAAAAATATATGAATAACATAACATCAGGCATTTCCCGTGGTACACCCAATTTGGTTCACCTGGTGGACCATGGGCAGATATTTTTACCCGTTTTCCACCTGATAAAAATTACATTTTATTAAAATGGCATAAATAGTCTCATCACCAAAAGTGATTTCTTCTAGACATCAAAGCGCTGTTAACGGGACGGCTGTGTGTGCTTGATTGTTGTACATTACTGCTTAGTGACCGAGGACATTTGATGGACTGGAATGTCAGCGGCAATACAGGGTGTTACAAAAATACAAATAAACATTTAAGGGGGTGGTTAAGACCATCAAACTGAACAACTTTCACTATGGGACCAATATCGAATTCGCGAAAAAAAAAACGGATGTTCCATCACCATCATATCATCCGATAGACGTCCACTGCTGGACATAGGCCTCCCTTAAAATGAGGAGATTTGCCATGATGCGATGCGTTTGCGATGTTCCAAACTAAACTACAGATCTACTCGAGATAAATGTATGGGACGAAAGATTTTTTTTTTTGCGATTTCGTTGTTGGTCCCATAGTGAAAGTTGTTCAGTTTGTTGATCTAAACCACTCCTCAAAAGTTTTCAATTTTTATTCTTACTTCTGTAACAACCTGTATATGGCAGCAGAGCACAACTGAAGAATGCTTAGGTGACATTAGAGATATTTGCCTTTTTGGGTTTTGACGATTTTTTTTTTCGCGATTTCGTTGTTGGTCCCATAGTGAAAGTTGTTCAGTTTGTTGATCTAAACCACTCCTCAAAAGTTTTCAATTTTTATTCTTACTTCTGTAACAACCTGTATATGGCAGCAGAGCACAACTGAAGAATGCTTAGGTGACATTAGAGATATTTGCCTTTTTGGGTTTTGTTATTGTGTGACGTGGTGAGTCTATGTGTATAGAATGTCATTGATGAAGTGGATGAAGCGAAAGAGGGGTGTCAGAGTCGTAGCGCGTGGCGGATAGTAGTCTCTGCCTACCTTCACTTCATGCACAGTATAAGCTTCATAGGACAATGGCGTGAGCTAGATATATCTGCCCGCATACACAGTTTATGAACCCATACAGTGGAGAAACTCTGCAGACGCCAGTCGGGACAGGTAAATAATGCGAGGCCCGCGGGGTGAAGGGGTATTGTATACATAAGGTACCTAGTAGTACCAAGTACCATGTAGTATGTTTATTTTTACTTGTAGTAAATAAATGGACCAAGCTATTTTACATTGAGGTAATTTGTCAATCTCAATTTTCTTTACAGAGTGTACAACGAAGAAAGAAGCTAATATACCAAAGTACCGCGAAGTGGCCAAGACTTTTTGACCAACTTTCTTTAACCAAGATGAACACTTAAAAGAATTGAGAATCTTGGTTAAATTTTTTACATGAAATGTTTGAGATGGGATCTTATTGATAGCCCATACATTATCTCACTATGTTTTATGCACGCCACTACAACAGTTTCCTCACTGTATGTTTTATGCACTTTGTTAATAAAAGCGGTTAATTACAAGTACGTTACTAACATAAAATTAATTGCCTTTACGTAAATCGATTGTCTGAGGCCAAGGATAGATTTATATAACTTAAGTACCTACCTACTATATAAGAGGACTAGATAATGGCTGAATTAGTTAACAATAAAAAGAACAGAAAGATACAGATGAAGCATAGCATAGTTTATTCCCCGAGGGAGAAGTCAGAGATTCAGAACATTCACGTTTCACAAAGTACCGAAACCCTGTCTAGTGTGACGGGGATACAGATCCATATTGTTTTAAAACAGCCCTTAGGCTGCCATCGAAATTGAGGTTTTAAATTTCCGATTCAATTTAAGATTTCGATAGGGAGATACTATATTTTTCGAATATAAGGTCTAATAAAACTAGCTGAAACTATTTTAAGAGTATGATCAGACCATCAAACTGAACAACTTTCTCTATAGGACCAATATCAAAATCGCGAAAAAAAAATCTGCTGTTCCATACAAACATACACGACCTAAATGTATGGGACAGCAGAATTTTTTTCGCGATTTGATATTGGTCCCATAGAGAAAGTTGTTCAGTTTGATGGTCTGATCATCCCCTTAAAATAGTTTCACCTAATTTTGTTAGACCTTATATAATATAAGTAGGTATACATTTTTAAATTTTTCAATAAAATTAAATCTAAGTATCGAACACAAAAAACCCCAAGCCGCTCACGTTGAACCGCTTTTTTCAAGAATGTTAAAAATCTGTCCATACATAATCACGCACAGGAAGCTGGCATAGGTATTGTATCGCACTAACTGGAAAATATGTCAACGTAATTTAAGAGTGACAATTAAACGTAAATAACATCGGAATTATTTTCCAGTCGGGGATTTCTTTGTGGTCAACACTTTATGACTATATATGTTTACAAACATGTAAATAGCTAACCACAGAAACGACATAAGCCTCCATCTTTGATATTTTGCATAAGCTCACGACTATATATTGCCAGAGGGGGGGTTTCACTTGTAGTACCGAAACTCTGTCCTGTGTGACGGGTAGTGAGCCCGTCGCCACTAATAATGGACAGTAGGTACAGTACATGCCCCGAACTCGAAGGATGCAGGTTTCCTCACGATGTTTTCCTTCACAGAAAAGCCAATGGTGTTACAAATAGTAGGTCCATAAATTCTGAAAAACTCATTGGTACGAGACAGCCTGGACGGGGACCGAACCATTGCCTCCTGCAAAGAAGGCATGGTATCATTATAATACTCTTTGTTATTTGCGCATGCCAAAATGAGCGTGCATGTCGGATATCTCGTGTTGTCGATTGTTGTGCTAGCTCAACTGGACAAAAGGTTGAAGTTGAGGGGTACTTCACAGATGTCAACACCTACAACAGCGCAAGATAAAGCTACGAAGCCAACTGATGGCGCTACCTGTCGCACCCCATACAAGAGAACTTTCAACGTGGATACGTAGTGTAGGCAACGTGGCTTACAGGAATTTATTTCGGCTCCGTTGGAGATATTTTTGTGGACTGTAGGTTTGTTCTGGTGGCAGGCAGTAGCGGTTCGATGGAAAAAAAGTCTTGTTTTAAGCACTGGAGGTTTATTTCTACACCTGGGTTAGTTACACGAAAGCACCATCCAATATGGAAGAAAGGAGACGGAAATTACAACTTTTTTATTACTTCATTTTATGTTGGTGTTGCCAACACGTAGCCCGTAACTAGTACTTACTATCTCTATGGTAACCACAGCCGTAACCTACTACAGGTTCACAATCGAATGTAAGACATAAATCGCGCAAGAGAAATAATCACAAAGATTCTAGGTCAAACGAAAAGCCGTTGGACCACTGCCGGTCCCCAGGCACACACCTAGCCTAGCGGAAGATGTTCCCATTTCAATGGAGTAACCTAAGTAGTACCATAGAATAGTTAGTAGTACCTGTACAAAATCACTTCAAAGGGAGTACGTCGTTAAGTGTATGACATCCTTACCAAGCAAGTCCTCCCAGAACAAGAAGAGAGCCTATCCATGATTCCTTTGCAGCGTCGGGTCCTCGGGCAAAGGTGAGTTTGATCCACGTGGTTGAGGCAGCACTGGACACGTCTATCCCATGGATATCCCCGTGCAAAGGCCTCAAGTTTATGATATCCTTACCAGCAGTCCCCCAGAACGATAAGTGAGCCTATCCATGATTCCTCTTGCAGCGTCGGCTCCTCGGGCAGAGGGGAGTTTGGTCCACGCAGTTGGGGGAGTACTGTGGACGTCCATCCCATGGACATGCCCGTGCAAATGCCTCAAGATTATGAAATCCTTACCCAGCAGGCCTCCCAGAACGAGAAGTGAGCCTATCCATGATTCCTCTTGCAGCGTCGGCTCCTCGGGCAGAGGGGAGTTTGGTCCACGGAGTTGAGGCAGCACTGGGGACGTCCATCCCATAGACATCCCCGTGCAAAGGCTTCCGTAGCTTGCTGCAACAATTTAATATGTTTTTACTAAAGGATCTGGGCTTAGATCTTATAAATAGGGACCAGTCTCGGGTTACCATTCCCCTCTGCCAAGTTACACGATCTATTGATCAATTGCATTTATAAATATACAGTTTTAATTAATACATAATTTTATGCAAATTCTAAAGTAAAACAACAAATAATAAAAAATCTGCCAAGTGTGAGTCGGGCTCGCGCTAAGGATCCCAAAATGAATGAAAGAAATTTTATGTACTTATACATTTTATTTATTTATTTATTAGGTCAGCCTACAGCTATTACATCTGACACAATTTTAAGTACATTACACAGTGATCTTAGGCTAAGATGTATAACTAATTACAGGCAAACACAGCATGCAATGTAACTAGGGTTAACTATAAGATTTAAGTAGTTATATAAAATAAATGAGCCTTTTCAAAAAAGTAATAACGAAGAGATTTTACAATATAACAAAACAAAGCAACTTACTAGAAACATTAAGTAGGTAGGAAGGTAAAATTTCGAACAATTATGCATAAACGGAAACATTTTTTCGGAATCTGGCCAACGAGTCAAAGTTGATGTCGCAAATATCACTTTTACTGTTAAGTAGTCTACTTAGGTTAGGCGTGGGACGGGTGAGTTAGCACCTAGCACCGTTCTTCTAAACAATGGGGCGAGAGGGTCAATTTTGAAACGAGGATACCGGAATGGAACTCTTATTCTAAATTTTTCCATTAGTTGAGGGCAATCTATTTTATTTCTAAATAATTTATATAAAAACAATAAATCCAGCATGTCTCTACGATTATCAAGAGAGGCGATTTTAAATTTATTTAGCCTGTCGACGTATGACAAAGATCTCAGAGCGATGCTGCCTAGACCTGAAGAGCGACATAGGTGCCAAAGAAATCTTTTCTGAACTCTTTCAATTCTCAGACAGTGATTAGCGTAATGGGGACGCCAGACCACGCTGCCATACTCAAGAATACTGCGAACTAAACTATTGTACAGAAGCTTCTTGGTCTTAACTTTGCGAAAGACTTTACCATTTCTAATTATAAAACCTAGCATTTCAGAAGACCTTTTAATCACGTTATCTATGTGCGGTACGAAGGTTAGCTTTCTGTCCAGTATAACGCCCAAATCCCTGATGCTGCTTACTTCTAGAAGATAATCGCCAGATATGTGGTATGAAGAAGGTATGATTGCTAGATTGCGCGTAAATTTTATGTGAGAGCATTTTTTTGAGTTACGATTCATATCATTATCCGAGCACCATTTACAAAGCATATCAAGATCACTCTGGAGAAGCGCTATGTCATCCACGGACTGAATATGTCTGGCAAATTTGAGGTCATCCGCGTACAGAAACGGAGTGGAGTTAATGAAACAATTCGAGATATCGTTAATGAATATATTAAAGAGAATAGGTCCTAAATGAGATCCCTGCGGGACACCTGAGGTGATATCATATAAATTGGATTGATACCCATTGACAACGACATAAAAAACTCGCCCATGCAGGTATGATTTTAACCACTTTAGGAGGCATCCACTGAAACCATGGGAAGAAAGTTTACGATGCAGAATGCTGTGTGAAACTCGGTCGAAAGCCTTACTAAAGTCCGTATATACTACATCTTTAATATTCTTTAATACTACATCTTTAATATAATTTTTTTATATAATGTGTGGTGGTACGGAACCTTCGGTGCGCGAGTTCGACTCTTACTTGACCGGTTTTGTACATACTTATTATTACGGCCACGGCGCGCCGGTGTGTACCTACTACCTAGTCAAAATTCGACTGAGAGCCTATGCTCTCAGTCGAATTTTGACTATTCTTTAAAACATTAATTTACCTACAGAGTAATAAACCGTGACATCATGACATGCAACAATTGATCTGATTTACATTTATTAATAAACAAATCATTAATGTATATTATTTATGTATCTTTGATCACGGAAGACAAACCGGTTTGGAAATAGATCACGATTTGCAATTGTTTGCTAATTGCAATAAATAAGTAAATTGCTGATAATTTTCATGTAAAATTTTAAAATGAAACAATACAAGACAGTTATTTACAAAGAAATTTTACAGTCGTTACCTATTCAATTTGATTTTATTTATAACTAGAGTTAACCCGCGAATTTGGCCGCACAAATTATATACCAGATTTTAAGTCAGATCATTAGCTATCAAACAAAAATAGTTTCATCAGAATCGGTTCAGTAGTTTTTGCGTGATACTCGTTCAAACAAACACATAAACAAACGAACAGACAGACAAAAAATAAAAAAATTGGTGATATAGAATCAGGGACACCTAAAAACCATATCGTAACTTTTTTTGTTAATAAAGTATTTTCAATGTACAGACAAACTTTCTGCTACAGTTGTATAATAGTTTAGAAAAAATATTTCTAGAATAAAACAAATGAGCACAAGAGTAACATACCTAATGAGGCTGCTAAATATTGGCGCCATTTTAATTTGAACTGAGCTTTAAAAGTTTCGAACATTATCAAATACGCGTCACTGTTCGATTTTCAAACCACTTTTATTTTTTTTAATTTACTTTTAATGGCCTGCACTAGACGTGTGCACTGCCAGCCATAGCGTTTAATTATGGCAAACCTCTTTGCTCTTTGTCATAGCTTTGTCTTGATCAATACCAATCAATACAATCCCTTCACATTATGTTTTTTTTAAAATATGCCACAAAAAACTAATTGACTAAACTTGTGAATGAGATTTTTTACTACTTTAAAAGTAGAAACTTTCTCGGATTTTTAATTCGTTCTTGTATTGGGCAGAGTTACCTTACAGCAAAATAACAAAAGCAAAGGGTAAGATTTTTGACTTAACATTTTTGATAAAATATAATCGAAGAAATATTATAAAATTTAATAGTAAAAAAATATCGAACAGAAGAAACGTGATTTTTGCTCTATCAATCGTAAAAACGGCAATACATAAGCGTCCAACTTGGTGTCATTTCATTATAGAGCAACTCTGTAAATTCTATAATACAGGGTGTTACAGAAGTAAAAATAAAAATTGAAAACTTCTAAGGGGGTGGTTTAGACCAACAAACTGAACTACTTTCACTATGGGACCAACATCGAAATCGCGAAAAAAAAAATATTTTGTCCCATACATTTAGCTCGAGTAGATCTGTAGTTTAGTATGGAACATCGCAAACGCATCGCATCATGGCTATTATGCCAAATCTCCGAATCCGAAAGTTCGATTTTTTTTTCGATATTTAGATATTGGTCCCATAGTGAAAGTTGTTCAGTTTGATGGTCTTAACCACCCCTTAAATGTTTATTTGTATTTTTGTAACACTCTGTATAAAGTAAGAACAACAACGAATAATTAAAAAAAAAAAGTGGGTGTCGGGCTCGCCCTAAGGATCCCAGAAATTTTTTAAATATTGTTATGAAACCCTCGGTGCGAGAGTCCGATATGCACTTGGCCGGCTTTTTACTATTCGGATATAAACTCCTAAAAAACATAACCCTCCTTCTGGCGCAGTCGGGTAAAAAGCGGTGATGTGTAAGTCGGTAACGGAAAATTATTCGGTATTACCTAGGCACACCTAGGTAAGTCTTATATTAATCGTATAAGTAGGTATACCTAGTAAACTAAGGCCGGATTCGACCAAACTTTGATTTATAGAAGAGTGACTATACAAGGAACAATTTTACCCTTGTTATTTACTCCGAAATAACTTGATTTGTGCTCTACCACACTAAACCCATAATAAAAGAACGAATGTATAATCCACCTAAAGAAAGAGGTCGTTGTATCCATACTTATTGTTAGTTTAGTTAGTTTTAATATGTTAGGTTTCGTTTTTCTTTAATTTTTTTAATTATGTGACATTGACATTTCATTAGTCTTGGTATAAGCTTTACACCGTCAAAATTGGCCGTTTTAAATTTACTCTCAACTTATTCATAGATTAGGGCTGGTAAAACGCACAAATCAGTTTACTCTAGAGTAACCGGCGACTTAATCTAAGAATAAAATTTACTCCCGTTTGGTCAAATCGGGCTTAAGTATTTCCAGTGCTATTTTTAAAGTTAATTTATTAACTACCATCAATTATCCTTGATCTTGCTTTTTATGCATTATATATAAAAATCAACTTTTACCACGTAAATAAAGACTGTTGTTCTATACTTTAAGAATCATTTTGCCTTGATTGAAACTAAAAGGTCGTCTGAGATAATTTCACTGGTCAAGCACCGTTGGTTACAATGATTGTTTGTTTTTGTTTATGTAATTAAAGAGTGATTAGACGCGATAGCTATATAGCTTGTTGATTCTGGTAAGCGATTGTGTGATTCTTTTTTTGTGTAGTTTTTAGCACTTCACTTATTTTCCAGAAGACAAAAAACGCCATACTTACCTACCTACTACGTTTTGTATCACGGTTACAGCACACACGCACAGCACAGAGAAGCCCATTTCTTTGACTATTCATTAGAAGGACTGGCCTTGCGGTAGCATTTCCCCTCTGCCACGGTATAAGGACAATTTAATCATGTGCATTTACATTCAATTTTATACCTTGTCACTAAATAAACGAGACAGCCTATAATTGCGAATCAATAATTTTGAACTTACAACGTTTGGGGTTCACACGAGACTACTTTTCATGATTTTTATTATTCCAAATTAGAATCTAAAGTTATGAGGAATAAAATCCAAAGTGACGTATTTCATGTTACCTCGCCCCCCGCAAAAAGTGGCAGAAATGTTTGTTAGTAGAATTACACGCGTAACTAGTCCCTATATAAGGTCTAACAAAATTAGGTGAAACTATTTTAAGGGGATGATCAGACCATCAAACTGAACCACTTTCGCTATGAGACCAATATCGAAATGGCAAAAAAAAATTGCTGTCCCATACATTTAGGTCGAGTAGGTTTGTATGGAACAGCAGATTTTTTTTCGCGATTTCGATATTATGGTCCCATAGAGAAAGTTGTTCAGTTTGATGGTCTGGTCATCCCCTTAAAATAGTTTCAGCTTATTTTGTTAGACCTTATATTTACGCTATGACATTGTGTAGACTATATTAAGATCTAAAAATGCTATTAAGTAATTTTTTTAAGACCAATAATTTTGATGAGTTAATTAGATAATTTTAAAATTTGGCGCGAATTCTTATGATTTTCAAATTCTCTATGGTACCAATATCGAAATCGCGAAAAAAAAATCTACTGTGCCATACATTTAGGTCGAGTAGGTTTGTATGGAACAGCTGATTTCTTTTTCGCGATTTCGATATTGGTCCCATAGAGAAAGTTGTTCGGTTTGGTGGTCTGATCATCCCCTTTAAATAGTTTCAGCTAATTTTGTTAGACCTTATATAAGTAGTCAAAGGCCCATTTTGGTGACGTCCACTTTTTTGTAGGTAACAAGGAATTAGGTTGTGATTTAATTAGTAGGTACCTATAAAAGGAGGCTAGGTAGAAACAATCGTTTGGTATACAGGGTGTCCCAGAAATGGTGAATCAAACTGCTATGGGAGGCAGCTTGACTAATGTCCTATCCATAAATATAAATCCAATAATATAAAAAAAAATAAAACGCACATGACCATAAAAAAAAAGATTAAAAAAAAAAAATTTCAGTTCAGAAAAAACAATTAAACTAAGTGGTCTATGCTCGAAGTGCAGACATTTTTTTTGCAAAATATTAACAATCAGTCGAAGCAACCTCTAACAATTAATATTGGCAGAAAAGAAAAATTTGATGATTTTCCCGTTTATTTGGATATTCTTTTTTTTTCTGTTCATGTGCGTTTTATTTTTTTTTATATTTTTCATGGATAGGACATTAGTCAAGCTGCCTCCCATAGCAGTTTGATTCACCATTTCTGGGACACCCTGTATATAAATCTCATCCTAATATAGTCGAATAAAAATATTAAAATGAAAGTACAAAAAAATATGTATACATATATTTCGCTACCTATTCGCAGTAAACTGACAAAGATATGTGGGAAAAAAATTTTCTCGTCAGATCGCATTCAAAAATCGTTGACCCTTCAAATTTGATTTGTCCGAGTTCGAAGGTTTAAATAATAATTTCAATAACTAAACTGGTATAAAGTTTACCCAACAGCCCGTTTGCATTGCTTATTATATTGTAAATAAAAAGATAGCTGGTACGAGTAGGTATAGTACGGGCAAAATTTCCTTGGCCGATAGTAATGGCTCGGGTGAATATTGTGTACCCGACTGATTGATGGTGGCTGTAGCACAATTCCTAGTTTCTAGGTCTTAGCACTAACACCAGTCTCCACATAAATGACTGTACCTATAATTTTAAGACCATTTTGTATATTGAAAACTGTGTGGAGAAGAATAAACGTTTATATTATATTATTATTATATTATATATATTAATCTATGGATATTAATCTATCGAGATGAAAAAAAAAAAAAAAATTGATATTTGTATTCTATGCATGATCCTTCTTAATATAACTGACGGTTTTTTAATGACCTGACCATACTTGGACAGTGTGAGAGAGATGTTAAAGCCATCGTTGATGAGCTGGATGCAGAAGGTGAAAAAGTGGGTCTTAGAATCATCCGGGAAAAGACAGAATATCTCCTTATGAAAAGATACAAAGATCGGAGAGTCAAAAGAAGGGACCTCAATGTCAATGGTACAATCTATAAAGGAGTAGACAAATTTAAATACCTTGGGTGCACTATAACAGACTCTAACCAAGTAACCAACCAAGAGAAGAGGAAATAGACATCCGAGTACAAAATACCCTAAGATGCGCCGCAGTCCTTCATAAGGTCTTAGTGTCCAAACTATTAAGCAGACCGACTAAGATACGTGTCTACAAAACTGTGCTTAGACCGATCTTAATGTACGGATGCGACATTGAAAGAGGGAAATAAGCTTTTAGTGGCCGAACGGAAAATCTTCCGGAAGATTCTGGGACCGACTAAGAAGGAAGATGGGAGCTGGCGAATAAGGAAAAAATATGGAAATAGGAGAGCGTATCTGGGGTCACCCAGTGGGCAGGCCCAGGTATCGCTGGATAGACCGGATTACCAAAGATCTCGAGGAGCTGGAGGTGCCCAACTGGACTGAGATGGCACAAAAAAGAGATGAATGGTGTGCTTTGTTGTCGGAGGCCAAGACTCACTTCGGGTCCGGACCCAGCATAGTAAGTAAGTATAAGTAAGTTTTTTAAGTGGATGATCAGACCATCAAACTGTATAACTTTCTCTATCAGACAAATATCGTGTAAAAAAATCACCTGTCCCCCTGTCCCTATATAAAACTTGTTCAGTTTGATGATCTGATCATCCCCTTAAGCTCAGCTAATTTGGTTGGGCCTTATATTTTGTATTAACCTTCAAAGGAAAACGCTCAATCCCATTTCGCCTCGAAACTGGTAAATTTGATTTTTTTAAGAAATGCTACAATAGAAAAGGATAATTTCCATGTGAAGTGATTCCTTGGGTAGTGTGATATTCCTTCTACTTTTTAATAGTGCACTGCCTTAATGGAAATAAAGTTCGCTTCCGGTAAGTTCGTGTTAGGTAAGTTCTCTAGACCCCAAAACCGGGAGACAGTCTCTAAGGTGTTAGGGTCTCCAGTTATGACGTCATAAATTTTTTTAAGGGATTAAAAAAATGTTTGTTCTGAAACCTGTCGTGTGGGGTATCAAATGAAAGGGCTCCATTGGCCGGTTCTAAAAATGTACTACACTCGCTTTTCAACCAATTGTTTTAAAAAAATCCAAAAATTATTTTCAAAACATACCAAGGGCTCCTCCAGGTAGGAAACGGCGGAATAAATTTTTTGTTAAACATACGCCAAACGACTCATAATATCCTCATATCAAACGTCAATAAAGCAATTTCAAAAAGGTTTATGTTTACTATTTTTTATAAATTTTTTCATTAAATATAAAGTTGAAAAGTAATAAAAAAACTTTTTTATTACTTTTCAACTTTTTCGATTTTTTTAGAAAGTGGCTGACAGGTAATGGTGTAGTATATTTTTAGAACCGGCTCATGAAGCCCTTTCATTTGATACTCCACACGATAGGTTTCAGAACCATTTTTTTTAAATCCCATACACAAGAATACATTTTTCAGCCTTTTTTGACCGTAAGGCAGTGCACTATAACCGACTTCATTGTGTATAATTTTAGCTATCATACTATTAGTATGTGTTCTTTGAACATATTCATTCGTTAGTTGTGAAACGGTATGAAACGAATTTATTTCGTCACGTGGGCAATCTCTTTTCGCAGCAACTCCCAATAGTCCAAATAGTGTAAAAGGTTACACAGAATATAAACTTAAATAACTTAACATATTGTAGATGGACAAACTGGACAACTTTAACTCATCATCATCATCATCTTTACAACTGTAGCAGATGATTTAAGCAGTGTTTTTGGAAAAGCACTTTTTCTCATGGCTGTACAGTCCTATATACGAGAGCCGCATACACGTCCACAGCCTGTGTTGCCAAAGTTTGTTTTACGCTTGCGTCGTTTCAGTCGCGCGCGCCGCCCCATCTCTTTCTCTCGCATCAGGCAGTAATATAAGCTATCACACGCCCATTTCGCTTCAATTATTTTTCGACACAGGCCCTTAAGTTTACAATCTGTAAGTATACAATTTTTATCGTAGTTTTCTTTTTTACCAGCTTTCAATGCGCAAGGTATAGTCATCGTACTGCATTGATAAATCAGTCAATTATACGGTTTCCGCATAAGTTAAATGTTTTATTTATGTTTGCAATCTCGATTATAGCGTTAAAGTCCGGTTATCGATAAGTAGTACTCGATGCATTTTACTTCTTTGTGATAAAGTTAAGGTGGTTTCGGTCCATACAAAAGTTTGACACACAATACGCATAGACGGAATTAATAAAAGTAATATTTTATATATGGAAAAATAGTTTAGAAAATCTAGTTGTCGCATCACAAATAACATTTGCAATTTATAATATAATTACGAAGATGTGAAAAATAGAAACAAAGACAGAAGAACTTTTTGTATAGCGCTGTTTCTTACGCCCACGCTTAAATGGATTCGGTAAATCCAGCTATAACAACGTTAGTTGTCGAGACGTTAATCGTCGTTCAGGTATTCCGTTAGATTTTAAAGATATATATTCAGTATAAGGAACGTTCGAGTATTTGGCTGTAAGAGTCTACCCACCATCAAACTGAACAACATTTACTATGAGAGCTAACCGATGCGCTCGAAAAAGGACTTGGAATAAAATAAATGAATACAATAAGTACCTACAATACGTCTGTGTTTGTTCGAGCGTCACGTAAAAACTACTTGACCAATTTTGATGATTTTTTTGCGTTTAAATGCTTATGATTAGTCTTATAAACTGGTATATATTTTATTAAGTTACAATTACGGGAACCGGGCGAACGAAGTAGCGAACCTACAATTTCATAGCCGGTAGCGACCCCTAATACTCTTAACAAAATACTGTAGATGTTTTTTTATACAAACACAAGTTTGAAATGGTTACCCGTAAAAAATTCTAATTTTCATGTTTTAAGAAGCACCCTAACCTACAACATGTTTTGTCGAAAAAGGTCACTCTTTACAGAAACTTTATTTAAATACCGTTTTAGATAAATCCATTGTATAATAATATTGGGAGTCCATAAGCTGCGTAAACGTATATACCAGATTTTAAGTCAGATCATAAGCTAAGCTATCAAACAAAAAACGTTTCATCAAAATCGGTTCAGTAGTTTTTGCGTGATGCTCGTTCAAACAAACAAACAAATAAACACAAACATACAAACAGACAGACAAAAAAATCTAAAAATTGGTGATATGGAATCAGGGATATCTAAAAACCATATCGTAACTTTTTTTTGTTAATATCTTCAATGTACAGACAAACTTCCTGTTACAGTTTTATAATAGTATAGAAGATAGATAGATAAAATAGTTCAGGATTTTCCAACACGAGCACAATAGTATAGAAGATAGATAGATAAAATAGTTCAGGATTTTCCAACACGAGCACAATAGTATAGAAGATAGATAGATAAGATAGTTCAGGATTTTCCAACACGAGCACAATAGTATAGAAGATAGATAGATAAAATAGTTCAGGATTTTCCAACACGAGCACAAATTCGGAGTTCCCGCCAAAAAAGTTGTATGGAATTACTTACCTAAGTAAAATACATTGTAGTCAGCCCGATCAGTGTTTAGTATTATATCAACAATTTTTGTTTTTCTTTGAGTGCGGAAAAGTGGGGTGAAAATTTTATTGCGCCGCAACTCGGGGTGATGCGTTTATAGTAACACGAATCCAATTAGCCCCCGCCGCCTCCTCGCGTGGAAATATTATGGCGGGAGGTTTTTCCCGCCGTCACCACGAGCTGCGCCATTTTTAAGTTGTTTTTTTTTCTTTTATGTTTAGGCTGCGGGAGGAAAGTTGCATTAATTTTGATTCATATGGGATTATTTTAAACATTAAAATGTTCTGTATTATGCGACGTACGTATCTATCTTTACGGGCAATATTAATGATACCTGTAGGTACCTATACAATAGAGTATATTTATAAACAAGGTCTAACAAAATAATCGCTCCTGAAAACCTTTTCAACTTTGAACAAATGTTGTATAGCGGCATCTATGTTTTAATTCTTTTATTTATAGAAATGATAATGAAACAAGGCTGAACCGAAGTAGTTAGGTAAAATGTTAGTAGGGTTTGAAGGTCTGAGGGTGTGTAGTTTCGCTTGTAGCGAGCTAGATGGCGCTACTAGTAAGTGATTCATATTTTATATCTTTTCTTTCCCCTAGCGATGAATATGGCATTACACCTACATGGTGTAAGGCGACTCCTCCCGGAAACTTAGGTCCGCCACATACATCCGGAATAAACATGATTCGCAATTAGATTCCGTATGGAGTGTTGCCGCTTTTAGAGACTTTTTCACTAGATCTAGTGATTTTTTGATGTCTTAGGTGGCATATTTTAAAGTGAAATTTGAGCGTAGGCGTTGATGGAACGATACCGTATCGTGACGGTACAGTTGCGACGTCGTTGCGGCATAGTTGCGAAATCGCCTCCGCTCAAAAACCGCTTGTGTGATGATGGTTCATGCCATTTTGTATGCAGCATATGTCTAATGTTAAAACTATCGACAGTCTTTTTTTATAGTTGCATTAATATTGGAATACAATCATCATCTTTCATCTTTTCTTTCTTTCTTATTGTTTCCTTTTTAACCTTTGTCACCTATAAATATTTCATTCATTTAGTTATAAGTTCTTTTTCCATATTATAATTAGTTTAGATCTAGTTTAGATAATTATTTAGTTTATTTACAATTATGTATCCCACTTCTTGAGAACATTTGAATAAATATAAAATTTACAAACCATCATCGTAAAATTCGTAACGTCATGACCTCATCACATGATAGTAATTATCATGTATAGTAATTGTTTGTTTTGTTTTAATAAATACCTAAAAATGCAATTATTGTCATTAATTTGGTGTTTCATACATTTTTATTTTAGGCATTTTTTAAACAGCACTATTATTTTTGGTAACCTTAGTTGACAACACTGAATCGTGAATCAGGATTCCGGATCGCAATTCCGTCTGTGTGTGGCGGAACTTAAAGTGGTAAAAGTACCAATCAATATAAACGACTTTTACTACGGGACGAACCTTAGGGACGAACTATGAAAACTTAAAAAAGAAATCAGCTATTACATTTTGCGCGATAGGCACCTATGCCTATTAAAGTAATTTTATTATGATATAGGTGACATTTTGTTGTGAGAAATCAACAAAATATTTACAAACAATAATGTTTATTTAAGAAATTGATTCAGACTCGCACTTGGCCGGTTTTTTTATTATTTATTTATTGTACCTACTTTAGCCGTATTATTATATGCACTTATCTACTGGAAATCCTTTATTTCTTTTGGTACAATTCAAGGTAAAGGGTTAAAAATCCCATACAACCGATGTCTTCAATAAAATTCTCTTATTTGTAGTAATTAAAACGTTACGTGTTTGACGTTTTGACGGTTCTTTGGAGTTTTTGGAGACAATCGAAAGACGCAGGAAACGCAGAGAAGTCCACAGGAAAGAGGTGAACCGACCGCTTTGCCGCGCTACAAATGACGAAACACTTTTCCTGTTTACGACCCATACCCCAACATATTTCACTGAACAGTATATTGTTCACTTGCACGATACTTTGTTACGCAAAATAACACCAATTTTTCGAACCAATACTCAACATAAACAATAAAAATTCAATAAAATATGAGGACTCCAAACGTAGCTGACAAATGACCGCCAAAAAACTGAAAATCCTTCATTCAGTGACATCCTGTTTAAAAAAAAAAGTGCATCGAACTAGAGGTAGCAGTTGTAAACATTTAATTATCTCCTAGCAGGGGGATTAATTACTACACACAAAATGGGCATCCGTACAAATCGAAAAGAAAACACTTCTCTTTTTCAATCAAAGCGTATTAACAAACGTTTGCAATCAAAACGCTCTCTAACGATTTCCGGACGCAACGCAAAAATAAAAGAAAAAAAATGTTTTTTTTTCTTTTTTTTTTGTTCGCCACCTCGAATGACGAATCGAACTCGTTTTTTTTCTTGTCTATCGGTTTCAAAGCCGTATGTTTTCGAAAAACGAAACGTTTTTGAGAGCATTCACTAATTGATGCTTCGTTCGGATTCGTCGCGGTGCATTCTGACCAGACAGAGTTGGATTTAGAATAATAATATATCTGTTTAGATTCGATAGCGCCCCTAACCAATAAACACACTCCTTTCTTTTCATTATTTCTAAGGAACTTTAGGACAGAAAAATGGTTTTCCTTTTATTGTACTTATATCAAACCACACCAGACCGAGCAGAACCGGAAACCTATGTAGTTTCACGCTGGGTTCAAAATACTTACCAAGGTACACAAAATTTAACTTGCAACAATTTTATTATTATTTTAACAAATTGAATAAAGTAGTAAAAACACTAGAAAAAATAAAACTTAAGACAAAATTATATTTTATGATAGTTTAAACACAAATATAAGCTTATATTTATCTTATATATTATTCTCATTGCCTCCTCTACCCTCTTACCCCTCTTTCTCTTTTATTTAAGTTTAATCTCTAGTAAAACCTGAAAAATCGTTATTCTTCCAATGGAAAAAACATACAGAAAGAGGTTCGTGAAGGAAACCACTCACCACTCAATCGGTGAAGGAAAATACTACGAGGAAATCTATGGCCAGCCTCAAATTTGATGAACACTTCTCACCTTTATTTAAATAATTTTTAGAAGTGGCCATGAATGTTGAATGCTAATGTGCTAGAGCTAACTCGATAGATAGTATTACAGTGACTGTGGCATCGTTTTGGCGCCCCTGAGTCGCTAAATTCCACATACCAAATCCACTCTGCTTCAGTGTATAGGCATCGAATAAAAAACTCGATGTATCGAATCGATTCAAACGCTTGTCGTCAGTCGATCTGTTTGTGGTCCACAGATGGCATTGCTTGGGAAACTGACTTGTATTAATTACTTGCATAATGAGCATGTGGCGGGAACTCGATTTGAATTCATTATTTGATTTTAATTAGATTTGGATTTGGTTTTGTAAAGATGTGTCTGTAATTATATTAATCATTAACATAAGAAATAGTTTTCAGGTTTTGCTGTTTGTTTCAACACGTAAAATAATGTTTTTTATAATAAATACATTTTAATGAGTCGGTAAAATATTATCTTTTTATATGAAACTAGATATACAATCAATGCTTCAAAAACGGTAGAGCGAAAAAAGCAGAGCTTTTTGCCAACTAGCTGACAGTAAACACACCGAATAAGCATGTATACTTCATTTGTGTGGGTTATTCATTGTGTCAATTCGGACAAAAATTTGCTAAGATAATTATTATGAGACTTGTAGTCTATCTACACCTAGTATTTAAGGTCAATGGTATAAACTCAAAATAACCATTTATGCGCTAAAATTACCGGCAAAACGACAGAGACCGCGCGCCAAGAATTTTAATAACCAATTTGTGTTTAACAAATTCACCTCTAGATTTAATTTTTTTTTAAAAGCGACCAAATTACAAACGACGTCCCCTAATTGAATGTTCCTGTTATAAATCAGAATTAATTTGTGCGTTCAAAAGCGAGATTGGATTGTTATTGGTCTGTTAGTGAGCGCTTTGAACCGTGTGAGTAATGGAACGCACTCGCGCCCGTGTGTCGCACATCATTTTAGAATAATGGCGCCCCCGTTTTATTAACTGAAGAGCGTAATTACATAGGCAGGTGTGTACAGAGATGCAATTAGAAATGAGAACTGGAGTGCGATTTTTAAAACTCAAATCAGCAGTAGAAAGATTCATATCTCCATAGTAATTTTGACATTTTTATCTGCTGAACTCAGCGAATGAGTTTCAAAAATCGCACTCCTGAACACCTTTTGTGCTTGGCTCTGGCTATGGGAATATTGACAAGCTGTTGGACGATGGATGTGAGACATTAAGACCCTCCATGAGGATAGGCTGTGTCCTGCAGTGGGACATAATGACATAGATATAGGCTGATGATGATGAATGTGATAGCAGTGGATCTTGTTAAGTAGGAAAGGGCAATTTATAAGTACCTGGATGTTTTTCTGAGTTTTAAAAATACGTTAAAAATGAAGGCTCTTATAACTTGTTTCTATTTGCAGCTCCAAAAATAGTAACACAGTTATCAACCAACCCGATAGGTGGCGCGCGGGTAATTTGTCACACACACCCAGCCAGACGCCTGACAGCGATTGATTTATTGTCGTCCAGACAAAGGCACCTCCAAATAGACCCCCTCGTAAAGCAAACACTCAATTTGGGAGTCATTATGGAGGGAAACTAATCTCTATCTTTCACCCTCAAAGTTTACTTTCCCGCTTTCCCGCCAAAGTTTGACGTTTGCAGGGCTGCAGGGCTGCCACCTCAAAAAATCGATTAGGCGCTAAAACGATAAAAAAAAAGAGCTATAATCTATTACGTGGGTCGAAAAAGCGCTAGATTCGACGCTAAATTCGTCTCCTAAATAGTCTTAGCAATCTTTCCGAAACTTACCTATAGGTCAGTCAATTTAAATCAGTCAAGTCGTAGGTGCCTGCCTATTAAAATTATTAATAGCACTGTTTCAGATAAGCTTTTGTATTCTAATCTCCCGAACACTACTCACTCAGTGCACATGTTTTGACTACAATACACTATCAACTTTTAACATATCATTTTACGGAGTCATTTTACGGAGTTTTTGTTGGCGGGGTAGGGACTAATTATTAATTAGACTTTTAAACTGTAACCGGCACCATTTAGTGACAAAAAGACTATCTTAAAACATATTTAAAAAATTCGTTACACCACATAGAAATCAAAATGATGTGTCCCAGAAGGCTTTTAAATTAATAATATTAATACAAATGCACTCATTTGACTTAGATTTAACAATATACATTATTTTGAGCAAAATATAGGCATTGAAATTTAAAAAAATGAGGTATTTATTAGAAAATATGAATGTATTTTTCAATACCTCCTAAGTAGACAAAAATATTTATACCATGTTTGAAGTATGTAAAATGGTAAAGCCTTAAATAATAAAAAATATTACCATCAGGTTTTTTAGTACGAGATAATAGCTAAATTTAAAAATTTGAACTATTCCTGACGTGATTTTTTTTTATTTTGGTAAATTTTCTAGGCTCAAATTGGCTCTTCAATATTATACCAAAAAAATATCAATTATTAATTAGTCCCGGCTCAAACCGTAAAATGACTACGCTTACTTTCAAACATTACTTTTAGCGCTAGTTTTTCCGCTAGGCCTTAAATTTTTAGATACGGCGCTCAGAACAACTAAACATACCATAAAAGCAAGATCTAGCGCCGAAAGCGCTAAGGTGGCAGCACTGCCGCGCTGTCAACGATCGGGTGCGTTCAGAAATTCCGAAGCTAATTGTATGTATCGCGCGTCGCAGAAAACATTTGTCAATTGTCACCGTCCTTATAACGGAACGCAATTAGTTAGTTAACTATTTCAGGAACGCTTTGACGGCTTATTAAGATTTCAAATTGGACACAAATTACGTGTCATGCCTGAGTTATTATGATGTGAATGTTTTCCTGTTAGTTTTGATGCACTAAAAATTTGGTTGTTGACGTGCAGACAGCTTCGTTTTACGGACATCAAGAAGCTATCTGTGAAGCTCTACGCATAATAATTGGATTTTTAAACATTGACTTACTTTGTTCATTAACGAATATTGATTTGGTTTCTTTTTCTGTAACAGAACCATTTGACATACATACATTATACTATAGATACAAGTCTCATCGTAAAATCTTAGCATATTTTTGCCCGAATCGACAAAATAACCCACACAAATCACACAATTCAAGTACCTACCTAACTGTAGGTGTACCCTATGCATGAACACGTGGCACTAATAAGTTGTGTTTGATTTATAAACTTAGTCGTATTTGGTACCTATTATTGCTGTCAGCTACAAAAAAGAACTCTTAGGAGCTTTTTTGGTTCTGCTTGATTGGTCTACGTTGATTGTGAAACTAGTTCCAAAAAAATTATATACGAGATTTTAAGTCAGATCATTAGCTATCAAACAAAAAAGTTTCATCAAAATCAGTTCAGTAGTTTTTGCGTGATGCTCGTTCAAACAAACAAACACACAAACATACAAACAGACAGACAAAAAATCCAAAAATTGGTGATATGGAATCAGGGACTCCTAAAAACCATATTGTAATTTTTTTTGTTAATATCTTCAATGTATAGTATAGATACATGAATGAACAGAACGCATCTTTATGAAATGTTCGGAAATGGAACACTCAACAGAAAATAATTGTTTCTTTTTTTTTTATATGAAAGTTTTTTTTGCTACCAACATTATATATCAAGTGACTAAAATAATATTGCCCATCGTAAATGTTTTAGTATTTTGCCAAAAAAAAAAAAACAGATTAATTTACAGCTGTGAGAGAATCCAGTAATGATCACTTAAAAATAAAGTGTCGTAATGAATGAAGATAGAATTTTAATTGGGCTACCAGGGGAGCGTCCATTTTTTGTATTAAAAACTTTTTAATTAATCTCTCCACTGAAACGGATGGGTCTCAGTTTTTACGAACAGACTTGTTTATTAATGAGAGGACTTTTTTATTTTTTAAATGCGATCCGAATTCTTCATTTACATTTTCAGCTAAGGTCGGCTTAAATACTTGAAATCGCTATCTACATTATTTTATGGTATAATAACCATTTTTAACCGACTTCAAAAAGAAAGAGGTTCTCAATTCGACTGTATTTTTGTGGTGCCTTCTAATCCAAGTAAATCGAATTTGAAAATCATAAGAATTCGCACCAAATTTTAAAATTATCTAATTAACTCATCAAAATTATTGGTCTTAAAAAATTACTTCATAGCATTTTTAGATCTTAATATAGTCTACACGATAGCTTAGCGTAAATATAAGGTCTAACAAAATAAGCTGAAACTATTTTAAGGGGATGACCAGACCATAAAACTGAACAACTTTCTCTATGGGACCATAATATCGAAATCGCGAAAAAAATCAGCTGTTCCATACAAACCTACTCGACCTAAATGTATGGGACAGCAATTTTTTTTTGCGATTTCGTTATTGGTCCCATAGAGAAAGTTGTTCAGTTTGATGGTCTGATCATCTCCTTAAAATAGTTTCACCTAATGTTGTTAGACCTTATATAAATAATGGTGTGTATTGCAAGTAAATGTGACTTCTACTTATTAAGGTGGTTTCAGTCCATACAAAACTTTGACGCACAACACGCGTAGACGGAATTAATAAAAGTATAGGACCTAAATGTATAGGACAGCAATTTTTTTTTGCGATTTCGATATTGGTCGCATAGAGAAAGTTGTTCAGTTTGATGGTCCGATCATCTCCTTAAAATAGTTTCACCTCATTTTGTTAGACCTTATATAAGTAATGGTGTGTATCGCAAGTAAATGTGACTTCTGCTTATTAAGGTGGTTTCAGTCCATACAAAACTTTGACGCACAACACGCGTAGACGGAATTAATAAAAGTAATATTTTATATATGGAAAAATAGTTTAGAAAATCTAGTTGCCGCGTAACAAACAACATTTGCAATTTATAATATAATTACGAAGTTATAAAGCTTTTAAAATTTTGTATGAAAAATTTGAAAGCTTTATATCTTCGTTTTATTATTTTATCGTATCGTATTATTTTATAAATTGCAAATGTTATTTGTTACGCGGCATCTAGATTTTCTAAACTATTTATCCATATATACAAAGTTACTTATATTAATACCGTCTACGCGTATTGTGCGTCAAAGTTTTGTATAAAATTGACCACTCTGCAACCGCCTTAAGTAGATGCCTTACGTATATGCACATAATACCTGAGACTTTTTCAAATATTTAGCTTTTCTTTGAACAATAAAAAAATGTAAATATAATTCAATAGCAAATAAAGCCGAGATGTTGAAGATCATTTTTATTACTTTTATTAATTTGTATATCTTTCAAATAACGAGAACATAGCATCTAAAAAATATGACCCGGCCTATAGCATTTCCATAGTGAGAGCGTCTTAAAATTTTATTGTTCCATACAAAAACTGCAAACCTACTCAAAAACCTCACCTAAATGTAGATTTTAAATGTTAGGTTGTTCCATCCATCATCATAAATCATATCGTATGGCATCTATAGATTAGTTGTTTAATTTGATGGTCTGATCATCCCGTTAAGGGCCTATGTTGAAATATAATTGAAGCGAAATGGGCGTGTGATAGCTTATATTACTGCTGAAAGAGATGGGGCGGCGCGCGCGCCTGAAACGACGCAAGAGTAAAACAAACTTTATTTAATTGTGATTGTACTATTTATGTAAGTTCAATTCTGCTCTATTTTTATTTTATTTATTTATTTGATTCACTTACAGTTATTACACTCATACAATCATTGTGATACTTAACTACGTCTTAAGCTAAATGCATAACCACTTAAAAGTGAACACAACATGCGTAATTTACAGTCACAAAAGGAAAAAAAAACAGAACGTTTCACCCAATGAAAGAGAAACATTGACCTCAGATGACAAATAACTTAGGTACTGTTTATTATTATATTTTAGAAAATTAAAAAGTAAAATACACGAAATGAGAAAGTGACTAATAACAATTGCAGTGATAACGTGGTGGAGACAATCAAAATTTTATAAAATATCAATCTCTTTTTTTTAAATCAAGTCTCGTGTTTCTATTATTCACCGTTTAGAAGTTCCAAGCGTTTATCGATAAAGACGGAGGCTACTTTGGCTTGTTTTTCTACCGAGAAAATGTGTCTTAATCGGTTTTTGGCTCTAATCAAAACTTAAATTATATGTTCAATTTACACATATCCGTAAAACATACCGCTACTGTTAGTACTTCATGTTATATGACGCTTTGAAAATGTTCACACTCTTAAAAAACCGTCAACATGCACATTTCGCTATTAGCATATTAGTGCCAAAACTGTCTTGTGACGGACGCCTATCACCTAAATATTACTTTACTTGGCAGGGAATCATTTGATAGGCAATCTCTACGGTTGTCGAAACCTAAACAGCCAATTACGAGTGTCATAGTGATCAATGAGACGACTGATGAGCTCGCCACGCAGTCAGCGTGATGCTATTCTGGTGTCTGGGGGACAACACGATCACGCAGAGAGTCTAATCATCCGGCGAAATGCGTTACGCTCAGGAATCTACTATTGCTTTTTTGTGGTTTTTATAGAGATCTACAGGGGGTTTGAGTGTTTTTATGTGTATTGTGTTGATCCTGTCTTCAAAAGGACCACTTAAATTTTTACTGTGGGTGCATATTTTGTACGTACCTGTCTTCTTCTTCTTGTAGCACTTGCAGCAAGATAATATAACTTTTATTTTTTGTTTCAGGAATTTGAATTGCGTTGTGAATAGGTATAATTAGAAAGAAATTGATTCCACATTCTAGTGTCGATAAATAAATAAAACAGATTTAATAATAACGAGCGTTAACCCGCGACTTCGTCCGCACAAATTATATACCAGATTTTAAGTCAGATCATAAGCTGTCAAACAAAAAAAGTTTCATCAAAATCGGTTCAGTAGTTTTTGCGTGATACTCGTTCAAACAAACAAACAAACAAACACACAAACAAACAGACAGACAAAAAATCCAAAAATTGGTGAAATGGAATCAGGGACACCTAAAAACCATATCGTAACTTTTTTTTTGTTAATATCATCAATGTACAGACAAACTTCCTGTTACAGTTTAAATAGTATAGATATAGATGTAAAGTGGAAAAAAACGTGTCTAAAGTAAATTTAAGAAGAACTTACAATATCAATTTTTTTTGTATTCTTAACCTAAAACAAAAATAAAGAGAGAAAAATTGTCCTACAAACTACTAGTTGACTACTTATATAGGGACACACATGAAACATGAAATCCGCTACTTTGGAATATATTCCCATAACTTTAGATTCTAATTTTGAACGTTAAAAATCATGAAAAGTAGTCTCGTGTGAACCCCAAACGTTCTAAGTTCGAAATTATTGTTTCGCAATTATAGGCTGTCTGTGATAAGGCCTAATAATAAATTAATTGAATCAGGCGTTACTTTACGGAAATCCATGACTAATATGTAGATGACACGATTGTATCAAGACCTCCGCTTCTAAGTACCTAGTAGACAAAGTTGTATTTATTTATTTATTTAGGTTTACCAACAGTAGTTACATTAAAATTTTACAAATTACAATGTTAAATGCATTGAGCAAAATGCTCTACCAATTACAGGTAAACACAGCATGCACAATGTTCTTACAATATTCTTACAATATACTTACAATATATTTTACTAATATTATTATAATGATAAACTGTGTGCACATGTACTCAAATATAATTTAAAAGCTGACAGAGATAAGCAAAATAAACTAAAGTAAACAACTAGCCAATGCAAAAATGTGTAGCTGTAACAAAAAAAATATGTAAAAAAATATATAAAAATTATATAAAAAAAATATATATAAAAGTAAAAAAAGAAGGAAAACAAAACAAAAAATTTACCAAAAATACATAAAAGGAAATTGTTAGGTAACGTTGCCAAAAAACGTTATAATTTTTCTCTTGAACACAGCCAAGATTTAAAGTTAATTACGTTGTATTACGTTATGCAACACAACCCGCCCACCAAATTATTTTATTTAACTTTGTCTACTAGGTACTTAGAAGCGGAGATCTTGATACAATCGTGTCATCTACATATTATAATAAATAGTCAAAGGCTACAAAAAAAAAATCTCTAAACAACCGCTCTATGACCGATTGTTTAAACTTATAACCATAAACTTAATATACTATCGTAATCAAGTTTATGGTTATAACACTGTATCCCATATTGGGTGTCCCTTTTGTGCCTCTTGTATTTGTATCTCTGTATTTTACTGTTTGTGTTTTGGTGTAAAATAAAGTATATTTGATTGATTAATTTTTTTTTAAATGTTTGATAGGTAAACTCACCTGATGTTAAGTGACGATGAGGCCGAAGATGTAGCATGCTTACCTAGAAATATGCCTATTCACTCTCGCCTTGAAGAGGCCCAAGTTGTATTGCTCATTGATGTGAATAAGTATTTCTTGTATTTATTTCCCTTCGACAATTTTAAACCACCCTGTACATCGAAACCTCTGAAAAGCGTAACTAAAAAGTTAAAATCGTGCGTGTCATTGGTGCCTCTAAACGGTAGATCTTTAGCTGCGATTAGTCGTGTAAATACAAAATAAAATAAAAAGTTGTCGACGCCGACGGACTGACAGACTGACAGATTGAGTGTCCGGCGCGCTATGACTCCGCTGTGATTATGTAAACGATTGTTCTGTTTAATTCGATAGTTTGGACTTACGCCTGCCTGGTACCTACCTATTAGGTATGGGTAAGGTACTGTTGTTTCCGAGTTTTTACTATTTTTAGGATTTCTACTCTCTTTTTCATCCTCTGCAGGACTGCCTCGTTGCTAATTCTGTCTGTCCGTAATTTATTTAAGAGGCTATGTGAAAAAAATAGGATTCTTCCAAGCATATATCACGAAGTACTAACAGTAAGAGTATGATTAGCGGATATGTGTAAATTGAACATATAATTGAAGTTTTGACAAGAGCCAAAACACGATTAAGACACATTTTCTCGATAGAAAAATAAGCCGCCTCCGTTTTTATTTATAAACACTTGGAACTGCTAAGCGATGAATAATAGAAACTCGAGACTTGATTTAAAAAAAAGAGATTGATATTTTACAAATTTTGATAAGAGCAGAATTGAACTTACATAAATAGTACAATCACAATTTAATAAAGTTTGTTTTACGCTTGCGTCGTTTCAGGCGCGCGCGCCGCCTCATCTCTTTCTCTCGCATCAGGCAGTAATATAAGCTATCACACGCCCATTTCGCTTCAATTATTTTTCGACATAGGCTCTTAACATCCTCCTAATACGGTCCTTCTTGACATCAAACTAAACAATTTTATACAACGTGTTAATGATTAAACGCAAAAACTCATACACCCCAACATTCCACAGAAATAAACATTTCATTATGTATTTTATTAATTAAAATTTAAAGTTATTTTGTTATTATTTCAGCAATGAATGGAAGCGCTTGCTTGCTCATGCATATACATTTTAAGAATCTTGTTTTGGGGGTAAGTAGGGTGAATGCCCTACTTACCACCAAAACAAGATTCTTAAAATGTGGCCCTTGCGGGGTGGGTGGACAGAGTTCAGTAAATCTGAAATTATACAAAAAAATTATTTAATCAAATTAAAGATTGAAAAATTTGTCTCGGGCGGGACTTGAACCCGCACTTTTCCAAACCGGGGAACTGCGTTATCCAATTTCGCCACCGAACTCACTACCCAGAGAACGAAATTTTCAATCTGTTCCGTCTTAAGGGGACGTGAGCGCCATCTACTGGTAGTTATTACAAACTAACCAACCCGCAAGTCCAGCATTACAACTGGAATTCATACGATATAGATGACACACCCTGTTCCAATTTCAAATATTATTGATTTTTAAACATGTTACAGCCATGATGATGCCAGATGATCATCATCATCATCAGCCTATAAACGTCCCACTGCAGGGCACAGGTCTACCCTCAGAGAGGGTGTATGGGCCTTAGTCCACCACGCGTGCCCAATGCGGATTTGTAGACTTCACATACGCATCAGAATTTCTTCTTCAGCGTATGCAGGTTTCCTCACGATGTTTTCCTTCACCATTTGAGAGCAGTCGGTATTACGTACATAAGTTAGAAAAACTCATTGGTACATGGCATGTTGTCCATGCAGATTCGAACCCGGACCCCCATTATTGAAACTTGGAACTTTACAATATACGCAAAAAATTATAATTAAAAATAATGTGTACTGAAAAATCAAAAAGTAATACAGGGTGTAAGTGACTGCCTAGCAAATACTGAAACGGACCTTGAAACTTGGACCATCAAACTGAACAACATTCACTATGGAGCCTACCTCAGGAAACGCGAAAAAAAATCAGCTGTCCCATACCTTTTAGTACGTAAAGCAGTTTTGTATGGGACAGTTAATTTTTTTTCGCGTTGCCTGAGGTAGGCTCTATAGTGAAAGTTGTTCAGTTTGATGGTCTGAGATCACCGTTTCAGTATTTGCTAGGCTGTCACTTACACCCTGTATAATTACATCATTTACCTTGCCATCATTGCTCTTGTCGGTAGAGTAGGTATCCGCGAGTCAACGAGTTAGGACTGTGTTAATTCTTTATTCTAGATTCTTAGATCTTAAATAAAAAGCAACAATAGGTAGCCTTTTAAAAATATAACTAACATATAAATCATCATAAATAATAATGCAAATATTCCATTCGATGACATTATGATACAAAATCTATAGCCGTGGTGGTCCAGTGGCGAGTATCCTTGCCTGCCGTGCAAGAGGCGATGGTTCGATCCCCGTCCAGGCCGACTCGTACCAATGAGTTTTTCGGAATTTATGTACGATTTATAACACCACTGGCTTTTCGGTGAAGGAAAACATCGTGCGGAAACCTGCATGCTTCAATTTCGAGGCATGTATTGTACCCACTTTCCATTTACAAGTGGCGACGGGCTCACTCCCCGTCACACTGGACAGAGTTTCAGTTGTACTATAGTGAAACGTGGATGTTCTGAGGTTTCAGAATATCTCTGACTACCCCCTCGGGGAATATAGTCGTGAGCATATGCATATGCATGATACAAAATCTTTAGTAAGCTTCAGTATTTAGGTATAATATGGTACAAACAATGTCAGTAATATTACTCAATTGAGACTCGCTTGTTTACTTCAGAGCCAAGATAGTTACCTAGCTCTTGATCTCAAGCACCTTGAACCAAATCCTCATTTAGAAACTGGAGTGCGATTTTTGAATCTCATACGTTGAATTCAGCAGTTACAAATGTTTCGAGATACGCATCTTTCTACTGCTGACTTGACTTTCAAAAATCGCACTTCTGAAGCATGATTTTTGAAAGTCAAGTCAGCAGTAGATGCGTATCTCCATAATAATTTTGACATTTTCAACTAGTGAGCTCAGCAAATGAGTTTCAAAAATCGCACTCCTGTTTAGAACTAATACTCAGGTAGGTACTAAAGGTTTTCCCGGTAACAGCTTAAAATCAGAGCTCACGACCGGACCTTTACAAACACTTTAATGGCGCAAATCGCTCGCAGCCACAACCCAAAACCCATTAAGTTCAAAACTCAATAAACATCATTGTTCCGACGCTTAACTAGGAAAATAACCCGGCATCGGCCGCGCGGGGCCGCTTTAGCCCGATCTAACTCGCCACGACCTCTAATATTCATAAGTCAATTTCCTGCCCCATTAATACGTAACGAAGTAGCGCAAATGGCCTTATCGCTTGTGCGCGATTACTTGCCCGCCGCTCTCTTACATAATTCAACGTATTAAACGAAATTGTTTAAACCTTATTGCTCGATTACGCTTCTCCACCCCGGGCACGCCTCGTTTGCTCCAGCCAATCCAGTGCCGGGATTCTAGTTGGGCCCCCCACTTTCGACACGTCCCCTCCTTTTCGGTTCCCGCCCGTTTGCTCCCCTGTTTCAGTAGATGGAGTGTTGTGATGAACGCATGCTGACCGGAGATAGACGTGTCCTTATTGAGTTTGCGAACGGATTTCAGTGTGCGGTTTTTTTTATTTATCCGCAAACTTTTGAATTTTGTGTATGAAAAGACTTTTATGAAATTTTTGTGCATATATTTTTGGACTTTATTGACTATACACATGTCAAGTTTAAACTCTACAAACACAGTGCAGTGAAAGTTTCACCATAAAAAAACACCAAGAAAACCACACGATAATGAAGAGAACATTGTTAAAAATCTAATGTCTACGGAAAAATATACCACATAGGCTTTGCTATGACGATGCTTGCAATGACGCGAGGTTCCGACGACAGAAGAGAGGATCCTGAGCCCGAAACGGAGGCCGAGGCGGAGGCCAACGGGGAAGTAGACGTGGTGGGGGTCGAAGAGGCGGCCCCTGTGGACCTGACGCGGCGTTTAGGGTTAACAAGGCCCCCCGAGCGATCCGCGATTGCGTTTTCTGTGGAAAACATATTGGACCCCAATAAGTTTACTGGGCGGTCGGAGGTACCTTTGCGGTTCGACGAACAGTATTGGAGGCCGCATTATGATAGGGATGATAGTGATTCTGGTAAGTACATAATATAAATATTAAAATTTCAGTGATAGGTAGGCGGTATTCTTATCAAGCAAGTTTTATTCGTTTTTATACAGTACGAAAAGCTTGAAAAAGAATCGACGATGCGTTTCTCGCTGTTTTGTGTTAAGTAGATGAAATGAACTACACATTTATTTCAATAAGTACCTTATAGATAGATAAGATAGATAAGATAAGATAAGATTAGATAAATGTTTATTTTACCAAAAACGAGGCAAGCCTCGGTATAAATTAAATATTTGAAAGCTTTAAATTTTAGTTTAAAATCAAAAGATTGTAGTTTCTGGGCGTATCTTCTCTACAATGGAACACTTTCCGACGCGGTGGTAGAGTCACAAATGATGGCAGAAAATCTGGGCAGAAAGCTATCTATGTGATACCATTTTGAATTTAAAATGATTTGTTTTAGTTTTGAGCTTTTCGACTTGAAAGATTGACATTATTAAATTAGGGCGTTTTTAAAAAAAAGTTGCTTGCAGTTGTAATTATAAATGGCAAATCGGAGATCGTATAGGATTCTAGTTAGAAGATAAAGGGAAGATACTATTCATCAAAATATTGAAAATTTCTCAATAATTAAAACCCAAAATGAAAAAGTGTAGTAGGTATCCACAAAAGACTAAAAGATATTTGTATAATATTTTACTTTTATATGTTCTGAAATCTAAACAGTCCATTTTTAAGAATTTCGAAATAAATGTAGAAGTGAAAATCTAACCTCGAATTAGCTTCATAAAATTCGTAAAAACCCAAATTTTATAAATTATAAATCAGCGGCGACCGATTCCGAGTTCGTGTGAAAAGGAGTGAATCGATTGCGATGAAAGCCCTATGCTTTTCTGAAAACCCCATTTAAATCGGTTTAGTAGTTTTAGAAACAAACAGACTAACGTTCTGAGAATACTTTGAATGCTTTCCATTACATAGGCACACTAAACACCCCCAATTCATATTTTAGCAAATATCTACAATGTCCACGCCAAATTTACGATTTTACTATAATGTATACCAATTATAAAATCCATAAATATCCGTGAATAACAAAAAACTTTAAATAGCTCTAACAATGGTCTAACACTATTAATATAACCGTTTAAACACCTTTCAAGAAGTCAATAGAGATATCAAAGTAGGTAACAAAAAACAAATTTATCTTTACGGTTCAGTACATAGTCGTTTTATAAATTCGAATTTTATTTTACCATACAATAGGGGTCATAATATTTGTTAACTGATTTGTAGTGCATCAAGATAGGTATTTGATATTGATACGACATTGATACCTACTCTATGGTATCACGGAAGCAAAGTAATGAAAACTATAGTTTGCTCGAATAATCACAATAGATTGGTTTTTTTAACATTTTACTACTTAAATATTATGTATGTTCAATTCTGCTCTAATCAAAATTTGTAAAATATCAATCTCTTTTATTTTAATCAAGTCTCGTGTTTCTATTATTCACCGTTTAGCAGTTCCAAACGTTTATTGATAAAGACGGGGTCTAGTTTGGCTTGCATTTCTATCGAGAAAATGTGTCTTAATCGTGTTTTGGCTCTAATAATAAAAAAAAATTGTTGTCATATTCATAGAAAAACAATGAAAAATTAGTGCTGTACTCACTGTTCACTCAACTGTTCTTATGTTCTTTGCATACCTATTTGACGCAGCATGTGCTTGTCGTGCAAACAATTTTATTAAGTAATTTTTCAAAACATTTAGATCACCCGGACAACCCGGTTGGTGTGGTTACCACGCCGGACTGCCAAACCAGGGTCCTGCCTAGCTAGCATGCCACCCCCGAGAAAACGACAAAAATCGAGATGTGCCTCCTTTATTATTTTACGTAGGCCAGAAAGAGCAAGCATGACGTTTTTCTCGTTTAAACGCTTTGTCGTGGGTGGCATGCTAGCTATGCAGGGTTCGAATCCCGGTTCTGTCATGGATATTTATATGTTTGTGCCGTTGTTGTATGGTTTCCATAATAAACAGCCTATAGTGCTTACTTGGGATCATTACAATGTATGTGCCTGTGAGCGTTATTGATTATTATTTTATTAACCTTTTTTCCCTTACAAAAGACATCAACGAAATTTTTTTTTTCAATTAAATTTGCACATAGAAATAAAAGTTTTCGCAATCGAATTGACTGATTGATTGATAAAAAAAATATTGATTGATTATCATTTAATTCAACTTAGCATTTTGCTGATTGTGGCTACATACTTGTTTGACGAAGCGTGTGCTTATTGTTCAACGATTTATTTTTTCTTCACTTGAATTTGCTCATACATATTTTACTTACCTATTGTATTATTGTATATAACGACAAGAGCGTCGGTGGCGCGTTGCTGAGAGGTATGGACACCTAATTATGGGGGTCCGGGTTCGAATCCGCACGGACAACATGCCATGTACCAATAAGTTTTTCTAACTTATGTACGTAATACCGACTGCTCTCAAACAGTGAAGGAAAACATCGTGAGGAAACCTGCATACGCATTCTGATGCGTATGTGAAGTCTACCTATCCGCATTGGGCACGCGTGGTGGACTAATGCCCATACACCCCCAATGAGGGGTACGTCTGTGCCTTGCAGTGGGACGTTTATAGGCTGATGATGATATAACGCCATAAATATACATTCGATTAGTTAAATAATAAAAATAATAGCATATTATAATCTTTGAATCATCGTTTAAACTGTTTTACGTGTCGAAAGATAAATTAAATAAAAAATATTGTCCCTAGTTCATTCATTTAACTATCCAAACTTCTTCTATACTTGCCAAAAGTCATACATACATACAAGTACATACAAGAGTATAAAATAACATTGACAATGTTATGTTTCTGTAGTGTGTGTTTCTGTAGGTAGGTAAGTACTACTTGAAAAAAAAAACAATTTTGGAAAAAGATTTAATGATGATTTTTAACCGACTTCAACAAAACAAAAAGGAGGAGGTTCTCAATTCGACCAGTATGTTTGTTACCTGATTACTCGTCAATTACGAATTAATTTTGTGATGATTTTTGGAATTTTCACCTGTTTGCGCGGAGTTTCTAAATGAACAAAGCTTAAAACTTGAAGTAGAATTTAATCTTTATTTCATCGCAATCAGATCACCCAATTAAAAGATGAGAATTTGTGAAATTTTGTATGTGTATACACTCAAAGTCGTGGACGCGGGCGCCAATAGTTTAAAATAAATAATTGTCTAGTTTTGTTCCGTATTTATTTTCACAAACTGTCCTATTAAACAAAGATTAAACTGAAACTATTTTATAAATCAATTAACGGGCGTATCCAACAGGATTGTTCGCCAGCTGCGGGCGTTGACAGGTTAAGTATTTCCGGTTCGGACACCGATCGGACATAAATCTGCCCCGGACAGTCCCTCTGGTGACGTGCCCACCGGAATGACGTCAATAATATACGTTCATAACTATACACCGTGGAATCAGGGACGTTTGAACGTTTTGAAGTCAGCACATAGTGCTTCAGACCATCAAACTGAACCACTTTCGCTATGGAGCCACCCTCAGGAAACGCAAAAGAAAAATCAGCTGCTCCATACATTTGAGTCAAGTAGGTAGGTACAGCCGTTTTGTATAGAATAGAATAGAGAACTTTATTTTCGACCAACTTTGATCACAATATTGTTAATAACACACTTCGCCTATTGTTAGTTTATACAGAGCGACACATTTCTTTTTAATTATAATTGTTTGTTTGACAACACGTGAATCATACAGCAATGGCTCACGTACTGACAGTCAAACCTACTTGCAAACATGGTCCAGATGCTGTTATTATTATTTGGGGGTGTTTTGGGCCTTGACAGGCTTATCAAGTCTGTGCCACGTAGACCATCGCTGGTCCTTTGTGAACCCCCTTTTTAAAGTTCCTTACCAACCCCACTGCGGCCAGAAAACGCAGTAGATTTTTGATAGGGATAGTTTGTATCTCATCTGGTGTCAGAACCTGATGCCTGAACCAGATGCTGTTGGTGCTGGCGCTTATCCTACGCACGAGTGATGTACACCTTTTGCGCATAGTAGTGTAAAAACAATCTACTCGCGCATCGGCGAACATCCCCGATGCATTATTGAACAGGACGCGCAAGGCACTGTACTGTTTCTTCGTATAGTTCAACCACAGGCTGCTCGTGTAAAAGGAAGTACAGTATGCTCTAAAGAATGTTATCTTGACTGGAGTGGAACAATGAGCAGTATAGAGCAGCTGAATTTTTTTGCTTTTCCTGAGGGTGGCTCCATAGTGAAAGTTGTTCAGTTTGATGGTCTGAAATCACCGTTTCAGTATACACCCTACCCTGTATATGAAAAGGTGCAGTTAAAACTATAGGTCGGCTTGCGAAATTTCCTCGCCGAATGAGTAGGTAACGCTTATTTTTGGACGTGGAAGTGTTTAGGTCATAAACCTATGTCCTGTTAAAAATTCTCTGTGTGAAAACTTTAGAATAAACTATATTGACAGACGTTGTCCTGTCTAAAAAAACATAATTTGGACTTATATTACGAATATTGAAAAAAATCAAAATCGGTCAGGCGCCCAGTCATTTTACGGTTTGAGCCGGGACTAATTAGTAATTGATATTTTTTTTCGGTATAGTATTTAAGAGCCAAATAAATGATAACAAATAATTTTTGCCTCAAAACTTAAAATGCGAATAACTTAAAATTGTTTATTATCAAAATAATGAAATTATTGTTTTAATCTTATTAATTTGTTATTAATCAGTTGGGGGTGTATGAGGTTTTGCGCATTTTCATTAACACGTTGTATAAGGTCTAACAAAATTAGCTGAAAATATTTTAAGGGGGTGATCAGACCATCAAACTGAACAACTTTCTCTATAATAATAATAAAATGAATGATAATAATACTATCAGTAGGTATCAACATGGATGATGGTATAATACGTTACGAGATTTCCCATATAGATTGACAAAGAGTTTTAGATCCAATTTGATAGTGAAAGATAACCGATCAGTCTTGACCCTTGCATTTACGGTAATGCTGTAAATAATGTGAAAGTATCAATCGTGTTCGCTTCGAATACTTTTAGCTGGATAAGATCAGGGAAAAGTTTGAGAAAAATATTTATTTCAAATTTCCTATACCCATGTACCTACACAGGGCGGCACATCAAGCTACGCAAAACCAAAATAAGCTGGCCGCGCATAAGTAGAGTAATGTATAACATCGCGCGGCCATGTTATGTTTGTTTTGCGTAGCTTGATGTGTCGCCGTGTGTTCCCTTAGAGAATCCAGAATATGAACCCAATCATTGCATGTATGGCATTCGAGTTTAGTAGGTACTGAAGTATCTACCTAGGAAAATAAGTTCAAGGAAAATGAATGACAAAATGAATGAAAACATGAATATTTTTCCTTAAGGCGGTTGCAGAGGGGTCAATTTTATACAAAACTTTGACGCACAATACGCGTAGACGGTATTAATATAAGTAACTTTGTATATATGGAAAAATAGTTTGGAAAATCTAGATGCCGCGTAACAAATAACATTTGCGATTTGTAAAATAGTTGCGAAGATATAAAGCTTTGAAAATTTTCACAAAATTTTAAAAGCTTTATAGCTTCGTAATTATATTATAACTTGCAAATGTTATTTGTGACGCGGCAACTAGATTTTTTAAACTATTTTTCCATATATACAAAGTTACTAATGTTACTACCGTCTACGCGTATTGTGCGTCAAACGTTTGTATGGACTGAAACCACCTTAACAAAATAAAAACCAGACAGTATTAACTGGGTTATAAACACTTTTTTCGGTGGGAGAGTAGAGTTCAGAATTAGCAAATATACTACATAGGTACCAATAGATAAAGTAAGTTATTCTTTAACTACATTCTATATAAGTACAAAAATAAATACCTTAAATGTCGGATAAGGTGGTTTCAATCCATAAAATAGTTTGACGCACAATACGCGTAGACGGAATTAATAAAAGTAATATTTTATGTATGGAAAAATAGTTTAGATAATATTGTTGCCGCGACACAAATAACATTTGCAGTTTATAAAATAACTAGCTGACCCCACGAACTTTGTTCCGCCTTAGAGGAAAAAAAATAATGGGATAAAAAGTATCCTATGTCTTTCTCCTGGTTCTTAGCTACCTCCCTACCAATTTTCAGCCAAATCGGTTGAGCCGTTCTTGAGTTATAAATAGTGTAACTAACACGACTTTCTTTTATATATAAAGGTCTAACAAAATTAGCTGAAACTATTTTAAGGGGATGATCAGACTATCGAACTGAACCACTTTTTCTATGGGACCAATATCGAAATCTAGAAAAAAAAAATCAGCTGTTCCATACAAACCTACTCGACCTATATGTATAGGACAGCCGATTTTTTCTCGCGATTTTAATATTGGTCCCATAGAGAAAGTTGTTCAGTTTGATGGTCTGATCATCCCCTTAAAATAGTTTCACCTAATTTTGTTAGACCTTATATAGATTTATTTACCTTGAAAATCCTGAATTCTTTTTGATCAGGTTTTTTTGGAAGAGGCCATAATTATTACCTAAAATTTTTCTTTTCGAATTAGTAAGAATCAGAATATGCCAACAAAAAAATCTCTAGGTTAGTGCATTTATAACATGATGTCAAAATGTTTTAGTCAAATAATATAAATCGAAATTGAATGAAAACTGCATCGAATTTTGTTGCTAACCGACCGACAACGCGACGCTTTATAAAACTACACTAGCTCTACTCCCGTAAAATCCTTTCCACAAAAAAAGTACCGCTAAACCCGCAAACATCGAAAATAAGAACTCCACAAGTCTGCAACGATTGGTCGTCGCCAGACAGAGGCGGCAACAACCATCCCGCACACGTGCGAAAGAGACCTCACCCCGTCCCTTTGGGCACCAAACCGTGAAATTAGAGAGAATCTAACGATTATTTTATTATCCCTTTTTCTCTAAGATTTGTTTCTTGCTCACTCAAATAAAAATAAAAGGTGAACAAAGTAGAGGGGTCAAGGGAAGGGCATAAATTTTGAAAACGTTTAGGACTAGGCTTATTATTCCGGACTTTAGGTCCGGCTCGACGCGTCTGGGTTCAGATCAATTTACGGGGTTTGTTGAACTAGCATTTTCAGTGGGGAGCGGATTTTTGTTAAAGGGAATCTGTTTGTAGAGGTAGGCAAGCAAGTCCGTTTACTTTTATATAATTTAAACTTAAATAGTTTTATGAAAAGATTATTTTTGTTTTGGCACGTATATGGACACTCAATCATAAGGGTCCGGGTTCCAATCCGCATGGACAACATGCCATGTACCAATTTTGTTACTTATGCACGTAATACCGACTGCTCTCAAAAGGTGAAGGAAAACATCGTAAGGAAACCTGCATACGTTGAATATAACATTCTGATGCGTGTTTGAAGTCTACCAGTCCATATTAGACACGCGTGGTGGACTAACGCTCATATACCCTCTTGAGAGTAGGCATATGCCCTGCAGTGGGACGTATACAGGCTGATGAATGTAATAATTCATTTATTCATGCGGTAGCACAATCTGTAGTGAACCTGCCTGCTGTGCCCGAGAGTCGCGGGTTCGAATCCCGTAAGGGACAAATATTTATATGATGAATATGAATATTTGTACCAGAGTCATGGATGTTTGTATCTATATATGTATTCTATATCGTTGTCTAGTCAACATAAAACAAGTCCAGGTACTTAAAATGTGACTAGATAATTTCTAGGACAATGTCCAAGATATTTATTTATTTATTTATAATTATGGTACATAAAAGGTATTATAAAAAAGAGCATTAGATCAACGTATGATACCGATTGTGGGCACAGCATGCTGTGGAACACAGAACCAAATTAATAACATTCAAAGCGATTACAAATTAAATTCAATAATATATGAAAAAGGAGTGCTAGTGAAAGTAGGCATTCGACCGTATATAGTATATATTTTTTAGTCTAAATACGAGGATCACGTCGAGGAAGTGACTCAATAGGTATGCTTCGTTCAGGCATTTCCCGAGGTACACCCAATTTGGTTCACCTGGTGGACAATGGACAGATATTTTTACCCGTTTTCCACCTGATAAAAAAAACTATTTTAATGCAAACTTTTTTCAAGCATTGACCAAGAATAGAGAGGATAAAAGGCTAATAAACATTGAGAATCACCAGGAGAGCAGAAGAGTACAAAAGGTTATAGATGACGAATGACTTCTTGTACACTTCTGTTATCCTGGTACATCAAGGCAATAATCGGTTTAGGCCACCAGGATCCTCTAGCCCGATCCCCCAGGGGATCCTGGTGAACTGCATCAGTTCACCAGGATCAGTGAGTTCTCAGGATTTGGTTATGATTTGGGTTGATTCCAAGATAAATTTTTTTAACCGTTGTATCAACGATTTTTTGTAGTCTTCGGGAAAAAATCTTTGCATTGTATGTTGTGTCGTTGGTTTCTACTATAATGAGATTTTAATATAGTAAGACTGAATTCAGAAAAAAGTTTATGTGATTTTAGCGTTATAAAATGTATCTACTTATTTGTTAATTTTATTTTGTTACTACTTACATTTCTGTCACTAATAGCCCAGTCATTTTACGGAGTTTTGTTAGGCGGGGTAGGAAGTAATTATTAATTGGACTTTTAAACTGTAACCGGCACTATTTAGTGACAAAAAGACTATCTTAAAACATATTAAAATAAAAATCGCTACGCAACATTGAAATCAAAATTGTGTTTCTCAGAATGCTTTTTAATTAATAAAATTAATACCAATGCACTCATTTGACTAAGATTTAATAATATAAATTATTTTTTAGCAATAAAATAGGCATTGAAATTAAAAAATAGGTATTTATTAGAAAATACGAATGGATTTTTCAAAACCTAAGTAGCCAAAAATATTTACACCATGTTTGAAGTATGTAATAATGGTAAAGCCTTAAATATGTGAAAAAAAATTACCATCAGTTTTTTTAGTACGAGAAAATAGCTAAATTTGGTACATTTCTAGGCTTAAATTGGCTCTTCAATATTATACCGAAAAAAATATCAATTATTAATTAGTCCCGGCTCAAACCGTAAAATGACTGGGCTATCCTATCCTCGTCATTTCTTTTTCTCCACTGATTTCTCCAAACCACGCAACGGATTTTGATACAGTTTTCACTGCGATTTAGATAATTTCTTCCGGAAGGTTTATGTGTATAATATAGGTATTTATTTATATTATAGATCCCACCCATGCGAAGCTGAGGCGGGTCACTAGTATTACATAAACTCACAAAGTTACTACTATTTCAGGGTGATCAGAAATCTTGTTGCAGCAAGTAATATATTCAATAAAATATCCACCCTCAAAACTTTACGGATATCAAAGAGTATTTTATGACGCGAACTCTTCACCGGCGGAAACGGAAGTGGAGCGGCGGAAGCGCGATCGGCGTGTTAACGAGGGGGCTTAATGTTGGCAGCACTGACTTTTTAATTACATCCCCCAAATTACGTGAAAACATCCCTAAAGTTGGCATTTTGAATACAAATTGCGTGAAAAGGTTGAGTTTTATACTTTGTTATAGGTGGGCGATTTAAATTAATGTCTTTTTCCTTTTGGATTCGCTAGAAGAGTCACTCGGGTCACAGCTTGAATTCTTGGGGTTATTTGTTATAATCTCTTGAGTCACATCGTATGTCTACGTTTCGGTTGGCTGCTCCTTGGCCTACAACGAAGCTCTAGTTGTATGGTGACTCAAGGAAGTGTTACCAACAGGTACCGCAAGGTACTAAACTAAGATCCGACCGTAAAATAATGTACCTATTTGTTTGGTGAACGAAATGTGATTTAAGTGAAGGGTTACATAGGGGTTCATACAATGCCGCAGGGTTGCCTAGCAAAATCTTGCCGCAAGTACCTAACCATTATGATTTTTGGTAAAAAAATTTCCACCTATCTATTTGGAAAGTAATGAGGTGCCATCGGAAAAGACCGATCTAAGGTCCGCCACATACAAACAGAATAAACCTGATTCGGAATTTGATTCCGGATGGAGTGTTGCCGCTTTCAGAGACTTTTTCACTAGATCTAGTGATTTTTTTGTGGTCTTAGGTGGCACTTTTTTAAGATGCGGTATAGTTGCGAAATCGTCTACGCTCAAAAATCGCTTGTGTGATAATGGTTTATAGCATTTTGTATGCAGATTATGTCTAATGCTAAAACTGACGATAGTCTTCTGATATAGTTGCATAATATTGAAATACAATTTACAAATCATCATCGTAACGTCATGACATCATCATTCATCACATGATAGTTATTATCATGTATAGAAATTGTTTGTTTCGTTTTAATAAATACCTAAAAATACAATTGTCATTAATTTGGCATTTCAATCATTTTTATTTTAGGCATTTTTAAACAACACTGAATCCTGAATCAGGATTCCGGATCGCAATTCGTATGTATGTGACGGACCTAAAATACTGAAAAAACTAGGGTTGTCACCTCTCAGTCTGCCGCAACTCTAGGGTTGCCAGGTACAAAGAACTCATTTTTATTAACCATATAGTTGCGGAGTTGCGGTAGTCGTGAGTTTTTATACAATAGGTATTGATAAAGATTCCTGAATTGTCTCGCCCTGTAACACATTTCTGATAGATTGTACCAATATGAGAACACATTACATACACATAATGTCTCCACCCTTTCTAATAACGTAAGTTAGAACATCTCGTGAACACGAACGTTACGCACAGAATTACCGAGGTGAAAGTCCTTACAAATTACGACTCTAATGTATCTAGTAGGTACTAGGGATGGGACATTATCGATTTTTTATATCAACTTACAATTTAGGGTATGTGACTATTTTTTATCATATTTTTATAAATATCTTGGAAATACACATAGTCACAGATTATCTACTAATTCCATTGAAAGTAGCTCGGTATTGTAGATATAGTGATGACTATACGACATAGACTAAGTACATAATATACAGAATGTACAATGTAATACGTTACATATCAAAGGGGGTGCTTCAAACCATGAAACTTTCACTATGGAGCCAACATCTAAATCGCGAAATAAAATAATAAATAAGCAGAAAATGAAATAATTAATTACCTTTTTTGTATCACAATTATAAACGAATTTAGCATTTGGTGCGAAAACGGGGACCTTACGATAGCACTAGTTCATCAATTCAAAGTCCATTAGCGAGTTATGGAGAGACGGTGACCTATGAGACCTATGCTCGGTGTTTCTCTAAGAAATCACATCAGAATTGAAGTGATACGTCAGAGAACTAAAGTGATAGGCATATCTCAGAAAATTTGCAAACTAACGTGGTCATATCTGCTGAAGAACTGGACGAAGAATGGGACTCAGACTTCTAGAATGGAGACCAAAAACTGGCAGCCGTAGTATGAGACGCCTTTTAACTGTCTCATCGATATCCGATCTGAAAAAGCAGTCCCAACCCAAATTTTCTTAATTTAACAAATTGGTGGCCCCCTGTTTGCCGATCCACACCTGCCATCCCAAAAACAACCTTAGTACTAACAACACTAAGCTTCAAATCCCTTGAAGCGTCCCCGTAAAGCCATTTCTCATTTTGAGAACGCTTACGCCCAAAAGATAAGGTTGATTTTCAGTCTAGACGATTTTTAACTTTAGCCGGATACGGTTTAAAGACTATAATTGCTTGACAATGGTCGGGTGGGGTGTTTGGTAACTGCCTAGCAGGGTGGGAGAGGTGGTTGTGGTCCAAGTTTGTAATTAATAAAGCCCTCTCGATTACAAGTGCCTTTCCGCACTGGGATTTAGGGTGGATGTGAGTGCGGTTGAACCGTCTTGGTTGGAGTCTCAAGTTTGTGATATTTAAGTACTAGGGTACTTTAGGTAGGGTAAGATCTTTCGAGTGATCAATTAGCATTTCTATTCCTGTTGTAAAGTTGAGGTAGAGTAACTATTGTTATTTGGTAGGTCCATAGCTTTTCTGGTTTATTTATACGGGGATACCTTGGGCACACCTCGGACACTGCATACAAAAAACTGAAATTAAGGGCCTATGTCGAAAAATAATTGAAGCGAAATGGGCGTGTGATAGCTTATATTACTGCCTGATGCGAGAGTAAGAGATGGGGCGGCGCGCGCGCCAGAAACTACGCAAGCGTAAAACATCTTTATTTAATTGAGATTGTACTATTTATGTAAGTTCAATTCTGCTCTTATCAAAATTTTAAAAATATCAATCTCTTTTTTTTAACGTGTTTCTATTATTCACCGTTTAGCAGTTCCAAGCGTTTATCGATAAAGACGGAGGCTACTTTGGCTTGTTTTTCTATCGAGAAAATGTGTCTTAATCGTGTTTTTGCCATCAGGGGAGCGCGTAATTTCTCTATGGTTTTGGCTCTAATCAAAACTTCAATTATATGTTCAATTTACACATATCCGCAATTCATACTCCTACTGTTAGTACTTCATGATATATGACGTTTTGAAGAATCCTATTTTTTTCACATAGCCTCTTAACAAGATGATAGCGCATGCGAAACAGGGCTATAACAATATTAGCTGCGTGCGGTACATGACTTTTTCGTAAATAATACGCATTGGCACACCCGTCTATTTAAAAATAGTTTTTATCCACGAATGTTAAGATTATTTATTCTCTTTGATTCGAAAACATTAAATTCTACCGCAGGAAGTTGGAATAGGTCAAGATACCTATTTCCAGCTTCCTGGAATAGGTATTGTCTTCTAGCGTGTCAATTTATGCTACTGGCTACTGGTAACCACAGACGTAACCAGAGGGGGTGAGGTAAAAAGTTGGTGGGAGGCAGGGAGTGGCCATACTGTATGTAGTACTAAATACTCTTTCTTATACTGTGCCTTGGGTGAAATTGATATCATTAGCAACCTTTTAAACTAAGAGTCTACCCATCAAACTGAACAACTTTTACTACGGGAGCAAACCGATCGGAGCAAAAAAAAAAATCAGCTGTTGCATACATTTGAGTCACGAACTCGCGCGTCGACATTGCAGTTTAGTATCGAACACCTGATTTTTTATTTGCTCCGATCGGTTTGCTCCCATACAAAAAGTTGTTCAGTTTGATGGGTAGACTCTTAGTTTAAAAGGATGCTAATGATATCAATTTCACCCTGTATAATTCTGGCCATACTAAAAGTACCCATTATGATGGCGCCCGGCGGATTTATTCATAATATTCAACATTGTCACACAGATATATCGCACAGAATCTAGTCCCGATATACTAAAAGCTACCAAATAAAAAAGTTAATAAAACTATACAAAAGGTCCTAACACTACACGATACAGTCACACGCAATAAAATAACAGTTTGTCGTCACAATCCAGAGGGTCGCGTGCTGACGTAAACCCTGGCTTTGCCTGCGGAGAGCGGAGTGCATCCCCAAAAGCCTGCAAATCCACCTGACATGTTACACGCCATGTTTACACGCCTCGGCACGATACATGTAGTGAAATACATGGTACGGCGTGCTCACTGTTGTGAAATATTTTAAGATTTAAAAAGAAATTTGGATTTGATGTTTGTAAGAATACAGGGTGAAATTGATATCATTAGCATCCTTTTAAACTAAGAGTCTACCCCGCAAACTGAACAACTTTTACTATGGGAGCAAACCGATCGGAGCAAAACAAAAACAGCTGTTGTATACTTTTGAGTCAAGTAGGCATTGCAGTTTAGTATGAACCTAAAATGTTTTTATATTGAACAACAGATTTTTTTGTTGCTCCGATCAGTTTGCTCCCATCTTAACTCTTAGTTTAAAAGGATGCTAATGATATCAATTTCACCCTGTATAAAGGCTTTAAAGCAGGAAGTTGGAATAGGAATTTAGTTATAAAAATCCATGCTTTAAAATTACTCATAGTTTCCGTATATTTACGGCTTTATTCCCTTTTAGGGTGGACAGAAAGCTTGTGGTTGGAACAAAATATTACACAAGAAGCTTGGTGTTAGTGCTACTTAATGTTACGTAACTTAAACTTAATATACTATCGTAGAGTAATATTAAGTTTATTGTTAACACTAGCAGTATGCTAGTTTTATACGAGTACGAGCGTTAACCCGCGACTTCGTCCGCACAAATTATATACCAGATTTTAAGTCAGATCATAAGCTATCAAACAAAAAAGTTTCATCAAAATCGGTTCAGTAGTTTTTGCGTGATACTCGTTCAAACAAACAAACACATAAACGAACAGACAGACAAAAAATCCAAAAATTGGTGAAATGGAATCAGGGACACCTAAAAACCATATCGTACCTTTTTTTTTGTTAATATCTTCAATGTACAGACAAACTTCCTGTTACAGTATTATAATAGTACGAGCGTTAACCCGCGACTTCGTCCGCACAAATTATATACCAGATTTTAAGTCAGATCATAAGTTATCAAACAAAAAAAGTTTCATCAAAATCGGTTCAGTAGTTTTTGAGTGATACTTGTTCAAACAAACAAACAGACAGACAAAAAATCCAAAAATTAGTGAAATGGAATCAGGGACACCTAAAAACCATATCGTAACTTTTTTTTTGTTAAAATCTTCAATGTACAGACAAACTTCCTGTTACAGTTTTATAATAGTATAGATATAGATAGATAATTTTCGATGGACACAATTTTCAACTTATTCCGTAGCAAACACGAAGTTTAGTAAGGTTTTAAGGTAGTTATATAAGGTCTAACAAAATTAGGTAAAACTATTTTAAGGGGATGATCAGACCATCAAACTGAACAACTTTCCCTATGGGACCAATATTGAAATCGCGAAAAAAATCTGCTGTAAAAATATTTAGGTCGAGTAGGTTTGTATGGAACAGCAGATTTTTTTTTTCGCGATTTCGATATTGGTCCCATAAAGAAAGTTGTTCAGTTTAATGGTCTGATCATCAACTTAAAAATGTGTCAGGATATTAAGGTGGTTTCAGTCCATACAAAAGTTTGACGCACAATACGCGTAGACGGAATTAATAAAAGTAATATTTTATATATGGAAAAATAGTTTAGAAAATCTAGATGCCGCGTCACAAATAACATTTGCAATTTATTAAATAATTACGAAGATATAAAGCTTTGAAATTTTTCATAGAATATTTTAAAAGCTTTATATCTTCGTAATTATATTATAAATTGCAAATGTTATTTGTGACGCGGCAACTAGATTTTCTAAACTATTTTTCCATATATAAAATATAACTTTTATTAATTCCGTCTACGCGTATTGTGCGTCAAACTTTTGTATGGACTGAAACCACCTTAATATAATGACACATTTTTAAGTTGATGATCAGACCATCAACCTGAACAACTTTCTTTATGGCAAAAACATAGAAATCGCGATAAAAGAATCTGCTGTCCTTGTGCTGTCCCATAATACATTTGGCTCGAATAGGTTTGCATATTTGTATGGGACAGCTGACTTTTTTTCGCGATTTCCATGTTGATGCCATAGAGAAAGTTGTTTAACTTGATGTTCTGATCATTCCTTTAAAAAAGTGTCGGCATATTAAGAACGACCTTATACAGGGTGTAAGTAACAGCCTAGCAAATACTGAACCGGTAAACTCAGGCCATCAAACTGAACAACTTTCACTATGGAGCCTAACACAGGAAACGCAAAAAAAAATCAGCTGTCCCATACAATCCCATACAAAACTGCTGGGCCTATACGACTAAAATGTATGGGACAGCTGATTTTTTCGCGTTTCCTGAGGTAGGTTCCAAATGAGTTGTTCAGTTTGTTAGTCTGAGTTCACCATTTCAGTATTTGCTAGGCTGTCACTTACACCCTGTATATAGGCTCTAAACTATTTAAAAACAAACTAAGCACTACTTCAGTAAAATTAGTCTGTCGATAGCTAGTTAGTCGCTCAAATAGCTCGCTCCTTGTTAATTGACTAGCCGTCTAGCTATGCCAATCCAAAATAAAACACAAAAGATAATGGCATTATTTATATTGTGCCCTATAGTAACACGCAAACTCTACATGCATGCGACGGCATATTCTCAGATTATATTCCCAGAGAGTCAGAGATATTCTGAAACCTCAGAACTTCTGCGTAGTACCGAAAGTAGTACCGAAACTGTGTCCAGTGTGACGGGGAGTGAGCCCGTTCAAACCGAAGTGTTCTGTCTTAGTTTGAAGATTTAGTAATTTTAAAGTAAAATTCATGTTTTTACATAATCTAAGAACCAATCTGTGCGTTGCATTTGTCAGATTTCCTTTTAAATAGTTAATTCTAAAGTTATCGTCGCTCAAAGTTTTCCATACAAAAATCTTAAATTAATCCTAGCATTGAAACTATACCGGATGATTTTTTTACCGTTCCGCAACTTTCAGGGGTTGGTCATACCATCAAACTGAACAACTTTTACTATGGGAGCAAACCAGAAATCGGAAAATAAATCAGCTGTTCCATACTTAAACTGCAATGCAAATATGCATTTTTTATTTATTTCTTTTCACGAAACGGTTTGCTTCCATAGTAAAAGTTGTTCAGTGTGATGGTCTGAACCACTCCTCAAAGTTTCGGAAAGGTAAAAAAAATCATCCGGTATATTTAACAGGAAATCTGACAAATGCAAAGTACGGACATTGGGTTTCTAGATCGTGTTTTAAAAAATCATTGACTTTAATTGGTTAATATGGGATGGAACTCCGTTTGCATGCAGCGCGCTCGGGAGCTTTCAGAATAAACTTCTTTTAATTATAAAAGATCGTTGATTGATGAGTACCTAATACTAGCTATCTTCTAAAGAGAATACCTATAATTGAAAGACCTGAAGTGCAATTTTTGAATCTCATACGTTGAACTCAGCAGTTGAAAATGTGCAAATGAGTTTCAAAAATCGCACTCCAGAAATCACTTCGCCTTCGATATCTCGTATTATGAAACACCCAAGTTTATAATGATAATGACCCTTCAGTTCACTCATCGGCTATGCGCATACACACAAATAATATATCCGTTGTCGAAACATCTGCTCGTAATTTTATAGCGCTAATTCCTGTCGCTCGTTGTGGACAGCTGACTTTATGTAAAAACATCATATGGCACGCATTCTGTTAACCTGAAAGGAACTCTAACTAAAGGACAGTAGGGCACATTTTTGTGTAACTTACGAAGTTATTTATGGCTTTTTAAATAGGGAAAGATGATTGTAAGTGAAGTTTCCGATGGTATGTGTTCATTTGTCTTTGGACTGTTGAATTTTCAATGTTGTAGGAAGAATGAATAAAAAAAGATTGAATAAAAAATTAAAATAAACATTAAAGGGGTTGGGGGGGGGGGGGGGGTGAAAAAACTCTGACACCAGGGCTCTGCCCACACGATAAGAAGAAGGGGGTGGTTTAGACTATGAAACTAAACAACTTTCACTATGGGAATCTATTCTATACCTATGGGAAATCTGATGTTTCATACTAAATTACAAATCTTCGTATGGCATAGCAGATTTTTTTTTCGCGATTTCAATTTTGGTCCCATAGTGAAAGTTTATTTATTAATTTATTTTAACACTTTATTGTACACACGGAACATGTATTTTACATGAAAAGAACATAATAGACAATTACAAAGGGCGAGCTTATCTCTAAAGAGATTGTAAAGTTAAAGTAAAAAGTAAGTCTATTTAAAGTTGTTCAGTTTTATGGTTATAAAACCCCCTTAAAAGTTTTAAATGTTTATTTTCACTTTTCATTCAAATTAAAATTCAAAACATTTATTTCGGAAAACAAGTTCCATACAATTTTGATTAGTAATTACATAATGTCATCTTACACCCTATGTAGTTTTTATAGCACAAGGTGTAGGTCCCCTATACTGACAAATTTTCTCTAACAGCGAAAACGCGAAAAAAATTACCTAAGTAAGACAATCTACTCGCAATTTTTTTTTCGCGATTTCTTTGTTGTTCCCTTAGAGAATGTAGTCATGTTAGTCTGATCATCCCCTTAAAACGTAGTGATTCCATTCTCTTTGCATCCCCTTAAAAAGCCGTCGAGCTTTGGACCATTGTATATGGTTGGTAGTTCTAGTAAAGTTCCTGATCACCCCGAAAACTGTTATAATCGCGAGTTTATGTATTATCTTTATAATAAACTAGACGCTCTCTTTTATTAGACGGTATTTTGATAGTTTTCTAAACAATTTACTATCAGGAAATTTAACTTTATGTCACGTTTTGACAGCCCTTTTTATATTCGGCCATTATTGTAAATTTTAAGACCGTTTTGTTTTTCAAACCTCTCTCTCTGATACATAAAACGCCTCGCCAATTTCGCTAATATTTATATATCCGGTCACCCATTAGAATGCGCATTTTACTAATTTTGTTAAACACAAAACAATCGTAAATTATGTTTTAATGTTTCCGGACATTTGGGATTTGCTGCCAATGTTGCCACATTAAAAATTAATAGCGGGTTTTAAAACTATTTTGCACTGACCACACTCATTTCGGCGACGGAGAAGGAAACGGAAACGTCTATTATATCATGTGAAAAACATGATTTTTTATATGAAAATTACATTATGAGGAAACTATAAAAGTGTTTTGATTAACGGGTTGTCTTCTTACGTTATTAATATAAATAAATAATGCATATATATAAATATATAATAATAATAAGGCTTTAATAATAAATTTGATTTTAAATTGGTTCTACTATTAGACACCTATCCAAGTATTGCTCAATGTTGACGTTTTTTTTTTCGTAAAAGACACCAAATGGTCTGTGTTTAGCATTACACCTCTTTTCTAGAGGGGTGGGCAACGATTTTTAAACCGATTATAGTAATTGTTTTTCTTTTCTTATTCGTAGAAGGAAGTAGGCTTGCAGTGGGCCTTGTAGAAGATGATGATGATGATATTTCTTATTATTATATCTAGTTGGTTTTATATTCTAAATAGGAAAGCGAAAAGAGCTTGGTCATCGACTACAGGAGACCCGGGGAACGACGCTCCGGGTACTACTTGATGCAAAGGTTTTCCATCGCCATCCAACGCGGAAAGGCGAGAAGCGTCATGGGAACCTTTGCATCCGGTATCACCCGGGGCGGGCTTTTTGACTAATTATTTATTGTATATTTTATTAAAATAGTTTTATTGTAAGTTAGTTATATTATTATTTAGTTTATTTATAACTGTGTAACTGTAGTTGTTATGTTGGTTTTATAACTTAATAGTATTTTTAAAGGAGGTTATTTGGTGCCGTTAGTATAATTTTGACTAATTCATATTTTTAGAAGATAATATGATTCCCCAACCGATCGATGATGATTATGATTCGATCGGCAAAACTAACCTACTTCTTCTTGTTCCAGTAAAAGATCACCTGCAGCACTCGGATCTAGAAACTGATGAAGTGGAAACCGACGACCAGACCTCAAACCTGGATGACGACATCCTCACCCAGTCGGATTTGGACGAGAATGGAGACCCGAAAAGTCCTACGAGTTCGAGTTCGAAGAAAGGGAAGAGTAGCTCTTCGAGAGATTCGAAAGGAGGTGATTATAAAATTGAATATTAACTTCTTCCAGTAAATTTTCTCTGGGTTAAATTCACTAAAACTACTTCATTCACAATATAAGATAAAGGGTATTTAAAATTCTAAGAGGTGCAAATTTTAAAAGCTGTAAACTCATGAATGCACATTAGGTTCCTACTTTCCTCAAGGACCACGATGTCTGACTGTTTTTGACATACTTATTGCTAAACTAGGTACCCAGTATTTATTCGTTGGTCATAGTTTCAGTACAATAGGTTTTTTTTTATTTTGCTTTGCTATTTAATTGGTGTTTTTACGGTAGGGGTAAGGTCGGGTCTTCAATTCTGCCATAAATTATCTATGGAGTTGGCTTACTAATAACCATGCTTTTTCTATTACTGTCTCCATTTAAGAAGAAATAAAAAAAAATGAAAAATAAACAGTTTTCAATGAAGGGAATTTTTCCAATTAGTATCTTCTTTGATTAAGTTCGATTCAGGTTCCAAGACAGATTAGAGTCATCCCCCGCTGGACTTCATTGTCTAGCGTTTTGAGTGGTCAATGATGTTGGTCCTGGTATACAGGAAATACAGGTGGTGAGAGAAAGAAAAAAAAATTACAGAAATGTGTGTTAATCAACCAACGATATCAATATACAGGGTGGAAAAAAAGGCCGTGGTTGGAGGGAAAGTACCCTTAATATTTGTGATGGCAAATTTTACTGAAAGGAAACATACCTTTATTTTCAAAAATAATTAAAACTGCATTTAAAGATTTTTGAAAAATCATCTGCTTGAGCCGGGAATCGAACCGGTGAAATGTGAAAAAAAAAACCTGTATTTTATGATACCAACCGAAAGAGTCATTCATAAGGATCAATTTCTTTTAAACAACATAGTATCTTAAATTAAAGAAAGACCAAGAAAAAAATATTTTTTCATTGTTAAACTTACTCACTATCTAAAGAAAATACTTTAAAGTATGTATTCTACGACTGAATTCTCTACGAGTCGTCTTTTATATCGAATTGATTAACATTTTTTCTTGGTCTTTCTTTAATTTAAGATACTATGTTGTTTAAGTATAATATTATTATGTTGGTATCATAAAATACAGGATGATTTTTTCACGTTTGACCGGTTCGATTCCCGGCTCAACTAGATGATTTTTCAAAAATCTTTAAATGCAGTTTTAATTATTTTTGAAAATAAAGGAATGTTTCCTTTCTGTAAAATTTGCCATCACAAATATTACGGGTACTTTCCCTCCAACCACGGCCTTTTTTTTCCACCCTGTACATGTGTCTCAATATTACCTGCATCGATTAGCCGTAAAATTTTTCTTTTTCATTACTCATTTCTAGTCCTGAGATTCATGTGGTGTTAAGTCCCTAAACTGAAAAAATGTTTTGTTAAATATATCAGAACTTTAGTGACTTCCAAACTGTTTTGTAGCACATAACTAAACGTTTGTATATAAATAGCAAAAAGTTATGCTATTTATAGCCAAACGATTGTTTATGTGCTACAAAACAGTTTGGAAGTCACTAAAGTTCGGTTATATTTAACAATACATTTTTTTCAATGTAAGCTTGCACCTATGACATAGGGCTTATGTAATACATTCAGAATACCTTACGTACCTAAACAATTCAGCTTTGTAAAAGAAATGTTAATGTTACTAACAGGCACGAAGCCTAGAAGAGCAAGGACGGCGTTTACTTACGAGCAGCTGGTGTCGTTGGAGAACAAGTTCAAGACGACGAGATATTTGTCGGTGTGCGAGCGGCTCAACCTGGCTCTTAGCTTGAGCTTGACGGAGACTCAGGTGGGTTGGTTATTACAGCTGGTGACGTTGGAGAACAAGTTCAAGGTGACGAGGTATTTGTCGGTGTGCGAACGGCTCAACCTGGCTCTTAGCTTGAGCTTGACGGAGACTCAGGTGGGTTGGTTATTACAGCTGGTGACGCTGGAGAACAAGTTCAAGGTGACGAGGTATTTGTCGGTGTGCGAGCGGCTCAACCTGGCTCTTAGCTTGAGCTTGACAGAGACTCCGATGGGTTGGTTATTTTAGTTCTTCTTTCTCGTGTGAAGGTAATCACACGTTGTCCTTCCAATGTTTAGCCACCTCTGTTCCCCGGGGTGGAGGTGTTGAAGCGACAAACACATAAGGGCATAATAGAGTGGAATGGTTTGCACCACTTGAATTTATCACTTGACCTGGTTTGAGCATTGACACAGCTTGAGCTGATTTTTGGTCTCATTTGTTATTTGACCAATGATATTAGGTAGGATGCGGTCTCAATTGTATTGGACAAGGAATGAGGCATTTCATTTATTTAATCGTAGGTTTGTACCTAAGCCGGCCGGAAAACATCTTGACTGCGCAGAATTAAATTTGTAGGAAAAAGCGCCTTCCCCTCACGCGCACATTTTTCATGTTGTTTGCCGGGCTTTCATAACAAGATCAATCGTATGCATCAAAGAACACATTTGCAAAGCAAAAAAATTCATAATCTTACAAACGAATGCTTCTGGAAAAAATATAATTGAGCCACTTGGTTTACTGCTATTTAATTTAATAGGTAAGCAAAAATATTGTCTTTGAGCAGATCTATAAGAATTACAATAACTATACCTTTCTTTTCCAGGTCAAAATCTGGTTCCAAAATCGCCGAACGAAATGGAAAAAGCAGAATCCGGGGATGGACGTCAACAGCCCAACGGTGCCCCCACCGTCAGCTGGCGGGTTTCCCTCGGGGCCCTACCCCGGGGGCCTACTATACTCTCACGGGGTCCCTTACCCGTTCTCTGGTCCGGGGCCCTATGCCCCGTACTTTCATCACTTGGCAGCTAATCATCACCATACGCATGGAAGTTTGGGGCATTCTCATACGTGATTATGGCAACGCCCTGGATCCCAAGATCCTAGGGTGGAGAAAGAGAACGATAGTGCATTGTCGAATTAGTAAGTGAAAGTGAGATGGACAGTCATTTTTGAAGACAGCATGTTGAAGAATTTGAAGAAAATATGTTATGCATTGTTCTTTCGTCTTCTAAAAACTTCTAATTACAAGTTAATTTGAGAGACAATGCTGTTAACGAAAGATTTGTGCATCAAAAGAACAGACTATTTAGTGCAATTGTGGTGAAATTATGAATCAATTGTGATACGTATTTTTAAGAAGGCTTCTGTTCTTACCTATTTGTACATTTAAAAAGGGATGTGGTAAGAAACCAAACTTAAAATTTTGTAAAGCCTTAATTAAGATGTCATTAATTTAGTTATTTCTAAAGAGTTACAATATCAAATATATCAAATACTGTTTGTATTCCGTTTCGATAAATAAATTATCCCTCTAGATAAAACAAATAGTGGAAGATGTGGTATGGTTCACACACACACACACACACACACCTTATTTAAAAGCTAACGCTCTTGTCGGTGGAGTATTCGCCAATCCTTTCTTTTTTCCGCTAGTCTCTTGAGGTCTTGATACGACACGACATCAACCTTTTCCTTCACTTGGGCTAGATAAGGATAACTCTGTCTAGGTCTTTCTCTGTCTCTCTTCCCCTCTATGGTATCACGTAAACAAAAAATATTCTCATTGACGAAGTTAATTCACACAAGTGTAAATCAAAATAAGATAAATTTGTGAGGCTTGGAAGTCACGCGAACAAACATCCGCATGATTCAGTGACGATTGCACGCATGAAATTGATGGCACAGAAATTTTGATTTGATAAAATAAGTCCAGTGGACAAAGTTTTGCAGGCAAATGCGGGCTAAATATATTGCATCTTCCTCTATTGGTTTTATCTAATAACAGTGTTGGTTTTTACAAAAAAATGTAAATGTGCTAAACACTGCAATAATGATCTTCAATTTGGTTAATGACATCGAATAAATACTGTAAATATACTTTGTAATAAATAGTTATAGGAATCTCAGCTCTGTCCCATTGAGACAGTGTTCAGTTCACCTGTATGATAAGTCCAAAATTTAAGGACGGAGTCCACATATCGGTAAATAAGATACGCTTTACACGCATTGCACAATATATATTTTATTATGGTTTGTTTACCTCACAGAACATTATAAGATGGGTTAGACGTGCAAAGTAGGCGTGGAACGCGTAGGTTATGCAATGATTTGCGCGGCGTGGTGCGAGCGAGAGGGCATGAGTAATTGTAGCAGCGTGAGCGGGAAGACAAGTGGCGACAGCCTTCTCCGAAGCAAAAGCGCTACTTTGCACCTAATGATATTTAATTTCGTAATTCGGCATTGGGCTAGAAAATAATTTAAATCCATCACAGAATTCCGAAAACATGTTCCACATTTTTTATTCGCCATGATAGTTAATGAGGTGAATACGCACAGTTCGTAAAAATATAATTATTATGAAGCGAAGTTCAGAGTGCGGAACGACACGTGAAAATTATATTTTTCAACATACTTGCTCGTAAAGTAGCTCTTATTGCACCGCTTTTATGTACATAATGCAGCTTACAAAACACGCGAGCAAAAATTATTACAGTGCGGTAATGTTTTTTCTTAAATCACAGCAAAGAGTTTTTATGTAAAAAAACTTTTTTCTGAATAAATTAATCTGTTCTAGTTAAAATATGATAAATAAACGCTTCATTTCATCAATCAATTTATTTTAGTTAACAAATTAACATTCATTTGAGTTATAAATACATAAAATATTAAGTTTATAGCGTTTTTAATATTACGTTGTTTGTAACAAAATGTCGTTGGTTGAATATCGGCTAAGTCATTGCCTCTTTGACCGCCTGCGCGTGCATAGCTATATCTCGAAAAAAAAGAAGCCCAGCCTTAGCCCAGCGCCATTTTCAAAAAATATTTTCTAAAATAGTTGTGGTTTATGAAATATTATTAGGTACTTTTTCCTCGCAAGTATGTTGAAAAACGTCGTATGAAACGCGTGAGCGTTGGTCATTACAAGCTCGGCTAGTATGTTCAGCACTCGCGGTGCTTCAATCCCGCCTCGGCTGCAGTGACCAACTTTGCTCACTTGTATATGATACATTATGATATGTACTAATGTGAATTTCAAAATACAGTGTCCTGCCCTACATTTTCACGATATTTGCTCAAATTCAAAATGCTATGATAATATACCTAAGCATGACCATGGCAAAAAAATTTGCTCCTTCAAATAGGTAGATAGGTAGGTAGGTTCAATAGATTCTCAGTTATTTTAGCAAAATTCTATGCGCGAAATCCTAAAATACCGTTAATTTTAGTTGGATGTGTGTCACGCATTTACAAAAGATATTTAAAAGCATGTTTTATTCAATACCGATAGTGAACGCCATCCTTTACAATGAAAGTGTATTTTATCGCACTCAATTCTATTTGTAAATAAACATAACAATGTAAAAATTAAATAAGAACTGTAAATAATCTTTAAATTTAAATCGCTTAGAAATTGACATTTTAATTTTATTAAATACAAGATTGCTTTATTTATTGCTAATGTGCCAAAAAAACTACACTTTACATAGATACCAACTACCAAGTACCAAAACCAATGTTAAAAAGTAGATTTTTATAATGAACTATTTTACCTTGTATTTTTATTTCTGATAATCTTCCACATTAACTTAACCATAGTTTCATTCAAGAAATAATAGATTACTAGTTTTCTAGTGTAAGCACATGATTAAAATATCCCTACATTTGGCAGTTGGGGTGGCATTTTTGAAAGTCAGTCGAAAATTTCAACGTTACTACGGAGATTATGCATCATTCTACTGCTGATTTGAACGTGTGACTTTCAAAAATCGCACTCACTGGTCGAAAACTTCATACAAGAGGTCGTTGTCAATGCACTTACACATAGTTGTCATTATAGGTCGTACGAACACGTGCAGACATTCCCCGGCTGCACCTATTCGTACGACCTATAATTCGTTTTTTTTATTATGGATGGGTTTGCTCTTGACCTCAATCCAGTCCTCAGGACGAAGATGGGGTCGAAGATGTAGCGAGCTTACCAAGAAGAAGCCTATTCACTCGTACTTTAAAGGAATTCGGGTGTGTGACTGCACTGAAAAAAATGTTTTGTTAAATATAACCGAACTTTAGTGACTTCCAAACTGTTTTGTAGCACATAAACAATCGTTTGGTTATAAATAGCATAACTTTTTGCTTTATATTTAACAAAAAAAATTATTTCAGTGTGCACCGACAGTGGCGGGGTATTTAATCATGTGGTGAGTAAGTAAGTGCCTATTCACACGTTCCGGTGGCCAGGTAAATTGAGCTGGTCATACGTTGAGCGTGAAAGCATTGATCGAAACGTGTGAAAAGAGACTAACGTAATCGTATCGAATACATCAAACATTTCACCGTTTTATTTAAAGAACAAATTTTGCCACTTAATATGTATTATCGTTCTTCTGTCACTTTCTATACTCTGTGTCTGCACTACACGTCGTATCTGACTATTTATTGTAGTTGGGTTTTTAATTTAAAAGTGTTTGTTATAAAATTGACGTATTCAATACAGTTACAACACCCATGATGCACTTAATTACTTTATTCAAAAACAAAAAAAAAAATTTGCAGGTGAATAAAAAATTAAAACAACAGTACAGAATAGTTGGACTGCGATTTTTGAAAGTCCCACGTTTCATTAAATCAGCAGTAGAAAATGTCAAAATTACTATGCATCATTCGATCAGAGCAATTCTGGTATATTACTTTAGTGATTTCAGAATAAGTTACAGTAAAACAGTAAAATCACGCCAGTATGTAATTATAATTAACATAAATTTTGACTAAGGCTGGTTCACACGAGACGATTTCTGCAGTACGTCAAAGCACGTTTTTAAATAGCAATAACCATCATCTCATGTGAATCAAAACCTTTAGTTGGCTAATATTGTTGTAAAAGAGCAAATTTTATTTCATACAAACCTAATTATAAAATAAATTGCTAAACGATGCTCAATGCTGTAAATAAGTAGCTCGGTGACCTTTATAAAACTTGATGTTGACATAAAATAGTTTCAAGTTATAAATATTTGTTTCATTTACTTTATTTCATCCGTCCTTTTCACCCCAACCGGAGACACTTTCAATAAAGTAGTGCTCATACCCGGGCGATTGCGACGCGGGAAGCGGGAAGCGAAGCGGGAGCATCTACGACGCGAAACTCGGCCTCCAAACGGGCGCGACTGCGACGCGGAACGCGAACTTCATTTGTTGATGAATAGTCATTGAAGCAACACTGGTATTGTCATTTTCGTTTTAACATCAAAGTCTAACTAAATTGAACATCTAGAGTAGGTACTTTGGTACTCTTTGGTAGTTTTATTACTTTTTGGAAGTTTCTAGAACCTACCTAGTTCTTTTGTTGTGGTTACTTTTTTTTAGTTTTTGGTAGTTTTAAAGTTTTTGTTGTTTTTGCTACCAAAATCTACATATAAGAAATTACCAAAAACTACCAAAAACTTCCAAAATCTACTAAAAAGAACTGAAAACAACCAAAATCTACCAAAATCTAGGAAAAACTACCAAAAACGATCCAAATCTATCAAAAAGAACCAAAAACTACCAACAATAACCAATATTTACTGAAATTTAAAATTTGTATTTTATTTTGTTACGAGACCGTAGCATTATACACGTCCGACCACTAGACGCGCGCTTCCCGCTCCGCTGCCGCTGCCGTCCCGCGTCGTGGTCGCGTCGGTTTGGGCGACTTGGCGGGACGCCATAAGATTACATGGGCAGCGACCGCCGCGCGGCAGACGCTCCCGCTTCACAGTCGCTTTGGTCGTGCGGGTTTGATCACTCCTTTTTACCTACCTGCCTATAGAAGTTGATTAGAAATAAATTTACGATTGGATCGATTTAGGTGAAGCTTACCGTAATCGCGGGCTGTCAAATTGATTATGTACCTAAATGTCTTTAATCACTCTGTCATAAACCTATAATCTCGTCAAGCTCTTATACGGGGTGTAATAAAACACCCTTATATAATATTTAAAGAGGTAGTTTAGTTAGAGCATCAAACTGAACAAGATACACTATACCAAAGTATACAGGGTGAAATTGATATCATTAGCATCCTTTTAAACTAAGTCTACCCATCAAGCTGAACACCTTTTACTATGGGAGCAAACAGATCGGAGCAAAAAAAATCTGCTGTTGCATACATTTGAGTCGCGAACTCGCGCGTTGATATTGCAGCTTAGTATGGAACAGCAGATTTTTTCTTTGCTCTGATCGGTTTGCTCCCATAGTAAAAGTTGTTCACTATGATGGGTAGACTCTTAGTTTAAAAGGATGCTAATGATATCAATTTCACCCTGTATATATATTATAATTATATTATATATTATATTATATGACTATACTATGGAGCTAAAATCGGAATCACGTAAAAATCAACTGTTTCATACAAAACTGTAGTATGTACTCTACCTACTCGACCCAATTAATGAATAGATTATTTATTTTTTCGACTTTGTCTTCAAAGTGTCCCTAAATTGTTCAGTTTGATGGTCTCACTAAAGTAAATAAAACTCTAAACGACCCCTTTAAATATGACTAGGTTGTCTTGTAACACCCTGTATACCAGACTGATAACATAAATAATGTTTATCGGGCACAAACTTTCCGCTGGGGTCTGACGTGGACTAGATAAACATACATAATTACATAGGTAGATACATTAACATACACTCACATCTGAGTCTGCATCCTATTGGTTGGGTTGGGATATCGTTCTAGGTTGGGATCCTAGGGGAGCGCGGAATTTCTCTATAAAATAAAAATAATAAAAAATAAAATAAATATCTTGGACATTGTCACACAAATCATCTAGTCACATGTAAAGTACCTGGACTTGTATTATGATGACTAGACAACGATATAGAATACATATATAAGGTCTAACAAAATTAACTGAAACTATTTTAAGGGTATGCTCAGACCATCAAACTGAACAACTTTCTCTATGAGACCAATATCGAAATCGCGAAAAAAAAATTTGATGTCCCATACAAAACTGCAAACACAACTTGATTCAAATGTATGGGGCAGCCGTTTTTTTTTCGAGATTTCGGTACTGGTCCCGTAGAGAAAGTTGTTCAGTTTGATGGTCTGAGCATACCCTTAAAATAGTTTCAGCTAATTCTGTTAGACCTTATATAGATACAAACATCCATGACTCGGATACAAAAATTCATATTCATCATATAAATATTTGTCCCTTACGGGATTCGAACCTCGTTCGTTCACTACAGACTGTGCTACCGGGCCGTCAAATGGTTGTGATAAGGATAAAGGCAGCAGATGCACATCTCTTTGATTAAACATAAAAACAATGATTGATATAATGAAGCCTCTACACTAACTACAGACTATAAGGTACCTATATAATTATATATACTAACTAAATTAATAAGTATAGATTTATTAATTTTGTTAACTATTATTGTATGTGACTTTGTTTGGATTTTAAATAATCAATTATTATTATATTATAGAATAGCGTTAATCCGCTACTTCGTCTGCACTAATTATATACCAGATTTTAAGTCAGATCATAAGCTATCAAACAAAAAAAGTTTTATAAAAATCGGTTCAGTAGTTATCGCGTGATACTCGATGAAACATACTTCTTTTTTTAAATTTACAAACATCTGCTATTTCTTCGCATCTCGCTACGCAGCTCCTATGAGTATGAAGAGTACACAGTACAGCCCTTTTGTGGTCATACTATAGTCAACAGTGTTTCGTACTTGAACTGCCTACCTAATTACCGAAACATAATCCTCCCTCATTTGATTGACAGCCCTACTTCGCAGCTTATCAAAGTTAACTAGCTAAAAATGTGTTGAGCGGTTTTTTCAGGAAACTTTTCAAGGGAATCACACCGCCGCGGCGTCTTTGAGCGCGGGATCCAAGATGGCCGCGCGTCATCTGTCATTTTTAATTGTCTGTCAAACCGTTCCGAAACGCGCTCGCGTCACGCGCTGGCGAAAATATATTTAGTTTATTGCGTTATAAACGCGGGGAAGAGAACCTCATTAGATTCGCATTGGTATTTGGCTACTGTTTCAAGAAGAATGTCGTGAGTAACGAATCGGAATGTTTTTGAGGTGATTTGTTAGCTTAATGGCCGGTTAGGTGGTGAAAATAAATTATATCGAATAGTGTTGCAATTATTTTGTATTTTTATCAAAACAAAATGAAAAGCAAGAGAAGTATAAAATATTATAAGGTGAATATTACTGTAGATGTTGATTGAATTTAGCCATTAAAGAAATACATACAAATGAACATAAAAACCTCCTTTTTTGAAGTCAGTTAAAAAGACCTAGGTACTTTCACATTGAGATTCAGATTTATTATGATTTAACATGTATGTATTTATCTTATCTTATCTTATAACGATCATAAAACTGTAACAGAAGTGTGTCTGTACATTTAATATATTAACAAAAAAAAAAGTTTCGATATGGTTTTTAGGTGTCCCTCCCTTATTCGAAATCACGAATTTTTGGATTTTTTGTCTGTCGGTTTGTTTGATCGAGCAACACGCAAAAACTACTAAACCGATTTTGATGAAACTTTTTTTTGTTTGATAGCTTATGATCTGACTTAAAATCTGGTATATAATTTGTGCGGACGAAGTCGCGGGTTAACTCTAGTATCCTATTTTTCAGAGAGCATGTTAATTAATTAATCTTCTTATAAACTGATAATTTTAATATACTTTTTGTACAAAAGTACTTACTTGTGCTTTATTAATAGACATGTTTATAAGATTAACTTTCTTCCACGACACTTTTCACTGATAGCCATTAGTTAATTTAAAACAATAATTAAGTGTTAACTAAGCTACAAAGGAGTGAGATGCAGGATATTTGAAATCGTTTTTATAGGCTCCAGAATAGACAGTCATTTATTTTTTATAGCCCAATGCCGACCACTACTTCACACCGGACAAGCAAACATCAAAGACAATCATCGACGACATATAAATAAAGTCCTTTGAACAAAATAACATTTCTACTCCTTGTATAATGTCTTAATTTCCGAGCTATACAGCAGTCCGCACGTTTATTTCACAATAAACTAAATATATAGCTTTTCTTTGGGACGTTTTCGACAACGAACAAGTGGCAATTAAAAGTGACAAATGGTATGAGTTATATGTGTTGTGGCGATGTTGTTACGCCGAGTCATTTTGACACGTTCAAAGAGTTCACTCCGCTCACCACCCTCTGATCTTTCCACCGTCCACTTCATTCTTCTGAAGAGCTGACAGGAACAATGATCTACAAAAAAATAAACAACGCAATTTGAGGTTTTAACTCTGACAGTAAAGAGGTTAGGAAGTTGGCGCCAAATTTATGCTGGCCATTCTGAGACCGTTACTTTTTGACGGATGTTAGTTTTTAAAAAAAGATAAAAGAGATCGCTCTGAAACGTTATGACGCGTAACGGTTGGCTGTATAGCAAAACGCCATGTCGTCTAGTACATTAAAAAGCGATAAATGTTACCGCGAAAAGACGAACTTCCATCTTTATGCCAACGCAATTTTGTATTATTATTATATTATTCATCAGACTAAAATATTATTCTTTTTATGTTTGCACAATAAATAATTCTACAAAACAATCACGCGATGTAAAATGCACAACGCATTTTTTATGGAATTCAAACATTTTATAAATATAATCGACAATTTATTATTTTTAAAGCAAATCGCAGCAAATTGCGACCAAAGAAGTTACAAGTTAAAAATAAAAAAAACTGTGGCCGTTTAAAACTTTCTTTTTAAACGCACCCACAATGCAAACTCCTTTGAAAGAAACAATTTATTTTATTTTTAATACAAGTTGGTCAAGGATGAACATTGTTCTTTAGTTATGATTAGTCACAGCTCACACTTGGCATATCCGAAATGCTAAGAACTTTGATCAAAGCGTTTCATATGGACCGTGAAGGCAGTAATGGACGAATTTGTATTTAATTAAACGAAACACGCTGTTTAGTTGGCACGACGAGTGTCAATTTTGCACACGTCTGGTTTTAAGGGAACAATCACCGCTGTATTTCATTTTAATTTTATTTATTTCAGTTTAAAATAAAAATTTTGGTTTGAATTAAGACGGAATGTGTGAAATAAACAGGAATGAATGTAATTTATAAAAAAATAGCTACAGCGACGACTGGAAACATTTCATGTTTATTGTCTTATAGTAGTTTTCAAAGGGGTGGTTTAGCTAGACCATCAAACTGGACAACTTTCAGAATAGAGCTAAAATCGAGAAAAAAAATACAGGGTTAAGTGACAGCCTAGCAAATACCGAATCGGTGAACTCAGAGCATCAAACTGAACAACTTTCACTATGGAGCCTACCTCAGAAAACGCGAAAAAAATCAGCTTTCCCATACATTTTACTCGGATCGGTACAGCAGTTTTGTATGGGACAGCTGATTTTTTTTCGCGTTTCCTGAGTTAGGCTCCATAGTGAAAGTAGTTCAGTTTGATGGTCTGAGTTTACAGTTTCAGTATTTGCTAGGCTGTCACTTACACCCTGTATATCTGCTGTTTCTTACAAAACTTCAGTAAGTAAATACCTAAATGATTTTAATTTTTTTAGACTTTCTCTAATAGTGAAATTTGCGCAATTTGATGGTCTAATCTAAACTAGTTCTTTAAATATTACTAGAGTGTTTCGCTACACCCTGTATAATATCTACATAATACTAACGACTGTAACACTTTCTGGCTATAAAATATGAAAAGTTCCATGTATGTATGTTGTGACAGCCTGTAAGGGACGTAATTATTAAATTAAAATGTAATAGTGTATATTTTGTTGGCAGCCTTTAATAATAAATAAAATAAATTACATTTTAAGTACTTAAGTGTATTATTTCGTCCGTGAAAAGCAAAAGAATCTTAGGTATCCTTAATCACCCTATAACTCGAGTTCTCGAGTGGCGACCGCGTAACGGAAAGCTCAGCATGGGTAGGTGGACAACACAGATCACAAAAACTAAAGGCAAAGTGGTCGGGGCCAGTGTCGCAGCAATATGCGCAAATACGGAACACATTGCTCGCGACAGTAAGGGTTCAATATATTATGAGGCTGAAAGCCAGTCGAGATATTATGTGTAGATAGTTTACAATGCTTACGTAGTACTAAAGATTATTCGAACATTGAGTTCTGATACCGCAATGGATAATGAGCACATTCAAGCTAACACAATACTTTCTATCGCGTGGTACTGGTTGTAATGCGACACTCGGTTTCGTACTCAGCGCGTTGGTTGGCATCTCTCTAGATTTCTATGGTGGCCAATGGCCAGCAGTGACAATTTATCGCCTTATAAGATCCTCGTAAAATACACATGGGAGGAAATAACGTCGTTTATTTTAAAACGGGAACCGAAAAATAATCTACTCCAATTAGAAATAAAATAATTAGTAAAATGACGAACTGGAAGAGTTATTTTCGGAGAACTAATTGTTAGTTATGTATGGGAGTTAATTCAATTTGGAGAGCAGAAATGAGTCATTGCTTCACGACGGTGTCAGCCTAATTAGGTAATTAGTGAGATCCATATACTTTCTTATAGCATTTGGTGTAAGTCTGCCCTACCTATCTAAGTATATTCAGTAATGATTAAGTGTTTTTTTGTGTTTAGCTGTTTATTACTTACTATTTTGGTGAAGTACAATAAAAGAATATATATTTGTACTTTGTATATTTCGTTTTTTTAAAGATGTGTATATTAGGGTTTCTGGCCGCATCTTCCCTACAACCAACGTGACACCTTCCGACGCGGTGGTAGAGTCAAAAAATTAAATACGTTAGACAAAAAAAACCTTAAATTTGTAGTTATTTATTTTTCTTTTTGATCAATGTGTAGTTACTAGTTTTTTTTATTGTTATTATAATGTTTGTTAACTTACCCAACAGAAAATCCCACAGAGCGACATGGCCTCAGGCCAAGCTCTTCAATAAAGATAAAAAAAAAAACTATCTACAATATAATAAACATTTTATTTATATATTAATACTCCGATACTGTAATGTACTAAGCATATTTGATAAAATCACTACATACATAACCATTAACCTAAAGAAAAAACAAAAAAAAAAACAAAACTAATACTACTTACAAATAAAAAATATCCTCGAAATTTCCGCCGCTTGGCGGCAAGGTGCCCAGGAGGCTGGCAGCGTTACTTCTTTGTATGGCCAGGCTGATGCGCTGACCGAGGTAGCTGCCAGCCCTCTGGTCACCGGAGACCTCGATTAGGCGCGCCGATAATTCTTTAAATAATCGGCGCGCCTCTGGCCCGCACGGACCCAATGTCTCGACCCCAAACGGTGCAAATATGTAAGCCTCGCCGAGGTTTACATATAAACGCCGTTTGAGGTTTTCCGCGGTAGCCGCCGCCGCACCCGCATTGGATGAGGTCGCATGGACGTGGGACGGTGCCAGTGTATCTACACAGGTAGCGTCCCAGACCAGCGACCTCCCCAATTTCCATGGAACGAGCGTTATCCCGTCGGGCCTCTTCCCATCGCTCCGTATTAGACCTCTAGGTTCTAAGATCGCGGGTACATTGGCAGTAACAAGGGCCCGACGGATAACGTCGTTGTATTAATACTTATTTATAATATTATTTAAATTCTGTTTACACTTTCTTCCATAACTATATTTCATTTGAACTTACACTTACTTATTTACTATCACTCATTTCATTGGTTGCTGCGTCTGATTACTAATAAAAAGGTTTCATCTGAAAATCAACACCCTGCTTTCGGGTAAGGTCTATGTTGAGCTGGGACCTATCTGCTGCTGTAGCATACAATAAATTACATGTTGGTCTATTGATGTTTCGTTGAATTCTTGTTTTGTAAACTTGTTGTGAACTGTAATATTGTGTGTGTGTTACTTATATTGAAACAAATTTTGAGTCAGATAAAGCAATGAAAGTATAATCTGAAAAAATGTCTCCCGATAATGGACAAATGTATTTATAATACAATATTACACTTTTAAAAATGATCTCTCTGAAAAGATAAGTTTTATAATTATGACTTTGTATACAAACCGACCGAACCGTGCCTAAGAACCGATCACAAATGATTTTGTATACAAAATTCATTAGAATTTGAAACAATTTGATTTACTTTATTTGCTGCCCTCTTAAACCAAGCAAATTATTTGCAGATGTCCAAGCTTCAAAATGAATTAATATTTTGTTGCATTTATCCTACAGCCAACAACGTTCAGTTACAAATACGCAATCTTCAGTTAAAGTGCTATATAAAACGACACTTTATTTACTGCTTGCTTTTCGCTACAAATTACCTGTTTTGTTCAAACTTTTCCAAACTAAAAGCTACCTTAAAATAAAGGGATAAACCTAGTTTTAGTTTACAGGAACCACACGAAATAGCGAGCCATAAAATTCAAAGTCTAGGTCCCAGATGCCCCCATAAAAGTGTAGATTTTTGAAAACGTGACTTTTCTAAATAACCTGGCTGTAAAAGGTTTCATATTTGTTGGAAAATATGAATAAAACGATTACTTTTCATATCAGTTCGGTAAAAAAAAATTTAGAATCAATTAGGAACTCAAACTACAATGTGGCTTGATGGAGCTAACATAGCCGTATGGTTAAAAGCCCCATAAAAAAGCTTCTATGTAAAATGCCAGCAATAATAAAAATATTTTGGCAAAAGGACTTCTTGGCAAAACATGAACTTTACTATTTTGTTCACTTGTTGTCGAAACTTTATACGCTTTGTTTTTTGGCATTTTTGTCTGCATTAAAAATGATTAATTATGTTAGACAGAGGATAATAGCAGAAAAGACGGCAAATAGTCAAAATTTTAACTCCAAAAAATCCTTAATAAAACCTTGCTGTGCACATAATTATAATAATTAGCCCAAATAAGTTCTAAATTGTCACCCCTACCCACCACATTCCTCTCTGCCTAACACCCAGTATCAATCCCATGCCAGTCTTTCCTATAATCTCACTACACTACATAAGTAGGTACTACAAACTAATATCATCATCATCGTCTCAGCCGATGGACAGCTGGACATATGCCTCCCCCAAGGATCGCCATAACGACCGGTCCTGCGCTGCCCTCATCCAATGGGTTCCCGCCGCCTTCACCAGGTCGTCGGTCCACCGTGTGCCACCGGGGCCTACCGCACGCTGCGCTTTCCGGTACGCGGTCGCCACTAGAGAACTTTTCGGCCCCATCGGCCATCGGTTCTGCGAGCAATGTGCCCCGCCCACTACCACGTTAGTTTAGCAATTCTTTGGGCTATATCAGCTACTCTGGTTCATCTGCGGATCTCTTCATTTCTGATTCGATCTCGCAGGGAAACTCCGAGCATAGCCCTCTCCATTGCCCTTTGGGTGACTTTCAACCTTTCTATGAGGCCTTAAGTGAACAATCACGTCTCTGTTCCGTATGTCATCACTGGCAACACACACTGATCGAATCACTACTACTTATTTTGAAAGCCCGACCACGAGCGGCATACAATATCACTATGAGAATGACGTGCTCACGTGTCCGCTATGTGCGAAGATCTTCTCTAAGATGATTGGCTATGTTAGTCATTTTGAGGGCCCAACAACGGAGTTGAAGCAATCGTCGTGGCCGCAACCCGTCAGGAGCAATATACATACAATTCATTGTATTTATAATGTGAATATCCATATTTAATACAGTATCATGGTAACACGAAAGAAAACGAAGACTAGCAATGAGTCTAATTCCTAGACTATTCCTAAATACAATTTCAAACCAAAATTTACCTAAGCTTGATGTTGTCAAAACAAAAAGGAAAATTAGGTCTTCAGAATGCAGGCTGTTGGAAGCGTATTGAACGCGGTTTCTTGCATACTTAATGAATGCGCAGTGTGTGAACTCAATGTGGACTACTTAGTTCTCATCTCACATGCCGTCTCTTTCTTTCTTTAGTAGATATTTCAGATTAGAACAGTCTCAAATAGTTCATATTAGATGTATGAATTAAGAATTGGCCTTAGACCATTTAAATAGGGACCTGCCTTACCTAACGTATTCCTCTCTGCCAAGGTACAAGATCAAAATAATGATCATGTACCTACATCTGCATACAATTTTATACCTTATCACTGAACGAGACAACCTATAATTTCGGAACAACTAGTTTTGTTTGGGGTTTACACGAGACTATTTGTCATGATTTTTGACATTCAAAATTTGACTCTAAAGTAACGGAATAAAATCCAAAGTTGCGTATTTCATGTCACCTCGTCCCCCGTCACTCGCTTAACTCGTCCATATTTAAATGATCTAAGGAATTAGCCTATTTTCAATTACTCAGGGCTCCGTACCGTACCTCAAAAAGGAAAAAAACGGCACATTTATAATGGGATTTTTCTATTGTTCGTCCGTCTACCCGTCTGTCAAGACATTTTTTCTGAGGAACGGGTTCCCAACAGCACAAATATGTTTATAAAATATCTAAGAATAGATATCTACAAAATATCTAAATGTTTACAAAATTCTGCAGATATTTTGTGCTGTGTGGGTTGTTAGGTATGAAATTATCTCTATGATTTATCAGATTTATCTCTATGGGACCAATGTAGAAATCGCGAAAAAAGTCAACTGTTCCATCCATCCATCACAGCCCTTGATCAGTCTGTCTTCGGACATAGGCCTCCTCCATATTTCTCCATGACGTTCTGTCCTTCGCCCTCTGCATCCAGTTGGGACCCGCGTGTCTCCTAATATCATTGACCCATCTTTCTGGTGGGCGGCCTCTACCACGCATGGTTTCTCTAGGCCTCCACTCCAGTGTTCGTCTGGTCCAACGCTCAGTATCCACACGTGATACGTGGCCTGCCGATCTCCACTTCCGGCGTTCTATTGCTCGTTGCGCGACTCTGCGTTTTTCGGCGGACTTTTCCGTCAGTGTAGTAGTCTCCATGCCGCAGGTCAGTACCGGGAGGATACACTGGTTGTACACTCTCGTCTTGAGGTATTGTGTCGAAAACCAAACAGCCGAAGTCGATAGCAGGATAGCTCAAGGCTGGTCCGAATATGGGGCAAAGAAAACATATACTAGGCTCCAAACATATAGGTACCACAACTGTTCCATACAAAACTGCAATCATACCTCGGCCCAATATGTATGTGACAGCTGATTTTTTTTCGCGATTTCGACCTCATCCCCATAGAGAAAGTTGTTCAGTTTGATGGTTCCCTTAAAAAACTGTCAGCATATTAAGAAGGACCCTATATAATTAAGTTTGTATGGAACCGTCAGGGCGCGAATACTACTTGCACTTGTCCGGCTTTTTCTATACGTAGGCACATCCAAAATCCCAATGCTTGGAGTGTTATTTGAAACTTTTTACGTAAAACCTTAAAAATCTCCCAATTAAAATAAGTGTCTATAAAAGAATAAGGCGCCTTCAGATTCAGAGCGACTTCGGCGACCGAGAGCTGTCGTAGGATTCTATCGAAGAGATCGCCGTTTAAATGTCAGGAGCCAGTAATAGGGGATTCAATTCTTTAATAAATTGCGCCGGGATTCTGACTTCTATCTAGTTTGTTTCCACTTCTCTAATCTGTACGAAGAAAGTTTTAAATAATGTAATCCGAAAATTTTGTAGTCCAAAACTTAAGCAATCAACGCTCTAAAAATGTTAGAGTTTTATTCAAAGTTTACTACAATGGGACTAAGTCATTGCAATACGACCAAATAAGGAGCGAAGCGAAGCGAGCTCGAGAATTTACAGCAATATAATGCGCTCATCTCAAAAGGATTTAAAACCAGGAGAGCATATTGGGCTCTCGAGATTCAACGGCGTACACCCTAGTGATATGTCAATTTGTGCGTTTTTCGCGGAATCACCTGACTGCCTGAAAACAGATGTTTCCGTGCTTCGGATGGCACGTTAAGCCGTTGGTCCCGGCTACCTATCTCTGGTGGTAGTAGTCGTTACATAAAACCACGTCAGAGGCCGCAAGGCTGTCTGAAATAAAGTGTGACACCAGGTCTTGCTGCCCACACAATAAGAAGAGGAAGATATATTATAACTCGATTGCCAGCTCATGCCGAAATCGCGTCAAATTTTCTATGAAACAAAAAGATTGACTTGAAAATTCTTAAAACGTAATGACTGTATTTCTGACTTTCTTTGACTAAATACGTCTCCAGCTCCCAACTGCACGTCTAGTATGATTTCTCTACACGCGCGCGAGGCCCCTTCGCTGAATACAAAATAACCTGCTCCCGCGCTTTTCGGAGAGCGAAAGCCACGCTTGCCGTGACTTGTTGTATGGAAAAAAGCCGAGTCGCGCCCAAGTAGTGAAATCATGCTAGAGGGTCTGCAGTCCCAGAAACGGACACCTGGGCGTCCAACTAAAAACTGCCTTTTGCTAACTGAACATATTTTGAAGGTTTTTTGAGACTAATTAAAAATCTTTCCGAGATTTGGAAGCCCCTCAGGATTGGGGTAGATATTAGTAACTACTTACTGTGCTTGTGGAATCTCAGTCGGAAAACGTAACTAGTGTCGACCTTTGACTACTTATATAGGAACTAGTTACGCGTGTAATTCTACTAACAAACATTTCTGCCACTTTTTGCGGGGGGCGAGGTAACATGAAATCCGCAACTTTGGATTTTATTCCCATAACTTTAGATTCTAATTTTGAACGTTAAAAACCATGAAAGTAGTCTCGCGTGAACCCCAAACGTTCTAAGTTCGAAATTAATGTTTCGCAATTATAGGCTGTCTCGTTTAGTGACAAGGTATAAAATTGAATGTAAATGCACATGATTAATTGATCTTATACCGTGGCAGAGAGAAATGCTACTGCAAGGCTAGTCCTTATAATAAATAGTCAAAGGTGTCGACACATAACTTATGGAGCTATCCGAAACTGGAACGGTAGTAGACAGAGCTCCAGTGGAAATGCGCACCGTCTAAGACTTCATTTAAAAGCTGCATATTTAGGATCCCAAACGCGCTTTAAGCTTTTAAAAAGAATCATAGCGTCTGTGGTGTACACACGAATGGCATTTTGGTTTAGATCAAGTTTTATACCCAGCCGGCGCGCTGTCGGTGGGTACCGAATTCTAAATTGTCCAAGTTCTGATATTGTCCATATTGTGCACATTCTATCCAGCTAAGAATCTCCAGTTGAGAATCTGTCAATTTGCTACGCAGTGCATGTTATCTATCGAAGCGTCGATAAATAATATTTGATCGATTGATTGATTGAAGCGTCATCGTATCTAACTTATTTTACATGTCTTTTATGAAAAATTATGGCACGAATTTTTTAGTTTGTTTCTCGTATTTTCATATAAATATTGAACCGGCAGATGCCATTGTTTGTTCAAGTTTCTTCTTTCTAACTGTCTATCGTCAACTACACTTCATTTTTTAACAACACGATCAACACGTCAACACCTATTATGATTATGGATGCATCATTATTGTTTATATATAAAGACCATGATTCTTAATGTATTCTAGCATAATAGTGTTGACTTTATGAGAAAGCTTTGGCAAAACATAATAAAAACCATATCGTCAACTACTTTTATGCTGAGCCGAACCTATAAGAAAGTGATGAGACTAAAATTTTTTGTTATCTACTTTTGTAATAATTCGGTTTTTTATTTAATACCTACAAATATTTACGCTTGGTTGATCAATATCATTGACGAGTTTTACCATCGGGTGTACTTCTCCTAGAGCAGTAAGAGCGCGCATTAAATCCGTATGAGAAAATTGCTTTCGTCGATTTGTTTTGTTAAAATAAAATAACCTTTTTAGTCTTTGCTTTTTATCGGAAAAAACTTATAGCCCAGTCATTTTACAGAGTTTTGTTAGGCGGGGTAGAGTAGAGAGTAATTATTAATTGTACTTTTAAACTGTAACCGGCACCATTTAGTGACAAAAAGACTATCTGAAAACATATTATAAATAAAATCACTACGCAACATAGAAATCAAAATTGTGTGTCCTAGAAGGCTTTTAAATTGTAAATATTAATACCAATGTACTCATTCGACTTAGATTTAACAATATAAATTATTTTTGAGCAATACAATAGGCATCGAAATTTAAAAAATGAGGCATTTATTAGAAAATACAAATCTATTTTTCAAAACCTTCTAAGTAGACAAAAATATTTACACCATGTTTGAAGTATGTACAACGGTAAAGCCTATATGTACAAAAAAAAATTTACCATCAGGTTTTTTAATCGAAAGAATAACTAAATTTCTATAATTGGGACTGTTGCTGACGTGATTTTTTTTTATTTTGTTACATTTCTAGGCTCAAATTGGCTCTTCAATATTATACCGAAAAAAAATATCAATTATTAATTAGTCCCAGAACAAACCGTAAAATTACTGGGCTTTTACCTTTTTAAATACTTTTAGTTTTGCGGAGAAAATTCTCTAGTTTACTTTAGGTGGTTTCAGTCCATACAAAAGTTTGACGCACAATACGCGTAGACGGAATTAATAAAAGTAATATTTTATATATGGAAAAATTGTTTAGAAAATCTAGTTGCCGCGTCACAAATAACATTTGCAATTTATACTATAATTACGAAGATATAAAGCTTTTAAACTTTTGTATGAAATATTTCAAAGCTTTATATCTCCGCAATTATTTTATAAATTGCAAATGTTATTTGTGACGCGGCATCTAGATTTTCTGAACTATTTTTCCATATATACAATGTTACTCATATTTATACTGTCTACGCGTATTGTGCGTAAAAGTTTTGTATAAAATTTACCCCTCTGCAAACACCTTAACGAATCCATAGAACTGCTTTATTAGTAGGTAGGTATATTGTAAGTCACTTATAGCGAGCTATGGAGAGAGCTATGCTCGGTGTTTCTCTGAGAGATCACATCAGCCTAGCTAGCATGCCACCCACGACAAAGCGTTTAAACGAGAAAAACGTCATGCGCGCTCTTTCTGGCCTATGTAAAATAATAAAGACGGAGGCACATCTCGATTTTTGTCGTTTTCTCGGGGGTGGCATGCTAGCTAGGCAGGAATGAGGTGATTAATGACATAACTAAAGTTGTTGACAGAAAATTTGGACTGAAGTGGCAATGGGCAGGTTATATCTGCCGAAGAACTGACAACCGATGGGGTGACAGCACAGATCACAAAAACTAAAAGGATATGTGAAAAGGGGGCGGGGCCAGTGTCGCAGCAATATGCGCAAAAACGGAACACTTTGCTCGCAACAGTAAGGATTCAATATATTATGAGGCTGAAAGCCAGTCGAGATATTATGTGTGAATAGTTTACAATGCTTGCGTAGTACTAAAGATTATTCGAATGTTGAGTTCTGATACCGCAATGGATAATGAGCATTTTCAAGCTAACAAAATACTTTCTATCCCGTGGTACTGGTGGTAATGCGACACTTAGTTTCGTACTCAGCGCGTTGGTTGGCATCTCTCTAGATCTCTATGCGTGACAGAGTTCTAGAGTGGAGACAATGAACTGGCAGGCGTAGTGCGCGACGCCCTGCGACCTAAAAAGGTACCGGGAAAAGACTGGATGAGGAAGGCCGAGGATAGAGAAGAAGAGAAGATTGGTGACGCGCCTCGGGAGAAGAGTTCAGCAGTGGACGATGATAGGCTGATGATGACGATGAGGTACCTATATTGTGGTTGAGCATCGGCATTATATTGCATGAATAGATTATAAACATTATACAGGGCGCAAACTGTAGCGCAAAATGCTTAAATACTTTAAGGGATGTTTCAAGCCATCAAACTGAACATCTTTCACTATGGAGCCAACATCGAAACGGCCAAAAAAATAAATTGTTGTTCCATAGAAAACTGCAATGGCTTTTGGACCCAAATGTATGGAACATTTTTTTTTAATTTCAATGTTGTAAAAAACAGCAGATTATTTTCGCGAAAGCCCGACAAAACGAGGAAAAATCGAGTTGTCTTTGTTACTTTCTTCTTATTCTTGTGGTGCTATCATTTTGTCGCTCGGTTGTGGATGGCATGCTAGCCCTACAGAGCCAACAATCTAAAATTGTTACACTTATAAAAGATAATTTAATACGCCAAGAGATCATCCCTAAATGCAATTTTCACCCTTATTAAACGTTAATCGATGCGTATGATTAAAAAATAGATCACAGAGCTAACTGTTTTGCATAACAATAGGTTTAAAAATACGAATTATTTCTAACTTTCATACCGTTTTTTGATGGACTTTTTATTAATTGAAGATATAATTTTTAAAGTTTTTGAGTTGTTTTCAAACTTATTTTTTTGTAAAGTAAATGGCGTTTCTTGTAAGTATTTGACCAAACCTGTTGTGGATATGATTGATTTTTTTTAATGTACCTACTCACATAAAATTATAATAAAAACTTAAGTTGATATACCACCACTATGGATCTATGATCTGAAATAAAATAAATGAATTGAATTGAATATACAGGGTGTAAACTTAAACTTTCACTTTTCATATACCATCAAACTGACCAAATTTCACGAAGGGACCAATTATCGAAATAGAAAATAAATCTGCTGTTATTAAACAACCGGTTTTTTCGCGAATTGTTTAATTTGAATCGTCATAATTATTTATAGTTTGGGAAAACATATATTTTGGAATACTTAAATGAAAATAGAACAATCATAAGGAATAAAAAATCTTAGAATTTAAAGATCAACACTCGGTACTCACATCACAACTTACGAAAAACTCACTCACTGGTCCACTACTCACAAAAAAATCCCAACCGTAAAATCTACCAAATTTGTTCCGCATCCGCCTACAAAATCGAAACCCGTTTTCCCGCCAGTTAAGTTATAACTACCCTCTATAACTTGCGTTCTAGCGTATTAGCTGCTTACTCGGTCGTGTGATTAAAAATTATGCAGGCATTCGCATTTCGGCATCCGACGCGGTCGGACGTGTGGCTGGCACGCGCCGTCCTTTTATTACTTCTAAAAGCTTTTAAAACGATAATAATGCCTCAAGAGAGCTGTATGGCGGTTTTAAATTGTTTTCGAGAGGGTTTAATGTCATACTAGGAGATAAACGGTTTATTTCTTGAATGACTTCAAAACCAATAATTTTTCATTCTTTCTTTATTCTCTTTTGTTTGCTTCTAATTATCTAATTAGATAAGTACCTACTATACAATAAAAATGTTTCATAATAAAACTAACGTACTTTTATTATTACATTTTAATCAGTATCGGTGTTGTGCCGGTACCAAACAAATATTTACGTTAGAGTGAGAAAACAGTACCTAGTAAAATGGATTGGCATTCTCAAACGCGGCGGGTACCTGAATTGGTTACTGGTACTTGTTAGGCGGAGTACCGGTACCCATCTGGAATCGGTACCCAGGTACCGAATGGCAAGAGTCGCTGAGTGTATAACCTGTACTTTTGATACCTGTTCCAAGGCCTGGTTTTTAAGTCTAACCAACAATTAGTTATTCTTTATGGCCAAGAGTTTTTAACTTAATACCATAATTTATTTTTTGTATGTATATTCTTTCAAACACAACCGCAACCAAAAGTCGAGCATTAACATAATTTTCCTCAATTTCTTCAACTTCAAAAAACTTGATCTCACTTTCCATACGAATTGAACGCGACTCCTTGCGCGTTCGTCCGTGAAATGGCCTCTTAACATTCATCTTAAAAGAACACCTTTTACATAGTTCTTATTAGACACATTATAAAGACAAAAATCGTTTGACTAACGGGACTATACATGTGGAATTGAACCATTAATGATCAGTCCAACATTCGAAGTCCCATGACACAATAGTTAAGCCTACATAATAAGGTTAATATTTGCTTGACTTGTGAGGATTGGAATAGGCTATAGGGTATATCGATTTAGGGGTTTGTACCCTCCTGAAAGGAATTAATAGACTACCCCTGGGATAGATGACAGGGCTTTGAGATTTCATGTTGTGAAGATGTTTATCGTATCGATACTTTGTTAAGTTTGAGCTTCGTAAAGATTTCTTGTTTATCATCATCATCAGCCTACATACGTCCCACTGCAGGGCACAGTAGGCCTACCCTCAGGAACGGTGTTTAGGCGTCAGTCCATAACGCGTGCCATAATACGCATTGGAATTTCTTCTTCAGCGTATACAGGTTTCCGCACGATGTTTTTTTTCACCGTTTGAGAGCAGTTGGTATTACGTACATAAGTTAGAAAAACTCATTGATACATGGCAACCAAACTGGACCTCAAAATTGACTTTCCATACCTCTCCGCAACGCGCCACCAATGATCTCTTCTTGTTATTTCAGGGTGTAAACGTAAATGGATTACATTATTATATTATACTAAGTAGGGTACTTCAGATCATCAAACTAAACAACTTTTACTAAGACCAGGAAATACAAAATAATTAAAGTGGAAAATTTAATTGAAAAGTTTTCATTAGTTATTAACTTATAGGTATGTTAAGTAATGTACTAAGAAAGTTAAGTTTCCTATTTCTTTTTATTTGTTTACATTTTTAAGTTAATTCTACTGGAATTGTGCATAATTATAAATGCGCCGTCTTGTCTACTCGACGAAAAGGGGGGTTTCAAAGTGTACTGCCTTCGTATTGCCTCAAGTTATTGGAAGCCATTGTGATCGGATATCTAGTTAGCATTTGTAGGTACTCTAAATTTGATTGTTTGTACAACTGACTCCTAAACTTTGAGCACTTAAGTGTAGGTACAACTCAATCGAACGAAGTTGTTGATCATGGTGTTTGCAAGCCTCTTCCATTTCCTACTTACCTACCATAGTATCACACCTAGTAAAAAACGTATTGGTTATTTGAATTAATTATTGATACTTTCAATGAAGTATCCGACCAGCATAAAAAATAAATGTAAAAATTTTAGTATCACCCCGTGGTATTTTCTACTTGGGATTGTACCGGCACAACCCAATCTAATTCGAAGGTAGATTGTACTTTAGTAAGTATTTCTATTGTACTTAACTAAAAACTACAATGGTCTCGTATGAGAATCAAAAAAGTTTTTATGCGTAAATAGAACGGTGCAACCCTGGTGAAATTTGTGGAAAAAAAGTGTGGTTCAAATAAAAAAAAAAGAAATCAAGTTTTCTTCTTTGTGATTTTATGGCAATTGTAATTTTTTTCACACCATGCTGCCTGTCTCAAGTTATAATAAAGATGTAGAGACCAAAGAGTTTCTAAAGGTTTGCGCATTATTCGTATACGAATTATGTTATAATGTGTGAAAGTCAAAACTCTCTCCATTCAACTGATCGAAATCTGGATCGAATGTCGGCCCCTTTCACTAAGAAATAAATAAGTACAATTTTCTTTGATATAGTTCCCATATCACGAGCTAAAACTGTAACTTTGTGTATACCTACTAGATTTATACTTATCAAAGTACACAAGCAGTAGCTGGTACTGGTACGAGCATTCGACAGCAATTCCACGGTGCAGGACCGGCTTTGTGATGCAGATAACCTTAATCCATGTCTGTCGGCGACGTGTCAACACCAGCCACCGGATCTACGTGCGCTTTATGTGGACCTGCCGTTGTATTTACAAGTGAAATAATCTAGAGAAATTTTTTTATTATACATAATAAGCTTTTGGGAATGAATATAACCAAATTCAGCTTTAAAGCAGTCAAATAAATACGACGTGGTTTTTGAACTTGAGACAGAGTTTCAAAATAGAATTGAAATTATAATTTATTGCCGACATAAAATACAAAACAAAACCAATCTATGATCTATTGATTTATATCTATCTGTTAGTCCAAGATTCGTGGATTTTGGCAATACGGGAGTTCGAAAAACTCACATTTCGTTTTTGAATCTCAGCCTTCGAGTTAGCAAAAACCATAACTATACAGGCTGTAAGGAAAAGTATCATTAACCTATAAACCACATACTTTACCAATCATACTGAACCACTTTGACTATGGGAGCAAATCTGTCAGAGCAAAAAAACAGGTGTTCCATACTAACCTGCAATACCTATACTCGACTCAAATGTATGAGACAGCAGATTTTTTGTTCTGACAGGCTTGCGCCCATAGTAAAAGCTGTTTAGTTTGATAGGTAGAGTATGTGGGTTAAAGGTTAATGATTATTTTCCTTACACCCTGTATACACTGGCGACAACTAACATTAAGATATAATTAAGTTTCTGACAGGACATCGTCTTTACTAAATGCCTATTAAAATTATAAAGAGTTTCTTTCTGTTATCGGTCTGTCTATTTGTTACATCTTGAGACTAAATAACCCTACTGATTTCAAAATATACAATTTACAAAGTAGCTTGCTTATAGCATAGCTAGTAACTTGCTTATAGCATATGTAGGTACTATCGCGGACTTTTCCGTCTGATCACCACTAGGCTCATTTTTGGTCGCATACTAAAAAATAAAAGCGCTGTCTAGCAGATCTGAATGAATGAAGTTGCCAAACAATAAATTGTTTTAAGTGGTCAGGCGGATAAGTCCGCCATAGTACATTTGTGTCTAACACACACTAACGAAATTTTAAAGCTAGTATTATTTTCTGGGAAAAGAAAAAAATTTCAAAACTAACACTCAAGCCTAATAAAGCTGACCTAAAACAATGAACTTAATATTTTATATTGCCTTATTTTTTTCTGTCGTATCCACACTAACATCATCATATCGAGAGGCACAAGCATGAACGCGAAAGGATTATGAAGGGCTGAGATAGCAATTTGCGGCGTACTTAATTACAAGATAAATTAGTATGTAAATTAATAGCCCTGCGCTTACGTCGGCGTCGGGTAAATAGCGCTCCAGTTTTGATATTTGGCGTAAAATAAGATGGAGATAGTTTGGGGAGTTAGTGTTAGGGTTGCCATTTCGACGCAGATGAAATTATTATTCTTTCAAATGAAATCATTATTCCTTGATCTGAAATGATAATGTAGGTAAATTAAGTTAAATATAATACCTGATTATGATTATGATTTATGATGGTGATTCCCAATCCTACACTAACTTTTTTTAACTTTTCGGATTTCACTCAGTCCACTACCTATCAATATTAGTTATTATAATGCAACATATTTTCTGGATTTCGTTGTCTTGTCAATGGCTACAGCTATCAAGCATGGTTTAATCATAGAGATCTAGAGAGATGCCAACCAACCTGAGTACGAAACCTAGTGTCTTTTGTTAGGTTGAATGTGCTCATTATCCATTGCGGTATCAGAACTAAACGTTCGAATAATCTTTAGTACTACGCAAGCATTGTAAACTATTTACACATATTATCTCGACTGGCTTTCAGCCTCATAATATATTGAATCCTTACTGTCGTGAGCAATGTGTTCCGTTTTTGCGCATATTGCTGCGACACTGGCCCCGCCCCCTTTTCATATCTCCCTTTAGTTTTTGTGATCTGTGGTTTAATACAAGGTAATGTGGTGGGCTAATACATAGCCGTATCTATCTATACTATTATAAAACTGTTACAGGAAGTTTGTCTGTACATTGAAGATATTAACAAAAAAAAAGTTACGATTTTGAGATTTTGTGAGGTTTTTAGGTGTCCCTGATTCCATTTCACCAATTTTTGGATTTTTTGTCTGTCTGTTTGTTTGTTTGTTTGTTTGAACGAGTATCACGCAAAAACTACTGAACCGATTTTGATGAAACTTTTTTTATTGATAGCTTATGATCTGACTTAAAATCTGGTATATAATTTGTGCGGACGAAGTCGCGGGTTAACGCTCGTAACTAATAAAAAGATTACTTACTATACAGGGTGAAATTGATATCATTAGCATTCTTTTAAACTAAGAGTCTACCCATTTACCCATCGAACTGAACAACTTTTAACTATGGCAGCAAACCGATCGCAGCAAAAGAAAAGGATGCTAATGATATCAATTATACCCTGTATAATGTTTTATTCCATTAAAAAGTTAATAAAAACGCGAACCCTAAAAGGCGCTTAGCCATTTTTGAGCCCATGTATTTAGTGAAAAGATTAGTTTAACGTGTTATACAAACCAAGAAATCAATTACTCATTTATAATTTTTTTTTTCGTATACCTATTCTGTAACTTTTGTTTGTTGTTTTTTGTTAATTGTTGTACGCCTCTCTAGGCAAACTATAGAGATACATTTTCTCTGTAACAACTTTTATAACCAACCTATAGTTGCAATAAATTACTCTTTGACTTTGACTTTGAAACTTGACGCTAAACTTGGCACCTTTCATTCAGCCTTTTGATCAGGCCTTGAGTGAGCGACCAAGCGACCACCGAATTTAGCCCAGTCATTTTACGGAGTTTTGTTAGGCGGGGTAGGGAGTAATTATTAATTGTACTTTTAAACTGTAACCGGCACCATTTAGTGACAAAAAGACTATCTTAAAGTATATTAAAAAAAAATTCGCTACGCAACATAGAAATCAAAATTATGTGTCCCAGAAGGATTTTAAATTATTAATAATAATACCAATGCACTCATTTGACTTAGATTTAACAATATAAAATATTTTTGAGCAATGAAATAGGCAATCAAATTTAAAAAAATTTGGTATTTATTAGAAAATACAAATGTATTTTTCAAAACCTTCTAAGTAGACCAAAATATTTGTAGTATGTATAATGGTAAAGCCTTAAATATGGGCAAAAAAATTTACCGTCAGGTTTTTTAGAACGAGATAATAGCTAAATTTTAAAATTGGAACTGTTGCTGACGTGATTTTTTTTAAATTTTGGTACATTTCTAGGCTAAAATAGGCTCTTCAATATTATACCGAAAAAAAATGTCTATTAGCAATTAGTCCCGGCTCAAACCGTAAAATGACTGGGCTAATTAAGTATTTTTACAAAATGGTTCTTGACCAATTATGGAGGAATCAGTTTAACATCCAGTCCATGATGTTAATGCTAACTGTTTTAAACCCTACGTAATTCAACTCAATTCGACATTAATTAATTAAACCTCTTAATGTAAGTTTACTTAAGTCATATCTCCCCTAAAATTAAACACTGCTCTGCGATTTCTAAGCCCGCTATAAAATAATAGGGGAGGGAAAAGGGAGCAATTACAAAAATTATATTTGCACAATACCCAACGTAAAGAACAATGTGTTTGCTGATATAATATTAATAACGATTTGATTCCGCCATCGGTAGCCATGTTTATTTAGCTGTCAAACTTTGGCGGGAACGCATGCGCGGCACGTGGCCCATAGAGAATGTAACGTTTTAATCTAATAGGGCAATGATTGCTCGCTATAATGCCAGAGGCTAAAAAAACATTGGCTTTCCGAGATTCTGGTTTGGATTTATCATTATTAAAAACTGATTTAGGTTGTTTTTTTTAATGTGTTTTCCCACCATCTTGTATGTATTACATTGTAAAGTACCAACTATATAAACTTATAAAAATTGTAGTTAAAAACGACATTGTGAACAAGATTAGATTCGATCATTTCGTTAGTTTTTCTATTTTTAACATGTCCTGATAATGTCCGTTCATGGTTCGTATGATAAGGTAGTTCTCATGGCCCCCGTAAGATGGCGCTACTAAAACGAATCCTACATCGCGGTGTTAAGATTTGCCCTCAACTAATACTGGTTCATCAGTTTCTTAAGTTCTATACTCTGGTTTCCCTTCAAAACGTATAAATCTTTCGCCTTTTACTAAAGATTTCCGTGGAGGGGAACACTCAAATGAGTCTAACTTATATTTTTGAAGTCCTGCTCACACAGGACTATATAAAATGTTGTAATTGTAAATCAATCAAACTTTAGAAAAAAATACTAGCCACAATGGCACTTAGGTCCGCCCCATACATACGGAATTGCGATCCGGAATCCTGATTCAGGATTCAGTGTTGTCAACTATGGTTGCAAAAATTACTTAAAGTGCTGTTTAAAAAATGAATGAAATGCCAAATCAATGACAATTGTATTTTTAGTTATTTATTAATACGAAACAAACAATTTCTATACATGATAATTACTATCATGTGATGAGGTCATGACGTTACGAATGTTATGATGATGGTGATGATGTTATCATTCCATCAACGCATACACTCAAAAATCACTTTAAAATATGCCACCTAAGACATAAAAAAAATCACTAGATCTAGTGAAAAGTCTCTGAAAGCGGCAACACCCCATACGGAATCTAATTCCGAATCAGGTTTATTCCTGATGAATGTGGCGATAAATTACACTCACTATATAATATGCAATTTTAACATCCTGGGTCTGTGTTGTGGTACTGATCTTTTTAAAATTATGACCAGTGTTTCATTCGACCAAAAATATTGTACAATATCAAATAATAAAGTTATAATGAGATAGATACAACCACATCCGCAACGTGATCAGTAATTCAGTAACACGGTGCGGTGGGGTGATGGCAAGATATTGGGTATCAAATCACAATTTGGACAGAGATTGCAATGCGATCGGTCGCCGATAAGCCGTGCATCCCCCGTTTATTTGATTACGTTTGTTTTGTCACTCTATCTCCCCTAAACAATTTTTGTTTTGTTTGTTAATAGGAAATTATTTTGGTGGTCGCCTGAAGCTGTTTGTGTTTTTAAATATTATAAAGAAAAAATTAAATTGGTTATATGATTACTTAAAAAAATTTCAAAACGAAAATTGTATACATAGACAAATGTGAATATCAAAGCAAACATTGAACTACCAACGACAAACTATTATTGGATGAATCTCAAAAAACTGCCAAAGGTATTGGGCACAGTCATAGATAGACAAAGAATTTTTCGCTTATGGTGGTTGCCGGAATATCAGTGTAACCGGGTATGAGATAGCGATAATCAGAAAATCCTATACAATTTATATGACGATTATGAACTGATATGTTGGAGTCAGGTGGCCGTAGTACAAAAAAGTGGTTACGCCGATAAAGGCCGATAAGCACAGCAATAAGGTAGCGATCTCCTTTTTGAACTAGAGCGAATTTGCAATGTGCATCTCTTATTGAGTGAATATGACAAGACACGTGCTTCCTTCTAGTACCTTCTTTTTCTACGGGCACAGTTTAAAGGGCCAAGAAAAACGAAATTTAAATGCACATAGTCTGATTCCATTTCTAAAACACAGTAGGCACTAAAACCATGTTGTCCTGAAACTGGTTTAATGGAAAAGAACCTTGTGAATTAAAAAAATACTTTGACATCTCGACAGCCAATTAAAGCAGGTGACAACTAATTATCATCGTTACGTTCTTAATTCGAAATCCGAATGTCTATTGTTCGCGCCCTCTTCCTAATTCGAAGCAATTTGAGTGCGTTACGCGCTGCATACTGACGATAGCTTTGACATTTCTCTTTAAAATATAATGGAATAAAGAAACAGTAAACAGGCAACCCTCGTTTGGGGGACCACTTCGTTAGTTGGCGAATAGTTCAGCTCGGTAGTTTTGATCCGGATTCGAAATGTTTTTTGCATGAAGGCAATTATGGATTCTTGTAACTTGAACGCAGTGACACGAATTTGTGAAATATTTTTTTAGAATTATTGTGAATTGAACAAAAGTAACTGGGTACCTGGAGTAGTTTTCTTGCATTAAAGTCAACAAAAAAAATCGACAAAATAATCAACTGTTTGCAGATGGTCGTGTACGTGAGACGGTACCTTTAAATTGGGTGCTTGCCACGAAGCTCCACTATTAACTCAAATGTATTTCTATTGACAGAAATGTAAATGCCTTTGATAAGTTATATGTCAAGATCGACAGTCGAAGCTACGAACGCGTCTAAAAAATATCAGCCAAGTCCAGGCTGATAAACCCTGTCACTATACACGCACACAGGGATAAGTTGTATGACACCTCACGCACACCTAAGAAAGTTAAAGGCCATAACTGTTTAAAAAAAACCATTTAAGTTAGTAATCTAAACTATTATAAAACTGTAGCAGGAAGTTTGTCTGTACATTGAAGATATTAACAAAAAAAAACTTACGATAAGTATAGTTTTTAGGTATCCCTGATTCCATATCACCAATTTTTTTATTTTTCTGTTTGATTGTTTGTTTGTGTGTTTGTTTGTGTATTTGTTTGTTTGAACGAGCATCACGCAAAAACTACTGAACCGATTTTGATGAAACTTTTTTGTTTGATAGCTTATTATCTGACTTAAAATCTGGTATATACTTTGTGCGGACAAAGTCGCGGGTTAACGCTCGTAACTTATAAGTTACAACAGACAATACCTTTTCCAACTTCCTGGTTCCAACCTGATAATTATTCCGCCATCTAGATAGGTACACCTTATTTTTAATATTCATGATTTTTTTCAGATTTTACATGGCTTTAGTTTTTGAAATATTAATGGGGACAGCAATTTTTTTGTCACTCTGATGACTTTAAAGTCCAGCAGAACAGAAGATTTTAAGTGACGGTCAAGCTCAGTTCCAAAAAGCATACTTTTACCCCAAACTATCAAGATTTAATACCCCGACTAACGTACAACACCATTCAGAACGAATCACCGTACAAAATGATATTATTTGTAACGTAATCCGCGAACAACGAGATTGATATTACACTAGGGTGATATTGACATTAATTTATATGGATACGCTTTAAAAATGTATAATGGGTGGGACGGATCGCGGCTAATAAAGTCTCCGGGGGACTGACGTGAAACCGCCATGTTGCGAAAGTTTTGGCGCGAAATAAATATACAAGTTCGTCAATTTCTTCGTTTATAAGTAGGGCAACCAATTTTTCATCATCATGTTTTTTCCCCTTTCCATAATATCCCATTTTGGCAAAAGCATCTATCTTTATCCTCTATGCCTTGGAAAAGTATATATGTCTAGAATGAGCATCACGCTTCTACCGAATAAAACAAAAGCCAACTTTCTTAGGTTGGTGTACGTGAGGCGCCATACAGATTATGTTTGTGTGCGTGTTTATGGATAGGGTTTAGAGGCCAGTGCTGGTTGCAATTTTTTTCTACGCTTTCATAGCTTCGACTGTCTATCTTGATATATAACTTATCCAACCTCTATGCATACCTACCTTCTTTAGACAGCTCCATCCGCTTGTCATCGAACTACCGCTTAAATCAAAAGAAGATTTATAAAAGAGGGACACACACAGCCAGCTTGGAAACCCATGTCCTGACTAGATCGTGTTCGGATGATTGATCGTCTAATTGCGACACGACAAATGCCGCCGAGGCCGTCCGACAATTTTATACACATTAGTTCTTTTTTTAAATGGGAGATTTATTCGCACGGGAAACATCGATGTTGCGATTACGGTTGAAATTATACTTCGATTTTTTGTTTTTAATAATAATCCATATACCTTATAATAGTAAGTTTTAAGAAAAGGAAATCATTTTCCGATTAATAAAAGAATTAAAACATTGTGCTGCAATTTCCGAATTAGCAGATTAACATTTTAAATAGGTATTATACGCTACTAATTTGCTTATACATCTGTACAATATAAAATAAATCATTCATAGCGCGAAACGATTAATCAAATTACGAAGCAATTTGTATAATTCCTTCCAATAAAGAAATTATGCAAATAAAGTGACAAAACCCACGTGTCCGTGCAAAGTCAATGTAAAATATTTGTTAAATAGCGTGTAAAATTCATTCATGCCATTGTGTGCCATAGACAAACAGGGATAATTTTATAATTTAACGTCCAGTTACATTCTACGGGCATTCGGAGTCAACTGCGTGTAAAATTCATATAAACGATTCGATGCTAATAACGTTCGAAATTTAAATAATTCGAACATCGTAGCTGACGCCGCGGTTTTGACGTCTTTATTCAAAATTCGAATAATGAGACATTAGCGACGCATCAGTGGACGCTTTCATATTTAAATTGAAAGCAAATGTTTCATTTCAATCGTAGATTTTAATTAATTTAGTATGGATTTCAATTTATTTGCTAATGTTCCGTGACAAACGTTATAATTTTTTCTTTTCGTTTGTTAACTGCAAGTTTTGTTGTGTAACTAAAAACGATAAAAAATGGAAGGATTAACACATTGTGAAAAAAATTGGACGCTTTTTCCAACTTTTCCAGCCAGTGCTAATTATCTCGGAAGAGCCAAAACAGCGAGCCCACATACAATAAATCAACTAACGTAAAATAACGCTCCTTGGGGAGCGCTCGCAACTGTCACCTAACATAATAGGGTCTTTATCGTGTCGAGTTTCGATAACGAGCTGTGTTTTAGCTTATTATACGACAGCATGTTTTGTAATAAGTTTGGACTATAAAGGACCTCTTTGTGGTTTGATAGCTGCTAAAACAAAATGTTAATCAAAGTACTTAGGAACTGTTAAAATGATGAGAAAAATAGCATATAAAATAAGTAGGTATGCGTATAAAAAACTATTTTAAGCTGGCATATGGACAGTGTTAATACAAAAGGTCGTAAAAAATTACTTAAGTTACTGAAACTATTTTAAAGGGAGATCAGACCATGAAAATGAACAACTTTGTCTATGGGCCCAACATCGAAATCGTGAAAAAAAATCTGCTGTCCCATACATTTGGGTCTTTGTGTCGAGTAGGATTGCAGTTTTCTATGATACAGAACAGCATATTTTCTTTCTCGCGTTTTTGACATTGGTCCCATGGAGAAAGAAGTTCAGTTTGATGGTCTGACTATCACCTTAAAATAGTTTCAGCCAATTTCGTTAGTCCTTATAATTATAAATAGATACCACGAAAAATAAGATTACAAGCACGATAAGAACCACATTTTTATTAAAGTCAGGAAGCAAAATAATGTTTAACTTTAGTCTTAATAGTGACAACGTTTTTCCCAGAGCATGTCATTTCTCTGTGGTTTTACCTGTTTTAACTATAAGGAGTAAAAAGCTTTCGATCGCAACTGCAAAATAAACCATAGAGTACAAAAAAAATGTTAAAAACAATCTCATTAAAAAAAAGTAATCCAGTCTGGGCACGTGTCCATCTAATTTTCTCCCGCATTGAGCATTCCCATTACGGAGCCCGCGGGATTAGCGGAATCAATGAGGTGGTTGTTCGAGTGTTCGCAGTTGTCATTCCCCTGGCTTTGGGGCTTCGGGGTACTGACGGCTCATTCAGACTGTTGTTCTATTTTAAATTATGTTGTCTTGGAATTAAATTTTTAACTTAATTTATAATTTACCTACACAAATACTTTTTACGTAGTTATAAATCGATGTGTTAATAAAAATCACTTATGATGAGCCCCTTCTTAAATATGCTGACGGTTTTTAAGAAGATGATCCGATCATTTTAAACTAATACTTATTTATCCGACTTCAAAAAAGGAGGAGGTTTTATTTATTTTTTTAACTTATTGGAGAACTTACAGCTAAATAACAGTTTTATTTCTATGATGATTTCTACAAAGACAAATTGATGATCAGATGCTGAGTGCTGACAACAAATTCCCACATATAAAAATTAAGAAAAATAATACATTAATAAAGCTAAAATTAAACATTCTTTCATTCAACTTCATTATAAGTTTAAACAACATTAACATGGGCCATCAAAAAAGTTAAGTGCTAGAATATTTTTAACTCGATTGGTGCGTGTGCAAAACAAATCGATATCGAAGTCCACGCAAATGTCGTTGAAGACACTGACTGCTGGCGCGCTGCAGGATCGCGTTCAGGAGGATTTTTGATCATCAAACGTTGTAATCAGCAGTAGAAAATGTCAAAATAACAACGGAGATTATGCATCTTTCTACTACTGATTTGAACGTGTGATGTTCAAAAATCGCACTCCTGCTTATAGTTGGTTCTCGCGAACTGAATGTGTAGGGGCGGTCGCTGCTGAAGACCCCTTTGGTTAGTGCGAAGGTGTACCTTGGCCAATAAATATCTAACTGTTGTAAGATTACACCTAATCTACTTTTTTAATCTAATTTTAGCTGTCTCATAAACTTAGCAGAAACGTCTATTGTACAAAGAATCGTTCTGATTCACTTTGGAGAATTTGAATACCTATAATTAATACCTACCTACCTTATTATTACCTATATTTCTGACTACTCCCTCGGGGAATATAGTCGTGAGCATATATGCTATAAATTAAATTTAAATCTTTATTTATTCAGATAAATATGAGATCCATACAGGGTTAGTACAAACAAAATAAAACAAAACAAAAATAAAAACAGCCTTACAAACTAAGTTACTCAATAACTAATTGAGATTTGGTTATCTCGACGAAGTGCCTCATTATAATCAACTTTTTCAGCAATAACCTTCAGGATGCCGTTGCTGCTATAATTAAAAAAAATCTAATAAAAAAAGAAATCGTCCTCCGAAAAGTACCCTTATAGGATTAGTAGCTAGTTTAGTGTCGAATCTTCAAACATTGTTTCAAGTACAGAACCAATGACCGAGGGGGCATAGATTTATGGCGATGCCCACCTGTTAGCGCATTTTTGAATGGACCCCTAATGTTACTATAATTTGACATTTCTTTTCAATGAATTGTACTCTTTGTTTAATTGACGTTTTGCACTAAATAGACATTAACGTTAATCGAAGTTACATAGTTAACTAATGTCATCAATGTCATCATCATCAAATCAAAATGTTCTATTCAAAATAATATTACATGGATAATACCTATGGACATGGGGTGAATGGGACAGTCAAAAAAGGTCGCCCTAGACGTAAGTATGCGGACCAAATTGGCAGCGTACTTAAGAAGGGTCAGATCAAATCACCAAATGTACCCGAAACCGACGAGCGTGTATGGAGCGACTTATGACTGTGGAAGAGGCGAAAAAGGTGTGTCAGGATCGTAGCCGATGGCGATCCGTTGTCTGTGCCTACCCCAATGGGACACAGGCGTGAGTATGTATGTTTGGATAATACCTATGTCTGTGTACGGATATCTTTCTGTCGTCATTTTTGACTCTAACACCGCGTCGTAAAATCTAATTTCGTATGGTGTTGTTGTAGAGAAGATTCATATTTTTTAGAATATCAAGCGCTACCACAATTATTTCTTTCCGTGTGAGTGTTAAACGAGATGAGATGACTAAGGTCCGCCACATACATACGGAATAAACCAGGCCCTGTACCCGGACTTTCGATTTTCGATATATCGCGACCGTTTCGGTCCACAATTCATTGTAACTGAGTTGACGTTGGAACGAAAACGCTCTAATGTTAAAACTATCGTTAGCCTTTTGATATAGTTGCATTAATATTTAAATAAAATTTACAAATCATCATCGTAACGTCATGACCTCATCATATGATAGAAATTGTTTGTTTCGTTTTAATAAATACTTAAAAATGCAATTGTCATTCTTTTGGCGTTTCATACATTTTTATTTTAGGCATTTTTTATACAGCACTCTAGTATTCTTTGTAATCATAGTTGACAACATTGAATCCTGAATCAGGATTCCGGATCGCAATTCCATCTGTTTGTGGCGGACCTAAGGGTTCTTCTCCGCAATGCAATTCTCTAAGCGCAAATATCTTCACAACCTTTAATTCGTAGTTGAAACATTGGCTAGTGGCAAGGCAGTATTCGCTAAAGTTATGTCATGTGTCAAACTGGTATAAAAAATTTGACGATCTGAAGGATGAAAGAAGGATGTTACAGTAGTGAGCTCATCGATGTTTTTGACCGCGATGACTCCTGGACCTAGATGAATGAGAGACATTATTTGAGATTATCTCTGTACATTTCATCTTCTATATAAAAGAGTTCCGTGACTGACTGACTGACAGACAACGCACAACCTAAACTGCTGAAGATAGAAACATGAAATATTATATTCTACAGAGGATGTAGGGGTGCACTAAGAAAGGATTTTTCCAAAACCGACCCCTAAAAGGGTTATCCACGCGGACGAAGTCGCGGGTCAAACGCGTGTACATACATAAATACATAGACTCATGACCATAATGCCTTACGGAGTGGTCAGAAACATCTTTTAATAATGTTGAAAGTTTCAAGATGAAATGACGTAGGTGGCTAGTCTTTCGCTCATAACTACACTGCATAACAAACCCTTAGTCATCTCTTACGACACCCGCACGGGAAATAATAGGGTGGTTCATTCTAAGGAACCACACGGCTATAAAACATCACTAGCTAGAAAAATACTTTAAAGAAAAATCACTAGCCAATATAATAGATTTGGTTAGCAAACACAAGGTCTATTCCCACTTCGTTCGAACCCCATTTAAGCACTCGTCCAGTGATATAGTAATAGAATCACATTATGCGGCCGTCGGGCGTCCCATCCGTCCCCATGAGACCCTATACATCGGGACGTATCGATTGCTTATTCGCTTTGCTTGTGATCGAAGGAGGGTACTTCCCTAGGTGTAATACTGTAGGAAGGTGATGATGACATAATGCATTGTTTGTCACCAATTATCGGAGAAATATTTTTATTTACGGGACAAATAAGGAAAAACTTAAAGCGAGTTTATCGTATTTTCATCGATTTAATGCCGTAAATCTTTTTTCCTGTAATAGAACTGAAGGTTTAATAGTCACAATGGACTAGAATATATGACTGATCCTGGAAATCCATATAATATTGTGACGAATTACAGAAATAAGCTAAATTTAATAGCAAAATGTTCAAACGAAATTACAATTAATAGAAAACAAAAAAGTTATACGCTATTGAAAAATGTTTTTTATCATCTTCTATCTCTTTCATGCAAAACAGGTGTTTGTATGACACGTCGTCGTCATGATTTGTATGACAATACTCAATTATGTGTGGTCGTCCGTGTGGTGTCGGCTAAGAATAGCACCATACCATTTCCTCCCGTGAGTGTCGTAAAAGGCGACTAAGGGATCTACCGGAGGATGGGCAGCAGCATCCTCTGAGTACACACATTCAATCCAACTGCGATCGCCAACCCGCCTGTCGAGCATGGCGATTATGGCAAATCCCCCCATTTTGAGGGAGGCTTATGTCCAGCAGTGGACGTTTAATGGCTGATATGATGACTCAATTATGCCAATAATATTCCACAATAGATTTGGAATATTATTGGCACCTTATTTTGTACAATATATTTTTGAAGTGAAATGTAAACTATCTGAATAAAGGGCTTATTTATTCATTCATTCATTCATTCACTCAATTATGACGTCATTTTTTAGTTATATATTACTACTAACTATGAGTTACTTGAATAAATAAATATTTATTATTATTATTATATGCCTCTCACTTTAATCGTAAATTTTGAACACTTATATTTCAGTCATTTTTAAAGATATTCAAAAATTAATTTCACTTTAGTGATTAAGATATCAAAGAGTTTTTAAAAAGTAATGAATTTTTTTGTCATCATCCCTATTGTCTCTGGAAAGAGTTGTTCTACACTGCCTGCATATCAAGGAAAATCACAAATGTTTTGTTAATCATGACTGATTCATTACTATAATGCGATTTTTTAAAGCCACACGTTCAAAATCATGACCGAATGACGCATAATCTCTAATTCCGACGACCTGGTGAAGGCGGCGGGAACCCGTTGGACGAGAGCAGCGCAGGACCGGTCGTTATGGCGATCCTTGGGAGAGGCCTATGTCCAGCAGTGGACGTCCATCGGCTGAGATGATTATGGTGATTTCTACCGTATCTCAATATGCATATTGTCAAAGTGCGATAAATAAAAGGAGCCAAACCTAAATGCGGCCCTGCGTAGACTTGCAAACCGATCTCGTTCAGTGTTTGTACAGGCCATGGTAAAAGAGCGTAATTGAAGTTTTCGCTTTTTTATTTAGCTAAAGTGAAATGGGTAGCTAAATAGTACCTACGATGTTTAATAAATTAGTTATTAGTTTATAGAAAATTCCTTATACACCTGCTTTGCTGTTTGACACTTTATTTATTCTGTGAAGCTATTTTGTTGGTTTACGAGTTATCTTGAAACTCTTTTTTTAGACAACTTACGTACAAACAACAACACTTCGAGCTAGTTACTAGTTCGATTCTAACTCTTATGGCATATAAAATAAGAAAGGGGCAAAGTCCACTGTCGAAAACCGTACCACAGTTGTACTCTTATACAGAGTCCTTCTTAATATGCTGACACTTTTTAAAGGGGATGATCAGACCATCAAACTGAACAACTTTATCTATGGGACCAACATAGAAAACGGGAGCAAAAAATTAGCTGTCTTATATATTTGGCTCGAGTTGGTTTGTAGTTTTGTACGGAAGAGCCGATTTTTTTTCCCGATTTCGATGTTGGTGACATAGACGTTGTTCAGTTTGACGGTCTGGTAATCCCCTTAAAAAGTGTTAGCATATTAAGAAGGACCCTATATATTCCGTGATCACAGTCACTGTATAAGAAAGAGTATCTAGTACTAACGTCATTGACTTATACCATAGAGAGGACGGCGTAACCATAGAGATAGAAAGTACGGCGTAACTCGTGTCAACGCCCCGAGTTACGCCGTCCTCTATGAATTATACCTACTACTGCCGTTTTCTTTTTTTTGTCTTGGAGCTATATTAAAAGTCAAAATTACTATGGAGATTTTGCATCATTCGATTATGATTTGAAAATGTGAGATTCAAAAATAGACACTTCTTATCCAAAACTATGCCAATGATACGATGACGCTATGCAAGTAAACTTATCAATAATAAATTTTTAACCCCTGAAGCAAATAGAGGGCCGTTATAAGTTTGCCATGTCTGTGTGCATGTGCGTGTATATCTATCTGAGTAGGTGTATAATCTCGGGGTGTGTCCGTCCATGGTCAAGTAGCTAAATAGGTGTACCGATATGATACGGTTTTTTTAACCGACTTCAAAAAAGGAGGAGGTTTCTCAATTCGGCCGTATATATTTTTTTGATCGAAAGCTGGTTTATTACTACTTAAATACTTACGTTTTTTTTCTATGCTAGTAGACTAACGACTTACACTATTTTTACAAAAAAAATTATAACATCTATTTACGGAGTAGAGGAAGACATCTATTGATTAAAAACCAGTTAAACTCTATAAAAAGTCTTTTATAGTGCATCTATTGCAACGAGATAAAGATCTAGTCAATCTCAGTACAAGGGGAGTGTTCGATCGATGTCCCGATTTGTGTGGAACGTCTCGTATTTAATTCATTTAGTCCCGCGTTTTGACCGTACATCTCGATGTTGGGTTCCTGATTGACTTTTTAAACAATCCTGGTTTGAATGTTTTTTTTTCCTTCTCCACTATACCTAAACCTATTACATTCTAGGTACAATCCAGTGTTCAGCAATAACTGGACTCATACATTAAAAAAAATCCAACACAATCTCGTTTGCTGGCCAACAAAGGATGCAAACCGTTGCACCTATTAAATTTTTTTATTAAGTTCAATGAATTATTGGTTAGCTATGCCCCAAATTAATTCGAGCATCTATTTTCAGAGCTATAATTAAAAAGAATCCAACATCAAAAATTCAAAACCCAGAAAAAAGATGCAAAACAATCCATTTGTAGGTGTCATCATCATCATCTATGCCGATGGACGTCCACTGCTGGACATAGGCCTCCCCCAAGGATCGCCATAACGACTGGTCCTGCGCTGCCCTCATCCAACGGGTTTCCGCCGCCTTCACCAGGTCGTCGGTCCACCGTGTGGTACCTACCCACGCTGCGCTTTCCGGTACGCGGACGCCACTCGAGAACTTTTCCGCCCTTTCCAGCATTTGTAGGTGTACATTTTTATAAAGTCCCGATTTTGTTTCCTATTCCCGAATTCCCAATGTCCCGTTTTTTATCTCAGCACTATTTCAGACCTACATTGTAAAGAACCGACATCTAAAGCTTGCAAGGGATGCAGGCCGATCCTGTTAAAATGTTAATCGAATCTGGACGTAATGGGATTTCTTTCTTGAGGGGAGCATTGCAGAAGGATTAATTTATATCAATCTGAATGGGGACCGTGTAGGTACGGGGTGTTTCTATCGTTTTGTGTCAATTAATTGTTTTATTGCTTTGTTTTGACTTGCGAAAGTTACAAATAATATTGATGATATAATTTATATTTCTTAGTTCAATTTTGTTGTCCGTTCTACTAATTTATTAATCACTAATTGTAACTAATTAGTGAAGTGTAGGTATATGTAAGTACTTATATTTCTAGCTAATTAATTATTTGTTTTTATACTAAATATTTATCTTATCTTATACTCATATTACTAAAGTACCTACTTGATACCATTAGACTCAAGTTCTTGCTAGCATTTTCTTCGCTGGCGTAGTATAAATAGCAAATATGGATTTATAATTTTATTAGAACCTAAAACACATAGGGATAGTGTATCTTTCTATTACAGTAAAATAACTTATAAATGGTTTTGTACTTATACTTCATTCCATATAAGGACTTCATTCCTATTTAGATTTCTGACAAACTCTGATTAAAAAATATAAATGATTTATCAGAAAGATATACTATCCGAGATATCTTGGACGTTACTAAAGCTATTCTAAGAATATGTGACAGTAAATGTTTTCAAATATCTGTTTCTGTAATTCAAAATAGCCTTAAAATTTCGTTCGCAATTTGGAATGGAGAATAAAGAACTAATTTTACCTCTTTAAAAACTTGAGAAGCAAATTTCAGTTAAAAATATCTTAAATACAAACCAAATGAAAAAATGCACAAAATAAAACAAGGAAAAACGTTGTTATCGATGTCTCACATGGCCACCAAAAAAGGTGTACATAGACAGCATGTAGGCTTTGGTGCTCTTTTTCCAACACCCCGTGTTTTAGAGCGTCCTGGGTCTAATCCTCGGAGTTGTTTGTTTCCGTCGTAATGTATGTGGGAGAGAGCGCGTGTGGCCGAATTAAAAACACACGCTCTCAAAGTGGACGAAATGAAGGAGTAACGAATTGGGATCGTTACTTTTTAGATATCTGCAGATTTTAAAAATTACACTGAAAAAAATGTTTTGTTGTTGTTTGTAACACCTTTTGCTTCCGCAAATTATGTTATAAATAGAAAAATCGCTGTCATTTCATAGAAATGGGAAAAATTTACAAGAAGAGGTAAGCATGTGCGATACTGAGTGAGTGCGAGCGAGACAGGAATACGCTATTGCCTACATTTTCCACCACGGTTCCTGCCTGAGGGGTGAGGTTAAAAGGTGGTGGGGGGCAGCACGGGGCAGCAGGCAGCAGCAAGCATGTATCCAGACTTTAGCTTCGGGGGGGGGGGGGGGGGGGATTCAAGAAAAACAATGAAAAAGAAAGTGCTGTAATCACTTTTCCATACCAATATTCGGATTTCGGGGGCGAGGGGGGAAAGTCCCCCCCACCCCGCTACTGTGACAGGTACCCACTGTACCGTACGAAACCACAGAATTCTTTTTAGATATTTCACTCTAATTATTTCAAACCGAAACCAACACAAAAACGTTTACCAACCATCCAACAATCCCGCCCATGGTAGGAAAACTAAAATATTCACGTTTAGTTATTCCACGCGGCTGCCCGCGATCACCGCTGCAGATTAAACTATTAACAAAACGCAGTTTTACGCGCCAAATCCCATTTTCCAATAACGGTTTTTTGCCGTTTCACATGAAGGTAGTCTGATATATTAGTGTTAGATATGTATTTACCTAGTGTTTTACCTATGCCTAAGGGCCCGTTTCAGCACTTTTAGACATAGATTTTGGACAGACAGATATTAAATGACCTGTCAGATAAGCTATCAAGATCTTACCCAGAAGTGGAGAAACAGGCCCTAATATTTGATGTTATTGTAGTACACACAAATCTAAAGATTAAATTAGTATGCTTACCTGCCTGCTGTGCCGAGAGTCGCGGGTTCGAATCCAGTAAGGGACAAATATTTATATGATGAATATGAATATTTGTTCCCGAGTCATGGATGTTTGTACCTATATCAATATTATGTTAAATCTCTTTGATCTATATATGTATTCTATATCGTTGTATAGTCATCATAACATAGTCAAGTCCAGGTACTTTAAATGTGACTAGATAATTTGTGTGACAATGTCCAAGATATTTATATTAATTATTTTCTCGTAAATTTCATAGTAGGTAACTGAAATAAAAACGAAAATTTCTCCATGCTATGTTATCTTAGTACAAACTAAGTGGAACGCTGATTTTCCATAGATAGCTTCCGCCATCTATCGGTTATGTTTCGAAGCACAATGTGTTGAACTAGGGTTCATATCGGAGTAACAGAGCATTACACCTAACGCGCTGCGCTGTAGTAGTGAGAGATTTCGCCCATAACAATCACTGTCTTGTTGGTCTAGCGGTCTAGACAACCGGGTTACGATCCGGGTAGCTAAGGTTCGATCCTCGTGTCGGCCGATCGTCTTTTTCAATTTATTTCATAATGTGGCGCCCCCTAGTGCTAATAAGCGGCAACGCAATTGGGACGTCCTAAAATTCCATGCGAGTTACCTATCTATATCCAATATATATATTAATCTATGAATTTCTCTCTGACAGTTTTCCACGATTATCCGCCATGACAGTTTCGCAGCGGTTGCCTAGCAACACAGTTAATTGGCGGGAAATTGGTGAGCGGATTACGAGTGTGCGAGCGGCGCGCGAAATTGTACGAGAATGGATTTCATAATTTACAAATATAGGAACCTAATATTTTATCTGTGACAGTATGTTGTTAAATAAAAAGTACCTTATAACTTGAAAATGACGAGCATGCATGAAGCGCCTTATGAATTTATTCGTTTTATGTTGTCGAGTTTCTGGCCGCTAGGTCGTCGCAAAAAAACTGCTGTTTCATACATACTAGGCATTGCAGTTTAGTATGGAAAAGTAGATTTTTTTTGCGTTTTAGGTTTGTTCACATAGTAAAAAATGTGACGCCGTCAATAAAAACCAAAAGTTAAAAAATAATATTGCAGCTGATGACTTTTTCGTTCGCGTCATAAGAACATTAGTTTGTTTTATAGAAGTCGGTGTTAAGCCAAGCCAAAAAACTAATGCAAGCCCTGTCGCGAATCGTACCGGCTTGTTCAAATAGTAAAAAATGTTCATTTTGATGGTTAGAGTCTTAGTTTAAAAGAATGCCAATGATTTCAATTTCACTCTGCACAGGGTGTAACAAAACACCCTAGTAATACTTAAAGGGGTTCTTCAGACCTGTGGTGTTTAGCTATAATTAATTATAAATATAATTATATCATATCAAGTAATAAGGTCATTGTAATAAATAATATTGGTTGTTGTCTTGATCTAAATAAATGTATGCATTGTAGGTGGTGGGGGCAACACCCGCCATCATTACTAATCTACTCCTTGTACCGAACGGATGTGGCATCCACCAGTTGCCGTGTGTAACAACTAGTGAAATACTGTATTGTTATTTACCCTCTGAAGAACTGTACACCACAAAACCATCAAACTGAACAACTTTCACTATATGGAGCTAACATCAAAATCGCGAGAAAAAAATCAGCTGTCCCATACAAAACTGCAGTACTGACTCGACTCAAATGATTTTTTTCTTGCATAAGTATAAGTATTATACAGACTATATCCAGAACCTCAAGTAGGTAGATAATAAGTATTTTGACGAAAGCCTAAAAATACCTTAAATTAAATTAAATGAAATCTGGGTTAGTACAAACAAAATAAAACAAAACAGCTTTACAAACTAAGTTAGTACTTAATAACTAATTGAGATTTGGTTATCTCGACGAAGTGCCTCATTATGGGCCAATCAACTTTTTCAGAAATAACCTTCAGGATGCCGTTGCTGCTGCCCCGCACTCTACTCAATAACGATGCAGTTTTTATACGAAGAATGGCGTGAAACCCATCCGTTCCAGCCTTAAAGCGTACCTACCCTCGTTTTGAAATCGCACTATCCCCAGGTGATTAAAATTCAAAATGGCGCACGTGCGTAAAAATGACTAAAATTATTACAGGTGCAAACTATAACTAAGGGTGACAAACAAATGAGCACACAGGTGCCACCTGCCGAGGATTACAATTTATTTGGGATCAATGATCTTGATTTTATACAATTGGATTTTAAAATATGTTCACATAAAGGATGCTCATTTAAAAAAGAGCTTCGTTGTTACCCCTTTTGGATAGTCTGATGAGTAATCATCATCAACCCAAAGTGGGATCTTTGGCCCCCCTTCCCCCCACAGAACTTTCAATTCATAAGGCAAAAAAACATTTCCCTTGTATACAAATGGTATGAAACTTTGCTACAACTACCAACTACACTCGACAGCAATGAAAACGGGCCACCAACAACACAAACCTTGATATCTCGGAAACTATAAGAAATCTATAAAAAATATTTTGTAAACTATATTATTATATAGTTAAAAAAAACCTGTTGCTGTAATGTCAATAAAAAGGCTTTCAACTAAACGAATGACTTTTTGTATTTTAATTAAGTAAAACAAATGTAAACTAAGAAATGTTATTAATTTAATCTAGAAGTATTAAATATAATATAAATTACTTTTTATTTTAATATGCTATCATTCTTAGTTTCCGAGATATTAAAGGTATGTTGGTGACCCGTTTTCATTGCTGTCGAGAGTATTTTTGTAAGCGCGCAATTGTAGCAAAGCTCTCAATAAGTAGTGTAATTTTAAAGCACTTCAAATAGCTTTACTTTCAAATAAATAAACTAATTCTGGATGCTTTATATCCTAATATATATTATACATCAGCAAGTAGGTACCGGTTAGCAGAGGCAGCTATATGAGGTAGTTGGAGCGAAGCGCGTTATCGCTCCAATTATAATTCACCGCGTAAATGACACCGTCATTACCGGACGTTCATAACCGGCTTAACGTTCCTGTACGGTCCGCAGAGTTTGGTAGATTAAAGAATTAATTTCATTAATATAGAAAAACATTTCTTTGTGCTCGGTTGCATATTGTTACGCGTTGTACGCATGATACTGAACAACTTTCCCTAAGGAACTATAGGAAATTCGCAAAAAATTAAATGGACTTTCCATACTAAATGCCATCAGCGGAAAGAACGTTTGTATGAAAAGTTAAATATTTTTTTTGCCATTTTTCCTTTGTTTCTTTGGGAAAGTTGTTCAGTATTATGGATACAATCACTCCTTCAATTAAAGTACTGCATCGGTTTACTAGCTAACGTCCTGTATTGAATCTTCTTCTTCTTATCGTGTGGTGGTGTCAGAGTTTTTTCAGAACGCCTTACGGCCTCTGACGTGGTTTTTATGTAACGACTTCTACCATCAGAGATAGTAGCCGGGACCAACGGCTTAACGTGCCATCCGAAGCACGGAATTATTTTTCTTTTCGGTCATTCAGGTGATTCAGCCTGCAATGTCCTAACCAACTGGGGAAAAACGGACAAAGTGTCATATCACTAGGTGTCCCCATTGGGAATCGAACCCACGACCTCCGTGTCGAGAGCCAATGCTCTTAACCATTAGAGCACAGTGAGGCAGTTATATTGAATAAGCTTACTAAACAAAAATGGTTTTTAGTTGATATAATACAAAGGATGTGATGTATTTTATTTTCTTTGACGAAGCCTGTTGTGGATGTGAGTGATGTATACACCTATGACGAAGCCTGTTGTGGATGTGAGTGATGTATACACCTATGACGAAGCCTGTTGTGGATATGAGTGATGTATTTTGTTTTATACAAAGGATATCGTAGGTGTACAGTTTAAAAGCAACAATTACGTAGTTCTTAGAAAACGCCACGTTAGCTCTCAGTGGCACTTTTCTGCTGACTCTCCCCAGGGGGTTGAAACGAGCCGTGTCCCGCCCACCCCCTACCCCCCGTTAAACAAAGGCAAGCCAATTATTATTAAATATTCCAGCTCAATTTATGGCCGTGCCGTTCTCTGCTTTAATTGTCCGAGGACACAATGCAGATTATTAATCGCTCCCACCACTTAATTGGGGTAATTAATGCGTTTACACTGGCTTAATATACATAGTTATCTAGTACAATATTAGTACATTATGTACAGTTTGTATACAAAGCTTTTAGGTTGTCACGCCAATGTGGAGACTATGGACTGTCAAACGTAGAGAAGGCAGACTTTCTGGCACGCTGAAGCGCAATTTTTTTTAATTTCACACTTTTATGATGAACTAGAGTCAACGCGCGACTTTGTCCGCACAAATTATATACCAGATTTTAAGTCAGATCATTAGCTATCAAACAAAAAAAGTTTCATCAAAATCGGTCCAGTAGTTTTTGCGTGATACTCTTTCAAACAAACAAACAAACACCCAAACAAACAGACAGACAAAAATCCAAAAATTGGTGTTATGGAATCAGGGACCTAAAAAGTTACGATATGGAACTTTTTTTTTGTTAATATCTTCAATGTACAGACAAACTTTCTGCTACAGTTTTGTAATAGTTTAGATTAGAAGATGCATAATCTCCACAGCAATTTTGACATTTTTTACTGCTGAATTGAACATGACTTTCGAATCTCGCATTCCTGTATTGGCTCGCTACGACTTAAGGTTTCAGTCCATACAAAAGTTTGACGCACAATACGCGTAGACGGAATTAATAAAAGTTTGTATGAAAAATTTCAAAGCTTTATATCTTCGTAATTATTTTATAAATTGCAAATGTTATTTGTGACGCGGCGCGTTTTTCCGTATATACAAAGTTACTTATATTAATACCGTCTACGCGTATCGTGAGTCAAACTTTTGTATAAAATTGACCCCTCTGCAACCACCTTAAGGTAGGTAGCTGGTGGCAAACCAAAGTCATACCTCAGTATTTTTGGATAGTTTATCTAGTGAAATCATCACTTGAATACATACTTGGAATTACTTCACTCGATAGAAAATCATCACAAAGATGACGTAGGTATACAGGGTGAAATTGATATCATTAGCATCCTTTTAAACTAAGAGTCTACCCATCAAACTGAACAACTTTTACTATGGGAGCAAACCGATAGACCTATACAGCTTAGTATGGAACAGCAAATTTTTTTTTTGCTCCTATCGTTTTGTTCCCATAGTAAAAGTTGTTCAGTTTGATGGGTAGACTCTTAGATTATAAGGATGCTAATGATATCAATTTCACCCTGTATCAGGGTGAAATTCAATCAGTATCAATTCGAAATGGTATTTTTGGCATTTCTTAGCGATTCTGCTTCTTTTGGTCTATTAATTTCATACAATTAAGATATTTAGGTCACAGAAACAAAATATTACCTACTTAAAAGTAATTCTAATAAAAAGGCTTATAAACTATAGAAATATTTTTTTAGAAAATGTTATTTTTAGTATTCAATTCTTATTATTAATGTAGTAATTATATCACTCATACACAAATAATAGGAAACTTTATATCTGTGACAAAAAATGGTTATTTTCAATTTTTGTTCTGCGGTAGAATTGACGCATTTGTATTTATGTATTTTAATTAAGTAAAACAAATGAAAACAACGAAATGTTATAAATTTTTAAAAGAAGTATTAAATCTATATACTATTATAAAACTGTAACAGGAAGTTTGTCTGTACATTGAAGATATTAACAAAAAAAAGTTACGATATGCTTTTTAGGTGTCCTTGATTCCATTTCACCAATTTTTGGATTTTTTGTCTGTATGTTTGTTTGTTTGAACGAGTATCACGCAAAAACTACTGAACCGATTTTGATGAAACTTTTTTGTTTGATAGCTTATGATCTGACTTAAAATCTGGTATATAATTTGTGCGGACGAAGTCGCGGGTTAACGCTCGAAGTATATAAAAACTTTTTTTAAATATGAACTATTCTTAGTTTCCGAGATAATAAGGTATGTTGATGACCCGGATTCATTGCTCTCGAGTGTATAATATAAAATATTGGGCATAGGCCCACCACACATTCCCAGGAGTTACAACTCCTGTAAGCCAGGATCAACAGCGGCGACCATTCACAACACTGGACAACGAAGTCCAGCAAATCGTTCTAGAGCCCGGGAGTTCACCCGCAAAATAACACAAATAGCAATGTGTTGTGCAACCATCATCATACTTACAACAAATGTTGTCAAATCGGCACACAATTAAGTTTATCTTATCTCCTAAACAATAACAAACTACCCTCCGCAATATACATGGTGTTATTCAAAATAATGACATTATTATTATAGAAAATTATTAAATTATTCTATTTGCTATTGAAGGGGGAACGAAGGGAAGGATTCATAGGTTTTAAAATCGTAGACTTTTATTTGATTTTTCTACATACACATTGAAATTGTCTATTTAGATTTGATAATTAAAAAATTCTACTTTTACATATTATTTATATTTACATATTAGTTTTCCTCTCACTCAACGGTTTGCTGGAAGAAAACTCTCTTAGAGTTAAGCTCGCCTTTGTACATCACGACTTATTGTAACTTTTTTCATAATTATGTTTCTGTGTACAATAAAGAATCTATGAATCTACTTTTAAAGAAAACTCACACTCATTTTACTGAATGGTTTTTTAAAACACACTGTATTTATTTTAACACCATGTATATTATAAAAAGACAAAGCCTGCCATATGGGCGCGCAGTAAACTCCTATCATTAAGAATAACTAGCGCGGGGTGTCGGTTTGATTCCCGGCCGGTGTCTCCAAGGAATAGGGCGTCGCTTTTATGGCTAGTCGTTTATTTTAAATGCCACTAAATTATGAACGTGGCAGCAGTTTTTTATTTTTACACGACTGTGGGCAGTAGGGAAGAAAGGGTAATGTTTTTGACAAATGCGTTACTACCATTGGTTTCGTCTTAGCTTTGATTGGTGCTTTAATAGACTAAGAGATAAGTGTACTTTTTGCAACCATCAGCTGCAAGGCTGATTCAGTGTTTATAGGGTGTAGAGCATCTCTGTGATTGGGACGGACCAGGTCTGCCTGCATAACTCCAGTCGGTTTAGAAGTTACTGATGTTTAAAGGTCAGTAAAAAATTCGTATGATATTACACTGTAGCTATGTGAACAGTACAAAAACTGGCATGGTTCATCAGTCAGCTTAGGAGTTACAGCCGTTCAAAGGTCCGACCTTTGAATGGCTGTATCTCCTAAACCGACTGGCAGTTCATGTCAGTTTTTGTACTGTTCACATAGCTACAGTGCACACTACAATAATATCATACGATCAGCCTTGCAGCTGATCGTTAATTTTTTACTGACTTTTAAACGTCTGTAACTCCTAAACCGACTGAAGTGAACCCCATCAGAGAAATGCTCTACACCCCATAAACACTGAATCAGCCTTGCTGCTGATGGTTGCAAAAAGTACACTCATCTCTTATAATGTAAGTGGGTCGATCGTCTTACGAAGATAATTTTAGAGTTATTTTGTCCCTGCAGTTGGGTTTTTTAATATTTTTAGGGTGGCTTTCACCAAGAAGTATTTACACTTATTTCCAATGTTATCTTTTTAGGGTTGCTGGCACCAAGAATTATTAAGGCCTAAACGTATTTAGAGATCGCTCTGTCTTTGACACTGCTCATACTGGTAATAGGGACAGCATCATATTTAACCGTAGCATGGCATAGCATATTATGCTCATGACTATATTCCTCTAAGGGGCTAGTCAGAGATATTCTGAAGCCTCAGAACACATGTTGAACTATGTTTAAGGCTAAATACTTTTTGGTGCATGCCACCCTTAAAGCATTATGTTTAAGAAACATTTAATGCCAATTAAATGCTACAAAGTTATAAAATAAACTTAAAATTGCATGGTAAACATTTCATGTCCAAGTCTTACAAATCATACAATCCTTTAATGCTGGTTCGGCAAATGATAATAAATCTGAAGGCGTACCATAAAGAACGTCATCATTTAGGATTTTAGGATGTCAAAAGAAAGCTTGTAAAAGCCAAATTTTCTTTAACACTCATAGTGCCCTATGACCATTAAAGCTGGGCCACACAGAGTGCAGCTGCAGAACGGGTGCAGACCGGCTGCAGGCCGGCAGTACTTGTAAACTATGGAATTATATGCGAGGTGTCACACTGAATGCAGTCCGGCGCGGCTGCGGAACAGCTGCGGAGCAGTAGCCGCAGACACCTGGCATATAATTCTATAGTTTACAACTACTGCCGGCCTGCAGCCAGTCTGCACCCGTTCTGCAGCTGCACTCTGTGTGGCCCAGCCTTTATTCATCAGAAGAGGCTTTTGCCCTACAGTGGGGTCCTACAGACTTATAACTTACTTACTTTTAAGTGCCTTAAATGATGCTTTGCAGCCTCCTCCGCTTCAAAGTTGTACATTAAACAACAAAATTAACAACAACAATTATGGGAATCGTAGGTAATATCTAACACAAAATTACCCAACAAATCAAAGCAGGGAAGGGTCCCTAACAAACGCGCTACCTGAATTCACAAGAGCGACAATTCTCTAAACTTAACTCAGATTTACTTACAGCAAAACCAACTAACTAAATACACATACTTAAACAAATTTCAGACGATTTTGGTCCGTACGCCTTTCTGGTTAAGGAGAAGGGAGGTGTTGGTAATTAGAAATGTAATGTTGCAAGATGTTCCCGCCACTTCATTTGCGAAAATGTTGCCATGCCCGGCTTAAGTGTTGCTCGCTGTTAAATTAATGAGCCAATCTCGGCCGGGCTGGGTTCCACCTCTATATTTTACAAGGTGGTAATGTGTAGAGCTCTGTTTTGTTTAATTCGTTTACATTTACTGCCTTTTTGCTCTTACAAGATTCAAAAATTTTGAGGAACGCAAGAATTTAAAACAATTTCTTTTTTTTTAAATGCCAGAAACACAAAATGCCAATATACGCATAATGCCATCAAAGCATACCTACCGCGATCATCTTAAAATACGCAAATTGCGACATGCTAATACGCAGAGTGACAACATGGTCAAGAGTACTTAGTTTGCTAAATAGATAGGTACGCAAAATGCCAACATGGTAGCACGCAAATTGTTTCATAAACTCATATCCAAATAGTAATTATATTTATAACGAGCGTTAACCCGCGACTTTGTCCGCACAAATTATATACCAGATTTTAAGTCAGATCATAAGCTATCAAACAAATTATATACCAGATTTTAAGTCAGATCATAAGCTATCAAACAAAAAAAGTTTCATCAAAATCGGTTCAGTAGTTTTTACGTGATGTTCGTTCAAACAAACAAACAAACAGACAGACAAAAATCCAAAAATTGATGATATGGAATCAGGGATACCTAAAAACCATATCGTAACTTTTTTTTTGTTAATTTCTTCAATGTACAGACAAACTTGCTGTTACAGTTTTATAATATTTATAATTCCTATGGTCGATTACACATTCTGAGGAGCTTACTTTTTACTTGTCGAAATAAAGAATAATAAATATCTTGGACATTGTTACACAAATTATCTAGTCACATTTAAAGTACCTGGACTTGTATTATGATGACTAGATAACGATATAGAATACATAATATAGATACAAACATCCATGACTCGGGTACAAATATTCTTATTCATCATATATATATCTGTCCCTTACGGGATTCGAAACCGCGACCATCGGCACAGCAGGCAGGTTCACTACAGACTGTGCTACCGGGCCGTCAGAATGGAATCATCAAAGAGTAATATAAGTATACGAGCGTTAACCCGCGACTTCGTCCGCACAAATTATATACCAGATTTTAAGTCAGATCATAAGCTATCAAACAAAAAAGTTTCATCAAAATCGGTTCAGTAGTTTTTGCGTGATACTCGTTCAAACAAACAAACAAACCCCCAAACAAACCCACAAACAAACAGACAGACAAAAAATCCAAAAATTTGTGAAATGGAATCAGGGTCACCTAAAAACCATATCGCAACTTTTTTTTTGTTAATATCTTCAATGTACAGACAAACTTCCTGTTACAGTTTTATAATAGTATAGATTAGAAAAGAGAACCCACTCGTGGCAACATTATGCATCCACCTTATGTCAAATTGAAGGCTAGCTAGCGCCGTCTATGTCCCATCGACAATAATTCAACCTATACTATAAATACCTACTTATATCTACTCATACTAATGGATATTATTGTTTTTAATGCTAGTTTTCGTTCAATCCCGCACCGATCGAGTGAAATTCCAGTATCCTTACTATTCCTGTAATCTAAACATTGGTAAGAGAACAACAGAAACTCCAGAACATCACTAAATCGGCACGAAATTGAACGAAAACTACAAACAACCCGTACATTACGCATGATAGGTAGCCATTTTGTGATTTTGTCAATTTGACATTTGTGATATAGACAATAAAATCTTTTTTTTCATAGTTCTGCGAAATATTTAATAGATGGCAGCACATTCTATGCAAACTGAATCGGAAAAAGCCACCAAAAGGCGACTGTCCTCCGCCTGGGAATCATTCTGTAACCAAGAATAAAATAGCAACGTCTTTTTCTAATGAAAATTCGTGAGCAAAACAAAATAGTGAATATTCTTTGTTTCAGTCGACACAATACAGTATAATTTTTGCAATTTTGTGTACTTAACTCTCAGTAATATTTTTCAATGTTTCTAGCACATTGTATAATTAAAACAAAACGGCTTATTATCGACTCAAGCCCCCTCACACCCCCACTATTGTCTCCTAACACGGGTAGTTATACAAATGTGGCAATTAGCCCCGATCCTCGTGAGTTACCGTCTCCTGGCCGTGATTAAGAAGAGAAGATAGTATTTATGTGGTTTTATTACGTAGGCTGATTGCTATGGTGCTAGTTAGGGACGTCATTAAAAAAAATCCAAGGTTAAAGTAGCCGAAATTGACCGTAATGTATGACAAGATGTGTGGACCCAGAGGAATCGAGGTGTGTCAGAACCGCCCAAGGTGGAGATCTACAGTTTATACATACCCCTCTGGGAAAAAGGCGTCAGTTTATGTATGTGTGTATGTCCTCTTCATCCTTATGTTTTGAAATTGATATCATTAGCATCCTTTTAAATTAAGAGTCTACCCATCAAACTGAACAACTTTTACTATGGGAGCAAACTGATCGGAGCTAAAAAAAAACAGCTGTTCCGTACTAAACTGTTTTTTTTGTTGTTGTTTATTTTGGTGTGCAAATAAAGAATATTTATCTTATCTTAAACTGCACCCGCCGCCGCTGCCTACTCGACTCAAATGTATGCAACAGCAGATTTTGATGCTCGTTTAAACAAACAAACACACAAACAAACAGACAGACAAAAAATCCCAAAAATGGTGATATGGAATCAGGGACACCTAAAAACCATATTGTAACTTTTTTTTTGTTAATATCTTCAATGTACAGACAAACTTTCTGCTATAGTTTTATAACAGTTTAGACTAAGTCTGCGTGGCACTGATATCTGTTTCCTTCCTCAGGGTTCAAGCTTTCTCCATACCTCATCAACATCAGTTTAGATGTGAAAACGTAACATATAAACAGTCAGAGACACTTTCGCAATAGTATGGATTCAGAATTTCTAGTAACGGGTGGGACTCGATAGATGACACTCGTAAAGTTAAGCGGCTCTACGTACCTCTCTTAGAGGACGAAAGAATGCATCATTTAGTGACACAAAGAGCGCTAGTTCTATTGGCTTCTCACTAATGGATAGGGTGCAAGTTTCACTAAAAGTCAATCTGGTACAGTAGTACCAGGTTTATAAGTCTCACCGATCATCATCATCATCAGCCTATCATCGTCTACTGCTGAACATAGGCCTCTCCCAAGGCGCGCCACAAAACTCCGTCCTCGGCCTTCCTCATCCAGTCGCTCCCCGCTACTTTTTTTAGGTCGTCTGTCCAGCGGGCAGCAGGACGTCCCACACTACGTCTACCAGTTCGCGGTCTCCACTCCAGAACCCTGACACCCCACCGGTTGTCAGTTCTTCGGCAGATATGACCAGCCCATTGCCACTTCAGCTTGCTAATTTTCTGAGCTATGTCAACCACTTTCGTTCTCTGACGTATCACTTCATTTCTGATGTGATCTCTCAGTGAAACCTCAGTCTCACCGATGTACCTGCACAATTGACAAATTTTAAAAGCGCGCGAAATTATATTGACCAATCAGGAGGTGCCACCTTGCCGCTATTGGCACCCTTTTCTCTGCCGAAGCATCCATAAGTCTGCTATTCGAGTTGGAGCGAGATAGAGAATACCCGATATTGCACTGCTCTGCGCAAACGAATATTCATCATCATCATATCAGCCATTAAACGTCCACTGCTGGACATAAGCCTCCCCCAAAATGGGGGGGGATTCGCCATAATCGCCACGCTTGGCAGGCGAGTTGGCGACCGCAGTTGGATCGAATCAATGTGTGTACTCAGAGGATGCTGCTGCCCATCCTTCAGTAGATCCCTTAGTCGCTTTTTACGACACCCACGGGAGGAAATGGGATGGTGCTAATCATAGCAGATACCACACGGCAAACGAAATTTGACGAGCGGAAATTTATTTCTTTAGGTACCTACTGAATTTCATTCAAGTTGACGATACGGGAGTAAACTCGTATTCAAGCTGCTGTACCAATGTCTATCAAGATACGTATTTCATCCAAATGGTAGGGTTTCAGGACCACCAAAAGGCAAGGTTGATAAGTAGCGAATCGTTGTCTTATTTGTTTAGTTAGAACCACTGTTTGTTTGTGTGGCAACCCTATTAATATTGGCATCGGATAGATTAGCTAATTTGGTTCCTAGTTGGGTGTTATTTGTGTAAAATTGGGAACATTAGTCAGGGCGCTAAGAGTAATGATACGGAAGACGTCTTTAACTACCCAACAGTGGGATTTATTGGGCTGATGATGATAATGATTCAATATATAATATAATAATTAAAAATATCTTGACCATTGTCACACTTTATCTAGTCACATTTAAAGTACCAGAATCTAGTATAATGATGACTAGACAACGATATCATAATACATTATACAGGGTATAAAATAAAATAGGATAGTCACTTAAAGGGGTGCTTCAGACCATCAAACTGAACAACTTTTACTATGGGACCAATACTGAAATCGCGAAAAAAAAAATCCGATGTCCCATACAAAACTGCAAACATAATTCGACTGATATGGGACACCCGATTTTTTTTTTCGCGATTTCAATATTGATTCCATAGAGAAAACTGTTGAGTTCGATAGTCTGAAGTAAGTAACTGTCCCATTTTATGTTACACCCTGTATTGATACAAACATCCATGACTCGGGTACAAATAGTCATATTAATCATACAAATAGTTGTCCCTTACGAGATTCGACCCCCGTCCCTCGTCATAGCAGGCAGATTCACTACCTACTGTGCTATCGGGTCGTCAATATGGCAAATAAAATATGAAAAGTACACATTTTGAATATATGCTCTCGATTCTCATTATAAGAAAGTACTAAAATAAAGTAATAAAGTACTAGGGCAGCGTGTTCCATTAGCCGGGTCGCGACCCTGTACCGGGCCATCAAAATAAAATATCGGGTCGCTTTGTTTTAAAAATAATACCTACTATCGATCGACGCATCGTAAATATTATTAAACTTTCGTCATTTTCCGCGAACTTGGAGTCTTTGGTAAAAAATAAGCAACAGCTCCTGACTAAATAGGCGATACATAAATATGTAGTATAAATAAAACGTTTTTACCATTAATAAATGTGTATTATTTTACCTAATGGAACCAGCTTGGGTTTAAAAGTATTAAGTGGGCTACGAAGGGGCAGTGTGAAAATTACCGGGCCATTGCAGAACAATGTTTGAGAAACACTGTACTAGGGTGTTTTGTTACACCTTGTTTGTACTATAAAATGTATGTAAAAATACAAATATTCCAAACGTAATTTGAAATGTTAAATCGTAAGATATACTCTTTAAACTAACTCACTCAAGTTTCCTTGGCGGGGTGCTCTGCTGGTCAAACAGGACTTGTAAATTGATTGAGTCCTGCACCAACTAACTCTATAACCCGACAAAACTCTCTACCATTTAAATTTCAATTCTATTCCTTTAGAATAAGAGTGCCGGAGGTCTATTTGGACGGTAAAACGTATAAGATTCATGGGTCCAAGATGGTAATACCCTACGGATTGGAACCACATTTAAATTGGATCGAAAGTAGTATTTGCTTGGCTTTTTTGAGTGGACATATGGGATTTCTTTCCTATTTTTGGTTAAAGGGGTTTGTAAATCGGCTATGTTTGTGTGTTTTAGATTTGATTTTTACGTTTCAGTGTAGGTACCAATGCGTTTTTAGAAATGTACGATTTGTAACAACACTTGGTTTTACTTTTGTGGGGACTTGCTACAGATGTCAGCACCCACAAATTATAGCAAAGATGCCAACAGATGGCGATACCGTCGCTCTCGGAAATATGCTCCATACATAGACAACGTTCATCGTGAATATGTAACTCGGAACACACTACAAATAAGGTTCACAATCGAATGCAAGACATACATCGCGCAAGAGAAATAATCACAGAGATTCGATACTTATACAAGGTCTAACTAAGAACGGTTGGACCACGGCCGGTCCCCAGGCTTCACACATAGCCTGGTGGAAGATCTTCCCTTTTCAATGGAGGAACATTCCCAAGTAGCACCTCCATACTTTGAAGAAAACATCGTGAGAAGATCTAAGTGTAATTCCTTAGACGTGTATTGTGTCCACTCCACTCCATTGACTAACCAACTACAGGACGTCTGGCCCGCTCTCAATAGTGTCCGAACCAAAAGAGTAACAAAACGCATAGAGAGTAACAATTACGCGCCAGTCTTCGTATGGTCGACCGACTACATGCACGTCTAGTCAAGAATTGGTAAAAATGTTTTCAACGAGTTCCACTCCATTGAAACTTGAAATGGGCTCTCTCTATCTTTCACGCGGCTAGTTTTGGAACACCTGAATACTTCATACAAACGGCATAACCATATGCTCACGACTATATTCCCCGAGGGGGTTACTCAGAGATATTGTGAAACCTAAGAACATCCACGTTTCACTAGTACCGAAATGCTGTGACGGGGAGTGAGCCGTCGCCACTATCGTCGTCATACGTGTGACGGCAATAAGAGCATGAGCTTATCGCCACTTATAACGGAAGTGGGTACAATACATGCCTGGAATTTTAAGCATGCGGTTACGACGTTTTCTTTTACCGTAAAGCCAGACTAGCCAAAACTATTTTATTAATTTTTATTAATTTTAAAAAGTTTTCTTTTGAACTTTAAATTTTTTTTATTCATTTCATACGTCAAAACTAAGTTCAAAAACTCACTTATACCACAGTCAATATACCACTCTTTATGTAACTATATAAGTAAGTAGTACATACATACATTTGAATCGTAGTTCTCAGCATACGAAACACAGAAATACCTCCATTCCTCCGACTCTGCTGAATAAAATATACCAAAACACGTGTCCCTAATGCACTCATCAATTATTAGTAGACACCCCTAGTTCGGGCACCGAGCTCCTCCCGCTTGGATATTATGATAACTCGAGATTGAGAAGTCGGTCGCCATCTTGGTTTTTCGAGTGTTTTTCATAAGGAAGTCAAAAAATTTATTGGAAAAGGGATTTTCATCCATGCTGCTAAAAAAAAAAGATTTTTACTACAGCTTTGCGTCTTGTTTTACATATTTCTAAAGATTTTAACTCTTAGGGTACGTATTGTACTTAAACATAGAGTTTTCGAAGTTGGATTTTAATTTACAAGTGAATGAGTAAAAAACCACAACTTCACAGGAACCTGTAATAGAATAGAATAGAATAGAAAACTTTATTTTCGACCAACTGAGATCACAATATTGTTAGTAACACACTTAGCCTATTGTTAGTTTATACACAGCGTCATATTTCTTTTTAATTATAATTGTTTGTTTGACAGCACGTGAAACATACAGCAATGGTTCACGTACTGACAGTCAAACCTAGTTGCAAACATGGTCTAGATGCTGTTGGTGCTGGCGCTTATCCTACGCACGAGGGATGTACACCTTTTGTGCATAGTAGTGTAGAAACAATCTACTCGCGCATCGGCGAACATCCCCGATGCACTACAGAATCGCACCAGCACCCTGAACGTGTTATTGAACCGGACGCGCAAGGCACTGTACTGTTTCTTCGTATAGTTCAGCCACAGGCTGCTCGTGTAAAAGAAAGTACAGTATGCTCTAAAGAGTGTTATCCTGACTGGTGTGGAACAACGAGCAAACCTGCGGGCTATCATATTGGTTCGTACAGACAACGCCCTGCGCTCATCTCAATGTCTTCATTGTCCTTCAGGTCGGCGCTCAACCAATGTCCGAGGTATTTAAATTTTTCCACTCGGTTCAATAGACTTCCATTTATCTTAATACTTAATCGTATATATATACCAATCGTAATGCCTATTTCTTTGGTACATGACAACAATGGTAGCGCTGCCTAGGCAGTTCTTTGACAATGATTTTGTGGTGCGCTTTGAGAGATGCCTATTTTCAGCACTAGAGAATCTAAGTGTTGACTTCCGCAGTAACGTAAGGGACCCGACTGACAGGCAGGTGAATCAAGTTGCAGGTTCCGACCCGAGCACTTGTCTCGCATGGTTTTCGCGCGTCACGTTTTTGCCTGCCACGAGGCTCCGCAATCCTCAATCTCTTCTTGTTCTTGACCAAATACTATCCCTGAGATTGGGAAAGATTCTCCCATAAACTACTTGACACAGGCGGAAATGCAGTGCTAACGCACAAGCAAGAGTCCATACAGGGTCCATTATACAGGGTGAAATTGATATCATTAGCATCCTTTTAAAGTAAGAGACTGCCCATCAAACTGAACAACTTTTACTATGGGAGCAAACCGATAGGAGCAAAAAATTCAGCTGTTCCATATTAAACTGCAGTGCCTACTCGACTCAAATGTGTGCAACAGCTGATTTTTTTTGTCCGATTGGTTTGCTCCCAAAGTAAAAGTTGTTCAGTTTGATGAGTATACTCTTAGTTTAAAAGGATGCTAATGATATCAATATCACATTGACTGTCTCAGTGCTAGACAAACGCCTACCCTATCGTTCGCCAATTCTCTCAAACGTATCGACCAAAACTAACCCCTTAAAAATGTACTAACTCTATAAACAAAACTTAAGTTGAAACGATTACCGTTAAGCCTTAAGTGCACGTTTCGGCAATACCCTCTTAACTCCAGCACTTAGTAATTTCATTCTAATGCGATATACAAGTTTTAACGGCCCAGTCCACTCTGCCCGAAGCAACGAAAAAAGGGACTCTGTTAAGTCTCGAAAAACTGTACATTTTCACACGGTCACACCCTTATATTACCCATAGTATCTAACCATCTCTCTCTTGCAACAAGTAATGGAAAAGGACAGTGATAAAACAGAAATTATTTTAGGCAGGACCTCGTGATATGTAGGATACGCTTTTAAATGATTTAGAAGGGATTTAGAAAAACCTTTTTCAGTATTTTAATTGAGTTTTAAATACGAAGTGAAATTTAAAAGCTTGTGAAACTCGGAGCGATTAAATTAATTGTTGTCGATTAATGTATTTTTGTTGTTAATTTGCTTAAATACGATTTTTCAAAATGGTGCGCACTGCTGTGATCCGGTAAAAGGCGGGTAAGGGCGATGGAGTCACAACTTTGCCGCCTGTTACTGTACCACAGCAGTGTCCTGTACCTGTGTAACAACGAGCGTTAACCCGCGACTTCGTCCGCACAAATTATATACCAGATTTTAAGTCAGATCATAAGCTATCAAACAAAAAAAGTTTCATCAAAATCGGTTCAGTAGTTTTTGCGTGATACTCGTTCAAACAAACAAACACCCAAACAAACACACAAACAAACAGACAGACAAAAAATCTAAAAATTGGTTGAAATGGAATCAGGGATATCTAAAAACCATATCGTAACTTTTTTTTTGTTAATATCTTCAATGTACAGACAAACTTCCTGTTACAGTTTTATAATAGTATAGATAGATATAGGAACTTGAAACACGACTAGTATTTTTTACCTACCACCGCGTCGGAACGTACTGTAGAGAAGATGCGACCAGAAACTCTACAACATAACAACTACTTAATAACTATTACAATATAAATTCTTAAGCTAAGCTTACGTAACAGTTATATAGTATAGTCTATTTTATAAAATGATCTATGCTTATTTTATTAAATAATTGGTACACTTTCTTATCCTGTGACCGGCACGTAACAGAGGTGTATTTCGATATCAATTGACATTTTCATTATTCCTAGCTTCAATATTTACTCCATCTTTATACTTAAGTTACCCAGTCCTCCACTGTAGGGTTAGCATGCCACGCACTACAAAGCGACAAATCGAGAAAACGGCACGTCTCGATTTTTTTCGCTTTCTTGGGGGCGGTATACTTATCCCTCTGGGAGTAAACAGAGACTTACTGCGTAGTCCGATATTGCTTTCGTACAAATCAAAATTTGAAACTGCCACAGTCCTAAAACAAAAATCAGTATTAAAACAGCACCCTGAAAAAACTACGACTCAATTAAAAACTAACTCAAAACTTTGGGACGCAACTTTCAAATTGGCGATGTGTAACAATGTTATTTTTCACACAGCTACTGTCACCGCAATATACAAAAGAAACAAGTCGCAAGTTGGCGCAGCTCGCAGCCGACTCGACTCCCGCCTGACGGCATGGGGGAAAGACGAGATTCTGCCTTACGAGACCCAACTATTCTCAGATGGAGACAGAAACTGTACTTCTATTCCCAATGGATCGGCACTGCCCGTAATCAAAGTCGTATATTTTTAAATGTACAAACAAGACAGTAGGCACAAAGCAATGAAGTCCAGTCTGACAACCCATAACGAAATAAGCAAAAATGTACACTAAAATTAAAAGAAACAAGTAGGTACTTATCTAAGAAAGAAGCCGAAACATGTTTGAGTCTATCTTTATATAATTTTTTTCGTTATGTATATAATTAAGTATATTAGATATGCTAAATCGAACGCGTTGTAACAAAGCTATTTTGATATTGACAAAGCGGCTCGCCGATATTGCACAGGCAGTATAACACTCATCATCAGCTCGTATCCACCCACTTCAGGGCCTCATCCCCATTTTGCCATCCATTTCGGTCCTGTGCCAAACGTATAGCCTTCTATGGATGTCGTCAACTTGGCCGCCGAACGACCTAATCCTCTTTTGCCTAATCTCGCCACTCCAGTCAGCCAGCCAGTATAACAATAATGCCTAACGTCAGTTTTACGCATTGAATAATTATGTCCTCAATCATTGACTTAGAAACTAATGGACGCCGGGTCTCATACAAAATTTTCGAAAAAAGTATCCCAGACTAACATACGTAAACGTTAGTACGTTTTAGTAATTTATAAACAAACAAAACATTGAAACTGTTGAAATTCTTTTTTCATTTTGCTTGTGTAGTTTTTACAAATTTTGCAGTACCGTGGCACGGCACCATAGACGTGCGCGTAGTCGGTCGATCAAACGAAGACTGGCGCGTAATTGTTACTCTTTATTCGTTTTGTTACTCTTTTTGGTCGGACACTATTGAGCGCGGACCCTACGTCTAGGAGTTGGTAGGTAACCTCCAACAGGCATCAACTACCTCTACGTTTAGATACCAATACAAAAGGGAGCGTGCTCGTTACCATTCATAATTCACGAGGAAAACTCTTCGTACGTTTTCCCATTAGAAATTTTATAAGGTTTTTATTTCGCTCGCTCCCGACTCCCGCCAAAAGTTCCCGCCGCAACGTTTGACAGCTAGCGAACGCGGTAAAACGGTAGGATGCGTTCAGAAATTTTCTCGCTTTTTTTTTTCTTTTTATTTTCATAACAAGTTTGCAATAGTGTTTTTATCTTTGACTACTTATATAGGGAACAGTTACGCGTGTAATTCTACTAACAAACATTTCTGCCACTTTTCGCGGGGGGCGAGGTAATATGAAATCCGCAACTTTGGATTTTATTCCCCACAACTTTAGATTCTTATTTTGAACGTTAAAAATCATGAAAAGTAGTCTCGTGTGAACCCCAAACGTTCTAAGTTCGAAATTATTGTTTCGCAAATATAGGCTGTCTCGTTTAGTGATAAGGTATAAAATTGAATGTAAATGCACATGATTAATTGATCTTATACCGTGGCAGAGGGGAAATGTTACCGCAAGGCTAGTCCTTATAATAAATAGTCTAAGGTTTTTCTAGATTCGAATTACATTTCTATACTTTTTTTTCACGTGGTTGGCGGTTATGTTGGTTTTTTGTTGTATGGTAAGCACAATGAAAGTAGGTACAGACGAAATAGGTGATATCAAATTGAGCTATAAATATAGGGTGTAAGGAAAAGTATCATTAACCTTCAAACCACATACTCTACCCATCAAACTGGACTACTTTTACTATGGGAGCAAATCTATCAGCACAAAAAAAATTTTGTTCCATACGTTTGAGTCAAGTAGGCATTGCAGTTTAGTATGGAACAAGAGATTTTTTTTGTTCTGACAAGTTTGCTCTCATAGTAAAAGTTGTTCAATTTGATGGGTAGAGTATGAGGTAAATGGTTAATTTTTTATACTTTTCCCTTACACGCTTTATATCGTTTTACAACGGAGATTTTTAAGAAGTTAATAATATGTTTCACTATTTTTCTCTCATCAAACAAAACAACTGTACCTTATCTAACTGTTCTCTATTCAGAAACTAAGTCAAAAGATATAGCTGTTTATTGTATGCGAAGAACTCATTGGAACTGTGAATATTTTTTATTTTTTTCAACACACTTGCTCATAAAATGACCCTTATTTCACCGCAATTAGGCACATAATGACACCTATAATCAAACTGTGACTCTTTCATTACTATTATTCACAAGGGAGTTATAGGTTTTTTATAGTAGGTATCTAAACTTCTTGGTTGAGTTCTTGAGTTTCTTTATTCTTAAAAAAGTTTCGATACAAAAAGGATCATATTCAATGGTACAAATAAAATCTCTAAATAAACTTTTTATTTACTAAATAAAATGATTTTTTATTATTATGTTCTTCACAAGTGTGTTGAAAAACGTCGTATGATACACGTGTGTATTTATGATTACCGTCCTCGGCTCTCTTAAGACCCTCGCCTACGGCTCGGGTCTCAATAGCGCCTCAGCGGTAATCACCAACATTACACACTTGTACCATAATGTACTATTATGTAAAAATCCGCACAAATTCACACTCCGCCCGTGGAGTATCTATGTACGAGTTCGTCACGTGGTTATACATGGTGAAAATTAAATACGTTCGTTACGATCGAACTGGGTGCTTCAGACCAATGACATTACCTAGTAGGTATTGTTTACTAATGTCAGTGCTTCAGACCTTACTTCAGACGTGCTTCAGGCCATCAAACTGAACTTTTTTTTTTATTATGAAACCAACTTAAGAAATGCCTCTTGCGGTAGAAACGGCGGGTGCCGAAGCCAAAGTGTTTGCCAGGAACTTGGGCCGCAGGCTGAGAGAGAGGGCCTTGGACCCCCGCTCCGGGTCTTTTTTCGTCCAACGTGGCAATGCTGCGAGCTTAATGGGCACGTTTGGCTCGACCCGGGGTGGGCTATTGGACTAGACAGTTTTCAGGTCTGGTTGCTTTGTTTGTTCTTTTAGTACTAGTTAGTCTTAGTATACTGTGTACATTTCTTCTTATTCTTATATTGTAAATAATAAATTACGGTACTTAGAAATCACGTAAAAAATCTGCAGTTTCATAAATTTTGATCGAATAAACAATGAAATTTTCTTATTGTTGTTCAGGTTGGTGGCCTGAAGCACCAGTTCGATATATGTAACGCATTTAATTTTAACCCCCTGTAGAACGTAACGAAATAATGTATTCTTCGACTACCAAAAGCAGTTAGGTAAACGTGACAGCTCCGGGAATTTCTCAACTTGATTACTTACGTTAAATTTTGTCGAAATCACTCTCGGAGTGTTACGAAGACCTTAAACTTTGATAAGACTTTGTCCAAGTTCCTCGGAAAGACATTGTTAACAAGTTTAATAATAATTCTGTAGGTAATATCTAAGTTGAGTTTATTGCATGAAATCTAATGTATTGTCTGTTTGTTACCAAGGTTTTTGAGAACATATTTTGATTAAAGGGTTGTCTCTGAGATATACATACCCACAGAGCACTATAAGAGGGGTTAGAAGTGCAAAGTAGGCGTGAAACGTGTCGCCACAGGTTATGCAATGATTTGCATAACACCGTAAGACGCACGGCGCGAGCGAGAGGGCATGAGTAATTGTAGCAGCGTGAGCGGGAAGATAAGTGGCGACAGTCGTCTCCGAAGCAAAAGCACTACTTTGCATTTCTAACCCCTCTAATAATGTTCTGTGTACACACGGCGACACATCAAGCTACACAAAACGAACATAAGCTGACCGCGCGATGCTATACGTTACTCGACCTACGCGCGTTCAGCTTATGTTGGTTTTGTATAGCTTGATGTGTCGCCGTGTGTACATACATACCTACCTAGCTCACTATAACATCATATTTTTACTACAATAATATTTATTGACACGGTGTTAGGGTAGACAGTTGCATTACTTAAATGGGTGATGGTACTTATGTGATTGTAATGAGAATTTTAGTTAAAAATTTATAGTTTTTAAGTTACAGTGCCTCATATATTAGTTCCATACAAATAAATTAATCATAGCATTGAACTGTTAGCATTGGAGGCGATGGTTCGATCCCCGTCCAGGCCGACTCGTACCAATGAGTTTATCGGAATTTAAAAAAATCTGCTGTTGATGCATACATTTGAGTCAACTCGGCACGGCACGGGCACTGTACTTTAGTATGGAACATCTGTCTTTTTTTTTGCCCCTATCGGTTTGATCCCATAGTAAAAGTTGTTCTGTTTGCTGTGTGGACTCATAGTTTAAAATGATGCTAATGATATCAATTTCACCCTGTAGAACTCTGTGGTACATGAATGCAGTATAATAATTATCGTGGAGCGAGCGAAGCGAGGTCGAAATTTTTAGCATTATGATTTGCATGTGGTCAGAACTGTGAAGAAGGCTGCATAAAACTTTGAGGCGTGAGCTAAGGGCACGAGGCCGTGGGCGGTCGCCCACACCGCCCACCAACTAGCCCAGTCATTTTACGGAGTTTTGTTAGGCGGGGTAGGGAGTAATTATTAATTGGATCTTTTAAACTGGAACCGGCACCATTTAGTGATAAAAAGACTATCTTAAAACAAAAAAAAATCGCTACGTAACATAGCAATCGAAATTGTGTGTTCCAGAAGGCTTTTAAATTAATAATATTAATACCAATACACTCATTTGACTTAGATATAACAATATAATTATATTTTCGAGTAATAAAATAGGCATTGAAATTTAAAAAAAAGAGGTATTTATTAGGAAATACGAATGTATTTTTCAAAACCTTCTAAGTAGACAAAAATATTTACGCCATGTTTGAAGTATCTATAATGGTAAAATGGCCTTAAATATGTGCAAAAAAAAACTAGAACTAGAACGAGATAATAGCTAAATTCTAAAATTGGAACTGTTGCCGACGTGATTTTTTTAAAATTTTGGTACACATCTTAAATTGGCTCTTCAATATTATACCGAAAAAAATATCAATTATATATTAGTCCCGGCTCAAACCGTAAAATGACTGGGCTACACGCCTTCAAATGCTTCTGAACGTATTGCGAGTTTGTCTTCTGGTGCGAGTGCCAGGAATCAAGCAAGCGCATCGCCTACGATGCGCCAAAGTATAGGTACTTTAATAAAATATTTGTTTGCAAAATGACAATGATTGATGACAAAGAACAAATATTTTGCACATAAAAAATAATCAAATGTGTAGGTAGGTACGGTAAGTGACAACCCTGCGATACTGGCGACCTCTATTAATTAAAGCACTGTGTAAACCGAGCTTTATCGGGCAGCCGCGGCACCCAATTAGAGCGCGGCCTGGAGGAAGAGAGCAGTTGTGAGGAGCCAACATTACTGATAATCTATCTTAACTACACTGGCCTGCAAAACTAAGTATCACACTTTTAAAATTGCAATAACTTTTTCAGTACACAAAATTTACTTTCGAAATAAAAAGGACTCGAAAAAGAGTTTAATTTACAAAGAATTTTTATAAAGAAAGTTGATAGAATTTTTTTATTTTCGATTTAATTATTTACAATATAAGAATAAGAAGAAATGTACACAGTACCCTAAGACTAACTACTACTAAAAGAACAACTAGTCCAATAGCCCACCCCGGGTCGAGCCAAACGTACCCATAATGCTCGCAGCATTGCCACGTTGGACAGCCAATGAGATACGTTGGATGAAAAAAGACCCAGAGCGGGGGTTCAAGCCCAGAAAATCTCAAATTTCTATAGTTCAGAAAAAATTTAAATATCAAAAGTGTAGTACTTAGTTTTGCAGGTCAGTGTATTATAAAACTGTAACAGAAGTGTGTCTGTACATTGAAGATATTAGCAAAAAAAAGTTACAATATGGTTTTTAGGTGTCCCTGATTCCAAATCACCAATTTTAGGATTTTTTTTGTGTCGGTTTGTTTGTTTGTTTGATCGAGCATTACGCAAAAACTACTGAACTGATTTTGATGAAACTGAAGATTTTATTTGATAGCTTCTGATTTGACTTAAAATTTGGTGTATAATTTGTGCGAACAAAGTCGCGGGTAAACTCAAGTGCATTAATTTATACAGGGTGAAATTGATATCATCAGCATCCTTTTAAACTGAGGGTCTACCATTCAAACTGAACAAAATTTAGTATGGGTGCAAACCGATCGAGATTTCAGTAGGCACCGTGGTTTAGTATGCAACAGCTGATTTTTTTCTGCTCCGATTTCTTTGCTCCCATAGTAAAAGTTGTTCAGTTTGATGGGTAGACTCTTAGTTTAAAAGGATCCAATGATATCAATTTCATCCTGTATATGTATAAATAAGGTCTAACAAAATTAGCTGAAACTGTTTTAAGGGTATGCTCAGACCATTAAACTGAACAACTTTCTTTATGGGACTAATATGGAAATCGCGAAAAAAAAAATTGATGTCCAATACAAAACTACAAACACAAATGTATGGGGCAGAAGATTTTTTTTTCGAGATTTCGATATTGGTCCCGTAGAGAAAGTTGTTCAGTTTAATGGTCTAATCATACCCTTAAAATAGTTTCACCAAATTTTGTTAGACCTTATATACAGGGTGTCCCGTAAACCGACGTCAACCCGGTGGATGCTGATAGGTTAGTGCATGCCTAACCAGAATATACTAAAATTAAAAGAATTAAAAAAAATCAGTAGATCAATCAATCAATCTGTCAACATTTTACTTTGGGAAAAGGTTCTTAGTTTTTGAGATTAGGACAGTTTTATAAAATTCGTGAAACTCTTTAACTTAAGTCTCTATTTTGAGTGCCACGGCTACAAATGTTCTATGCAGTATCTGTGTTAAAACTGTCAATATCTCGAAAACTAAGACACTTTTACTAAAGTCAAATTTTGATATTCTGCTTAGTCATGACCTAACCTATCAGCAATCAGCATCCGCCAGATTGACGTCGGTTTACGGGACACCCTGTATATGTATATGTTCAGATTGATATATCCTGCATAGGCATGCAAAAAATTTGCTTACAAGAATGTCAATCACGACTACGCCGTAGTCCAGTTTACTACGGCTACGATCGTCGTAGTAGACTGCTACGGGTTTTTTATGACCTCTAGAAAATTACGCCAATAGAGGTGGAGAATAAATATAAATATGGTAGTTACAAAAATCATTTATCACTCTTCTCCACGTATCCAGGGAGGGGGAGGGATTTATTCCCCCCGAAATCCGAATATTTGTATGGAAAAGTGATTACAGCACTTACTTTTTCATTGTTTTTCTATGAATTCCCCCCCCCCCCCCCCCCGAAACAAAAGTCTGAATACGTGCCTGCCATCAAGGTATAAAATTCAATCAATATAAAAAGCACCTTCACTATGCTAAAAGTTATCCTTACTTCTGGTAGTTCAACAAAGTTTCTGGCCATCTCGAAAGGATATCCGGTCGTGTCTATGTTTGTGGAAATATATTTTTTAACTGTTTATATGCATTCGTTCGAAAAAGGGCAGGAGCGGGTAAAAAATGCAAACAGGTAAAATAAAATCTTTGGCTCAGTCGCAGAAACGCTCATTAAAGTTAATTCTCCATTAAATCTCTTGCTGTCACTTTTTTTCTTGTAGTTAAAGCTAGCAAGGGTCCCATTGATAATTACTCCCCACCCCTCCTAACAAAACTCCGAAAAATGACTGAGATATTTACCCGACTGCGCGACGCAAAGGAATGGTAATGTGTTAATTAAAGCTAGCAAGGATCCCATTGATAATTACTCCCCACCCCTCCTAACAAAACTCCGTAAAATGACTGAGCTATTTACCCGACTGCGCGACGCAAAGGAATGGTAATGTGTTAATTAAAGCTAGCAAGGGTCCCATTGACGATTACTCCCCACCCCTCCTAACAAAACTCCGTAAAATGACTGGGCTATTTACCCGACTGCGCGACGCAAAGGAATGGTAATGTGTTAATCAGCCTATGTATGTATGTAAGTATGTTTCTTTTTGGCACACCAGAGAACAAACGCGTGGGCTGATTTTGATGATTCTTACGTCAATCGATTTGTTTTAATCTTGCGAGTGTCAGAGACAAGACAGATAGACATTACCTCTGCCAGCTTTCTGTAAGACTAACTGCCAGTTGCACGTATGTTCATTAACTTTAATCCTCCATAGAGGAAGTAGGGTAAGTGTGCCCGTGTGGTGGGTTGAGATCGGGTTCTTAAAATTTTGAAATTTTACACATAATATATTTAATATTTTGAAAAATTACCTTTGTTGAAACCATGATAATTTGATTCTGCTCTGAAACTTCTTTCTAGTTTTGCGTTAATTCATTAACACATTGTATAATTCCTTTTCTTTTGTGGATGGTTTGAAGTACCAGCAAACTTTAAGCTTTTTGTAATGTAACTTTTTATTACTTTATTGATTCAAATTTGTATTTTTTTTTTACACTCAAACGTGTGTAAAACGAATGATATTTATCTGTGGAAACTTTTAGTTAGCAATGTTATTTTATAAAAATGTTGATACCCTACTATCCTGTAATTAGTCCGTAAGTTTTCCTAAAATGAATAAAATAAAATAAATAAAAATTAAATCTCTAACTATCACTTTTTTTCTTGTTGACGTAGTAAAAGCTAGCAAGAGATTTAATGGATGATTAACTTTAATAGTCTAGTCATCATCATACAAGTCTAGGTACTTTAAAATGTGACTAGATAATTTGTGTGACAATGTACAAGATTAAAAAAAAAAAAATTATCGTACGTGCAACTGACCGTTAATCTGTAATACGGTGACAACCAGGTAAAAGCTAGACCAGAATGGAGGATTAACTGTAATGAGCGTTTCTACAACTGGGGCTGAGTCTCACAAAAACAGCCCAGCTCTATGACGCAAACCAACGTTTCGCGCCAAAAATTATGCGGCTTAACGGCTCCGCGTAATTTTGACAAACGACCGCTCCGAAAGCACGGTCGAATGGACTTTGATTGATTACTCCATTATGCGATGTTTTCCTTTTGATCACATTTCGTTTCGTTCGTTTCGTTTCGTTCTACTGAAGAGAGCTCTAGATTTAAATTTAATTCGTGTTATCTATCTATACTATTATAAAACTGTAACAGGAAGTTTGTCTGTACATTGAAGATATTAACAAAAAAAAAGTTACGATATGGTTTTTAGGTGTCCCTGATTCCATTTCACCAATTTTTGGATTTTTTGTCTGTCTGTTTGTTTGTGTGTTTGTTTGGGTGTTTGTTTGTTTGTTTGTTTGAACGAGTATCACGCAAAAACTACTGAACCGATTTTGATGAAACTTTTTTGTTTGATAGCTTATGATCTGACTTAAAATCTGGTATATAATTTGTGCGGATGAAGTCGCGGGTTAACGCTCGTACTATTATAAAACTGTAACAGGAAGTTTGTCTGTACATTGAAGATATTAACAAAAAATAAGTTACGATATGGTTTTTAGGTATCCCTGATTCCATTTCACCAATTTTTGGATTTTTTGTCTGTCTGTTTGTTTGTGTGTTTGTTTGGGTGTTTGTTTGTTTGGGTGTTTGTTTGTTTGTTTGTTTGAAGGAGTATCACGCAAAAACTACTGAACCGATTTTGATGAAACTTTTTTTGTTTGATAGCTTATGATCTGACTTAAAATCTGGTATATAATTTGTGCGGACGAAGTCGCGGGTTAACGCTCGTACTATTATAAAGCTGTAACAGAAGTGTGTCTGTACATTGAAGATATTAACAAAAAATAGGTGACTGAGTGTGTGTGTAGGATATACACCACTAGATTTTAATTTAAAAAATTTTAAGGTTGTATTCAGACAGTGAAACTAAACAATTTCCCTAAGGAGCATGGGTCGAAAATAGGAAAAAATTGTTTGCACCTCCCATAGCAAACCGATCCGCTGATCCACTCTTATATCCATTGACGTAGAATACTATGGACGCCGGGTCTAGTACAACATTCTAAAAAAATGTGTCCGAGTCTAAACTATACAAACGTAAGTACGTGTAGTAAGTAATCTAATCTAAACTATTATAAAACTGTAACAGGAAGTTTGTCTGTACATTGAAGATATTAACAAAAAAAAGTTACGATATGGTTTTTAGGTATCCCTGATTCCATATCACCAATTTTTGGATTTTTTGTTTGTGTGTTTGTTTTTGTGTTTGTTTGGGTGTTTGTTTGTTTGAACGAGCATCACGCAAAAACTACTGAACCGATTTTGATGAAACTTTTTTTGTTTGATTGCTTATGATCTGACTTAAAATCTGGTATATAATGTGTGCGGACGAAGTCGCGGGTTAACGCTCGTAACGTATAAAATTGAATATAAATGCACATGATCTTATACCCTGGCAGAGGGGAAATGCTACCGCAAGGCCAGTCCTTATAATAAATAGTCAAAGCCTTAGAGTGTCAGTTCTAAGAGAAATGGGAACAACAATACAATTTTTTTACGACTAGGCCATCTATGACTTTTAATTCGTTTACTTATAGATAATAGGGTTTGATATTGTCTGGGACTGACTCAATTATGTCCAGGTCATCCATTTTTACAGCAATTGTCTTTGTTTCTGTTTCTTGAAATTCCATTTGAAGCAGGTGAAGCTATTATAAGCGTGTTTAAAATCTTCTTGGCTCCAGCAAGCGAAAAATTCTTCGTCTATGGCTCCAACCAATATGGCTGTCAGAAAAAAAAATTATCCGTCACTTATTCCAAATCCAAAACCGCTGTCACGCAAAAAGTAATAAAAATCGGCACAGTATGATTATGAATTATTTTTAAACTATATAAACACAGGGGATGCTATGGATACTACGGAGGCTGCAGGACTCGGGGTAGCTGCATTAGTCGTGCTGCTCCTAATATTAGGGTGGAAATGGAGTAATCAGGTAGGTGACTTTTCCCTATGACCTTTTTATAGGCTCTTTCGGAGATCTTGATGTTGTTAGTGAAATTGATATCATTAGCATCCTTTTAAACTAAGAGTCTACCAATCAAACTAAAAAACGTTTACTATAGGAGCTAACTGATCGGAGCAAAAAAACAAATCTGCTGCTCCATACTAAACTGCAGTGCCTACTCGACTCAAATGTATGCAACAGCAGATTTTTTTTTGCTCCGATCGGTTTGCTCCAATAGTAAAAGTTGTTCAGTTTGACGGGTACCTTTTAGTTTAAGGTCCGCCACATACATACGGAATAAACCTGCATCGGAATTAGATTCCGTATGGAGTGTTGCCGCTTTTAGTTTTCTGTAGTAACTTTAAAAATTACGAAATAAAATTAAATTGCATATTTAAAAAACCCCCAACGCCAAAAACAAACATTTAAAAAGTAAACAAAAATTCGATCACCTTTTATTTTTTAACTCTCTTTAAGATATTTTAGTTCAATTAATGTGTCGGCGACCGCGCGGTCCCCGTACGCATTAATTGACCTAAAATATCTTATACAGGGTGTAAGTGACAGCCTAGCAAATACTAAAACTGTGAACTCAGACCATAAAACTGAACAACTTTCACTGTGGAGCCTGTGGTCTAATGGTTAAGAGCATTGGCTCTTGACACGGAGGTCGTGGGTTCGATTCCCACGGGGGATACCTAGTGAAATGTCACTTTGTGCGTTTTCCCCCAGCTGGTTATATTGCCGGCTGAATCACCTGATTGTCTGAAAAGAAAAATTATTCCGTGCTTCGGATGGCACGTTAAGCCGTGGTCCCGGCTACTATCTCTGCAATGCTAGCATGCCACACACGACAAAGCGTTTAAACGAGTAAAACGTCATGCGCACTCTTTCAAGCATACGTAAAAAAATAAGGATGGAGGCACATCTCGATTTTTATCGTTTTCTCGGGGGTGGCATGCGAGGCCTACAGCACGGCTAGCATGCCACCCACGACAAAGTGTTTAAACGAGAAAAACGTCATGCGCACTCTTTCAAGCATACGTAAAAAAATAAGGATGGAGGCATATCTCGATTTTTATCGTTTTCTCGGGGGTGGCATGCGAGGCCTACAGGTGGTTAGTAGTCGCTACATAAAAACCACGTCAGAAGCCGTAAGGAGGTCTGAAAGAACTCTGACACCAGGGCTCTGCCCACACGATAAGAAGACTACCTCAGAAAACGCGAAAGAGTTCCGAGTTCACCGTTTCAGTAAATACTGAAACGGTGAACAGCCTAGCAAATGCTAGGCTGTCACTTACACCCTGTATACTATGTAGTTGATATTTTAACAGCTTTATATTTCTTTCAATCGTCCCCTCTTCCTCTCTAACTGACGCCACTATTTGCAGCCACCACCACCTCCTCCCCCCACTAAAGGGGGGAAGCCCGCACCCCCCGACAAAAAGGATCCCAACCCCAACGCTCCGAAAACCAAATGAGGCCAACCATTTTTGGGCAACATTATTTTGCCAATTAAATAAAAAAAGTAAGTATCCAAAACTATTTACTAAAAAGGTGATTATTTATTTATTTCAATTATTTGTAAGTCACAAGTTATTGGGATGTTATCATCACCACATAGTATAAGGTCCGCCACACACATACGGAATTGCGCTCCGGAATCCTGAATCAGGATTGTGATTTTGTATAGGATTTGACAGCTGCGCAATTCCGAACGCAATTGTGGAGTGGGAAAATCCATACGTTAATCGTAATCTTGATTCAGGATTCCGGATTGCGATTCCGTATGTATGTGGCGGACATAAAACAAAGTCGCTTCCCGCTGTCTGTCTGGCCCTAAGTATGCTTAGATCTTTAAAACTACGCAACGGATTTTGATGCGGTTAAGGTACGCGCGCACCGGAGCCGCATCGCAGCTGACGCAGCGGGGGCGTTGTCAGCAATACTGATTTTGCGGCTGGGGTGCGCGCACTGCATCCGGAATTTTGCGTCGGTATTTTTGCGTGTGGTGCCAGCTTAGGGTATTTTTACCATAATTTAGGGTAAAAAACGATGCCACAGGGAAATTTTGTATATTGATGTAGAGAATAAGTAAAATGTTGTATGTTATGATTACGATGGAATAAATTCATATTCAGTTGAAGTGATGATCTGATGATGACGATATAAAAAAAAAAAAAACAATTTATTTCATACAATGTCCATAGTGTGGTTAGTAGATACATTTATGACTTAAAAACAAATGTCAAATTAATTTTCCTTTGAAAATAAGTAAAAATCTATAAAAGTGATGAATATGTAGCAAATAAGTAACATGTACGAAAATTATGATGATGATAGTGTCGAATATAATACAGGGTGTAAGTGACAGCCTAGCAAATACTGAAACTGTGAACTCAGACCATCAAACTGAACAACTTTCACTTTGGAGCCTACCTCAGGAAACGCGAAAAAAATCAGCTGTCCCATACAAAACTGTTGTACCTACCCGACTAAAATGTATGGGAATTTTTTAGGCTCCATAGTGAAAGTTGTTCAGTTTGAGGATCTGAGTTTACCGTTTCAGTATTTACTAGGCTGTCACTTACACCCTGTATACCCATAGGTATCTTTTTTCTGTGCCAATAAAATTGAATATTATTCTTTTCTAATAATTATATTTATTATTTTGTCTGGCTCTGGCTCTGGCTATTATACTGGCTCCGTGGTCTAATGGTTAAAAGCATTGGGCTCTCGACACGAAGGTAGTGGGTTCGATTCCCACGGGTAACACCTAGTGAAATGTCACTTTGTGCGTTTTTCCCCAGCTGGTTAGGATATTGCAGGCTGAATCACCTGATTGTCTGAAAAGAAAATGATTCCGTGCTTCGGATGGCACGTTAAGCCGTTGCTCCCGGCTACTATCTCTGGTGGTTAGTAGTGGTTACATAAAAACCACGTCAGAAGCCGTAAGGCGGTCTGAAAAAACTCAGAGACCTGCCCACACGATAAGAAGAATTTTGTCTAAAAAAATTATTACAAAAAACAATATTCCTAATTATTACATACAACCGTGTTATACTCTACAAAATATCCTAGACATGAAAAAAATTACCCTATAAAACTAGGGGAAACACTGATGGCGCGTTCGCTGCGGATGACGTCATCAGCATTCCCTGTACAAAAATACCGACGCCCGTTTCGCATTGACAGATAATGCGAGTGCAGTGCGCGCACTTCGATAGAAATCCATACAAAGCAAGAAATCCGTCCACTGGGGTGCGTTCACGACCTTTAGGTGCGGTTGTTTTTCCACTCGCTCTAAGGTACGGAACGACCACGGCGTGGACCAAGGAGATCAGTTTTCTGTGTTTCATTCATTATCACATTATAATTTCTAAAAGAGGGTCCATATTAACATTTCAACCGGCAGAATTCGACCTCTGCTTATGAATAAAGGTATGTAGGCTAGTAATCGGTCACAATGCAGTTGCGGAATGCTTTGTGACAGCTTAACTGAGATTTGTTCATTTTCAATCTTTATATTTTGTCTCTAATATAGCGTTCTTCTTTTCCAACTAAAAAAGGAGAGCTCCAAAAGTTACTAATTAGTCCGACCCACCAAACTTCGTCCCAATCATAGCCTATAACAAAAGGCGAGGGGAGAGATGGCCAAGTTGTACACGTCACCAATATTCCATTCATCAGACCCTAAACACCAGCAGCGGCGGGAGATAACGCATAAACCGACAACAATACCCGACCTCGCACTCAATAAAAGATGATAACATATGAAATATGAACTTACTCCCCTCTGTTGAAACTCCTCAAAACAAATTTTGAGCTTTAAGCTTCCCGCTTAGAGTCCAAAACGTCTCAACGCCGAACAAACGTTAAGATATTTTCAACTTGTGTATAATGTTAGCATAATAAACGAGCGCCAACGAAAACAAACCGCACTCTGTTCGCGTACAGCCAAAATTCCCAAAGAAAACAGACTAAGTTACAACGTTTCGGAACGCAGCGGTGACGGCGCGAAACAAAAGCGCGGGAACAGCCGCCATTGGCGGAGGAGGTGGGCGGACACCCGGATAATATGGCGGAAATATTACCGAGGAGGTATTCAAGGTGCATCGGGAGGACGGGAGAGTCGGGAGACACCCCATAGCACCCCCGGAGAGGTTAATTACCCACCGGCCGATAAGGCAGCGGCTCGCTAATTACGTACTTATGGCGGACTGAAATTAAGTTATCGTTGGCGGGAAAACGACGCTCACTTTGTTTGCGTTCCGTTTTACGGATAATATGTATTCTGCGGCGCTCGAGAGTAATGGAACCAAATTGGCGGCTATTCAGTTTTATCTTTTATGTCTTAGGAGAATTTCCGTCCGTGGCTCGTTGAGATAATGGAATCGTTGTTCAAACAGTCTGCTCTCGGGACTCTTTTTAATCGTTTAGCTTAATTTTTGCTGTTTTATGGAACAGATTTTTTATTAGAGAACTTAATATTGTTTTTTTCTTCTTATGGAATTGTAAAACCTTTCAGCAAACGAGATAAATGCCTCTTTAGAAATATTCCTAATGAGTGTTCTGGGTAAGCTCGCTACATCTTCGATCCCATCTTCGTCCCGTGGATTGAGGTCAAGAGCAAACGCATACGTAATTAAAAAAAAAGTGTGTGTGTATGTGACAGTGTAGGTGTCTCTGCGTGGTAGACCTATGTCCATATATTCTCCCTGAGAGCAAAAGTAATATAGCATGATAATAAGTAGTAGAAGAACGCAGTTGGAGATTTTGGTTAAAGGTGCTTAACAAATGTTACAGGACTAAATATTTTAAAGTAAAATGATGCTGAAAATTATACTTAGATATAGGCACTTAAGAAGTCCATAGCCGCAAACAACACGCTAGCAGCTGAGCTCTCAAATAAAATGCGATAAAATAAAAAGATGCCGCGACAAAACGTAGATACTTATAAATCGACCATTTTAACTTGGCCGCAAATTTACTTCATAACCAAACAAGGCCCTTGGCATAAGGTCTGATTTCGTACCGTGTGTAGATTTGTCAGAGGTACGCGTAAGCTGGCAGGTTTATACATATTTACCACTAAAGCGGCTGAGCGAGAGATCGCAGGATCTCTGGCCGGGTTTTATTTTTCCAAGCTCTAAATGGAGTCGGTGGAGCATTTAAATAAGCTTCGGCGCCTGAAGTATGGTAATGTTAGTAATACGCGGAAAGAAACCGCCGAGCTCCTCCAGCGGCCGCCATTTTGAATTGCTATATTTTTGGTTCTTAGAGCCAGTATACGCTATAATGCTAATGGATCTAAAAAGTATATTACTTTCGGAGATCCCATTAAAGCACTTTGTAGAAACAACCTACGCAAAATACAAATAAACGTGGTTAACATAATTATAACATTGAATAGGTGCCTACTTAATTCACAATCGAATCAACTACCTAATTAAACCGTAAACCTATGCATATAATAAAACTGTAAGATTTGAAAGATATAGATAAAATGTATAACAAAATATTTAAAAAAAATATCGGTAGCATATAATGTCTTTGATTTTGCATACGTGCGGTATCTAGGTAAAAGGTTTTTCAGAAAAAAAGGGTTTGGCTCGGAGTAATATCGAGTTAGTATTTCAACGCAATTAGCTCATACTTCTTTCGTGTTAGCTTGAGCTATAACTATAATTACTCATGCTGTAGTAGAAAGAATAGCTCATTAATAAGCAAGGAGATGCGAATTTAAAGATTTCAAAAAGTTTGGACCAAAAAGAACCAATCGGAGCAAAAAAAAACAGCTGTTACATAGATTTGAGCGGTGGCGGGTGCAGTTTAATATGGAACAGCTGTTTTGTTTTTCTTTTTTGCTCCGATCGGTTTACTCCCATAGTAAAAGTTGTTCAGTTTGATGGGTAGACTCTTAGTTTAAAAGGATGCTAATGATATAAATTTCACCCTGTATAGAAAAACTAAAGTCAAACACACAATTTAAGAATGGCATAATTTTGTGTGCCGCAGCAGCAAACAGGGTTACGGCTCAACAAGCTCAGCCCTGATTTTCTGTCACACCCAAATACCAGAAGTGCCATTTCCGAAACTCCTAAATATAAATTATTTTATTTCAAATAATATCCTATTACGGGTACTTTAGTCGCATTCTAAAGCGCGGGTCTTTTCTTAGTGTGAAATAAAGTATTCAACAACTTATTATTTGATTTGATTTGTTTTTTTTTAATTATAAATTATGTTATTTAAATAATGAAGCCTTATCTACCCCTTCCTACTCCATGCCGTGCCTCTTATTCCCAGAGGAAAAAGCATTTCGTGGAAAAATAAAATGATGGTGTTGCGAAAGTGCTCACAATTCTGATTGTTGAGAAGTATCTGTACATGAGATGCTTATTGTCTTATTATTCGGAGATCTACATTTATTTTAGCTGCCATTTGTATCTTGGGAGATTTTAATTTAAATAAATAACATGTTTTACTATATAAGGTCTAACAAAATTAGGTGAAAATATTTTAAGGGGATGATCAGACCATCAAACTGAACAACTTTCTCTATGGGACCAATATCGAAATCTTTGATAGTCCGGTCATCCCCTTAAAATAGTTTCACCTAATTTTGTTAGACCTTGTATAATCGTTTTAATGAATTAACGCAAAACTAGAAAGTAGTTTGTTTAGAAATTTAGAATCGAGAGCAGAATCGAATTATCATGTTTTCAACAAAGGTAATTTTTTTCAAAATATTTAATAATTTTAATATCATTTATTAATATTTAATATTTATTAAAGTGCGGGTTCAAGTCACGCCCGAGACAAATTTTTCAATCTTTAATTTTATTAATTATTGGTTTGTAAAATTTAAAATTTACTGAACCCGATGTCAACCCGGGGTGGGTTCCCCACCTCACCCTACTTACTATCAAAACAAGATTATTAAAATGTATCCATGAGTACGTTAGCGCTTTCATTCATTGCTGAAATGATAACAAATCATTTTTGCCTCAAAACTTAAAATGCGTATAACTTTAAATGTTAACTATCAAAATAATGAAATTATTGTTTCATTCCAATTAGCATAATCATATACATATGCTCACGACTATATTCCCCGAGGGGGTAGTCAGAGATATTCTGAAACCTCAGAACATCCATGTTTCACTAGTAGTACCGAAACTCTGCCCAGTGTGATGGGGAGTGAGCCCGTCGTCGTCGTCGTCGTCATTCCAATTATTTTGTTATAAATCTGTTGGGGTGTATGAGGTTTTGCGCTTATTCATTAACACGTTGTATAATCGTGTTTACGTCTACTCGTGTTGATAGGTACCTCTAATTGTTGACTGAGATGTTTTATAGTTAATAGGTAATTAGTACGGCTATTTTGTATTTTTCCGATTATATCGTTTACAACAGGCATGTCAAACACGCGGCCCGCACGGCTCTTTCTTGCGGTCCGATCCAATTTTAAGAACAGCTTCCTGATGCGGCCCGAGTGTGTAAACTTTAACAAATACTCAAGTACTCATACTACTTCTTAAAAAGGACGAGGCTTCTCAATTCGACCGTATATATATTTTTTTCGAGTCAGTTGTTCTAGTATTGTGTTTCTATATTTTATTACCCAGACTTTCGGCTAGCCTGACAGTCATATTTATGGAATATCACTTCATGATGCGCGTGGTATGTAGGGCAGAACCAAGGGTCCCAAAAACTTAATAAGTGGCACCTTCTGCAGAAAAAGGATTTTATCAACTTAATTTGCAAGTCTCAAACTGCCTTAATCTCAATCGATCAATTATACTTTATATAAACTACTACTACTACTACTATTTTTTTTTTAATTATATTTTTTTTAATCTTTCTATGCCCTACCTGAAATTCAGCTCTAGCTACGGCCTCGATTTAGATGCGGTTTGAACGTTGATTTTCTAAGATTTCTGCAGATAGAATCACCCCCTACCCGAAATGAAAAACATATTTATAGCAAAAGACACATTCATAACGACACAAACGATTTGCTATAATCGATACAATTTCTCTAAGTTCTTTGCGGCTCACTGATTCTACTATTATGCATTTGGCCCACAAATGACTTTGAATTTGACATGCCTGGTTCACAAGATCGTTATCGTACTATTTTAGCCGTACTAGAGTTAACCCGCGACTTTGTCCACACAAATTATATACCAGATTTTAAGTCAGATTATAATCTATCAAACAAAAAAAGTTTCATCAAAATTGGTTCTGTAGTTTTTGCGTGATGCTCGATCAAACAAACAAACAGGTACATAACAGTTTTATAATAGTATTTAGATAGATAGATATACTAGGCAATTTTCAAGCAATATTTTGTTTCTGTGAAAATCTTATCCTGTTTTTATCTGATAAACTTATTGAATCGGTATCAAATCTACATGGTGTTTTTTGCACGCTTATACAGATGGTAGGTAATTGTAGCGAAGCTTCTGACTACCACCCCTACGGGGATTACTGTCTATGAATATTATAAGAACCATTTTCAGTTAAGCGTATCCTGGGAAACTAGGTATTCACCAAATCACCCAAAACTTCATAACCCCAAACTCACGACCATGTGGCCCTCGATCAAAGATCCCGTTGTTTTTTGTGACACATTCCGACGTAATTAGTTACAAATTATGTTGCTCGTCTTATCAGCTACGCAAGAGTGGCATGCGTGACGTCACGGGCCATCTAGCGGAACACTGGGGAATGTTAAACGAACGTTTTAAATGTGTTGGTAAAGTAACAAAGCATATCGCCGCATCGGTGGTTGATTGAAGACATTGAAGCTTTTTGAACAGGGGTGTAATTAAATCGTTCAGTAAAGTGGATTTGAACCCAGACCATCATTCAATATTGAATGTCCATACCTCTCCATAACGCGCCGTGCTCGCACTTTACAGTACTTTTAGTTGGAACACCGAAATGACATGATTTTTGCACGCAGATAGATGGAAGGACGTGTCGGGTAGTGGAACGCTACTTTTAGGATAATCCATGTTTGCGAATGTCTTTTGTGCAAATGTCTTTTACGACTTAATCTAAGCTTTCCACTATCCATTCCCGTTACGTTCCAACGCACGGGAGGCGCGCTGCGCCAGTGGCCCATCATCTCTCCGCCCTAATTAGCTTCCGTAAGTAGTAAATCTCTGGCATAGTGAGCCGCCGTCAACGCGACCGCTTTGATCACGCTGCAAGTGAAACGGAACGCGGCATGTGAGTGAACGGAGAGTGAATGATTTCTGAACGGAGCGTTTAATGTCAAATGTGGCGGTAATTCCGTTGGGGTTCTCCGCATTTAGGTCTTCATTGATGGAATTTTAGTATGTTTAGTTAGATATATTATTACTGACTAGAAACTTTTAAGCATATTCCGAGGCATTTTTGGGAGGGTCCGGAACAAAAATAACTACCTAGTTATACAATTTTTCGTTTTCCAAGTAGGTAAATCGAAAAATCAGTAGATGGAAAAAAAAATTCTTATAAACCTGCAGCATTGACGATAAAAAGTGTTGTTTGTCTATGGTTTGTCTATGCCGATGTCGAACAGGGTGCTTTAGTTTCCATCCAGGTGACTTCGAAGTCACCAAAATACTTCTATAACCGTACAACGTCAAGCACTTTTGCTACATAAACTCGACATTGGCTAAATCATCTAAAACCGAGATGGACGTCATAATTTTAAACTTAGAATATTATATATTGGGGTCGGCGCACTATTGTAATCCTCTTCCATTCATCTCTCTTGGTTGTCGTTTCAGCGCCCACATCTTTCTTACACATATCATCCTTCACATAATCCATCCATCTTTTCTTCGGCCTTCCTCTCCTACCACAGCCATCCACATTCATACTTAAGACTCGTCTCGTAACGTATCTCCGCATCACATGCCCATACCACGATAATAGACTCGTAAACTATTCTATTCTAAACTTTAGACCATCAAACTTTCACTATGAAGCCAACATAGAACAAAAATCTGGTGTTCCTAGGTGTTCCATAGTAAATGTCAATAGCTACTCCCTTCCTTCCTTCTCGCGAACTCAGTTTTGGTCCAATAGTTGTTCAGTCTGATGGTCTTAATAACTCAATAATGTATGTCACACGTTTAACACCCTTTATATTTACTGAGTTGTCAGTGATGAATATGGAACAGAGACGTAGTCGTTCACTCAAGGCCTCATAAAAAGGCTGAATGTCATCTAAAGGGCAATGAAGAGGGCTATGCTTGGAATTTCCCTGCGAGATCGAATCAGAAATGAAGAGATCCGCAGAAGAACCAGAGTTACTGACATAGCCCAAAGAATTGCTAAACTAAAGTGGCAGTGGGCGGGTGGACATTGCTCGCAGATCCGATGGCCGATGGGGCCGATATTTCTCGAGTGGCGACCGCGAACCGGAAAGCGCAGTGTGGGTAGGCCTCACGGTGGACCGACGACCTGGTGAAGGCGGCGGGAACCCATTTGGATGAGGGCAGCGGAGGACCGGTCGTTATGGCGATCCTTGGGGGAGGCCTATGTCCAGCAGTGGACGTCCATCGGCTGAGATGATGATGATGATTTTATAACTGATCCACCGAATGATTACCTTTGTTACTATCACAGAGAAATGACACGCTCGTTACTATGGAATTATGAATCTAAGTATTATAATACTGAATGTAATCTCACAAATTGGATTCACATTAGTGCTACTCAACGCTTCCTCGTGTTTATTATCCAATCGTATCAAATGCCAGAATCGGCACCCTCTCCCCGTTTATTTATTAATGAAATTGTAGTTCTTGTTTACAAAAGACCGATTCGAGAAATGACTACAATACTCCATAATTTACCGATTAGTAAAATAAGAAAATCTAAAAATTATAGATTCTACAAATGTGTGATTCTGCAAGTGACAAATCCTAGAAATAATCGATTCTATGAATGATCAATTCTACAATTAATGGCCGATTCTACAAATGACCCAAACTACAAAATAATGACCGATTCTACAAGTGATCAATTCTACAAATGATAGATTTTACAAATTACTGATTCTACGAAATAAATGACTAATTCTACTCTCTAGGATTTATTTTATAATATTCTTCAAGGATCATGTGGAATTACATTGGTAACGACTTTGATTTCGTCTTCGCATGATATACACTTTTAGAACCTGGAATCCAAATGCGACTAATGATGAGGTGCGACAATCACGGTCTGTAATCGTTCTATCATATCACCCGGTCAGCCAGAACAATCAATTAGTACTAGATCCCCTTTCAATTATAACACCGTATCGGTACGTAATTGCCTCAGCGCCACCCCTAGCGGTAGGGGCGGGATTATGCTTGATCGATATGTTGTGGTGTTCATTAGAAAATAATAGGTTATGTAGAGAATAAGGAGATAGAAAAAAAATTCAATATAAAGAATAACTGATTTCGACATTTGAAAAAGTTAATCGATGGTTAGCGACCGACGTATAATAAGCGAAAGTAATATTAACGACGCCTTTATTCCTTACCTTATCGTAAACTATATGCTCACGACTATATTCCCCGAGGGGGTAGTCAGAGGTCTGAGGGCGTTTTCCCTCTATAAGTTTTAAGTAGTTTAAGATTTTGTAAGTAACCGATTTTCTACGTAAATAATTTTATAGTGTATTTCAATAAAATAAAAACAAATCATCATCATGTTGAATAGCAACATGATGAATAATGTCGGTCCAGCCTACGATAGAACGAGAGCCCACGGTTCCGTCTGGATGCTCGGAGCAGGACTGGACACCTGAATTGATGACAGACACTGATTGATAGCGAGCCGTCTCTGGAACAATCTCTCCCTGCTAGTGTTCGATGCCTAACGTACATTTATAGGAATTAATTGAGATGTTCGCGTTTGTTAATAATGGCAGCGTTCGGGAAGCTAACGTAGTCTTCACGTCCCAAATACCGCAGTGTCTTAAAACGAAAGTCTTCGATCAGTGTGTGTTGCCAGTGATGACATATGGAACAGAGACGTGGTCGTTCACTCAAGGCCTCATAAAAAGGCTGAAAGTCACCCAAAGGGCAATGAAGAGGGCTATGCTCGGAGTTTCCCTGCGAGATCGAATCGGTTGGAAGATCATTTTACACTGGTAGTAGTTCTTTGGGTATAGAAAAAAAGTATCCCCTGATAATCCTGATATCCCTGATAATTTTTAGACTCGTATTTTCATAAGCTTTCAATTGATACCCCACACCATAGGGTAAAAAAATGTTTTTTTTATTTACCCTTTCTACCTCCCCAAATTTCCCCCCAATATAGCAATTAAGCTTTTTTTACTTAATTTATGTCTGTGCCAAGTTTCAGCTTCCTATGTCTTACGGTCTCTGAGAAAAATGCCTGTGGCAGACGGACGGACGGACGGACTGACGGACAGACTCCGAGCTGATTCCATAAGTATTCCGTTTTGCCAATTTTGGTACGGAACACTAAAAAAGGAGGAAAATCCATTAACAAATATAGATAGTTAGATAGTACTTACTATCTCTATGAGTTAGACAGCTTCGAAGTTGAATTTGTTACAGAAAATTTTATTATTCACAATTTCTGTTTTTCATTTTACGTTGACTTTTTTTGGAAGGTGGTCAATGTGGGAAAGTTGAATTTTTAAAGAAGTGGTAATTACGGGATAGTAGATTTTTTGGTAAAGTAAACATTAGGGTAAGTCCGGGGTAGTTGGCCGTAGTTTTTTCAAGATCCAGTTTATATAAAAATACATGTTTGTAGATTGTAATTATTATTTTTAATTACAAACCTGCTTACTCGAATAACTCATAAATAATTTCTTGTTTCATTATTATTTTTAATTAAACTTTGAATTGATATTTGATATTTAACAAAAATGTAACTAATTTTGTTGGGATCAACCTTAAAAATAACTTTTAAAAAAATCACGATTGGCCATCTCTCCCTTGGTGTCCGGGAGAGATGGCCTCAGTAGTATGGGAGAGTTGTCCTGCCTAGCTAGCATGCCACCCCCGAGAAAACGACAAAAATCGAGATGTGCCTCCATCTTTATTATTTAACGTAGGCCATGAGAAAGAGCGCGCATGACGTTTTTCTCGTTTAAACGCTTTGTCGTGGGCTAGGCAGTACTTAATTCTACTGTTTCTTTCTTTTAACCATTAATTTGTTTGAGTTTTAGTCCCTTTTTTCATTTTGAACACATGTCGTCACATTGAGAGCCATTTTGGTGCTCCAAAAGTTGGAATAACATAAACTAAATCCAATCTTCAATATGTGTTTCGAATAGTTTTCTCCACAGAAAATACTGTTATTTTCTTCTCTCCCTTTAACCTTTTCATCAGATCATCGCATAAAAGTGACTGTTCGTTATCGTTCATTAAATATGAAATTATTCCGAAAAATATGAAAAAATTTCTAGTAATACTATGAGTCTTTCACCCGGACTAATGGTGGCCATCTCTCCTAACTTTCAGGGAGAAATAGACACATCAGCCAAGTGACAAAATGTATGAGCCCATGTGGTTATTTTGAGGTTATGTTCAAGTACAATTCCTAAGCCATTCCGAAAACCCTTAAAAACGCATAATTTTTCGAATGCTTCTTAACCAAAACTTGTGACATGATGCCTTATAAAATATTCACAGTATGCAAAAGTAAAAAGGTGGATTTTACATATTTTTTTTGGTATTATATTCGCGAATATTTTTGTGCCCTGGAGTGCGATTTTTAAAACTCATTCGCTGAGATCAGCAGTTGAAAATGTCAAAATTGCTATGGAGATATGCATCTTTCTACTATAGATTTGACTTCTAAAAATCATACTCCAGGAGTGCGATTTTTGAAAGTCAATCAGAAAGATGCGTATCTCCATACATTTTCAACTGCTGAGTTCAACGTATGAGATTCAAAAATCGCACTCCAGGAGTTTGTATGAACGACATGAAGCGAACTAAGTGGTAGCTAACGATACCCAACAATTTTTTTTCATTTTTTTTTTGAGTTGGTCATCTCTCCCTTACGGCCATCTCCCCCGAACTAACCCTATGTACCTGAGCCATAAAATCGTTTAAAAATCTCCTTTACTCCAACCAATAAGGTTGTCACAGAAAAAAGTAAACGTCACTCATTCCAAATCCAAAACAGATGTCACGTCAATCAAAAGTAATAAAAATTGACACAGCATGTTTATGAATTATTTTCAAACTTTATAAAAAAGGGGGTAGGATGCTATGGTCATCAAGTTGCCATGAATACTACGCAGGCCGCAGGAGTCGGGGTGGCACTGGTCGTGCTGCTTCTGTTAATTAGGTGGAGATGGAGAGCTAAGGTAGAACTGTGACTTTGATATTAACCTTTTTGGCTGTTGCTAGTCATCCGATAACCGGACGAATAAAGTCTAGTCGTCCGATAATAAAGTGAATATAATAATGGTTTTGACCGATGCCCTTATATTTTCGAGTGGATTAGGTAAACAGTAGCAACTCGGTTCTGGTCTAACATGCTCGTCGCTTCGCTCCTCGCTAACCTAACCACCTGAGTTAGATCTGGGGTTTAAAAACTCATAACCGGTCAAATCCACTTTTGTCTGATATTAATACATCGGTTTATCGGTCAACTAGACTTTATTTTATTCGTTCGTTTATCTAACGACTAGATACTTCGAACCTTTTTATAGGCTCTTTAGGAGATCGGAGTTTCGAATAAAATAAAGTAGAAGAAAGTGAATATAATAATGGTTATGACCGACGCCCTTATATTTTCGAGTGGATTAGGTAAACAATAGCAACACGGTTCTGTAGTGCGATTTTTGAAACTCATTTATTGAACTCAGCAGTTGAAAATGTTAATATTACGATGGAAATATGCATTTTTCTGCTGCTGATTTAACATTCTAAAATCATACTCTAGGAGTGCGATTTTTGAAAGTCAAAACAGTAGTAGAATGATGCTTATCCCCATACATTTTCAACTGCTGAGTTCAACGTATGAGATTCAAAAATCGCACTCCTGGTCTAACATGTTCGTCGCTTCGCTTCCCGCTAACCTAACCACCTGAGTTAAATCTGGGGTCTAAACACTCGTAACCGGTCAAATCCACTTTTGCCTGATATTATCCTATAGATTTATCGGTCAACTAGACTTTATTTTATTCGTTCGTTTATCGAACGACTAGACACTTCGAACCTTTTTATAGGCTCTTTAGTAGATCGTGGTTTCGGCAAGTAGGTATAGATAGTTCAAACCGAGCCCCACTCTTTGACTAACGCTCTAGCAAATCTAGCGATATCGTTGAACACATAAGGTCCGCTACACACAGACGGAATTGCGATCCGGAATCCTGATTAAGGATTCAGTGTTGTCAACTATGGTTACAAAAAATACTAGAGTGCTGTTTAAAAATTGTCTAAAATAAAAATGTATGAAACACCAAATGTAGCAGTTCCCCGGTTTGGAAAAGTGCGGGTTCAATTCCCGCCCGAGACAAAATTTTTCGATCTTTAATTTGACACCAAATGTATGAAAATAATTGTATTTTTAGGTATTTAATATTTATTAAAACAAAACAAACAATTTATATACATGATAATTACTATCATGTTATGAGGTCATGACGTTACGAATGTTACGATGATGGTTTGTAAATTGTATTCCAATATTAATGCAACTATATCAAAAGACTATCGATAGTTTTAACATTAGACATAATCTGCATACAAACTGGCATGAACCATTATCGCACAAGCGGTTTTTGAGCGTAGGCGATTTCGCAAAAATACCGAAACAACGTCGCAACTACACCGTCACGATACGGTATCGTTCCATTAACGCCTACGCTCAAAAATCACTTTAAAATATGCCAACTAAGACATCAAAAAATCAGTAGATCTAGTGAAAAAATCTCTGAAAGCAGCAACACTCCATACGGAATCTAATTCCGAATCAGGTTTATTCCGGATGTATGTGGCTGACCTAAAATTCTGAGCAATATTTTGCACACTTGCACTGCAAACGATTAGGGCAACTGACCGGACAGAGTAGGGAGTCTTCTGGATTGAACTATCTGTAGGTACATTGCACATAACCTGAAGATAAAGAATCGCCGGAATCAAGAAAACTATAGTTACCTTTTTAAAAAAAAATTGTATATAGGTAGGTACTGTAGCAAAATACGTATGTACTTAATGATAATTTTATTACTTGATATTGCTTTCTTAAATCTGACTATAAATAAGGTAACAAACAATAGCAGTATTGTCGATATTGGATGGGTTGCATTTGGCGTCAAATTTTGTTTTGGTTAATATTGAAAATAGGATGTATGACATATATATTGCATTAATTTCGTGTTTTAGTAGTTTTACAAAAATAATTAATAATTTTACTAAATCTCATCGTCTAGGTTTGGACCTATATTTTCGAAATTTCGATGAGATTTCAATTAAATCTAGGCCCAGGCCTCTACCCGGACATTCGAACTTCGCAATTGCGAGAACGTTTATAAAGGGTATATTCCATTAATTTCGTGTTGTAGTAGTTTTTGCGCTACTACAGATTCTATGAAAATATTGAATAAATAGGCTAAGTGCGATAGATTGGCAACGCGCTACGAAATCTCATCGTCTAGGTCTGGGCCTCTACCCGGACATTCGAACTTCGCAATTGCGTGAACGTTTCCGTTCCAATGTCAACTCTATTACAATGAAGTGCGGACCGAAACGATCTCGATATATCGAAAGTCGAAAGTCCGGGTACAGGGCCTGCTTCGACGCCAATATAGGGCTTCATTATCACTTTCTGTAGTTTCTAATTCTGCTCAATAAACATTTTTTATTTTATTTTTATTTTTAATTTCGTTTTGATTTTTTTTCTAAGTAATATTTTAAAATATAATTGTAGGTATAAAAAACCAAGCGCCTCGCTCCGTTAACTGGTATGGTACCTAAAAGAACGTTTGTTTCCAAATATAACTCAACCATGATTCTTCTTAAAGTGCGAACGTAACACCCGTAAATAATTTATAGTTAAGGTTGCATGCAGTGGCGTCAGGATTAGGGGGTGAAGAGGAATCTAGAGGGGGATTTAAATTCCAAAAATAAACCAAACAATCTCTTAAAGACATTGCCTACGTGACGAACTGTATTCGTTTCAAATCGTTTCACAACTAACGAATGAATATGATCAAAGAACAAATACCAAGATAGCTAAAATTATACACAAAACCTCCTCCTTTTTTGAAGTCGGTTAAAAATAGGAAGAATATCGTACTTCAAAAGGAAATGGAAATTATCCTTTTCTCTAGAATTAAACATTTTAACGGGTTATTACCTCGTTTTGGTATATTTAGAATATCGGGAACTCAAATAATATCAAAACGCAGTAAGATCCCGTTAAAATGTCTACTTCTAGATTGAATAATAACCGCGTAACTCTCAAAAACTATATCCTTTTCTATCGTGGGATTTCTTATAAAATTTTTAGGTGAAACGGGATTTAGCAATGTCTTTTTTTATACATAAATTTTTATTGTAACAAGACAAAACAATGATTAAAAATTAAAAAGATCTATGATTTTACTGGCGGATCCAGGTACCAATTCGTTTCGTTTTTGTTATCTGTTTTGGGGTAACACCAGTAAATTAATTAAAAACACTTCCTCCATTCACCCTTTCTCCTGGATCCGCTGTATGACCATTAAAAGAGTATCATAGATCTTTAGGAATAAAAATCATGAACAGATTATATTTTCAATCAATTTTGGGCCTTCACGTCTATGAAAAATAGATAACTTAAGGTGGTTTCAGTCCATACAAAAGTTTGACGCACAATACGCGTAGACGGAGTTAATAAAAGTAATATTTGATATATGGAAAAATAGTTTAAAAAATCTAGTTGCCGCGTCACAAATAACATTTGCAATTTATAATATAATTACGAAGATATAAAGGCTTTAAAATTTTGTGTGAAAAATTTCAAAGCTTTATATCTTCGTAATTATATTATAAAAATGTTATTTGTGACGTGGCATCTAGATTTTCTAAACTATTTTTCCATATATACAAAGTTACTTACATTAATACCGTCTACGCGTATTGTACGTCAAAGTTTTGTATAAAATTGACCCCTCTGCAACCACCTTAAGCTGCATCGAAAAAAAACTAAATTGCATTGCATTGTTTGAAATCGTAGGTACCTTGTTGTATATTTACTAAGCTATCAGAAACTCTGGTTAGTCACATTCAGATGTTTATAGGTAAAATCATTATGACTTAAAATTTTGCGTCATGCCCTTTTATAGGGTTCTGTAGTCAAACAAGAAACCCTTATCCTTTCGTCCATTTTGTCCGTCTGTCTGTCTGTATGCCCCACCTGGATTACTCGCTCATTTTTGCACCTATTGAATCGAAATTTGGCATGAGGACAGATAAAGATAACAGTAACCCAAAAACAGAAATGAGGTAGTTATAAAGAAAATACAACGAAACCCCTTGTTGGAAAATAAATATATTTTTTTAATAAATCGTGTGAGGTGTCGTTGGATAGGTCTTGTCCAATGGTACTAAACTCCCGTAGAATTGAAACTATTTGACAATGTGGAATGAAAATTAAATTCAAAATTCAATGAAAATTATAACGAACTGTAGCACAAGCATTCTTGGAGAAATAAAATAAAAAATGGACAGCTAGCGTCTGTCAATAGATGGCGCAGAACAAAATTAAATCGCACTATTGTTTGCTTTTGAAAATTTCTTAAGTTATTTAAAAAGCTAATATCATGTTAAGCTTTTCATGTAAGGACTACGGAACCCTATCTTGGGCGAGTCCGTCACGCTCTTGGCCGGTTTTTTACAATGCAATAGGTATTGTAACAGCTTTATATTCTTTTCAATCTCCTTCCTCTCCACCTCTCTAACTGACGCCACTGCTTGCAGCCACGACGACGTCCTGGTAAATCGAAGTACCATGATAAATGCATCCCCCCCGATCCGAAACCCCACTGAGACCAACCATTTTTGGGCAAAATTAAATTTGCCAATTAAATAAAAAAAGTAAGTATCACAAACTATTTAGTAAATAGGTAGGTACCTACCTAGTGTATCCACTAAATCCACAATCTGGTATGCTAAATATGACTTATAGCGTTATCAATATTGACTTTGGAGCAGGGACCGAACCGGTATCGATAATACCGGTACTTTTTGGTTATAACCTTTATTTTTTTTACTGGTATTTTTAGAGGTAACCTTAATATCATTCTAATAACGGTCCGCGTACACAGAGATATGTTTAAATAAAAAATTGTTTCTTCATAAATACAGTAAGCATTCAATTTTTAAGTAAGTACTTCGTTAGTCGTTACTAAATATATTTAAATCAATTATAATAACAATCTTAAACTCAAACGTGAACATAAACTTAAATCATTCCATGCTTTTGGGTTCAATAAAATGTAAATAATCATCTCCTTTATTATCTCGACCTATCCAATGCTGTAGCAACACTGAAAATAGAGCGCGCGTCACGCGTTGGGTGCTCTAAAATTTGCGTAACCCGCTACAACAACGACGTTGTTCAATCAATTTTGTACTTTTGATTAGTAGAAATTAAAGTTAGTTTTTCAGTGTTATTAAAAAACACGCGCGCTTTTTGCCGCTCTGTCTACACTGACCCGCACTCTCTCGCTTTCGATTTAAGGTCATATTTAGGTTACCGGTATTAAAATCTGTTGTTACCTTGATAAAGGTAACATTTAAACAACGGTTACCGAAAATTTTCGGTCCCTGCTTTAGAGGCATTCTCTGCTCAGTGCGCGTCACTCTAAATAAACCACTATTTAACGGGTATTATAAAATTGTAACAAAAGTGTGTCTGTACATTGAAGATACCTATAATAAAATAAAGTAAACGCAAAAAAGTATGTCCATTGAATATAGGTATTCGGACAAAACCAACCAGGGCGACTTAAAATCAGTAACTGTACATGTTAGAAAGGTTTTTAATTTTTTTCGTTGTTTGTTTGTCTGTTTGAACGCTCATCACGCAAAACCCACTGAACGGATTTTGACGAATCTTTGTATAATGACAGTGTATATCCCGGAGTAACATAATTATGTAAAAAACATCTCGAAAAATAGCCGGGAAATAGTAAACCAGCAATAAAAACCTCTGGTGCAGTACAAAGTTAGTATGCTTCAGAGATCGACTAAAACCAGCAGGTTATGATCTTTGTCGCTTTATATTTTTCATAGCTTAAAGAGCTCAACGTATTTTTGACAATTTGGGTTGTCATCATTTGTGTCGAAAAATAATGCACATTGAAGATACCTATTTGCAAAAACAAATTGGGGTTATTCATGACAACTAATGGAATACATTAAAACAATTTTTTAAATTTTTGTCTGTTTTTCTGTTTGTCTGTTTGTCTGTGCGCGCATCACTTAAAAACTACTGAATCGATTTGGACAGGGTTTTCACTTAAGCATAAGGCATGGTTTGTATTAAAATATAGGCTGAGTCACGTTGCAGGTTCTGACCCGAGCACTTGTCTCGCGTGGTTTTCGCGCCTGTCCGCAATCCTCAATCTCTTCTTGTTCTTGACAAAAATAATCCCTGAGTTTGGGATAGATTTTCCCATAAACTACTTGACACTGCCGGAAATGCAGTGCTATCGCACAAGCAAGAGTCCATTAATTATAAATAAATAATAAATAAAGGCTATATTTCATCGCAATCGCTTCATTCAATCAAAAGTTATGAGTTTTTAATGACAGTCTCGAGCGCCACTGAATTTAATGCATGCGTCAATTTAAATGGAGTTTTCAAATAAGAATAGGACGTAGCTTTATTTCATCGCAATCGGTTCGTTCATTGTTCAGTTGATCACGCGGACGAAGTCGCGTGCAACAGCTAGTTTACAATAAAAAGCTAGTTTTTTGGTGTCCCTGACTCCAAATCAACCATTTTTTTTTGTTTATTTCTTTGTTTTAGCATCACGCAAAAACTACTGAACCGATTTTTATGATGAACTTTTTTTTAAAAGCTTTGGGTTTGACTTAAAAATCTGGTATACTAGGTATAATTTATGCGGGCGAAATGACGGGTAAAAGCTCGTTCCTTCTAAATCTTTGAAAACATCAGCCCAGCCGATGACCCTGTACACGCGCGTGACGTTCCTTCGCTGCATAAAAAAAACCTCTTTCCTCGCTTTTCAGAGAGCAAAAGCTCCTACATGTAGACTATAAGAGAAGCCTTTCAACCGGTCAGTCAGCGAAAAAATGGTTTAGTCCTTTTTCGCCGGATTCCTTATTGGACAGATTCCGTTTTGGCCAGATTCTTGTTGATTTTTTTTGGACAAATCCCTTTTTTTCACCGGAAATGTTTACATATCAGGAAGCTGGCAAAGATATTTGGTTTGTACCCATGATACATATCAATTAATTAAAATGTACCGTCAGTTAGGCGACGAAAAAGATTATCCGTCCAATAAGGAATCCGGCGAAACAGGACTAAACCGAAAAAATCACGCCCAAAAATCTCATGAGTCTGAAATCTGCAAGTCTATTAGTTGATTTTTATATCTATACTATTATAAAACTGTAACAGGAAGTTTGTCCGTACATGGAAGATATTAACAAAAAAAAAGTTACGATATGGTTTTTAGGTGTCCCTGATTCCATTTCACCAATTTTTGGATTTTTTGTCTGTCTGTTTGTTTGTGTGTTTGTTTGGGTGTTTGTATGTTTGTTTGAACGAGTATCACGCAAAAACTACTGAACCGATTTTGATGAAACTTCTTTTGTTTGATAGCTTATGATCTGACTTAAAATCTGGTATATAATTTGTGCGGACGAAGTCGCGGGTTAACGCTCGTATCCGTATAAAAGAGTAAATCTTCAAACAATATCTGTAAAACCTTATGTTCTTATCAGCTGGAAAACAAACAGTAAAAACCCACGTTTCAGCTATTCCGTAAGAAGACAATGCTTTTGCGTGTGCAGCCGGAACCAGAGAATCCCGCCTGCAGCCAGATGCAGCTGGTGCATCGACTCTGTCCACATCACAATGTGGTGCAAAGCTTCGAGGTCGAGGAGAAGGATAGCCTCGATGAACATCTTGATTGCCTCACTCGGAAGCTTGCTGAGAAGGTAGACTATTACATAAGCTATTTTACGCAACTGCACCGCAACGATGTCGCAACTGTACCGCCGTGATTGTTTTACTTATCGGATTCCGTCGCGATACAGGGCCTCTACCTGGACATTCGAACTTCGCAATTGCGTGAACGTTTTCGTTCCAATGTCAACTCTATTACAATGAAATAAATATATCGAAAATAGAAAGTGCGGGTACAGGGCCTGATCTCGGAAATATCGCGGTGATGTCGCAAGGATATCGTTTAAAAATAGCACAATAGCAATTAACAAAAAAAAATTTACGATATGGTTTTTAGTTGTCCCTGATTCCATATCACAATTTTTTTTTTTTTTGTCTCTTTGTGTGTTTGTCTTTTTGTTTGTGTGTTTGTATCACGCAAATTCTACTAAACCGATTTTGATGAAACTTTTTTTGTTTGATAGCTAATGATCTGACTTAAAATCTGGTATATAATTTGTGCGGACAAAGTCGCGGGTTAATGCTAGTATATTATAAAATTCAATATTTTAGAATAGTTTTCCCCTTGAAGCTCGCGGAATATACACAAAGATAATTCAATTCAATGCAGGAAGGGCGCCTTCGGTTGTCCAAGTCCAAGATCCGTGAGACACAGAATGAGATTGAGAGCCTGCATGCCATAGACATCGACGTACGCTTGAGGTACCGGGACGTCATGGACTCCCTCCGATACGACCTCACGAACAACGAGAAGGAATGCAAGAAGCTTCAGGAGCAGATCGAGTGGGTTTCGCGCCGCAGAGCCGAGATCAAGCTGGAGGTGAGTGCTTCATAGGTAGTATAGGTACCTAGGTTAAGCTAAGCTACACGGCGCGATGCGGCAGTGCACCATAAACATTTATTTTACACGGGCGGAGCCGCGTCGCAACGCATCGCAGGGTTCCTAATTCTCTCACTGAGGGAAATAAAGCGTGCCTCCGTTTTTGTTTCTTTGCGTATGCGAAAGAGATGGAGTGAGAGCGCGCTGAGTGCAATTTTTGAAAGTCAGATGTCCAAAATCATAATCGAATGGCTTTTGGTACATTTCAACCATTCATGATTTGGGATTCAGTTATGTCCTGTTGTCCGACACATCAACATAACTGAACCCCAAATCATTGAATCCGAAATCGACTTAATCCCAAATCGACTGAATCCCGAATTGACTGATTCCCAAATGGACTGGGTACATAATCTCGAAAATCTTTTTTTTATTCAGAATAAGAAAACAGCGATTTTAAAAAATCTGGATCATTTACAACTCCGATTTTTGAAATCATGAATAAGTATCAAAATTTCGAATTGTCTAAGATCCGATGCATAATCTCCATAATAATTTTAACATTTGCTTCTACCGATTTGAACGTGTCACTTTCAAAAATCGCACTCTAGGACCGTTTTACCGTGTTTTTGCTTTGTCGTGTGTGGCATGATAGCTGAAGCTATTTTTAAATACATGTGTATTCATTGTATCAACTTGTTTCCTGTTAGATACGTCGTGGCCAAAAACTGTACGGGGAAGCGGCAGCCGAACTGGCGTCTAGCTTGAGTGAAGTGCATCAGCGTGGGCGTGCAGACTGTAAGGTGACCGAGAAGCCAAGGAATCAGGCCTCGGCCAATTGCTTGCGCCATCGCAAAGAGCCTCAGTTGCCGAGGGGGAGTCTTGGGTCGGTCGTCATCAAGTCACCTCCTAGATCTCCAGACGCTGTTTCACGCTCCAACACTATACCGCCCTCATAACTTTTGATGCCCTGGTACTTTTTGATGCTTAATACGAAATTGCGCTGTTTTTTATAATTTTCTCTTGGTTTTATAGTATTTTTTATTCATTATATTTATGATTTTGTTATTTTATTATATTTATTTTGATTTTGTTACTTTATTATATGAACAATTTAATTGGCAAGACAGTGTAGTTTTTTTGTATCGGTTGAACTTTCAACACTGTTTAGTCAACGCATAGTCAATGACTTCACAATAAAATCAAACAGTGAAACAACGTCCCTACATTAAAACCCCTACCGAGCCAAAACCACTGCAGCACAATTTCGACCCCTCTTTTATTATCTCTCGTTAATTCTGAGGGTTAAAATCCCCGAAAAAGTGAGCACTTGCCTTGTTTACAAGGTTTTAGATTTTAATTTAGATTGGGGTGGTCGCAACTCCTATTCAAAAAGATGTAAGTACCCATAAAAATTACTGGAAAATTGAGTCTAATTCCAAGGGTGTAGGGTTGTGAGGTGTTTTACTGAAGGGTGTGTTCCGTATCCATTAAAATCGCATTCGTATGTGATCACCTAATACAATATCATCAAGTCCGGACCCGGGGCGCTTTGTGAATAATTTCGCGGCAATATGCTCCTATATTTTTTAATTTTATAATAATTATGTATTAGGTTTGTCGAAATTGATGAAGAGGTTAATTTTATTGGCAGATCCAAATCAAAATATGCCTCCGTGGTCTAATGGTTAAGAGCATTGGCTCTCGACACGGAGGTCGTGGGTTCGATTCCCACGGGGGACACCTAGTAAATGTCACTTTGTGCGTTTTTCCCCCTTCCCCAGGTTAGGACATTGCAGGCTGAATCACCTGATTGTCTGAAAAGAAAAATGATTCCGTGGTTCGGATGGCTTCCCGGTTACTATCTCTGGTGGTAGTAATCTTTACTTAAAAACCACGTCAGAGGCCGTAAGGCGGTCTGAAAAAACTGACACCAGGGCTCTGCCCACACGATAAGAAGAAGAATCAAAATATGACCGGGAATCCAAAGGCTGTAAGTGTCCCTGAAAACGATAGATAGGTATAGGTTAGTACGAACCTCCACTCGTAGATAGGGAAAAGATTTTAAATAGTATAGAAATTTCTGGAAATCTCGTTACAAAAGTTTGCCCTTTCTAAATGTCTACTATGTTAGGTATTTATGTTATTTGGTTATAAGGGCTTGGTCAATGACCAAATAGCTACTGCGACCTGGACAGACCTATTGAAGCTGTTAGGTATTTATGTTATACAGGGTGTAAACGAAATGAATTACATACTGAAGGGGGTGCTTCGGACCATCAAACTCTACAGCTTTCACTAACTACTTATGTATATGGGGCCAACGTCGAAATTACGAAAAAAAAATCTGCTTTTCCATACAGTCGGTCGGGTCCAGTAGCTATTGATATTTTATATGAAAGAACAAAAATATTGCTCCTATGATGCCAAAAGTAGTTAAGTTTAAGGTCTGAGGCTTCGCTCCTGTCACGAGCCGCGTGATGCTAAGTTGTTTAGTTTGATGGTGTGAAGCACCCTGTTTGATATGTAATGCATTAAATTTTACAGGTACCCAGTATAGATTGAAGAATCGTTTGTTTTTGTCAAATAACTAATAAAAAGCAATTTCTTAAGCAGTATTTTTTTACGAAAGCCTTACCCTTAATTTAACTATAATATTTCCCCTTATTGTTTAGTTCTCAAAAGCATGCAAAAATTTCTTAATTAGACCAAATAGGTTAATCAACTATTTTTGTCCATACCTTGTCAAAAAAGCAATTTCTTAAGCAGTATTTTTTGACGAAAGACTACCCTTAATTAGACCAAATGGGTCAATCAACTATTTTTAATCCGAACCTTGTCCCAGTCATTTGCATAAAAATTTCTCAATGATTAGGCTCAGGCTCAAGCTCAGGTTTTGTTTGCCCCAAAAATTAATGTTTATTAAATACATACACGGTTTTGCATAATTACTTGAATTTTGGCGGTTGTCCGATGGACGCAAAGTATCTTTTCATAGTACAACTATCGGTCCCCAAGCAATACTAGTTAACAAAATTTTATAAAGTAAAAAAAATTACTATTGCCGCCCAACACTAATTTTACTATAATATTTCACCTTATTGTTTAGTTCTCAAAAGCGTGCAAAAATGTCTTTATTCTCCACCTTTTGAATAATTTCTGACTTATTTCGCTGTCCCCAAGCTTGTTGGTCTATCGGACAACCGCTAAAAACTACTAGTAGTTCAACACAGATGGTGTAATGCGCATGCGTGTAAAAGAATTATAATATTTGATAAATTATCATCAATCTTTCAAAATTAATGAATGTGAAAAAAGAACAAAACTTTTTTTAAAACAGTACTGTGGAGGCGTGGCTTAAATGGTAATTAAAATAGAGCTTTACAGTTTGTTTAATATTTTATTTTTCATCTCTCGAGACATTTGCTTTCTAGCTCTGAGAACGATCTTCTTCTGACCAAAGATAATGGAATCACTACGTTTTAAGAGTCGGCACTGCCTAACTAGCTTCGAAATCCAAAATAGTATGAAGCTAGTGTAGAGCTAGGGTATTAAATCTTTGGAGCCCATACAATCTAGTGTAGTTCAGACAATTACGATTTTGTTCCGAGTGTCGCGGCACTGCTTCTGACTTCTTAATAATTGAAGCCCGCGCCGGGGTTGTTAGACGTTCCAAATTTATTTCAAACGAGCGTTAACCCGCGACTTCGTCCGCACAAATTATATACCAGATTTTAAGTCAGATCATAAGCTATCAAACAAAAAAAGTTTCATCAAAATCGGTTCAGTAGTTTTTGCGTGATACTCGTTCAAACAAACAAACAAACACACAAACAAACAGACAGACAAAAAATCCAAAAATTGGTGAAATGGAATCAGGGACACCTAAAAACCATATCGTAACTTTTTTTTTGTTAATATCTTCAATGTACAGACAAACTTCGTGTTACAGTTTTATAATAGTATAGATACATAAAAAGCAGCCCGCAAGCTATGGCTGTACAACCTCCTTACAGTACCAACAGGGCAAAAAAATTGTTGATTGACCCAAATACTAGATGCCAAATACCAAAACGCGATAAGAACCCGTTAAAATGTTTAATTCTAGATCAAATACTAGATATCCAAATGTAGTTTTGATTTAACAAATTAACATTAGTTAACCACAACATCTGTGCATATCAAACAAAAATCAGTCATGTTGTCAGTTTTGTTTGCTTCTGTCCACGTCGCATTTGTTTTGCCGAGGGCTATGAGAGTTTTTTAATTGGGAGCTCAAATAGCAAACACTCAACTTATGTGTCAATAGGGCTGTGTTTATTTGTCTTTATTTTATAAATGGGAATAGCTTAAGGCTCGTTTTACCGTTCAGAAACGCTCTCAACACAATATTTAAGAGTTCTCAACCAAGAAAGCCTAAATTAAAAAAGTATAAGTAGGTAGGTTTTTTGTAGGGCTGTCTACCCCAAGAAGATGGCAATGGTCTACCCAGGAAGCCTGGCATAATTACCTTGGGTCTACCGGCTTTACCCATACCATAGAGGACGATGTAACTAGCGACGCAAGTTACGTCATCCTCTATGACCCACAAAGAAAATAAAACGGCATTTTTTTTCGATATTCTTAAAAATGGAATCTTTAGAACCTATTCTAAACTATTATAAAACTATAATAGAAGTGTGTCTGTACATTGAAGATATTAACAAAAAAAAGTTACAATATGGTTTTTAGATGTCCCTGATTCCATATCACCAATTTTTGGATTTTTCGTCTGTCTCTTTGTTTGTGTGTTTGTTTGTTTGTTTCTTTGAACGAGCATCACGCGAAAACTACTGAACCGATGTTGATGAAACTTTTTTTGTTTGATAGCTTATGATCTGACTTAAAATCTGGTATATAATTTGTGCGGACGAAGTCGCGGGTTAAAGCTAGTAAAAACTATAGTTACTGGATTCTACCGAGGATGTAGGGGTGCACTAAGAATAAGAAAGGATTTTTCAATAGGTATTCTAATTTTACACGACCTAAGTTACGGGAAAAGCTCGTATTCTATCAAACATGCTTTTAGGCTTTTGTAAAAGTTCTAGTAACACTTTTTCATTTTGGCTTTTCATTTAAGAAAACTTTTTGTAATATCTGTAAAAGGGGAGGCCCTTGCCTAGCAGTGGAATGAAATAGGCTAAAAAAAATATTGTGATGACGATGAGGCGCCACTATACGGTAAAGGGACTCTTAACATCAATTTCCAAACCTTATTGTTGGGTTGGATATATTGGAAATAATCCATGTACGTACTGAACATTTATATGTGCATATCTAGGTATGTATAGCCAGGGTAATAGCCTACAGCTATCAATGCCCCGCTTGCGTCTTTTGTCGCACGAGACTCATTTGCCGGTTCACTTGTTCTCTACCCTTGTACAATTCATGCTACAAGGGACATCATTTATCTAAATTCTTATCCCTGTGAGGTAGGGATGAAAATCGTTTGATAAACGAGACATCGTATAAGAAACGTCCCATACACCGACCAATGCATAAGTTGAACCGTATACAATTACAATAGAAGCTATTTTGATGCAATGTGTTGTTAGCTGTATAATCGTCCACTTAGGCATATTAATGTATCAAATTTTCGATTAGATGCCTCAAATAATTTGTCAAAAATGTGTTAAACGTTCCCTGATAGGTGGGTAACGCAGGTTAGTAGGTACAATACCTACCTTTGACTAGCTACGCGTGTAATGCTACTAACAAACATTTCTGCCACTTTTTGAGGGGGGCGAGGTAACATGAAATCCGCAACTTTGGATTTTAATCCCCATAACTTTAGATTCTAATTTTGATTGTTAAAAATCATGAAAAGTAAACTCGTGTGAACCCCAAACGTTCTAAGTTCGAAATTATAGTTTCGCAATTATAGGCTGTCTCGTTTAGTGATAAGGTATAAAATTTAATAAAAATGCACATGATCAATTGTTCTTATACCGTGGCAGAGGGGAAATGCTACCGCAAGGCCAGTCCTTATAATAAATAGTCAAAGAAGTATAAGTAAGAAGTAGGTAAGTACCTAAGTAAAAATGTTACTTATAGGTATCGAATCTATTTTTTCGTCGTTTTTGTTAGGAACCTTCGCGGTCATACACATAACAACACACCAAGGTTTCATCGCAATCGGAAGAATGGTTTAGGAACGCAATGGGACAGACAAACATTGATTTTTTATTTAACAAATTACCTACCGTTTTCACCAATATCATATTGACCAATGTAGAATAACTCATTCATCATCATCATGATCTCAGCCGATGGACGTCCACTGCTGGACACTTACTTAAAGGGATACTTCAGACCATCAAACTGAACAACTTTAACTATGGAACTAACACTGAAATCGCGAAAAAAAAATCCGCTGTCCCATACAAACTGCAAACATAACTCGACTGGAATGTATGGGACTGCAGATTTTTTTCCGCCATTTCGATATTGGTCCAATAGAGAAAGTTGTTTAGTTTGATGGTCTGAAGCACCCCTTTAAGTAGGTAAGTGTCCCATTTAATTTTACATCCAGGAGTGCGATTTTTGAAACTCATTCTTTTAACTCAGGAGTTGAAAATGTCAGTATTACCAACATTTTTTGATATTACTATGGAGATATGCATCTTTCTACTGCTGATACTTCAGGAGTGCGATTTTTGAAAGTCAAATCAGCAGTAGAAAGATACTTATCTCCGTACATTTTCAACTGCTGAATTCAACGTATGAGATTCAAAAATCGCACTCCAGTATGTAGAACCTAATTATTTTAAAAACGGTGCTCGACAGAGGCTTTATTTATTTTAACGTTTCTAATCCTTTCAATTAAAAGCCAAGAGGGTGAAAATTAGCAAACCATAAAAATTCACCCGGCATCCGAACGCTAACAAGGATCCAATTGTAAAACGCTACAACTGCAAAATTATGTAAAACTGCGAGCGGAACGAACGGAGGAAAGGGTTTCAATTGTTATTAGAAATCAAGCAAGAGTTCACAAAATTAAAAGTTACCTATATTCCATTCCAAATGGCAACGAAATTTTAAGGCTATTTGAAACACTTCCTGTCACTTAGACTTAAAACAGCTTTAGTAGTGCCCAAGATATGTCGGATGCTATATCTTTCTGATAAATAAAGGTTAATTTGGAGTCGGGGACACCTAAAAACCAAATTGTAATCTGTTTCTTGTTGTAAATATCTTCAATGTAAGTACAAATACACTTCTGTTACAGTTTCATAATCAAATTAAAGATTGAAAAATTTTGTTTCGGGCGGGACTTGAACCCCTTAGTTTAGATAAGTACTATTTCAAATAAGGACGACAATATTTTCCTTTTCCTATTTAGCATTCTGGCCAATTCTGATTACCAAAGTATATTCTATTTTTTTTAAATGGCTGCCATCTTGGTTGTGATGATTTTGCCAATGTCTAGTTTATTTAGCACCACTGGAGCTTCGTTGCAGGCCCGGGAGGGGCAACCAACAATCCCCGGTCGACGTGACTACTATAACGCTGTTCTAAGAATAAGTGAGAGGAAGTGTTTCAAATATCTGTTTCTGGAGTGCAATTATTGAATCTCATTCGCTGAGCTCGGCAGTTGAAAATGACAAAATTACTATGGAGATATGCATCTTTCTACTGCTGATTTGACTTTCAAAAATCGAAATCCTGAAGTATGATTTTTAAAAGTTATTTCAGCAGTAGAAAGATGCATATCTCCATAGTTATTTTGACATTTTCGACTGCTGAGCTCAGCGAATGAGATTCAAAAATCGCATTCCTGTAATACAAAATGGCCTTAAAATTTCGTTGCTATTTGAAATGGAGTATAGCTCATATAACAATATTATGTTTCTGAATGAAAGGGTCTGCACTTACAATTACCTACCTTTTATGCGATAAATTATATAGGTACCTACCACTATCAGATTTTAAGTCAAATCATAAGCTTTCAAACAAAAAAGTTTCATCAAAATCGGTTCAGTAGTTTTTGCGTAATGCACGAACAAACAAACAGACAGACAACAATTTGCGATTTGGAGTCAGGGACTCCTAAAAACCATATCGTAATCTTTTTCTTGTAAATATCTTCAATGTACAGACATACTTCTTTTACAATTTTATAATAGTTTAGATGCCGACTGCCTCCGTGGTCTAATGGTTAAGAGCATTGGCTCTCGACACGGAGGTCGTGGGTTCGATTCCCACGGGGGACACCTAGTGATATGTCAATTTGTGCGTTTTTCCCCAGTTGGTTAGGACATTACAGGCCGAATCACTTGATTGTCTGAAAAGAAAGACGATTCTGTGCTTCGGATGGCACATTAAGCCGGTGGTCCCGGCTACCTATCTCTGGTGGTAATAGTCGTTACATAAAAACCACGTCAGAGGCCGTAACGCGGTCTTATAAAAACTCTGACACCAGGGCTCTACCCACATACTTCGGACTTCTAGACGCACCGCGGGATATCACCCCTTCTTGGTTGACATCACACATATCCGCACGAAGCGCCTTCCTGAATCTTTTATAATGCGCACAGCCAGTATGCGTCAGTATTTCCGAGCACTTACAACCCGAATTCCTTTAAAGGACGAGTGGATAGGCATCTTCTGGGTAAGCTCGCTACATCTTCGACCCCATCTTCGTCCTGAGGACTGGATTGAGGTCAAGAGCAGACACAACAAAAAAAAACATGATAAGAAGAATAGTTTAAAATTTTAGATTTATTAGATTGTGTAAAATTTTTGTCTCTAACATACATAATTTTAAGTCATTGTAACTAACACACCTAATGGATCTATGATCTGATTCAAAATAAATGAATTGAATTGCATTTTCTTATCGTTATCTACAGGGTGAAATTGATATCATTAGCATCCTTTTAAACTAAGAGTCTACCCATCAAACTGAACAACTTTTACTATGGGAGCAAACCGATCGGAGCAACAACAAAATCAGATGTTCCATACTAAACTACAGTGCCGTGCCGACTCGACTCAAATGTATGCTCCCATTGGTTTTGCTTAAGCTTAAGGACGATAAGATTTTCCGATTCCTATTTAGCTCTGGCCAATTCTAGTTACCAAATATAATTTATTAGAATTTTTGTCTGTCTGTTTGTTCGAAAATTACGCAAAAACTACTGAACCATTTTTTTTTTATTTCTCAATTTTTTTGTGCTTATGTTTGACTTAAAATAAAATCTGGTAAGTATACTTATAATTTGTGCGGACGAAGTCGCAGGTAAACAAGTAACTAATAAGTATATGGTTGCATTTTACACTCATTATGGTACCTACTGAACAATTTTCCCCAAGGAAACTATTAGGAAATTCCCAAAAAGAAAATTGTATTACCGCTTAATGCAATCGAGATCGAACATGAAAAGTTAGAGGGTAAACCTCCCAAAGGGTAAACTGTGATTAGGCTGACGTTTATAGGCTGATGATGATGATGACGCCCATTTTTTTACTTCTGGAGTGCGATTTTTTAATCTCATTCGCTGAGCTCAGCAGTTGAAAATGTCAAAATTACTACGGAGATATGCATCTTTCTACTGTTGATTTGACTTTCAAAAATCATACTCCAAGAGTGCGATTTTAATCAGCACTAGAAAGATGCATATCTCCATAGTCATTTTGACATTTTCTACTGCTGAGTTTAACATATGACTTTCAAAAATCGCACTCCAGGCGTTCTAAATAATTCGGTCTAAGTCTATCTTTAACTAGCCCGGATTAAAGTAAACCATCGATTCCAAAGTAAAATAACATCAGGAAAGAGCAGAATTAAAAAGGCAGTAAAATAAATGGAAACATTTCCCCCTATCCACGCTCGGGCTCGACCTGCTAAAGAAATTTGCCGAGAGCTCCTAGATGTAAATAAAATAAAAATGTAAATTACGCCAGCCCGCCTCCGATGTTGTACGCCTGACGCTTTCTACTTTACACGATGAGCCAGCGGTTCTCAACCATGGTACAGCTCTTTGACTATTTATTAAAAGGACTAGCCTTGCGGTAGCATTTCCCCTCTGCCACGGTATAAGATTAATTGAGCATATGCATTTACATTCAATTATATAAGGTCTAACAAAACAAGGTGAAACTATTTTAAGGGGATGATCAGACCATCAAACTGAACAACTTTCACTATGGGACCGATATTGAAATCGCGAAAAAAAATCAGCTGTCCCATACAAACCTACTCGACCTAAATGTATGGGACAGCAGATTTTTTTTCGCGATTTCAATATTGGTCCCATAGAGAAAGTTGTTCAGTTTGATGGTCTGATCATCCCCTTAAAATAGTTTCAACTAATTTTGTTAGACCTTATATACCTTATCACTAAACGAGACAGCCTATATTAGCGGAACAATAATTTCTAACTTAGAACGTTTGGGGTCCACGCGAAACTTCTTTTCATGATTTTAAACGTTCAAAATTAGAATCGAAAGTTATAGGGAATAAAATCCAAAGTTGCGGATTTCGTGTTACCTCGCCCCCCCACAAAAAGTGGCAGAAATGTTTGTTCGTACACGCGTAACTAAGTCCCTATATATAAGTAGTCAAAGGTACAGCTACGCCTTTCTTTCTAGACCTGTCACACACATACGGAATTCCGAATCAGAATGGTGATTTTGTATATGATTTGATATCCGCAATTCCGAACGGAATTCTAGAGGGGGAAATCCAATTCGGATTCGATTCCTGATTCGGAATTCCGACTGTGTGTGGCAGGCTTTACACTACATACCTATCTAAGTATGATCAGATAATTCGTCCGACGCTCTTGGCATACAGGGTGTAAGTGACAGCCTATCAAATACTGAAACGGTGAACTCAGACCATCAAACTGAACAACTTTCACTATGGAGCCTACCTCAGGAAACGCGAAAAAAATCTGCTGTCCCATACGAAACGCAGCGATCGCGCGCGGCGGTACTGCGGCGTGCGGTCGCGTTCCGTCTACCTTATGTGCTCTAGCAAATTACATTCCTGTGTGACAGAAAAGGATAGAGCGACGGAAAAGGCGATGCGGTGCTGCCAGATGAGGTTCAACCTTAAACGTGCATTGGCACGCTCGAAATTGTTCGAGCAACAACTTTTTGAATCAAGAAAAAGGTCGGCAAGAAACTTTGAGAATATCCCAATTTTTTCCCCACTCGTAATAAGCGCATTAAGGGTGGAAAAATTTAAACTCGCAGCGTCCCAAAACTTTTGCGTTTTCTTTTTACATTAAAGGACAAAAAGAAAAAGTCTGCCTACTTAGAAGGGTGGTACAACTTTTTAATATCCTTTTGCTCATCAAAATCTTCGAGAAGCCTTTTATTTTAAGCGCAGTAAGGTGTGATTTCGTAAAGCAAGTGTTCGATAGCTGTGTATCTAAGTTTGTTTATTTTTAAAATATAAACACGGTGTATATGTGAGGCGCTTAGCGAATTTAAAAACTGATGGGGAAAGTCGCAGGGGAGTGTTTTAGTCTTAAATTTATTTTATTGTTTCTCTATGTAACGGTAGATTATGTATGTGCGTATGGATTGAGGAGCCACAATTAAAATATTGTAGCTTTTTCAGTTTAAGTCGTAGAGAGCTGATTTTTTTAAGGATCTTTTTCCAACTCCTACTAAATCCTACAAAATTTTCAAAAAGATTCATCACGTACTTTCCGAGATCCAGGGTGGCTCCTCAAACCAGATGCATCACTGGTCTGAGGAGCCACCTTTATGTTCATGTAACTTATCTATACTTTTGCTACAAATTCTAGGATTGGGCCTACAAAATCTACAAATTTCCTACAAAATGGGCATAGAATCCTTTTTCAATAGCAAATGTGGCTCCTCAATCCATACGCACATGATTATATCGCCAACTTTATTGTGCGTCGCGTTTTCTGTTCAAACCTTTCATAGGTCCAAGGTTCAAAGATGTGTCGTTTATTCTTGCCCGGCTATAGTCACAGTAAGCCCTAGTACATACGCGGCTACGTACCGTACGGGGACTCCCTGCTCTACACTAATTATGACCTAACCTCGACAGTGAGCAACAGTGGCGTGTTCTCTCACTCGCACTTACTGAGCATACACATCCTAGCCTCTTGTGAGTGCCAGTGTGTATGAAGTGTCCAGTGTGAGTCACAGTATAACAAAAAATATGGTTCTACATACAATAAGGACACAACATGAATAGAGATCTCGGCGAGGCTGCACCAGAAAACAAGCTACATTTCATAAAAGCCTAGAACCGTGTACACAGGGTCCAACTTAATATTGTTCTTGTTTATGCTGATGGTTTTTTTAGATGACTGTCAAACTGAACAACTTTCTCTATGGGACCAACATAGAAATCGCGACTGCCTCCGTGGTCTAATGGTTAAGAGCATTGGCTCTCGACACGGAGGTCGTGGGTTCGATTCCCACGGGGGACACCTAGTGATATGTCACTTTATGAGTTTTCCCCAGTTGGTTAGGACATTGCAGGCTGAATCACCTGATTGTCTGAAAAGAAAAATGATTCCGTGCTTCGGATGGCACGTTAAGCCGTTGGTCCCGGCTACTATCTCTGGTGGATAGTAGCCGTTACATAAAAACCACGTCAGAGGCCGTAAGGCGGTCTGAAAAAACTCTGACACCAGGGCTCTGCCCACACAATAAGAAGAAGAAGATCGCGAGAAAAAATTGCTCTTCCATACAAAACTGCTACAAAATTATTTTTCACCCTCCGGGCGGAAACCGTCAACTTTCGTCCCGCTGCGCTAAACGAAGTTGCCCTTTTCCACCTGCGTCTAGGAGAAAAATAGTATTACTAATAGACTAAGAGATAAGTGTACTTTTTGCAACCATCAGCAGCAAGGCTGATTCAGTGTTTATGGATTGTAGAGCATCTCTGTGATGGGGATGAACTAGGTCTGCCTACATAACTTCAGTCGGTTTAGGAATTACAGACGTTTAAAGTTCAGTACAAAATTAACGATCAGCTGCAAGGCTGATCGTATGATATTATAGTAGTGTGCACTGTAGCTATGTGAACAGTACAAAAACAGACATGAACTGCCAGTCGGTTTAGGAGATACAGCCGTTCAAAGATCGGACCTTTGAAACGTATCTCCTAAACCAACAGATGAACCATGTCAGTTTTTGTACAGTTCACATAGCTACAGTGTATAGTACAATAATATCATACGATCAGCCTTGCAGCTGATTGTTAATTTTTTACTGACCTTTAAACATCAGTAACTTCCGACCGACTGGAGGTATGCAGGCAGACCTGTCCATCCCCATCACAGAGATGCTCTACACCCCATAAAAACTGAATCAGCCTTGCAGCTGATGGTTGCAAAAAGAACACTTATCTCTTAGTCTATAACTTCTGGCAGTAAATAAGAAAGCCTCAGATCACATGTTTATCAGATGAGATCTGAGACCTTTCTTACTTTCCTGCCCTCGGTGTGTAATTTACTATTTTCGGAATTTCGATGTTGATTCTATTGAGAAAGTTATTTTATGGTATAATTTGATTTAATAATAGTATTATATGTTGTTGTGTGTATTTATTGTTTGTTTTGTGTGTTGTTGTTTGCAGTGTGTTTGATTGTTTGTTGGTTGTGTTTGTTCAGTTTGATGGTCTAATCGTCACCTTAAAAATCCGTTCGTTTTTTAAGGACACTTGTATACTCGGGTATAGGGGTTTAGTAGCGCGCGCTTGTGTTCTGGTTGAATATCTATTCATGCGACGGACCTACTACTACTACTACCTGCCCCCCGACGAATTTTCCTCAACCCCTCTGTGCAATCGCGGAAAATGTTTGAAAGACGACAGCAGGCAGTGATATAGCAATCTCTCACTCCCACTCAGTATAGCAAGTGCGTCTTCTTGTCAGTGCAAGACCATTTGTATGAAGTGACCGCGAAGTGTCCAAGGCGTGGAAGAGTGTAGACTCTATAACGTTATTCCTTTGACTATTTATTATAAGGACTAGCCTTGCGGTATCATTTCCCCTCTACCACGGTATAAGATCAATAAATCATGTGCATTTACATTAAATTTTATACCTTATCACTAAACTAGACAGCCTATAATTGCGAAACAATAATTTCGAACTTAGAACTTTTGAGGTTCACGCGAGACTACTTTTCATGATTTTTAACGTTCAAAATTAGAATCTAAAGTTATGGGAATAAAATTCAAAGTTGCGGATTTCGTGTTACCTCGCCTCCCGCAAAAAATGGCAGAAATGTTTGTTAGTAGAATTACATGCGTAACTAGTCCCTATATAAGTAGTCAAAGCCTTATTACGACAAGAATTATGATCTGTGTTGTGTTGTGTGTTATTGTTCATTTTATTTACTTTTTATTTCTATACTCTAACTTGTTCTACTTATTATTAATTTCTTCTCTCTCTCTAATAAAACTATAATTTGTTCCATGATAAATTGATAATCTTTATTTACTTTTCATTTAATTACAACTAATTGAAACTATAATTAACAATAAAAGTTTTCGTTAACATTAACGATTATTAAACTACAAGTAATAATTATTAAATACATTGTTTAAATGTATGCTTACACTATGATACGGAGAGATATTTTTAGATATTTTCATACCAATAACTTTTTAACATTGTTAGCCTTAATATGGAATTTCTGGACTTAGGCCCAAGTTTAGCGATTCATCCAGAACTTATTTATAAAAACATCATCATCAGCCTATACAGGGTGTAAGTGAAAGCCTAGTTGTTCAGTTTGATGGTTTGAGTTCACCGTTTCAGTATTTGTTAGGTTATCACTTACACCATCTATAGGGTCTTTCTTAATATGCTGACATTTTTTAAGGGGATGATCAGACCGTCAAACTGAACAACTTTCTCTATAGCACCAACATCGAAGTCGTGAAAAATTTTTTTTCTCTTCCATACAAAACTGCAAACTGCAGCCAAATGTATGGGACAGCAGATTTTTTTTTCACAATTACGATGTTGGTCCTATAGAGCAAGTTGTTCAGTTTGATGGTCTAATTATCCCCTTAAAAAAGTGTCAGCATATTAAGAAGGACTCTGTATACACCCCATTGCAGGGCACAGGCCTACTCTCAAAGAGGGTGTATGGGCGTTAGTCCACTACGCGTGCCCAATGCGGATTGGTTGACGTCTCATACGCATCAGAATTTCTTCTTCAGCGTATGCAGGTTTCCTCACGATGTGTTTATAAATTGAGACCAAATTGTTCTGATTGACAATTATATTGACATTTGAACCTTATTTGCAGTAAGATACAATTATTAGCATCTCCACGTGAAATATATAAATCATTATATAAGGTCTAACAAAATTAGCTGAAACTATTTTAAGGGGATGATCAGACCATCAAACTGAACAACTTTGTCTATAGGACCAATATCGAAATCGCGAAAAAAAATTCTGCTGTTCCATACAAACCCACTCGACCTAAATGTATGGGACAGAAGATTTTTTTTTCGCGATTTCGATATTGGTCCCATAGAGAAAGTTTTTCAGTTTGATGGTCTGATCATCCCCTTAAAATAGTTTCACCTAATTTTGTTAGACATTATTTACAATTTTGAGTGACCTATAAAACACTTGATAATCACATTTAGTACAGTTTATTACACAGATAATTAAGCTATTTTATATTTAATGACCCTTGATTTCTTCCTCAATTGAAAACTCTGCATCCAATACCACCTGAAATAAAAGAAAATGCCTGTAAGTCACAAAGTAAACAGTCGAGACTTCTAATTTTAGCTCCAAAGTTCAAAATAATGAAAATCTAAGCAAACAGTGGATTTTTTTCAACGGGGCATTCAATTTAATTTCTTTATTGCTATAATTTACATGTTATTGTAGGAAATTAGGGTGGTTTCAGTCCATACAAAAGTTTGACACACAATACGCGTAGACGGAACTAATAAAAGTAATATTTTATATATGTAAAAATTGTTTAAAAGATCTAGATGCCGCTTCACAATTTATAATATAATTGCGACGATATAAAGCTTTTAAAATTTTGTATGAAAAATCACAATTGCAATTCTTAAAAGAGGAGTGTTTAGAACCTACAAAAGTATTCCATAAAAATAGCTTTTGGGCTTTTGTAGTAAGTTGGAGTAGCACTTTTTCATTTTGGATTTTCATTATTGAGAAATCTTTGATATTGTGAAGAGGGCGCCTCTGAACGGTAAAAATACTCTTAATTAGCTTTTTGAGATTTTGCATTAACAGATTTCGAAAAAAAAATTACAGTCAGCAAGAAAAAGGGCAATTTAGACAAAAAATTTTAACTAGAGTTTTTTTATAAGGACCAAAAAAAACTATCGGATCAACTGAAATCGGAGTACTAGAAATTTCTGAAAAATTTTCAGTGATAATGATAACTCACAGCCTGCATATCGGCAACAGCGCGGTGCGTCTCCCTCTCCTCGTTGTCTCCTTCACTCTGCTCCTCGACTACCTGCATCTGGGTTTCTTGTTCACCATCTACATAACAACAAACATCATTAAATGATTCAACAATTAGACGTGGTGAACTGGTAATACTGTATGATAGGCTCATGTCGCAAGAATAACGTCAAATCAGGTAAATTATAATCTTTCTAGTACCATTTTAATTGTCCGGATTAATGTGATCGACTTCAGATCTTACAAAGGACTTCTTTCCGTAACATTAGAATCTGCCTTTAGTGCCTAACCTTCAGAAGCTGCCTGTCTATAAAGTGCCGTCTACTATCTGGATGGAGATGAAGCCCGAGAGGCCGGTGACGTTGATCTGCTGCTTTGGCCTTGGCTTCTAGTGTCATACCTTTAGAAAGTGCCTGGCTATAGAGTGCCGTCTACTATCTGGATGGAGATGACGCCCGAGAGGCCGGTGACGTTGATCTGCTGCTTTGGCCTTGGCTTCTAGTGTCATACCTTTAGAAAGTGCCTGGCTATAGAGTGCCGTCTACTATCTGACTAGAGATGACGCCAGAGAGGCCGATGACGTTGATCTGCTGCCTTGGCCTCGGCCTCTAGTGTCACCTATAGAAGGTGCCTGTCTATAGAGTGCCGTCTACTATCTGACCGGAGATGACGCCCGAGAGGCCGGTGACGTTGATCTGCTGCCTGATCTCGGCTTCGGCCTCTAGTGCCTTACCTTCAGAAGGCGCCTGTATCAGCTGTAAGGTGCCGGCCATGATCTGGCCGGAGATGACGCCCGAGAGGCCGGTGACGTTGATTTTCTGCCTGATCTCGGCCTCTGCCTCTAGTGCCTTACCTTCAGAAGTCGCCTGAATCAGCTGTAAGGTGCCGTCCACGATCTGGCCGGAGATGACGCCCGAGAGGCCGGTAACGTTGATCTGCTGCCTGATCTTCTTAGCCTCCGCTTCCAGTTGCTGCTGAATGTACAGCTCCTTGTGGTGAACCTTGTTGTGGTACTTCAGGTGGTGGGCCTTTGTGAATTTCTTGTTGCATGGGCCACATCTGTGAAGGGAAAGTAATTGTTAGAGAAAGAATCCATGTTGGCGATACATTTTTTATAAGTTTATCTTAGAGTTAAACCTCAACTGGCAACTAGAATAGAAATGCTGATTGGTCATTGTTTGGCTCACTCTTTGTCTCGCTTGCTGATGGTTTTACTCGGTCGGAATTGACTCCGATTGAGTGCGCCGAAGTTATGACTGAAACATTTACATTTTGTGCTGACGTAGCTTTGGGACGTACAAGTGCAACCTTAACACGTAGATGTGATTGGTGGAACGATGACTTAGTTAGACTTCGTAGAGTGTTTAGGCAAGCTCGTAGAAAATATAATAAAGTACGTAAATCGGATGCTACCTCGGAGGATCAACTGGTAAATGCGATTGGGGACCTTAGAACTGCTAGGTCTCACTATCGTGCTGCCGTTCAACTGTCTAAGAAACAATTACTGCAGCGTATGGTAGCAGCACTCGAGAGGGAGGGGCCGTGGTCTCCTCTTTATCACGAATGTAAAACTAGCAAAACACCTGCTTCTACATATTTTTCAAATATAAAAGTAAATGAAACCCATACTATCGGGGTCGAGGAGACGGCGGCTGCTCTTTTAGGTTCACTAATTCCGGATGATTCACCTGAAAACGACAGCGATTATCATCGTGAAATAAGAATGAGAGCTGCTGAATTGCCTGAAACACCATCTTCTTGTTTAGCGTCTCTTGATGAACTGCGAAATGTCGTGGGATCTCTGCCGGCGGGTAAGGCTTCCGGTGAGGATAAGATTTCGAATCGGATGATCAGGGAGGCTTTTAAAGTTGCCGGTGAGTCTATTCTAACAGTTTTCAACCGTTGCATTGCTGGGGGCGTTTTTCCAAACTTATGGCGACGTGGTTGCATTAAAATAATCCCCAAAGCCGGTGATAAGCCCCCTGATGATCCGAAGTCTTATCGACCTATTACCCTTCTTCCATCTTTGGGTAAACTCTTGGAACGCCTCGTTGTCCCTCGGTTAATTCCAGGAGGACCTAAGTTCAGTGACAGGCAATTTGGCTTTACCATAGGGAAATCGACTTCAGACGCGTGCTTACTTGTGAGAGAGGCGGTAGAGCTCTCTGAATATAGCTATATCGTCGGTATATTTCTTGATATTTCGGGTGCCTTTGACAACGCATGGTGGCCAATGCTTCTCCTAAAGCTCAAAAATAGAGGTTGTCATCGGAACATCTACTCACTTATTTATTCTTACTTTACGAACGGAGTTTCAAAGTTGAGGCTTGGTCACCATGTAGTGTCCAAAGTGCTGACACAGGGCTGTCCTCAGGGCTCTGTCCTTGGACCCTATTTATGGAATATAGGTTTTGATGATTTTCTGACACTTCCTTTCCCTCAAAGCTGCTCGCTAATAGGATACGCCGATGATGGTCTCCTGCTCATACATTCCAATACTAGAGTAGGTATCGAAAGACTGGCTAGCAACTGCCTGCAGCAAATAACAGATTGGGGATACAGAAATCGTCTTCAGTTCGCCCCGCATAAAACATTCCAACTATTGCTCAAAGGGAACCTGAAAGTACCACCACGAATAAAATTTCAAGGCATTAATATTAAAAGTAAAGATTCTGTTTCCTATTTAGGCTTTCATTTGGAACGTAATTTTAGCTTCGTAAATCATATCAAGACAATAGGAGAGAAAGCAAAAAGTAATTTTTTGAGTTTAGCGCGTATTTCCACCTCGACATGGGGTCTTTGTTACAAAACAATTAAAATAATATATTCCGCAACATACCTCGGGTGCATGTGTTATGGAGCCCCCGTTTGGGCAGATAGGTCGGCTATTGGCGCTGCGCGCCGTAAGTTACTTCAAAGTCAACGTTTAGCCTTGACTTTCCTGTGTAAAGCGTATAGAACGGTCAGCACCGAAGCACTCCCCGTTCTAGCGGGGGTGGTTCCCGTAGACTTGGAAATACAACGCCGCGCGGCCAATTACTTTCGTTCAAGAAAAGTTAGTCATAACTTCTTAAAACCTCGCGACCGAAATAGAATTAGTAAATTATTTAACTTTGATTGCAACATCTTTGATGAACTTTTATTAGACTGGGAACTACGGTGGCAAGGGTCTACAAAGGGTCGACATCTATACCAATTTTTTCCATCTGTTCGCGATCGTCTAGACAAAGCGTGGCTAGAGGTAGATCACTGCGTAGCCCAATTTCTTACTGGACATGGTAACTTTAAGGGAAAGCTATTTTATTTTAAATTGGTTGCGTCACCTTTATGTGAATGTTCTGTTGACAGTAACGAGTTCGAACAGACCGCTCATCATATTCTTTGGGAGTGTGAGCTCTGGTACGCCGAGCGCCAGACCATGCTTGACTCAATAAAATCGTTTTCTGGTGTCCCTTACTACATGGATCTTGTTGCGACTAGGGATAACTTCCGTGCGTTCAGATGTTTTTGCCATACTTATTACTGGAAGCAAAATAGGTCATAGTTTCAGTACAATGTTAGGTTCTTATTGTTCCTGTTGTATTTTTGGTGCTTTTGCGGTCGTGTCTTCAACACTGCCATAAATGATCTCTTGAATTGGCTCTCTAATAGCCATGTTTTTTTTTTTCCTTCTTATTGCTGTCTCCCGTTTGCAATGGAGGGAAGTCGGATATTTCGTTTTCCTACTCCTCCTATCTTCTTTGATTAATTCATTGCGGGTTCCAAGACAGATTAGAGTCATCCCCCGGGCTCGCTGGACTTCATTGTCCAGTGTTGTGAATGGTCGCCGCTGTTGATCCTGGCTTACAGGAGTTACAGCGGTGGGAATGTGTGGTGGGCCTATGCCCGATAAAAAAAAAAAAAAACCTCAACTGGCAGCACCGCATCGCATTTTTCCGTCGCTCCATCCTTTTCTGTCACTCAGGAACGTCAGCATTGCTCTGAACCCGCGTTTAAGATGACAATAGATTTACAATGGGAGACTACTCGGGGAGCGGGCGGGTAATGAAAGGTTAAGGTTTGCTTGGACAGATGATAATAATATGACTCAAAATTTAAACATAAGGGTGCGTCACCACCAATCCAATTGCTAAATTTTACTAGCTTGTTTACGCTTGACAGAAATAACCGATTTTATTGGTAAATTTTACGCATCTCCGCTCAGCTTCGGTGGATACACCTAGAAGCACGTATCCGGGAGAAAGGAGGGGGGAGATAAATCCCATCTACCATCGCCCCCTGGATACGTGCTTGCGTATGCTAGAGCGAGACAGATAAGGTACAATTTTCTATTTAATGTACTCACGAGTATTTCTTCTCGCCGGTGTGAGTCAGCATATGGTTGGAGAGCACGTACGAGTAAGTGAACGACTTGCCGCACATCGTGCACTGGTACGGACGTAGACCCATGTGTAACCTGCACATATTATTAGCTATATTAGTTATAATTACAAATCGTCATAATACATAATGCTGACGAAATCCTCAAGGAACACATCATGATATAACTTGCATACGCTTCTAATGCGAATTAGAATTTCTTCTTCAGCGTCATGACACACCCCCGCCACTCAATAGAACTTTACGATTGACTAGTAATGCTATAGACACAAGATCGAGTCGGCATATGCGCCGAACCGCTCGCACGCGCGCGCCTTCTGTATGTGATTCTTGCTCGGACCCCTGTCCCCAGAAAGTGCAGGGTGAGGTACGGTTTCTTAGGTCGGAGAGGGGCAGAGAGTGGCCATTCTGTATGTAGAACTACAGAGTGAAATTGATATAATTAGCATCCTTTTAAACTAAGAGTCTACCCATCAAACTGAACAACTTTTACTATAAGAGCAAACCGATCGGAGCTGGATCGGCTGTTGAATACATTTGAGTCGAGTAGGTAGCAGCGGCGGGTGCAGTTTAGTACGGAATAGCAGATTTTTTTTAGTCCGATCGGTTTGCTCCCTTACTAAAAGTTGTTCAGTTCGATGAGTAGACTCTTCATTTAAAAAGATGCTAATGATATCAATTTCACCCTGTATATGTATACTATAACTATGATACCTATTACGAATAGGTGAAAGGAAACCAATTGTCACACGTCAGAGCCTGGATAACATTATGCCTGGATCACCTCCTGGATCAGACTATTGCATAACAAATAAACCTCTCATGCTTCTGCCTGGTGCCGTAGTCGCCGAACCGTCGGCCACATATGCGACACTTGTACCGCCTCTCTCCGGTGTGTTTCAACATATGCCTGGATCACCGGAATCAAACTATTGCTTAATAAACCTCTCATGCTTCTGCCTGGTGCCGTAGTCGCCGAACCGTCGGTCACATATGCGACACTTGTACCGCCTCTCGCCGGTGTGTTTCAACATATGCCTGGATCACCTGGGCCAAATTATTGCTTAACAAACCTCTCATGCTTCTGCCTGGTGGCGTAGTCGCCGACCCGTCGGTCACATATGCGACACTTGTACCGCCTCTCGCCGGTGTGTTTCAACATATGCCTGGATCACCTGGGCCAAATTATTGCTTAACAAACCTCTCATGCTTCTGCCTGGTGCCGTATTCGCCGAACCGTCAGTCACATATGCGACACTTGTACGGCCTCTCGCCGGTGTGTTTCAACATATTCCTGGATCACCTTGACCAAACTATTGCTTAACAAACCTCTCATGCTTCTGCCTGGTGCCGTAGTCGCCGAACCGTCGGTCACATATGCGACACTTGTACCGCCTCTCGCCGGTGTGTTTCAACATATGCCTGGATCACCTGGGCCAAATTATTGCTTAACAAACCTCTCATGCTTCTGCCTGGTGGCGTAGTCGCCGACCCGTCGGTCACATATGCGACACTTGTACCGCCTCTCGCCGGTGTGTTTCAAAATATGCCTGGATCACCTGGGCCAAATTATTGCTTAACAAACCTCTCATGCTTCTGCCTGGTGGCGTAGTCGCCGACCCGTCGGTCACATATGCGACACTTGTACCGCCTCTCGCCGGTGTGTTTCAACATATGCCTGGATCACCTGGACCAAACTATTGCTTAACAAACCTCTCATGCTTCTGCCTGGTGCCGTAGTCGCCGACCCGTCGGTCACATATGCGACACTTGTACCGCCTCTCGCCGGTGTGTTTCAACATATGCCTGGATCACCTGGACCAAACTATTGCTTAACAAACCTCTCATGCTTCTGCCTGGTGCCGTAGTCGCCGACCCGTCGGTCACATATGCGACACTTGTACCGCCTCTCGCCGGTGTGTTTCAACATATGCCTGGATCACCTGGACCAAACTATTGCTTAACAAACCTCTCATGCTTCTGCCTGGTGCCGTAGTCGCCGAACCGTCGGTCACATATGCGACACTTGTACGGCCTCTCGCCGGTGTGTTTCAACATATGCCTCTTGAGGGCCTCGTTCATGACGCAAGAGTAACCGCATACGCTGTTATAATCAGTCACATTGAGAGGAAATCATTCTCATAAGTTCACCTCTGACGTATTCTGATGTACATCGACGAACAGACGCTTGCAGTGTTTTGTTTCCAACTCAGGAAGGTTTAATGTTGACGGAATAGCAACAGCTGTTATGATTTGTTTCAAAAGCGGTAAGTTCAGCTTCTTTTGGTAGAATTGTTATGAGCATATTTCAATAAGTGGTACAAGTGGATTTTTCTAACATTGATAAAAATTTGACTCCTTTTCGAGCGTAAGGTAAAAATATAATTTGGTATTTTATTTTTTATAAGAAAAAGCGTTTTAACACTTCTGCTGACGACCTACGACGTAGGTCAGCAACAAATGGGCCGCAGTGCGCACGACTCGCCCGGTGAGTCAGTATTGTATTGCATTGCACAGTGTTAGCACTGCGCGAAGATCATTGTTTTAAGCTTAGCACCGAAAGTGTTAAAATAAAATAGGTTCTTTACCAACTAAAGATTCATATTATACCCTAATTAGGATAATTTGAGGGTTTTGTTTTAGCCACAGCCACTGCTATGTTTAGTCCACGTACACTTTTGGAGTGGGTCATAATTAGTTGTCACACTACTTTTACAAAGTTTGAGCAAAGCATAAGGGTTGAGCCTCATCTGCCAGCACGGAACCGCATTTTTTCACGATCCTTTCTTTTCTGTCACTCGGCAACGTCATTGGCTAGAGCGAGAAAGGTCTCAGCACTGTCGGTGCTGCCGCTTGCGATTGCATTCCCGCTATCTTTCTCGCTCTAGCAAATGACGTTCCTGAATGACAGAAAAGGATGGAGCGAGAAAAAATGTGATTCCGTGCGGCCAGATGAGGCTCAACCCTAACTCGTAAGGATAATGTTGACGTACACATAACAATTTCACCAAAAGAAGCGAATCAATAACAACTCGCCTCTCGTGCTTCTGTCGGCTGCCAAAGTCGCCGAACCGTCGGTCACAGATGCGGCACTTGTAAGGCCTGTCGCCAGTATGCCGCATCATATGACGACGCAACTCCATGTTTTGAACGCACGCGTACCCGCACACACTGGGGGATTTTAAACGTTTCATTTACTTTCAAATGTTTTACTTATTGAAATCTTTCGAAAGTGTTTTTAATGCAAACTTGGAAATTGATTTGGGATGGTAGCAAGATTAATAGCGCTTATTCATTATTTTTCAATGTATTCACAATTGCGGTCTCTTATTTTATTATTTAATTCCTCGAGTCTCAAAAGTTACATTAATGTAAATGTTGTAATGTTATCAATGATAGTAAGTACTTCTTTAAGTAATGAAATGATATTATGAAAAAGTTTTTGCGAATCAAAATTTAACAAAATTGTTCTTTCTGTCAACCGAGGTTATCATTTTGTTTTAGTTTCGAAATGCGGTTTATTTAATTTCTTTTAGAAAGGTACGCGGGTGCGGGCGCGTTCAAAATCAGGAGAATTGAACTATGTGTACTTTTTAATTCTTTTATCAACGCGTGCGAAAACGTCTGTTCGTAAAAAATGGGCGCAGGTGAAGATTTGTGACAAAAATGTTTCGTAAAAAAAATAAAATGCTTATTTAAATAATAAACAAGATCAAGACAACCCCACCCGCACCCAATATACCTCAGATACATGGAGGTGAAAATATATACAATTATAATGTTATAAAAAACAAATGGAGAATTATGGGTAACAGGTACGGCCGGCAAAGAAAATTGTTTGAGACTTTTAGACAGTATTCACATAAAATAAGTGACAAATAATAAAATTCGTTGTCGACTGTACCCCAATAAAATAACAAAAGAATCATCAAAATCGGTTCACCCAGTCGAAAGTTCTGAGGTAACAAACATTAAAAAAATACAGTCGAATTGAGAACCTCCTCCTTTTTTTTAAGTCGGTCAAAAATACAAGCCAAGCGCATCAACGCCATCTATCGAACCATTTGGAACGATATTTTCTTTTTTAATGGCTTTCGGAAAATCCTCAATGGAAAATCCCTTATTAAAATTTACTTTGCAGAAAGATATAATTATACTATTCAACATGATACATGGAAATTTTTAAAGCCTTGCTAAGAATCTGTTTCTATGATTCAAAACGGCTGTAAAATTTCTATTGTTATCTTAGAACAAAGTATAGATTTTCCCAAACAGGCCAACAATTTTTAAACATCCGCTTCCCGAATAAAAAAGTAATAATAAATAATAATTATTGAACATAAAATAATGATACAACTAAATAAACCTTTGACTATTTATTATAAGGACTAGCCTTGCGGTAGCATTTCCCCTCTGCCACGATATAAGATCAATTAATCATGTGCATTTACATTCGATTTTATACCTTATCACTTATCACAACGTTAAAAATCATGAAATGTCTCGTTTGACAGCCTATAATTGCGAAACAATAATTTCGAACTTAAAACGTTTGGGGTTCACGCGAGACTACTTTTCATGATTTTTAACGTTCAAAATTAGAATCTAAAGTTATGGTAATAAAATCCAAAGTTGCGGATTTCATGTTACCTCGCCCCCCGCAAAAAGTGGCAGAAATGTTTGTTAGTAGAATTACACGCGTAACTAGTCCCTATATAAGTAGTCAAATAAATAAACATACCTGCATACAAAAGGCTTGATGCCCAAATGGCGACGTATATGAATCTGAAGCGATGCGTTAGATGTGAACGAGGCCCCGCACGTTTCACACGTATGCCTGGATAAGACGAACAAGCTTTTAATTATACGGGGTGCGTCTCAGTGTATATTTAGGAGCGATTGAACGCCCTATTTATCTGGCCAAACCACAGATCACAACAACTAAAGGGAGATGTGAAAAGGGGGCGGGACCAGTGTCGCAACAATATGCGCAAAAACGGAACACATTGCTTGGGACGTTAATGATTCTGATGTCTGAAAGCCAGTCGAGATATTATGTGCAAATAGTTTACAATGCTTGCGTAGTACTAAAGATTATTCGAACGTTCAGTTCTGATACCGCAATGGATAATGAGCACATTCAAGCTAACAAAATACTTTCTATCGCGTGGTACTGATGGTGATGCGACACTAGGTTTCGTACTCAGCGCGATGGTTAGCATCTCTCTAGATCTCTAAGGGCCAAACATTTATCTTGTTTATAAGAATAAACATACAATTTTAAAGCGCTGTTATAAAGCCCCAGGACGTTTATAACAACGCTACAAAATTATAAAAATCCTGATAACCTGCTATCCTGTAATTAGTCCGTAAGTTTTCCTAAAATGAATAAAATAAAATAATAAATAAAATAGTGAAAGTTGTTTAATTTGATGGTCTGAAGCACCCTGTTCAATATTGTATTAATTTTACACCCTGTATCTCTGACTACCCCCCTCGGAGGATAAAGTCATGAGCATGAGCATGGGTGTTTCTCCGGGACGTTTGAATGCTGACATTATTCTCACCAAATGTTTTCGCTTTGTTTATCTAATATATAAAATTCTCGGTTGCGGTGCTTGTAACAAAACTCCTCCTAAACGGCTTGACCGATTCGTATGAAATTTTGTGTGTATATTCAGTAGGTCTGAGAATAGGTCGTAAAGTATATTTCAGTGGGCTGCGCGTACGAAGTCGCGGGCATAAGCTAAGTAAGGTATAAAATTTTCTCTTCTTGCTTGGTCCGCTATAATGAAGAGATCCACAGAAGAACCAGAGTAGCTGACATGGCCCAAAGAATTGCTAGTGGCAATGGACGGGGCACATTGCTCACAGAACCGATGGCCGATGGAGTAGAAGAGTTCTCAAGTGGCGACCGTGTACCGGAAAGCGCAGCGTGTGTAGGCCCCCCACAATGTGGGCCGAAGACCTGGTAAAGGCGGCGGGAACACGTTGGATGAGGGCAGCGCAGGACCGGTCCTATATGGCGATCCTTGGGGGAGGCCTATGTCCAGCAGTGGAATTCCATCGGCTGAGATGATGATGCAGGATGAGGGCGGCGCAGGACCGGTCGTTGTGGCGATCCTTGGGGGAGGCCTATGTCCAGCAGTGGAATTCCATCGGCTGAGATGATGATTATGCAGGATGAGGGCGGCGCAGGACCAGTCGTTGTGACGATCCTTGGGGGAGTCCTATGCATATGTCCAGCAGTGGAGGACCATCGGCTGAGATGATGAAGATGACATGCTAAAAAGCATTTCAACTTGGTATGAAAAAAATAAAACTCACGTTTTCTCATAATTGTATCTCTTCTTATGTGGATACTTCTTCTTGGGCTTGGGGTTGAGAATGTGGTCGGGGATGGGCTCCGAGTAGGCCAGGATGGTCTCCTTGAGCAGAACGTCTTCACTATCCTCTTCCTTCTTCGGAACCTTCTCTTTTCTCTCCTTGCGTGGTCGGCCGCGCTTTTTTGTTTGTTGAAGTTGCTAAAAAATTTTGTATTTAAGCTTTTGGTTTTCTACAAAAATAATTTTTGTACATTCATGGAGCTAGCATACAACGCACGACAAAGCGAGAAAACCGTCATGCGCGCTCGCTTCCGTATATGTAAAGTAACAAAGCCAGGCACGTCTCGATTTTTGTCGTTTTCTCGGGAGTGGCATGTTAGGTCCACTGGACGATCAGTGTGCGCTAGATGCAGTAGAATGATTCTTAGGCCTAGAGCACAGATTACTAGAGTTACTACATAACATATACATCACCTTTCACCATTCACCCTTATCTTGTTTACTATGGGGGCTGGCAAGCCAACAACACACTGGGTCAAACCCAATGGGATCTTTTGTGTTGACTTCTACATATTTATTTTCTTCACCCTTCAAAAACGTGGTAAATGGGCGGCAAAACTGTTCAGGGGAAGAAACCGGTAATCTCCCGGTTTTGAATAACCATCTTCCAGGAGGCACATTCGTTTAGCTGCCAAAACATCGCTGTCGCACGGGATATGTTCCATGGTTTCTTCCTCCTCTCCACACTCCCATAGAAAACGATTGATTTCCACACCTTAATTACCTATTTCCCGCTGCAAGACCATAAGCACAAGCGCGCGAAATTCAATCCGGCGCTCTCGCTTGTGCTGACAGCTGGATTTCTAAGACGCGGGCGAGGTGCGGCAATATAAACCTTATAGTCTTTTTTTTTTATTGAAAATGGGTTTGCTCTTGACCTCAATCCAGTCCTTAGGAAAATGATTGGGTCGAAGATGTAGCGAGCTTACCCAGAAGAAGCCTATTCACTCGTACTTTAAGGTGATTTGGTTTGTAAGCGCTCGGAAATACTAACGCAGGCAGGGCATTCCACTCCTTGGCTGTGCGCATTATAAAAGAATCAGAAAGGCACTTAGTGCGGATATATGGGATATCAACCAAGGAGTGGTATCCCGCGGTGCGTCTGGAAATTCGATAGTAAAAGGGGGAAGGAGGGATGAGCTTATGCAGCTCTTGACGTCGGCGACGTCGCCTGGTGCCGCGGGCGCGATTTTCCTTTAAGACAAAAACGACGCTAAGCTACGTACTATAAGGTTTATATTGGTGTTACTTTGACAATCCGCCACTGCCACACGTCTATTCTGTATAAACAGCACCTAATGCGCCAAAGCTTAGGTGCTTATCCCGTTACCTATGGCCAAGTAAAATGTTTAAAACTAACATGAATCAACCGTAAAAAATTATAAGTCCACTCAGCATATCGCGAAATATTTCCATAAAATATAATGGCCATAAAATAAATACAGTATTCAATAGGTAAATATACGAACCTCTTTCTCAGGGTCTGATTCTGGTCCATCCATATCATCACCGACAGGTGTAAAGTCAGGATCATCTCCATAATCTGCATAAACAATTAAATTTCTATTATTTCATATACTTAACGAAACACAGCGCAATTTGTTGACTTTATGCCAGTGCAATGCAATGGGCTGAACGCTTGAACGGCCTGAACGCCACTGCTACGACAACGATACCGACACGATACTCATATACCGTCAGCTCGGACGACAACGATATCGGTATGAAACTATGACATTTTAAATCATCAAAAACAATAACTTCTTGTTGCACCGAAATGTTACAAGTGCGGGCGATGCGCGCGCGGGGAAGTGGCGTGGCGTCGTCGGTCGGGCACGAAAATCTGTCGGCGACGATATCGTTGACGACAACGACACAGTGTGAAAGCATTTAGTATTGATTGTATCAAACTAGTAGTCCGACGATAGTGTCGTTATCGTATCATTATCGTTATCGTCTAGGTATCGCAGTTTTAGGCAGGTGTTGATATATTTTTTTCAAATTTAAAACCTTTTATTCATTTAGCAAGTGTTTCAGTGTCACATCAAAGTTGGGTAAAAGTTGCGAGATAAATGTACAAAGCTCACCGTCGCCTCCAAATGGTTCCTCATCCTCCTCACCATCACCGGGCTCCTGTTTCAGGTCCAGAGAGCCTGACGCCAGAAGTGTGGTGAGCGCTTCTGGCTCCTTCTGTTGAGCCTTGGGCTTCTTGCGCTGGTATGGTGACACATCTGAAAAGAAAATACAGTATTTAAAAAAGGATAGGACATATAATTTTCTAGACATATTTTATACAAATATTTCATTGTCAAAAACTATGGACGAGATGACTTATTGTGCTGACCCCAAATAATGGGAAATGGGCAAGATATGGCGTTTATCAAAACTGCAATCTCGCGCGAAAACGTGCCCTTTTTACCCCAATCTTCTTTATATCAATATTCATAAAGGTTATATTCTAGTGCAAAAATCAAAATAATCACGTGCGATTGCTTCGATGCCATACCCATGTTATTGCGCGAGGGATTGTAAGATACTGCTCGATCTTTTTACACACGGCGACACGTCAAGCTATACCAAACCAAAATAAGCTGGCTACGTGATGTTATTCGTTGAGAAGATGAGGAGACCATGGAACCCTTTTTGAATGTGATGTTTTGGCGGCAAAACGAATGAGCCTTCTCGGAGATAAATATCCAAAACCGGGAGATCTTACGTTTCTTCCCCTCAATGGTATCGCCTACTTTATTGACCATGTATTTGAAGGGTGAAGAAAGCAAAAAGTATTGGGGCTAAGACAAAAGATCCCACTGGGTAGAAGTGCCAGCCCCCACAACAAGATAAGATAAGATGTTATTCATTATTCAATCTATGCGTGGCCAGTTTATTTTGATTTTGAATAGCTTGATGTGGCGCCGTGTGTAAATCTAAAGGCACCTATTTGGAATGCCACAAAATTGTAAAATGACACACACAGATGTATACTGTCAAAAAAACTTTTCGTTCTAGCGGTCTCTTCCAGAAGCTTTCGGAAGCATTAACAAGCTGGTGGGCTTCCTGGAGGAGCTGGGATGGCAAGAGTAGTCATTCCCTCCTCACGCAAAATAGGCGCCTCAGTTGTCGTGTTGCGGAAAATGAGCCCGCTCAACCAATACCAGATAACCTTTCGGAAAGTAAAGCTTACAAGGGAAGTAATCAGCTACAATCCCAAGCATTATTTTTATAGTTATAATTTAAAGTTATTTGCATTTTAAGTTTTGAGGCAAAAATGATTTGTTATCATTTCAGCAATGAATAAAAGCGCTAAAGTACTCATGGATACATTTTAATAATCTTGTTTTGATAGTAAGTAGGGTGAGTGCGCCCGTGCGGTGGGTTGAAATCGGGTTCAGTAAACAAATTATTTCACATTTTGAAAAAAATAGCCTATGTTGAAACCATGATAATTCGATTCTGCTCTCGATTCTAAACAAACTACATTCTAGTTTTGCGTTAATTCATTAACAACGTGGGTAAAATAGAGATTTAAACATATTACTGTACAATTCTCATAACAATAACTCACCGATCTGCCCCTGATCGTTAGGATATTTCCTTGGCCGCCCTCTCTTCCTCGGCCCGGGTGCTTTAGTCACCACGGCACTGAGCGGAGTCTTGGACAGCGTCCGGGTCCACTGAGCCTGGGGATCGTGCTCCACGGGAAGCTCATATTGGAGGAGTAAGCCATTTTCTTGTTTTATAGTTATCGTTTCCATCTCCGTCGCTGAAATAAAAAAGGACATGTATTATCAAGACCAAGCAGCTAGTGTGAAAGTCATTCCTAATTATTATAATAATTATATTGATGATTGTATTGTTATTATGCGGGGCACAGGTCTACCCTTAAGGAGGGTGTGTGAGTGTTAGTCAATGCTGATTGGTGATTGGTAGACTTCACAAACACATTAGAATTTCTTCTTCAGTATGCAGTAGGTTTAATGTTTTCCTTCACCGTTTGAGAGCATTCAGTATTTTATTAGAGAAAGTCATTGGTACATGGCATGTCATCCGTGCGGATTCGAACCCGGACATTCATGATGGAATATGTAGATGACACGATTGTATCAAGACCTCCGCTTCTAAGTACCTAGTAGACAAAGTTGTATTACGTTATGCCATACAACCTGTGCCATACTTTCTGACTCGGTGTCGGACCCTCGGCAGAGTAACAACTCTGTTTCGAACGTTCGTCGGTCTCATTCTTGAGGATGCTCCTTGGTGGAGCGAAACAAGTGTAGAGTAGAAATTATTTGGTGGGCAGGTTGTATTGCATAACATAATACAACTTTGTCTACTAGGTACTTAGAAGCGGAGGTCTTGATACAATCGTGTCATCTACATATTAGTCATGGATTTCCGCAAAGTAATGCCTGATTCAATTAATTTATGATGGAGTGACCATGCCTCTCCGCATAGAATAATTAAAAAAAACATGCTACTGATGCTATGCTCCCTGATGAATATGCGTTTTGTGGGCTTTATAGAAGTGTACGCACGGCGACATATCAAGCTATACAAAACCAACATAAGCTGGCCGCGCGTGGGTTGCATAACATATAACGTATACTGCACAAGTCCCTCGTGAACAAATTGAGAGTACATCTACAATGGGCAGAGAGAAAATCTCAAATGTGCTAACAGTTTATCTGACATCATTATCGTCAGTGCCCAGCAGTAGGTAGATATGAACTGATGATTATCATTAGCCTATAATCAGACAGCAGGCAAGACTAATTTAGGCTTGATTTGATTATTTGTGGTTGGGCCATAAGCAAGGATCATTAAGTAACACTGAGACCAGCGCTGGTCCTTTGTGTTCACCCCAAGCTCACCCATATTTTACGCATACCTCTGAACTTATGGTATTTTATTTTCACTCTCGGGAATGCAGGTTTCCTTACAATGTATTCCTTCACCGCCGAGCTAGGAAATGATAAATACAACAATACATAAATTCCGAAGTACTTAGTGTTTAGTGAAGTTAGGCTTGGTGAAGGTGATTTGATGGCTAACGTGTCAGACAATTTTGCATGTTAGGGTGTGTTTTCACTGGCCGAATGAATTGCTCAATTTTCCTCACTTGTCAGAATCAAGCGATTCTATTGGTTAAATTTACATATCTCCACTCTGCTTCGCTTCAGTGGAAATGCACCCTTACAGCACTATGCCATGAGTAATTGCTAAAAATGCCTTCCGTAACACGTAATAATTATTTGATCTTGGATTATTAGTAGAATTGCGAATAAACTTTGGATGTGACCATGGACACTCAGTCCATCCAAACCGGACCATAGCCAGTACAAGTTAGGTTGGTAATTCCATGCCAATCCCTTCAACGTAAGCAGAATAGCATCAAGCTAATGGTTTGGCGCCAATATGTTTAAGATTACCTTTGGAGGTGTTCGCGACGGAGACAGCCTGGGAACTCCTCTCGAACTCCTCCAGGCATTCCTTCAGCGTATCGTTCGACGTTAGACATTGCTGCTTGAACTGGTACGCAAACGTGAGCCGGTCCACACAATTCAAACAGATTAGCGTAGGCAAAGAATCATTTTTCGACACCTAAAAATAAAACAATTTGACGTCTTTCTTAATCAAAATACTCTTTGGGGAAATGTGAATTTCTGGGATGTCAGCTAAAAATCATCAAATCGCTACAAATAAAGCGAAATATAGCAACATTTCAAGGAAAAAAATTATAGGGTGGCCATCGCAACCATTTTGTGCTGTTATTTTTCCATACCTCGACGCCACAGCAGTAGGTGTATTTGTCGCCAAGTTGCTCATTATTCTCGTCCCAATCGAACAGGGAAACCATATCACCAGTCTCCAGGCATACTCTACACGTTAATTGCCAATCCATTTTTATTTAGAAACGGCGTAGAAACTGAAAATCACGGTAAATAATTTCGCAGAAGCTGCATTTTTGACAAACCGGAAGACAGTTTTGGAAAGATGGATGCTAAGTAATGCCAACATGACAAAACAAGGTTACGCGTCAACGCGTTCCGTTCGACCGAGAACGTTTCCGTTTTGTTTTAGTCCGTTTCAAAACGTGTTAAAAAAACCGCTCGCGGAGTCTATTTATCTCACTCTAGCATAGATATCTTCGTATGCTTTTTCTCTTTTGACTTGGCACCCCTTGTTTTCTCAAATCATGAAACTGTCTATGTAGAATAGCTACATAATAATAGATTACAATGCCATTTTTATTTTCAATCAATGTTTTTTGTATGTTTCTTACGCAAGAAAGGTTGTTTTTAGATTTGAATAATAATTTCAAAACTTTACAGTATTCTCATTTGTAGCTATGGCGGCGTTAACGTAACAACTGAAAAAAAAAACTGAATGTTGAAGTAAAACTTCATTGAGGCATATTGAGCTCTTTCCGATGGCTTTCTGCCTAAAAAATTTAAAATCCCTCAACTGAATACAACGGCTATAACTATGGGTCGATCTGAAGGGCACTTTAGACGGGCAACTGATCGCAGACTTTTTCCAAGGCCAAATCGCCCCTTAGCCATTAGAGGTGTAAATCTAATGTAAAAATGTTACGAGAGACGGGTTCCGGGATTGGAGTGAAACGCTTAGTCTTTTTATGGAGTTTATTGGGTTACACTTACACACGGTCCACCTCGCACGGTTCACTTCACAGGGTCCACCTCGCAGGGGTTCACTACATAAGACGTAGTGAACAGTGAAAGTCAGTGATGTAAGGGGGAAACCGCGAGAACCGCCTGGAGAACCCTGTGAAGTGAACCGTGCGAGGGGAACCTCTGCGAGGTGGACCGTGTGTAAATGTGTAACCGAATAAACTCTGTAAAAATTGGACTTAGCGTTTCACTCCAATCCCGGAACCCGTCGCTCGTAACATTTGGTGTCAGAAGTGGGATTCGAACCCACGCCCACAGAAGTAGCCCTTCAGATCGAGCCATAATTATAGCCGTTGTATTCAGTTGAGGGATTTTTAAGTTTTCCACACGATCGCAAACTTGGGCTCAGCCAATAAAGAGCACGCGCTACTCCCGTCCATCCATTTTTGCGATTTGGCCTTGATGGTAAGCCTAAGATCAGTTGGCCGTCTGAAGGGCACTTTTAAGGTCTATTAAATTATGCAACCGAAAGCATACAATTTGAAGTACATCGACTGGTTAGTTGGATATAAACTTCAAACATAATACGCTGACGTAGCAATGTACTTTAAATTGCATGCTTTTGGTTGCATAATATAATAGGCCTTTTAGATTCGACCCCTTGCCTTTTCGAAAGGAAAAAGTTTTTCGAAAAAAAAAAACCAATGATGCCAACTTTAGAAAAATGACAATCTGCCCCTTCCCCTTTTCTGAAACGTCAATTTGCTAAAAATTACAACAACAATAAACACAATGAAAATAATGAAAAACTATACGGACGTGAAATAAATTGTACAAAAATGGAACTTTTTAGATCAGAGTTATATTACATATTCGTTAGAAACGAGTCAAGTTTATGGTGGAATCGGACAACTGGAACATTTTCAGTTCGTTCAGGTATTAAATTTGTTTTGCGAATTATTAACTATTTCGTTGACCTGTGCCCTAGATTACTATTTGAATCATTATTTAGCATACTTAATCTTTAATCAACCATTCAATATTTTGCATGAAACGTTACCAATCCAACAGAAATTCAAATTTTCACATCGTAATTTTAGCTAACATATTTTTTATTTTAGCATGGGACCTCTCAGATATCGAAGATATAGAATGCTTGGGTATCACGGAAGGAATAATTGGAAAGGTGGAACACTCGAATATTTACGAACCACGGCTTATGATAATAAAAGAAAGTGTGCCAGTTGGTCAAATATATTTTCACCATTCAATTTACAAAATTAAATCAGTATGTTTTTTGAATATGGGAACTGCAAATCAGGAGATAGAATTGTTTCCTTGTACTAAACACGGGTCGTCCAGCAATGTTTCGAATTCCAGTAGACTGACGAATAAGAAAGTGGCATCGCGTCTGTTTGAAAATTCAGCGTTTTTGAACAAAACTGTAGGAGCCGTCAAGAATGTGAGCAATACCATAAAGACGACCACACAACAGGCTGCCACACAGGTATCCTCATTGAAAGAGTTTTGAATTTAAACTATTCTTTTTTTCAGCTTGAAATAGTATCAAATTAAAGATTGAAAAATTTGTCTCAGGAAGGACTTGAACCCGCGCTCTTCCAAACCGGGGAACTGCGTTATCCAATTCCCACCACCATCACCGTCGCCACCGAGCCCACTACCCAGAGAACGAAATTTTCAGTCTGTTGCATCTTAAGGGGACATTGGCGCTCACGTCCTCTTAAGACGCAACAGATTGAAAATTTCGTTCTCTGGGTAGTGGCGAGACAAAAATTTTTCAATTTGATTCGAAATAGCACAACATGGCTGTAACATGTTTTAAAATATATAATATTTGAAATTGAAATAGTATAGTGATTAATACTGCTATCATCACTGACATATACTCTAGCGATAAACATGCACGTTCAAACAAACAACGTGTCATACAAAATGACACATTGCAGTCTGTCGTTGCCATAGTGACGAAGTGAACTGGGGAACAGTCATTTTACGGTTTGAGCCAGGACTAATTAGTAATTGATATTTTTTTTCGGTATAGTATTTAAGAGCAAATTTGAGCTTAGAAATGTACCAAAATTAAAAAAAATTCCTGCCAGCAACAGTTCCAAATTTAAAATTGAGGTATTAACTCGTTATTAAAAAAGTGATCGTAATTTTTTTTGCATATATTTAAGGCATACATACTTCGAACATGGTGTTAATATTTTTGTCTACTTAGAAGGTTTTGAAAAATACATTCGAATTTTCTAATAAAAACCTCATTTTTTAAATTTCAGTGCCTATTTTATGGCTCACAAATAATTTATATTGTTAAATCTAATTCAAATGAGTGCATTGGTATTAACATTATTAATTTAAAAGCCTTCTGGGACTCACAATTTTGATTTCTATGTTGCGCAGCGAATTTTTTAAAAATATTGTCACGGATGCTGTAAAATGACGCAGCTATAGAAGGGCATTCAAAAATTCGGCCGGTTTGTCAACAAGCTTCATAGCTCGGCGGTCGACGCATGGATTCCCGTGCCGGGGGTCGATGGTTCGAGACTCGTCGAAAATAATTCTAGATTTTATTGTTGTTGGAAATGTTCTAGAAAAGTAAGAGGGAGTAAGAATATTTGGAAGGAGACAGAAAATGGGCGTGTTTAGAAATGTTCTAGAAAACAGAGAGAGAAGGAATATTTGAAAAAGAACCAAAAACAATAGGAATGTTCTAGAACGAAGAGAGAGAAGAAATATTTGTAAAGAAACAATAAAAGGGGGCGTGTTTAGGAAAATTCGAGAAGGAAGGCGGGATTAAGAAATATCCGGAAGGGAACAAAGGAATAAAGAAAAGACTAACGAAATTCGGGCATCTAGAAAATTCTAAGGGGTATATAAGGCCGCGAGTTTGCGGACGCAAGTCAGTATTGATTTAACAGTGAAAAGTGCGAAGCAAAAAGGAAGAAAAGTAAAAGTGGAAAAGTACTAGTGAAAAGTAAAGTGCAAAGTAAAGTGGAACAGTGAGTAGACAAGTGTCAGTCTAGTGCAGTGTAGTGTGTGTCGCGTATCGTGACGTCATAGTGCCGTGCGTCGTGACGTCATAGCGTGTCGCGCGTCGTGACGTAGTGAACAGTAAAAGTGGTGAGAGGGGAAACCCCTGCGAGGAGGACTGTTTAAAGGGGGAACCTCTGCGAGGTGGTCCGTGTGTAAGTGTGTAACCCAATAAACTCTGTAAATAAATTGGACTTAGCGTTTCACTCCAATCCCGAAACCCGTCGCTCGTAACATTTGGTGTCAGAAGTGGGATTGGAGTAAGATGCCGCTGGTGCCAAAGGAGCTAAAGGGAGTCACCACCCGGGCCATGTCGGAAGCGCGGCAGGAAGATGCGGCCCTTGCAACTGAGGTGCAGCGCACTCCAGTGAGAAGACCTGAGGGAGGTGAAGTGCAGCGCACTCCAGAGCAGAACCCGGGAAACTTCCTCTATCAAATCCAGCTTATGATGGAGGAACAGGCTCGTCGGCAGGAGGAACAAATGCGTACGATGCAGGAGGCGCAGGCTCGCCGTCAGGAGGAACTACTGCGCGCACTGAAAGAGGAGCAGGCTTGCATGATGGAAGAACAAGCTCGCCGTCAAGAGGAACAAGCAGCTCGCCGTCAGGAGAAGCAGGCACACATGATGGAAGAACAAATGCGCACGATGCAGGAGGCCCTTCATAAAGATATTACGAAAGGCTTGCAACAGGCTGTAGAGAGAGTCGAAGCCGTAGAAGGGAGGTTGGATCGTGTGAAGGGCGAGTTCGAAGGGAGGTTGGATCATGTGAAGGGTGAGTTCGAAGGGAGGCTGGACCGTGTGGAGGGTGAGTTTGCCAAAATCCGGCGAGAAGTTGAGCAGAGCAAATCTCATAGTCGTGTCGCTGCTGTTTTTGACTCACCCATACAACCAAAAGGTGTCAAGACTCCGGTTTACGATGGACTGACGTCATGGGCCGCCTTTAAGCTACAATTTGAGACAGCAATGAAGGTTAATGGCTGGGGCAAGGAGGAGGCGGAGCCTGCGTTGATATTGGCACTCCAGGGACAGGCTCTCACCGTACTGGAGGCCGTAGGAGCTAGCGGAAACCTGACGTTCGACAATCTTTTCGGAGCTCTGGAGGTTAGATTCGGCGATGGACATCTTGAACACGTGTATAGGGCGCGGTTGCAGGAACGTAATCAACATGTTAACGAGAGTCTGCAACAATGGTCTGTGGAAGTGGAAAAGCTCGTGCGAAAGGCTTTCCAGTCGTCACCGGCAGCCATCGATAACATGCTCCTGCAGACCTTTACGGATGGGATACGGGACCCGGAGGTGCGAGCTGCAGTGCGACTTGGGCACCATGTTACACTCAGGGACGCTGTCGCTCATGCATTGGAAGTGGAAGCCGTACGTCAGGATCCTCATTCCGCTCGCCTTAGGGAGATTGTGGCGACTGGAGCATCAGCGCCGAGAAATCGAAGTGTTAATTATGTGTGCTACGGGTGTGGTGAACGAGGACATATTCGCAGCTCCTGCCCGAAGCGCACATGCCGTCGTTATGTGTGCTACGAGTGTGGTGAACTGGGGCATATTCGCAGCTCTTGTCCGAAGCGTGCAGGCCGTCGGGATATAGGAGTCTCGACTGATGAGCAGCAGGAAAACTGGAGGGCGCTGGGCGGTTATGTTGCAAATCCAACCATTGGAGTCAAACAAACATCGGACGGAAATAGTCTGTTAGTTGAAGGAGAGGTCAATGGTAGAAGCTGTCAATTAACTTTGGATACCGGAGCTTCGAGGACGGTAATCAATGCTCGACTGATAAGCGATATGGAAAGTTATCAGAAACGAGTTGTGCAGCAAACCAACCTACAGTTAACAACAGCTACTGGCCAGCGCATACCTGTTAGGGGAGAGTTGGGAGTTTCGATTAAGATCGGGAAAACTTCTTTCAAACATGAGGTGATTGTAGCTGAAATAGTGGACGATTGCATCATTGGCTTAGATTTCTTACAAAGTCACCAGTGCAATATAGACATGAAGAACGGAGTGCTACGGTGTAACACAGAGGAGGTTCCGATGAAAGATGGATCATCGGGAAAGGTCTACTGTGTGAGAAGAACAGTTTGCCAGCCTAGATCACATACCTTGGTACCTGTTGTTTTGCCCAAGAGTAACGATGGGAGATTACCACGGAGATGTGCTGTGATGGAAAAGGTTAAAACTGAAATTTGTTGGATTCTGGCGAGGAAAGTTGTTGAATCAGTTTCATCTACTTCGAACCCGATACTTAACGTCGGAGATGTGAACCTGACGATTGAGAAGGAGGAGGTTGTTGATCACTATGAGGATGATGTAGTATCGGAAGTTATGGAAGACCCCAGCAAGGACTTGACTAAGTCACCGATTGAGATAGCGAAGAACTGGTTCCCTAAGAACGGCGCAGATATTGGTAGAAAAGACCTGGTGAAGCTCACGATTAATACAGGAGATGTGGCACCAATCAAGCAACGACCTGGGCACATTCCGTTTGTTTGTGAGAAGGAGGAAGGAACACCGGTTTGGCTGTATAATCCTGTTCGTAAGAAAGGGAAGGGCCCGAAGTTACAGGCAAGTTGGGAAGGGCCGTTTGAGGAAGTGGCCAAAATAAATGACGTCACATATCGAATCCAACGATCGCCGAGGAGCCCGTTGAAGATAGTGTACGTAGATCGGTTAGCTCGTTATTTCGGAAGTAATGATGCTCGGGACGAGCAGAACTAAGGGAGGGGCAGTGTCACGGATGCTGTAAAATGACGCAGCTATAGAAGGGCATTCAAAAATTCGGCCGGTTTGTCAACAAGCTTCATAGCTCGGCGGTCGACGCATGGACTCCCGTGCCGGGGGTCGATGGTTCGAGACTCGTCGAAAATAATTCTAGATTTTATTGTTGTTGGAAATGTTCTAGAAAAGTAAGAGGGAGTAAGAATATTTGGAAGGAGACAGAAAATGGGCGTGTTTAGAAATGTTCTAGAAAACAGAGAGAGAAGGAATATTTGAAAAAGAACCAAAAACAATAGGAATGTTCTAGAACGAAGAGAGAGAAGAAATATTTGTAAAGAAACAATAAAAGGGGGCGTGTTTAGGAAAATTCGAGAAGGAAGGCGGGATTAAGAAATATCCGGAAGGGAACAAAGGAATAAAGAAAAGACTAACGAAATTCGGGCATCTAGAAAATTCTAAGGGGTATATAAGGCCGCGAGTTTGCGGACGCAAGTCAGTATTGATTTAACAGTGAAAAGTGCGAAGCAAAAAGGAAGAAAAGTAAAAGTGGAAAAGTACTAGTGAAAAGTAAAGTGCAAAGTAAAGTGGAACAGTGAGTAGACAAGTGTCAGTCTAGTGCAGTGTAGTGTGTGTCGCGTATCGTGACGTCATAGTGCCGTGCGTCGTGACGTCATAGCGTGTCGCGCGTCGTGACGTAGTGAACAGTAAAAGTGGTGAGAGGGGAAACCCCTGCGAGGAGGACTGTTTAAAGGGGGAACCTCTGCGAGGTGGTCCGTGTGTAAGTGTGTAACCCAATAAACTCTGTAAATAAATTGGACTTAGCGTTTCACTCCAATCCCGAAACCCGTCGCTCGTAACAATATGTTTCTGTTGTTTTTGTCTTTTTTCACTAAATAGTGCTGATTACAGTTTAAAAGTCCAATTATTAAAATTCGTCCCACCTCTCCTAATAAAACTCCATAAAATGACTGGGCTCTGCGGTGCGAACACTGTATTCAAGTGGAACATGTTGCTTCTATGAAAGGGCCAGTCTATCGCTAGAGTCTAAGTCAATAGCTTTCATTTTATATTTAGAAGTTAGAACAGGGAGGTTGGTAAAGCTGTAGGCCTAATATGTAAGCTTCCGAATTTATCATATACAAAATCTTTAATGTATACACGGCGACACATCAAGCTATGCAAAACAAACATAAGCTGGCCGCACCATGTTATACATTACTTTACCTACGTGTGTCTAGCTTATTTTGGTTTTGCGTAGCTTGATGTGTCGCCGTGTGTACATCTGTTCTCACCAATTTTTGAGTAATTAATATTTCGTTTCACTGATCATCATAAAAAAAACATTATTTTAACGAAATATTAAGAACTTGATATCTATAAAATCTTAAATTGCAGTTACACAATAAATTGAATTAAATTAAATTACAATTAAAAATAAGACCCTAGATAACATGTCTATGAAATGAGAATCTCTCGTGCTATAGAAAATGCTGAAATTCTATTGAATTTTTATTATTCAAAATTCATCATCATCACAGCCTGGAAAAAAAAATGATTCCGTGCTTCGGATGGCACGTTAAGCTGTTGGTCCCAGCTACTATCTCTGGTGGTAGTAGTCGTTACATAAAAACCACGTCAGAGGCCGTAAGGCGGTCTGAAAAAACTCTGATACCAGAGCTCTGCCCACACAATAAGAAGAAGACAGCCTACATACATCCGACTGCAGGGTACAGGCCTGTGGGTAGCCTCAGGGAGGTTGTATGGGCATTAGTCCACCACGCGTGCCCAATGCAGATCAATGCAATCTCTTCTTCAGTGTATGCAGGTTTCCTCACAATGTTTTCCTTCACCGTTTGAAAGCAGTCAGTATTACGTACATAAGTTAGAAAAACTCATTGGTACATGGCATGTTGTCCCTGCGGATTCGAACCTGGACCCCCATTATTGCGTGTCCATACCTCTCCGCACCGACGCTCTTTCAATATTGGAATGCGTAATATTAGTCCCTATTAGTATTTATCTTGCAGTAGGTACCTACATCATGAATCTGCATTTAATTAAGTACAATTATTGAACTCTGCTTGTATATAAATTTTCCTTCCCTATAGTTATCAGAATTGGGATGATGACCCTAGAAATTCATATATTGTTAGGAATTACAGAAATAGGCTAAATATAAGCTATTGAAAAACGTTTTTTATCATCTTCTATCTCTTTCATAAACTCTCTCTCTCTTCTCTTTCTTTCTTTTATTTCATATTCTCTTTCAGAACTCTATCTCTGACTACCCCCTCGTGGAATATACTCGTGAGCATATGCTTATGTTTATGCTTTTTATTATGATGACTAGATAATGATATAGAATACATACATACAATAATAGTGGATACAAACATCCATTATTTGGGTACAAATATTCATATGCGGGGATTAGGATTCGAACCCGCGACCCTTAGCACAGTAGGCTGGTACTAACATCTGAACCATGGAACCTTCTCATATTTTCAAAACTCAAAATTTTTGATTGCTGATTTCTGACGTAATTTGTTTGACTCTACCACCGCGTCGGAAGTGTTCCGTTGCAGAGAAGATGCAGCCAAAAACACTACAACACACATCTTTGAAACAATGCAAAATATTTAAAGTACAATTACAAATAGGTAACACTATTAAAAGTGTAACATTGTCAAGACCAGACATATTGATTTTTCATATAAATAAAAGTTTTTTACAGAGGACTTGCTTAACATGGGACTTAAACTTTTTGTCTGGAATGTTTAGAATATCCTCTGAACATCTTATTATTAATAGCATATACAGTCTCTATTCAATCAATTTCGAATGCCTCCATCCCTGCTTTCATGTATAAACAACCTAAGGCGCGGTTTATATAGATGAGACGTGGCGCGGACGTGGCGCGGGCGGGGTGCGGCAATATAAACCTTATTGTGCGTAGTATAGCGTCGTTTGGAGAATCACGCCCGCGTCTCGGTTACGGTGGCGCGGGCGCGATTTTCCTTGACGACAAAAACGACGCTATGCTACGTACTATAAGGTTTATATTGGTGTTACTTTGACAATCCGCCACCGCCACACGTCTCTTCTGTATAAACAGCACCTAACTTCCTTCACAGGTGAAACAAACAGTAAACAAAAAGCGGGATCCAAAAGTAGCGGAACGCTTTGAGAAACGTCTCACTGATGAACTCCACAAGATCTTTGAAGACTCGAATAGCTTCTTCTACTCTCGTACCTTGGACCTGACGAACAGCCTTCAGCGGCAGTACGAGATAGAAAAGATTTTGGAATGTGAAGAGGGGTCTTTGAAGCCAGTGAGTGACATAACCAGGTGGTGGAAACATGTTGATGATCGATTCTTTTGGAATAAACATATGATGAAGGACATTATTGCTTTGGAGGTGAGTCTATTACTTTTAACTCTATGATAAGAATAACATTTATTAATCCACAAAAAGCCATTTTACAGACGGACAGATAGTTAGAATAGTAGGCTAGGCGTATTGGTAGGTACAACTGATGCCATGAAAGGCAGGAATTACCAGCCTGATCTATTGACATCAGCTACAACTATAAAACTTATTGCACATTAAATGTACAAATGTACTTGTAAGATGTGTGGTTTGTATGTTTGTGTGAATAAGTAGGGGTGTGTGGTTAAAAGTTTGGAAATTATCTCCGCCATACGCCTGTTTGATTTGACTATCAAATAATTATCTTTAGAATTCCGAATCCTGCAAAAATTTAATCCCACCATCTTTCCAGAGCCCTGCCTGTGATCAATGGGTGCTCCCCATCATCCAAGGCTACGTACACCTGTCACAAATAGCAGTGGAACCGCCTGATTCGAACTCCTTGAACACAGAGTCTCTCTCTAGTACAAGCTCTTGTGATGAAATGTTCACATTGGGCATCATATCGAGGCGTTCGAGGTACCAAGCTGGCACCAGGTGAGTTGCTAGTGATTTTTATGATTGCCTGGTACTTGACTGTTGTACTAAATCCAGGACGTCTAGTATGAATTTTTATCTTCTTGGGCGCAACTCTGCTTTATTCCGTAATGCGGCAAGGGCGGCTTTTGGCTCTCCGAAAAGTGCGGGAAGATAAATCATAGTAGACATTCTGGTGTTGTGAATAAACTTTCTCTTGGGTATCATCACCATCATCAGACTATATACGTCCCACCGCAGGGCACAGGCCTTCCCTCAGGGACTTTTAAACAGAGATATAAGCAATCATAGCTTGTGCGCAGGAGAATATATATAAAAAGGTAGCCAACAAGACTATATAATATATTCTCAGTGACAGCCAAGCAGTTCTCAAAGCCTTGAACTCCTACTATGTAAGTTCCAAACCAATTCTGAACGGAGTGAAAACCCTAAACAGGCTTGGTCTTCACAATAGTGTAAGATTGGTTTGGGTTCACATAGCCTCTTAAGAGGATAAGCGGGTACGCTTTTTTTTCATACAAACGTATTCCCCTGTTTCCTCCCTGGATAATAACACTAGAGCAATACATTTTTTACCATACAATCTATGTTACCTCTATTTTGTCCCTATGTTTTGCTTTTTTGCTTTAATTAATTTCTGTAAGAACTAGGGACCTTCGAAAATGACCAATTTTACCGCCCGTTATCAGACATCCAGCAAACAAATTTGACGAATATAAACAAAAAAAGCAAAACATACAGACATAGCCAAAGTCTTTCACATATTATTCTTGAAATAATTATTAAAATCGGTTTAGATTTGGAGGAGGAAACAGGGGAATACGAAATGCTGATTTCGTCGATTTTATGTCGATAAAATCGGTCTGAGCTACAGTTGTCTCTTTGGCACTCTAGTCGGCGGGGTGTGAGGATGGGGCGGATCGAACAAATACGCTTACAGTCGGAAAATTGACTTATTCTCCAAATTACCATTTCATCCCGCCTATCCTCTTAAGCTGATAATGATAATAAATAAAATGTTGAAGGTACAACCGTCGTGGCATCGAACCTGACGGGAAGGTGGCTAACTATGTGGAGACTGAGCAGATCGTCTCCATCATCTGCTCCGACAGTATACACCGAGCTTCATTCATTCAGGTATTTATTACAAACATATTAAAGTATCATTTTATCATCAATATGTTTAAATAAAAATATGGATTATTGTCATACCGTATCGTAATTATCACAGAACATTATAAGAGGGGTTAGAAGTGCAAAAAAGGCGTGGAACGTGTCACCAAAGGATGCAATGATCTGCATAACACCATAGGGCGTGCGGCGTGGTGCGAGCGAGAGGGCTTGAGTAATTGTGAGCGTGAGCGGGAAGATAAGTGACAACAGCCGTCTCCGAAACAAAAGCGCTACTTTGCATTTCTAACCCCTTTTATAATGTTCTGTGGTAATTATAATAATAGTGGGTACGCTCAGCGGTCGCGGCGGGGCTATGCTCGCGCGGTGTGTGGGGGACGAGGCACCGGCAAAGTCGGTACCGCGCGCAGGTAATTCGGTACCGGCACGTACTGGGCTACGCTCCTCCCGGCCTCCGCGAGCCGCGCACGATTGACCGGTCGTGACCACCGATCGTAACCACTTGTTTAATTACACAATGATCAAACTATGGAAGAGATAAGAATCTCATCTCTGCAAATTGATATCATTAGCATCCTTTTAAACAAAGAGTCTACCCATCAAACTGAACAACTTTTACTATGGGAGCAAAGAAATCGGAGCAAAAAAAAATCTGCTGTTGCATACATTTGAGTCGAGTAGCCACTGCAGTTTAGTATGGAACAGCTGATTTTGTTTTTGCTCCGATCGCTTTGCTCCTAGCTTTGCTCCCATAATAAAAGTTATGCCAATGATATCAATTTCACCCTGTAGGTACACACACTTCCTAACATATTTTGTCGCTCTTTTGAGCCTCTCCCAACCCATGCCAAATTGTAGGTCTTTAAATAGAACCGAACGAACGAACTAAAATTGGCTGAAATAAGCTAATTATTTTATCTTTTTGTTATAATATGCTATCGGTCAGAGGACCATGATCACTTTGTTTGTGTGTATCGATGGTCGCAGGCATGCCTTCCCATTGTCAGACCGCCTTCATTTGACGACCCGGTTGGTGTAATGGTTACCACGCCGGAATGCCAAACCATCCCAAGCAAGCTTGGGATCATTACAATGTATGTGCCTGTGAGCGTTATTTATTTATTTTATTTTTTATTTGGTCAAAGGCAAAGCAAGCTTATTTATATGGTGTGTGACTGCTCTAGACTCTGGTAGAGCAGTTCACTTTGCCCTTCACAGTAGGGATATATGCAGGTTAACAGTTTTATTATATGTATGTAGATCGCCTGGTGATTGACTATTTCCGATAGGTTTGGCCTACTCGAGTACTAAGATAACAGAATGAAGGTCAACCGCGTGGTTAGGTAGCAAGCGAACAAACCATTACGTAGTATAGTTGAATTGTTTAATAATTATGTCATGCGATTGTAGATGCAGGCATGGTAAAATTACTTTTTCGTCCCGCTGCGCTAAACGAAATTGCCGCTTTCCGCCTCTGTCGAGGAGAAAAATAGTATACTAACCTCGAACAGTAAATAAGAAAGCCTCAGATCACATTACATGAGATCTGAGACCTTTCTTACCTTCCTGCCCTCGGTGTGTAATCTACTATTGCATTATATATAACATTTCTATTTTAGTCTCTCAAGTTTTAGTAGATTCAGAACCTGACTAGCCTCCTTGTCATAATTCAGAATGTTTCTTAACAAGTTTAATTATATTTTGATAGGTACATAATTGTATTTGTCTTACGACCCAAAACACTTTCTCTAGAGAAAGTGAATTCAAAAATATTTGATAAGAATCTGCAAAAAAAACCACTAAAATCGTCATGCCTTGGTGCTTCCACAATTATAGTAAACATTTTGACGACTCTCACTCGTAAGCTACAAAACAATCATCAATATCATATAAGCCGATAAAGTCCACTGCTGGACGTACAGGCCTCCCCCAAGGATCGCTACAACGACCTGTCCTGCGCTGCCAACGAAATGGAAGAGATTCGCAGGAGAACCAGAGTAGCCGACATAGTCCAAAGAATTGCTAAACTAAAGTGGCCGCAATGTTTGCCAGTTAAAAAGAGTTCGTACAGGCCACGGCTGTAGCTGGGCGCTACAGCCGTGGCCAGGTACAGGGTGTTAAGAAGTAAAAATAAAAATTGAAAACTTTTAAGGGGTTTGTTTAAACCAACAAACTGAACAAATTTCACTATGGGACCAACATCGAAATCGCGAAAAAAAAACTTTTTCGGTCCCACACATTTAGCTCGAGTAGATCTGTAGTCTAGTATGGAACATCACAAACGTATCGCATCATGGCGATTATGGCAAATCTCCTCATTTTGGAGGAGGCCTATGTCTAGCAGTGGACGTCTATTGGCTGATATGATGGAACATCCGATTTTTTTCGCGATTTCGATATTGATCCCGTAGTGAAAGTTGTTCAGTTTGTTGGTCTAAACCACCCCCTTAAATGTTTATTTGTATTTTTGTAACACCCTGTAAAAAGAAAGAAAGAAAAATCTTTATTCACCATTAAAGGCACACACGAAACAACAGAGTACATTAAAGCGGTGTGGGCCGCGACGGTGAATAGGACACGACTCAACGTAGTGCCTTACTTGGTAAGCAAGGCGTTGATTTTAGTATAGGCATCGTTGTGGGTGGACCAGTTCGCCTGTGATTGTGGGGAGGAATTGCAATCATTTCGCCATATCGTCGAGGAGTGCTCACTCAGAAAATACCCTGAGAACGTGAAAGACCTTGTTGAAAGAGGCTACCGAATGGATGAAAAACTTGGACTTTGTATTGTAATTGACATGTTCTGAAAGCCATACGAATAAATAAAACGTAGAAAATAAACTGTTTCAGGTTCGCGGTTCGGTGCCAATATTTTGGAGTCAACCTGATTACAAATTCAGACCGCCGCCGAAGCTTGACAGAAGTAATTACCACCTTTACTAATCTTTACACCTAAGTAAACGATACATTAATTAGAGTCATTCGTTAGGGTGAGAAAGATAGCGTGAGTGCTATTGCGCGCGACAGCATCGGCGATGCTGCGATCTTTCTCGCTTTAGTAAATTAATGAGCGACAGAAAAGGATGGAGCATCTTCTTCTTCTTCTTATCGTGTGGGCAGAGTCCTGGTGTCAGAGTTTTTTCAGACCGCCTTACGGCCTCTGACGTGGTTTTTATGTAACGACTACCAGAGATAGTAATCGGGACTAACGGCTTAACGTGCCATCCGAAGCACGGAATCATCTTTCATCATGGAGCATGAAAAAATGCGATACCGTGCTGATAGATGTGGCTCAACTCTTAAAAGGAAAAATTATAACTCCTAAGGTGCTTGCAGAGGGGTAAATTTTATACAAAACTTTGACGCACAATACGCGTGGACGGTATTAATATAAGTAACTTTGTATATATGGAAAAATAGTTTAGAAAATCTAGATGCCGCGTCACAAATATCATTTGCAATTTATAAAATAATTAAGAAGATATAAAACTTTGAAATTTATCATTCAAAATTTTAAAAGCTTTATATCTTCGTAATTATATTATAAATTGCAAATGTTATTTGTGGCGCGGCAACTAGATTTTCTAAACTATGTTTCCATACATCAAATATTACTTTTATTAATTCCGTCTACGCGTATTGTGCGTCAAACTTTTGTATGGACTGAAACCACTTTAATCATACCAATGAACATAACAATCAGGAATTTACTGCGAATTAAAAAAAAAACTGACGTCATCTTGTCAATTTCAATTTTTTGTATGCAGTGTCCGAGCTGTAAAGAACTGTACGCTTAACACGTTCGCGGACAGTGACCGGCTATAGCAGTGATAACAATAAAAGTTCTATTGTGTCTCGTTCAGTGTCCGTGAATGTGTTAAGTCAGCAGTCTTCAATGGTGGTACCATTGCACACAGTTACAAGCAAAAGCGACTTCCTGGATAATACTGGGTAATACGGTAATTATGATGATGATGATGATTCTAAAAAACTATCCAACCTTCACAGGTGAAGAAGAATCGCACACGGCATTCAAGAATCACTTTGCAGAAGAGCTGTCTCTATACAAGCAGGTGTGTATAGTGAACCTGGTGGACCAGCAGGGCCGCGAGAAGATCATCTGGGAGGCTTACGGCACCCACGTGCTCAAGTACAACAGCCCCGATATCATCTACGCCACGTTCGACTTCCACGAGTACTGGTGAGTTGACAATCAAACACTCACACACACAAAACTGTTAAAGACCTAGACCGAATTAATTAGCCCAAGTTGACGAACACACTTACTCACGCACGCACGCACGCACACGTATCCATGCACGCACATAATACTCACACACACATAACTGTTAAAGACCTAGACTCTAAGACCTAGACTGAATAAACTGTGAGCAATGGTACCACGCGAATCGACAAAGTAGGGCAACCGAACCATTGAAGACTGCTTTAAGCATGCAGTTCTAGCATGTTTCAGTTTTAACCTGTAAGATTTTAGGATTTAATGCCAGGTGAATAGCCTTTCTTCCACTGCAAAATAACTCTTCGTGTGACAACTAAGGGCACATGACAACTACATGGCAAGGTGACTAAAGAAACTTAAGACTAGTGGTTGCTTGTTTTTGTTACTGTATATTTTTGGTGCGCAAATAAAGAATATTTATGTTATGTTATGCTCTCTCGTGTGCAATAATTGTGCGCACAAACATACGCACGCAACATGCAACGTACGCACACACTCGAACAACACTTAAAGATCTAGACTAAACTATTTAGCCCAAGTTGACAAACACTAAACAAATCAACACACCTAATCACACACAAAAATACAAGTTCATGACCGTATTTCATTTCAGTCCCTATTTTTGCCGCCACCTATAGTGTACTATGTCTGAAAGAAATAATTGTCAATTATATTTTCAGCCGCGGCATGCACTACGAAAACGTCAGCATCCTGATCAATGCAATCGCCGACGTGATCACGGAGATGAGATTCTGTTGGCGGGATGATCGCGGTCTGATCTGCACACAGAACGGAGTGTTCAGGGTGAACTGTATCGACTGCCTCGACCGAACCAACGTCGTGCAGGTATGTCAATTCAATTCAATTCTTCGCGCTTATTTGTTACATAATTAACCAAAAAAATAAAATCCTTCATCGAAGCCAATTATTAAAAAATCCCAGCTCTAGAGTGACATTTGAAACATAGACTATTTTTTTCAGAAGGGTAGTGTTTGTAAGTCATTTGTACCTAAATTTCAGTAAGAAACGAAGAAGCTTTCTTTGTCTAAAAAACATATTGTAATATGCTTAAATTATCTTACACGACGACAGATATGAATACTTTGTTGAAATTATTCTTTATTTTTTAATTTTTGTACCAATAATTTAACTTTTTGTCAATCTGTTATTTATTGTTCTTTTTTTGCAATAAATAGATCTTAATATTCAAGTCTTTAATAATAAAGATAACTTCGAGAAAACATCAAATTAAGTACTTATAAGATAGGTAGTGATATCGCGGTGACCTGTCGACGTATCTACTCTACGTATCTACTCTACGTATCTAGCCGCAGTCCGTAAAATAGTGCTGCGCTTCAACGATAACTATTTTATTATTTTAGTATCGATAATTTTTTTTTCCGTAAATAGTAATAGTCTTCTGACAATGTATGACAACCGTAATATAATATTCTTAATATTAATATTATATTGTCAATAGACTCTTTACAAGGGATCCTTTAACACCCTTTTTTCTTTAGGGGTATTTTTGTCACACCTGTACAGAAAACCGAATAAAATAGTAAATAAAAACACTGGAAACAAACAAAACTTACCCTAAACTTAAATCTTACCATTCTATTCAGATTCAGAATCAGAGCCACAGAATAAATACTAGTACTACAGACAGAACTTACTAAATCGAAAAGCTCACCCCTGGTCATACCTGGCCCGAAAGTGCCCATAATGCTAGCCGCGTTTACACGTTGAATCGCTAATAATATTTTATTAAAATTAATTATAATACTTTAGTGTACACACGGGCATAATAAAATAATACACAAAGTTGAGAAAACATGTACAAAGGGCGAGCTTATCTCTGAAGTGATTTCTTCCAGCAGGCTCGCACATTAATTGTATGTTTGTCCAACAGACGGCAATAGCGAAGTACGTGCTAGAACTGCAACTGTGCCGACTCGGGCTTGGCACACCAGGAGCCGGTCTGCCGCCCTCCCTGCGACAAGCGTTCCTCACCATGTGGGCAGACAACGGCGACGTAGTGTCGCGCCAGTACGCGGGCACCAAGGCGCTCAAGGTAAGCGTACAGCGCGACAGGCCTGCCTCACCTCCTTGCCGCTTGCTATAAACTGAGATTGAGTGGGCCCCCGGCAAGTTCGAGGGCGGCAATGTTTGAGTTGCCTCGCGCGGCAACATCTGATGCGCGCGGCTACCGCGCGAGCCAATGTCCCTGTCACCTGATATGTGTAAATAAAACACGATTAAGACACATTTTCTCGATAGAAAAACAAGCGAAAGTATTATTATTATTTGGTTGTAAGGGCTTGGGCAATGAACCAATAGCTACTGCTACCTGAATTGATCTATTGTAGCTATCACCCTAGACTTAAAGGTCATTTCCTAGGCCCACGGAGTTCATGAACCGTGTTATGCTTTAGGAGGGGAGGTCCCTAATGTCAGTAGGTGTTACGACGTATCCACCTAGATGGCGACTCCTGCTGTGAATGAGCACTTCGCATTCGCAGAGCCGAAGAAGAGAAGAGAAGCCAAAGTAGCCTCTGTCTTTATCGATAAACGCTTGGAACTGCTAAACGCTGAATAATAGAAAAATGAGATTTGATTTAAAAAAAAAGATTAATATTTTCTAAATTTTGATTAGAGCAGAATTAAACTTATTTAAATAGTACAATCAATCACAATAAAATAAAGTTTGATTTGGCGCTTGCATCGTTTCAAGCGCGCGCGCCACCCCATCTCTTTCTCTCGCATATAAGCTATCACACGCCCTTTTCGCTCCAATTATCTTTCGACATAGGCCCTTAACTATGCCTGATAAAAATATATTCCCCTTGTACAACTGGGTTGATGCTATTCGAAGTTAAACCATACCTTAGACAATGGAGCTAATATCTGTAATTTTGTCATGGGAACAATTGAAAAGAAGAGTAGCATGTGCGAGCTGGACAGGAATACGCATTTACTTAAGGTGGTTTCAGTCCATACAAACGTTTGACGCACAATACGCGTAGACGGAGATAATAAAAGTAATATTTTATATATGGAAAAATTGTTTAGAAAATCTAGTTGTCGCATCACAAATAACATTTGCAATTTATAATATAATTACGAAGATATAAAGCTTTTAAAATTTTGAATGATAAATTTCAAAGCTTTATATCTTCTTAATTATTTTATAAATTGCAAATGTTATTTGTGACGCGGCATCTAGATTTTCTAAACTATTTTTCCATATATACAAAGTTACTTATATTAATACCGTCTACGCGTATTGTATGTCAAAGTTTTGTATAAAATTGACCCCTCTGCAACCACCTTAAAAGGAACCACGATTCAACCAGAGGGCATTTTGAAATTTTACCTCACCAGTAGGCCTCGCATGCCACCCCCGAGAAAACGATAAAAATCGAGATTTACCTCCATCCTTATTATATTACGTATGCCAGAGAGAGAGCGCATGACAATTTTCTCGTTTAAACGCTTTGTTGTGGGAGGCATGCTAGCCGTGCTGGTAAAATATCAAAGTCGGTGGGAGGCTAGGAATGTCCGTACGGTATGTAGTACTAGATACTCTTATATTGTGGCTAAACTCAACTAGGTCACGCCATCTAAACTCTACAAGGCGTGAACATACTAAAATGATATTAAAAGCCAATTTGTCCAACAGGGCGACTATACAAGAACAGGCGAGAGGAAATTCACAGGCATGATGAAAGATGGCGTAGCTTCAGCAAACAGGTAAATATCAATCCATACCACTAATATTTTTAATACTAGCCATTGAAACTAAAAAGTCAAGATACACATTGAGCTAGCATTGAGCGACTCAAAAACTTCGTGATCAATACAGGGTGTAATGAAAAGTATCATTAACCTTTAAACCACATACTCTACCCATCAAACTGAATAACTTTTACTAATGGAGCAAACCATTCAGAACAAAATCAAAATCTTTATTTGTGATACACAGGTATTATTCGAGCAGCACGGCTAGCATGCCACCCACGACAAAGCGTTTAAACGAGAAAAACGTCATGCGCGCTCTTTCTGGCATACGTAAAATAATAAGGATGGAGGCGCATCCTTATTTTTGTCGTTTTCTCGGGGGTGGCATGCGAGGCCTACAGGTAGTGCAGTTTAGTATGGAGCAGCTGATTTTTTTTGTTCTTAATGGTTTGCTCTGCTTAGTTGTAGTTGTTCAACTTGATGGGTAGAGTATGTGGTTTAAAGGTTAATGATACTTTTCCTAACACCTTTTTTAGCGCAACATTTAAATAATGCACTCATTTTGTAGTCATAATCATAATCATAATCATTTTTATTGTGAATCATAGGTAAAATTTACAGATGTTACACAGGTTGTAAATTACATTACAGTTTCGCTATGTCCTGCCGCATGGGCGCACAATAATTAGTCCTAGCATGCATGAAAACAATATAGGTACACACAAGAAATTAGAAGGAAACCATTTTGAAAATACAATAACAACTAAACATGGCACAGCACTACAGTTTACCAATGGAATCGTCAGCAAAAAAATCATCAAGGCTATAGTAACATTTGTTGACCAAAAATTCGTGCAGTTTATTTTTAAACAAATTAAGCTGTTCTGTGTCACGTATCCCTTTAGGGATCTTATTATACATATGAGGTATCTTACAAAATAAGCTTTTGTGTAGCAAAGCCGTTTTTGACGGCTGTACTAACATTTTATCCTGATGACGTCGGCGAGAGTGAAAGTTAAATAGGTTGAGGTTCATTTTAGCAAACACGGCGCATTCATAAATATATGTACAGGGTAGGGTTAGAAGTTTTGATTGTATGAAATGAGGCCTACATGAGTCTGTCTGTTTTAAATTAAAAATTGCACGGATACAGCGTTTTTGAGCTTTGAATACAAGATCTCTATTCGTTGAATTGCCCCAAAATATTATTCCGTATCGTAGGATCGAAGCAACGCATCCGTGGTAAGCAGTTATGACAGCAGAATGATTAACTACTCTGTTTAATTTAAAAAGTGCATATGCAGTTTGCAGAAGTCGTTTACGAATATGGTCAGTATGATTTTTCCAATTCATTTGACTATCAACATGTAAGCCTAAAAATTTTGTTTCCTTTATTTCATTAATACGTGTTCCTTTAAAATTTATATTAAGATTTGTTAAATTATTTTGTTGTCTAAAATTCATTAATTTTGTTTTATCAAGATTTATAACTAGGTTATTATTGTCAAGCCAATGAATTATAGATGTCAACGAGTTTATTATGTCCGTCCTTAAATTGTTTGCGTCTTTATTAACAAATAAAACTGTACTGTCATCTGCAAATAATGTCATTTCATTATTGGTTGCAGATGGAAAATCATTTATATATATGATAAAAAGTAGAGGACCAAGTACACTACCCTGTGGTACACCATATGTAATTGATCTCGTTTTTGATGTATACGTCAGTTCATTTTTTGTTTTAGAACAAATTTGGGTAATGTGTGTCATATGTTGTCTGTCGCTAAGGTATGATTTAATCAAATTATATGCATTACCTCGTATTCCATAGGTGTACAATTTATGTAGCAATACAGCATGGTCTACGTGGTCAAATGCCTTTGACATATCCATGTACAGGGCCACCGTTGGTATTCGACTGTCCATATTAGTGATTACAGTTTTTAAAAAGTTATAAATAGCCAAATTAATGGATTTATTTTTTCTGAATCCGTATTGTTGTGGAGATAGGATATTGAATTTTTCAATTTTTCAAGTTTTTTAGTGTCATTTATAAAACCCTAGGACATATGCCCGAATTTTTTGTTTAGTCGATTACAACTTATAATCATTACACAGAATTTTTTGTTTAGTCGATTACAACTTATAATCATTACACTGAGTTTTTTGTTTAGTCGATTACAACTTATAATCATTACACTGAATTTTTTGTTTAGTCGATTACAACTTATAATCATTACACTGAATTTTTTTCTCTACTGTATGTCGATGACACTTTAATGTAATTTTTTTTTTTATATCAATAATAATAGCAGTGAATAGCGACATAGAATGGCGGAGAATTAGTAAATAAGGGCTATTTTCCCGCAGATTCTTCATCAGTCATTTTTGTGACGCTATGACACAATGCGCGATTGACATTGCGCTCGGGCAAGAAGTCAATATGGCGACCGTTTATGAACACGATCAAATATGGCGTGACTTTAAAACCGCGACCAAAATGGTGTTCGAAAATTTGGACACAGAAAGGCCGAAATTAGAAATGATGCCGTCGTATTTTGGACAGCCATTGGCAAATGAGATGGTTTCGGTGGAACTTGCTTACGGATTAGGGAGGTTAGTGGGAGGTTTAAGGGTGGTTTTTGTGCTTTTTAGTGTTGATTGGCCACCTTGATGATTCTTCTGTTTTTTATCTTTTTGATTCGGAATTTTCAAAATGTTTGTTGAATTTACAATTTCTTACTTAGTAGTCGAAATTTGATAGCTACGAATAAAACGTATTTTCGAAGCGATTTGTTATGAAGGTACCGAGCCTCCAGTGCTGTCCTGAATAGTGTTTTTTAATTTCTAAAATATTTTTCATAAAACTAAAATTTCACATTGTAGTCATTGCCGAATGTAACTATCTTTAAAATAGCCGAAAGTGACACAGTAAGACCAGGAAAATAATTAACCTTGGCAATCTTCGTTTGCGCAGTTTCCCCACCGGAGACAACCGGTGGGGTGTCAGGGTTCTGGAGTGGAGACCGCGAACTGGTAGACGTAGTGTGGGACGTCCTGTTGCCCGCTGGACAGACGACCTAAAAAAGGTAGCGGGGAGTGACTGGTTGAGGAAGGCCGAGGACAGAGTTTTGTGGCGCACCTTGGGAGAGGCCTATGTTCAGCAGTGGACGATGATAGGCTGATGATGATGCAGTTTCCCCGACAAACCCTGAAGTCGTTTAGTAATCAAAGGGTGCAAAGTCGGATAGCAGTGAAAAGGGCGCGAAAACAATTAGCCAATCGTTGCAAGGCATTGAAGGTGGCACATCCTGATTGGTCAATGTAATTTCGCGCGCTATTAAAATTTTTCAACTGCGCAGGTACATCTGGGGAACTTATAAATCTGGTACTACTGTAACTAGGAAATTAATAAATGAATGAATAATGTTGCGATAAATTGGAATTCAGCAATGACTACAATGTGACATTCTTGTTATTTGGAAATTTTGCATAGTTGTTAAGAAATTTTAAAAAACGAGGGCAGCACTGGAGGCTTGGTGGCCCCTTTAACACAGCTTTTCGGGCGTTAAGATTAATCTTCTTGTTTTCTCGTTTGTCTACTTATGAGAGCTTAGCATAAATTAACTTTCCTTCATTGCTCAGCTTCATAATGCCATAACCATAAAAACTAAATGAATTTCCCTTACAATAAAATCCATATTGTGATCCTGGAGTCCTCTCCAGGCCTGTTTAAGGGTACCTGGTGAGTTGCAATGAACAAAATGGCGCCAGAGCCAAACGAAGACTATGCTCACGACTATATTCCCCGAGGGGGTAGTCAGAGATATTCTGAAACCTCACAACATCCACGTTTCACTAGTACCGAAACTCTGTCCAGTGTGACGCGGAGTGAGCCCGTCGCCACTTGTAATGGACAGTGGGCACAATACATGCTTCGAAATTGAAGCATGCAGGTTTCCTCACGATGTTTTCCTCGCGAGTAATTGTTTATTAATTCATCCACACCCTAAATCCGTCCACTGCTGGGTATAGGCTTCCATTTATGCCTCCTTCCTCTGTTCTGAGCATCTCGCATCTTCCATTTGAGATTTATAGACTTTTTTACCGACGTCTTGGACCTTAGTGCGGCGTTGAATTTCGGTAATCAGAACTTATAAGCATAGCACGCTCCTTGAAATTCGACTCTCGCTTTGTTCTGTTTGTATTCATAAAATTTTATCGATGCGGTCAATTGATGGGCTTTTAAGACAAAAATCCAGCAAAATATCTCTCACAAGTTTCACAACCCTGGAGAGGACGAAAGGATCATAATATTTACTTATAACCCGCAAATATTCCGCTGTGTAGTAGGCTGATAATAATTTAGAAGTTTTCAAATTGTTTTCAAATAATACAGGTAGATAAAAGGTACCAACACTGACTTTCTTAGTTTATGCCTAATAAAAATAAAATAAACACATAATCTTGTCTTATCCTATTAGTCGATTCCCCGCCCGCTTCATTGCGTTCACTAACCAGGAACGACCCGGTCCAGGGACTCCGAGGTCACTTTTCCCATTTCTATAAATGTCTTGACATGTGAATTCACTTTTTATTTGCAAAACTTTATTTGAATACACTATTTTAGATATGTCTATTGTAACTTTATTTGAACACGCTTTACACGTGGGTGCGTTATGTCGGCACTGTTATTCAGTGTTCATATTGTAACTTTTTTCATTCGTGGGGACGATGGCTATTCAGGGTCCTTCTTAATAAGCTGAGGGTTTTTTACAGACTAACTCCATAACATGGATCATATTATTGCACTGAAATAACTTGCCATGTCGGTATCTTGAATACCTTTAACCTTCGTATTTAACAAAACTTAAAACGCTTAATTTTTTGACATTCGACGCAAAAGACCATTACATTTGAAGAAATTATTGTTTTCTCTTTTGTCAATAATGGCATTAGCAATTTTAAGGACCCTTTAAATATAGAACGTACCTATTTGCCTTACATTCTTTGACTACTTATATAGGGAGTAGTTACGCGTGTAATTCTACTAACAAACATTTGTGCCACTTTTTGCGGGGGGCGAGGTAACATGAAATCCGCAACTTTGGATTTTATTTCCCGTAACTTTAGATTCTAATTTTGATTGTTAAAAATCATGAAAAGTAGTCTCGTGTGAACCCCAAACGTCATAAATTCGTAGTTATTGTTTCGCAATTATAGGCTGTCTCGTTTAGTGATAAGTTAACAAATTGAATGTAAATGCACGTGATCAATTGTTCTTATACCGTGGCAGAGGGGAAATGCTACCGCGAGGCTAGTCCTTTGAATAAATAGTCAAAGCTTACATTTAATGTTGCATTACTTTACGGTTTCAAGATGAAGCCAAGAATTAATTTAGAATATCGCAACTAAACTATAAAATTTTTTGCGAATTCGTGACGAGTTTGTGAATAGAACAAGTTACTACTAGTCCTTTTAACCTTGAACATTTGGATAAATGACAAACTGTTGTTACAGGTACTATCTCTCGACGTTCAAAGACGCCCTCCGGCAGGTCGCCATAGACGTGATGACGGGCGAATCTAAGAACATACCGGAGCATCTGATCGTGCCGGACCCTGACTGTACACGCTGCACATCCGTGAAGGTTGTCATGTATAATGTGCGTGCATGATGCTGCTTGCTGTCTGTTATGTCATGTATATTGTGCGTGCATGATGCTGCTTGCTATCTGTTATGTCACTTATAGGATAAGAACATACCGGAGCAGCCGATCGTGCCGGACCCTGACTGTACACGCTGCACCTCCGTCAAGGTTGTCATGTATAATGTGCGTGCATGATGCTGCTTGCTATCCTTATGAGCTTTTTACTTTTTTTTATTTCTTACCAAAACAATACATTAACACTTTCACTGCTATCTAGCGTGTAACTTTCCATTCAGAAATGAGTCATTACAAAAGGACAAATTACTTTACTTTTCGCCAAAACTGCAGAACAGTTTGTTGGCGAAAGATGTAACACTTAACTTAAAAAAAATGAGTATACAATATAATTTAGTAAATAAAATTAAAGTATCGTGATTAAGTATAAACATAATATCAGTGAAAGTGTTAAAATAAAAACCACACAAAACTACGAGGGTTTGTATCTGATTTTTGTACATTTTATGTGTATACAAAATAATTGAATTGAATATCGTCGCTGCAAATTTTTAATAGCTTTTTTGAATAGCTACGTTTACATAAACTCCTATGTGAATAGCTTATTATTTCACTGATAGAGGTCTTGCCTACACTAATAAGAAAGCTTTTTCGTTTTTCTCAAAAAAGTAACTTTTTACACATAAGAGATTTTAAGTTTGCAACAGTATGTGATTTCTCCAATCAGTGGCTAACTTAGAAAAATAATTTCCTTGATCCAGGCGCGAATTTTTCATGAAGATATTAACAGAAATCTAGTAAAAATAAATCATGAACTCTCAACTAAACGAACTCGATATAACAGGATCACCCGATGCCTGACACGGCTGCGATGGCGCAGCATGTCAAGTCTCTCATAGACGACTGCAAGAAGTTGCTGGTCGACACTGAACCGGTGCTTGGCTCCTGGGGACTTATCGACGCCGACCCCAGGTAAGACTAGTGATTTACCGACTGGATATGACAGGACCACTGGATCCCGACACGGCTGCTGCTGCGATGGCAGAATACGTCAAGTAAATTTTTAGCGTTTTTTTAATGAGATCAATATAATTTTTTGCGAGCAAATACCCTAAAAATAAAAAAAACTGCATCTTAGAACCGTTGACACGATAAGAATTTTTGTTTTGTAACCTTTAACTGTTATTTGCAAACTAAAATTCACAAAATAAATGAATGAAAAGGGTACAAAAGGTAAACTCTCTGTCAGACAACAACCATTTTATGGGATGATACACAAAGAATCGGATAAAACGACCCACCAATTTCTCGAAAAATTAATCTTATCGTATTATATTCATGGATTTTTAACCGACTTCAGAAAAGACGTTTCTCAATTCGACCGTATATATATATTTTTTTTATGTGTGTTCGCGCATAACTTCGTCGTTTATGAAGCGATTTTGATGATTATTTTTTTTATTGGAAAGAAGGTATTCCAAGGGTGGCACCATGATAAGGAAACCAGGATCTGATGATGGCATCCCAGAGAAATCGAGGGGAACCTTTGGAAATCGTAGTGCGTTTGTTGATTTAAAGCACTACTATTAAATGGAACTAATAAACAAAATTTTAACAAGAAATTAAAACTGCCTTCAAAAAACTAAAATGTTAAAAAATAATATTGCAGCCGATGACTTTTTCGTTCGCATCATAAGTACATTAATTGGTTTTATAGAATTCGGTGTCAAGCCAAGCCAAAAAACTAATGCAAACCCTGTCGCGAATTGAGCTGGCTTGATAGCGACTTCGATAAAACAAATTAATGATGCGAACGAAAAAGTCATCGGCTGCAATATCATTTTTTAACTTTTTAGTTTTTTCTGCATTTTAATTTGCAAATAAATAATATTTATATTATGTACCTATAGTATAATCTGTGGACCCACAGCACCGGTGATCCATCCGAAACGGAGATGGACACCGTCCTCCTTCTAACCAGCGATGCGTACCACGTTGCGGACTACGACGAGACCTCGGACCGCATCCTGTCCGTGCAGCGCGTGCCGCTGCGTGACGTCACCAGCATCGAGCTGGGAACGCTCGACACCAACAACACGGTCAGTCATCATCAGCCTCCGCGACGACGACGACACCTATACTCCATTCCAAATAGCATCGACCAAGATATGTCGGATAGTATATCTTTATTATAAATCAATTAGATTTGGTAATTGTTAAAAAAAATCCCATCAAAATCCGTTGCGTAGTTTTAAAGATCTAAGCATACATAGGGACAGACAGCGGGAAGCGACTTTGTTTTATACTATGTGATGTGATGAAATGAATTAGTAAATTTGCATACCACATAGGGTCTGATTTCTTATGCTTTATATTCATAAAGCATAAGAAATCAGAAATCAGACACTTTTCATAATTAGACGTGTCTTTTGTATTTTCTCTGGTATGATTCTGTTTCTGAATGTTCATAAACATTATTGATCGTTTTTAAACATTATTGGATGTCCATAAACATTCATGGATTTCCATAAACATTCATGGTTGTCCATGCTTATAAACTCTTTTACGGAAATATGTAAACATCGACTTTTTACCTCGAAATGAGACTTAAAAATCATCTATCCCTTCCACTGCCTAGGGGCCGGCCGTCTGAGCCGGCTCACACCTAGTGAAACGCAGCGCATAGAATTCTTTACTACCAAACCATTATCGACTATATAACCATTATTGAAATAACATCGAAAATCAGCTACTAGTCGCCGAGAGCACCGAAGGACTTAAGGCGAAAATTGTGTTAATTGATTTTCGATGTTATTTCAACACAAGAAAAATTGATAATGGTATGGCAGTGAAAAATGCTCTGCGCGCTGGCTTTAACAATAAACTTTCGTTGCAGCTATTCAGCGTAGGCCGCAAGAACACCAGCGAGCCTATGTACTGCATCCGCATTAACTACACTTACTGCGGGGAGGCTGGGTACTTGCACATGTTCCGATCCACCTCCCTGAGGTTCTTCAACAACATGGCCGTCGCCATCAACACTAGGGACGAGATGATCGGTTAGTTACAAAGTAATTAGGTACCTATGTAGGGGGCCAATTTGAAAAACAGCGCTGACCACTTGGTCAGCATTATGCTGAGTCTGGCCCTCTTGTCACATTTTAGCATTAAGTTCTTTATAAAGTTAATTTCATTTCGAATACTGCCAGCGAGCGATGTACTGCATCCGCATCAACTACACTTACAGCGGATATAGACATTTAGTCTATGTGTACAATAATTTAGCTAAGACCAGGCCGGCTAGCCAGCCAGCAAATTAAATTGATTATTTGTTAAATAATAACCGTTTGGGACAGAATAATTGTGATCCGCCTACTGCCGTCAACTGAATCACGCACTTTTTTGTCCATTTTGATCCGCCTACTGCCGTCAACTGAATCACGCACTTTTTTGTCCATTTTGCACACAACATGCTATGTATTTTGTTGTATAAACTAGCTATAATCTTTATGTACAATAAGGCGAATAATGAATTATATTATATTCGTTGTATAGAATTTATGACATGGAATCATCATTCTCTCACAATTCCCCACTATTTGGGGTCGACACAATATGCCATCCTTTTCCATTCATCTCTCTTAGCCGTAGAAAGAGAAGGTACTAGAATGAATTACGTGTCATATTCATCAATAAGAGATGCACATAGCAAATTCGTTCTAGTTAAAAAAGGAGATCGCTACTTATTGCTGTCCTTATCGACGTAACCACTTTTTTGTACTACGACGCGACGGCTGTCTGACTCCAGAGTCAGTCATCTAGCTTCATATAAATTGTATAGGATTTTATGACTATCGCTGTCTCATACGTGGTTACGTTGTTGTTCAGTCTATCAGCGGAAGCGAAAAATTTTAAATTAAATTAAAAATTGTTTATTTGTCTCATAAGCATTAGAATTACAACATGAACATGTATCACAGTGAAAAGAGGAGAAAATAATTGCATATGATGACAAAAAGGCCAAGGACTCAGCATTTTTCGTCTATGCTCTTAGCAGTCATTCCAGCACTCACTCCTTACATATTCCATTTATAATGTAGAATATCGACTTAAAATATGAACTTTGTCACTACCGCCTATCTTCGCTTGAAAACATTCTGTCAATCTAGCTAAACCGTCTCTCAATCTTAATAGAAATGGCACACTCGATTTTTGTTTAAATAAATAATAATGTACATTTCAATTTCACAGAGTCACTACATTCCATCTGCGAGTCGATTATAGTAGCGCGCGATGTCGCCAAGTTGCCGCCTATACCTTTCCACGATGGAATCAAATTAGAGAAGAAGAAGTCTAAGGTATACAATCTAAATATATAAAAGAAGAAACTGACTGACTGAATGAATGAATGACTGACTGACATATCAACGCACAGTCCAAACCGCTGGACCTAGCGATTCCAAATTTGGCATGTAGGTTCCTTATTCCTAAGGAAGGATTTTTCAAAATTCACTTCCTAAGGAGGTGAAACGGGGGTCCAAAGTTTGTAAGGGGAATCAAGATTAGTTAGACTATTTTATTCGAAACTTCACAAACTCTGAAAATCGAGATGGGTATGGTTTGTATGGTTTATCGGGTCGCTAATTATGAAAACACAATGATTTTAAATGTTTTGAAATGTCTAAATTTCATTATGGGTGGCGTTTTTATGGTGTTTTGGGATGTTAATTGGGGATGAGTAGAGTGTGAGTAGGGGGTGAGTGGGGGTGCGTTAGGGGCGAGTAGGGGGTGCGTAGTGGTGTGTAAGGGGCTGGGTAGAGGGGGTGAGTAGGTTGTGTTCTTTCGGAAGTCACAAAAACATGTCAGTGCCACAAAAAAAGACATAAACAAGTCCTAAGTCCACCCCTAAGAATTCGCGGGCAACAGCTAGTCTATCTATACTATTATTAAACTGTAACAGGAAGTTTGTCTGCACATTGAAGATATTAACAAAAAAAAAGTGACGATATGGTTTTTAGGTGTCCCTGATTCCATTTCACCAATTTTTGGATTTTTTGTCTGTCTGTTTGTTTGTGTGTTTGTTTGTTTGAACGAGTATCACGCAAAAACTACTGAACCGATTTTGATGAAACTTTTTTTGTTTGATAGTTTATGATCTGACTTAAAATCTGGTATATAATTTGTGCGGACGAAGTCGCGGGTTAACGCTCGTAATTTATAAATTACAAATAAATGGTGATTAAAAAACCTTTCCAAGAGTCTACGGCGACATCCGTAGGTCAGACAACAAGTTTATTAGGGTTCTGGTTCTGTACCCAAAGGGTGCCACCGAGACGTTATTACTAAGCCTACGCCGTCCGTGTGTCTTAATTTTCAAGGGCTGTACAGGTCAGTTAACTAAAGCTGGCGCGTTCACAGTACTCACACTTATGCAATTTCACTATACAGGATGATTAAAAATAAATGATTTTCAAATAATTGATTCATAAGTGTAGACTAGAGTTAGTTTTTAGTAAAATGGGTGCGTTGTAGATAAATAAATACAAATATATGTGTTACTTGTTTTTATTATGATTATTACATTATTGCTTTTAATCAGAATCTTAAATTAAATCTTCTACCCCACTACTGACGCTAACATTTAACATCACGCTGTATTTATAAACAGTAGCAAAAGAAAAACAATAACTGTCCCCTTCACGCTCATAAGATAGACCGCGCGCGAGAGAGACGGGCAGACCTTTCATGATGCGTATGCAGTACGACGTCACGCCGCGCGCTTATTCACAGACACTACACAAGTGCAATGTGTAAATGTGTTGAACGCGCCAGCTTTAGTTAACAGACCTGTATCTTGTGAACCGCAATATAGGTAGCCAGTTGACATTTTCACAGCATATGTATTAGCTATCTATCTATACTATTATAAAACTGTAACAGGAAGTTTGTCTGTACATCGAAGATATTAACAAAAAAAAGTTACGATATGGTTTTTAGGTGTCCCTGATTCCATTTCACCAATTTTTGGAAATTTTGTCTGTCTGTTTGTTTGTTTGTTTGAACGAGTATCACGCAAAAACTACTGAACCGATTTTGATGAAACTTTTTTTGTTTGATAGCTTATGATCTGACTTAAAATCTGGTATATAATTTGTGCGGACGAAGTCGCGGGTTAACGCTCGTTATCTATACTATTATAAAACTGTAACAGGAAGTTTGTCTGTACATTGAAGATATTAACAAAAAAAAGTTACGATATGGTTTTTAGGTGTCCCTGATTCCATTTCACCAATTTTTAAATTTTTTGTCTGTCTGTTTGTTTGTGTGTTTGTTTGGGTGTTTGTTTGTTTGAACGAGTATCACGCAAAAACTACTGAACCGATTTTGATGAAACTTCTTTTGTTTGATAGCTTATGATCTGACTTAAAATCTGGTATATAATTTGTCCGGACGAAGTCGCGGGTTAACGCTCGTTATCTATACTATTATAAAACTGTAACAGGAAGTTTGTCTGTACATTGAAGATATTAACAAAAAAAAGTTACGATATGGTTTTTAGGTGTCCCTGATTCCATTTCACCACTTTTTGGATTTTTTGTCTGTCTGTTTGTTTGTGTGTTTGTTTGTTTGAACGAGTATCACGCAAAAACTACTGAACCGATTTTGATGAAACTTTTTTTGTTTGATAGCTTATGATCTGACTTAAAATCTGGTATATAATTTGTGCGGACGAAGTCGCGGGTTAACGCTCGTTATAATATATTATTTTTGATTTGCTAACATAAAAAAATGAGAAAAACAAAAGAAAGCATACAAGAAATTTAGTCTATTGTGGTAAGGAACCCTCGATGCGCGAGTCCGACTCGCACTTGGCCGGTTTTGTAACCTGTCTGCTTCCACCCACTTCCTGATGTTCAATTGACCTGAATTTATTATTAGGTGCATCCAATACAAGGCCAGTCGAGCAGCGGTCGATCATCACTCTACTTGGACCTATCTCGGTTGCCGACGCTCACTAGGAATGTGAGCGAGACGCAATTAGTCGCTGATATCAGGAGCGTTGGTAAGTTATTTACTATTGAAGGGGTTATTTTGTATACAAATGTTTTTGGGACTTAGTAAATGTTAAGGTTACACACCAATGTCGCCGACCCGCTGACATCCTAACCTGCACGGGCTAACCTAACTAACCCACATCAATCCCTGAGGGTAGGCCTTTGCCCTGCAGTGGGACGTAATACAACGTGTTAATGAATTAACGCAAAGCTAGAAAGTAGTTTGTTTAGGATCGAGAGCAGAATCGCATTATCATGGTTTCAACATAGGTAATTTTTTTCAAAATATTAAATAAATTGTTTGTAAAATTTGAAATTTACTGAAAGAGAGCAGAATCGAATTATCACGGTATCAACATAGGCTTTTTTTTTTCAAAATATTGTGTAATTTTTTTGTAAAATTTACTGAACCCGATGTCACCCCACCGCACGGGCAAACTCACCCTACTTACTACCAAAAGAAGATCATTCAAATGTATCCATGAGTACGTTAGCGCTTTCATTCATTGCTAAAATGTTAAATCATTTTTGCCTTAAAACTGGACATGCGAATAAATTTAAATTTTAACTATAAAAATAATGAAATGATTGTTTCAATCTAATTATTTTGTTATAAATCAGTTAACCGTACCGCAAAACCGTATACACCCCGTATACGGTTTTGCGCTTATTCATTAACACGTTGTATAGGCTGATGATGAACCACGGACCCCAGTTTGAGAAATCCTGCCCTAATCAATCCCTCAACCCTCCCCTCCCCGCCAGAGTACAGTCCCCGGCTGTCGTTGACGGGGGGTCCTGGATCAACTCTCCCACACTCAGTTCCGATACATTGTCTAACCTAACCAATCCCTCATCCCTCCCTCCCCGCCAGAGTACCGTCCCCGGCTGTCGTTGACGGGCGGCCCTGGATCAACTCACCCACGCTCAGTTCCGATACATTGTCTAACCTAACCAATCCCTCATCCCTCCCTCCCCGCCAGAGTACCGTCCCCGGCTGTCGTTGACGGGCGGCCCTGGATCAACTCACCCACGCTCAGTTCCGATACATTGTCTAACCTAACCAATCCCTCATCCCTCCCTCCCCGCCAGAGTACCGTCCCCGGCTGTCGTCGACGGGCGGTCCTGGATCAACTCACCCACGCTCAGTTCCGATACATTGTCTAACCTAACCAATCCCTCATCCCTCCCCTCCCCGCCAGAGTACCGTCCCCGGCTGTCGTCGACGGGCGGCGTCCTGGATCAACTCGTGCGCATGGTGACCGGCAGCAAGCACGCTCATTACCGATACATTATCATCGGAGAGTTGAATGCTCAATCACAGGCTGTTAGTAGTTTATTCCTATACGTTAAGGGGTGTTCGCGGGTCTAAGGGGTTTTATGGTTATGATGTTAAGGGTTGACTCGATTATTATGTTTATAGGATTAATATTTAAAAAAATCAAAAAGGTCACATTGTAGTCATTGCTCATTTTCAATTTATCGGGTCACTGCGGATTTGTTTTTATAATGTTTGTAGTTATTATCTTTAAAACTGCCAAAAGTGGCCACTTTTGGCGGTTTTAACGATAATAGCTACAAGCATGAAACATAATAATCCGTAATGTTTCGATAAATTGAAAGCGAATCAGGACTACAATGTGACATTCTTGTTTTTTTTTTTAATGTTGTTTAATTGTTTAGAAATTTAAGAAAGTACGATTGGAGGTAACACAATAGGCTCGGTAGGCTCTTAATGGTTTACCACCCATTTAAATATTACCTTTTTTGTTGTTAATATTACTTGAGTTTGTTTAAAACTGTCTGCTCATTTTCCAGGATCAAAAGCCCTGAACAACATGTCAGAGCAATTCAGTAAACTCAACAAGTTAAGTCACTCGCTGAACGCCCGCGCCAGGCCCAGTCTACAACTAAAATTCGACCAGAGCGCCACCCGGACCAAGAAAATGTTTACACTAGGAAACAAGACCGACAAGAAGAAGGGAAGCCTATCCGACGGCATGAGCTCCGACTATTCTTCTGACGACGAAATCAGAACAAACATCTTCGAACCAACCCTAGATAACTTCGAAAACACTCAGCATTACATCGGAAAAATCAATCAGACCGAAGAAAACGACTGCGATCTCATCCAAAACCCTCTATACTCATCCAAAATAGAACCTAACGAACAAGTAAAATTTGAGCTCGTCCCAACAACATCTGAGAAACAAACGCTGAAAACACCGAGTAACATTAGCAAAAAGAATCCTTTTGACGTCGAATCTAAAACTCCGGAAATTCAAATCGAAAGTGACGGTAAACCTAATCCGCCGAATTCTTTAGTGTTATCACAGAAATTGTCGCATAGTTCGAGTGATATAACTTATGAGGAATCGGAAGGTGTGAATTATCATGTCCGGTCTAGCTCTCAGCATGAGATAACTTTGAACATAGCGCAGTCGCACAGCGAGTCAGCTTTGAGGCAGATGAAGAATATACCCAGTCCTGTCTCGAGCGCCACTAGGGAGATGGTTTTGTCGCCTCTCTCTAAATTGGCTAAAGGTGTTCAGACGTTGGGCGCTAATTTGGATCCGAGGAAGATAAAGGTGGGTTATGTTTTTATTATTTTTGCATTTTACTGTCCTTGAATAAGGCCATTGTCCTGCAGTGGAATCATTCATACTATAACCATATGAATCGATAATAACACTATGGAAGCGAAACTGGTTAAACCAACACGAGATTAGTAGGCGTATTATTGACATTTTGTGGGCATATCTTGACATTTAACGCGGTAATTTCATTGCTATAGTGTACTATTATTATCAACATTTATGCTATAACGTACTTTTTACTGACCTAAAATGGACACTTCATTTTATGAAAGGTACCAAAATTGAAAAATCATTTGGAGATTGTGTGGTTTAAAGTTGATATACCACTAGTTTTTATATACTAACAAATTTTTAAGGATGTATCCAGACAATGAAAGTAAACAACTTTCCGTGCGGAACATGGGTCTTATAACGAGAAAATTGTTTGTACCTCCCATACAAAAGTGCGGATCAGCCAAACGATTTTATAAGGGAAGTCCAAAACTTTTTTCGTTTTTCGTCTCATGTTTTTTTATGTGAAAGTTGATTAGTTTCATTGTCTGAATACCTTAAAATTTTATAAGTAATTATAAACTACACTGGCCTGCAAAACTAAATATCACACTTTTAAAATTTCAATAACTTTTTAAGTACATAAAATATACTTTCGAATTAAAAAGGTTTCCAAAAGAGTTTAATTTACAAAGAATAGTAACAAAGAAAGCTGATAACATTGGCTTTACAACGTTTTTTATTTTAAATCTCTAATTTCTATAGTTCAGAAAAAAATTAAATATTAAAAGTGTAGTACTTAGTTTTGCAGGTCAGTGTAGTAGTGAGTTAAATATACTTTACAAAATGGCGGTCTAGTATATTTTCTGACCACACCGAAAGGGATATGGGTTGTGAGTATATATACGCGTGGTAAAGGAACATAATGCAGATAGAGTGAGGAAATTTTTAAAGACGGATAATGCATTAAAGTAAAGATGTAAGAAGATATATAAAATAAAACAAGAAGTCTTTTTAACCCCCGACGCAATAAGAGGGGTGTTATAAGTTTGACGCCTATGTCGGTTTGTCTGTCTGTTGGTCTATCCGTCTGTGGCATCGTAGCACCCAAACGGGTGGACCGATTTCGATGTGTTTTTTTAAAAATAGAAAGCTAATTTTTGCGAGAGTTTTCTTAGCTTTGTTTCATGAAAATCGGTACAGTAGTTTCTTGGAAACATAAAATTACGAAATAACATTAAATTACAAATTAAAAAAAACCCCTACGCCATAAACAAACATTTAAAAAGTGAAAAATAATTCGGTCACCTAAGCAATGATGCAGCTTGATGTAAGCAAATGTATGTTTTACATTTTAACTCTCTTTATTCTTAAACTTAATATTAGATTCCACGTGTATGATTTTTTATTGTATGGTACCTATGCATTTTTTTAATCCAGGGAACCACTGCAGTGAAGCAAATATCCGACCAGCAGTACGAAGAGCACAAACAACTGCAGGAGAAGTGGCGCGGCTGCAGCACCCGCCTCGTGGCTCTCTAATGAGTGTTGCCAGCTTAGTGAAATTATACCCCAGTGTAGCCAGGTGATAGAATTATGTTACTATTTAGTAGGAATTGTTTGTGGTGGGAAAATGTGGTGATTTTTGATAGTGATGTGATTTTAGTGTTAACTTTGTTTTTTGTTAAATTACTAAGTAGTACAATGTCACAAATTATTGCAGTATTTTTTTTTTCATGGTAACTTAATACATAGTTTACACGAAGCTTGCCCATAAGTAGAAAAATTTCGAGTGCCACTTCCTTTGCAAGAAACGTAAAAATAACATAAATATCCTGGCAAAACGGTACAGTATTTGTCACTGTTTTCTTCTCTTTTTAGCTAAGGTGCATTTTGGTTTTATAAAATTTACATTAGACGCCATATCCACGAGCGATACTATCGGAGCGATACCAGTGGTCCGTCACTCGCGTTTAACAGCTGCGATAAATATCTACGACGCTGCGTATCTAGTCTAGATAGATACAGCCTGTATCATACAGGCTGTCGCACATTGATATAAGGCTCGTTTTAGTTCGTCGTTCGTCGCGGTTGACTGTAAAACGACAAGAGATACATCTCTTAGAAAACGATAAGTTTTCACGCATTAACTCGTCGTCTGTCGAGATTTCAGACACAATAGAAAATGCATTGTGTCTGGACGAGATCTGCGTCCGACAAAGGGTTAATCATTTACTGCCAGATGTTACGGACGAAAAGGTATGTAATTGATTCAGCGTTGTTATTACTTCGTACAGCGCGCGACGTATGCGACGTTGCCGTCTGGTGAGAGTGGCAGAATTCATATAAGCGCATCAAACAACATTTCCAAAAAGACAAGAATGTCACATTGTAGTCCTGATAGGCTTTCAATTTATCGAAACATTACGGATTATTATGTTTTATGCTCGTAGCTTTTATCGTTAAAACCGCAAAAAGTGACCACTTTTGGCGGTTTTAAAGATAATAACTGCAAACATTATAGAAACAAATCCGCAGTGACCCGTTAAATTAAAAATCAGCAATGACTCCAATGTGAAATTCTTGTTTTGTGGAAATATTGTTTAATTGGTAAGAAATTAAAAAATACGATTGGGGCAGCACAATAGGCTCGGTGCAGCCTTAAGGATTTAACACATTACTATCAAAACTCATTCTACTTTTCTCACCTCAATAAGTTATTTAAATTACCTAATTATATTCTATTGTATAGCTATTCCCATCTTGATGTTACATTCCTTCCCAATTATATTAATATAGATAGTAGTGCACATCGAATTGTTAGGTACGTTATCTGCTATTACTTCAAATAAACAAACTTCATATGAGAAATCGAATATGAAAGTGCAATATTTGTAGTTCATTAAAGAATTAACAACAATGGCAAATAAATGAAGTGTTCTATCTCTCATAATCCATGACATCTAAAGAATTTTAGGTGGAATGAAAATTACTTGCATCAATGAAATATTTACAGGCTGTAACAAACGACCTTCAGTTATATTTGAAGAAGTGCTTCGAACCATCAAACTGAACAACTTTCACTCTGGAGCCAACTTCGAAATTGCGAAAAAAAAATGTTTCATGCAAAACTGCCGTACCTACACGACTCAAATGTATGGGACTTTAGATTTTTTAATATATTTTTCCACCTTGGTCTCCATAGTTGTTCAGTTTGGTCTAAACGCCCCTTTAAATATTACTAGGGTGTTTAGTTACACCTTGTATAGTTACATTTTTGAAACTCTAAACTTTCTACTCATCAAACTGAACAACTTTCACTATGGAGCTTCGAAACAGATATTAAAAATATTTTTTTTTTACAAACCTGCTGTACCTTACCTACTTGACTCGAATGTATGGAACAGCCGAATTTCGATGTTATGCTCGCTGTCGGCTATGCTCGAAGTTTCCCTGCGAGATCGAATCAGAAATGAAGAGATCCGCAGAAGAACCAGAGTAACTGACATAGCCCAAAGAATTGCTAAACTGAAGTCGCAGTAGGCGGGGCACATTGCTCGCAGAATCGATGGCCGATGTGGCCGAAAAGTTCTCGAGTGGCGACCGCGTACCGGAAAGCGCAGCGTGGGTGGCGCATGGTGGACCGACGACCTGGTGAAGGCGGCGGGAACCCGTTGGATGAGGGTAGCGCAGGACCGATCGTTATGGCGATCCTTGGGGGAGGCCTATGTCCAGCAGTGGACGTCCATCGGCTGAGATGATGATGCTGATGATGATTTCGATGTTGGCTCCATAGTGAAAACTATTTAGTTTGACGATTAGAATACATGGTTTAATTTTGACCAAAAATGTATCATAAATTAATTCAATTTCCAACAAGTATTCGAACTGTATTTTTAGATAAATCTAGTAACAATAACCTTGAAGGTTTTTAGTGAGAAATAACATACTATTTTTCCTATGAAAACGACATCTGCGTTATCGTATATTGTGAATCTCATAAGGCTAGGGATCGAAGTAGAATCAAAACTAAGGACTTTTTTCCGGTCAAACGAGCGTGCATACGCAAATTGCATACATGGGTGGCTACATTCCATGTATCAAAAGATAACATTATGCAAAGTATGCAATGTAATAGGACAAAATAACGCGCGCTTGCCTGGAAAAAGGCCCTCCCGGTTTTCGATCCATTGTAGAAAATATGCTGTCACCACAAAGCATATAATTCCAGCTATTTCTTCGCTACATTTGTCCCTAGCTTTACTATACCATGTACCCAAAGTACCTCAAATTATAGTTGTACTAACATTAATAATCATGCAGTATTATATTTAATGTATAAATAAATAAATGTACTCTATATAACTATAACCCACTAGAAACGCTGATAAAAATAAAAACAAATTAGAAAAGGCTGCAGTATTGCTATTCAGTATAATTTATTATTTGTCTATGACAAACTGCAATGTGATATAAAATGTTAATTTTATAGAATTAGCGCCAGTTGCACGTACATTCATTAAAGATCAATCTCATGCTAGCTTTTATTATGTCAACAAAACAAAAAGTGACAGCTAAGATTTAATGGAGGATTATCTTTAATTAGCGTTTCTGCAACTAAGTGTTAGAAAGTTAAACTGATAATTGCTCTTGTCACTGGTAAGCGAAACTATGCTATGCTGCATGTTGATAAAGTCGAATACCTATTAAACCTTCAATCGAATCGATGGTATGCCATTCAGTTATAGCCGGCGCACACCTGGCGAATCGCAGGGCATATTTCACTGCCAAACCATTATCGAATTTGTCTGCGTTGAAATTATATCGAAAATCAATTAACGGAACTTTCGCCTCAAGTCGCTTCGATGCTTTCGGGTCTAGTATTTGTGTTAATTGATTTCCAATGTTATTTCACCACAAGCAAAGCCGATAATGGTTTGTCAGTGAAAAATGCTCTGCGCTGCGCCTTGCCAGGTGTGCGCGGGCTCTAAGTATAATGGAAAGTTGTCTCGCATTCGAAATGTACCTTATTTTCATATCTATACGGTTGATAATAATATTGGAACAAAACATATAGGTCTCAAATAGAAGTCACTTTATTATAGCAAACTTCAGATCGTCAAAAATAAATGAATCAAAACAATCAATTAACGACACAAACCAACAAACCGACTTCTGCATCTCAAATCAACTGCGCAAAAAAACACGGCAGCATATAGCTGATTCATAGATATGCAAGTAAACAAAATGCGGGCTTGTACCAAGCCATGTGCTAAATTGGTCAATAATTCTTCGCTATCTCGAATCGACAGAAGATTCGTCGATAGATGTAGACATTGAAAATGTACCTAGTTGAAATATCCTACCAAAAATCACGGCAGAATTCCATTAACTCAATTTTAAGTATTATTATAATCTAAATATGATCACACCTACCACAGTGAAGCGAAAAATATTACATTATTATGATTATTCTTTAGTAAGAAATTAGAAAAACCAAGATTTTTCGCTGATCCCTTAGCGAATGAACTCGTGTCGAAGATTTTAGGGAAATAGTTGTCTATCGTATACCTAGTTTGTTGTCCATCTTATACACTGAGAGAACAATATTAAAATCGTATTATTTCTAATGACTATTCGACGATTAATGAATAGTTACTTCAATATTCGCTAACATTTCACTGTATTTGTAACGGGTGTGTAAGACATTTATATGTCATGTATATTGGTACGATAGAGTCGCGTTGATGTTGTATGTTTGTTAAATAAAGGTGTAACAAAATCAAATAGTATAACAGTATACATTTTTAGTCATTGCGGAATCTTCAACCGTTCATACACCATGCAAACTGGAAATTTTTCACCATGGAGGTATTTTTTAAATCGGGAATAAAACAGATGTTCCATATAAATGTTTCTTTTTCTTCTACCGAGTCATTGGCATGTCAGCGTTTGAGTCTACTAGGTCAGTACGGTAGTCTTAGTTTTGTATGGAATATCAGATTTTTATTTTCGCGATTTTGAAGTTGGCTCCATAGAGAAAGTTGTTCAGTTTGATGTGAAGACTACATCGTTCAAGTCTAAGTACTGTCTAAAAATTATCCTGTAAACTAATGAGCTCGCTAAAACAACTACAGTTTGAACCACACTAACTGCCCAAGATTATCAAGACAATTTCCTATTTAAGCATTATATCCTTTCTGGCAGGTTTAACTACCAAGCCAAGAAAGGGACAACAGAATCTGGTGCCTATCGCAGATTATTTTGGAACTTTACTCATAGAATATTTATTTCTAAAAAGATATTTGGGTATTTTGTTACACCAATATTTATAAAATTATTCTTTGATTAGTTAGATATTAGAATATTTATGCACCAATTAATTGAATAGCAAATTACGATGTAAATGTTCTTAATGTGAGTAGTAAATATACTCAAATACGTAACTTAATAAAAATAATATTAATAGAAATATACAAATAATAAAAAGGTTAGTTTAAAAGCTTATGAAGATGTATTCAAATAAAAATAATCAATACAAAATTAACATTTTAACAGTTATACCACTAACAATTTAGCAAGGCTTACTTATATCTCGATTATATTACTTATGATGCTGTATCTTTCATAATTATGAGCAGTCTGAGAGAGACAGCGTTCATTAAATATTACACGTTTAAGCCAAAGCACTTGTTGGTGCAAGTCCGGCTTAGTTTATTAAATTAAAATACCGTCACTTTTGATGGTTTTGATATTTTCTCCTCCTATTCACTTTGTTTATACTATTTTAAATTTCCACTATTTAAAAATTGCTTACTCATACTGTTAACCACACGAGTAAATATACCCCACAGAGATAAAGCTTCATGCAAACGCCCTATGATAGGTACACTACAAGACGCGGTGGTGTTTGCGTGACCTTTCACCAACTCGTTTTAAACGTCGCCCGCGGAAAATCCGGCTCGACCAATGGACAATCTATGAGCGAGCGCGTTATGTGATCATTTTGTGCGCTCCTTAGAAGTTTACGCATGTGCTGCTACTAAATAAACTCGAAATCCAATATTGGTTCGATGAATAAATAAACAAGGCCAGGCCAACCTGGGCCAAGTACACAAGGCGACAGATCTATCTACCCTAAGTTGAACTCTATTTCCATTAACCTAGAGTTTAACTATGGATAGGTTGATCTGTCAACATGTGCACTGATATTAATTCTATGCCTGGGTGACCGAGCTTCGCGCAGTCAGGAAATATGTATCCCGGAAATGTATCCAAGATAAAACAATAAAATTCTTACACCCAAAAAAAGAACTAATCCATAAAAGTTACAAGTATGATTTTTTATTTACCTTTTTGAAAATCACGTAGAAGGAAAGAACCGCAGCCGATCGACCGAACCGATAGACCACTTTTCTCTACGACGCACCGTTTCAGATATATTCGCGAAAAATCCAAAAGTGAGAACTTTAACCCCCTCCCCCCACTCCAGCGCGACTCTTAGATGGACTTTTAGTATGTTTACTCCCTAAGAACCAACAACCTGAACAACTTTCAGGAGAAATCGCTTAGGTCCCAGCTCACGCACTCTACAAACTCCTTTGTTCAAATTTGTAAAACATCTTTTTTTGAGATAAAAGTAGGAAAAAGGCCGGCGCACACCTGGCGAAGCGTAGCGGGGAGCACTTTTCACTGCCGAACCATTATCGACATGGTTAAACATCGTTAAATCGCTTCGATGCTTTTGGGGACTAGTAGTTGCTTTCAATGTTATTTCAACGCAGTCTTAAGTGGATAACGGCTGTGAAAAATGCTCTGCGCTGCGCTTCGCTAGGTGTGCAACGGCTTTTTCCCTACTTTTATCTCAAAAAAAGATGTTTTACTAATTTCAATAAGTCGAATCTCAAGATGTTATTCGGTTGATCGGTTCTGGATCTATTTTTAAGTTAATTTGTAGAGAGACCATTTTTCTATGAATTTGTCAAATAATTCTAACAAAATAAGATGGACATTTCTTTTGATTTTAGTAAACCATTCTCAACCTTATATGAACAATGCTACGTTCGAAAAAGTGAGATAATGTATTTAAATGTTTAGTGAAGTTATTCTATTTGAGTAGGTATGTAAAGGCTAACCAGAAAAATTTTTAAAAACTGCTTTGGGGGCGCTACAATCAACTATAACCTTTAATGGCAATGTTTTAAGTACAAAAATTTGTTCCAATAATTTGCCGGAACATGTCGAGGTTTTTTTCTGGTCAGGCTTTGATTTACAAAACTTAGGTCATTTAATACACAATTATTAAGTATAGACTCGCGTAGAGTTTGTAGGATTTTGTAATAGCTTTGTATTTTTGAATTAGAGGGTTATGTATAGATTTAATGTTCAATGCAATAAATTATACGTACGGTAAGCTACCTAACCTACCATGAGTTGACATTTTGTACCTATACCACACCCACATGCTGAACTAGTACTGCTACAGACACAGGATGGTGTCGCCAAACTCGTCGTCCCTCTCGCACGCGTGATCCTGCTGTATATACTTTATTATTTTTTTACTATTTTTTTAAAATATGCTGTCCCATACAAAACTGCAATTCTGCTTGACCCAAATGTATGGGACAGCAGATTTTTTACGCGATTTCGATGTCGGTCCCATATAGAGAAAGATAAGTTTCATGTCCTATTCATCCACTTCAAAAACCTTCAGCATTTTAAGTTGGACCCCATAGCAATATTTTAGTTTTATCTTCTCAGCAAAAAAAAAACTTTTGAAAATAACACTAACTCGCATTTTTGGAAATTCTTTTTAATACTATTTTAAAAAACCATTTTTGACTGGTTGTCAACTATAATGGTACATTAGCGTGTCAACTTGTGGTAGGGCTACAGCTAATGAGAAGCTTGTTAAAATCCTTTCTCGAACGCGTACAAAGCTTTAGAATACATTTTTAGATTTAATTTATTTATACTTACATAAATGTTATTGTTATTTGTAATGCCTTTGTAAACGTGGGTATTTGACGTTACACGCTTAGTCTGTTTCATGTTGTGTTTCATTTGGTTTATGATTCAAATTCGGATGATTTCAAGTGTAATTTTGCAATCAGTCAAATCGCCGTCAGCTTTGCAAAACTCATTCGATATTGAATGGATATTGCAGTCGCCATTATTTGAAAAAATATTTTTAGGATCAGTGAAACAATAGGTGGTGATTTGAATGTATCCAATATTTTTTTAAGTCTAGTATATTTTAATCACCTGGGTGATCCATAGGACACATATGAGTCGCATATATGATCCATTGATCACTCAGGTGATTCAAGTTGAATAATCTCGGTGATCCAAAGGACACAAATGAGTAGCATATATGATCAATTGATCGCTCCTGGGTGATCCATAGGACACAAATGAGTCGCATATTATGATCCTTTGATCACCCAGGTGATTCAAGATGAATAAACCATTTCAATTTATTTATCGGTTCTTTTTAACAAAAAATGTGTTTTACAATTTTTTACAACAGATCACCGCTTCACTTGTATTTTATTTTAAAATACCGTACCGTACCCATGTGGTTTTAATTTAGTTAACCCGTATTTATGTTTGATTATAAAATCATGTGATTGTAGAAAAAATATTTTATGTTGATTTTATCTGTGATTATTTATTTATGTACATATTGTATTAGTTTTTCTATTCCTTTTGATTGAATAAATTGCTTGGACAGATTCGTGGTTTTTTTATTATTGGATTTCTAGCGCCACTTTTAAGGCTGCAATGAGCCTATTGTGCTGCCCTCAATCGTATTAATTTTTATTTTTTAACAATTAAACAATATTTCCAATAAACAAGAATGTCACATTGTAGTCATTGCTAATTGTCAATTTATCGGGTCACTGCGGATTTGTTTTTATAATGTTTGTAGTTATTATCTTTAAAACCGCCAAAAGTGGCCACTTTTGGCGGTTTTAACGATAATAGCTACAAGCATGAAACATAATAATCCGTAATGTTTCGATAAATTGAAAGCGAATCAGGACTACAATGTGACATTCTTGTTTTTTGGAAATGTTGTTTAATTAATATAGTTTTTGAAAGTAACGCGGTTATTATTTAATCTAGAAATAAACATTCAAACAAACCAAACATACCAAATAACCAAAACGCGGTAAGAACCCGTTAAAATGTTTATTTGTTGTTTAATTGTTTGGAAATAATAAAGTATAATTGATTGAAATAAAAAAAATATGAGAGAGGGCAGGACAATAGACTCGGTAGGCTCTTAACTCGGGGAAAACATTGTCCTCCACCTAATTGGACGAAGCAGGTAGCACCTAAGAGTTAGATAATGGAATAAAAGCAATCCTATAATCTATCTATAATATTATAAAACTGTAACAGGAAGTTTGTCTGTACATTGAAGATATTAACAAAAAAAAAGTTACGGTATGGTTTTTAGGTGTGCCTGATTCCATATCACCAATTTTTAGATTTTTTGTCTGTCTGTTTGTTTGTTTGTTTGATCGAGTATCACGCAAAAATTGGTAGTGCATTTTGCTCAATGCCTTTAACATTGTAATTTGTAAAATTTTAATGTAACTACTGTTGGTAAACCTAAATAAATAAATAAATAAAACTACTGAACCGATTTTGATGAAACTTTTTTGTTTGATAGCTTTATATCTGACTTAAAATCTGATATATAATTTGTGCGGACGAAGTCGCGGGTTAACCCTAGTCAATACATATGCTTTAGTTGATAATGATAAGACACATGCATCATTAAATAAATTTAAAGAAAACAGTAATTAATTTTAACACTTATAACTGCTAGCTTAGGGATTTGTCGCGGAATCTTTAACCGTACTTCTACAGAATATTACAGTACATCAAACTGAACAACTTCCAATATGAAGTTAACTCGCAATCATCATCATCATCGTCTGCTGGTGTATAGAAAACTGCAATACCTGTCTTCTCGACTCAAATGTATGGAATAGTAAAACAACTTTCTCTGTGGGACTAAGGTTGAAATCGCGAAACAAAATCAGCTGCTCCGTACAAAACTGCAATCCTACTCAACCAAAATGTATGGTACAGCAGATTTTGTTTTTCGCAATTTCGATGTTAGTCCTGTATAGAAAGTTGGACCCTCAAAACCCGTCAGCATATTAAGGAGAACCCTGTATACTTTGCGAAAAACAATATCGCATATTTAGGAAATCCAATGTCCAGCGAATTTCCGAATCCGCGATGTTTTCTTTTTTTCATCTTTTCAGACTGACGAATGAAATATACAGGGTGTTACAGAAGTAAAAATAAAAATTGAATACTTTTAAGGGGGTGGTTTAGACCAACAAACTGAACAACTTTCACTATGGGACCAACATCGAAATCGCAAAAAAAAATCTTTTGTCCCATACATTTAGCTCGAGTAGATCTGTAGTTTAGTATGGAACATCGCAAACGCATCGCATCATGGTTATTCTGTCAAATCTCATCATTTTTGGGGGAGGCCTATGTCCAGCAGTTCGCGATTTCGATATAGTGAAAGTTGTTCATATTGATGGTCTTAACCACCCCCTTAAATGTTTATTTGTATTTTTGTAGCACCCTGTATAAAGCAAGTGTGAATGGGACAGTCGAAAGTGGTCGCCCTAGACGTAAGTATGCGGACCAAGTTAGCAGCGTACAAGAAGGGTCAGATCAAATGTACCCGAAACCGACGAGCGTGTATGAAACGACTTATGACTGAGGAAGAGGCGAAAGAGGTGTGTCAGAATCGTAGCCAATGGCGATCCATTGTCTCTGCCTACCCCAATTGGACACAGGCGTGAGTATATGTATGTATGTTCATCTCTTCAAAAATAAGGCCTACACAGAAAATCACGACAGATTTTACCTAGAGGCAGAAAAAGTAAAACCCTTTGATAAAGTAGTAAAGAAGTATGATTCACATACTACGTTGATCTATAGATCGCAGACGTTGACAGATGGGTATCACATAGCGCTATCTATCTATCTATACTATTATAAAACTGTAACAGGAAGTTTGTCTGTACATTGAAGATATAAACAAAAAAAAAGTTACGATATGGTTTTTAGGTGTCCCTGATTCCATTTCACCAATTTTTGGATTTTTTGTCTGTCTGTTTGTTTGTGTGTTTATTTGTTTGAACGAGTATCACGCAAAAACTACTGAACCGATTTTGATGAAAAATTTTTTGTTTGATAGCTTATGATCTGACTTAAAATCTGGTATATAATTTGTGCGGACGAAGTCGCGGGTTAACGCTCGTGATAGATAAAACAGAATATTTGTGAGGAGTAATATAAAATTACAAATTGTAATTATAAACAATTTAATCATAAATACATTATTTTACAATTTTTGACTTATTTAAACTGCTCATAGTCAACATAATATCGAAGTATTTACTTGGTTTATGGTCTAAGAGCCCGTGACGGTCTGGAGTGCGACTTTTGAATCTCATACGTTGAACTCAGCAGTTGAAAATGTATGGAGATACGCATCTTTCTACTGCTGATTTGACGTTCAAAAATCGCACACCTGGAGTATGATTTATGAAAGTCAAATCAACAGTAGAAAAATGCATATCTCCATAGTAATTTTAACATTTTCAACTACTGAGCTCAGCGAATGAGATTCAAAAATCGCACTCCAGACCTTCGTTATTTTATAAAAGCTGAAAGTTTCAAGTTTTTCAGTGGCGAGACAATTTTAACCTGCTACCTGCCAAAGCAACCATGACTCAAACTTCATAGTTGCTCATCACTCCTACCTGTTTGGAGCATGAGCTGAGAAACTCTTAGCTTTTATAAAATAACGAATGTCTGAGTCGTAACGGGCTCTTGATCTATTACCTTAGGATGCAAATAAAACTGACCCAAATACCAAAACATTGCACATATCAATATCAATAGTTTTTTTTTTTCAAATGGAATAAAATTTTCTAACGCTACAAGCTAAAAAGTATCTTAAGGAAATACTTAATAGCACAATTCAACAATAACTTTTAACACAAAATGATAATACAATTCTACTGTATATTTTCCATCAAGTTTGCATCTTCTACTCGCAAATATAACGGTTTGGCTCTTGCGCGCAACTTTACTCTCTTATGAACTTTGAACTGATGTGATAACATGCCTTTTCGATAACCAAACTCCATGCCACAAATGTTACATACATGGTCCTTTATCCCCAAATGTTTAGCTCTCACATGCCTGTCCAAATCAGGCTTTGTATGAAACCCTTTTTTGCAAGTATCACAGTATAATTTAAACTTGCTGTCATGGACGCGCATATGTTTCCTTAGATTGCTAGAGCTTGTGGAACGGTTTGGGCAGTGTGGGCACTTGTATGGATAGTCCCCAGTGTGGGTTTGTACGTGGAGTTTCAAGAGCTCATTAGTGCGTCCGCGGTACGGACAGTAAGTGCAGATGAAGGGGAATTCGTTTGAGTGTGTGGCCTGATGGGCTCGCAATGTTGTTTGCAGTTTAAACAGCCTGCCACATACTTCACAGATACATTGAGCCGGCTCTCCGTTCTCCTTCATTTTATGTAGTTCCATGTGTGTTATGTAGTAACGTCGGTTGTAGGATTTCTTGCATATATGACATTCACGTTTTCGTGGAACTTTTTTTCTTTTTGTCTTTTGTGTTGGTATTTTTGTTTCAGTTTTTAATTTTGTAAGTGTTTGTGCTGTGTAAAAATGTACTTTTTTAATGTGAGAATGATATTTGAAATAGACAATTTGTTTTTTACAAATCTCGCACTGAATTCTGTCTCCGAAACGTTTGATTGTTTCATTGTCTGGTTCATTTTTATGGAAACATTTCATGTGTTTAATGTAACACTCGGAATTAAATAAATATTTATTGCACAATTTACATTCAATTTTTTTCCTCTTTTTTATTATTTCAGCAATTTTTTTACGTATCTTTACATGCTCTGTGTAAGTACGATCGTCGAATGATTTTTTTGCTAATTTATATTCATTGACAATTTCTTTTAAATTTTTGTTGACTCCATCTTTTTCTTTGCACATAATTCTATAATCATCCTTAACTTTAGGTTTCTTCTCATCGTCGCTTATGACTTCTCGCTTAACAGATACGTTTGTTTTTGTACACTCAGATTGTTCTGATTCAGTTACTTCAGGTTCTATTGTAACTTTAACACTTACCCTATTATTGTCTTCAGGGTAATCTGAATTGAAACATTTATTATCGTAATTCTCACTCTCATCCTCTTCACTAGTTGGTTCTTGCTTTACTAACACATTTTTACTACCACTTTCGTCTTTAACTCTCTTACTTTCAACTTCATTTTTTTGAAGACGTATAGGTATAGGTCGGAATCTTTTGAAGGGAACCCTAGCTTTGTTTCGTTTTAACAACAAATGTGTGAGCTGGGCAGTTTTTCTGAACAATATCGCTGTTTCGAGTGATGCGTAGCATTCATCACAGATGTACTTGGGCAGGTTATCGTTTCGTTTTATCAGAATGCCAGTTAATGCGGTTATATATTTTGGTATGTCGTGAGGACCTGTTTCTCTAAATATGTATATACTGCCGTCGTGGAGACATATCCTGCATTTATGTGTTGCATTTGTGTCTTGAACTGGTATAAATTCTACTTCTACGGATGTTTTTTGTTGTTTAGGCAATATCTGAGGTTCGAAGTGCTGAGAAGAATCAGAGGGTAGTTCCTCATCATCGTCCTGAAAAAATATGTCATTAAAATTTAAGATAATTCTGTTTTCAACAATAATAGTTATAAGCCGATTTTATTGTCAGCAATCAAATAGAGCGTCGCGTCGTCGGTGGCGCGTTACGGAGAGGTATGGACACCCAATTATGGAGGTCCGGGTTCTAATCCGCACGGACACCATGCCATGTAGAAATGAGTTTTTCTAACTTATGTAACGTAATACCGACTGCTCTCAAACGGTGAAGGAAACATTGTGAGGAAACCTGCACACACTTCTTCTTATGGTGTGGGCAAGCCCTGGTGTTAGACTTTTCTCAGACCGCCTTACGGCCTCTGACGTGATTTCTGCATACACTGAAGAAGAGATTCTGATGTGTATGTGAAGTCTACTAATCCGCATTGGGCACGGGTGGTGGACTAATGGCCATACACCCTCCCTGAGGGTAGGCCTTTGCCCTGCAGTGGGACGTTTATAGGCTGATGATGATGATGATGAATCAACTATAGTCCTTCTTATCGGGGGCACCGAAAGTCCAGTGCTGCCCTCAATCGTATTTTTTAATATCACATTGTAGTTCATTGCTAGTTTCACATTATCGAAATACGCGAAAAGTGGCCACTTTCAGCAGTTTTAAAGATAGTAACTACAAACATTGAAAAAAAAAACGTTATGTCCCGAAAAATTGAAAATCAGCAACGACTATAATGTGGCATAATAACGTACCAAACAAAGAAATTGCAAAAAACGAAAATAACTGTATAAATACGTGTAGGTTTTGCATAGAAGAGCAGATTTTTTTCGCGTTTCTGTTCTTGGTCCTTTTCGAGAAAGTTGTGGTGTTTGAAAAGGATAGAGCGTGAAAAAATGTGTTTCCGTGCAGCCAGATGTGGTTCAACCCTAAGAAGGACCCTATATATACAAACATCCATGAAGTATGATTTATTTAATTAATTACTCACAAAGTTCTGTGAGAAGGCACTATGCTAAGGTATCCCACTCTTAGATTTCAAACCAGAAAAATGACGCAAAACAAATGACAGTTTTACTTCAAATATGTACAGAGATGACAGACCAAGTGTGCTAGTTTGTATGGACCAAGTGTACTAGTTGTGTGCTTCACCTTAACACGCTTTGGGCCTATCCATTAATTTTACTTATGATCTAAGATCCCACTATGCTAATTACTCTTAAGGGCCTGTTTCACAATTTCTAAATAAGTTCTTAATAGCCTAATTGACATTGAATATCAAAGATAATATATGTCAAACGACCATATCAAGAACTTATTCAGAACCGGTGAAACAGAGATTAAGGGCCTGTTTCACCACTTGCGAATAAGTTCTTGTTAGCTTATCGGACAGCTCATTTGACATATTCTTCATACAAAATATGTCAAATTATCTGTCGGATAAGCTAACAAGAACTTATCCAAAAGTGGTGAAACAGGCCCCAAGTATATTAAATTAATTAATGAATTACTCACAGAGTCCTGTGAGAAGGCAGGCTCGGGTGGTTTTATCAGAGGTTCGCCAGAAGTGCTGCCCACTATGTTAATTATTCTAAGCTCCCATTCGGTAGGCCCGCCGCCTAATGCATTTTTCTTCGCCACGCTCTTCCTGGCCATGTGTTTCCGATCCGTCCACAGCTAGAAAACCACAATTTTAAGGGTTAAGCGCTTTAATCGCTTGAACGAATAAACCACGTTAATCGGAATAGGAGCGTCGGTGGCGCGTTCAATTCAATTCAATTCAATTCGTTTATTTGTGAATCACAGGTAAAATAAAGATGTTACAAAATTGTTAATTCCTTTGTGTTCCGCCAGAAGGCATACAAAAGTTTTACACGTAGGGACACATACAACATAACATTATAGTTATAATAATCAAGCTCAATACAACATTAATTTCACATTACTATTTTTCTAAATAAAATAAATTAGACGTAAATTACAAATAAAATAATATTAAGATCTCAACAAATAATACACTACACAGTTAAATTCATTAAAACTAAATTGAAACATATCATATTATTAAATTAAATTCTAAAATGTAAATAACAATTATTTTTCTCAAAATAAATATTAATCAAACAATAAAAATGAACAGATTTATCTAAAACTTGATCATACAATAACTACTTAATACTTTTAGAAACAATTATATGATAAGTATGTACATTATTTTACATTATATTATTATTCTTCAAGTCAAAAAATTCATTTATGGTGTAGAAAGTGCCATCGATTAAAAAGTCAAACATTTTCCTCTTGAACATCGCTACATCATTGCATTGTCTTAGTGTTAGAGGAAGTGAATTATATATTTTTGGAGCCATATGAAAAATACTTTTATTATACAGCATCGTCTTGTGAGAGTTATAACATAATTGGTCCTTTCGACGTGCACTAGTGACATGATTAAATAGGTCTGGATATTTAATCATGTCACTAGTGGTCGAATGGTCCGCGTTGCGGAGAGCTATCGATAGCGAATCTTGAGGTCCATGTTCCGAGTCCGCATGGATGACATGTCATGTAATACCGACTGATCTCAACGGTGAAGGTAAATATCGTGAGGAAACCTTTTTTTTTATTACTTATGGGTTTGCTCTTGACCTCAATCTAGCCCTCAGGACGAAGATGGGGTCGAAGATGTAGCGAGCTCACCCAGAAGAAGTTTATTCACTCGTACTTTAAAGGAATTCTGGTTGTAAGCGCTCGGAAATACTGACGCAGGCAGGGCGTTCCACTCTTTGGCCGTGCGCATTATAAAAGATTCAGAAAGGCGCTTGGATGTCAACCAAAAACCTGCATACGCCGAAGAAGAAATTCAGATGCGTATGTGAAGACTACTAATCCGCATTGGGCTCGCGTGGTGGACTGACGCCCATACACCTTCCCTGAGGGTAGGCCTGTGCCCTGCAGTAGGGCATATATAAGGTCTAACAAAATTAGGTGAAACTATTTTAAGGGGATGATCAGACCATCAAACTGAACAACTTTCTCTATGGGACCAATATTAAAATCGCGAAAAAAAAATCTGCTGTCCCATACATTTAGGTCGAGTAGGTTTGTATGGAACAGCTGATTTTTTTTTCGCGATTTCGATATTGGTCCCATAGAGAAAGTTGTTCAGTTTGATGGTCTGATCATCCCCTTAAAATAGTTTCACCTAATTTTGTTAGACCTTATATAGGCTGTGATGATGAATCGGATTACGACGCAGGTATTTTTGGGTTGTATGATGTTTTAATTGTTGTACAGTGTAAATAAATAAAATAATACGCTGAAGAAGAAATTCTGATGAGTATGTGAAACTATAGTTAAAATAAATCATCATCATTTTAAATAAAATTATTTCTGAATAATTGACATTTGCAACCACTACCCGCGACCTTCTTCTACCTTGTGAGGGAACCGATAGAAAGGGAAACGAAAACGGGCGCTTTGTATGAACAATTTTAGAAAAATCTGCAATATGACTTCATAGTATTCATCATCTAAACTATTATAAAACTGTAACAGAAAGTGTCTGTACATTGAAAATATTAACAAAAAAAAAGTTACGGTATGGTTTTAAGGTGTCCCTGATACCATAATACCAATTTTTGGATGTTTTGTCTGCCTGTTTGTTTGTTTGATCGAGCAACACGCAAAAACTACTGAACCGATTTTGATGAAACTTTTGTTGTTTGATAGTATATTATCTGACTTAAAATCTGGCATATAATTTGTGTGGACGAAGTCGCGGGTTAACTCTAGTATTTTATATCATTTATCCTACTATTAAATATGTTATTCAAGCTAAAAAATTTAAATGCGAGTTTGCGTGCGTTATTTTCAAACGTTTTTTTTAAGGAGAAGATAAAAAAACCTAATGTATTTTATGTAGGAAAATAACCTATTATTTGTGAAACTTACTTTCTGCCACTGCTGAACAATCTTAACGCTGCCCTGTAGAGAATTCAACTTATTCGTGATCACAGCCCAGAGCTTCGTCGCTTTCACCCTGCCATCTGCAGTACGAAGGCGCCCACAAGCCAGATCTCTGTGCTGGTCCATAAAGTCCAGCAATGTACGCAGTTGCTCTGTTGTCACTGGAAGCGATTCTTCAATGTCTTGCGAGTTCTCGGACGGAGTTTCGGTCGAGGTTTGGGGCAATCCCGGGTCAGTTTGGGGTAATATCGGTGGTTGGTTTTGAGGTAAAGAATCTGATGAGTCCTCTTCAAAGTCCTGTAACAGGTAATTTATAATCAGGAAACTGGAATAGGTATTACAAATAGGAATACAAGCGGTGAAACATGAAAATACTTCTTTGTGGTCGGTAATGTATATCCTTCTTTCTTAAATTTACGTCGTTGTTTCCAACGTCAACTTATTCCCATGACAAAAATAGATAGACAGGCCAAACGTAAAGTCGGAAGCAGGCTCGCGCAACTCTCTAACAAAAAAACGTTATATGAAAAGTGCGCCGCCGCCATTAAATTTCTTTGAACGGTTGCACACGTTTCATACATTCTGGATCATCGGTCACGACCAGTTTTTAGTATGGAAGTCCCGACTCTTATAACGTAGTGAGATACATTCTCTTTGGTCGGAAGCATCGACGACGGACACGTACGAAAGAAGGACGAACATTACCGTCAGCCATGGCCAATTTTCGTGTTTTCATGCTTGTAAGAATTGGTTTATAATCCATGTTTATAATTTATGTTTCTTACAAAATATTCTACTTCTAATAATTGTGAAATGCACAATGCATTTGCATTTACATGTAAATGCAATGTAATGCATTTGCAGTAAAGCCCGCTAGCCTTTATACAGGGTGTAAAATTAAATGAGTCACTTATTTAAAGGGGTGCTTCAGACCATCAAACCGAACAACTTTAACTATGGGACCAACAAAGAAATCACGAAAAAAATATCCGCTGTCCCATACAAAACTGCAAACACAACTCGACTGAAATGTATGGGACAGCAGATTTCTTTTCGCGATTTCGATATTGTTCCCATAGAGAAAGTTGTTCAGTTTGATGGTCTGAGGCACCCCTTTAAGTTAGTGTCCCTATTTAATAGTACACCCTGTATTGCAACAATTATACCAATAATAGGGGACTGACTGGTGACTTTCTGAGTGATTTGGTGGCACCAAACCAAAGTAGCCCAGTCATTTTAAGGAGTTTTGTTAGGAGAGGTGGGAAGTAATTGGAATGTAACCGGCACCATTGAGTGACAAAAAGACTATCTGAAAACATATTTAAAAAAATCACTACCTACGCAACATAGAAGTCAAAATTGTGTGTCCCAGAAGGCTTTTAAATTAATAAAATTAATTACAATGCACTCATTTGAATTAGATTTAACAATATAAATTATTGTTGAGTAATAAAATATGCATTAAAATTTTAAAATTATTTTTGAAAATTTTATTAGAAAATGCGAATTTATTATTCTAAACCGTCTGATTAGACACAAATATTTACATGATGGCCATTTGGCCTTAAATATGTGCAAAAAAAAATTACCATCAGGTTTTTTATAACGCGATAATAGCTAAATTTTTAATTTGGAACTGTTGCGAACGGGATTTTTTTTTTCAAAATTTTTTTATATTTCTAAGCTCAATTTGGCTCTTAAATACTGTACCGAAAAAAAAAACCTCAATTATTAATTAGTCCCGGCTCAAACCGTAAAATGACTGGGCTATATGAATGTAAGAATAAACACTCACAAAGTTCTGTGGTAAAGCAGGCTCCGCCGCACTCCCATGTGGCCCAATTCTGCTGCTAAGTATATCGAGGACCCTTGGTTCCCAGGGAGCTATGGTGACATCATCGGGGCGCTCGCCATCTAATCTTCTGATCGCCGCTGCATTTTTCCTAGCCACATGTTTCCTATCCGTCCACACCTAAAACAGAAGGTGGTTAATACGCTTTCGAAAATAAAAATCATGTAAGTATAGAAAATAGTACCCGCATACGCTGTAGAAGAATTTATAAAGCGTATGTGAAGCCTACCAATCCGCATTTTTTACTTCAATTTATTGGTTTCAAGGCAGCCACGCTGACGGCTCCAGTGTACATCTCCCGCCTGGACAAAGAGACGACTTCGGACGACATCCTGCGTCACCTCTGCACCAGGTGCAGTGTTCGGAGAGACGTTCGACGAGCCTCTGCCGGTGAGGGTGCGGGAGCTGGAAAGCAGGTCTTCGGATTTCAAGGCCTTCATGCTCCAAGTTCCCGCAGCTCACCTGAAGAGGTTCCTGGCTCCCGACGTCTGGCCCACTGGAGTCATATTTAGACGCTTTACGGAAGCGAGGACTAAAAACCATAGGGCACTCCCTATAACAATATAAAAACAAAACAACAACTTCACTATCACACACTTGTGATAGTGAAGTTGTTGTTTTGTTTTTATATTGTTATATGTATTCTAGATTAAGGTATTTTTAATATGGGCCTGTTATGATTAAGTTTGAACTGTTGCCTAAAATAAAATAATAAATAAATTACGAGAGACAGACGTACTTTTTGTTATCATCAGCTGCAAGGCTGATTCAGTATTCATAGGGTAAAGAGCATATCTGTGATGGAGATGGACCAGGTCTGCCTGCATAACTCCAGTCGGTTCAGGAGTTACAGCTGTTAAAAGGTCAGTAAAAAATTAACGATCAGCTGCAAGGCTGATCATAGAATCGGACCTTTGAACGGCTGTATCTCCTAAACCGACTGACAGATCATGACAGTTTTTGTACTGTTCGCATAGCTAGCATAGGTTAAGGAAAGAGCCAGCCATCGAAATACACATTTTCATTGTCAAATATGCGCGCTATTGGTAATGTGTGTGTGGATGTGTGAGTGCAATTCGGACATGGAATTCGGTAAACTAAATAAATGTAAATTCGTCTATTTTAAGAACTTTACTATTCGTAACACCACAACATCTTGAGTAAACCTGCATACATGTATTTCGAAGCGTGTATTATAGAGAATCTAACTCAATATGCAGACAGTTTTTTAAGGGAAAAAAATCTGCTGTCCCATACATTTGGGTAGGTAGAGTAGGTTTGTTTAGTACAGAACATTCGTGTTTTTTCTTTTGCGATTTCGATGTTGGTCCCATAAAGAAAGTTGTTCAGGTGATGGTCTCATCCCCTTAAAAAACCGTCAGGACATAAAGACCCTATACAGACGGTAATTATTAATTAAACACCTTAATCTATCTATACTATTATAAAACTGTAACAGGAAGTTTGTCTGTAAATTGAAGATATTAACAAAAAAAAAGTTACGATATGGTTTTTAGGTGTCCCTGATTCCATATCACCAATTTTAGGATTTTTTGTCTGTCTGTTTGTTTGTGTGTTTGTTTGTTTGTTTGAACGAGTATCACGCAAAAACTACTGAACCGATGTTGATGAAACTTTTTTTATTTGATAGCTTATGATCTGACTTAAAATCTGGTATATAATTTGTGCGGACGAAGTCGCGGGTTAACGCTCGTACTATTATAAAACTGTAACAGGAAGTTTGTCTGTACATTGAAGATATTAACAAAAAAAAAGTTACGATATGGTTTTTAGATATCCTTTATTCCATATCACCAATTTTTGGATTTTTTGTCAGTCTGTTTGTTTGTTTGTTTGTTTGTGTGTTTGTTTGTTTGTTTAAACGAGCATCACGCAAAAACTACTGAACCGATTTTGATGAAACTTTTTTTGTTTGATAGCTTATGATCTGACTTAAAATCTGGTATATAATTTGTGCGGACGAAGTCGCGGGTTAACGCTCGTAATATTTAAAACGGTGGTTTACTTTAGACCATCAGAATATCTCTACATACTACACTACAACCTCTTCGAGCTTAAGAAGTAAAATAAATGAGTATTGAGTATATCTTACTTTTTGCCATTGCTGCATAGTTTTCTGACTCCCTTCAACTGAATTTAACAAATAAGTAACCTCTTCCCACAAGCTCTTTGCTTTAGCTCTCCCATCTGTGTTGCGTAGACGCCCGCACGCCAAATCTCTGTGTTCATCCATAAAGTCCAGAAGCATTTCAAATTGTTCAGTGGATAGAAAATGTACTGCACTAGGGTTATCTTTTTCAATGTTTTGGGAGGGTCGGTTTGATTGCGGCAAAGGTTGGCGCAATGTTGGTTGTGATGGTTGGGGAGAAAGTGGCTCTGGGGACAGGTCATCTTCAAAGTCCTGTAAAAAATAATGTGTTGTCGATCAAAGGTCAGTATTGTGGTTTCTGATGATATTGATACAAGATCGATAATGTACTTAATAACTAAACAAACATTCTTTATACCTATAAAAATATACGCACCAATATTGTTTATAAATACGCCTTATGCAGCTTTCGGCACATCTGGCTTACTCTACTCAGTTGTTATTTGCGATGTGCCTAGCCTAATTTTATTTTAGAGTACTTACATAAATTAAAAAAATGTAATAAACAAATAAATTTTTTTTTGGTTGGCAAGCGATTTTCGGCCGGCGCCCAATATGGTTAAGCACACTTACAGATGAGCGATATTGCGGTCGCAGAGGGTCGCGACGGTCGCGCGACCCACGACGACCGTAAAATCTATAAGCGCGACTTTCTGCGACCGCAATGAGTCGAACGTCTGTAAGAGCGCTAAGATGGCCCTGATGTTAGTTATGTTTAATAAATAATCATTAATGACTTCTCAATTTCAGATTATTTTAATTAGAATATAGAAAAACAACTTTTGTGTTAAGAAAATAAACGATAACTAATTACTAATTTAAGAGTTGGTTCGCTTGAAAAAAGTGGTGACATTATTTTAAACTGACGTAACAGATTAACAACTGACTACCTCTGTCACTCTTATGGCTCTAAAAATACTCACCCATAGACTGGACCAAAAACTCTTATTTCCTCGAGAATGCAAAACAAACGCTAATTCTAGGTAACAAGAATTAGTTTCCTTCAATGTTGTTGTATACTGATAACTAAGCCAATGTGAGATAGACTCGGAAAACTTGTGTCCCTTTCTACAGGGTGAATCACTAGCATCCTTTTAAACTAAGAGTCTACCCATCAAACTGAACAACTTTTAATATGGGAGCAAACCGATAGGAGCAATAAAAAATCAGCTGTTGCATACGTTTGAGTCGAGTAGGCATTGCAGTTTAGTATCCAAGTAAACGTTGTTCAGTTTGATGGGTAGACTCTTAGTTTAAAAGGATGCTAATGATAGAAATTTCACCCTGTATACATAGGTATATACATTGTATAATATACAAGATATACATATATGCACACCCAAGTTAGAAAGGGACACACAAGTGTTTGGAGAGTCTCGCTCTGCTCGTTGCCAGCACAGGTACACAACACAGCATAGTATTCAATCTAGTTATTATACAAGATTTTTGTACTCACCAAGTTCTGCGGACGGTCAGACACGTGTGCTACTGTTTTGGACTCCACTAAAACGTCACCTATAATTTCGAGAACCCTCAGCTCCCAGGGTGCAATGGGTAATTCACCAGGGGGCACGCCACCTGCTTTTTTTATTGCCGCAACACTTTTCTTAGCCGCGTGTTTACGATCTGTCCATACCTGAAACATAAACAATCAATCATCATCATTTACTGTACATTCTGTTTGCACAACATAACTTTTTTCAATTTCAATTTCAATGGGATTTTATTAGTTTTTGCTATTATTTCTACACAAAAAGTGTGAGGTAGAAAGGAGGGAGACATTAATGTCTAAGGTTAACCTCTTAGACAAAAGATATCAATAGAGTCTTAGTGCTCTTACAGACGAGCGATACTTTGCGGTCGCAGAGACTCTCGGCGACCGTAGACTCTATGAGCGCGACTCTCTGCGACTCACGGCGATCGCAAAGTGTCGCTCGTCTGTAAGAGCGCTTATACACGTGTGCGCTTATTAAGAGTTGGTTATATGTATCTCTCTCATAAACATAATAACTAGTTATTGTTATTACCTAAATTAATGTGTAGGTACAGTACGGCCAGGAAAATAATTCCGCTCGTCAATCTTCGTTCACGCATACAGGGACAAACATTTCCCGACGGTACTCGAAACCATTTGATAATATACAGGGTGTTAGGGTAAAAAGTTGCATTACTTTAACGGGTGATTGCACCCATCATGATACTGTACAACTATACCTAAGAAACCAGGTATATAAGTCGCCCCGAAGTACGTGCGCAGTTGACAAATTATAATATAAATTATATTGACCAATCAGGAAGTGCCACCTTCTTCCCTTGCCACGATTGGCTAATTGTTTTCGCGCCCTTTTCGCTTCTATCCAACTAAACTGGTGAATCAATTGGTGCAAGATTACTAATCTACTTCGGGTTTTGTCGGGGGACTGCGCAAACGAAGATTGGCGAGGTAAATTATTTTCCTGGTCGTACGGTACTATTGTAACTTACTTTCTGCCACTGTTGTATTGTTTTGACACTCCCACCGACTGTGTTCAACATATTCGACAACTCTTCCCACAAGCTCTTCGCTATGACCCGCCCATCTGCAGTTCTTAGACGTCCACGGGCAAAGTTCCGGTGTTCGTCCATAAAATCAAGCAGCATGTCCAGTTGTTCTATTGTCAGAGCTACCGGACCGTGATTGTCTTCTAGGAAGTTCTGGGAGGGTTTCGGAGGAGTTTGAGGATATAATACTGGTTGGAATGATGTTTGGGGCAATGTATGTAGCTGGGAGTGTGAAGAAGTAAAATCTGAGGACATCTCCACTTTTATATCCTGTAAAAATTATATTGCATTTAAGGAAGATAAGTACAAAACCATGTGCAATCTTTTGAGTAATAGGTTGGCACATTTGACTATGGAGGCTGGAATAGTCATCTCTCAACCAAAATGTATGACAAGTAGATAATGTGACAACGCAAATTTAGACAAAACGTTAACCTACAGTTTGTGGTTCTTGGATTACCATATTGTATTAATACTGATAAGATAAGATAAATATTCTTTATCTGCACACCAAAATAAAACAAAAAAAAACAGGTATTTAGGTTCATAACTTTTAAACACCAGGGGGGGTTTGCCCCCGGACCCTCTTGGCCCAGTAAGTAGTTCACAGCGTGCTTTGAAATGGTCTACTTCCCTCCTTATTTGCGTAATATATTTTAATTACAAATTTTCAATGAACTAAAAAGATGGCGAGTTAGGTCACACGAGCTATAAAATAGTACACTATAATCGTGAATTAAGTAAGTTTATTAATGCACGGCGTATAGAACCCTCGCTGCGCTCGGGTGCCGACCTTACTTGACGCGCCGTGCGATAATGGGCTACTTAAGTCACACATATTGTAATCTAGGGCTACTAAACATTTTTGTTAGCAAAGAAATTTAATTTTTTTTATTATATAAGTTAATTACATAAGTACTTGTACAAAGGACATCCGGTACATAATACCAAAAAATGTATAACCATACTTCTATTTTTATTATAGACTACGGAACACTAGAAACTAATTGCAGGCATTAGTTTATTTATTAGTTTATATCATTTTTATACAAAAAAAACATTGCGCTTGCATCACCTCCTATCAAACAACATTAGCAGCCGTTTTGGGGTTGCTGCTTTTTTTATAATTTATTCGTAAAAAAATTACTAAATAACTAAATAAAGAAAAATAAATTATACAATCTGAGTAATTTTTATAAAACCCCATAATTTATTACTAATTTTACTACAGTCAAAACTTCTATACATTTTCTGGTATTTTGTAAAGGGAATGTGCCGGTTGGCCTTTATGCGAGCTAGTACACTATACTTGTGACTTAAGAAAATCTATAAATGTACAGCGTTTAGCACCCTCGTTGCGCTCGGGCGCTAAGCTAACTTCACGCCATGCAATAATGGACTACTTATGTCACACATATTGTAGTAAGGCTACTAAACATTTTTAATAGTGAAGAAATTTAAAAAAATTCTGTAATAAAGATTTAATATAATTATAAGTATACTTACAAATTTATGCGGAAAGGCAGTTGCGCATGCCTTTGTTTGGGCTTCCGCGAAGCTCTCGCCCAATATGTCTAGAACCCTCATTTCCCATTGAGCAAGAGGTACCTTACAAGAGGGATCATCACCAGCTGCTGTCGAAGGATTGGAGGTCGCTGCTGCACTCTTCTTAGCCAAGTGTTTCCTATCTGACCATACCTACAACACAGGTTTAAGTGTTGTTAAAATCTTTATTAACCATTTAACTCCCTCCACAAAACAGACAAACAGACAAATAGATAAACAGATGAACAGACTAAAATTCTAAAAACCGGCCAAGTGCGTGTCGTGCCACGCGCAGTATTTTTTTTAGGGTACTCTACCCCTAAAAAAGATTTTGTTTCACCACTTTGTCGGCGTGATGAATATGTATACACTAGCTGTTGCCCGCGACTTCGTCAGCGTTACCCGGATAAAAAGCCTATGTATTAATGCAGGCCATGGTCCATCTGTATGCCAAATTTCATCGAAATCCGTTAAGTAGTTTTTGCGTGAAAGAGTAACAAACATCCATCCACACCAACTTTCGCATTTATAATATTAGTAGGATATGCCAAATTACAGCTTTTCAGTATTAAGCGTCTCTGAGCTAAGCCGCGGACAGACGGACGGACATGGCAAAGCTATAAGGGTTCCTTTTTGACTTCGGAACCCTAAAAATGTGCTTAATGCATTCCATTACGTATTCTGACGTGTGGCCCGCCAAGCGATGTTGTGCTATTTCAATTCAAGTCCCATCAGAGACTAAATTTTGCATTTGGTTTGCAAATAAACTTATTATATTATAATTATTACTTACTTTCTGCCACTGCTGAGCTGTTTTAATGCTTCCACCGATAGAGTTTAACTTAACGGTTATTTCCTCCCACAGTCTCTTGGCTACAATCCTTCCTTCGAAACTACGGAGACGCCCACGCGCCAGGTCATGATGGTCGTCTAGGTAATCCAGTAACAGGTCCAGCTGCTCATTTGAAATCTGCCCTTGAGTGACGCTCATCTTCTGCAAATATTTGTAGTGTATTCTTAGTTAATATGCTGCTTGTCTCAAAATATTCAACTCAATGGTGTGGCTTCTTCTTATCATGTGGGCAGAGCCCTGGTGTCAGAGATTTTTTAGACCGCTTTATAGCCCAGTCATTTTACGGAGTTTTGTTAGGAGATCTGGTAAGTAATTATTAATTGGACTTTTAAACTGTAACCGGCACCATTTAGTGACAAAAAGACTATCTGAAAACAAATTTTTTTAAAAATCACTACGCAACATAGAGATCAAAATTGTGAGTCCCAGAAGGCTTTTAAATTAATAATGTTAATACCAATGCACTCATTTGAATTAGATTTAACAATATAAATTATTTTTGAGCAATAAATAGGTATTTATTAGAAAATACGAATGTACTTATTTTTCAAAACCTCCTAAGTAGACAAAAATATTTACACCATGTTTAAGGTATGTATAATGGTAATGCCTTAAATATGTGCAAAAAAAATTTCCATCAGGTTTTTTATAATGAGATAATACCTAAATTTTAAATTTGGGACTGTTGCTGATGGGATTTTTTTAAATTTTGTTTCATTACTAAGTAAATTACTAGTTACATTTCTAAGGTCAAATTGACTCTTAAATACTATACCGAAAAAGAAATTAATTACTAATTAGTCCCGGCTCAAACCATAAAATGACTGGGCTATTACCTCTAACGTGGTTTTTATGTAACGACTACTACCACCAGAGACAGTATAAGTCAGGACCTACAGCTTAACGAGCCATCCGATGCACGGAATCATTTTTCTTTTCAGACAATTAGATGATTCAGCCTGCAATGTCCTAACCACCAGGAGAATCAAACCCACGACCTCAGTGTCGAAAACCCAATGATCTTAATCAGTGTTTCCCAAACATTGTTCTGCCATGGCCCGGTTATTTTTACACTGCCCCTTCGAGACCCACTTAAAACTTTTAAACCCAAGCTGGTTCCATTAGGTAAAATAATACACATTTATTATTAGTAAAAATGTTTTATTAGACCCGGCTAATGGAAAACGCTGATCTTACCCATTAAACAGGTGTGCTAACTCTGCCAGAATGCAATACCCCTCTTGGCTCGGTTGACTGACCCTCTGACTATTCTATTCTATGCTATTTTTACAAAAATGGCTGCTATCTTCGTTGTGATGATTTTGCCAATGTCTAGTTTATTTAGCAAGAGTGTTTGACGTTGTATGGTAGTTTATATATATTGGTGACTTCAAGGATTGTTTTTCAAAAAGAACACTATCTTGAGCCACCACTGGAGCTTCGTTGTAGGCCCGGGAGGGGGCAACCAATAATCGACGAGCATCATGTGACTACCCAATAGCAGACCTCCAATGCGACTCCGACCCTCTGACAGCAAAGTAGTAAGCTTAACGGGTTTGAGGGGATATCCCTTGCTCTAGATCCATACAAAAATTTTTATAAACTTTTTAGTCTGGCATTGTCAACATGCGAGACAAATGCCTTGAAAAAAAATATAATTAAAGGAAAATACTTGAATATGTTATACGCTAAAGAATGTCCTTTTGAACCATCAAACTGAACAACTTTTCCAACTTGCGCTAGCAATACAAGAAAAAAGAACCAAGAACAAACACAAAAAAATATTTTTCTCCTTCCTGTTGTTTTTCTCAATTATTTCGATTTTTAATTTTCTTTTATTATTCACTGTGATACGAAATGAAAATGCCCGAAGACTAGGTTCTTTTTGGTCTGGATACAAGAGCATTAAACCAAAAACAGCATTTTATAACTTTAAGTTCGAAATTAAACTCAAAACAAAGAATCAGCAGTATCAGCATGGATAATTGAGTTGTTTGGGATCAAAATTGGACATAAAATCCAGACACAATGGATTTTCCATCGTTTTAGATCCCAAACAACTCAATTATCATGATAATTATCAAAGAAAATAATTATCTGGATAATTTCAAAGCCTGCCATTCACTATGGTGATTTGAAGGACATTGATCTCAATGAAACATCTCAGAGTGCAAGCTAGTTTATTCCTGAATAGAGCAGCGCTGGCACTACGGGCCGTAGGGTAGAAAGTCCCACAGCTGGGAACAGGCCTAGCTCACGTCTTACGGGCACAGTTTCGATTGGTGCCTTTAACTTCAGTGTTAGTTTCCAATACCGAAATTAGTCGAGTTACAAACCAAGAAACATTTTTAAGATTACAGATTGCTGATTATAAGTACTTACTTACCCATTTAGACTAACTTTTCTTGTAAAACAAAACACGACTGGCAAATATAAATAAAGTAGACTTATTTTCTTGTATGATAGTGAATGGAAACGTACACGCAACAAGACCAAATCTATATAGTAATACACATGTTTGTTTGATCAAATCATCAATCCCAACTCAATTTATTGAATTTCAATGTTATTTTTATTGAGAAATTGGCAATGAAATGAAATAGTAGATAAATGAGAAAAGTAGAATAGAAATACTTTGACCTCCTTTGACATGTTTGATTAGTGATGTGCGTAATCGATTATTAATAATGATTAATCGATTATAATGATAATCGGTTGCGATCGATTATCATTTATAATCCATCGATTTTAGGAAATTTTCATTCTCTAGTTCTATTTTAAGCTGTGATAGGTAACCTTATAGGGGAACTCCCGAAATATTATTTAGTTTGGTTTTTTGTAATTATTATGTTCTAAAATTGGTCAGTTGACTAATTTGATTTGATCATTATGTTAAAATTAAAGTACAATTCGAAAGCAAAAAGCAGATATATTTTTCCAAAAGTGACTTAACTCGAATCGTAGCTATGACTACCACCATAGATTACCATAGACTACGAACGAACTCAAAGCTCTTTATAAACGTATATACAGACTTTTCAACATCTTCTCTCTTTGAGGAGTTCTGTACGTACACACGTTTCTCTTCTCAAGTCCGAAACTAGGCTCCTTAGATTAAACTTTTCCTAGGCCCATTTCCTTACTCAGGAATCCCATCCTGGGTTTATATAGCGGCTTTGTCATCAAGTCCGCTAGCTGGTACTCTGTAGGAACCTTCTCCACATTTAAGACATCATTTGCGACAGCTTCCCTAACGAAGAAATGTCTCAGTCTAATGTGCTTAGTTCGCTGATGAACTTCATACGAAGGCTTTTCAGCTAGTTTAATAGCAGCCTCGTTATCTAGGTACAGCACGAGTTTCGTCTCTAACTGATCAATGCTTTTGAGCAATCTTTGCAGCCATATAATCTCTCTGGTCGTCTCACTGGCTGCCACTACTTCTGCTTCTGTACTCGATAGTGCCACTGATGGTTGTCGGTGGCTCCTCCACGAGATTGCGCCACCTGCGTATACACAGACCATGCTTGTGGTAGATCTTCCTGTGTCCTTATCTCCACCATGATCGGAATCGCTATAGCATCTCAATAGTTTATCCGAGTTTTTCGTGCACGAGTACTCTATTCCCCAATGCATAGTACCTTTTAAGTATCGCAGTATCCGTTTAACCATAACCACATGTTCCTTGCTTGGATTCTCTAGATTCCTTGAAGCAACACCTACGGCATAGGCAATGTCCGGTCTCGTACCGACCATCAGATACGCTAGGGAACCAACAGCCTCTCTATATGGGAACTTCTCCTTATTAGCGCTGTCTTCTCCTGATCCATTCTCTTTCAAAATTGGTGTCCCCACTGGTTTGCAACCATCCATACCAAACCTTTCTAACAGTTTCTTGGTATAAGCAGATTGATTTAATTTAATCGAACCATCTTCTCTTCTCTCAATCTCCAGTCCAAGGAAATAAGTAGCTGGTTTCGATTTTATTTTAAAACGGCTGCTCAATTCTTTCAGGAATTGAACTGTTTCGTCCTGGTGACTAGCAGCAACTAATCCATCGTCGACATATAAAGCCAACACAAGCTTCCTTTCCCCCCTCTGTCTGGTAAAAAGACATGGATCTGCTTCACTTGTCTTGAATCCAATCTCAATCAGGAAGTCATTTATACAAGTGTTCCAGCAACGTGGAGCTTGCTTTAGTCCATATAAGCTTCGTTTCAGCTTACAAACTTTATTGGATCCGTCGTTGTAGCCTTCAGGCGGCTTCATATATATTTCTTCATTTAATGAACCATACAGAAATGCTGTAGATACATCAAAATGTGTAATTACCGTGTTATCTCGGACAGCGATACTCAATACCGTTCTAATAGTAGTCATTCTGGCCACAGGACTAAAGGTTTCGTAATAATCAACTCCCTCTTTCTGAGAATATCCTTTGATTACTAGTCTCGCCTTAAATCGCTCAATGGTTCCACCAGGATTCATCTTGACTTTATAGATCCACTTACATGGGATAGCTTTTCTGTTTTTCGGCAATATCACCATCTCCCATGTTTTATTCTCTTTCAAGGACTTTATTTCTTCATCCATAGCTATTTTCCATTTTTCACTATCTTTGCTTTTCATAGCTTCTTGAAATGTTCTTGGTTCTTGTAAATCACAAATCTCATTCACAGCCGTCATTATGAAATCTTCAAATCTTTTGGGAGATTCCAGTTTAGAACGGTCTCTGAGTGTAGCTCTACCTTGATTAGTTATTTCAGTCTCTAGATCATTCTGTATTTCTTCGGCTGAAGACTCGTAATCAAGACCTCTACCCAGATTGTTTTCGATTTCTTCAGATGATTCGTAATCTGTCTGAGGCTCTTCTTCACTTCGTACTAAGACGTCCTCGTTTTGAGAAACACTTGGATCAGGTATTGGTATCTTCATTTCATACTCGTTTTGTGATTGTGACAAGTTTGGATTAGCTTGCATGGGTACCTCTAGTTCATTACTAGCCTTCCTAGTCAATGTTTTTCTTCAAAAACAACGTCTCTGGAACGTACCAGCTTGTTTCCTTCGGGGACCCACACTCTGTATCCCTCATCATTGTCGTATCCAATGAGTATGCCCTTAATGGCTTTCTTATCTAGTTTCTTTCTCGAAACTTTAGGTACATGTGCGTAGCACGTACTTCCTAGTATTTTCAAATGTTGGATCCTTAGCTTCTTATTATTCCAAATCTCATACGGACTCTTATCCATTGTGGTTGGGCCCGTTCTGTTTAGAATATAGACTGTAGCATTTACTATCTCAGCCCATAAGCCTTGTGGTAATCCCTTCGAATGCATAATAGACCTTGTCGCTTCAACAACTGTCCTGTTTTCTCTCTCTACACAACCATTCTGTTGTGGGGTATGTGGCATTGTAAGTCTTTGTCTGATTCCGTTTTCTCCGAGTATCTTTTTCACTTCTTCATTGTCAAACTCTCCACCATTGTCGCTCAAGAGCTCCTTGACTTTGTATCCCGCCGTGTTTATCTCAGCTAATACAAGTCGCAGCTTCTGGCATACTTCGGATTTCTGTTTCATTAAGTATACGTAGCGAAACTTTGAGAAGTCGTCTTTGAAGAGCACAAAATACAAGTATTTGAACATTGAGTATCTAAAGGGTCCGCAAACATCAGCATGTAGCAGTTCACCTGGCTCTCGTGCGCCATCTCTTGTCCCGAATTTCAGACGATGAGCTTTACCAAACACACATCCTTCACACAGTTCGTTGTCGAGCTTAAGTTTGATTCCAAGTTCTCTTTCAACTACCTTCTTCACATGTACTTTATTCTGATGACCTAACCTCTCATGGTATAGCTGCAGTAAATCTTTGGTGCCAAGACTATTTATCTCTATCGGTTTAACAGGTACAACCTCTTTTCATTTATATAGTCCACCTTGTTTCTGTCTGTCACCAATCAGCAAGACTTTTCCATCAACTGAAAGCTTGCACATGGTAGTTTCAGATTGGAATTTGCTAGTTGTCAGCCTGTCTTGTGCTGAGAGTACTGAAAATAAGTTTCTCTTAATCGCAGGAACGTACCAAACATCATTTAATGTAATCAGATGCTTTTGACCTTCTACATCAGCATTAATCGTCAGCGTTCCTTTGCCAATAGCATGAACAGCTTCTCCATTTGCTGTAGTCACGGTATGTGAACCAGTAAAATGTTCAAATGTTTCGAATAGATCTTTTCCGTTTGTAACATGCCTAGTCGCACCATTGTCTACATACCAGCCTTCTTGATCCTCGCCGACATTCAAGATATCTACTGCTGCCATTAAGTTCATGTTGTTCACATTTCGATTCTGATCACTCTTCCGTGTAGGTTTTGGTGGGCGTCCATCTGCCTTCCATTTTGGGCATTGCTTCACCTTGTGTCCCTGTTCTTTACAGTAATTGCACTTGACACGGTCATTTTTAGTTTGAGACTTATCCTTCCTCTTATCTTTCGACCTCATAAGTACCAATGCTTCGGCCTTTGTGTCATCTCCAACACCTGTCAAAGCCCTTTCATGAGTACATAATTGCGTCGTGAGATTCTCTATATTTCGATCGCTCTTATTCATTAATAGCCAGTTAGATTTAAAACTGAAATATTGTTCCGGAAGTGTATCTAGAATTTTACATATCAATAAAATCTCTGGTAAAACATTTCCTGCTATCTCACTGTTTAAATCATACCATATATTTTTGAGAGTCGAAATATGAGTGGCCATATCATGCTCCTCGCTTTTCTGGTAGCGGAAGAACCTCATACAGAGATCATAGCTCCTGTCTTCCTTTGCTCCATCATAAAGCCTGTGAAGCTCTTTCCACATCTCACTTGATGATTCGCATCGCATTACTTTCTGCAATGTGTCTTCAGTCATGTTTGTCGTAAGAATGAGTAAAGCTTGGCTGTCAACCTTTTAAAAAATTTTCCGTTTCGTTTTTGTACTTGGTTAAAGCTTCCTCTGTCGCCCTTTCGCCAGGGTGACGGGGCTTTAACTTTCCCTCTATTGCATGCAGCGTGTGTGGCGTACTCCTTAGCATTAACTGGATTTTGTATTTCCATGTTTGCCAGTTAGACCCGTCGAGCTGACCGATCTCGATTTTTATGTTCGTCGAAGTCGATTGCATGATCAAGAATTCGTGAGCCCTTTTACGTATCTTACTCTTGCAAATACTTTGGAACTAGTTAAAACCTTTAACAACTAATTACGGGAACCACGCTCTGCTACCATGTTAAAATTAAAGTACAATTCGAAAGCAGAAAGCAGATATATTTTTCCAAAAGTGACTTAACTCGAATCGTAGCTATGACTACCACCATAGATTACCATAGACTACGAACGAACTCAAAGCTCTTTATAAACGTATATACAGACTTTTCAACACATTATTTATTTTTAAACGCAAACTAGGCACTAGTTGACTATACTATAATCTGAATATGTTATGTAGGTATCAATTCAATAAAGAATATTTATGTTATGTTATGTTATGTTATAAATAATTATGTACCTACCAAAAAGTGTATGTCTGTCACAATCATCTGTTTTAATCATACCTAACATACGCACGGCGACACATCAAGCTATTATTATTATTATTGGGTGATTGGGGCCTTAACAGATTTGCGTCTGTGCCACTTCGACCATCGCTGATCTTTTGTGAACGCCCCTTATTACAGTTCCCTGTTAATCCCTACAGCGGTTAGGTATCGCAGTAGGTTTTTAACAGGGAGTTCTTGTATCTCATCTGGAGACAGGACTTGTCTGCCAAGATGAATACTTCGTTTGTACATTAATGGACCACAATCGCAGAGAATGTGCAGGGGAGTTTCCATGTCCTCTCCGCAGAACCTGCAGCAGGTGGAGTCGCTTAGTTTCAAGGTGTGCATGTGCTTGTTTAATTTGCAGTGACCTGTGAGTGATCTCACTATTGTACATAGTTTATCTTTTTTAAGAGCTAGTAAGCTGTTCGTATGTTTACGATTATACCCTTTGATAAGTGCTTTGGAGTGATTTAGGCCAGGAGCATTTCTCCATGTTTTGATTGCCTCTGTATAACTATACTTATTCAAAGCCTCCCGGATTAGACTTTTAGGGATGCCGAAAAAGGGTTCGGGGCCTATGAATTGTTTTTCTGTCCCCCTTCTGGCCAATTTGTCCGCATTTTCGTTCCCTTCTATGTCTGAGTGTCCTGGAACCCATTGTAGCGTCAGTTGGTTGTGGTTGCCCACAGCGTTTAGCTGAGCTACGCAGTCTTGTACTAGCTTGGACTTTATTATCGGTGAGTCCAGGGCTAATAAAGCTGCACGGCTATCAGAATTTATAATGATACGTTTGTTGACGTAGCTATTGCGCAGATTGAGTTCAGCACAGGCTGTGATGGCGTAGACCTCAGCTTGAAATATGGAGGCGTGTGTTCCAAGATTTTGGCACGCTTCGATGCTGGGTCTTTCGCCATAAATCCCGCAGCCTACGTCATTGCCTTTCTTGGATCCGTCGGTGTACCAAGTCAGGCAATTGTCTTCGTTGGGTATGAGGTTATATAGCCAGTCATCCCTTGAAGGAAAGGTAACTTTATAGTTTTTTGTGAAGCTGTATGTTGGAGTCGTAACGTCTGTGTACATTTTTAGCACAGGGGGATGTGTGGCATCTTCCTGTAAACTCTTCATCCGCATGGACTGCCAGCTACGCTTATTATTTGGATTAACTCTGTGTATGCATGCTTTAGCCTCTCCTTGTGCATAAATGTGCAAAGGTTGAAGGCTGAGTAGTGCGTTGAGAGCTAACCCAGGGCAGGTGGACATCGCGCCAGTTATAATTAGGCAAGCAGTCCTTTGTAAGCTATTGAGCTTGTCTATGGTGTTGTTTTGAGAGGTCTTTTTGTACCAGACAGCTGCGGCATAACAGACAATAGGTCTTGCTATCGCAGTGTAGATCCAGAGGGCTATTTTAGGAGAAATTCCCCATCTAGCGCCTGCCATGCGATAGCATATGCCGAGAGCTGTCCTAGCCCTCTGTATGACAGTCTCAATATGTGTGTTCCAGTTAAGGTGTTGGTCGAATGTAACTCCCAAGTATTTAACTTCTTTGGAGAGTGGTATAGTTTTCCCATAGATTCTTAGGGTTCTTAGTTTTGTAAGATCCCGTTTATTGGTGAATGGTACTATAACGGTTTTATCTGCGTTTACAGACAAACTATTTTCTTCACACCACTTTTGTATTGTGTGGAGAGCTCTTTGCACCAGCGAGGATACAGTGTCCAGGCACGGCCCTCTGATGATTACTACAAGGTCGTCGGCGTACCCTTGCGTAGGTAATCCTTTTTCAGTCAGAAGTTGCAAGAGTTGATCTACCGCGACTGACCATAGTAGGGGGGATAAAACCCCCCCCTGTGGGCAGCCTCTAGTTGTTGCTACTACATGGGTTTGACCATTTAGTGTGAGTTTTGCAGACCTGTTTGAGAGCATCGATTCTACCCACCCCGTAGTGGTCTGATCTACCTGTTTGGCAGTTAGTCCACTAGTGATGGTTCTAGTTGGGGTATTATCGAAGGCGCCCTCAATGTCCAGGAATGCACATAGTGCGATTTGCTTATCATCGAGGGCTTTCTCCACCTTGTCAACTAAGTCGATCAAGGCGGTTTCAGTCGATTTGCCCTTTCGATAAGCGTGCTGATCGTTATGCAACGGATGCTTTGCCAAAGCATTTTCCCGAAGATTTTGATCTAGTACCTTCTCCATGGTTTTCAACATGAAGGAGGTAAGACTGATAGGTCTAAAGGACTTTGGTTGGGAGTAGTCCTTTTTACCTGTCTTTGGTATGAACTTAACTGTGACTTTAGTCCATGGCTCCGGTATACGATTACACGCAAAGCTTGCTCTGAATATTTTTATTAGTATTGGTGATAGGATATCAATGCCTTGCTGTAGTAGGCAGGGTAGAATCCCATCATCTCCAGCCGATTTGTAGGGCTTAAAAGTTTTTACTGCCCATTTTATGTGGTTCGGTCTGAAGATTTTGGACGCCCTTCGCCAGTCCTCCGGGTGAGGTCTATGTGAGGCGTTAGCGTTTTTGGTGCCCATATCACTTGTACTAGTGTTAGGGTTGGTTTCACAGACGGAGCCAGGAAAATGTACCGCAGAGAGCAGTTCCAGTGTTTCCTTCTCGGTCTTGGTGAAGTCACCGTTGGGCTTTTTGAGAAGACCCAATTGGTTTCTTGGTGCTTTAGATAGAACCCGGTGCAGTCTTGCTCCTTGAGGAGTTTGGTTAACTTCCTCACAGAACTTCCGCCAGGATTCCCTCTTAGCTTTTCTGATTTCTCGATTGTATGTTGTTAGTGTTGACCTATAGGTGCCCCAACTGCATCTATTGTCTTTGGCTTTGTTATAAAGCAGTCGAGTTAAAATTCGAAGGTTTTCTAGCCTTCGATTCCACCATGGAGTTTTCCTGTACGACTTAGATTCTTTTGTTGGGCAGCTTCTGTGGTAAGCGTTTATTACGCCTTCCGTGATAATTTTTACTGCAAGTTCTAAGCAGTCAGGATTTCTTATTGTTTTAGGGAAGACCGCGAGGTTCTCCTTTAGCATGGACCTATAAAGTTCCCAAGAAGTCGCCTTAGGATTCCTAAAACTATTGGTTTGGCACGTTAGTTCATTCTGTAGTCCCAAGAGAATATATCTGTGGTCAGACATAGATTCTTCCTCACTTACCTGCCAATTACTGACGCAGTTTGAGATTTTCTCTGTTGCGAAAGTAACATCTAACACCTCCTGTCTGCTAGCTGTCACAAAGGTTGGTTTACATCCTACGTTACAGATAAAAAGACGGTTTGTTAGAATATAATCGTGAAGTAACTCACCCCTTGGGTTGATGTTTGTACTTCCCCAGTTGGTATGGTGGGCGTTGGCATCGCACCCTACCAGAAGCTCCGCTTTCTGTAGACTGGCATACTCGGTGAGTTTGCAGAGTTCTATAGTTGGGTCTGTCTTCTTCCCGTGGAGGTAGGCTGAGCAGATGATTGCTCTCCTCCCATTCCACCCTCGGAGATTGACAAACGCCGCTACCAGGTCGTCGGTACAAAATTCTGGAACTGGTAGAAATTCAATTACTTTATTGAAGATAATGCAGGCTCTGGGCTTTATTCCATTAGTATTGTACAAAACATTACCTGCATTATGTAGTTCAAGGACCATGTTACTGTTAATCCACGGTTCTTGTACGAGGGCTACGTCCAGGTCATCTCGCCGAAATGTGTGCACCAACATGTGCGTGGCGGCTGTTGCATGGTGTAGATTTATTTGGATGACCCTTGTAACCCTCGGTGTGGTATGCCTTTTGGCATTTTTGTGCAGGGGATGCTTAAGGACGTCCTCTCGCGAGGGGCCTTGATCCGCCTCTCGCTTGGGTCGTACCTCTCTGCCTCCCTCTACCTCTGTTGCCTCCCCGGGAACCTCTATTTGGCCCACCCCGCCAGGTTCCCCTAGAAAGGGGAAAGCCACCTCTAGCATACGGCATGGTGGGCGGCACGGAGGGCTTCTCGCCCGAAGATGTTGAAGGGGGGGGTTGATTGTGGGTGGAGGGTACCTGTTCAGGCTGTATTCGGGACTTTTCGCCACCTTTCAGCCTGAAAATGATTTTCTTGAAGCCAAGACTAGCTCTGCACTCCATTGATCGAAGGACCTCCGCCGAAAGATCGTCAATAGACAGGGTTAGTGTAAACCCTGCCTCTTTGGTCTTGCAGTGGAGGACCTTCCACAACTGGGTGCTCAAGCCGGGGTTCTGTGCTTTTAGCAACCTAAGCACAGATTCCGCTGTCTTCGCCTCGGTCTTGGGAATGTACGCAATTCCCACAATTGGTTTGGGCATCTGCTCCTCTGTCATGACAGACAGTTCTGCCTCAGGCCACGGTTTCAGGCTTCCTACGTTGCTTGTCATCCACTCTCGTGACTTCAAGTCTTCGCAGGTTACTAACAGCCACCCCGGCCTGAGTGAGCAGCCTAAGAATCTAGGTCCGTGCCCAGACCCAGTGCTTTCTAGAGCCCTGAGTATGGACCAGCGGACCTCACCGAGTTGCTCGTCCGTCATCGGAGTCCTATTACGGATTCCGATTCGGCTCGAGCCTGCAATCTCCTTAAAGGTTGCAGAGTTTACTCCTGATGTTCCAGCCACAGGCACCTCCGGCACTTTTGGTGGTACCGGGGTGTTGACCCTTGGCTGGGTCACCGCGGGCGACTTCTCTACAACCTTAGGCGCTTTGAGCGAGCCTTGGTTAGGAGATTCCTCCTCTGACCTCGTCCTTTTTGGAGGCCGTCGGTCATGTTGTTGCTCGGTCATCCCCAGCTCTTCGAGCGTTTTGCGACATTGGTGGTACGCTACCGTCGCGTCAATGCCTTCTGCCACCAGCGTTTTATAGCGCTTACGGGCTGCTCCACAAAGCTTTTTCCTTCTGCCACCTCTCCAGTCCCGGCCCATAGTCGGTGGGACGTGTTCGTCCTCCGTACTAGGACGCAGCACCAGGGAGGTGTCAGAAGGGTGGTAAGGGGGTGAGGCCAAGAGGTTTTCCTCCATTGTGTCTGCGGTGGCCGGTGACGAAGGGGAGGCTGGAGGGCCATCCTTCGCCAGGCGATCATCCGTAGCTTGTTTGGGCGGGGCAGTTGTGCTACCCTCACCCAAAAGGTTCTCTGTTATGCCCAGAGGTGGCATTAAATTTAAGTGTTTTTTTAATATATTTTCCATGTGAATCCCACGAGAAGCTAGGGAAGCAAAAAGTCCGTCCCGACAGAGCCCCGCTTGCGGGATAAGGCGAAGGTCGCAGCCCTCGAGTCTGCCCGGTATCGAGGTGACACCGTTAGCGGCTGAGCACCCCCTCAGTCACGCATCCATGGGCACGGTTCGTATGACACCTGTGGATTGGGGTTTTTGGGGTCGAGGTTAGCTCCTCCGGGATAGGGAAATTAATAGGATTGAGGTAGGGAGGGTCTAAAGATAGGGCGGGGAGGAAGGGAATGAGGTAATGAGGATACACCCGCCGACTGGGAGTTTTTCGGCAGGGTGTTCTTCCCCTGTCCGGGGTACTAAAGGACTCCCCACTCGTGTGCAGAGTGCCCATTGGTGGGGGGGCTATCCGCAACCTGCCCACCTGCCCACCCGTCCGGTCGCCGGGAAGAAACTGCGCACGATCGAGTGGCGTTCGTTGCGTGTTACGCTGACCACCACCCGATCGACCCGGATAATCAAGCTATACAAAACCAACATAAGCTGGCCGCGCGTCGTTATACGTTACTTGACCTACGCGCGGCCAGCTTATGTTGGTTTTGTATAGCTTGATGTGTCGCCGTGTGTACAAGAAAAATATTATGAAAGGACAAAATTGTCCTAAAAATATAACTTTTTTGAAATACCTAAGTAAATCTTAATCAGTAATTTAACATACCAACTTAAGTATCTTTTCTATTTGATATTTTTATTCAGGATGCCTAGAAATGAGACTTACCTTCATGACATTTCAATAATCGGGTAAAATAGATTAACACGTTCCGGGACAGTGACCGGCTATAGACGTGATAACAATAAAAGTTCTATTGTGTCTCGTTCACTGTCCCGGAACGTGTTAATAATCGACTAACGATCGATTAGGATTATTTTCATAATCGATTCATCGATTGGCAAAATAATCAAATCGGGATTTTTAACCCTTTACCTTGAATTGTCCCAGAAATTTTTTTTAAATTGAAATGTCAAACTTAGTGATGAGTTTGACATTTCAATTTAAAAAAAATTTCTGGGACAATTCAAGGTAAAGGGTTAAAAATCCCATACAACCGATGTCTTCAATAAAATTCTCTTATTTATAGCAATTAAAACGTTAGTGTTCGTCGTTTTAACGCTTCTTTGGAGTTTTTGGAGACAATCGAAAGACGTAAGAAACGCAGAGAAGTCCACAGGAAAGAGGTGAACCGATCACTTTGCCGCGATTTCTATTTCTATTTCTAAAAAAACATAGACAAAAACCTTTCAATTTTACATTCACAATTTGATTTGAGACCGTAGACTTCTAATATACTTATATTACTCCACAGAGTACTTTGTTATATATTACTCTTTGCCGTTATCAAGTACTTGCCTTGCCTACTTATAAATAGGTAACATTAAATAGTGGCATGCAATATAGATAAGAATGATGAGTGAAATTGAATTTCACGCATCATTTGAAACTCTTTTAGCTTTTATTATACCAAATTAACTTTATTACTGTAAATAAGTATTCGAATATTTATGATATTTATATTAATTTTTAGGTTCTAAGATACGAGAATTTTTTGAATTTTTGATGATATAAAAACACTGCTTGCTGATCAAATCGGATGATCTAATATACATACTAATCTATGATCGGATGCGTACTGAAGAAGAGCCAAATAAAATGTACCCGGTACTGACGAGCTTGTATGAAGAAAATTATGGATGTTGAGGAGGCGAAAGATGTGTGTCAGTATCGTAGCATGTGGTGATCTGTTGTCTCTGCCTACCCCAGTAGTGGGACATAGGCGTGAGCATATGTATAAAAACACGATAATTTTGCTGTCAATCTGGGATAATTCTTAAGTGTGGATCTGGCAACACTGGTCTCACTCAGCTTTGTTTATTTATAAGGGGGAGATAAAAATTTAGGTATATAACAAAGAAAATATTTATAATATCCTTTTCGCAATTATTATAAAATAAGAACAGTACTTTCAGAACATAAAAATAATGGTGACCTCGTACTACATCATGAAAATGTCTAAGAACAAAAGAAAACTTGATATAGAAGATTACTACAGTAACTTATTCAACACAGTTCCTATGAAGAAAACAAAAGACAGTTTCAAATGCCGAATTTGTTTAAAAGAAGGTAAGGTTCCGATATACGATGAAGGCATTCCCGATATATCGGAAGCTTTAATTACTTTCGGAGATATTCATATCAATGAAGACGATGATTACCCAAAACATTTGTGTGATGTTTGCTTTAAATTTATTAAAGAAGCAATATTCTTCAGGAAAATCGCTAAACAATCAGAAGAAACGTTACGACAGCCTATGAAAGAAGAGAGATGTGATTCATTCCAATTTCAAGATCACGATAGCGATGGAAGCTCCAACGTAATGCAATCTCCACCAAAATGGGACGGTGACGAATTTAAAAACATAAAGACTGAAAAAAAAGAAAAAGTCAAATACGCTTCTAAAGTAACATGCAACGTTTGCAACAAAGTAATTAACCGTTCATACTACAAAGAACATTTAACGATGCACGATCCAAACCACCAGAAATATGTATGCGAGGTGTGCGGAAAATTCTTTCGGTTACGCTGTGCGTATCACAACCACAGCCTTCGACACCGAAACGATTTCCCATACAAATGCCAGTTCTGCCCGTACCGTGGACGATACGCTGAACTACTCAAAACTCATATGAGAACGCATACTGGAGATTACCGGTACATGTGCACTGAATGTCCTGCTCGGTTTCTTTTTAAAAGCAACCTAAACAGTCATATGCTTAAACATAAAGAACCTCAGTTTAAATGTGATGCTTGCAAACGAGCCTTTCACACGAAGCTTACTTTGCAAAGGCACTTTGAAGCGGATCATTTGGGGATTAAAAATCATGTTTGCTCAATGTGTGGCAAAGCGTTTGGTTATAGAAATGCTATGATGAAGCATCAACGACATGTGCATAAGAGGGAAAAGTTGCTGTTTGGTAGAATGCCGTCTTATTTAGCTGCTGAACATAAGCAAGGAAATGTGTAGAATATTCATAGAGGAGTAACGAAAAGAGTTAGAATAAAGAAATAAATTTTATATCAAATTTACCTAGCTTACTCATGTATACTTATAATTTATTAATGAGTCGAGTTCCGAGGGGTGAGAGCCTGGTGAGCCTTTGTGCTCTATCTCTATGCCATAGCAATTCCATGTTATAGTTGTTAAGTAACTACTAAATTGTTTTCTTGTGTGGAAGAAGAGTAAATAAAATTTATTATTATTATATTAATGGTTGAAATTGATTTAAAATTACAGTTTTTTATAAACTTTTTATAAAGTCTTTTATTTCATAATTTCCATGCGAAGTTTGTCTAAGTAATTCGATTTTTTGACTACTTAACAGAGAGTGCTAAATACAAATGCACTACTACTATTATTAATTGATTAATAGACCAGACTTCGTAAATAAACTGTAACTTCATTATTGTTAATGTTCCCATTGTAGTCACATTTCTACCATTTTAGTAGGTTATTAATTTTATCTTATATAATCTAGAGAAATACGCATTATAATATTATTTTAAATTAAATAACGCTCACAGGCACATATATACATTGTAATGATCCCAACTTAAGACTTTTTGTTATGGGAACCATATACAACAACGGCACACACATTACAATCCATGACCGAACCCTGATTCAAACACAGGGCCCTGGCTTGGCAGTCCGGCGTTGTAACCATTACACCATCCGGGTCGTCAAAACATTGATCGATTAACGATTAAACATTGATCGCTTGGGTCAATCAAAAATCTTATTACTTTTGTTTTTTAGTAAAATTTGTTTTTTCGGAACTACAACACTTCTTTTTTTTTTCGTAGAATCTGACAAGTGACAGGATCAGGAATTTTGGCGGGAATTCGTTAGCTACGTTTGGTGTCCGCATATTTTATCGAATTTTTATTGATTATAATGAGTTTTGGTTCGTAAGATTGGTGTTGTTTTGCGTAACAAAGTGTCTTGAAAGTGTACAATATACGGTTCCTTGAAATATGATCGTGTAAACAGGAAAAACGTTCCGTCATTTGTAGCGCGGCAAAGCGATGGGTTCACCTCTTTGCTGTGGACTTCTCTGCGTTTCCTGCGTCTTTCGATTGTCTCCAAAAACTCTAAAGAAGCGTCAAAACGTCGAAATACCAACGTTTTAATTGCTATAAACTTTGACTATTTATTATATGGACTAGCCTTGCGGTAGCATTTCCCCTCTGCCACGGCCACGGTATAAGATTAATTAATCATGTGCATTTACATTCAATTTGATACCATATCACTAAACGAGACAGCCTATAATTGCGAAACAATAATTTCGTACTTAAAACATTTGGGGTTCACACGAGACTTCTTTTCATGGTTTTTAATGTTCAAAATTAGAATCTTAAGTTATGGGGAATAAAATCCAAAGTTGTAGATTTCATGTTACCTCGCCCCCCGCAAAAAGTGGCAGAAATGTTTGTTAGTAGAATTACACGCGTGGCTAGTCCCTATATAAGTAGTCAAAGGCTATAAATAAGAGAACTTTATTGAAGACATTGGTTGTATGGGGTATAAAACCCTTTACCTTGAATTGAACAAAAAAAAAGGTAGAACATTTTTTTGTTTATTTACTATTAAATAATCTGCGCTTTTTTTATGTTAATTTACGTTCTTCAAAGTTTTAATATTTAACTGTGCCGCGTGTTCTAATTGAAATGGCATCTTCATACTTTATGCTAAGAATATTGAAGCGAAAACGTATAGCGCATAACAGACGAGAAATAGAAGAAACACGAAAGAGTCAAGAATTCTCTAAAACAGTCTCTACAACCGATCAGAAATGTAGAATATGTTTCAAAGAAGGTAAAATACCCATTTACGGTAGATCTACGTTAGATATTTCGGAAAATATACGAATATTTGGAGACATCGAGATCAACGAGGAAGACGACTACCCTAAACACTTGTGCGATTCTTGCCATTCTCTTTTACAGAACGCTATTCTATTCAGAAAATTAGCTAAGGAATCTCACACAAAACCTATAGATCTACCCCCTGAAGATTTACAGTGTCCCTCTGATAATGAATATGAAGATTACATTGATGAAACACCTAAGTCATTGAACTGTGAACTTTGCAAATTAAACTTTAGAACCACCGACGAATATGTTACGCACAAAAATTCGAAACGGCACAAGAATGTCCGTATACAATGCCCCATTTGCTTCGGACTTTTAACGGCACAGTTGTATAAAAGACATTTAGCACGACACAAATCAGCTTCTCACTTAGTCTGTGAGGTGTGCGGAAAAATGTATAGGAAAGATAATTTAGTTCGACATTTACAATTGCATAGCTTTGAATTGCCGTTTCAATGCAAAATATGCCCATACCGTGGACGGTTCATGGAATCTCTTAAAATCCACATGCGTACCCATACCGGAGACAAGCCATTTTCCTGTGGCAAATGCCAATCACGTTTCTTAACTCGAAGCAATCTTAATAGACATATTTTAACTCATAAAAAGGAAAGGCCATTTAAATGTGTTGAATGTGGCAGAGGGTTTTATACGAAGTGTGATTTGGATATTCATTTTAAATCTGATCATGCAGGTCTTAAGGATTTTGGGTGCAAACTGTGTGGTAATAAATATGGTACGAGAAAAGCGTTGCTGAGGCATGAGTTACGGGTACATAAGAGGAATAAAATGGCTAAGGGACGGCAGCCATTGTATTTGCAAGAGGAATACAGAAAATCGTGTGGAGATTAAAATGTTTATGTCTATTCAACATCAGGCACTCTGTAAAATGATCTCCAGAAGTTTAGTTCTGCCAAGATGGCTTCAGCATTCGCGCCGTCGCGCTCGCACGCGCGCGCCTGTTATATGTGCTTCATGCTCAGCTCTCTTAAAGTGTCCCTAGAAAGAGCAGGGTGAGGTGCTGTATCTGAAGTCAGAGAGGGGCCCAGGGCAGGGAGTGGCCATTCTGTATGTAGTGACTTCTATCTTTTTCGTGTATATGGTCGAATTAAAAACAGTTATTTTAGAACAGGTTTTAATGATAGCAATTACAATAATATTTAAAAAATTGTTTTATATTAAATGTGATGTAAAATGCAGTTTATAATTAACATTGGATTAAACTGTAAAAATGTGCACAAAATTAATTAAATTATTAGATCATGTTTTGGACTAGATTTGTTTTCTGTTTTTCACCTTATTTATTAAACTTAAATATAATTCATCAACAACAGAATTATGGGTTTTAAGTACACAAATAAATACTAAAGTATTTTCAAAAGTCTAGAATAACCTTAGAAAAAATATATGTCTAGAAAGAGCCTCATGCTTCTACCGTATAAAACAAAAGGGGCCAACTTTCTTAGGTTGGTGTGCGTGAGGCGCCATACAAATTATGTCTGTGTGCGTGTATATGGATAGAGTTTAGAGGCCAATACTGGTTAAAAAATTTTCTACGCTTTTGTAGCGTCGACTGTCAATCTTGACATATAACTTATCCAAGAGAATAACATTAAATAGGTACATTTTGTAACAAAAGCTATGTAAATATTTGGTTTAAATTAGTTTTTTCTACGGCACAATGGAAGATTTGACAACATGTATTTCCTAAATAAAAGGCCACAATACATATCACTTCTGTTTTTGGACTGGATTTACTTAACAACGAACGACTTGTAAAACACCAAAAAAGCTACATATTTTTCTTAAATATATTTCTTATACTTATTATAGTAAAATATTTGACATTATCTTTGGTTTTGTGAGACACACGTTTAAATAACTCTATAAACACTGTGTTGAGAAAATGCAGAAAAACTGCTTAAAAAAATATAGGGGTGGTACAAACTTTGAGGCTGTTTTAGGACACTATGGTGAAACACTCAACGTAAAATTTTTTTATACTCCATTCCAAATAGCAGCAATTTTAAGGCTATTTTGAATTACAGAAACAGAGATTTAAAACTCACACTTATTCTTATAACAGGATAGTAGGATGTGTCTGATACTTAAATAAATTATAATTGATAATCGGAATTGGCCAGAAAGCTAAAGCTAAACCAGAATATGCATCCTTATATGGAATGAAGTATAAGGTTCAAACATAAATTTTAAATAATCTCTTATTCTTATGCCTAGGAAATGTAATGTCTAGAGATCGGATAATCGCATGCATATTTACCTAAACTTCACTTTTTTTTTCACAAAAATATAATTTGGATATGCCTTTCTCAATAAAGTTAATACAAAAAAAAATCGGGCGACCTGCACCGTTTTGTCATACTGGTCCTCATAGGTAGTCAATAGTAGGTAACAACTTGGACAAGATGAACAACTCAGTCGACTTGGACAACTCGGACAAAATAAATAACTCGGACAACATGAACAACTTTATCAACTTAGACAACTCAGACAACATTGTATAAGTTGACGAAATTATCAGAATTATTCATGTTGTCGGAGTTGTTCAAATATCCCAAGTTCTACTATATTTTCACAATCCCGGGACTTAAGAACGATCCTGGGATTGTTACATAAAATAAATGAATAGAAGACTTGGCCACATTCTTCTTATGAAAAATGAAGTTTAGGTAAATATGCATCAGAATATCCGATCTCTAGTAATGTCTCACTCCAGGTTATCTAGTGTACTACACACATATTATTTCTATGTGTGGATACTATTCACATAGTAACAAATTTTTTTTTTAAAATAGGTATGTAAAACATTACTATACAAGACAGAGGGGCAATTTGCAGAGCTTTAAAAAGACACAAAAAGCTCATAACATTTTCTTTCACTAGCAACAACCGCAACTTTGAATTATACATAGTTAAGATGCATTTGCACAGAAATGGCACATGTTGCCTTGATGTGGCAATCTGTGTTAAGGCTAAACACGACCGCTGCAAGGTCATACAAAGAATGTCTCCCCCATTTCATTTGACTACAGTTTTATGGCAGTTTCTTGAGCAGAACATGATCCTGTGCGTAACATTTTCTACATTTTCTGTTCCCCTAGTCGTACGAAGGTCCTCGGCACATGGTCACCACAAACATAGCAGCAAATATAAATTCCAGCAACTGTATAGATAACATTAGAGTACACCAGATGTACTCTATTCTGAGAACAACTACTTGCCAGGTGAGAAGGTATAAAACTGCCATTATCGAAGGCACTGTTAGGAGAACTGAAATCATTACTGGTACATCTGAAAAAAGAATAGCCATACTTGGTTTCGGGACGGATTTCTCACGAGAGTCCTGCTTAAAGGTAGAGTAAAATGTAATAGGTATAATAATTCTTCATATCATATGGGCAGCAAGCCCAGGAGTCAGAGTTTTTTCAGACCATCTTATGGCCTCTGACGTGGTTTTTATGTAATAATTACAAACCACCAGAGATAGTAGCCGGGACCAACGGCTTAAAGAGCCATCCGAAGCACAGAATCTTTTCAGAAAATCAGGTGATTCAGCCCGCAATGTCCTAATCAACTGGGGAAAAATACACTAAGTAACATATCACTAGGTATACCCCTTGGGAATCGAACCCACAACCTCCGTGTCGAACTTATAATAAACGAGCGTTATCCCGCGACTTTGTCCGCACAAATTATATACCAGATTTTAAGTCAGATAATAAGCTATCAAACAAAAAAGTTTCATCAAAATCGGTTCAGTATTTTTTGTGTGGTGCTTGTTCAAACAAACAGACAAAAAATCCAAAAATTGGAGATACGGAATCAGGGATATCTAAAAACCATATCGTAACTTTTTTTTTGTTAATATCTTCAATGTACAGACAAACTTCCAGTTACAGTTTAATAATAGTTTAGATTAATAATTACCTATTCATTCTACATACCTCTTTCGCTAAGACTGCCTTTCCGTCCCAAGATTAGTCTTGCAGCTTCTATTATGAACAGGCTGACTAGTACTCCATAATCGCGGCCTATTTTCAACGGGTCTTCATCTATTGTATATTTCTCAATAATCAATGCAGACTTCAGAATTAGCGTACCAAGCTCACACGTTGCGAAGAGACCGAAATAAAAAGAATTTATGTAGAGGAGTATCTCGTACGCCAAGCTTGCGTTAACCATTGTGTAAAGTGATAGTTAAATAAAACTACTACCTAAAACAAATTTTAAAACAAAAAATCAAAGAAAATTAGATAGCGCACGCAAAATGAAAATGAAGAATTTAAAAATAGAACACGGGAAATAGAGCAACAAATAATGACAGATGACGGAAATAAAGGAATTGCCAGTCTGAAAAAAAGATATATAAAATAAAAACACCATAGAAATAATTCAGTAGTTCTTTGAAACATGAAAGCTATGTAAACTGAAAACAATTTCGTGCTATCTAGGCAAAGAATGTGTATTTAGGTCTGTAAATAGTGTTTATCTTGTTATAGATACCAAACTGAATGACATTGTTCCAAGACAATGACTGTTTGTTTAAAATCGTTAATTAATTTTCGCATCTGACAACACCAAATTAAGTGCAACGAACGACGCGAACGAGGGTGGTCGTGCGGCACGTGTTTTTAATTTTTTTTTACTTCAATGCAGTTAAATTAGTTTGAATAAAAATCCCTAGTTAACTGTAATATATCCGCTATAAATAAGACTGTGAAATTATCGTATAACTGGATTATGATTCGGTAAGTAGATAATTACGTAGAAGACCACGCGCTTTTGAGCACGTTAGATATTTTATCGTAGGTGTTTTATTTTGTTTAGTAATATAAGTAAAAGCTGAGTAAGTAATGCAATAGGGTGTAGGGTGACATAAATAACCCAGTTTAAGATCTGTTTGGATAGGAAGTTATTTGTTGCTATGCTAGACGTGTTTTTCTTATCGTAAGAGGAATGCAGTTCTAAGTTCTAATGACCCGTATAATTTAAACTTATTGTGGAAGAGATGGGGTCCTTTATAAACAGGTTAATGGTATAAAATTGAACCCACCCAACAATGGTATAAAATAGTTCATTGACCCTTTAAAATTAGAATTTTAGTTCTATAGTTATAATAAATATAAATGTTATAGGCGCAATATAAGCAGCATATTTTTTTTGTTTTGTATGTTTGGTACTGACATAAGAATAATTCTTATTCTATGGTACTAAAGCTGTAATTAGGTCGGTACATATATTCGTGCCTTTTTCCATGTTATGGTATTATACAATTCACATAATATAATAATACAATAAAATCCTATCTATTATGTCTTGAGTTGTTTAAAAATACAAAGTTAGGATGAATGAGATGTTACCTTTGCCTGCTTGCTTTTCCTTGTCAGTATTTTTTTAATTTCTTTGCGGCCAAGGTACCTAGGTATTAGGTACTGCAGCTATTCATCCTAATTTTTTTAGAAACACATACCAAGTAAAATATAAATTAATAAAAACAAAAATTGAAAAAAAATTTCTCTAATTTTTATTTACTTAATTCGAAAAAAAAAATTTTTTCCTATATGATTTTTTATATTTTTTTTATTCTGTAACAAATATTTATTTACAGTACTAAAGTTAATTTGGTATAATAGAAGTGAAAAAATTTAAAAATGAATACAACAAAAAGGTATACAAATGAGATATCAATGATAAAAAAGGTTGTTGGGTGCATGTTGGCAGCATTCCCCCTTTAAATGGTTAAGCTGAGTCGTTGACCAAGGAAGCTGCCAGCTTTACGGTCACCGGTCATCACGCGGAGACGCATCAACAACTCTAATGAATTTTTTTGCTTCTGGGCCCCAAGGACCTAAAGTTTCGAAGCCAATCGGTGTAAACATGAAGCATCCTGAGATTCCTTCATTCTTCCGCACCTTTATTTATTTCATTTTAACGATTTATTTACACACAGAAAATTTTTTTGTTGTGAAAACATGTACAAAGGGCGAGCTTATATCTGTAGAGATTTCTTCGAGCAGACAGACTTAAATTGACATTTAATTTTTTTACATATATTTATGGCACAAAAGAGTAATTAATTGTAGGTCTAGATACTTAGTTTATAGTTCAGTAGATATATCCAAAATAGAGATTTTTTTTTTTTATTCAATTTTTTTAAAGGGACTTTTATACAAAATGTTATGTATATGTCAGTCCCATCGTACCTTATGTCTAGATTTTCCTACTTTCTAATTAACTTAACGAGACACTGATGAGTTTGCAAAGGCGAAAATATATATTTATCAAAACAATTTTTTACTTGGTACAGTCACCATCAGAATCAGATATATCATAGCAGACAAGGTGTTCAAATATTTCAGAGCAGTGTTTATTTTCAATAAATTCTTAACAGTGAAAGTTACCATTAATATAAGAACAAGAAGAACTTAAACAGAAGTTAAGGTGGTTGCAGAGGGGTCAATTTCATACAAAACTTTGACGCACAATACGCGTAGACGGTATTAATATAAGTAACTTTGTATAGGTATATGGAACAATAGTTTAGAAAATCTAGTTACCGCGTCACAAATAACATTTGCAATTTATAAAATAATTACGAAGATATAAAGCTTTTAAAATTTTGTATGAAACATTTCAAAGCTTTATATCTTCGTAATTATTTTATAAATTGCAAATGTTATTTGTGACCCGACAACTAGATTTTCTAAACTATTTTTCCATATATCAAATATTAGTTTTATTAATTCCGTCTACGCGTATTGTGCGTCAAACTTTTGTATGGACTGAAACCACCTTAAGATCTTTTACCGTTAAGAGGTTATTGAAATCACAGATCACAAAAATTAAAGGGAGATGTGAAAAGAGGGTGGGGCCAGTGTCGCAGCAATATGCATAAAAACGGAACACATTGCTCCCGACAGTAAGGATTCAATATATTATGATTATGAGGCTGAAAGCCAGTCGAGATATTATGTCTAAATAGTTTACAATGCTTGCATAGTACTAAAGATTATTCGAACGTTGAGTTCTGATACCACAATGGATAATGAGCACATTCAAGCTAACAAAATACTTTCTATCGCGTGGTACTGTTGGTAATGCGACACTAGGTTTCGTACTCAGCGCTTTGGTTGGCATCTCTCTAGATCTCTATGATTGAAATAAAGCTTTTGACCTGTGACTTTGTCCGCGTGGATAACCCCTTTAAAGGTTCCATTTTCGAAACACCCTTTCTAAGTGCACTCCTACATCCTCTCTAGAATACAGGGTGAAATTGATATCATTAGCATCCTTTTAAACTAAGAGTCTACCCATCATACTGAACAACTTTTAGTATGGGAGCAAACCGTTCGATTTCACTTTCACCTGATATGATGATATCAATTTCACCCTGTACGTTCCATATATAGGTCTAAAAACTAAAAGTTCTAAATCTATGTATTTACTACAAACATAATATAAATAAGGAATATCTTATGCCCAGTCACGGTCAACATCCTGCTTATTATATTTTTATTTTTATACAGACAAAGAGAGTTATGAATGTGACTCACTCATTTAATAATACCAATGCTTTGGTTATTCGAACTTTGAATATGAATGGGGATTCTCAATTGAGTAGGTACTGAAACTAATATAAGCGTGTTAAAACAAAAACAACCTATAAGATGTTATAAAAGTAACGTGGCAGGTTCTGACCCGAGCACACGTCTCGCGTGGATTTCGCGCGTCGCGTTTTTGCCTGCCACGAGGCTCCGTAATCCTCAATCTCTTCTTGTTCTTGACCAAAAACAATCCCTGAGATTGGGATAGATTCTCCCATAAACACGTGACACTGGCAGAAATGCAGTGCTAACGCACAAGCAAGAGTCCATTAATTATAAATATAAAAAAAAGATGTTATTATCTTACTTGGAGGATTTTTGTTTTTAATAGGTATTTTCTTGGGTTGAGGACGTCTACCATGTCCTGATGGAGTGTGTGCGGGGCGAGGCCTTCGGGAGACAGGTGTTTGACGGCTTGCCGTCTCTTAATATAGGGCGTTGTCTTTGACTACTTATACAGGGACTAGTTACGCGTGTAATTCTACGAACAAACATTTCTGCCACTTTTTGCGGGGGGCGAGGTAACATGAAATCCGCAACTTTGGATTTTATTCCCCATAACTTTAGATTCTAATTTTGAACGTTAAAAATCATGAAAAGAAGTTTCGTGTGGACCTCAAACGTTCCAAGTTCGAAATTATTGTTTCGCAATTATAGGCTGTCTCGTTTAGTGATAAGGTATAAAACCGAATGTACATGCACATGATTAATTAATTTGATACCATGACAGAGGGGAAATGCTACCGCAAGGCTAGACTTATAATAAATAGTCAAAGGGCGTTGTAATTGTGCCTTGGCTGCACCTACGTCGGCTGCTGCCTAGGTACTGTACTCCATCTACAAAAAAACCTTAAAGGACAATGGGCAAAAATGTATGAAATGTGGTACCCGCCCCAATAGACATAATATATATCAGATTTTAAAGGTTACTTTATGTACATCAATGTGTACTAGGACGCTTGTCATCATTCGCTGTGGGAACGGAGCTATTCGTGATGATTCTTTAATTATTTTTTTTGGTTTTTCGACATTATTAGGCAATTATTTTTTTAATGTCATTATTACAATTATATATACATATTATATACATAATATGCTTATTATATATTATTTTTTTAATGTATTTTATTTAATATATTAAAAATAATATGTTAAATGTGGAGATTTTTTAAATGGCGTTTAGATTTATATAAGAACGTTTATTAAAATGTAATGCTGTAAATCTTCCTGAAATAAATAAATAAATAAATGTACTATAATATTACACTAATTGCTACGAACTATTAATTAAACTACAATTTTTTTGTAAACTTATGTAATTAACCATGTAACGTCTATTGCCTGTTTTTACCAAATAAATAAAATAGAACTGCATATATTCTTAAAATAATTCCTATTATATTTATTACATTGACGACAACCGACGGTTATAAGAAGAGGAATGTGAGCGCGCGGCTATATCCCAGCTAGGAGTGGTGGGGAGCGATGCGCTTGGGCAGTTTAGCGCGTCATCGGATCGGCTCCTTCACTCCAGTCGTTCAATCGTACCGTACGAAAGACGACGTCCCGCTGCTGTTCATCAGAATACGTTCTCATCTCGCTTTTATCACCGACCCCTGCACCTCTTTTTGGACATTTTCTACCTGCTTTAAACGTTGACCTCGGCTTGTGAAGTGTTTTTGTGAATTTCGTTACCGATTTGGACTGTTGCAATGGAACAACATAGCAATTGTGTGGTGTGCCGGCGAGGCCTACATAATGCAAGATACCAGCGACATGTTTTGACCGATGACCTCCCAAGGACACGACCAGCGTTTGCGGCGTACATACAAGAACATGCTGAATTGGAGGTTAGTACCCACTTCGTTATACTATTTAAATGTGTCACAGGTGATTCTCCTTATTACGAAATTGTTAGCAGTGTTAGAAAATGACGCTCTTTTGAAAAGCGTGTGATTGTCATACCGGATTAACAACGAACGCCATAACATATCTTCTCTTAGCTTCACTTTTTCATGTTAGAAAATAGCGCTCTTTTGAAAAGCGTATGATTGTCAACTGTCATGCAGCTTGAATGTAATTGGTCTTAAACTACAAACGCCATACCATATCTTCTCTAAGCTTTACTTTTTCAATGTTTCTAAGCTACGTTTAGCAACATTAAATAACGGATTACAATAAGACTCATGAACATTTCACTGGATAAACACGTATTAACTATTAAGTTTTGGAAGTATGTTCTAGAGTGTTATCAAAAACGTTTCCTAATATAGTGTATGGATAGGGCAATCCGCCTGCGTACGAAACTCCAACCTCGTTTTATCAGTTCACGGAATTCAGGTGTTCTGTCCGTACCAGTAGTGATTCACTAAATAACAAAACATTTTGGCATTTATTGTGCACGTGGACGGTAAAACAAATGAAGGACGGAAATATGCGCCGACCGATGCGTGAACCGGTTCTGATAAGCACTAGAAGGGTCAACATTTTCTACCTGCTTACATTATTGTTTCGAATTATTACGATTATGTGGCATCGTTCTATACTATTATCTCGCTGGAAACTCGGTCATAAATCATCGGAGTATGCACCGAGTAAATAATCCTACTATAGATACCTACTGACCGGACCGAATTAGGTTTTTATGACAAAACGTTATCAAGCCAGAGTAAATAAAAAAACATCTACATCGTATTTTACCCTTTTCAGGTGGCGTTCAACAATACTCGATGTGTCTGTCATCGATGTTGGCAGAGAATTGAGAACGCTGTTAGACACAATGACGACGTGGTACCTGCTATACCAGAAGCAGAACCAAATGCCCAGGAACTTCAGGTTCCAGACTACGTTCGAGCCCCAAACACACCAAGGCATTGTATATTCAACGATTGCCGAAACCCAACCCGTAATCGCATACCTGAGACTATCAAACTTAATATGTTTTGTGAACATAAGTTATATATTCCTGAGGGCGCTAGAGTGTGCAGCCAACACCTTGAGAGCAACATCTGGGATGAACTGCCTCAATCTTGCAATGTCACTCATCATTTCAATGCACAACAATTTACAGACGTTTGCGACATGATGAGAAGGGCTTTAGAACGTGGACCTAGGCTCGACTTTAACACAAGAGGTTCATTGAGCAATGAAGAAATGCATTTTTGGACCGGACGTAATGGCGAACAGTTCGATGCCATACTGGATCAGGTGCCTTCTCTAAGTGAGAGATGCAAGGAACCAAGAACTGCATTAGGTATATACCTTACAAAACTACGTACCGGAGATTCCGATGAGAGATTGGCAACATTATTTAATGTGTCTCGAAGAAAACTGGAGCGTTTATTAGCTATTGTGCGTGAATGCCTAGCTAATGAATATGTAATATTACATTTGGGACTGGACCACATCAATAGAAATGAGGTATTAGAAAGAAACCTCACAATTCCTAAAGCTTTGTTTGGTAACGAAGAAAATGATAAAGTGATACTAATATATGATGGCACTTATATTTACATAAACAAAAGCTCGAACTTTTTATTTCAAAGACAATCATACAGTTTGCACAAATTCCAAAATCTTTTAAAACCTTTTTTGATAGTATGCACTGATGGATACATTCTTGACGTACTGGGTCCATACGCTGCAACAAAGACTGATGCAAATATAATGAGTGATATAATGAACAATGGAGAGAATCCTTTACATTTCTTCCTGCAAGCAAACGATGTGTTTATATTGGACCGAGGATTCAGAGATAGTTTGAACGATATTGAAGCATGTGGCTATGAATCATACATGCCTCCAACAAAAGATAGAAACGAGACACAGCTGACTACTGAGCAGGCCAATGAAGCTAGATCGGTGACGATATGTCGATGGGTTGTGGAAGTAGTGAATGGAAAGTTCAAGCGAGATTTTAAGCTCTTACGGCAAAAATATTTCAATAGAGCTCTTCCACACATGTTCACTGATTTTAAAATCGCCGCTGCTATTATAAATCATTTTCACGAACCCATCGCCGATAGTAATAATGTAGAATCCTATTTAAATATCATCCGAAACAAAATGGATTCCCCAAACCTTCTGCACAATTATGTAGAGAGGAAAAGATTAAACAACAGAAGAGCAGATTTTCTAAGAATAGAAGCAAATAATGTTCAGAATTTCCCACATCTAACAGAAGAGCATGTTATTTTGCTTTCTTTAGGTACATACCAATTAAAGCTTGCGAGATCATATTGCAGTGAGCATTTAAGGAATGGCTTATATTCAATCGAAATATACAGAGAAAACGCTCTGGAAGACTTGCCAGACTACGGCATTAACGAAGATGTTTGGCTGTTACGTGGGCGCGTACAGTCACGCCACAGGAGATCGAAAACGTACTATTGTTATGTTTTAGTAAAAAACAATAACACAAATAATGACAACGATATCGTGCAACATTATTGTACTTGCCTCACTGGACGACGTACAATGGGCACTTGTGCTCATATTATTTCAATTATCTGGTATCTTGGATATGCGAGACATGAAGGTTTTACTGCCCCTGCATCATTTCTAAATGATGTAATTGTAGATGGTCTTGAATGAAAATAAATGTCATTTCGAATTAAATCTTTAGTTTTTTTTTATTTTCAATAATATTACTCGAACATAGTACTGCAACGTATTATTTAGTGTACCACAACAACACGATAATACAATGTTGGTATACCACATAATTAATATATATTACTAGTGGACCCGTGCGGCTTCGCCCGCTGCCCAACTCCCTTTATAATATGTAGCCTATATTCCAAGTTTCATCGAAATCGGTCCAGCCGTTTTCGAGTTATAAGTGTTCGAACCAACCCGGCTGTTTTATATATATATATAAATATATTGATTTTTTATTTTCAATAGTATAACTCGAGCATAGTATTGAGCATAGTATTGCAACGTATTATTTAGAGTACCACAACAACACAATAATACAATGTTAGTATACCACATAATTAATATATATTACTAGTGGACCCGTGCGGCTTCGCCCGCTACCCAGCTCTCTTTATAATATGTAGCCTATATGTTAATCCAGGTAATGAACTATCTATATTCCAAGTTTCATCGAAATCGGTTCAGCCGTTTTCGAGTTATAAGTGTTCGAACCAACCCGGCTGTTTTATATATATAATAGATTGTTATTAACTATTATTATATATTTTTTATTGTTATCATATTGTTTTATTATTATTATATAACATTCTGGCATAAAAGTATTTTATTACAAATATAAATAGCAATAATAGACACCATGTGCCATTTTAATTAATTTTTTTTTCTATAAAACTTGTGATTTTCATATTGGTATATCTCCGAACTCACAATGATTTGGATCAAGCGGTCTTATTAAACATTGGTGGTCATAAAAAGACCCATCGAACGTAACTACAGTCATTGCTATTGGAGCGGGTACCAAAATGCCCATTCTCCTTTGTAGTTATTTATTTTTCTATTTCGTCACTGTGTAGTTACTAGTTTTTTTTAATTGTTATTATAATGTCTGTGAACTTACCCAATAGAAAATCCCACAGAGCGACATGGCCTCAGGCCAAACTCTTCAATAGAGATTTAAAAAAAAAACCTGTAAGATGTTATATCTTACCTACTTGGAGGGTTTTTGTTTTTAATTTGTATTTTCTTGGGTATTACCTACATGTGCCTACGCCTACATACTACATAATATACCCACGCCTTTTACCTAGAGGGGTCTCTGGGAAAAAGACATGATTATGTAAATACCTATTGTATAAAAAAAGGCATTTAGGTAAACATTATTTTGTTTAATATACTGTACATTGAATATGTCTGAGTCTCTGACTATCCGCTCGGGAAATATAGTCGTGAATATATTGATTGGATGAACCCTGAGATCAAGGAAAGAGATCCTTCAAGGAGAGAGAGAGATACATATATCGCGACCGTTTCGGTCCGATCTTCATTGTAATAGAGTTGACATTGGAACGAAAACATTCACGCAATTGTGAAGTCCGAATGTCCGGGTAGACAGAGACACCCTGTACCCCGCACACCGCTCTAGCATCCGTTTTTACGATAGAGCGAGAAGAAGAAACGATTAAAAGTAGTTGCTTGTATGAGGATTGGGACCCCCCTTAATTTTAATTTTTTTTTATTTTGTCGTCAAATCCAATACAATGATACATATTCTGTGAAAATTTCAACTGGCTACCTATGGATCAGAAGATACAGCCTTCTGAAGCTAGGACGGAAGGACAGAGTAGGCTTATGAATAGGGTCCCGTTTTCACCCTTTGGTTACGGAACCCTAAAAAATTGCAAAGAAATAAGTCATCCAAGGATACATTCCTGACATTCCATGTAGTTATCACATCACATGCATCACAACCTGAGCTCACAACCTCTTGAAGATTGAGCAATCAAAACAATTATCACATTGGTCTGATGAGATCACATTACATAGGAGTGCTAGGTCAACCTCCACTCTGAGTATTAAATAAAAACACCACATATCTGTTACACTTAGGGTTGTCACACGATTTACCTACCATTTTTTATTGTTATAGTTAACCATCATCTGTGGTATGACATAAATACATAAACTTTCATCTGTATTCCCTTTATCAAAAACAGTTCCATACTTCCAGATTATCTGGGGGCACGGCAATGTCCCCGCCAAGACGATTATTTTTGGCTCGTCTTGGCGGGGGCTCGGTCTAGTGCACTGCCTTAATGGAAATAAAGTTCGCTTCCGGATACCAGCACCAAATTTTTGTATGTTGTTAGGTATGTTCTCTAGACCCTAAAACTACCGGGAGGCAGTCTCTAAGGTGTCAGGGTCTCCAGTTATGACAACATAAAATTTTTGTATGAGATTAGAAAAAAAATTGTTCTGAAACCTATCGTGTGGGGTATCAAATGAAAGGGCTCCATGAGCCGGTTCTAAAAATATACTACACTATTACCTTTCAGCCAAATGTTTTAAAAAAATCCACTAATTATTTTCGTATACGGCTGAATAAATTTTTGTAAAACATACGCCAAACGACTTATGATATCCTCATATCAAACGTCAATAAAGCAATTTCAAAAATGTTTACGTTTACAATTTTTTATAAATTTTTTCATTAAATATAAAGTTTAAAAATAATAAAAAATATTATAAAAAATAGTAAAACATTTTTGAAATTGCGTTATTGACGTTTGATATGAGGATATCATAAGTCGTTTGTAACCCAAACTTGATATGTTTTGAAAATACTTACGTTTTTTTTTTAAATGTGGCTGGCATGTAATGGTGTAGTATATTTTTAGAACCGCCTCATGAAGTCCTTTCATCTGATACCCCACACGATAGGTTTCAGAACATTTTTTTTTAAATCCCATACACAAAATTAATGACTGTCTCCCGGCAATTTTGGGGTTTAGAGAACATACCTAACAACGTACTAAAATTTGGCGCTAGTATCCAAAAGTGAACTTTTCAGCCTTTTTTGACCGTAAGGCAGTGCACTAGTCTGATAAAGATAAGGCTTAGCCGACATCGTCATCCCGTGTCACAGATTACCCCCAATAGATACCGCATGATGAAAATTTTGTACGGGCTGAAGTCACAATTTTTGGTGGTAGCTGCGGGTAGGGGGGCACGAAACAATGCAACATGATTGGCTATTTCAAGGTTGTACTTCGAGCTCGCTCACTCGCGTTGCTTATATCAGTGCAAAACCATAGATGTGTGGCGCGCGTCGGCGGCCTTGTATATGGTATCAATTGGGGGTAATATGTGTCCCGTGATAAGGACCAAGAAAAGCTTTGGATCTACATAGAATGAGGATGTTAGCCAAGCCCTACCTTTATTAGACCGAGCTGAACACTTACTCTAGACTTGGCTTAAAATGAGATCTCAAAACTTGTTAAGAGCAAAAGAGTCGCGAGTCTTGGCTAGTTTATACATGAAATGTTTTTAATGGGATCTTTTATTCTATTTAGGTTTCAATCATATGAATAGATAATATAGTGTACTATTATATTATCTATTCATATGGTTTCAATATTAAATTGAATTAATTTCAAAATGAAATTACGTGTCAAGTAGTCAATCAATCAATCAAAATCTTTATTTGTGACACAGTTATTAAAGTTGTTGTACCTAAGTACTAAAATAATATAAGTTCTCTGTCATCTACTATAGGCAGACGAAATAATCGGTGATAAAATTATTAAAAGTAGCCCTGAATAATAACACCAATTAATTTACGTAGGTAATACTGGATATTGTACGAAAAATTCATGACTTGGACATAAAATAATCTCCTAAGTTTCAATCATCCATGATAATCTTTTATTGCTGCGTATCAATTTATTAAAACGTTTAATTGACATACTTATAAATTAAATATTACTGATATTTTGTGATATGAATGATAGGTATAATTAATACTACATTGTTGCCAAGTTAGATTAGGAGAATAGTCCTTGCAGAGCAGCGCCCGGCTTTGACTACTTATATGAGGACTAGTTACGCGTGTAATTCTACTAACAAACATTTATGCCACTTTTTGCGGGGGGGCGAGGTAACATGAAACCCGCTACTTTGGATTTTATTCCCCATAACTTTAGATTCTAATTTTGAATGATAAAAATCATGAAAAGTACTCTCGAGTGAAACCCAAACGTTCTAAGTTCGAAATTATTGTTTCGCAATTATAGGCTGTCTCGTTTAGTGAAAAGGTATAAAATTGAATGTAAATGCACATGATCAAATTGATCTTATACCGTGGCAGAGGGGAAATGCTACCGCAAGGCTAGTCCTTATAATAAATAGTCAAAGGCACCCGGGCGCGCTGCATACAAACGATGTTAGATCCTATTTTCAATACTTTCCAATTAAAGTTAATTCATTTTTTAAAACACGATCCAGATATTAATGTCTGTGCCTGTGGTATGTCAGATTTCCATTAAAATAATAGTTTCAATGCTAGGATTAATTTAAGATTTGTATGGAAATCTTTGAGTCACTGTAACTTTGAAACTATATATTTTAACGAAAATCTGACAAACCACAGAGACGTTGGGACGTTTATAGGCTGATCTTCTTCTTATCGTGTGGGCGGAGCCCTGGCGTCAGAGTTTTCTCAAACCGCCTTACGGCCTCTGACGTGTTTTTTATGTAACGACTATTACCACCAGAGATAGTAGCCGGAACCAACGGCTTAACGTGCCATCCGAAGCACGGAATCATTTTTCTTTTCAGACAATCAGGTAATTCAGCCTTTAATGTCCTAACCAACTAGGGAAAAACGTGCAAAGTGACATATCACTAGGTGTCCCCCGTGGGAATCGATCCCACGACCTCCGTGTCGAGAGCCAATGCTCTTAACCATTAGACCACGGAGGCAGTTATAGGCTGATGATGATGTCGAACGATCTGTTAGATGAGCTATCAAGAACTTATTTATAAGTGGCGAAACATGCCCCCTTTTTTTTATCCACATTAACAATCTCAAACCAACAACAGCCTCCACTTAAGGGATTTTCCAAAATTAAACTCCTAAGAGGATATCTAGGAGTTAAAACTTTTAAGTTATTCTTTGAGTGCGAAGCTGTTGCGGGAATTATCTATCTTGGTAAATAAATAATCCGAATTATGAAAATAATGTTATTGTAGTCCTAACAAGTTCTAACCTTATATTAATGATTGGTATCAACTCAAGTATCAATCATTGATAAATTAAATTAAAATTTAAACCGACTTCAAAACTCAAAAAGTAAAAATATAATATTTACTTTTTGAGTATTGAAGTCGGTTTTAATTTTTTGTTAAAATTTTTTTATTTTTAATTGTGAAATACATTATCAGCACACGCAAAGGGTACATCGATACGAAGCAAACTTTTCAATCGCCGATGATTTGCTGTCAACTTTTGAGGAGTTCTATTGTGTAGCTCCGATGCGTCATCAGATCTTCACCGAATTGAAATTGGACCACCTTATTTATTGGAGAGTATATCCTTTCCAATAAAAAAGAATTATCAAAATAGGACTACTCTGTAGAAAGTTATGCGTGGTCAAGTAAGTGATCAATCATTAAAAAAAAAAATTACGCGTCTACTTGAGAACCTCTCCCGTTTTTTTTCGTCGGTTAAAAATAGATACGTTACTAGCCAAAGAGTAGCTGATTTGAATAGTTGTAAGTAGCCTATTAAGTTACTTTAGGTTAAAATCTTGCTATTTAGGCCTAATTCGATTAAACGCGAGTAAATTTTATTCTTAGTCACCGGTTACTCTATTTTGCGTTTTACCAACCCTAATCTATGAATAAGTGGAGAATAAATTTTACACGGCCAATTTTGACGGTGTCGAGCTTATACCAAGACTAATGAAATGTCAATGTCACATAAATAAAAAAATTTAAGAAAAAAGAAACCTAGCAAATTAAAACCGTATAACCTCGCAATGCAATAAGTACGGATACAACGACCTCTTTCTTTAGGTGGATTATACATTCGTTCTTTTAGTATGGGTTTAATGTTGTAGAAGATAAATGAAGTTATTTGGGTTTAGTCCTTTTTCGCCGGATTCCTTATTGGACGGATTCCGTTTTGGCCAGATTCTTGTTTGGAAAGGCTAGTGATTCCATTCGACAAATTTATTTTTCATCGGAAATGTATACATATCAGGAAGCTGGCAAAGGTATTTGGTTTGTACTCATGATACATATCAATCAATTGAATTGTACCATCAGGTGACTAAAAGATTATCCGTCCAATAAGGAAATCGGCGAAAAAGGGCTAAATTACACGCTCCCCAAACGCTAAAAGCTAAATTGTTCCTTGTATATTTACTCTTCTATAAATCAAAGTTTGGTCGAATCCGGCCACGTCCACGTCCACGGCCAGTCACAAATAAAGTTTTTACGAATTTCAAATACAACTGAACTGAACACAAAAATGGCGCCAAGAACCGTCCAAATAAAAAATAACTTATCTTGTCCACAGATAACATAAACTTGACAAAGACAAGACACATGCCTGTATCAGGTTTATGATATAAGTAGAGTGAGATGGAGATGTCGCACCAGGGAGGGGCGGAGGCCGAGAGCTTACTGCGACCGGATCAAAGGAACGCCGTCGTCATGCCGTACGCGCACGCGCAGGGCAAGCGAGGGTCGGGTGAGTGCTGGACTTGATTTTTACCCTTAGACAAAGTTGTCTAGATGGAGGCTCACGTTTCTTCTGTACTAAAATAAACGGGCCAACTATCTTATAGTCGTCACAGACACGCGCTATTATATTTTACTGTACTCTTCTTACGAACGCAAAATTACATAAGCACGCCACTTTTCTGTGTGTGAATGAGAGAAAGCGATTTGCAACTTGCGTGCGTTAGAAGAGTACAGTAACATATTATAGCAGCCGGTTGGTGATGTGTGTGTGTGTTTATCAGCCAACAGTTGGCAGATTTTTTTTTGACGCATTCGCAGCTTCAACTGTCTACTACTTTATCACAGAATAGGTAATAGTATACAGGGTGGAATGTTACGATGGGACACAAAGGGCAGCTACCAGAAGCATTACAGCTACAACAAAACGTTCTTAGGAGATTAACTCTAACTTTTGGAGCATTTTACTTCTGCATTCACAGAATTAAAAAAAAAAATGGACAGTCATCGAGAAAAACTGCAATTTTCACAAAACTTTTTTTCATCCCATTAGATTCTCTTACTGATAAGGAACATAAGTCTCTATGGGGTCAACCGAGGTCGAGGTACTAGAACTCCCAGAAAACGCAAAATGAAATTCCCATGCATTTAGTAGGTAAATATCAAAATCACCCTACTAGTGATTTTGTAAACACTTTCCAAATTTTTAGGGGCGGTTCAGACCATCAAACTGAACAACGTTTACTATGGGAGCAAACAATAATTAATACTGTATAGAAACGAAACTCGCCCACCAGACGCGTTCAAGGTCATGTTAATAGCCTACCGTATCGCCTCTGCTAAGCAGAGAAGTCTGTCGGGGCTTGCGTCAGTCGCCTCGCGCTCACCCGTGCACGTTCCGTACGGTTTTAATTAATCTTTTTTCACCATGCCTTCTTATTTCATTTATGACTGGTATCTGAATCGAACTAATATACTTATTTCACCAATGAAACTCGTGAAATAATGAGAAATTTTAAAACGTCCTTCTTTTGTTGAATTCGGTTAATAATATGTTTTTTTTTAATTCTTTTGTTTTTTTTGGAGCTGTAACACATTTATAGATAACTTACCTATAAAAACGAAGTAAATAAAAGCCTACGAAATTAGTTATTTTATGGAACAGCCCTGACAGCCTCCGTGGGCGACAGCGGGGCGTTGCGGGCCGAGGGGGGAAGTAGGTGTTTATAACGCGGCGTTTAGAGCACGCACAAAGGAGATTCCATTCTATAGCGTATGAGTTATTCTATGCTATAACTAAATGTTTATATTTATTATTTTATAGTTTCAATTTGGTATACAATTTATTGCCAAAACAAATGACCGCATAGAATCTTCTACGGCCATTTCTTTATGCATTTGATTGTTTTTTTTTGTTTGCAACATTGCTAACAATCAATATGATTGAGTGACAAACATCTAAACACAGAAACACCCATAGAGATTAAATATAAGAAAACTAGAAATTATATATATATATACACTAATTTTTGAAGAATTTAAAGTGAGGCTTTAAAATGCCTCTGTTGATCCCTGACCTTTGAAACTTCCAACTCTGAATTCCAGAAATAATTCTCATTTACTTACGTTTGTATCTTTAAACGTTAACTTATTAAATTATATCCTTGATGCTCGCTATCCGAGGTGTCGTCGTTTCGGAACCTTGATATTATTAGCCTATCTTCTAAATGATATATGCACCAGCGTTCGTATCACACTTTTATTTTAATTTCGACTATGGAGACTATGTGCTATGATATCCTCCATAGGACTGATAAATATTTGACGTTTTCTGGGAAAATGTAACTTGTTCTCAGTTTTAGTTTCCAAGATTTCCAGGATATTTACATATTTAGAGAAATTTATGTAGATATTGGATCCTTCACGCCCTGGCAACATCACCCATAATCGACTGGGATTATGTTAAAATCATGACATTTTTAAATTTAGCCTGTTTTGTCCCAATGCTGGTCGAATCCTCCCTATGCAACGCAAACTCAGGCCAACGGTATTCAGATCATCGCTCCATAATCTTTTGGGCAGGGACCGAAAATTTTCGGTAACCTTTATTTAAATGTTACCTTTATCCAGGTAACAACCGAGTTTAATACCGGTAACCTAAATATGACCTTCAAGAGAATGCGAGTGAGTGTGGGTAAGGATCAGTATAGACGGGGCGGCAAAAAGCGCGCGTGTTTTTTAATAACATAAAAAAATGATCTTTAATTTCTACTAGATACAAAATTGATTGAACATCGTCGTTGTTGTAGCGTGTGACGCGAATTTTGGAGCACCCAACGAGCGACGCGCGTACCATTTTCAGTGTTGCATTGTACAGGTCGAGATAATAAAGGAGATGATTATTTACATTTTATTGAACCCAAAAGCATATAATGGTTTAAGTTTGTGTTCACGTTTGACTTTAAATTTGTTATTTTAATTGATTTAATTTGTATTTAGAAACGACTAACGAGGTAAAATTACTTAGAAATTAAATAGGTACTATATTTATGAAGAAACAATTTTTTATTTAAACATATCTGTGCACGCGGACCGTTAGTAGAATGATATTAAGGTTACCTCTAAAAATACCAGTAAAAAAATAAAGGTTGTAACCAAAAAGTACCGGTATTATCGATACCGGTTTCGGTCCCTGCTTTTGGGTCTTCCCCGACGTCGCCAACCATATTGTGGCAGATATCCTATAAATGTAACATAAAATATGATTGATTGTTCCTCAATATCATTGTAGTTAACTATTTATAGTTCCAACGACTCTTAAAATCGCGTGAACTATTAATTTATTTTACAATATTTACTGAGAACAGTAGTAGGTACATTTGTTTGCAGTATTATATCAGGTGGTCGTTCACTCAAGGCCTCATAAAAAGACTGAAAGTCACCCAAAGGGCAATGGAGAGGGCTATGCTCGGAGTTTCCCTGCGAGATCGAATCAGAAATGAAGAGATCCGCAGAAGAACCAGAGTAACTGACATAGTCCAAAGAATGGCTAAACTAAAGTGGCAGTGGGCACATTGGTCGCAGAACCGATGGCCGATGGGGCCGAAAAGTTCTCGAGTGGCGACCGCGTACCGGAAAGCGCAGCGTGGGTAGGCCCCTCACACGGTGGACCGACGACCTGGTGAAGGCGGCGGGAACCCGTTGGATGAGGGCAGCGTAGGACCGATCGTTATGGCGATCCTTGGGGGAGACCTATGTCCAGCAGTGGACGTCCATTGGCTAAGATGATGATGGTGATTATATCAGGAGAGCAATCGCCCGACCGCATACGAACTACAACTTTTAACACGTTCGGTATCGCGCTAACCATTTGATCGCGAATCGCGATACGGAATTACAACACGGATTCAACAGCACGGTTGAATAGAATTGGATTGCAATGTGATTAGAACTGAAATTGGATTAGGAATGAACTTAGATGTTTTAAATTAACACGATTGGGGTCCAGAGTGGTGGCCAAGTAGCCCAGTTGTTTTACGGACTTTTTTTAGGAGGGGTGGGGAGTAATTATAAATTGGACTTTTAAACTGTAACCGGCACCATTTAGTGACAAAAAGACTATCTGAAAACATATTTAATAAAAATCCTACGCAACATAGAAATCAAAATTGTATCTCCCAGAAGGCTTTTAAATTAATAATATTAATACCAATGCACTCATTTTAATTAGATTTAGGGCCTGCTTCACCACTTCTTAGCAAGGTCTTGTTAGCTTATCCGACAGATATTTTGACAGATATTCTTTCATACAAAATATGTATTTTTCAAAGCCTTTAAGTAGACACAAGTATTAAAACCATGTTTGAAATAATGGTAAAGCCTTAAGGGCTTGCAAAAAAAAAAAATCATTTGTTTTTTAAAACGAGATAAATGCTAAATTTAAAATTTCGGGGCTGTTTCTGACGTGATATAGGTATTTTTTAATTTTGGTACATTTCTAAGCTAAAATTGGCTCTTATACCGAAAAAAAATTCAATTATTGATTAGTCCCGGCTCAAATCGTAAAATTACTGGGCTAAAGAGAGGGACGGAGGTCAGTATCAGTAGGCTAGACAGACCACCAGTTGGTCTGATGACATTGTGAGGGTGACGGGTTCGCATTGGATCAGACCAGCACAGGACCGTGAGGAATGGCGCAATAAGAAGTAGGCCTATGCCCAGCAGTGGGTTAATGTGGTCTGATTGATTGATTGACAATATCTGGTCATCAATATCCGTGTATCGAGCTATAAGACATGCGAATACAGTCTAAAGACTGGGCCACACAGGGCTGCAGGACGGCTGCGCGGCTGCGGAACAGCTGCGGAATTGTAGCGGCAGTGTGACACCTCGCATATAATTTCGTATTTTACAACTACTGCCGGCCTGCAGCCGTCCTACAGCTGGCCCGCAGCTGCACTCTATGTGGCCCAGTCTTTAGACTGTATTCGCATGCCTTATCGCTCGATACACGGATATTGATGACCAGATATTGTCAATCAATCAATCAGACCACATTAACCCATTGCTGGGCATAGGCCTACCTTTCATTGCTCCATTCCTCACGGTCCTGTGCTAATCTGATCCAATGCAAACCCGTCACCCTCACAATGTCATCAGACCAACGTGCTGGTGGTTCTGTCCGTTACGTTCTTTGTTATATTTCCTCTACCATAAGGTTGTATGGAAGAAATCGCTTTTTAGCGATAAGACCGCCTTATTTGTATCATATTCAGTTTATGTTTCCTATTGTGCATTGTATTTTGTTTTGGTGTAAATAAAGTATATTTCATTCATTCATTCATTTCGGAAGGAACTGTAGCGAGACTGGGCGTGCTACTTTAATTATTTTTGCATAGCCACATTAACACATTCCGAAAAATTTACTGCTATTTTCTAACTGTAAATTATTCAAAAACATATGTGTTAGAAACCAACAAGGATATTGAAATTAGCGCATTTCTTCGAAGAACAATGGGACGTTATTATTGAATACCTATGGAATTGCAGAAGACGTTTCACATTACTCAGTTATCGTGTTTGTGACACTTCCCTTTTTGAGATATACTTACATGAGTAATTTTTACATTTATTTATATTTATTTCATCATCATCATCTCAGACGATATTGATTGAAAAAAATAGTTTAGAAAATCTACATGCCGCGTCACAAATAATATTTGCAATTTATAAAATAATTACTAAGATATAAAGCTTTGAAATTTTTCATACAAAATTTTCTACGACTAGATTTTCTAAACTATTTTTCCATATATAAAATATTACTTTTATTAATTCCGTCTACGCGTATTGTGCTTCAAATTTTGTATTGACTGAAACCACCTTAGGAGGTTTTTTTAGACCACCAAACTGAACGACTTTCGCTATAGGACAACATCGAAATCGGGGAAAAAAAAAATCAGCTGTCCTGTCCCATACATTTAGCTCGAGTAGATTTGTAATTTTGTATGGAGCATCAGATTTTTTTTCGCCATTTCGATATTGGTCCCATAGTGAAAGTTGTTCAGTTTGATGGTCTAAACCACCCCTTAAATGTTTATTTGTATTTTTGTAACACCTTGTATTTATAGACCCACCGTAGGGCATAAGCATCCTCTTCATTTTGTCATCCTTCGACACACCCTACAAATTGGACCGGATTTAATCTACATTGCTTCAATATGCGAATTCCAGAGTTTTCTGTTTGCTAATACCCTGGTAGTTGTAGCAATGTATCTGTCTACCCCGAACGGGGTTATGCTCTTGAATTTATGTATAGGTTCATACGAACCTTGCATTTGCACGTGTAAGAAATCTAACAATTGCACTGTTCGCTCGAGGAAATTACATAATATCTAAACTGATAAAGTATAGCTTTATACTATAATAGCGCTATGTGA